>OY821772.1:49744924-50994924 GCA_963682175.1 Triglochin maritima
CAAAAAACACAAAGGCTATAGCACACGAATTTCTGTAAAACCCCTCAGTTTTGTAAAAATGGCACTATTTCTTTATTTATTGAGTGGTCTGAAGACACTACTGCATATTATGCGACGAAAATGTTAAACCGATGCGTCCGAAATGAGATTTTTTGATATTTCTTTTTTTGGCAAAAAACACAAAGGCTATAGCACACGAATTTCGGTAAAAACCCCTCAGTTTTAAAAAATGACACTATTTCTTCATTTATTGAGGGGTCTGATGACACTACTGCATATTATGGGACGAAAATGTTAAACCGATGCATCCGAAGAGAGATTTTTTGATATTTCCTTTTTTGGCAAAAAACACAAAGGCTATAGCACACGAATTTTCGCAAAAACCCTCAATTTTTAAAAATTACGCTATTTCTTTTTTTATTGAGAGGTTTGATGACACGACTGCATATTATGCAACGAAAATGTTAAACTGATGCATCCGAAGAGAGATTTTTTGATATTTCCGTTTTGGCAAAAAACACAAAGGCTATTTCTTCATTTAAACCCTCAGTAATTTCGGTAAAAAGCACACGAATTTCGGTAAAAAACCCTCAGTTTTAAAAAATCACACTATTTCTTCATTTATTGAGGGGTCTGATGACACGACTGTATATTATGCGACGAAAATGTTAAACCAATGCATCCGAAGAGAGATTGTTTAATATATTTCCCTTTATGTCCAAAAACCCAAAAGCTATAGCACACGAATTTCGGTAAAAACCCACAGTTTTTTAAAAATGGCACTATTTCTTTGTTTAGTGAGGGGTCTGATGACACGACAGGATACTACATGACGAAAATGTTAAACCGATGCGTCCGACGAGAGATTTTTTGATATTTCCTTTTTTGGCAAAAAACACAAAGGCTATAGCACACGAATTTCGGTAAAACCCCACAGTTTTGTAAAAATGACACTATTTCTTTATTTATTGAGGGATCTGATGACACGACTGCATATTATGCGACGAAAATGTTAAATCGATGCGTCCAAAGAGAGATTTTTTGATATTTCCTTTTTTGGCAAAAAAACACAAAGGCTATAGCACACGAATTTCGGTAAAAACCCCTCAGTTTTAAAAAATGACATTATTTCTTTATTTATTGAGGGGTCTGATGACACGACTGCATATTATGCGACGAAAATGTTAAACCAATGCGTCCGAAGAGAGATTGTTTAATATATTTCCTTTTATGTACAAAAACCCAAAAGCTAGAGCACATGAATTTCGATAAAAACCCACAGTTTTGTAAAAATGACACTATTTCTTTGTTTATTGAGTGGTCTGATGACACGACGGGTTACTACACTACAAAAATGTTAAACCGATGCGTCCGAAGAGAGAATTTTTTATATTTCTCTTTTTAGCAAAAAAAAACAAAGGTTATAGCACACGAATTTCGGTAAAAACCCTCAGTTTTGTAAAAATGGCACTATTTCTTTATTTATTGAGGGGTCTGATGACACTACTGCATATTATGGGACAAAAATGTTAAACCGATTCGTCCGAAGAGAGATTTTTTGATATTTCCTTTTTTGACAAAAAACGCAAAGGCTATCAGCACACGAATTTCGGTAAAAAAACCCTCAGTTTTAAAAAATGACATTATTTCTTCATTTATTGAGGGGTCTGATGACACGACTGCATATTATGCGACGAAAATGTTAAACCAATGCGTCCGAAGAGAGATTGTTTAATATATTTCCTTTTATGTCCAAAAACCCAAAAGCTATAGCACACGAATTTCGGTAAAAACCCACAATTTTGTAAAAATGACACTATTTCTTTGTTTATTCAGTGGTCTGATGACACGACGGGTTACTACACTACAAAAATGTTAAACCGATGCGTCCGAAAAGAGATTTTTTGATATTTCCTTTTTTGGCAAAAAACACAAAGGCTATAGCACGCGAATTTCGGTAAAAAAACCCTCAGTTTTAAAAAATGACATTATTTCTTCATTTATTGAGGGGTCTGATGACACGACTGCATATTATGCGACGAAAATGTTAAACCAATGCGTCCGAAGAGAGATTGTTTAATATATTTCCCTTTATGTCCAAAAACCCAAAAGCTATAGCACACGAATTTCGGTAAAAACCCACAATTTTGTAAAAATGACACTCTTTCTTTGTTTATTGAGTGGTCTGATGACACGACGGGTTACTACACTACAAAAATGTTAAACCGATGCGTCCGAAGAGAGATTTTTTGATATTTCCTTTTTTGGCAAAAAACACAAAGGCTATAGCACACGAATTTCGGTAAAAAAACCCTCAGTTTTAATAAATGACATTATTTCTTCATTTATTGAGGGGTCTGATGACACGACAGCATATTATGCGACGAAAATGTTAAACCAATGCGTCCGAAGAGAGATTGTTTAATATATTTCCCTTTATGTCCAAAAACCCAAAAGCTATAGCACACGAATTTCGGTAAAAACCCACAGTTTTGTAAAAATGACACTATTTCTTTGTTTATTGAGGGGTCTAATGACACGACGGGATACTACACGACAAAATGTTAAATCGATGCGTCCGAAGAGAGATTTTTTGATATTTCCCTTTTTAGCAAAAAAAAGCAAAGGCTATAGCACACGAATTTTGGTAAAAACCCTCAGTTTTGTAAAAATGGCACTATTTCTTTATTTATTGAGGAGTCTGATGACACTACTGCATATTATGGGACGAAAATGTTAAACCGATGCGTCCGAAGAGAGATTTTTTGATATTTCCTTTTTTGGCAAAAAACACAAAGGCTATCAGCACACGAATTTTGGTAAAAAAACCCTCAGTTTTAAAAAATGACATTATTTCTTCATTTATTTAGGGGTCTGATGACACGACTGCATATTATGCGACGAAAATGTTAAACCAATGCGTCCGAAGAGAGATTGTTTAATATATTTCCCTTTATGTCCAAAAACCCAAAAGCTATAGCACACGAATTTCGGTAAAAACCCACAATTTTGTAAAAATGACACTATTTCTTTGTTTATTGAGTGGTCTGATGACACGACGGGTTACTACACTACAAAAATGTTAAACCGATGCGTCCGAAGAGAGATTTTTTGATATTTCCTTTTTTTGGCAAAAAACACAAAGGCTATAGCACACGAATTTCGGTAAAAAAACCCTAAGTTTTAAAAAATGACATTATTTCTTCATTTATTGAGGGGTCTGATGACAGGACTGCATATTATGCGACGAAAATGTTAAACCGATGCGTCCGAGGAGAGATATTTTGATATTTCCTTTTTTGGCAAAAAACACAAAGGCTATAGCACACGAATTTCGGTAAAAAAACCCTCAGTTTTAAAAAAATGACACTATTTCTTCATTTATTGAGGGGTCTGATGACACGACTGCATATTATGCGACGAAAATATTAAACCAATGCGTCCGAAGAGAGATTGTTTAATATATTTCCCTTTATGTCCCAAAACCCAAAAGCTATAGCACACGAATTTCGGTAAAAACCCACAGTTTTGTAAAAATGACACTATTTATTTGCTTATTGAGGGGTCTGATGACACGACGGGATACTACACTACAAAAATGTTAAACCGATGCGTCCGAAGAGAAATTTTTTGATATTTCCCTTTTTAGCAAAAAAAACCAAAGGCTATAGCACCCGAATTCGGTAAAAAAACCCTCAGTTTTAAAAAATGACATTATTTCTTCATTTATTGAGGGGTCTGATGACACGACTGCATATTATGCGACGAAAATGTTAAACCGATGCGTCCGAGGAGAGATATTTTGATATTTCCTTTTTTGGCAAAAAACACAAAGGCTATAGCACACGAATTTCGGTAAAAAAACCCTCAGTTTTAAAAAAATGACACTATTTCTTCATTTATTGAGGTGTCTAATGACACGACTGCATATTATGCGACGAAAATGCTAAACCAATGCGTCCGAAGAGAGATTGTTTAATATATTTCCCTTTATGTCCAAAAAGCCAAAAGCTATAGCACCCGAATTTCAGTAAAAACCCACAATTTTGTAAAAATGACACTATTTCTTTGTTTATTGAGTGGTCTGATGACACGACGGGTTACTACACTACAAAAATGTTAAACCAATGCGTCCGAAGAGAGATTGTTTAATATATTTCCCTTTATGTCCAAAAAGCCAAAAGCTATAGCACCCGAATTTCAGTAAAAACCCACAATTTTGTAAAAATGACACTATTTCTTTGTTTATTGAGTGGTCTGATGACACGACGGGTTACTACACTACAAAAATGTTAAACCGATGCGTCTGAAGAGAGATTTTTTGATATTTCGCTTTTTAGCAAAAAAAACCAAAGGCTATAGCACACGAATTTCGGTAAAAAACCCTAAGTTTTGTAAAAATGGCACTATTTCTTTGTTTATTGAGGGGTCTGATGACACGACGGGATACTACACGATGAAAATGTTAAACCGATGCGTGCGAAGAGAGATTTTTAGATATTTCCCTTTTTAGCAAAAAACCCAAAGGCTATAGCACACGATTTTCGATAAAAACCCTCAGTTTTGTAAAAGTGGCATTATTTCTTTATTTATTGAGGGGTCTGATGACACTACTGCATATTATGGGACGAAAATGTTAAACCGATGCATCCGAAGAGAGATTTTTTGATATTTCTTTTTTGGCAAAAAACACAACGGCTGTAGCACACGAATTTCGGTAAAAACCCTCAGTTTTTAAAAATGGCACTATTTATTTATTTATTGAGGGGTCTGATGACACGACTGCATATTATGCTACGAAAATGTTAAACCAATTCATCCGAAGAGAGTTTTTTTAATATATTTTCCCTTTCTGGCAAAAAACCCACAAAGGCTATAGCTAACGATTTTCGTTAAAAACCCATAGTTTTGTAAAAGTGACACTATTTCTTTATTTATTGAGGGATCTGATGACACGACTGCATATTATGCGACGAAAATGTTAAACCGATGCGTCCGAAGAGAGATTTTTTGATATTTCCCTTTTTTGGCAAAAAACACAAAGGCTATAGCACACGAATTTCGGTAAAAACCCTCAGTTTTTAAAAATTACGCTATTTCTTTATTTATTGAGAGGTTTGATGACACGACTGCATATTATGCGACGAAAATGTTAAACCGATGCATCCGAAGAGAGATTTTTTGATATTTCCTTTTTTGGCAAAAAACACAAAGGCTATATAGCACACGAATTTCTGTAAAACCCCTCAGTTCTGTAAAAATGGCACTATTTCTTTATTTATTGAGGGGTCTGAAGACACTACTGCATATTATGCGACGAAAATGTTAAACCGATGCGTCCGAAATGAGATTTTTTGATATTTCTTTTTTTGGCAAAAAACACAAAGGCTATAGCACACGAATTTCGGTAAAAAACCCTCAGTTTTAAAAAATGACACTATTTCTTCATTTATTGAGGGGTCTGATGACACTACTGCATATTATGGGACGAAAATGTTAAACCGATGCATCCGAAGAGAGATTTTTTGATATTTCCTTTTTTGGCAAAAAACACAAAGGCTATATAGCACACGAATTTTCGTAAAAACCCTCAGTTTTCAAAAATTACGCTATTTCTTCATTTATTGAGGGGTCTGATGACACGACTGTATATTATGCGACGAAAATGTTAAACCAATGCATCCGACGAGAGATTGTTTAATATATTTCCCTTTATGTCCAAAAACCCAAAAGCTATAGCACACGAATTTCGGTAAAAACCCACAGTTTTGTAAAAATGGCACTATTTCTTTGTTTAGTGAGGGGTCTGATGACACGACAGGATACTACACGACGAAAATGTTAAACCGATGCGTCCGAAGAGAGATTTTTTGATATTTCCTTTTTTGGCAAAAAACACAAAGGCTATAGCACACGAATTTCGGTAAAACCCCACAGTTTTGTAAAAATGACACTATATCTTTATTTATTGAGGGATCTGATGACACGACTGCATATTATGCGACGAAAATGTTAAATCGATGCGTCCGAAGAGAGATTTTTTGATATTTCCTTTTTTGGCAAAAAACACAAAGGCTATAGCACACGAATTTCGGTAAAAACCCCTCAGTTTTAAAAAATGACATTATTTCTTTATTTATTGAGGGGTCTGATGACACGACTGCATATTATGCGACGAAAATGTTAAAAAAATGCGTCCGAAGAGAGATTATTTAATATATTTCCTTTTATGTCCAAAAACCCAAAAGCTAGAGCACACGAATTTCGATAAAAACCCACAGTTTTGTAAAAATGACATTATTTCTTTGTTTATTGAGTGGTCTGATGACACGACGGGTTACTACACTACAAAAATGTTAAACCGATGCGTCCGAAGAGAAATTTTTTGATATTTCTCTTTTTAGCAAAAAAAACAAAGGCTATAGCACACGAATTTCTGTAAAACCCCTCAGTTTTGTAAAAATGGCACTATTTCTTTATTTATTGAGGGGTCTGATGACACTACTGCATATTATGGGACGAAAATGTTAAACCGATGCGTCCGAAGAGAGATTTTTTGATATTTCCTTTTTTGGCAAAAAACACAAAGGCTATCAGCACACGAATTTTGGTAAAAAAACCCTCAGTTTTAAAAAATGACATTATTTCTTCATTTATTTAGGGGTCTGATGACACGACTGCATATTATGCGACGAAAATGTTAAACAAATGCGTCCGAAGAGAGATTGTTTAATATATTTCCCTTTATGTCCAAAAACCCAAAAGCTATAGCACACGAATTTCGGTGAAAACCCACAGTTTTGTAAAAATGACACTATTTCTTTGTTTATTGAGTGGTCTGATGACACGACGGGTTACTACACAACAAAAATGTTAAACCGATGCGTCCGAAGAGAGATTTTTTGATATTTCCTTTTTTGGCAAAAAACACAAAGGCTATAGCACACGAATTTCGGTAAAAAAACCCTCAGCTTTAATAAATGACATTATTTCTTCATTTATTGAGGGGTCTGATGACACGACAGCATATTATGCGACGAAAATGTTAAACCAATGCGTCCGAAGATAGATTGTTTAATATATTTCCCTTTATGTCCAAAAACCCAAAAGCTATAGCACACGAATTTCGGTGAAAACCCACAGTTTTGTAAAAATGACACTATTTCTTTGTTTATTGAGGGCTCTGATGACACGACTGCATATTATGCGACGAAAATGTTAAACCCATGCATCCGAAGAGAGATTTTTAGATATTTCCGTTTTTTGCCAAAAAATTAAAGGCTATATAGCAAACGAATTTCGCTAAAAACCCTTAGTTTTGTAAAAATGGCACTATTTCTTTATTTATTGAGGGCTCTGATGACACGACTGCATATTATGCGACGGAAATGTTAAACCCATGCGTCTGAAGAGAGATTTTTTGATATTTCCTTTTTTAGCAAAAAAGCACAAAGGCTATAGCACACGAATTTTGTTAAACACCCTCAGTTTTTAAAAATCACACTATTTCTTTATTTATTGAGGGGTCTGATGACACGACTCCATATTATGCGACGAAAATGTTAAACCGATGCGTCCGAAGAGAGATTTTTTCATATTTCCCTTTTTTGCAAAAACACAAAGGCTATAGCACACGAATATAGGTAAAACCCCTCAGTTTTGTAAAAATGGCACTATTTCTTTGTTTTTTGAGGGGTCTGATGACCTGACAGGATCCCACACGACGAAAATCTTAAACCGATGCGTCCAAAGAGAGATTTTTATGTATTTCCCTTTTTAGCAAAAACACCATAGGCTATAGCACACGAATTTGGGTAAAAACCCTCAGTTTTGTAAAAATGGCACTATTTCTTTATTTATTGAGGGCTCTGATGACACGACTGTATATTATGCGACCAAACTGTTAAACCGATGCGTCAGAAGAGAGATTTTTTGATATTTCCCTTTTTTGCAAAAAACACAAAGGCTATAGCACACGAATTTCGGTAAAAACCCCAGTTTTTAAAAATGACACTATTTCTTAGTTTTTTGAAGAGTCTGATGACACGAATGCATATTATACGACACAAATGTTAAACGTATGCGTCCGAAGAGAGATTTTTAGATATTTCCCTTTTTAACAAAAAAACCAATGTCTATAGCACACGAATTTCGGTAAAAATCTTTAGTTTTTTTAAAAGTCACTATTTCTTTGTTTTTTAGGGGTCTGATGAAACGAATGGATATTATATCACAAAAATGTTAAACTGATGCGTTCGAAAAGAGATTTTTTGATATTTCCCTTTTTAACTAAAAAACACAAACGCTATAGCACACGAAATTCGGTAAAAACCCTCAGTTTTGTAAAAATGGCACTATATCTTTTTTTAGGGGTCTGATGACGCGACTTGAAATTATACGACGCAAATGTTGAACCGATGCGTCTGAAGAGAGATTTTTAGATATTTCCCTTTTTAGAAAAAAAAACACTGACACTATTGCACACGAATTTCGGTAAAAACCCTCAGTTTTTAAAAATGACACTATTTTTAGTTTTTTGAAGGGTCTGATGACACGAATGCATATTATACAACACAAATGTTAAACATATGCGTCCGAAGAGAGATTTGTAGATATTTCCCTTTTTAGCAAAAAAAACCAAAGGCTATAGCACACGAATTTCGGCAAAAACCCTCAGTTTTGTAAAAATGGCACTATTTCTTTATTTATTGAGGGCTCTAATGACACGACTGGATATTATGCGATGAAAATGTTAAACCCATGCATCTGAAGAGAGATTTTTTGATATTTCCCTTTTTAGCAAAAAAACACAAACACTATAGCACACGAATTTTGGTAAAAACTCTCAATTTTGTAAAAATTGCACTATTTCTTTATTTATTGAGGGCTCTGATGACACGACTGCATATTATGTGACGAAAATGTTAAACCGATGCGTCCGAAGAGTGATTTTTTGATATTTCCTTTTTTTGCAAAAAACACAAAGGCTTAGCACACGAATTTCGGTAAACACCCTCAGTTTTTAAAAATCACACTATTTCTTTATTTATTGAGGGGTCTGATGACACGACTGCATAATATGCGACGAAAATGTGAAACCGGTGCGTCCAAAGAGAGATTTTTCCATATTTCCCTTTTTTGCAAAAACACAAAGGCTATATAGCACACGAATATAGGTAAAACCCCTCAGTTTTGTAAAAATGGCACTATTTCTTTGTTTTTTGAGGGGTCTGATGACACGACAGGATCCCACACGACGAAAATGTTAAACCGATGCGTCCGAAGAGAGATTTTTATGTATTTCCCTTTTTTGCAAAAAACACAAAGGCTGTAGCACACGAATTCCGGTAAAGACCCTCAGTTTTGTAAAAATGAAACTATTTCTTTTTTTTTTTGAGGGGTCTGATGACACGAATGCATATTATACAACACAAATGTTAAACGTATGCGTCCGAAGAGAGATTTTTAGATATTTCCCTTTTTAGCAAAAAAAACCAAACGCTATAGCACACCAATTTCGGTAAAAACCTTTAGTTTTTAAAAGTCACTATTTCTTTGTTTTTTAGAGGTCTGATAAAACGAATGGATATTATATCACAAAAATGTTAAACCGATGCGTCCGAAAAAGAGATTTTTAGATATTTCCCTTTTTTAGCAAAAACCAAAGGCTATAGCACACGAATATTGGTCAAACCCCTCAGTTTTGTAAAAATGACACTATTTCTTTTCTTTTTGAGGGGTCTGATGACACGACGGGATACAACACGACGAAAATGTTAAACCGATGCGTCCGAAGAGAGATTTTTAGATATTTCCCTTTTTAGAAAAAAAACACTGACACTATTGCACAAGAATTTCGGTAAAAACCCTCAGTTTTTAAAAATGACACTATTTTTAGTTTTTTGAAGGGTCTGATGACACGAATGCATATTATACAACACAAATGTTAAACATATGCGTCCGAAGAGAGATTTTTAGATATTTCCCTTTTTAGCAAAAAAACCAAAAGCTATAGCACACGAATTTCGGTAAAAACCTTTAGTTTTTAAAAGTCACTATTTCTTTGTTTTTTAGGGGTATGATGAAACGAATGAATATTATATCACAAAAATGTTAAACCGATGCGTCCGAAAAGAGATTTTTAGATATTTCACTTTTTAGCAAAAACTAAAGGCTATAGCACACGAATATAGGTAAAACCCCTCAGATTTGTAAAAATGGCACTATTTGTTTTTTTTTTTTGAGGTGTCTGATGACACGACAGGATACCACACGACGAAAATGATAAACCGATGCGTCCGAAGAGAGATTTTTAGATATTTCCCTTTTTAGAAGAAAAAAACTAAAGGCTATATAGCAAACGAATTTCGGTAAAAATCCTCAGTTTTGTAAAAATGGCACTATTTCTTTATTTATTGAGGGCTCTGATGACACGACTGCATATTATGCGACGAAAATGTTAAACCCATGCGTCCGAAGAGAGATTTTTAGATATTTCCGTTTTTTTCCAAAAAATTAAAGGCTATATAGCAAACGAATTTCGCTAAAAACCCTTAGTTTTGTAAAAATGGCACTATTTCTTTATTTATTGTGGGCTCTGATGACACGACTGCATATTATGCGACGAAAATGTTAAACCCATGCGTCTGAAGAGAGATTTTTTGATATTTCCTTTTTTAGCAAAAAAACACAAACGCTATAGCACACGAATTTCGGTAAAAACCCTCTGTTTTGTAAAAATTGCACTATTTCTTTATTTATTGAGGGGTCTGATGACACTACTGCATATTATGCGACGAAAATGTTAAACCGATGCGTCCGAAGAGAGATTTTTTGATATTTCCTTTTTTTGCAAAAAACACAAAGGCTATAGCACACGAATTTTGTTAAACACCCTCAGTGTTTAAAAATCACACTATTTCTTTATTTATTGAGGGGTCTGATGACACGACTGCATATTATGCGACGAAAATGTTAAACCGATGCGTCCGAAGAGAGATTTTTTCATATTTCCCTTTTTTGCAAAAACACAAAGGCTATAGCACACGAATATAGGTAAAACCCCTCAGTTTTGTAAAAATGGCACTATTTCTTTGTTTTTTGAGGGGTCTGATGACCCGACAGGATCCCACACGACGAAAATGTTAAACCGATGCGTCCGAAGAGAGATTTTTATATATTTCCCTTTTTAGCAAAAACACCAAAGGCTATAGCACACGAATTTGGGTAAAAACCCTCAGTTTTGTAAAAATGGCACTATTTCTTTATTTATTGAGGGGTCTGATGACACGACTGTATATTATGCAACGAAACTGTTAAACCGATGCGTCAGAAGAGAGATTTTTTGATATTTCCCTTTTTTTGCAAAAAACACAAAGGCTATAGCACACGAATTTTGGTAAAAACTCTCAGTTTTGTAAAAATGACACTATTTCTTTTTTTTGAGGGGTCTGATGACACGACTTGATATTATACGATGAAAATGTAAAACCGATGCATCCGAAGAGAGATTTTTAGATATTTCCCTTTTTAGCAAAAAAACCCAAAGGCTATAGCACACGAATTTTGATAAAAACCCTCAATTTTTTAAAAAGTCACTATTTCTTTGTTTTTTGTGGGGTCTGCTGAAACGAAAGGATATTATACGACGAAAATGTTAAACCGATGCGTCCGAAGAGAGATTTTTTGATATTTCGTTTTTTTGCAAAAAACACAAAGGCTATAGCACACGAATTTCGGTAAAAAACCCTCAGTTTTGTAAAAATAACACTATTTCTTTTTTTTAGGTGTCTGATGACACGACTGGAAATTATATGACGAAAATGTTAAACCGATGCGTCCGAAGAGATATTTTTTGATATTTTCCTTTTTAGCAAAAAACACAAACGCTATTGCACACGAATTTCGGTAAAAACCCTCAGTTTTTAAAAATGACACTATTTCTTAGTTTTTTGAAGAATCTGATGACACGAATGCATATTATACGACAAAAATGTTAAACGTATGCGTCCGAAGAGAGATTTTTAGATATTTCCCTTTTTAACAAAAAAACCAAAGTCTATAGCACACGAATTTCGGTAAAAATCTTTAGTTTTTTTAAAAGTCACTATTTCTTTGTTTTTTAGGGGTCTGATGAAACGAATGGATATTATATCACAAAAATGTTAAACTGATGCGTCCGAAGAGAGATTTTTTGATATTTCCCTTTTTAGCTAAAAAACACAAACGCTATAGCACACGAAATTCGGTAAAAACCCTCAATTTTGTAAAAATGGCACTATATCTTTTTTTAGGGGTCTGATTACGCGACTGGAAATTATACGACGCATATGTTAAACCGATGCGTCTGAAGAGAGATTTTTTGATATTTCCCTTTTTAGAAAAAAAACACTGACACTATTGCACACGAATTTCGGTAAAAACCCTCAGTTTTTAAAAATGACACTATTTTTAGTTTTTTGAAGGGTCTGATGACACGAATGCATATTATACAACACAAATGTTAAACATATGCGTCCGAAGAGAGATTTTTAGATATTTCCCTTTTTAGCAAAAAAACCAAAGGCTATAGCACACGAATTTCGGTAAAAACCTTTAGTTTTTAAAAGTCACTATTTTGTTTGTTTTTTAGGGGTCTGATGAAACGAATGGATATTATATCACAAAAATGTTAAACCGATGCGTCCGAAAAGAGATTTTTAGATATTTCCCTTTTTTAGCAAAAACTAAAGGCTATTGCACACGAATATAGGTAAAACCCCTCAGATTTGTAAAAATGGCACTATTTGTTTGTTTTTTGAGGTGTCTGATGACACGACAGGATACCACACGACGAAAATGATAAACCGATGCGTCCGAAAAGAGATTTTTATATATTTCCCTTTTTAGAAGAAAAAAAACTAAAGGCTATATAGCAAACGAATTTCGGTAAAAATCCTCAGTTTTGTAAAAATGGCACTATTTCTTTATTTATTGAGGGCTCTGATGACACGACTGCATATTATGCGACGAAAATGTTAAACCCATGCGTCCGAAGAGAGATTTTTAGATATTTCCCTTTTTAGCAAAAAAACTAAAGGCAATATAGCAAACGAATTTCGGCAAAAACCCTCAGTTTTGTAAAAATGGCACTATTTCTTTATTTATTGAGGGCTCTAATGACACGACTGGATATTATGCGATGAAAATGTTAAACTCATGCATCTGAAGAGAGATTTTTTGATATTTCCCTTTTTAGCAAAAAAACACAAACGCTATAGCACACGAATTTTGGTAAAAACTCTCAATTTTGTAAAAATTGCACTATTTCTTTATTTATTGAGGGCTCTGATGACACGACTGCATATTATGTGACGAAAATGTTAAACCGATGCGTCCGAAGAGTGATTTTTTGATATTTCCTTTTTTTGCAAAAAACACAAAGGCTATAGCACACGAATTTCGGTAAACACCCTCAGTTTTTAAAAATCACACTATTTCTTTATTTATTGAGGGGTCTGATGACACGACTGCATAATATGCGACGAAAATGTGAAACCGGTGCGTCCAAAGAGAGATTTTTCCATATTTCCCTTTTTTGCAAAAACACAAAGGCTATAGCACACGAATATAGGTAAAACCCCTCAGTTTTGTAAAAATGGCACTATTTCTTTGTTTTTTGAGGGGTCTGATGACACGACAGGATCCCACACGACGAAAATGTTAAACCGATGCGTCCGAAAAGAGATTTTTATGTATTTCCCTTTTTAGCAAAAACACCAAAGGCTATAGCACACGAATTTTGGTAAAAACCCTCAGTTTTGTAAAAATGGCACTATTTCTTTATTTATTGAGGGCTCTGATGACACGACTGCATATTATGCGACGAAACTGTTAAACTGATGCGTCAGAAGTGAGATTTTTTGATATTTCCCTTTTTTGCAAAAAAACACAAAGGCTGTAGCACACGAATTCCGGTAAAGACCCTCAGTTTTGTAAAAATGACACTATTTCTTTTTTTTGAGGGGTCTGATGACACGAATGCATATTATACAACACAAATGTTAAACGTATGCGTCCGAAGAGAGATTTTTAGATATTTCCCTTTTTAGCAAAAAAAACCAAACGCTATAGCAGACCAATTTCGGTAAAAACCTTTAGTTTTTAAAAGTCACTATTTCTTTGTTTTTTAGGGGTCTGATAAAACGAATGGATATTATATCACAAAAATGTTAAACCGATGCGTCCGAAGAGAGATTTTTAGATATTTCCCGTTTTTAGCAAAAACTAAAGGCTATAGCACACGAATATAGGTAAAACCCCTCAGATTTGTAAAAATGGTACTATTTGTTTGTTTTTTGAGGTGTCTGATGACACGACAGGATACCACACGACGAAAATGATAAACCGATGCGTCCGAAGAGAGATTTTTATATATTTCCCTTTTTAGAAGGAAAAAACTAAAGGCTATATAGCAAACGAATTTCGGTAAAAATCCTCAGTTTTGTAAAAATGGCACTATTTCTTTATTTATTGAGGGCTCTAATGACACGACTGGATATTATGCGATGAAAATGTTAAACCCATGCATCTGAAGAGAGATTTTTTGATATTTCCCTTTTTAGCAAAAAAACACAAACGCTATAGCACACGAATTTTGGTAAAAACTCTCAATTTTGTAAAAATTGCACTATTTCTTTATTTATTGAGGGCTCTGATGACACGACTGCATATTATGTGACGAAAATGTTAAACCGATGCGTCCGAAGAGTGATTTTTTGATATTTCCTTTTTTTGCAAAAAACACAAAGGCTATAGCACACGAATTTCGGTAAACACCCTCAGTTTTTAAAAATCACACTATTTCTTTATTTATTGAGGGGTCTGATGACACGATTGCATATTATGCGACAAAAATGTTAAACCGATGCGTCCGAAGAGAGATTTTTTCATATTTCCCTTTTTTGCATATCTCTCTTCGGACACATCAGTTTTAAATTTTCGTTGTATAATTTCCAGTCCTGTCATCTGACCCTTCAAAAAATCTCTCTTCGGACGCATCAGTTTAACATTTTCGTCGTATAATATCCAGTCATGTAATCTGACACATAAAAAAATAAAGAAATTGTGTCATTTTTAAAAACTGAGGGTTTTACCGAAATTCGTGTGCTATAGCCTTTCATTTTTTTTGCTAAAAAGGGAAATATCAAAAGATCTCTCTTCGGACGCATCAGTTTTACATTTTCATCGTATAATATCCAGTCGTGTCATCTGACACATCAAAAAAGAAAGAAATAGTGTCATTTTTAAAAACTGAGGGTTTTACCGAAATTCGTGTGCTATAGCCTTTCATTTTTTTTGCTAAAAAGGGAAATATCAAAAGATCTCTCTTCGGACGCATCAGTTTTACATTTTCATCGTATAATATCCAGTCTTGTCATCTGACCCATCAAAAAATAAAGGATAAGTTCCATTTTAAAAAACTGATGGTTTTTACCGAAATCCGTGTGCTATACCTTTTGTTTTTTTGCTAAATAAGGAAATATCTTAAGATCTCTCTTCGGACGCATCAGTTTTAAATTTTCGTTGTATAATATCCAGTCCTGTCATCTGACCCTTCAAAAAATCTCTCTTCGGACGCATCAGTTTAACATTTTCGTCGTATAATATCCAGTCGTGTCATCTGACCCCTCAAAAAATAAAGAAAAAGTACCTTTTTAAAAAAACTGAGGGTTTTTTCCGAATTTCGTGTGCGAATAGCCTTTGATTTTTTTGCTAAAAAGGGAAATATCAAAAGATCTCTCTTCGGACGCATCAGTTTAACATTTTCGTCGTATAATATCCAGTCGGGTCATCTGACACATCATAAAATAAAGAAATATTGCCATTTTTAAAAACTGAGGGTGTTTACCGAAATTCGTGTGCTATAGCCTTTGGTTTTTTGTTAAATAAGGAAATATCTTAAAATCTCTCTTCGGACGCATCAGTTTTAAATTTTCGTCGTATAATATCGAGTCCTGTCATCTGACCCATTAAAAAATAAAGAATATGTGCCATTTTGAAAAACTGAGTGTTTTTACCGAAATTCGTGTGCTATAGCCTTTGATTTTTTTGCTAAAAAGGGAAATATCAAAAGATCTATCTTCGGACGCATCAGTTTTACATTTTCGTCGTATAATATCAAGTCGTGTAATCTGACACATAAAAAAATAAAGAAAAAGTGCCATTTTTAAAATCTGAGGGTTTTTACCGAAATTCATGTGCTATAGCCTTTGATTTTTTTGCTTAAAAGGGAAATATCAAAAGATCTGTCTTCGGACGCATCAGTTTAACATTTTCGTCGTATAATATCCAGTCGTGTAATCTGACACATCAAAAAATAAAGAAATAGTGTCATTTTTAAAAACTGAGGGTCTTTACCGAAATTCGTGTTCTATAGCCCTTGGTTTTTTGCTAAATAAGGAAATATCTTAAAATCTCTCTTTGGACGCATCAGTTTTTAATTTTCGTCGTATAATATCCAGTCCTGTCATTTGACCCATCAAAAAATAAAGAAAAAGTGCCATTTTTAAAAACTGAAGGTTTTTACCGAAATTTGTGTGCTATAGCCTTTGATTTTTTTGCTAAAAAGGGAAATATCAAAAGATCTCTCTTCGGACGCATCAGTTTAACATTTTCGTCGTATAATATCCTTTCGTGTCATCTGACACATCAAAAAAGAAAGAAATAGTGTCATTTTTAAAAACTGAGGGTGTTTACCGAAATTCGTGTGCTATAGCCTTTGGTTTTTTGCTAAATAAGGAAATATCTTAAAATCTCTCTTAGGAACCACCAGTTTTAAATTTTCGTCGTATAATATCCAATTGTGTCATCTGAGCCATCAAAAAATAAAGAAAAAGTGTCATTTTTAAAAACTAAGGGTTTTTACCGAAATTCGTGTGTTATAGCCTTTGATTTTTTCTACTAAAAAGGGGAATATCAAAAGATCTCTCTTCAAACGCATCAGTTTAACAATTTCGTCGTATAATATCCTGTCGTGTCATCTGACACATCAAAAAAGAAAGAAATAGTGTCATTTTTAAAAACTGAGGGTGTTTACCGAAATTCGTGTGCTAGCCTTTGGTTTTTTGCTAATAAGAAATATCAAACGATCTCTCTTCGGACGCATCAGTTTAACATTTTCGTCGTATAATATCTAGTTGTGTCATCTGACGCATCAAAAAAGAAAGAAAAAGTGTCATTTTTAAAAACTGAGGGTGTTTACCAAAATTCGTGTGCTATAGCCTTTGATTTTTTTGCTAAAAAAGGAAATATCATAAAATCTCTCTTCGGACGCATCAGTTTTAAATTTTCGTCGTATAATATCCAGTCGTGTAATCTGACACATAAAAAAATAAAGAAATACTGTCATTTTTAAAAACTGAGGGTGTTTACCGAAATTCGTGTGCTATATAGCCTTTGGTTGTTTGGTAAAAAAGTAAATATCTTAAAATCTCTCTTAGGAAGCATCAGTTTTAAATTTTCGTCGTATAATATCCAATTGTGTCATCTGACACATCAAAAAATAAAGAAATAGTGTCATTTTTAAAAACTGAGGGTTTTTACCGAAATTCGTGTGCTATAGCCTTTCATTTTTTTTTGCTAAAAAGGGAAATATCTAAAAATCTCTCTTCGGACACATCAGTTTAACATTTTCGTCGTATAATATCCGATCGTGTCATCTGACACACAAAAAATAAAGGAATAGTGTCATTTTTTAAAACTGAGGGTGTTTACCGACATTCGTGTGCTATAGCCTTTGGTTTTTTGCTAAATAAGGAAATATCTTAAATTCTCTCTTCGGACGCATCAGTTTTAAATTTTCGTCATATAATATCGAGTCCTGTCATCTGACCCATCAAAAAATAAAGAATAAGTGTCATTTTTAAAAACTGAGGATTTTTACCGAAATTCGTGTGCTATAGCCTTTGATTTTTTTGCTAAAAAGGGAAATATCAAAAGATCTCTCTTTGGACGCATCAGTTTAACATTTTCGTCGTATAATATCCTTTCGTGTCATCTGACACATAAAAAAATAAAGAAATAGTGTCATTTTTAAAAACTAAGGGTTTTTTCCGAAATGCGTGTGCTATATAGCCTTTGGTTTTTTGTTAAAAAAGGAAATATCATAAAATCTCTCTTCGGACGCATCAGTTTTAAATTTTCGTCGTACAATATCCAGTCCTGTCATCTGACCCATCAAAAAATAAAGAAAAAGTGCCATTTTTAAAAACTGAGGGTTTTTGCCGAAATTCGTGTGCTATATAGCCTTTGGTTTTTTGCTAAATAAGGAAATATCTTAAAATCTCTATTCGGACGCATCAGTTTTAAATTTTCGTCGTATAATATCCAGTGTTGTCATCTGACCCATCAAAAAATAAAGAAAAAGTACCATTTTTAAAAACTGAGGGTTTTTACCGAAATTTGTATGCTCTAGCCTTTGATTTTTTTGCTAAAAAGGGAATATCAAAAGATCTCACTTCATACGCTTCAGTTTAATATTTTCGTCGTATAATATCCTGTCGTGTCATCTGACACATCAAAAAAGAAAGAAATAGTGTCATTTTTAAAAAGTGAGGGTGTTTACCGAAATGCGTGTGCTATATAGTCTTTGGTTTTTTGTTAAAAAAGGAAATATCTTAAAATCTCTCTTCGGACGCATCAGTTTTAAATTTTCGTCGTATAATATCAAGTCCTGTCATCTGACCCATCAAAAAATAAAGAATATGTGCCATTTTTAAAAACTGAGGGTTTTTACCGAAATTCGTGTGCTATAGCCTTTGATTTTTTGCTAAAAAGGGAAATATCAAAAGATCTCTTCGGACGCATCAGTTTAACATTTTCATCGTATAATATCGAGTCGGGTCATCTGACACATCAAAAAATAAAGAAATAGTGTCATTTTTAAAAACTGAGGGTGTTTACCGAAATTCGTGTGCTATAGCCCTTGGTTTTTTGCTAAATAAGGAAATATCTTAAAATCTCTCTTAGGAACCACCAGTTTTAAATTTTCGTCGTATAATATCCAATTGTGTCATCTGAGCCATCAAAAAATAAAGAAAAAATGCCATTTTTGAAAACTAAGGGTTTTTACCGAAATTCGTGTGTTATAGCCTTTGATTTTTTTACTAAAAAGGGAAATATCAAAAGATCTCTCTTCGGACGCATCGGTTTAACATTTTCGTCGTATAATATTCAGTCGTGTCATTTGACACAACAAAAAAGAAAGAAATAGTGTCATTTTTAAAAACTGAGGGTATTTACCGAAATTCGTGTGCTTGCCTTTGGTTTTTTGCTAAATAAGGAAATATCTTAAAATCTCTCTTCGGACGCATCAGTTTTAAATTTTCGTCGTATAATATCCAGTCCTGTCATCTGACCCATCAAAAAATAAAGAAAAAGTGCCATTTTAAAAAACTAAGGGTTTTTACCGAAATTTGTGTCCTTTGATTTTTTTTGTAAAAAGGGGAACGTCGAAAGATCTCTCTTCAGACGCATCAGTTTAACATTTTCGTCGTATAATATCATGTCGTGTCATCTGACACATAAAAAAGAAAGAAAAAGTGACATTTTTAAAAACTGAGGGTGTTTACCGAAATTCGTGTGCTAGCCTTTGGTTTTTTGCTAATAAGAAATATCAAACGATCTCTCTTCGGACGCATCAGTTTAACATTTCCGTCGTATAATATCCAGTTGTGTCATCTGACGCATCAAAAAAGAAAGAAAAAGTGTCATTTTTAAAAACTAAGGGTGTTTACCAAAATTGGTGTGGTATAGCCTTTGATTTTTTTGCTAAAAAAGAAAATATCGTAAAATCTCTCTTCGGACGCATCAGTTTTAAATTTTCGTCGTATAATATCCAGTCGTGCAATCTGAGACACAAAAAAATAAAGAAATAATGTCATTTTTAAAAACTGAGGGTGTTTACTGAAATTCGTGTGCTATATAGCCTTTGGTTGTTTGGTAAAAAAGTAAATATCTTAAAATCTCTCTTAGGAAGCATCAGTTTTAAATTTTCGTCGTATAATATCCAATTGTGTCATATGACCCATCAAAAAATAAAGAAAAAGTTCCTTTTTAAAAACAGAGGGTTTTTACTGTAATTCGTGTGCTATAGCCTTTTTGTTTTTTGCTAAATATGGAAATATCTAAAAATATCTTTTCGGACACATTAGTTTAAAATTTTCGTCGTATAATATCCGATCGTGTCATCTGACACATCAAACAATAAAGAAATAATGTAATTTTTAAAAACTGAGGGTTTTTACCGAAATTCGTGTGCTAGCCTTTCATTTTTTTGCTAAAAAGGGAAATATCTAAAAATATCTCTTCGGACGCATCAGTTAAACATTTTCGTCATATAATATCCAGTCGTGTCATCTGACACATAAAAAAATAAAGAAATAGTGTCATTTTAAAAACTGAGGGTGTTTACCGAAATTCGTGTGCTATAGCCTTTGGTTTTTTGCTAAATAAGGAAATATCTTAAAATCTCTCTTCGGACGCATCAATTTTAAATTTTCGACGTATAATATCGAGTCTTGTCATCTGACCCATCAAAAAATAAAGAATAAGTGTCATTTTTAAAAACTGAGGGTGTTTACCGAAATTCGTGTGCTATAGCCCTTGGTTTTTTGCTAAATAAGGAAATATCTTAAAATCTCTCTTAGGAACCACCAGTTTTAAATTTTCGTCGTATAATATCCAATTGTGTCATCTGAGCCATCAAAAAAGGGAAATATCAAAAGATCTCTCTTCGGACGCATCAGTTTAACATTTTCCTCGTATAATATCCAGTCGTGTAATCTGACACATAAAAAAAATAAAGAAATAGTGTCATTTTTAAAAACTGAGGGTGTTTATCGAAATTCGTGTGCTATATAGCCTCCGGTTTTTTTCTAAAAAAGGAAATATCCTAAAATCTCTCTTCAGACGCATCAGTTTTAAATTTTCGTCGTATAATATCGAGTCATGTCATCTAACCCATCAAAAAATAAAGAATAAGTGTCATTTTTAAAAACTGAGGGTTTTTACCGAAATTCGTGTGTTATAGCCTTTGATTTTTTTGCTAAAAAGGGAAATATCAAAAGATCTCTCTTCGGACGCATCAATTTAACAATTTTCGTCGTATAATATCCAGTCGTGTAATCTGACACATAAAAAAATAAAGAAATAGTGTCATTTTTAAAAACTAAGGGTTTTTTCCGAAATGCGTGTGCTATATAGCCTTTGGTTTTTTGTTAAAAAAGGAAATATCTTAAAATCTCTCTTCAGACGCATCAGTTTTAAATTTTCGTCGTACAATATCCAGTCCTGTCATCTGACCCATCAAAAAATAAAGAAAAAGTGCCATTTTTAAAAACTGAGGGTTTTTACCGAAATTCGTGTGCTATAGCCTTTGATTTTTTTTTGCTAAAATGGGAAATATCAAAAGATCTCTCTTCGGACGCATCAGTTTAACATTTTCGTCGTATAATATCCAGTCGTGTCATCTGACCCATAAAAACATAAAGAAATAGAGTCATTTTTAAAAAGTTGAGGGTTTTTACCGAAATTCGTGTGCTATAGCCTTTGATTTTTTTGCTAAAAAGGGAATATCAAAAGATCTCTCTTCATACGCTTCAGTTTAATATTTTCGTCGTATAATATCCTGTCTTGTCATCTGACGCATCAAAAAAGAAAGAAATAGTGTCATTTTTAAAAAGTGAGGGTGTTTACCGAAATTCGTGTGCTAGTCTTTGGTTTTTTGCTAAATAAGGAAATATCTTAAAATCTCTCTTCGGACGCATCAGTTTTAAATTTTCGTCGTATAATATCAAGTCTTGTCATCTGACCCATCAAAAAATAAAGAATATGTGCCATTTTTAAAAACTGAGGGGTTTTACCGAAATTCGTGTGCTATATAGCCTTTGATTTTTTTTTGCTAAAATGGGAATTATCAAAAGATCTCTTCGGACGCATCAGTTTAACATTTTCGTCGTATAATATCGAGTCGGGTCATCTGACACATCAAAAAATAAAGAAATAGTGTCATTTTTAAAAACTGAGGGTGTTTACCGAAATTCGTGTGCTATAGCCCTTGGTTTTTTGCTAAATAAGGAAATATCTTAAAATCTCTCTTCGGACGCATCAGTTTTAAATTTTCGTCGTATAATATCCAGTCCTGTCATCTGACCCATCAAAAAATAAAGAAAAAGTGTCATTTTTAAAAACTGAAGGTTTTTACCGAAATTTGTGTGCTATAGCCTTTGATTTTTTTTCTAAAAAGGGGAATATCAAAAGATCTCTCTTCAGACGCATCAGTTTCACATTTTCGTCGTATAATATCCAGTCGTGTCATCTGACACATCAAAAAAGAAAAAAAAGTGTCATTTTTAAAAACTGAGGGTGTTTACAAAATTTCGTGTGCCTTTGATTTTTTTGCTAAAAAAGGAAATATCTTAATATCTCTCTTCGGACGCATCAGTTTTAAATTTTCGTCGTACAATATCCAATCCTGTCATCTGACCCATAAAAAAATAAAGAAAAAGTGCCATTTTAAAAAACTAAGGGTTTTTACCGAAATTTGTGTGCTATAGGCTTTGATTTTTTTTCTAAAAGGGGAATATCAAAAGATCTCTCTTCAGACGCATCAGTTTCACATTTTCGTCGTATAATATCCTGTCGTGTCATCTGACACATCAAAAAAGAAAGAAATAGTGTCATTTTTAAAAACTGAGGGTGTTTACCGAAATTCGTGTGCTAGCCTTTGGTTTTTTGCTAATAAGAAATATCAAACGATCTCTCTTCGGACGCATCAGTTTAACATTTTCGTCGTATAATATCTAGTTGTGTCATCTGACGCATCAAAAAAGAAAGAAAAAGTGTCATTTTTAAAAACTGAGGGTGTTTACCAAAATTCGTGTGCTATAGCTTTTGATTTTTTTGCTAAAAAAGGAAATATCTTAACATCTCTCTTCGGACGCATCAGTTTTAAATTTTCGTCGTATAATATCCAGTCGTGTAATCTGACACATTAAAAAATAAAGAAAGAGTGTCATTTTTAAAAACTGAGGGTGTTTACCGAAATTCGTGTGCTATATATAGCCTTTGGTTGTTTGGTAAAAAAGTAAATATCTTAAAATCTCGCTTAGGAAGCATCAGTTTTAAATTTTCGTCGTATAATATCCAATTGTGTCATCTGACACATCAAAAAATAAAGAAAAAGTACCTTTTTTAAAAAACAGAGGGTTTTTACCGTAATTCGTGTGCTATAGCCTTTTTGTTTTTTTGCTAAATATGGAAATATCTAAAAATCTCTTTTCGGACACATTAGTTTAAAATTTTCGTCCTATAATATCCGATCATGTCATCTGACACATCAAAAAATAAAGAAATAGTGTCATTTTTAAAAACTGAGGGTTTTTACCGAAATTCGTGTGCTATAGCCTTTCATTTTTTTTTGCTAAAAAGGAAAATATCAAAAGATCTCTCTTCATACGCTTCAGTTTAATATTTTCGTCGTATAATTTCCAGTCGTGTCATCTGACACATCAAAAAAGAAAGAAATAGTGTCATTTTTAAAAAGTGAGGGTGTTTACCGAAATTCGTGTGCTAGTCTTTGGTTTTTTGCTAAATAAGGAAATATCTTAAAATCTCTCTTCGGACGCATCAGTTTTAAATTTTCGTCGTATAATATCAAGTCTTGTCATCTGACCCATCAAAAAATAAAGAATATGTGCCATTTTTAAAAACTGAGGGGTTTTACCGAAATTCGTGTGCTATATAGCCTTTGGTTTTTTTCTAAAAAAGGAAATATCTTAAAAACTCTCTTCGGACGCATCAGTTTTAAATTTTCGTCGTATAATATCGAGTCCTGTCATCTGACCCATCAAAAAATAAAGAATAAGTGTCATTTTTAAAAACTGAGGGTTTTTACCGAAATTCGTGTGCTATATAGCCTTTGATTTTTTTGCTAAAAAGGAAATATCAAAAGATCTCTCTTTCGACGCATCAGTTTAACATTTTCGTCGTATAATATCCAGTCGTGTCATCTGACACATCAAAAAAGAAAGAAATAGTGTCATTTTTAAAAACTGCGGGTGTTTACCGAAATTCGTGTGCTATATAGCCTTTGGTTTTTTTGCTAAATAAGGAAATATCAAAAGATCTCTCTTCGGACGCATCGGTTTAACATCTACGTCGTATAACATCCAATCTTGTCATCTGACCCATCAAAAAATAAAGAAAAAGTGCCTTTTTCAAAATCTGAGGGGTTTTACCGAAATTCGTGTGCTATTAGCCTTTTGTTTTTTTGCTAAAAATGGAAATATCAAAAAATCTTTTTCGGACGCATTAGTTTAACATTTTCGTTGTATAATATCCGATCGTCTCATCTGACACATCAAAAAATAAAGAAATAGTGTCATTTTTAAAAACTGAGGGGTTTTACCGAAATTCGGTTGCTATAGCCTTTGATTTTTTTGCTAAAAAGGGAAATATCAAAAGATCTCTCTTCGGACGCATCAGTTTAACATTTTCGTCGTATAATATCCAGTCGTGTCATCTGACACATCAAAAAAGAAAGAAATAGTGTCATTTTTAAAAACTGAGGGTGTTTACCGAAATTCGTGTGCTATAGCCTTTGGTTTTTTGCTAAATAAGTAAAAATCTTAAAATCTCTCTTCGGACGCATCAGTTTTAAATTTTTGTCGTATAATATCCAGGCCTGTCATCTGACCCATCAAAAATAAAGAAAAATGCCATTTTAAAAAACTGATGGTGTTTACCGAAATTCGTGTGCTAATAGCCTTTGGTTTTTTTGCTAAAAAAGGAAATATCTTAAAATCTCTCTTCAGACGCATCAGTTTTAAATTTTCGTCGTATAATATCCAATCGTGTCATCTGACCCATCAAAAAATAAAGAAATAGTGCCATTTTTAAAAACTGAGGGTTTTTACCGAAATTCGTGTGCTACAGCCTTTGGTTTTTTGCTAAATAGGGAAATATCTAAAAATCTCACTTCGGAAGAAGTACTAGTTTAACATTTTCGTCGTATAATATCCAGTCGTGTCATCTGACACATCAAAAAAATATAGAAATAATTTCATTTTTAATAGCAGAGGTTTTTTAGCGAAATTCGTGTGCTATATATAGCCTTTGGTTTTTTGCTAAATAGGGAAACATCTAAAAATCTCTCTTCGGACGCATCAGTTTAACATTTTCGTCGTATAATATCCAGTCGTGTCGTCTGACACATCAAAAAACAAAGAAAAGTGCCATTTTCAAAAACTGGGGGTCTTTACAGAAATTCGTGTTCTATAGCCATTGGGTTTTTTTGCCAAAAATGGAAATATCTAAAAATCTCTTTTTGGATGCATCAGTTTAACATTTTCGTCGTATAATATCCAGTCATGTCATCTGACACACCAAAAAATATAGAAAAAGTGCCATTTTCAATAACTAAGGGTTTTACCGAAATTCGTGTGCTATAGCCTTCGGTGTTTTTGCTAACAAGAGAAATGTCTACAAATCTCTCTTCTAACGCATCAGTTTAACATTTTCGTCGTACAATATCCAGTCGTGTCACACATCAAAAAATAAAGAAAAAGTGTCATTTTTAAAAACTGAGGGTTTTAGCGAAATTCGTGTGCTATAGCCTTCGGTTTTTTTGCTAAAAAGAGAAATGTCTACAAATCTCTCTTCTAACGCATCAGTTTAAAATTTTCGTAGTAGAATATCCAGTCCTGTCATCTGACCGATCAAAACGTAAAGAAGACGTGTCATTTTTAAAAACTGATGGTTTTTACCAAAATTCGTGTGCTATATATTGCCATTGGTTTTTTTGCCAAAAATGGAAATATCTAAAAATCACTCTTCGGCCGCATCAGTTTAACATTTTCGTCGTATAATATCCGATCGTGTCATCTGACACATCAAAAAATAAAGAAAAACTGCCATTTTTAAAAACTGAGGGTTTCTACCGAAATTCGTGTGCTATATGTATGGGTTTTTTTTGCCAAAAAGGGAAATATCTAAAAATCCCTTTTCGGACGCATCAGTTTAATATTTTCGTCGTACAATATCCCGCCGTGTCATCTGACACATCAAAATTAATAAAAAAAAAGTGTCATTTTTAAAAACTGATGGTTTTTACCGAAATTCGTGTGATAGAGCATTTGGTTTTTTGCGAAATAGGGAAATATCTAGAAATGTCTCTTAGGAAGCATCAGTTTTAAATTTTAGTCGTATAATATCCAATCGTGTCATCTGACCCATCAAAAAATAAACAAATAGTGTCATTTTTAAAAACTGAGGGTTTTTACCGAAATTCGTGTGCTACAGCCTTTGGTTTTTTGCTAAATAGGGAAATATCTAAAAATCTCACTTCGGAAGAAGTACTAGTTTAACATTTTCGTCGTATAATATCCAGTCGTGTCATCTGACACATCAAAAAAATATAGAAATAATTTCATTTTTAATAGCAGAGGTTTTTTAGCGAAATTCGTGTGCTATATATAGCCTTTGGTTTTTTGCTAAATAGGGAAACATCTAAAAATCTCTCTTCGGACGCATCAGTTTAACATTTTCGTCGTATAATATCCAGTCGTGTCGTCTGACACATCAAAAAACAAAGAAAAGTGCCATTTTCAAAAACTGGGGGTCTTTACAGAAATTCGTGTTCTATAGCCATTGGGTTTTTTTGCCAAAAATGGAAATATCTAAAAATCTCTTTTTGGATGCATCAGTTTAACATTTTCGTCGTATAATATCCAGTCATGTCATCTGACACACCAAAAAATATAGAAAAAAGTGCCATTTTCAATAACTAAGGGTTTTACCGAAATTCGTGTGCTATAGCCTTCGGTTTTTTTGCTAACAAGAGAAATGTCTACAAATCTCTCTTCTAACGCATCAGTTTAACATTTTCGTCGTACAATATCCAGTCGTGTCACACATCAAAAAATAAAGAAAAAGTGTCATTTTTAAAAACTGAGGGTTTTAGCGAAATTCGTGTGCTATAGCCTTCGGTTTTTTTGCTAAAAAGAGAAATGTCTACAAATCTCTCTTCTAACGCATCAGTTTAAAATTTTCGTAGTAGAATATCCAGTCCTGTCATCTGACCGATCAAAACGTAAAGAAGACGTGTCATTTTTAAAAACTGATGGTTTTTACCAAAATTCGTGTGCTATATATTGCCATTGGTTTTTTTGCCAAAAATGGAAATATCTAAAAATCACTCTTCGGCCGCATCAGTTTAACATTTTCGTCGTATAATATCCGATCGTGTCATCTGACACATCAAAAAATAAAGAAAAACTGCCATTTTTAAAAACTGAGGGTTTCTACCGAAATTCGTGTGCTATATGTATGGGTTTTTTTTGCCAAAAAGGGAAATATCTAAAAATCCCTTTTCGGACGCATCAGTTTAACATTTTCGTCGTACAATATCCCGCCGTGTCATCTGACACATCAAAATTAATAAAAAAAAAGTGTCATTTTTAAAAACTGATGGTTTTTACCGAAATTCGTGTGATAGAGCATTTGGTTTTTTGCGAAATAGGGAAATATCTAGAAATGTCTCTTAGGAAGCATCAGTTTTAAATTTTAGTCGTATAATATCCAATCGTGTCATCTGACCCATCAAAAAATAAACAAATAGTGCCATTTTTAAAAACTGAGGGTTTTTACCGAAATTCGTGTGCTACAGCCTTTGGTTTTTTGCTAAATAGGGAAATATCTAAAAATCTCACTTCGGAAGAAGTACTAGTTTAACATTTTCGTCGTATAATATCCAGTCGTGTCATCTGACACATCAAAAAAATATAGAAATAATTTCATTTTTAATAGCAGAGGTTTTTTAGCGAAATTCGTGTGCTATATATAGCCTTTGGTTTTTTGCTAAATAGGGAAACATCTAAAAATCTCTCTTCGGACGCATCAGTTTAACATTTTCGTCGTATAATATCCAGTCGTGTCGTCTGACACATCAAAAAACAAAGAAAAGTGCCATTTTCAAAAACTGGGGGTCTTTACAGAAATTCGTGTTCTATAGCCATTGGGTTTTTTTGCCAAAAATGGAAATATCTAAAAATCTCTTTTTGGATGCATCAGTTTAACATTTTCGTCGTATAATATCCAGTCATGTCATCTGACACACCAAAAAATATAGAAAAAAGTGCCATTTTCAATAACTAAGGGTTTTACCGAAATTCGTGTGCTATAGCCTTCGGTTTTTTTGCTAACAAGAGAAATGTCTACAAATCTCTCTTCTAACGCATCAGTTTAACATTTTCGTCGTACAATATCCAGTCGTGTCACACATCAAAAAATAAAGAAAAAGTGTCATTTTTAAAAACTGAGGGTTTTAGCGAAATTCGTGTGCTATAGCCTTCGGTTTTTTTGCTAAAAAGAGAAATGTCTACAAATCTCTCTTCTAACGCATCAGTTTAAAATTTTCGTAGTAGAATATCCAGTCCTGTCATCTGACCGATCAAAACGTAAAGAAGACGTGTCATTTTTAAAAACTGATGGTTTTTACCAAAATTCGTGTGCTATATATTGCCATTGGTTTTTTTGCCAAAAATGGAAATATCTAAAAATCACTCTTCGGCCGCATCAGTTTAACATTTTCGTCGTATAATATCCGATCGTGTCATCTGACACATCAAAAAATAAAGAAAAACTGCCATTTTTAAAAACTGAGGGTTTCTACCGAAATTCGTGTGCTATATGTATGGGTTTTTTTTGCCAAAAAGGGAAATATCTAAAAATCCCTTTTCGGACGCATCAGTTTAACATTTTCGTCGTACAATATCCCGCCGTGTCATCTGACACATCAAAATTAATAAAAAAAAAGTGTCATTTTTAAAAACTGATGGTTTTTACCGAAATTCGTCTGATAGAGCATTTGGTTTTTTGCGAAATAGGGAAATATCTAGAAATGTCTCTTAGGAAGCATCAGTTTTAAATTTTAGTCGTATAATATCCAATCGTGTCATCTGACCCATCAAAAAATAAAGAAATAGTGCCATTTTTAAAAACTGAGGGTTTTTACCGAAATTCGTGTGCTACAGCCTTTGGTTTTTTGCTAAATAGGGAAATATCTAAAAATCTCACTTCGGAAGAAGTACTAGTTTAACATTTTCGTCGTATAATATCCAGTCGTGTCATCTGACACATCAAAAAAATATAGAAATAATTTCATTTTTATAGCAGAGGTTTTTTAGCGAAATTCGTGTGCTATATATAGCCTTTGGTTTTTTGCTAAATAGGGAAACATCTAAAAATCTCTCTTCGGACGCATCAGTTTAACATTTTCGTCGTATAATATCCAGTCGTGTCGTCTGACACATCAAAAAACAAAGAAAAGTGCCATTTTCAAAAACTGGGGGTCTTTACAGAAATTCGTGTTCTATAGCCATTGGGTTTTTTTGCCAAAAATGGAAATATCTAAAAATCTCTTTTTGGATGCATCAGTTTAACATTTTCGTCGTATAATATCCAGTCATGTCATCTGACATACCAAAAAATATAGAAAAAGTGCCATTTTCAATAACTAAGGGTTTTACCGAAATTCGTGTGCTATAGCCTTCGGTTTTTTTGCTAACAAGAGAAATGTCTACAAATCTCTCTTCTAACGCATCAGTTTAACATTTTCGTCGTACAATATCCAGTCGTGTCACACATCAAAAAATAAAGAAAAAGTGTCATTTTTAAAAACTGAGGGTTTTAGCGAAATTCGTGTGCTATAGCCTTCGGTTTTTTTGCTAAAAAGAGAAATGTCTACAAATCTCTCTTCTAACGCATCAGTTTAAAATTTTCGTAGTAGAATATCCAGTCCTGTCATCTGACCGATCAAAACGTAAAGAAGACGTGTCATTTTTAAAAACTGATGGTTTTTACCAAAATTCGTGTGCTATATATTGCCATTGGTTTTTTTGCCAAAAATGGAAATATCTAAAAATCACTCTTCGGCCGCATCAGTTTAACATTTTCGTCGTATAATATCCGATCGTGTCATCTGACACATCAAAAAATAAAGAAAAACTGCCATTTTTAAAAACTGAGGGTTTCTACCGAAATTCGTGTGCTATATGTATGGGTTTTTTTTGCCAAAAAGGGAAATATCTAAAAATCCCTTTTCGGACGCATCAGTTTAACATTTTCGTCGTACAATATCCCGCCGTGTCATCTGACACATCAAAATTAATAAAAAAAAAGTGTCATTTTTAAAACTGATGGTTTTTACCGAAATTCGTCTGATAGAGCATTTGGTTTTTTGCGAAATAGGGAAATATCTAGAAATGTCTCTTAGGAAGCATCAGTTTTAAATTTTCGTCGTATAATATCCAATCGTGTCATCTGACCCATCAAAAAATAAAGAAATAGTGCCATTTTTAAAAACTGAGGGTTTTTACCGAAATTCGTGTGCTACAGCCTTTGGTTTTTTGCTAAATAGGGAAATATCTAAAAATCTCACTTCGGAAGAAGTACTAGTTTAACATTTTCGTCGTATAATATCCAGTCGTGTCATCTGACACATCAAAAAAATATAGAAATAATTTCATTTTTATAGCAGAGGTTTTTTAGCGAAATTCGTGTGCTATATATAGCCTTTGGTTTTTTGCTAAATAGGGAAACATCTAAAAATCTCTCTTCGGACGCATCAGTTTAACATTTTCGTCGTATAATATCCAGTCGTGTCGTCTGACACATCAAAAAACAAAGAAAAGTGCCATTTTCAAAAACTGGGGGTCTTTACAGAAATTCGTGTTCTATAGCCATTGGGTTTTTTTGCCAAAAATGGAAATATCTAAAAATCTCTTTTTGGATGCATCAGTTTAACATTTTCGTCGTATAATATCCAGTCATGTCATCTGACATACCAAAAAATATAGAAAAAGTGCCATTTTCAATAACTAAGGGTTTTACCGAAATTCGTGTGCTATAGCCTTCGGTTTTTTTGCTAACAAGAGAAATGTCTACAAATCTCTCTTCTAACGCATCAGTTTAACATTTTCGTCGTACAATATCCAGTCGTGTCACACATCAAAAAATAAAGAAAAAGTGTCATTTTTAAAAACTGAGGGTTTTAGCGAAATTCGTGTGCTATAGCCTTCGGTTTTTTTGCTAAAAAGAGAAATGTCTACAAATCTCTCTTCTAACGCATCAGTTTAAAATTTTCGTAGTAGAATATCCAGTCCTGTCATCTGACCGATCAAAACGTAAAGAAGACGTGTCATTTTTAAAAACTGATGGTTTTTACCAAAATTCGTGTGCTATATATTGCCATTGGTTTTTTTGCCAAAAATGGAAATATCTAAAAATCACTCTTCGGCCGCATCAGTTTAACATTTTCGTCGTATAATATCCGATCGTGTCATCTGACACATCAAAAAATAAAGAAAAACTGCCATTTTTAAAAACTGAGGGTTTCTACCGAAATTCGTGTGCTATATGTATGGGTTTTTTTTGCCAAAAAGGGAAATATCTAAAAATCCCTTTTCGGACGCATCAGTTTAACATTTTCGTCGTACAATATCCCGCCGTGTCATCTGACACATCAAAATTAATAAAAAAAAGTGTCATTTTTAAAAACTGATGGTTTTTACCGAAATTCGTCTGATAGAGCATTTGGTTTTTTGCGAAATAGGGAAATATCTAGAAATGTCTCTTAGGAAGCATCAGTTTTAAATTTTCGTCGTATAATATCCAATCGTGTCATCTGACCCATCAAAAAATAAAGAAATAGTGCCATTTTTAAAAACTGAGGGTTTTTACCGAAATTCGTGTGCTACAGCCTTTGGTTTTTTGCTAAATAGGGAAATATCTAAAAATCTCACTTCGGAAGAAGTACTAGTTTAACATTTTCGTCGTATAATATCCAGTCGTGTCATCTGACACATCAAAAAAATATAGAAATAATTTCATTTTTATAGCAGAGGTTTTTTAGCGAAATTCGTGTGCTATATATAGCCTTTGGTTTTTTGCTAAATAGGGAAACATCTAAAAATCTCTCTTCGGACGCATCAGTTTAACATTTTCGTCGTATAATATCCAGTCGTGTCGTCTGACACATCAAAAAACAAAGAAAAGTGCCATTTTCAAAAACTGGGGGTCTTTACAGAAATTCGTGTTCTATAGCCATTGGGTTTTTTTGCCAAAAATGGAAATATCTAAAAATCTCTTTTTGGATGCATCAGTTTAACATTTTCGTCGTATAATATCCAGTCATGTCATCTGACACACCAAAAAATATAGAAAAAAGTGCCATTTTCAATAACTAAGGGTTTTACCGAAATTCGTGTGCTATAGCCTTCGGTTTTTTTGCTAACAAGAGAAATGTCTACAAATCTCTCTTCTAACGCATCAGTTTAACATTTTCGTCGTACAATATCCAGTCGTGTCACACATCAAAAAATAAAGAAAAAGTGTCATTTTTAAAAACTGAGGGTTTTAGCGAAATTCGTGTGCTATAGCCTTCGGTTTTTTTGCTAAAAAGAGAAATGTCTACAAATCTCTCTTCTAACGCATCAGTTTAAAATTTTCGTAGTAGAATATCCAGTCCTGTCATCTGACCGATCAAAACGTAAAGAAGACGTGTCATTTTTAAAAACTGATGGTTTTTACCAAAATTCGTGTGCTATATATTGCCATTGGTTTTTTTGCCAAAAATGGAAATATCTAAAAATCACTCTTCGGCCGCATCAGTTTAACATTTTCGTCGTATAATATCCGATCGTGTCATCTGACACATCAAAAAATAAAGAAAAACTGCCATTTTTAAAAACTGAGGGTTTCTACCGAAATTCGTGTGCTATATGTATGGGTTTTTTTTGCCAAAAAGGGAAATATCTAAAAATCCCTTTTCGGACGCATCAGTTTAACATTTTCGTCGTACAATATCCCGCCGTGTCATCTGACACATCAAAATTAATAAAAAAAAAGTGTCATTTTTAAAACTGATGGTTTTTACCGAAATTCGTCTGATAGAGCATTTGGTTTTTTGCGAAATAGGGAAATATCTAGAAATGTCTCTTAGGAAGCATCAGTTTTAAATTTTCGTCGTATAATATCCAATCGTGTCATCTGACCCATCAAAAAATAAAGAAATAGTGCCATTTTTAAAAACTGAGGGTTTTTACCGAAATTCGTGTGCTACAGCCTTTGGTTTTTTGCTAAATAGGGAAATATCTAAAAATCTCACTTCGGAAGAAGTACTAGTTTAACATTTTCGTCGTATAATATCCAGTCGTGTCATCTGACACATCAAAAAAATATAGAAATAATTTCATTTTTAATAGCAGAGGTTTTTTAGCGAAATTCGTGTGCTATATATAGCCTTTGGTTTTTTGCTAAATAGGGAAACATCTAAAAATCTCTCTTCGGACGCATCAGTTTAACATTTTCGTCGTATAATATCCAGTCGTGTCGTCTGACACATCAAAAAACAAAGAAAAGTGCCATTTTCAAAAACTGGGGGTCTTTACAGAAATTCGTGTTCTATAGCCATTGGTTTTTTTTGCCAAAAATGGAAATATCTAAAAATCTCTTTTTGGATGCATCAGTTTAACATTTTCGTCGTATAATATCCAGTCATGTCATCTGACACACCAAAAAATATAGAAAAAAGTGCCATTTTCAATAACTAAGGGTTTTACCGAAATTCGTGTGCTATAGCCTTCGGTTTTTTTGCTAACAAGAGAAATGTCTACAAATCTCTCTTCTAACGCATCAGTTTAACATTTTCGTCGTACAATATCCAGTCGTGTCACACATCAAAAAATAAAGAAAAAGTGTCATTTTTAAAAACTGAGGGTTTTAGCGAAATTCGTGTGCTATAGCCTTCGGTTTTTTTGCTAAAAAGAGAAATGTCTACAAATCTCTCTTCTAACGCATCAGTTTAAAATTTTCGTAGTAGAATATCCAGTCCTGTCATCTGACCGATCAAAACGTAAAGAAGACGTGTCATTTTTAAAAACTGATGGTTTTTACCAAAATTCGTGTGCTATATATTGCCATTGGTTTTTTTGCCAAAAATGGAAATATCTAAAAATCACTCTTCGGCCGCATCAGTTTAACATTTTCGTCGTATAATATCCGATCGTGTCATCTGACACATCAAAAAATAAAGAAAAACTGCCATTTTTAAAAACTGAGGGTTTCTACCGAAATTCGTGTGCTATATGTATGGGTTTTTTTTGCCAAAAAGGGAAATATCTAAAAATCCCTTTTCGGACGCATCAGTTTAACATTTTCGTCGTACAATATCCCGCCGTGTCATCTGACACATCAAAATTAATAAAAAAAAGTGTCATTTTTAAAAACTGATGGTTTTTACCGAAATTCGTCTGATAGAGCATTTGGTTTTTTGCGAAATAGGGAAATATCTAGAAATGTCTCTTAGGAAGCATCAGTTTTAAATTTTCGTCGTATAATATCCAATCGTGTCATCTGACCCATCAAAAAATAAAGAAATAGTGCCATTTTTAAAAACTGAGGGTTTTTACCGAAATTCGTGTGCTACAGCCTTTGGTTTTTTGCTAAATAGGGAAATATCTAAAAATCTCACTTCGGAAGAAGTACTAGTTTAACATTTTCGTCGTATAATATCCAGTCGTGTCATCTGACACATCAAAAAAATATAGAAATAATTTCATTTTTAATAGCAGAGGTTTTTTAGCGAAATTCGTGTGCTATATATAGCCTTTGGTTTTTTGCTAAATAGGGAAACATCTAAAAATCTCTCTTCGGACGCATCAGTTTAACATTTTCGTCGTATAATATCCAGTCGTGTCGTCTGACACATCAAAAAACAAAGAAAAGTGCCATTTTCAAAAACTGGGGGTCTTTACAGAAATTCGTGTTCTATAGCCATTGGGTTTTTTTGCCAAAAATGGAAATATCTAAAAATCTCTTTTTGGATGCATCAGTTTAACATTTTCGTCGTATAATATCCAGTCATGTCATCTGACACACCAAAAAATATAGAAAAAGTGCCATTTTCAATAACTAAGGGTTTTACCGAAATTCGTGTGCTATAGCCTTCGGTTTTTTTGCTAACAAGAGAAATGTCTACAAATCTCTCTTCTAACGCATCAGTTTAACATTTTCGTCGTACAATATCCAGTCGTGTCACACATCAAAAAATAAAGAAAAAGTGTCATTTTTAAAAACTGAGGGTTTTAGCGAAATTCGTGTGCTATAGCCTTCGGTTTTTTTGCTAAAAAGAGAAATGTCTACAAATCTCTCTTCTAACGCATCAGTTTAAAATTTTCGTAGTAGAATATCCAGTCCTGTCATCTGACCGATCAAAACGTAAAGAAGACGTGTCATTTTTAAAAACTGATGGTTTTTACCAAAATTCGTGTGCTATATATTGCCATTGGTTTTTTTGCCAAAAATGGAAATATCTAAAAATCACTCTTCGGCCGCATCAGTTTAACATTTTCGTCGTATAATATCCGATCGTGTCATCTGACACATCAAAAAATAAAGAAAAACTGCCATTTTTAAAAACTGGGGGTTTCTACCGAAATTCGTGTGCTATATGTATGGGTTTTTTTTGCCAAAAAGGGAAATATCTAAAAATCCCTTTTCGGACACATCAGTTTAACATTTTCGTCGTACAATATCCCGCCGTGTCATCTGACACATCAAAATTAATAAAAAAAAAGTGTCATTTTTAAAAACTGATGGTTTTTACCGAAATTCGTGTGATAGAGCATTTGGTTTTTTGCGAAATAGGGAAATATCTAGAAATGTCTCTTAGGAAGCATCAGTTTTAAATTTTCGTCGTATAATATCCAATCGTGTCATCTGACCCATCAAAAAATAAAGAAATAGTGTCATTTTTAAAAACTGAGGGTTTTTACCGAAATTCGTGTGCTACAGCCTTTGGTTTTTTGCTAAATAGGGAAATATCTAAAAATCTCACTTCGGAAGAAGTACTAGTTTAACATTTTCGTCGTATAATATCCAGTCGTGTCATCTGACACATCAAAAAAATATAGAAATAATTTCATTTTTAATAGCAGAGGTTTTTTAGCGAAATTCGTGTGCTATATATAGCCTTTGGTTTTTTGCTAAATAGGGAAACATCTAAAAATCTCTCTTCGGACGCATCAGTTTAACATTTTCGTCGTATAATATCCAGTCGTGTCGTCTGACACATCAAAAAACAAAGAAAAGTGCCATTTTCAAAAACTGGGGGTCTTTACAGAAATTCGTGTTCTATAGCCATTGGGTTTTTTTGCCAAAAATGGAAATATCTAAAAATCTCTTTTTGGATGCATCAGTTTAACATTTTCGTCGTATAATATCCAGTCATGTCATCTGACACACCAAAAAATATAGAAAAAGTGCCATTTTCAATAACTAAGGGTTTTACCGAAATTCGTGTGCTATATATAGCCTTCGGTTTTTTTGCTAACAAGAGAAATGTCTACAAATCTCTCTTCTAACGCATCAGTTTAACATTTTCGTCGTACAATATCCAGTCGTGTCACACATCAAAAAATAAAGAAAAAGTGTCATTTTTAAAAACTGAGGGTTTTAGCGAAATTCGTGTGCTATAGCCTTCGGTTTTTTTGCTAAAAAGAGAAATGTCTACAAATCTCTCTTCTAACGCATCAGTTTAAAATTTTCGTAGTAGAATATCCAGTCCTGTCATCTGACCGATCAAAACGTAAAGAAGACGTGTCATTTTTAAAAACTGATGGTTTTTACCAAAATTCGTGTGCTATATATTGCCATTGGTTTTTTTGCCAAAAATGGAAATATCTAAAAATCACTCTTCGGCCGCATCAGTTTAACATTTTCGTCGTATAATATCCGATCGTGTCATCTGACACATCAAAAAATAAAGAAAAACTGCCATTTTTAAAAACTGAGGGTTTCTACCGAAATTCGTGTGCTATATGTATGGGTTTTTTTTGCCAAAAAGGGAAATATCTAAAAATCCCTTTTCGGACACATCAGTTTAACATTTTCGTCGTACAATATCCCGCCGTGTCATCTGACACATCAAAATTAATAAAAAAAAAGTGTCATTTTTAAAAACTGATGGTTTTTACCGAAATTCGTCTGATAGAGCATTTGGTTTTTTGCGAAATAGGGAAATATCTAGAAATGTCTCTTAGGAAGCATCAGTTTTAAATTTTCGTCGTATAATATCCAATCGTGTCATCTGACCCATCAAAAAATAAAGAAATAGTGCCATTTTTAAAAACTGAGGGTTTTTACCGAAATTCGTGTGCTACAGCCTTTGGTTTTTTGCTAAATAGGGAAATATCTAAAAATCTCACTTCGGAAGAAGTACTAGTTTAACATTTTCGTCGTATAATATCCAGTCGTGTCATCTGACACATCAAAAAAATATAGAAATAATTTCATTTTTAATAGCAGAGGTTTTTTAGCGAAATTCGTGTGCTATATATAGCCTTTGGTTTTTTGCTAAATAGGGAAACATCTAAAAATCTCTCTTCGGACGCATCAGTTTAACATTTTCGTCGTATAATATCCAGTCGTGTCGTCTGACACATCAAAAAACAAAGAAAAGTGCCATTTTCAAAAACTGGGGGTCTTTACAGAAATTCGTGTTCTATAGCCATTGGGTTTTTTTGCCAAAAATGGAAATATCTAAAAATCTCTTTTTGGATGCATCAGTTTAACATTTTCGTCGTATAATATCCAGTCATGTCATCTGATACACCAAAAAATATAGAAAAAGTGCCATTTTCAATAACTAAGGGTTTTACCGAAATTCGTGTGCTATATATAGCCTTCGGTTTTTTTGCTAACAAGAGAAATGTCTACAAATCTCTCTTCTAACGCATCAGTTTAACATTTTCGTCGTACAATATCCAGTCGTGTCACACATCAAAAAATAAAGAAAAAGTGTCATTTTTAAAAACTGAGGGTTTTAGCGAAATTCGTGTGCTATAGCCTTCGGTTTTTTTGCTAAAAAGAGAAATGTCTACAAATCTCTCTTCTAACGCATCAGTTTAAAATTTTCGTAGTAGAATATCCAGTCCTGTCATCTGACCGATCAAAACGTAAAGAAGACGTGTCATTTTTAAAAACTGATGGTTTTTACCAAAATTCGTGTGCTATATATTGCCATTGGTTTTTTTGCCAAAAATGGAAATATCTAAAAATCACTCTTCGGCCGCATCAGTTTAACATTTTCGTCGTATAATATCCGATCGTGTCATCTGACAGATCAAAAAATAAAGAAAAACTGCCATTTTTAAAAACTGAGGGTTTCTACCGAAATTCGTGTGCTATATGTATGGGTTTTTTTTGCCAAAAAGGGAAATATCTAAAAATCCCTTTTCGGACACATCAGTTTAACATTTTCGTCGTACAATATCCCGCCGTGTCATCTGACACATCAAAATTAATAAAAAAAAAGTGTCATTTTTAAAAACTGATGGTTTTTACCGAAATTCGTCTGATAGAGCATTTGGTTTTTTGCGAAATAGGGAAATATCTAGAAATGTCTCTTAGGAAGCATCAGTTTTAAATTTTCGTCGTATAATATCCAATCGTGTCATCTGACCCATCAAAAAATAAAGAAATAGTGCCATTTTTAAAAACTGAGGGTTTTTACCGAAATTCGTGTGCTACAGCCTTTGGTTTTTTGCTAAATAGGGAAATATCTAAAAATCTCACTTCGGAAGAAGTACTAGTTTAACATTTTCGTCGTATAATATCCAGTCGTGTCATCTGACACATCAAAAAAATATAGAAATAATTTCATTTTTAATAGCAGAGGTTTTTTAGCGAAATTCGTGTGCTATATATAGCCTTTGGTTTTTTGCTAAATAGGGAAACATCTAAAAATCTCTCTTCGGACGCATCAGTTTAACATTTTCGTCGTATAATATCCAGTCGTGTCGTCTGACACATCAAAAAACAAAGAAAAGTGCCATTTTCAAAAACTGGGGGTCTTTACAGAAATTCGTGTTCTATAGCCATTGGGTTTTTTTGCCAAAAATGGAAATATCTAAAAATCTCTTTTTGGATGCATCAGTTTAACATTTTCGTCGTATAATATCCAGTCATGTCATCTGATACACCAAAAAATATAGAAAAAGTGCCATTTTCAATAACTAAGGGTTTTACCGAAATTCGTGTGCTATATATAGCCTTCGGTTTTTTTGCTAACAAGAGAAATGTCTACAAATCTCTCTTCTAACGCATCAGTTTAACATTTTCGTCGTACAATATCCAGTCGTGTCACACATCAAAAAATAAAGAAAAAGTGTCATTTTTAAAAACTGAGGGTTTTAGCGAAATTCGTGTGCTATAGCCTTCGGTTTTTTTGCTAAAAAGAGAAATGTCTACAAATCTCTCTTCTAACGCATCAGTTTAAAATTTTCGTAGTAGAATATCCAGTCCTGTCATCTGACCGATCAAAACGTAAAGAAGACGTGTCATTTTTAAAAACTGATGGTTTTTACCAAAATTCGTGTGCTATATATTGCCATTGGTTTTTTTGCCAAAAATGGAAATATCTAAAAATCACTCTTCGGCCGCATCAGTTTAACATTTTCGTCGTATAATATCCGATCGTGTCATCTGACAGATCAAAAAATAAAGAAAAACTGCCATTTTTAAAAACTGAGGGTTTCTACCGAAATTCGTGTGCTATATGTATGGGTTTTTTTTGCCAAAAAGGGAAATATCTAAAAATCCCTTTTCGGACACATCAGTTTAACATTTTCGTCGTACAATATCCCGCCGTGTCATCTGACACATCAAAATTAATAAAAAAAAAGTGTCATTTTTAAAAACTGATGGTTTTTACCGAAATTCGTCTGATAGAGCATTTGGTTTTTTGCGAAATAGGGAAATATCTAGAAATGTCTCTTAGGAAGCATCAGTTTTAAATTTTCGTCGTATAATATCCAATCGTGTCATCTGACCCATCAAAAAATAAAGAAATAGTGCCATTTTTAAAAACTGAGGGTTTTTACCGAAATTCGTGTGCTACAGCCTTTGGTTTTTTGCTAAATAGGGAAATATCTAAAAATCTCACTTCGGAAGAAGTACTAGTTTAACATTTTCGTCGTATAATATCCAGTCGTGTCATCTGACACATCAAAAAAATATAGAAATAATTTCATTTTTAATAGCAGAGGTTTTTTAGCGAAATTCGTGTGCTATATATAGCCTTTGGTTTTTTGCTAAATAGGGAAACATCTAAAAATCTCTCTTCGGACGCATCAGTTTAACATTTTCGTCGTATAATATCCAGTCGTGTCGTCTGACACATCAAAAAACAAAGAAAAGTGCCATTTTCAAAAACTGGGGGTCTTTACAGAAATTCGTGTTCTATAGCCATTGGGTTTTTTTGCCAAAAATGGAAATATCTAAAAATCTCTTTTTGGATGCATCAGTTTAACATTTTCGTCGTATAATATCCAGTCATGTCATCTGACACACCAAAAAATATAGAAAAAGTGCCATTTTCAATAACTAAGGGTTTTACCGAAATTCGTGTGCTATATATAGCCTTCGGTTTTTTTGCTAACAAGAGAAATGTCTACAAATCTCTCTTCTAACGCATCAGTTTAACATTTTCGTCGTACAATATCCAGTCGTGTCACACATCAAAAAATAAAGAAAAAGTGTCATTTTTAAAAACTGAGGGTTTTAGCGAAATTCGTGTGCTATAGCCTTCGGTTTTTTTGCTAAAAAGAGAAATGTCTACAAATCTCTCTTCTAACGCATCAGTTTAAAATTTTCGTAGTAGAATATCCAGTCCTGTCATCTGACCGATCAAAACGTAAAGAAGACGTGTCATTTTTAAAAACTGATGGTTTTTACCAAAATTCGTGTGCTATATATTGCCATTGGTTTTTTTGCCAAAAATGGAAATATCTAAAAATCACTCTTCGGCCGCATCAGTTTAACATTTTCGTCGTATAATATCCGATCGTGTCATCTGACAGATCAAAAAATAAAGAAAAACTGCCATTTTTAAAAACTGAGGGTTTCTACCGAAATTCGTGTGCTATATGTATGGGTTTTTTTTGCCAAAAAGGGAAATATCTAAAAATCCCTTTTCGGACACATCAGTTTAACATTTTCGTCGTACAATATCCCGCCGTGTCATCTGACACATCAAAATTAATAAAAAAAAAGTGTCATTTTTAAAAACTGATGGTTTTTACCGAAATTCGTGTGATAGAGCATTTGGTTTTTTGCGAAATAGGGAAATATCTAGAAATGTCTCTTAGGAAGCATCAGTTTTAAATTTTCGTCGTATAATATCCAATCGTGTCATCTGACCCATCAAAAAATAAAGAAATAGTGCCATTTTTAAAAACTGAGGGTTTTTACCGAAATTCGTGTGCTACAGCCTTTGGTTTTTTGCTAAATAGGGAAATATCTAAAAATCTCACTTCGGAAGAAGTACTAGTTTAACATTTTCGTCGTATAATATCCAGTCGTGTCATCTGACACATCAAAAAAAAATAGAAATAATTTCATTTTTAATAGCAGAGGTTTTTTAGCGAAATTCGTGTGCTATATATAGCCTTTGGTTTTTTGCTAAATAGGGAAACATCTAAAAATCTCTCTTCGGACGCATCAGTTTAACATTTTCGTCGTATAATATCCAGTCGTGTCGTCTGACACATCAAAAAACAAAGAAAAGTGCCATTTTCAAAAACTGGGGGTCTTTACAGAAATTCGTGTTCTATAGCCATTGGGTTTTTTTGCCAAAAATGGAAATATCTAAAAATCTCTTTTTGGATGCATCAGTTTAACATTTTCGTCGTATAATATCCAGTCATGTCATCTGACACACCAAAAAATATAGAAAAAAGTGCCATTTTCAATAACTAAGGGTTTTACCGAAATTCGTGTGCTATAGCCTTCGGTTTTTTTGCTAACAAGAGAAATGTCTACAAATCTCTCTTCTAACGCATCAGTTTAACATTTTCGTCGTACAATATCCAGTCGTGTCACACATCAAAAAATAAAGAAAAAGTGTCATTTTTAAAAACTGAGGGTTTTAGCGAAATTCGTGTGCTATAGCCTTCGGTTTTTTTGCTAAAAAGAGAAATGTCTACAAATCTCTCTTCTAACGCATCAGTTTAAAATCTTCGTAGTAGAATATCCAGTCCTGTCATCTGACCGATCAAAACGTAAAGAAGACGTGTCATTTTTAAAAACTGATGGTTTTTACCAAAATTCGTGTGCTATATATTGCCATTGGTTTTTTTGCCAAAAATGGAAATATCTAAAAATCACTCTTCGGCCGCATCAGTTTAACATTTTCGTCGTATAATATCCGATCGTGTCATCTGACACATCAAAAAATAAAGAAAAACTGCCATTTTTAAAAACTGAGGGTTTCTACCGAAATTCGTGTGCTATATGTATGGGTTTTTTTTGCCAAAAAGGGAAATATCTAAAAATCCCTTTTCGGACGCATCAGTTTAACATTTTCGTCGTACAATATCCCGCCGTGTCATCTGACACATCAAAATTAATAAAAAAAAAGTGTCATTTTTAAAAACTGATGGTTTTTACCGAAATTCGTGTGATAGAGCATTTGGTTTTTTGCGAAATAGGGAAATATCTAGACTTGTCTCTTAGGAAGCATCAGTTTTAAATTTTCGTCGTATAATATCCAATCGTGTCATCTGACCCATCAAAAAATAAAGAAATAGTGTCATTTTTAAAAACTGAGGGTTTTTACCGAAATTCGTGTGCTACAGCCTTTGGTTTTTTGCTAAATAGGGAAATATCTAAAAATCTCACTTCGGAAGAAGTACTAGTTTAACATTTTCGTCGTATAATATCCAGTCGTGTCATCTGACACATCAAAAAAATATAGAAATAATTTCATTTTTAATAGCAGAGGTTTTTTAGCGAAATTCGTGTGCTATATATAGCCTTTGGTTTTTTGCTAAATAGGGAAACATCTAAAAATCTCTCTTCGGACGCATCAGTTTAACATTTTCGTCGTATAATATCCAGTCGTGTCGTCTGACACATCAAAAAACAAAGAAAAGTGCCATTTTCAAAAACTGGGGGTCTTTACAGAAATTCGTGTTCTATAGCCATTGGGTTTTTTTGCCAAAAATGGAAATATCTAAAAATCTCTTTTTGGATGCATCAGTTTAACATTTTCGTCGTATAATATCCAGTCATGTCATCTGACACACCAAAAAATATAGAAAAAGTGCCATTTTCAATAACTAAGGGTTTTACCGAAATTCGTGTGCTATAGCCTTCGGTTTTTTTGCTAACAAGAGAAATGTCTACAAATCTCTCTTCTAACGCATCAGTTTAACATTTTCGTCGTACAATATCCAGTCGTGTCACACATCAAAAAATAAAGAAAAAGTGTCATTTTTAAAAACTGAGGGTTTTAGCGAAATTCGTGTGCTATAGCCTTCGGTTTTTTTGCTAAAAAGAGAAATGTCTACAAATCTCTCTTCTAACGCATCAGTTTAAAATTTTCGTAGTAGAATATCCAGTCCTGTCATCTGACCGATCAAAACGTAAAGAAGACGTGTCATTTTTAAAAACTGATGGTTTTTACCAAAATTCGTGTGCTATATATTGCCATTGGTTTTTTTGCCAAAAATGGAAATATCTAAAAATCACTCTTCGGCCGCATCAGTTTAACATTTTCGTCGTATAATATCCGATCGTGTCATCTGACAGATCAAAAAATAAAGAAAAACTGCCATTTTTAAAAACTGAGGGTTTCTACCGAAATTCGTGTGCTATATGTATGGGTTTTTTTTGCCAAAAAGGGAAATATCTAAAAATCCCTTTTCGGACACATCAGTTTAACATTTTCGTCGTACAATATCCCGCCGTGTCATCTGACACATCAAAATTAATAAAAAAAAAGTGTCATTTTTAAAAACTGATGGTTTTTACCGAAATTCGTGTGATAGAGCATTTGGTTTTTTGCGAAATAGGGAAATATCTAGAAATGTCTCTTAGGAAGCATCAGTTTTAAATTTTCGTCGTATAATATCCAATCGTGTCATCTGACCCATCAAAAAATAAAGAAATAGTGTCATTTTTAAAAACTGAGGGTTTTTACCGAAATTCGTGTGCTACAGCCTTTGGTTTTTTGCTAAATAGGGAAATATCTAAAAATCTCACTTCGGAAGAAGTACTAGTTTAACATTTTCGTCGTATAATATCCAGTCGTGTCATCTGACACATCAAAAAAATATAGAAATAATTTCATTTTTAATAGCAGAGGTTTTTTAGCGAAATTCGTGTGCTATATATAGCCTTTGGTTTTTTGCTAAATAGGGAAACATCTAAAAATCTCTCTTCGGACGCATCAGTTTAACATTTTCGTCGTATAATATCCAGTCGTGTCGTCTGACACATCAAAAAACAAAGAAAAGTGCCATTTTCAAAAACTGGGGGTCTTTACAGAAATTCGTGTTCTATAGCCATTGGGTTTTTTTGCCAAAAATGGAAATATCTAAAAATCTCTTTTTGGATGCATCAGTTTAACATTTTCGTCGTATAATATCCAGTCATGTCATCTGACACACCAAAAAATATAGAAAAAGTGCCATTTTCAATAACTAAGGGTTTTACCGAAATTCGTGTGCTATAGCCTTCGGGTTTTTTGCTAACAAGAGAAATGTCTACAAATCTCTCTTCTAACGCATCAGTTTAACATTTTCGTCGTACAATATCCAGTCGTGTCACACATCAAAAAATAAAGAAAAAGTGTCATTTTTAAAAACTGAGGGTTTTAGCGAAATTCGTGTGCTATAGCCTTCGGTTTTTTTGCTAAAAAGAGAAATGTCTACAAATCTCTCTTCTAACGCATCAGTTTAAAATTTTCGTAGTAGAATATCCAGTCCTGTCATCTGACCGATCAAAACGTAAAGAAGACGTGTCATTTTTAAAAACTGATGGTTTTTACCAAAATTCGTGTGCTATATATTGCCATTGGTTTTTTTGCCAAAAATGGAAATATCTAAAAATCTCTTTTTGGATGCATCAGTTTAACATTTTCGTCGTATAATATCCAGTCATGTCATCTGACACACCAAAAAATATAGAAAAAGTGCCATTTTCAATAACTAAGGGTTTTACCGAAATTCGTGTGCTATAGCCTTCGGTTTTTTTGCTAACAAGAGAAATGTCTACAAATCTCTCTTCTAACGCATCAGTTTAACATTTTCGTCGTACAATATCCAGTCGTGTCACACATCAAAAAATAAAGAAAAAGTGTCATTTTTAAAAACTGAGGGTTTTAGCGAAATTCGTGTGCTATAGCCTTCGGTTTTTTTGCTAAAAAGAGAAATGTCTACAAATCTCTCTTCTAACGCATCAGTTTAAAATTTTCGTAGTAGAATATCCAGTCCTGTCATCTGACCGATCAAAACGTAAAGAAGACGTGTCATTTTTAAAAACTGATGGTTTTTACCAAAATTCGTGTGCTATATATTGCCATTGGTTTTTTTGCCAAAAATGGAAATATCTAAAAATCACTCTTCGGCCGCATCAGTTTAACATTTTCGTCATATAATATCCGATCGTGTCATCTGACACATCAAAAAATAAAGAAAAACTGCCATTTTTAAAAACTGAGGGTTTCTACCGAAATTCGTGTGCTATATGTATGGGTTTTTTTTGCCAAAAAGGGAAATATCTAAAAATCCCTTTTCGGACACATCAGTTTAACATTTTCGTCGTACAATATCCCGCCGTATCATCTGACACATCAAAATTAATAAAAAAAAAGTGTCATTTTTAAAAACTGATGGTTTTTACCGAAATTCGTGTGATAGAGCATTTGGTTTTTTGCGAAATAGGGAAATATCTAGAAATGTCTCTTAGGAAGCATCAGTTTTAAATTTTCGTCGTATAATATCCAATCGTGTCATCTGACCCATCAAAAAATAAACAAATAGTGTCATTTTTAAAAACTGAGGGTTTTTACCGAAATTCGTGTGCTACAGCCTTTGGTTTTTTGCTAAATAGGGAAATATCTAAAAATCTCACTTCGGAAGAAGTACTAGTTTAACATTTTCGTCGTATAATATCCAGTCGTGTCATCTGACACATCAAAAAAATATAGAAATAATTTCATTTTTAATAGCAGAGGTTTTTTAGCGAAATTCGTGTGCTATATATAGCCTTTGGTTTTTTGCTAAATAGGGAAACATCTAAAAATCTCTCTTCGGACGCATCAGTTTAACATTTTCGTCGTATAATATCCAGTCGTGTCGTCTGACACATCAAAAAACAAAGAAAAGTGCCATTTTCAAAAACTGGGGGTCTTTACAGAAATTCGTGTTCTATAGCCATTGGGTTTTTTTGCCAAAAATGGAAATATCTAAAAATCTCTTTTTGGATGCATCAGTTTAACATTTTCGTCGTATAATATCCAGTCATGTCATCTGACACACCAAAAAATATAGAAAAAGTGCCATTTTCAATAACTAAGGGTTTTACCGAAATTCGTGTGCTATAGCCTTCGGTTTTTTTGCTAACAAGAGAAATGTCTACAAATCTCTCTTCTAACGCATCAGTTTAACATTTTCGTCGTACAATATCCAGTCGTGTCACACATCAAAAAATAAAGAAAAAGTGTCATTTTTAAAAACTGAGGGTTTTAGCGAAATTCGTGTGCTATAGCCTTCGGTTTTTTTGCTAAAAAGAGAAATGTCTACAAATCTCTCTTCTAACGCATCAGTTTAAAATTTTCGTAGTAGAATATCCAGTCCTGTCATCTGACCGATCAAAACGTAAAGAAGACGTGTCATTTTTAAAAACTGATGGTTTTTACCAAAATTCGTGTGCTATATATTGCCATTGGTTTTTTTGCCAAAAATGGAAATATCTAAAAATCACTCTTCGGCCGCATCAGTTTAACATTTTCGTCGTATAATATCCGATCGTGTCATCTGACAGATCAAAAAATAAAGAAAAACTGCCATTTTTAAAAACTGAGGGTTTCTACCGAAATTCGTGTGCTATATGTATGGGTTTTTTTTGCCAAAAAGGGAAATATCTAAAAATCCCTTTTCGGACACATCAGTTTAACATTTTCGTCGTACAATATCCCGCCGTGTCATCTGACACATCAAAATTAATAAAAAAAAAGTGTCATTTTTAAAAACTGATGGTTTTTACCGAAATTCGTGTGATAGAGCATTTGGTTTTTTGCGAAATAGGGAAATATCTAGAAATGTCTCTTAGGAAGCATCAGTTTTAAATTTTCGTCGTATAATATCCAATCGTGTCATCTGACCCATCAAAAAATAAAGAAATAGTGCCATTTTTAAAAACTGAGGGTTTTTACCGAAATTCGTGTGCTACAGCCTTTGGTTTTTTGCTAAATAGGGAAATATCTAAAAATCTCACTTCGGAAGAAGTACTAGTTTAACATTTTCGTCGTATAATATCCAGTCGTGTCATCTGACACATCAAAAAAATATAGAAATAATTTCATTTTTAATAGCAGAGGTTTTTTAGCGAAATTCGTGTGCTATATATAGCCTTTGGTTTTTTGCTAAATAGGGAAACATCTAAAAATCTCTCTTCGGACGCATCAGTTTAACATTTTCGTCGTATAATATCCAGTCGTGTCGTCTGACACATCAAAAAACAAAGAAAAGTGCCATTTTCAAAAACTGGGGGTCTTTACAGAAATTCGTGTTCTATAGCCATTGGGTTTTTTTGCCAAAAATGGAAATATCTAAAAATCTCTTTTTGGATGCATCAGTTTAACATTTTCGTCGTATAATATCCAGTCATGTCATCTGACACACCAAAAAATATAGAAAAAGTGCCATTTTCAATAACTAAGGGTTTTACCGAAATTCGTGTGCTATAGCCTTCGGGTTTTTTGCTAACAAGAGAAATGTCTACAAATCTCTCTTCTAACGCATCAGTTTAACATTTTCGTCGTACAATATCCAGTCGTGTCACACATCAAAAAATAAAGAAAAAGTGTCATTTTTAAAAACTGAGGGTTTTAGCGAAATTCGTGTGCTATAGCCTTCGGTTTTTTTGCTAAAAAGAGAAATGTCTACAAATCTCTCTTCTAACGCATCAGTTTAAAATTTTCGTAGTAGAATATCCAGTCCTGTCATCTGACCGATCAAAACGTAAAGAAGACGTGTCATTTTTAAAAACTGATGGTTTTTACCAAAATTCGTGTGCTATATATTGCCATTGGTTTTTTTGCCAAAAATGGAAATATCTAAAAATCTCTTTTTGGATGCATCAGTTTAACATTTTCGTCGTATAATATCCAGTCATGTCATCTGACACACCAAAAAATATAGAAAAAGTGCCATTTTCAATAACTAAGGGTTTTACCGAAATTCGTGTGCTATAGCCTTCGGTTTTTTTGCTAACAAGAGAAATGTCTACAAATCTCTCTTCTAACGCATCAGTTTAACATTTTCGTCGTACAATATCCAGTCGTGTCACACATCAAAAAATAAAGAAAAAGTGTCATTTTTAAAAACTGAGGGTTTTAGCGAAATTCGTGTGCTATAGCCTTCGGTTTTTTTGCTAAAAAGAGAAATGTCTACAAATCTCTCTTCTAACGCATCAGTTTAAAATTTTCGTAGTAGAATATCCAGTCCTGTCATCTGACCGATCAAAACGTAAAGAAGACGTGTCATTTTTAAAAACTGATGGTTTTTACCAAAATTCGTGTGCTATATATTGCCATTGGTTTTTTTGCCAAAAATGGAAATATCTAAAAATCACTCTTCGGCCGCATCAGTTTAACATTTTCGTCATATAATATCCGATCGTGTCATCTGACACATCAAAAAATAAAGAAAAACTGCCATTTTTAAAAACTGAGGGTTTCTACCGAAATTCGTGTGCTATATGTATGGGTTTTTTTTGCCAAAAAGGGAAATATCTAAAAATCCCTTTTCGGACACATCAGTTTAACATTTTCGTCGTACAATATCCCGCCGTATCATCTGACACATCAAAATTAATAAAAAAAAAGTGTCATTTTTAAAAACTGATGGTTTTTACCGAAATTCGTGTGATAGAGCATTTGGTTTTTTGCGAAATAGGGAAATATCTAGAAATGTCTCTTAGGAAGCATCAGTTTTAAATTTTCGTCGTATAATATCCAATCGTGTCATCTGACCCATCAAAAAATAAACAAATAGTGCCATTTTTAAAAACTGAGGGTTTTTACCGAAATTCGTGTGCTACAGCCTTTGGTTTTTTGCTAAATAGGGAAATATCTAAAAATCTCACTTCGGAAGAAGTACTAGTTTAACATTTTCGTCGTATAATATCCAGTCGTGTCATCTGACACATCAAAAAAATATAGAAATAATTTCATTTTTAATAGCAGAGGTTTTTTAGCGAAATTCGTGTGCTATATATAGCCTTTGGTTTTTTGCTAAATAGGGAAACATCTAAAAATCTCTCTTCGGACGCATCAGTTTAACATTTTCGTCGTATAATATCCAGTCGTGTCGTCTGACACATCAAAAAACAAAGAAAAGTGCCATTTTCAAAAACTGGGGGTCTTTACAGAAATTCGTGTTCTATAGCCATTGGGTTTTTTTGCCAAAAATGGAAATATCTAAAAATCTCTTTTTGGATGCATCAGTTTAACATTTTCGTCGTATAATATCCAGTCATGTCATCTGACACACCAAAAAATATAGAAAAAGTGCCATTTTCAATAACTAAGGGTTTTACCGAAATTCGTGTGCTATAGCCTTCGGTTTTTTTGCTAACAAGAGAAATGTCTACAAATCTCTCTTCTAACGCATCAGTTTAACATTTTCGTCGTACAATATCCAGTCGTGTCACACATCAAAAAATAAAGAAAAAGTGTCATTTTTAAAAACTGAGGGTTTTAGCGAAATTCGTGTGCTATAGCCTTCGGTTTTTTTGCTAAAAAGAGAAATGTCTACAAATCTCTCTTCTAACGCATCAGTTTAAAATTTTCGTAGTAGAATATCCAGTCCTGTCATCTGACCGATCAAAACGTAAAGAAGACGTGTCATTTTTAAAAACTGATGGTTTTTACCAAAATTCGTGTGCTATATATTGCCATTGGTTTTTTTTGCCAAAAATGGAAATATCTAAAAATCACTCTTCGGCCGCATCAGTTTAACATTTTCGTCGTATAATATCCGATCGTGTCATCTGACACATCAAAAAATAAAGAAAAACTGCCATTTTTAAAAACTGAGGGTTTCTACCGAAATTCGTGTGCTATATGTATGGGTTTTTTTTGCCAAAAAGGGAAATATCTAAAAATCCCTTTTCGGACGCATCAGTTTAACATTTTCGTCGTACAATATCCCGCCGTGTCATCTGACACATCAAAATTAATAAAAAAAAAGTGTCATTTTTAAAAACTGATGGTTTTTACCGAAATTCGTGTGATAGAGCATTTGGTTTTTTGCGAAATAGGGAAATATCTAGAAATGTCTCTTAGGAAGCATCAGTTTTAAATTTTAGTCGTATAATATCCAATCGTGTCATCTGACCCATCAAAAAATAAACAAATAGTGCCATTTTTAGAAACTGAGGGTTTTTACCGAAATTCGTGTGCTACAGCCTTTGGTTTTTTGCTAAATAGGGAAATATCTAAAAATCTCACTTCGGAAGAAGTACTAGTTTAACATTTTCGTCGTATAATATCCAGTCGTGTCATCTGACACATCAAAAAAATATAGAAATAATTTCATTTTTAATAGCAGAGGTTTTTTAGCGAAATTCGTGTGCTATATATAGCCTTTGGTTTTTTGCTAAATAGGGAAACATCTAAAAATCTCTCTTCGGACGCATCAGTTTAACATTTTCGTCGTATAATATCCAGTCGTGTCGTCTGACACATCAAAAAACAAAGAAAAGTGCCATTTTCAAAAACTGGGGGTCTTTACAGAAATTCGTGTTCTATAGCCATTGGGTTTTTTTGCCAAAAATGGAAATATCTAAAAATCTCTTTTTGGATGCATCAGTTTAACATTTTCGTCGTATAATATCCAGTCATGTCATCTGACACACCAAAAAATATAGAAAAAGTGCCATTTTCAATAACTAAGGGTTTTACCGAAATTCGTGTGCTATAGCCTTCGGTTTTTTTGCTAACAAGAGAAATGTCTACAAATCTCTCTTCTAACGCATCAGTTTAACATTTTCGTCGTACAATATCCAGTCGTGTCACACATCAAAAAATAAAGAAAAAGTGTCATTTTTAAAAACTGAGGGTTTTAGCGAAATTCGTGTGCTATAGCCTTTGGTTTTTTTGCTAAAAAGAGAAATGTCTACAAATCTCTCTTCTAACGCATCAGTTTAAAATTTTCGTAGTAGAATATCCAGTCCTGTCATCTGACCGATCAAAACGTAAAGAAGACGTGTCATTTTTAAAAACTGATGGTTTTTACCAAAATTCGTGTGCTATATATTGCCATTGGTTTTTTTGCCAAAAATGGAAATATCTAAAAATCACTCTTCGGCCGCATCAGTTTAACATTTTCGTCGTATAATATCCGATCGTGTCATCTGACACATCAAAAAATAAAGAAAAACTGCCATTTTTAAAAACTGAGGGTTTCTACCGAAATTCGTGTGCTATATAGCCTTTGGTTTTTTTGCTAAATAAGGAAATATCTTAAAATCTCTCTTCGGACGCATCAGTTTTAAATTTTCGTCGTATAATATCCAGTCTTGTCATCTGACCCATCAAAAAATGAAGAAAAAGTGCCATTTTTAAAAACTGAGGGTTTTTACCGAAATTCGTGTGCTATATTATAGCCTTTGATTTTTTTGCTAAAAAGGGAAATATCAAAAGATCTCTCTTCGGACGCATCAGTTTTAAATTTTCGTCGTATAATATCCAGTCGTGTCATCTGACACATCAAAAAATAAAGAAATAGTGTCATTTTTAAAAACTGAGGGTTTTTACCGAAATTCGTGTTCTTATAGCCTTTGATTTTTTTGCTAAAAAGGGAAATATCAAAAGATCTCTCTGCGGATGCATAAATTTAACATTTTTGTCGTAAAATATCCAGTCGTGTCATCTGACACGTCAAAAAATAAAGAAATAGTGTCATTTTTAAAAACTGAGGGTGTTTACCGAAATTCGTGTGCTATAGCCTTTGGTTTTTTGCTAAATAAGTAAAAATCTTAAAATCTCTCTTCGGACGCATCAGTTTTAAATTTTCGTCGTATAATATTCAGGCCTGTCATCTGACCCATCAAAAATAAAGAAAAGTGCCTTTTTAAAAAACTGAGGGTGTTTACCGAAATTCGTGTGCTATAATATCCTTTGGTTTTTTGCTAAATAGGGAAATATCTAAAAATTTCTCTTCGGATTCATTAGTTTAACATTTTCGTCATATAACATCCAATCTTGTCATCTGACCCATCAAAAAATAAAGAAAAAAGTGTCTTTTTCGAAGACTGAGGGTTTTTACCGAAATTCATGTGCTATAGCCTTTGATTTTTTTGCTAAAAAGAGAAATATCAAAAGATCTCTCTTCGGACGCATCAGTTTAACATTTTCGTCGTATAATATTCAGTCGTGTCATCTGACACATCAAAAAAGAAAGAAATAGTGTCATTTTTAAAAACTGAGGGTTTTCACCGAAATTCGTGTGCTATAGCCTTTGATTTTTTTGCTAAAAAGAGAAACATCAAAAGATCTCTCTTCGGACGCATCAGTTTAACATTTTCGTCGTATAATATGCAGTCGTGTCATCTGACACATCAAAAAAGAAAGAAATAGTGTCATTTTTAAAAACTGACGGTGTTGACCGAAATTCGTGTGCTATCGCCTTTGGTTTTTTGCTAAATAAGTAAATATCTTAAAATCTCTCTTCGGACGCATCAGTTTTAAATTTTCGTTGTATAATATCGAGGCCTGTCATCTGACCCATCAAAAAATAAAGAAAAAGTACCATTTTTAAAAACTGAGGGGTTTTAACGAAATTCGTGTGCTAGCCTTTGGTTTTTTTGCTAAAAAGAGAAATATCTACAAATCTCTCTTCTAACGCATCAGTTCAACATTTTCGTCGTACAATATCAAGTCGTGTCATCTGACACATCAAAACAATAAAGAAATAGTGTCATTTTTAAAAAATGAGGTTTTTTACCTAAATTCGTGTACTATATAGCCTTTGGTTATTTTGCTAAATAAGGAAATATCTTAAAATCTCTCTTCGGACGCATCAGTTTTAAATTTTCGTCGTATAATATCCAGTCCTGTCATCTGACCCATCAAAAAATAAAGAAAAAGTGCCATTTTTAAAAGCTGAGGGGTTTTACCGAAATTCGTGTTCTTATAGCCTTTGATTTTTTTTGCTAAAAAGGTAAATATCAAAAGATCTCTTTCCGGACGCATCAGTTTAAATTTTCGTCGTACAATATCCAGTCCTGTCATCTGACCCATCAAAAAATAAAGAAAAAGTGCCATTTTTAAAAACTGAGGGGTTTTACCGAAATTCGTGTGTTCTAGCCTTTGATTTTTTTGCTAAAATGGGAAATATAAAAGATCTCTCTTCGGACGCATCAGTTTAACATCTTCGTCGTATAACATCCAATCTTGTCATCTGACCCATCAAAAAATAAAAAAACGTGCCGTTTTCGAAAACTGAGGGGTTTTACCGAAATTCGTGTGCTAATAGCCGTTTGTTTTTTGCTAAAAAGGGAAATATCAAAAGATCTCTCTTCGGACGCATCAGTTTAACATTTTCGTAGTATAATATCCGATCGTCTCATCTGACACATCAAAAAATAAAGAAATAGTGTCATTTTTAAAAACTGAGGGTGTTTACCGAAATTCGTGTGCTATATAGCCTTTGGTTTTTTTGCTAAATAAGGGAAAATCTTAAAATCTCTTTTCGGACGCATCAGTTTTAAATTTTCGTCGTATAATATCCAGTCTTGTCATCTTACCCATCAAAAAATAAAGAAAAAGTGCCATTTTTAAAAACTGAGGGTTTTTACCGAAATTCGTGTGCTATAGCCTTTGATTTTTTTGCTAAAAAGGGAAATATCAAAAGATCTCTTCGGACGCATCAGTTTAACATTTTCGTCGTATAATATCCAGTCGTGTCATCTGACACATAAAAAAAAGAAAGAAATAGTGTCATTTTTAAAAAACTGAGGGGTTTTACCGAAATTCGTGTGCTATATAGCCTTTGGTTTTTTTCCCAAAAAGGGAAATATCTAAAAATCTTTTTTCGGACGCATCAGTTTAACATTTTCTTCGTACAATATCCAGTCATGTCATCTGATACATCAAAAAATATAGAAATAGTGACATTTTTAATAACTGAGGATTTTTACCGAAATTCACGTGCCATATATAGCCTTTGGTTTTTTGAAAAAATGGAAATATCTAAAAATCTCTCTTCGGACGCATCAGTTTAACATTTTTGTCGTATAATATCCAGTCTTGTCATCTGACACCAAAAAACAATGAAAAAGTGTCATTTTTTAAAACTGAGGTTCTTACCCAAATTCGAGTGCTAGAGCCTTTCGTTTTTTTTGTCAAAAAGGGAAATATCTAAAAATCTCTTTTCGGAACCATCAATTTAACATTTTCTTCGTACAATATCCAGTCGTGTCATCTGACACATCAAAAAATAAAAAAATAGTGTCATTTTTAATAACTGAGGATTTTTACCGAAATTCCCGCGCTATATATAGCCTTTGGTTTTTTGCAAAAATGGAAATATCTAAAAATCTCTCTTCGGACGCATCAGTTTAACATTTTCGTCGTATAATATCCAGTCGTGTCATCTGACGCACCTAAAAACAAAGAAAAATTGTCATTTTTTAGAACTGAGGTTTTTTACCCAAATTCGTTTGCTACAGCCTTTGGTTTTTTGTCAAAAAGGAAAATATCTAAAAAGCTTTTTGTTGATGAATAAGTTTAATATTTTCGTCGTATAATATCCAGTTGTGTCATCTGACACATCAAAAAAAAGTGTCATTTTTAAAAACTGAGCATTTTTACCGAAATTCGTGTGCTATAGGCTTTTGTTTTTTTGCTAAAAAGGAAAATATCTAAAAATCTCTCCTCGAACGCATTAGTTTAACGTTTTCGTCGTACAATATCTGATCCTGTCATCTAACCCATCAAAAAGTAAAGAAAACGTGTCATTTTTAAAATCTGAGGGTTTTTACCAAAATTCGTGTGCTATATATAGCCTTTGGTTTTTTTGCTAAAAATGGAAATATCTAAAAATCTCACTTCGGACGCATCAGTTTAACATTTTCGTCGTATAATATCCGATCGTGTCATCTGACACATAAAAAAATAAAGAAAAAGTGCCATTTTTAAACACTAAGGGTTTTTACTGAAATTCGTGTGCTATAGCCTTTGGTTTTTTTTGCTAAAAATGGAAATATCTAAAAATCACTTTTTTGACGCATCAGTTTAACATTTTCGTCGTATGATATCCGATCGTGTCATCTGACACATTAAAAAAATAAAGAAATAGTGTCATTTTTAAAAACTGAGGGTTTTTACCGAAATTCTTGTGCTATAGCCTTTGGCTTTTTGCTAAAAGGGAAATATCTAAAAAACTCTCCTCAAACGCATTAGTTTAACATTTTCGTCGTACAATATCCAGTCCTATCATCTGACCCATCAAAAAGCAAAGAAAACGTGTCATTTTTAAAAACTAAGGGTTTTACCGAAATTCGTGTGCTATAGCCTTCGGGTTTTTTGCTAAAAAGAGAAATGTCAACAAATCTCTCTTCTAACGCATCAGTTTAACATTTTTGTCGTACAATATCCAGTCGTGTAATCTGACACATCAAAAAATAAAGAAAAAGTGTCATTTTTAAAAACTGAGGGTTTTTACCGAAATTCGTGTGCTATATAGTCTTTGGCTTTTTGCTAAAAAGGGAAATATCTAAAAATCTCTCCTCGAACGCATTAGTTTAACATTTTCGTCGTACAATATCCAGTCCGATCATCTGGCCCATCAAAAAGTAAAGAAAACGTGTCATTTTTAAAAACTAAGGGTTTTACCGAAATTCGTGTGCTATAGCCTTTGGTTTTTGCTAAAAAGAGAAATGTCTACAAATCTCTCTTCTAACGCATCAGTTTAACATTTTCGTCGTACAATATCCAGTCGTGTAATCTGACACATCAAAAAATAAAGAAAAAGTGTCATTTTTAAAAACTGAGGGTGTTTACCGAAATTCGTGTGTAGCCTTTGGCTTTTTGCTAAAAAGGGAAATAACTAAAAATCTCTCCTCGAACGCATTAGTTTAACATTTTCGTCGTACAATATCCAGTCCTGTCATCTGACCCATCTAAACGTAAAGAAGACGTGTCATTTTTAAAAACTGATGGTTTTTACCAAAATTCGTGTGCTATATATTGCCTTTGGTTTTTTGCCAAAAATGGAAATATCTAAAAATCACTCTTCGGCCGCATCAGTTTAACATTTTCGTCGTATAATATCCGATCGTGTCATCTGACACATCAAAAAATAAAGAAAAACTGCCATTTTTAAAAACAGAGGGTTTCTACCGAAATTCGTGTGCTATAGCCATGGGGTTTTTTTGCCAAAAAGGGAAATATCTAAAAATCCCTTTTCGGACGCATCAGTTTTACATTTTCGTCGTACAATATCCCGCTGTGTCACCTGACACATCAAAAAATAAAAAAAATAGTGTCATTTTTAAAAACTGAAGGGTTTTTACGGGAATTCGTGTGATACAGCCTTTGGTTTTTTGCGAAAAAGGGAAATATCTAGAAATCTCTCTTAGGAAGCATCAGTTTTAAATTTTCGTCGTATAATATCCAATCGTGTCATCTGACCCATCAAAAAATAAAGAAATAGTGCCATTTTTAAAAACTGAGGATTTTTACCGAAATTCGTGTGCTACAGCCTTTGGTTTTTTGCTAAATAGGGAAATATCTAAAAATCTCACTTCGGACGTACTAGTTTAACATTTTCGTCGTATAATATCCAGTCGTGTCATCTGACACATCAAAAAAATATAGAAATAATTTCATTTTTAATAACAGAGGTTTTTAGCGAAATTCGTGTGCTATATATAGCCTTTGGTTTTTTGCTAAATAGGGAAACATCTAAAAATCTCTCTTCGGACGCATCAGTTTAACATTTTCGTCGTATGATATCCAGTCGTGTCATCTGACACATCAAAAAACAAAGAAAAAGTGCCATTTTCAAAAACTGAGGGTTTTTACCGAAATTCGTGTGCTATATAGCCTTTGGTTTTTTTTGCCAAAAAGGGAAATATCTAAAAATCTCTTTTTGGATGCATCAGTTTAACATTTTCGTCGTATAATATCCAGTCCTATCATCTGACACACCAAAAAATATAGAAAAAGTGTCATTTCCAAAAACTAAGGGTTTTACCGAAATTCGTGTGCTATAGCCTTCGGGTTTTTGCTAAAAAGAGAAATGTCTACAAATCTCTCTTCTAACGCATCAGTTTAACATTTTCGTAGTAGAATATCCAGTCCTGTCATCTGACCCATCAAAACATAAAGAAGACGTGTCATTTTTAAAAACTGATGGTTTTTACCGAAATTCGTGTGCTATATATTGCCATTGGTTTTTTTGCCAAAAATGGAAATATCTAAAAATCTCTTTTTGGATGCATCAGTTTAACATTTTCGTCGTATATTATCCAGTCATGTCATCTGACACACCAAAAAATATAGAAAAAGTGCAATTTTCAATAACTAAGGGTTTTACCGAAATACGTGTGCTATAGCCTTCGGTTTTTTTGCTAAAAAGAGAAATGTCTACAAATCTCTCTTCTAACGCATCAGTTTACCATTTTCAACGTACAATATCCAGTCGTGTCATCTGACACATCAAAAAATAAAGAAAAGGTGTTATTTTTAAAAACTGAGGGGTTTTACCGAAATTCGTGTTCTTATAGCCTTTGATTTTTTTTGCTAAAAAGGGAAATATCAAAAGATCTCTTTCCGGACGCATCAGTTTAAATTTTCGTCGTACAATAGCCTTTGGTTTTTTGCGAAAGAGGGAAATATCTAGAAATCTCTCTTAGGAAGCATCAGTTTTAAATTTTAGTCGTATAATATCCAATCTTGTCATCTGACCCATCAAAAAAAAAGAAATAGTGCCATTTTTAAAAACTGAGGGTTTTTACCGAAATTCGTGTACTACAGCCTTTGGTTTATTGCTAAGTAGGGAAATATCTAAAAATATCACTTCGAACGTACTAGTTTAACATTTTCGTCGTATAATATCCAGTCGTGTCATCTGACACATCAAAAAAATATAGAAATAATTTCATTTTTAATAACAGAGGTTTTTAGCGAAATTCGTTTGCTATATATAGCCTTTGGTTTTTTGCTAAATAGGGAAACATCTAAAAATCTCTCTTCGGACGCATCAGTTTAACAATTTCGTCGTATAATATCCAGTCGTGTCATCTGACACATCAAAAAAAAAAGAAAAAGTGTCATTTTCAAAAACTGAGGGTTTTTACCGAAATTCGTTTGCTATATAGCCTTTGGTTTTTTTTGCCAAAAAGGGAAATATCTAAAAATCTCTTTTTGGATGCATCAGTTTAACATTTTCGTCGTATAATATCCAGTCATGTCATCTGACACACCAAAAAATATAGAAAAAGTGCCATTTTCAATAACTAAGGGTTTTTACCAAAATTCGTGTGCTATAGCCTTCGGTTTTTTTGCTAAAAATAGAAATGTCTACAAATCTCTCTTCTAACGCATCAGTTTAACATTTTCGTCGTACAATATCCAGTCGTGTCATCTGACACATCAAAAAATAAAGAAAAAGTGTCATTTTTAAAAACTGAGGGTTTTTACCGAAATTCGTGTGCTATAGCCTTTGGTTTTTTTGCTAAAAATGGAAATATCTAAAAATCACTTTTTTGACGCATCAGTTTGGCATTTTTGTCATATAATATCCGATCGTGTCATCTGACACATCAAAAAATAAAGAAATAGTGTCATTTTTAAAAACTGAGGGTTTTTACCGAGATTCGTGTGCTTATAGCCTTTGGCTTTTTGCTAAAAAGGGAAATAACTAAAAATCTCTCCTCGAACGCATTAGTTTAACATTTTCGTCGTACAATATCCCGTCGTGTCATCTGACACATCAAAAAATAAAAAAATAGTGTCATTTTTAAAAACTGATGGTTTTTACCGAAATTCGTGTGATAGAGCCTTTGGTTTTTGGCGAAATAGGGAAATATCTAGAAATCTCTCTTAGGAAGCATCAGTTTTAAATTTTCGTCGTATAATATCCAATCGTGTCATCTGACCCATCAAAAAATAAAGAAATAGTGTCATTTTTAAAAACTAAGGGTTTTTACCGAAATTCATGTGCTACAGCCTTTGGTTTTTTGCTAAATAGGGAAATATCTAAAAATCTCACTTCGGACGTACTAGTTTAACATTTTCGTCGTATAATATCCAGTCGTGTCATCTGACACATCAAAAAAATATAGAAATAATTTCATTTTTAATAACAGAGGTTTTTTAGCGAAATTCGTTTGCTATATATAGCCTTTGGTTTTTTGCTAAATAGGGAAACATCTAAAAATCTCTCTTCGGACGCATCAGTTTAACAATTTCGTCGTATAATATCCAGTCGTGTCATCTGACACATCAAAAAAAAAAAAATGTCATTTTCAAAAACTAAGGGTTTTACCGAAATACGTGTGCTATAGCCTTCGGTTTTTTTGCTAAAAAGAGAAATGTCTACAAATCTCTCTTCTAACGCATCAGTTTACCATTTTCAACGTACAATATCCAGTCGTGTCATCTGACACATCAAAAAATAAAGAAAAAGTGTCATTTTTAAAAACTGAGGGGTTTTACCGAAATTCGTGTTCTTATAGCCTTTGATTTTTTTTGCTAAAAAGGGAAATATCTAGAAATCTCTCTTAGGAAGCATCAGTTTTAAATTTTCGTCGTATAATATCCAATCGTGTCATCTGACCCATCAAAAAATAAAGAAATAGTGCCAGTTTTAAAAACTGAGGGGTTTTACCGAAATTCGTATGCTACCACCGCCTTTGCTTTTTAGCTAAATAGGGAAATATCTAAAAATCTCACTTCGGACATACTAGTTTAATATTTTCGTCGTGTAATATCCAGTCGTGTCATCTGACACATCAAAAAAATATAGAAATAATTTCATTTGTAATAACAGAGGTTTTTTAGCGAAATTTGTGTGCTATATATAGCCTTTGGTTTTTTGCTAAATAGGGAAACATCTACAAATCTCTCTTCGGACGCATCAGTTTAACATTTTCGTCGTATAATATCCAGTCGTGTCATCTGACACATCAAAAAACAAAGAAAAAGTGCCATTTTCAAAAACTGAGGGTTTTTACCGAAATTCGTGTCCTATATAGCCTTTGGTTTTTTTTTTGCCAAAAAGGGAAATTTCTAAAAATCTCTTTTTGGATGCATCAGTTTAACATTTTCGTCGTATAATATCCAGTCTTGTCATCTGACACACCAAAAAATATAGAAAAAGTGTCATTTCCAAAAACTAAGGGTTTTACCGAAATTCGTGTGCTATAGCCTTCGGGTTTTTGCTAAAAAGAGAAATGTCAACAAATCTCTCTTCTAACGCATCAGTTTAACATTTTCGTAGTAGAATATCCAGTCCTGTCATCTGACCCATCAAAACATAAAGAAGACGTGTCATTTTTAAAAACTGATGGTTTTTACCGAAATTCGTGTGCTATATATTGCCATTGGTTTTTTTGCCAAAAATGGAAATATCTAAAAATCCCTCTTGGGCCGCATCAGTTTAACATTTTCGTCGTATAATTTCCGATCGTGTCATCTGACACATCAAAAAATACAGAAAAACTACCATTTTTAAAAACTGAGGGTTTCTACCGAAATTCGTGTGCTATAGGCATGGGTTTTTTTGCCAAAAAGGGAAATATCTAAAAATCTCTTTTCGGACGCATAAGTTCAACATTTTCGTTGTACAATATCCCGCCGTGTCATCTGACACATCAAAAAATAAAAAAATAGTGTCATTTTTAAAAACTGATGGTTTTTACCGAAATTCGTGTGATAGAGCCTTTGGTTTTTTGCGAAATAGAGAAATATCTAGAAATCTCTCTTAGGAAGCATCAGTTTTAAATTTTCGTCGTATAATATCCAATCGTGTCATCTGACCCATCAAAAAATAAAGAAATAGTGCCAGTTTTAAAAACTGAGGGGTTTTACCGAAATTTGGTTTTTTGCTAAGTAGGGAAATATCTAAAAATCTCACTTCGGACGTACTAGTTTAACATTTTCGTCGTATAATATCCAGTCGTGTCATCTGACACATCAAAAAAATATATAAATAATTTCATTTTTAATAACAGAGGTTTTTTAGCGAAATTCGTGTGCTATATATAGCCTTTGGTTTTTGCTAAATAGGGAAACATCTAAAAATCTCTCTTCAGACGCATCAGTTTAACATTTTCGTCATATAATATCCAGTCGTGTCATCTGACACATCAAAAAACAAAGAAAAAGTGCCATTTTCAAAAACTGAGGGTTTTTACCGAAATTCGTGTGCTATATAGCCTTTGGTTTTTTTTTGCCAAAAAGGGAAATATCTAAAAATCTCTTTTTGGATGCATCAGTTTAACATTTTCGTCGTATAATATCCAGTCCTATCATCTGACACACCAAAAAATATAGAAAAAGTGTCATTTCCAAAAACTAAGGGTTTTACCGAAATTCGTGTGCTATAGCCTTCGGGTTTTTGCTAAAAAGAGAAATGTCTACAAATCTCTCTTCTAACGCATCAGTTTAACATTTTCGTAGTAGAATATCCAGTCCTGTCATCTGACCCATCAAAACATAAAGAAGACGTGTCATTTTTAAAAACTGATGGTTTTTACCGAAATTCGTGTGCTATATATTGCCATTGGTTTTTTTGCCAAAAATGGAAATATCTAAAAATCCCTCTTGGGCCGCATCAGTTTAACATTTTCGTCGTATAATTTCCGATCGTGTCATCTGACACATCAAAAAATACAGAAAAACTACCATTTTTAAAAACTGAGGGTTTCTACCGAAATTCGTGTGCTATAGGCATGGGTTTTTTTGCCAAAAAGGGAAATATCTAAAAATCTCTTTTCGGACGCATAAGTTCAACATTTTCGTTGTACAATATCCCGCCGTGTCATCTGACACATCAAAAAATAAAAAAATAGTGTCATTTTTAAAAACTGATGGTTTTTACCGAAATTCGTGTGATAGAGCCTTTGGTTTTTTGCGAAATAGAGAAATATCTAGAAATCTCTCTTAGGAAGCATCAGTTTTAAATTTTCGTCGTATAATATCCAATCGTGTCATCTGACCCATCAAAAAATAAAGAAATAGTGCCAGTTTTAAAAACTGAGGGGTTTTACCGAAATTTGGTTTTTTGCTAAGTAGGGAAATATCTAAAAATCTCACTTCGGACGTACTAGTTTAACATTTTCGTCGTATAATATCCAGTCGTGTCATCTGACACATCAAAAAAATATATAAATAATTTCATTTTTAATAACAGAGGTTTTTTAGCGAAATTCGTGTGCTATATATAGCCTTTGGTTTTTTGCTAAATAGGGAAACATCTAAAAATCTCTCTTCAGACGCATCAGTTTAACATTTTCGTCATATAATATCCAGTCGTGTCATCTGACACATCAAAAAACAAAGAAAAAGTGCCATTTTCAAAAACTGAGGGTTTTTACCGAAATTCGTGTGCTATATAGCCTTTGGTTTTTTTTTGCCAAAAAGGGAAATATCTAAAAATCTCTTTTTGGATGCATCAGTTTAACATTTTCGTCGTATAATATCCAGTCCTATCATCTGACACACCAAAAAATATAGAAAAAGTGTCATTTCCAAAAACTAAGGGTTTTACCGAAATTCGTGTGCTATAGCCTTCGGGTTTTTGCTAAAAAGAGAAATGTCTACAAATCTCTCTTCTAACGCATCAGTTTAACATTTTCGTAGTAGAATATCCAGTCCTGTCATCTGACCCATCAAAACATAAAGAAGACGTGTCATTTTTAAAAACTGATGGTTTTTACCGAAATTCGTGTGCTATATATTGCCATTGGTTTTTTTGCCAAAAATGGAAATATCTAAAAATCCCTCTTGGGCCGCATCAGTTTAACATTTTCGTCGTATAATTTCCGATCGTGTCATCTGACACATCAAAAAATACAGAAAAACTACCATTTTTAAAAACTGAGGGTTTCTACCGAAATTCGTGTGCTATAGGCATGGGTTTTTTTGCCAAAAAGGGAAATATCTAAAAATCTCTTTTCGGACGCATAAGTTCAACATTTTCGTTGTACAATATCCCGCCGTGTCATCTGACACATCAAAAAATAAAAAAATAGTGTCATTTTTAAAAACTGATGGTTTTTACCGAAATTCGTGTGATAGAGCCTTTGGTTTTTTGCGAAATAGAGAAATATCTAGAAATCTCTCTTAGGAAGCATCAGTTTTAAATTTTCGTCGTATAATATCCAATCGTGTCATCTGACCCATCAAAAAATAAAGAAATAGTGCCAGTTTTAAAAACTGAGGGGTTTTACCGAAATTTGGTTTTTTGCTAAGTAGGGAAATATCTAAAAATCTCACTTCGGACGTACTAGTTTAACATTTTCGTCGTATAATATCCAGTCGTGTCATCTGACACATCAAAAAAATATATAAATAATTTCATTTTTAATAACAGAGGTTTTTTAGCGAAATTCGTGTGCTATATATAGCCTTTGGTTTTTGCTAAATAGGGAAACATCTAAAAATCTCTCTTCAGACGCATCAGTTTAACATTTTCGTCATATAATATCCAGTCGTGTCATCTGACACATCAAAAAACAAAGAAAAAGTGCCATTTTCAAAAACTGAGGGTTTTTACCGAAATTCGTGTGCTATATAGCCTTTGGTTTTTTTTTGCCAAAAAGGGAAATATCTAAAAATCTCTTTTTGGATGCATCAGTTTAACATTTTCGTCGTATAATATCCAGTCCTATCATCTGACACACCAAAAAATATAGAAAAAGTGTCATTTCCAAAAACTAAGGGTTTTACCGAAATTCGTGTGCTATAGCCTTCGGGTTTTTGCTAAAAAGAGAAATGTCTACAAATCTCTCTTCTAGCGCATCAGTTTAACATTTTCGTAGTAGAATATCCAGTCCTGTCATCTGACCCATCAAAACATAAAGAAGACGTGTCATTTTTAAAAACTGATGGTTTTTACCGAAATTCGTGTGCTATATATTGCCATTGGTTTTTTTGCCAAAAATGGAAATATCTAAAAATCCCTCTTGGGCCGCATCAGTTTAACATTTTCGTCGTATAATTTCCGATCGTGTCATCTGACACATCAAAAAATACAGAAAAACTACCATTTTTAAAAACTGAGGGTTTCTACCGAAATTCGTGTGCTATAGGCATGGGTTTTTTTGCCAAAAAGGGAAATATCTAAAAATCTCTTTTCGGACGCATAAGTTCAACATTTTCGTTGTACAATATCCCGCCGTGTCATCTGACACATCAAAAAATAAAAAAATAGTGTCATTTTTAAAAACTGATGGTTTTTACCGAAATTCGTGTGATAGAGCCTTTGGTTTTTTGCGAAATAGAGAAATATCTAGAAATCTCTCTTAGGAAACATCAGTTTTAAATTTTCGTCGTATAATATCCAATCGTGTCATCTGACCCATCAAAAAATAAAGAAATAGTGCCAGTTTTAAAAACTGAGGGGTTTTACCGAAATTTGGTTTTTTGCTAAGTAGGGAAATATCTAAAAATCTCACTTCGGACGTACTAGTTTAACATTTTCGTCGTATAATATCCAGTCGTGTCATCTGACACATCAAAAAAATATATAAATAATTTCATTTTTAATAACAGAGGTTTTTTAGCGAAATTCGTGTGCTATATATAGCCTTTGGTTTTTTGCTAAATAGGGAAACATCTAAAAATCTCTCTTCAGACGCATCAGTTTAACATTTTCGTCATATAATATCCAGTCGTGTCATCTGACACATCAAAAAACAAAGAAAAAGTGCCATTTTCAAAAACTGAGGGTTTTTACCGAAATTCGTGTGCTATATAGCCTTTGGTTTTTTTTTGCCAAAAAGGGAAATATCTAAAAATCTCTTTTTAGATGCATCAGTTTAACATTTTCGTCGTATAATATCCAGTCCTATCATCTGACACACCAAAAAATATAGAAAAAGTGTCATTTCCAAAAACTAAGGGTTTTACCGAAATTCGTGTGCTATAGCCTTCGGGTTTTTGCTAAAAAGAGAAATGTCTACAAATCTCTCTTCTAACGCATCAGTTTAACATTTTCGTAGTAGAATATCCAGTCCTGTCATCTGACCCATCAAAACATAAAGAAGACGTGTCATTTTTAAAAACTGATGGTTTTTACCGAAATTCGTGTGCTATATATTGCCATTGGTTTTTTTGCCAAAAATGGAAATATCTAAAAATCCCTCTTGGGCCGCATCAGTTTAACATTTTCGTCGTATAATTTCCGATCGTGTCATCTGACACATCAAAAAATACAGAAAAACTACCATTTTTAAAAACTGAGGGTTTCTACCGAAATTCGTGTGCTATAGGCATGGGTTTTTTTGCCAAAAAGGGAAATATCTAAAAATCTCTTTTCGGACGCATAAGTTCAACATTTTCGTTGTACAATATCCCGCCGTGTCATCTGACACATCAAAAAATAAAAAAATAGTGTCATTTTTAAAAACTGATGGTTTTTACCGAAATTCGTGTGATAGAGCCTTTGGTTTTTTGCGAAATAGAGAAATATCTAGAAATCTCTCTTAGGAAGCATCAGTTTTAAATTTTCGTCGTATAATATCCAATCGTGTCATCTGACCCATCAAAAAATAAAGAAATAGTGCCAGTTTTAAAAACTGAGGGGTTTTACCGAAATTTGGTTTTTTGCTAAGTAGGGAAATATCTAAAAATCTCACTTCGGACGTACTAGTTTAACATTTTCGTCGTATAATATCCAGTCGTGTCATCTGACACATCAAAAAAATATAGAAATAATTTCATTTTTAATAACAGAGGTTTTTTAGCGAAATTCGTGTGCTATATATAGCCTTTGGTTTTTTGATAAATAGGGAAACATCTAAAAATCTCTCTTCAGACGCATCAGTTTAACATTTTCGTCATATAATATCCAGTCGTGTCATCTGACACATCAAAAAACAAAGAAAAAGTGCCATTTTCAAAAACTGAGGGTTTTTACCGAAATTCGTGTGCTATATAGCCTTTGGTTTTTTTTTGCCAAAAAGGGAAATATCTAAAAATCTCTTTTTGGATGCATCAGTTTAACATTTTCGTCGTATAATATCCAGTCCTATCATCTGACACACCAAAAAATATAGAAAAAGTGTCATTTCCAAAAACTAAGGGTTTTACCGAAATTCGTGTGCTATAGCCTTCGGGTTTTTGCTAAAAAGAGAAATGTCTACAAATCTCTCTTCAAACGCATCAGTTTAACATTTTCGTAGTAGAATATCCAGTCCTGTCATCTGACCCATCAAAACATAAAGAAGACGTGTCATTTTTAAAAACTGATGGTTTTTACCAAAATTCGTGTGCTATATATTGCCATTGGTTTTTTTTGCCAAAAATGGAAATATCTAAAAATCACTTTTGGGCCGCATCAGTTTAACATTTTCGTCGTATAATATCCGATCGTGTCATCTGACACATCAAAAAATAACGAAAAACTGCCATTTTTAAAAACTGAGGGTTTCTACCGAAATTCGTGTGCTATAGGCATGGGTTTTTTTGCCAAAAAGGGAAATATCTAAAAATCTCTTTTCGGACGCATAAGTTTAACATTTTCGTCGTACAATATCCCGTCGTGTCATCTGACACATCAAAAAATAAAAAAATAGTGTCATTTTTAAAAACTGATGGTTTTTACCGAAATTCGTGTGATAGAGCCTTTGGTTTTTTGCGAAATTGGGAAATATCTAGAAATCTCTCTTAGGAAGCATCAGTTTTAAATTTTCGTCGTATAATATCCAATCGTGTCATCTGACCCATCAAAAAATAAAGAAATAGTGCCAGTTTTAAAAACTGAGGGGTTTTACCGAAATTTGGTTTTTTGCTAAGTAGGGAAATATCTAAAAATCTCACTTCGGACGTACTAGTTTAACATTTTCGTCGTATAATATCCAGTCGTGTCATCTGACACATCAAAAAAATACAGAAATAATTTCATTTTTAATAACAGAGGTTTTTTAGCGAAATTCGTGTGCTATAAATAGCCTTTGGTTTTTTGCTAAATAGGGAAACATCTAAAAATCTCTCTTCGGACGCATCAGTTTAACATTTTGGTCGTATAATATCCAGTCGTGTCATCTGACACATCAAAACACCAAGAAAAAATGCCATTTTCAAAAACTGAGGGTTTTTACCGAAATTCGTGTGCTATATAGCCTTTGGTTTTTTTTTGCCAAAAAGGGAAATATCTAAAAATCTCTTTTTGGATGCATCAGTTTAACATTTTCGTCGTATAATATCCAGTCCTGTCATCTGACACACCAAAAAATATAGAAAAAGTGTCATTTCCAAAAACTAAGAGTTTTACCGAAATTCGTGTGCTATAGTCTTCGGTTTTTTTGCTAAAAATAGAAATGTCTACAAATCTCTCTTCTAACGCATCAGTTTAACATTTTCGTCGTACAATATCCAGTCGTGTCATCTGACACATCAAAAAATAAAGAAAAAGTGTCATTTTTAAAAACTGAGGGTTTTTACCGAAATTCGTGTGCTATATATTGCCATTGGTTTTTTTGACAAAAATGGAAATATCTAAAAATCACTCTTGGGCCGCATCAGTTTAACATTTTCGTCGTATAATATCCGATCGTGTCATCTGACACATCAAAAAATAAAGAAAAACTGCCATTTTTAAAAACTGAGGGTTTCTACCGAAATTCGTGTGCTATAGGCATGGGTTTTTTTGCCAAAAAGGGAAATATCTAAAAATCTCTTTTCGGACGCATAAGTTTAACATTTTCGTCGTACAATATCCCGCCGTGTCATCTGACACATCAAAAAATAAAAAAATAGTGTCATTTTTAAAAACTGATGGTTTTTACCGAAATTCGTGTGATAGAGCCTTTGGTTTTTTGCGAAATAGGGAAATATCTAGAAATCTCTCTTAGGAAGCATCAGTTTTAAATTTTCGTCGTATAATATCCAATCGTGTCATCTGACCCATCAAAAAATAAAGAAATAGTGCAATTTTTAAAAACTGAGGGTTTTTACCGAAATTCGTGTGCTACAACAGCCTTTGGTTTTTTGCTAAGTAGGGAAATATCTAAAAATCTCACTTCGGACGTACTAGTTTAACATTTTCGTCGTATAATATCCAGTCGTGTCATCTGACACATCAAAAAAATATAGAAATAATTTCATTTTTAATAACAGAGGTTTTTAGCGAAATTCGTGTGCTATATATAGCCTTTGGTTTTTTGCTAAATAGGGAAAGATCTAAAACTCTCTCTTCGGACGCATCAGTTTAACATTTTCGTCGTATAATATCCAGTCGTGTCATCTGACACATCAAAAAACAAAGAAAAAGTGCCATTTTCAAAAACTGAGGGTTTTTACCGAAATTCGTGTGCTATATAGCCTTTGGGTTTTTTTGCCAAAAAGGGAAATATCTAAAAATCTCTTTTTGGATGCATCAGTTTAACATTTTCGTCGTATAATATCCAGTCCTGTCATCTGACACACCAAAAAATATAGAAAAAGTGTCATTTCCAAAAACTAAGGGTTTTACCGAAATTCGTGTGCTATAGCCTTCGGTTTTTTTGCTAAAAAGAGAAATGTCTACAAATCTCTCTTCTAACGCATCAGTTTAACATTTTCGTAGTAGAATATCCAGTCCTGTCATCTGACCCATCAAATCATAAAGAAGACGTGTCATTTTTAAAAACTGAGGGTTTTTACCAAAATTCGTGTGCTATATATTGCCATTGGTTTTTTTGCCAAAAATGGAAATATCTAAAAATCACTCTTGGGCCGCATCAGTTTAACATTTTCGTCGTATAATATCTGATAGTGTCATCTGACACATCAAAAAATAAATAAAAACTGCCATTTTTAAAAACTGAGGGTTTCTACCGAAATTCGTGTGCTATAGGCTTGGGTTTTTTTTGCCAAAAAGGGAAATATCTAAAAATCTTTTTTCGGACGCATAGGTTTAACATTTTCGTCGTACAATATCCAGCCGTGTCATCTGACACATCAAAAAAAAAATAGTGTCATCTTTAAAAACTGATGGTTTTTACGGAAATTCGTGTGATATAGCCTTTGGTTTTTTTGCGAAATAGGGAAATATCTAGAAATCTCTCTTAGGAAGCATCAGTTTTAAATTTTCGTCGTATAATATCCAATCGTGTCATCTGACCCATCAAAAAATAAAGAAATAGTGCCATTTTTAAAAACTAAGGGTTTTTACCGAAATTCGTGTGCTACAGCCTTTGGTTTTTTGCTAAATAGGGAAATATCTAAAAATCTCACTTCGGACGTACTAGTTTAACATTTTCGTCGTATAATATCCAGTCGTGTCATCTGACACATCAAAAAAATAAAGAAATAATTTCATCTTAAATAACAGAGGTTTTTTAGCAAAATTCGTGTGCTATATATAGCCTTTGGTTTTTTGCTAAATAGGGAAACATCTAAAAATCTCTCTTCGGACGCATCAGTTTAACATTTTCGTCGTATAATATACAGTCGTGTCATCTGACACATTAAAAAATAAAGAAAAAGTGCCATTTTCAAAAACTGAGGGTTTTTACCGAAATTCGTCTGCTATAGCCTTTGGTTTTTTTGCCAAAAACGGAAATATCTAAAATTCTCTTTTTGGATGCACCAGTTTAACATTTTCGTCGTATAATATCCAGTCCAGTCATCTGACACACCAAAAATATAGAAAAAGTGATATTTTCAAACACTAAGGGTTTTTACCGAAATTCGTGTGCTAGCCTTTGGTTTTTTTGCTAAAAAGAGAAATGTCTACAAATCTCTCTTCTAACGCATCAGTTTAACATTTTCGTCGTACAATATCCCGTCGTGTCATCTGACAAATCAAAAAATAAAAAAAGTGTCATTTTTAAAAACTGAGGGTTTTTACCAAAATTCGTGTGCTATAGCCTTTCGTTTTTTTGCTAAAAATAGAAATATCTAAAAATCACTTTTTGGACGCATCAGTTTAACATTTTTGTCGTATAATATCCGATCGTGTCATCTGACACATCAAAAAATAAAGAAATAGTGTCATTTTTAATAATAGAGGGTTTATAGCGAAATTCGTGTGCTATATATAGCCTTTGGTTTTTTGCTAAATAGGGAAATATCTAAAAATCTCTCTTCAAACGCATTAGTTTAACATTTTCGTCGTATAATATCCAGTCGTGTCATCTGACACATCAAAAAACAAAGAAAAAGTACCATTTTCAAAAACAGAGGGTTTTTACCGAAATTCGTGTGCTATAGCCTTTGGTTATTTTGCCAAAAAGGGAATATTTAAAAATCTCTTTTCGGACGCATTAGTTTAACATTTTCGTCGTACAATATGCAGTCCTGTCATCTGACCCATCAAAAAGTAAAGAAAACGTGTCATTTTTAAAAAACTGAGGGTTTTTACCAAAATTCATGTGCTATATATAGCTTTTGATTTTTTGCCGAAAATGAAAATATCTAAAAATCTCTCTTCGGACGCATCAATTTAACATTTTCGTCGTATAATATCCGATCGTGTCATCTGACACATCAAAAAATAAAGAAAAAGTGCCATTTTTAAAAACTGAGGGTTTTTAATACATTTCGTGTGCTATATAGCCTTTGGGTTTTTTGCCATTTTTTTACCGAAATTCGTGTGCCAAGGCTTTAACACACGAATTTCGATAAAACCACGCAGTTTTAAAAAATGGCACTATTTCTTTGTTTTTTGAGGCGTCTGATGACACGAATTGATATTATACAACGAAAATGTTAAACTCATAAGTCTGAAGAGAGATTTTTTGATCTTTCATTTTTTAGTGAAAAAACCAAAGCCTATAGCACACGAATTTCAATAAAAACCCTCAGTTTTTAAAAATGGCACTATTTCTTTGTTTTTTGAGGCGTCTGATGACACGAATTGATATTATACGACGAAAATGCTAAACTCATAAGTCCGAAGAGAGATTTATTGATATTTTCTTTTTTAGTAAAAAAACCAAAGGCTATATCTCACAAATTTCGGAAAAAACCCTCTGTTTTTAAAAATGTCACTATTTCTTTGTTTTTTGAGGCATCTGATGACACGAATTGATATTATATGACGAAATTGTTAAACATATGCGTCCGAAAAGAGATATTTTTATATTTGTTTGTTTAGCAAAAAAACAAAATGCTATAAGCACACGAATTTCGGTAAAACCCTAAGTTTTTAAACATGACACTATTTCTTTGTTTTTTGAGGCGTCTGATGATACGAATTGATATTATACGACGAAAATGTTAAACTCATAAGTCCGAAGAGAGATTTTTTGATATTTTCTTTTTTAGCAAAAAACCCAAGGCTATAGCACACGAACTTCGATAAAACCAAACAATTTTTAAAAATGGCACTATTTCTTTGTTTTTTGAGGCGTTTGATGACACGAATGGATATTATACGACGAAAATGTTAAACTGATTCGTCCGAAGAGAGATTTTTTGATATATCTTTTTTTAGCAAAAAAACAAAAGGCTATAGCACATGAATTTCGATAAAACCCTGCAGTTTTTAAAAATGACACTACTTCTTTGTTTTTGAGGCGTTTGATGACACGAATTGATATTATACGACGAAAATGTTAAAGTCAAGCGTCCGAACATAGATTTTTTGATATTTCCTTTTTAGTAAAAAAACTGAAGGCTATAGCACACAAATATATGAAAAAACCCTCAGTTTTTAAAAATGACACTATTTCATTATTTTTTAAGCGTCTGATGACACGAATGGATATAATACGACGAAAATGTTAAACTGATGCGTCCGAAGAGAAACTTTTTGATATTTCCTTTTTTAGTAAAAAAACAAAAGGCTATATATAGCACGAGAATTTCGGTAAAAACCCTCAGTTTTTAAAAATGGCACTATTTCTTTGTTTTTTGAGGCGTCTAATGACACGAATGGATATTATTCAATGAAAATCTTAAACTCATCCGTCCGAAGAGAGATTTTTTTATATTTCTTTTTTAGCAAAAAAACCAAAGGCTATAACACACAAATTTCGATGAAACCACGCAGTTTTAAAAAATGGCACTATTTCTTTGTTTTTTGAGGCGTCTAATGACACGAATTGATATTATACGACGAAAATGTTAAACTCATAAGTCCGAAGAGAGATTTATTGATATTTTCTGTTTTAGTAAAAACCAAAGGCTATATCCCACAAATTTCGGTAAAAATCCTCTGTTTTTAAAAATAGCACTATTTCTTTGTTTTTTGAGGCATTTGATGACACGAATTAATTTTATATGACGAAAATGTTAAACAGATGCGTCCGAAAAGAGATATTTTTATATTTGTTTTTTTAGCAAAAAAGAAATGGTTATAAGCACACGAATTTCGGTAAAACCCTAAGTTTTTAAAAATGAAACTATTTCTTTGCTTGTTGAGGCGTCTGATGATACGAATTGATATTATACGACGAAAATGTTAAACTCATAAGTCCGAAGAGAGATTAATTGATATTTTCTTTTTTAGCAAAAAACCAAAGGCTATAGCACACGTACTTCGATAAAACCAAACAGTTTTTAAAAATGGCACTATTTCTTCGTTTTTTGAGGCGTCTGATTACACGAATTGATATTATACCACGAAAATGTTAAACTCATAAGTCTGAAGAGAGATTTTTTGATATTTTTTTTTTCGTAAAAAAACAAAAGGCTATATATAGCACACGAATTTCGGTAAAAACGCTACGTTTTTTGAAAAGGCACTATTTCTTTGTTTTTTTGAGCCATCTGATGACACGAATTGATATTATACGACGAAAATGTTAAACTCATAAGTCCGAATAGAGATTTTTTGATTTTTCCTTTTTTAGTAAAAAACCAAAGGCTATAAGCACACGAATTTTGGTAAAAACCCTCTTTTTTAAAAAATGGCACTATTTCTTTGTTTTTTGTGGCGTCTGATGACACGAATTGATATTATACAACGAAAATGTTAAACTCATAAGTCTGAAGAGAGATTTTTTGATATTTCATTTTTTAGTGAAAAAACCAAAGCCTATAGCACACGAATTTCAATAAAAACCCTCAGTTTTTAAAAATGGCACTATTTCTTTGTTTTTTGAGGCGTCTGATGACACGAATTGATATTATACGACGAAAATGCTAAACTCATAAGTCCGAAGAGAGATTTATTGATATTTTCTTTTTTAGTAAAAAAACCAAAGGCTATATCCCACAAATTTCGGAAAAAACCCTCTGTTTTTAAAAATGTCACTATTTCTTTGTTTTTTGAGGCATCTGATGACACGAATTGATATTATATTACGAAATTGTTAAACATATGCGTCCGAAAAGAGATATTTTTATATTTGTTTGTTTAGCAAAAAAACGAAATGCTATAAGCACACGAATTTCGGTAAAACCCTAAGTTTTTAAAAATGACACTATTTCTTTGTTTTTTGAGGCGTCTGTTGATACGAATTGATATTATACGACGAAAATGTTAAACTCATAAGTCCGAAGAGAGATTTTTTGATATTTTCTTTTTTAGCAAAAAACCCAAGGCTATTGCACACGAACTTCGATAAAACCAAACAATTTTTAAAAATGACACTATTTCTTTGTTTTTTGAGGCGTTTGATGACACGAATGGATATTATACGACGAAAATGTTAAACTGATGCGTCCGAAGAGAGATTTTTCTATATATCTTTTTTTAGCAAAAAAACAAAAGGCTATAGCACATGAATTTCGATAAAACCCGACAGTTTTTAAAAATGACACTACTTCTTTGTTTTTTGAGGCGTTTGATGACACGAATATATATTATACGACGAAAATGCTAAAGTCAAGCGTCCGAACAGAGATTTTTTGATATTTCCTTTTTAGTAAAAAAACTGAAGGCTATAGCACACAAATTTATGAAAAACCACTCAGTTTTTAAAAATGACACTATTTCATTATTTTTTAAGCGTCTCATGACACGAATGGATATTATACGATGAAAATGTTAAACTGATGTGTCCCAAGAGAAATGTTTTGATATTTCTTTTTTTAGTAAAAAACAAAAGGCAATATATAGCACGAGAATTTCGGTAAAAACCCTCAGTTTTTAAAAATGGCACTATTTCTTTGTTTTTTGTGGCGTCTGATGACACGAATGGATATTATACGACCAAAATCTTTAACTCATCCGTCCGAAGAGAGATTTTTGATATTTCCTTTTTTAGTAAAAAACCCAAAGGCTATAACACACGAATTTCCGTAAAACCATCAATTTTTAAAAATGGCACTATTTCTTTGTTTTTTGAGGCGTCTGAATACACGAATTGATATTATACAACGAAAATGTTAAACTCATAAGTCTGAAGAGAGATTTTTTGATGTTTCCTTTTTAGTAAAAAAAACCAAAGGCTATATAGCACACAAATTTTGGTAAAAACCCTCAGTTTTTAAAAATGCCTCTATTTCTTTGTTTTTTGAGGCGTCTGATGACACGAATTGATATTATACGACGAAAATGTTAAACTCATAAGTCCGAAGAGAGATTTTTTGATATTTTTTTAGTAAAAAAACCAAAGGCTATAGCAAACGAATTTCGGTAAAAACCCTCAGTTTTTAAAAATGGCACTACTTCTTTGTTTTTTGAGGCGTCTGATGACACGAATTGATATTATACGACGAAAATGTTAAACTCATAAGTCGAAAGAGAGATTTTTTGATATTTCTTTTTTTAGTAAAAAAAACCAAAGGCTATAGCACACGAATTTTGGTAAAACCCCTCATTTTTTAAAAATGGCACTATTTCTTTGTTTTTTGAGGCGTCTGATGACACGAATTGATATTATACAACGAAAATGTTAAACTCATAAGTCCGAAAAGAGATTTTTTTATATTTTCTTTTTTAGTAAAAAAACCAAAGGCTATAGCACATGAATTTTGGTAAAAACCCTCAGTTTTTAAAAATTGCACTATTTCTTTGTTTTTTGAGGCGTCTGATGACACGAATTGATATTATACAACGAAAATGTTAAACTCATAAGTCCGAAGAGAGATTTTTTGATATTTCCTATTTTAGTAAAAAAACAAAAGGCTATAGCACACGAATTTCGGTACAAACCCTTTCTTTTTAAAAATGGCACTATTTCTTTGTTTTTTGAGGCGTCTGATGACACGAATGGATATTATAAGATGAAAATCTTTAACTCATCCATCTGAAGAGAGATTTTTTGATATTTCATTTTTTAGCAATAAAACCAAAGGCTATAACACACGAATTTCTATGAAACCACGCAGTTTTAAAAAATGGGACTATTTCTTTGTTTTTTGAGGCGTCTGATGACACGAATTGATATTATACGACGAAAATGTTAAACTCATAAGTCCGAAAAGAGATTTTTTTATATTTCCTTTTTAGTAAAAAAACCAAAGGCTATATCCCACAAATTTCCATAAAAAACCCTCTGCTTTTAAAAATAGCACTATTTCTTTGTTTTTGAGGCATCTGATGACACGAATTTATATTATATGACGAAAATGTTAAACATATGCGTCCGAAAAGAGATATTTTTATATTTGGTTTTTTAGCAAAAAACAAAAGGTTATAAGCACACAAATTTCGGTAAAACCCTAAGTTTTTAAAAATGACATTATTTCTTTGCTTTTTGAGGCGTCTGATGATACGAATTGATATTATATGACGAAAATGTTAAACTCATAAGTCCGAAGAGAGATTAATTGATATTTTCTTTGTTAGCAAAAAACCAAAGGCTATATTTCTTTGTTTCATAAGTCCGTAGAGAGGCGTCTGATGATACGAATTGATATTATACGACGAAAATGTTAAACTCATAAGTCCGTAGAGAGATTTTTTGATATTTCCTTTTTAGCGAAAAAACCCAAGGCTATAGCACACGAACTTCGATAAAACAAAACAATTTTTAAAAATGGCACTATTTCTTTGTTTTTTGAGGCGTCTGATGACACGAATTGATATTATACAACGAAAATGTTAAACTCATAAGTTTGAAGAGAGATTTTTTGATATTTCATTTTTAGTAAAAAAAACAAAGCCTAGCACACGAATTTCAGTAAAAACCATCAGTTTTTAAAAATGGCACTATTTCTTTGTTTTTTGAGGCGTCTGATGACACGAATTGATATTATACGACGAAAATGTTAAACTCATAAGTCCGAAGAGAAATTTTTTGATATTTTTTTTTTTAGTATAAAAACCAAAGGCTATATCCCACAAATTTCGGTAAAAACCCTCTGTTTTTAAAAATGGCACTATTTCTTTGTTTTTTGAGGCATCTGATGACACGAATTGATATTATAGCACGAAAATGTTAAACATATGCGTCCGAAAAGAGATATTTTTATTTTTTTTTTGTTTAGCCAAAAAACAAAATGCCATCAGCACACGAATTTCGGTAAAACCCTAAGTTTTTAAAAATGACACTATTTCTTTGTTTTTTGAGGCGTCTGATGATACGAATTGATATTATACGACGAAAATTTTAAATTCATAAGTCCGAAGAGAGATTTTTTGATATTTTCTTTTTTAGCAAAAAACAAAAGGCTATAGCACACGAACTTCGATAAAACCAAACAATTTTTAAAAATGGCACTATTTTTTGTTTTTTGTGGCGTCTGATTACACAAATGGATATTATACGACAAAAATGTTAAACTCATAAGTCCGTAGAGAGATTTTTTGATATTTCCTTTTTTAGCAAAAAAACGAAAGGCTATTGCACACGAACTTCGATAAAACAAAACAATTTTTAAAAATGGCACTATTTCTTTTTTTTTAGGCGTCTGATGACACGGATTGATATTATACAACGAAAATGTTAAACTCATAAGTCTGAAGAGAGATTTTTTGATATTTCATTTTTAGTAAAAAAACAAAGCCTAGCACACGAATTTCAGCAAAAACCCTCAGTTTTTAAAAATGGCACTATTTCTTTGTTTTTTGAGGCGTTTGATGACACGAATGGATATTATACGACGAAAATGTTAAACGGATGCGTCCGAAAAGAGATTTTTTGATATATCTTTTTTTAGCAAAAAAACAAAAGGCTATAGCACTTGAATTTCGATAAAACCCTGCAGTTTTTAAAAATGACACTACTTCTTTATTTTTTGAGGCGTTTGATGACACGAATATATATTATACGACGAAAATGTTAAAGTCAAGCGTCCGAACAGAGATTTTTTGATATTTCCTTTTTAGTAAAAAACTGAAGGCTATAGCACACAAATTTATGAAAAACCCCTCAGTTTTTAAAAATGACACTATTTCATTATTTTTTAAGCGTCTCATGACACGAATGGATATTATACGATGAAAATGTTAAACTGATGTGTCCCAAGAGAAATGTTTTGATATTTCCTTTTTTAGTAAAAAACAAAAGGCAATATATAGCACGAGAATTTCGGTAAAAACCCTCAGTTTTTAAAAATGGCACTATTTCTTTGTTTTTTGTGGCGTCTGATGACACGAATGGATATTATACGACCAAAATTTTTAACTCATCTGTCCGAAGAGAGATTTTTGATATTTCCTTTTTTAGTAAAAAACCCAAAGGCTATAACACACGAATTTCCGTAAAACCATCATTTTTTAAAAATGACACTATTTCTTTGTTTTTTGAGGCGTCTGATAACACGAATTGATATTATACAACGAAAATGTTAAACTCATAAGTCTGAAGAGAGATTTTTTGATGTTTCCTTTTTAGTAAAAAAAACCAAAGGCTATATAGCACACGAATTTTGGTAAAAACCCTCAGTTTTTAAAAATGCCTCTATTTCTTTGTTTTTTGAGGCGTCTGATGACACGAATTGATATTATACGACGAAAATGTTAAACTCATAAGTCCGAAGAGAGATTTTTTGATATTTTTTTAGTAAAAAAACCAAAGGCTATAGCAAACGAATTTCGGTAAAAACCCTCAATTTTTAAAAATGGCACAACTTCTTTGTTTTTTGAGGCGTCTGATGACACGAATTGATATTATACGACGAAAATGTTAAACTCATAAGTCGAAAGAGAGATTTTTTGATATTTCCTTTTTTAGTAAAAAAACCAAAGGCTATAGCACATGAATTTTGGTAAAAACCCTCAGTTTTTAAAAATTGCACTGTTTCTTTGTTTTTTGAGGCGTCTGATGACACGAATTGATATTATACAACGAAAATGTTAAACTCATAAGTCCGAAGAGAGATTTTTTGATATTTCCTATTTTAGTAAAAAAACAAAAGGCTATAGCACACGAATTTCGGTACAAACCCTTTGTTTTTAAAAATGGCACTATTTCTTTGTTTTTTGAGGCGTCTGATGACACGAATGGATATTATAAGATGAAAATCTTTAACTCATCCATCTGAAGAGAGATTTTTTGATATTTCATTTTTTAGCAATAAAACCAAAGGCTATAACACACGAATTTCTATGAAACCACGCAGTTTTAAAAAATGGGACTATTTCTTTGTTTTTTGAGGCGTCTGATGACACGAATTGATATTATACGACGAAAATGTTAAACTCATAAGTCCGAAGAGAGATTTTTTTATATTTCCTTTTTAGTAAAAAAACCAAAGGCTATATCCCACAAATTTCCATAAAAACCCTCTGCTTTTAAAAATAGCACTATTTCTTTGTTTTTTGAGGCATCTGATGACACGAATTTATATTATATGACGAAAATGTTAAACAGATGCGTCCGAAAAGAGATATTTTTATATTTGGGTTTTTAGCAAAAAACAAAAGGTTATAAGCACACAAATTTCGGTAAAACCCTAAGTTTTTAAAAATGACATTATTTCTTTGCTTTTTGAGGCGTCTGATGATACGAATTGATATTATATGACGAAAATGTTAAACTCATAAGTCCGAAGAGAAATTAATTGATATTTTCTTTGTTAGCAAAAAACCAAAGGCTATATTTCTATGTTTCATAAGTCCGTAGAGAGGCGTCTGATGATACGAATTGATATTATACGTCGAAAATGTTAAACTCATAAGTCCGTAGAGAGATTTTTTGATATTTCCTTTTTAGCGAAAAAACCCAAGGCTATATAGCACACGAACTTCGATAAAACAAAACAATTTTTAAAAATGGCACTATTTCTTTGTTTTTTGAGGCGTCTGATGACACGAATTGATATTATACAACGAAAATGTTAAACTCATAAGTTTGAAGAGAGATTTTTTGATATTTCATTTTTAGTAAAAAAAACAAAGCCTAGCACACGAATTTCAGTAAAAACCATCAGTTTTTAAAAATGGCACTATTTCTTTGTTTTTTGAGGCGTCTGATGACACGAATTGATATTATACGACGAAAATGTTAAACTCATAAGTCCGAAGAGAGATTTTTTGATATTTTCTTTTTTAGTATAAAAACCAAAGGCTATATCCCACAAATTTCTGTAAAAACCCTCTGTTTTTAAAAATGGCACTATTTCTTTGTTTTTTGAGGCATCTGATGACACGAATTGATATTATAGCACGAAAATGTTAAACATATTCGTCCGAAAAGAGATATTTTTATATATTTTTGTTTAGCAAAAAAACAAAATGCCATCAGCACACGAATTTTGGTAAAACCCTAAGTTTTTAAAAATGACACTATTTCTTTGTTTTTTGAGGCGTCTGATGATACGAATTGATATTATACGACGAAAATTTTAAACTCATAAGTCCGAAGAGAGATTTTTTGATATTTTCTTTTTTAGCAAAAAACTAAAGGCTATAGCACACGAACTTGGATAAAACCAAACAATTTTTAAAAATGGCACTATTTCTTTGTTTTTTGTGGCGTCTGATGACACAAATGGATATTATACGACGAAAATGTTAAACTCGTAAGTTCGTAGAGAGATTTTTTGATATTTCCTTTTTTAGCAAAAAAACGAAAGGCTATTGCACACGAACTTCGATAAAACAAAACAATTTTTAAAAATGGCACTATTTCTTCTTTTTTTAGGCGTCTGATGACACGAATTGATATTATACAACGAAAATGTTAAACTCATAAGTCTGAAGAGAGATATTTTGATATTTCATTTTTAGTAAAAAAAACAAAGCCTAGCACACGAATTTCAGCAAAAACCCTCAGTTTTTAAAAATTGCACTATTTCTTTGTTTTTTGAGGCGTCTGATGACACGAATTGATATTATACAACGAAAATGTTAAACTCATAAGTCCGAAGAGAGATTTTTTGATATTTCCTTTTTAGTAAAAAAACTGAAGGCTATAGCACACAAATATATGAAAAAACCCTCAGTTTTTAAAAATGACACTATTTCATTATTTTTTAAGCGTCTGATGACACGAATGGATATTATACGACGAAAATGTTAAACTGATGCGTCCGAAGAGAAAAAAATTTATATTTCCTTTTTTAGTAAAAAAACAAAAGGCTATATATAGCACGAGAATTTCGGTAAAAACCCTCAGTTTTTAAAAATGGCACTATTTCTTTGTTTTTTGAGGCGTCTGATGACACGAATGGATATTATTCAATGAAAATCTTAAACTCATCCGTCCGAAGAGAGATTTTTTTATATTTCTTTTTTAGCAAAAAAACCAAAGGCTATAACACACAAATTTCGATGAAACCACGCAGTTTTAAAAAATGGCACTATTTCTTTGTTTTTTGAGGCGTCTAATGACACGAATTGATATTATACGACGAAAATGTTAAACTCATAAGTCCGAAGAGAGATTTATTGATATTTTCTTTTTTAGTAAAAACCAAAGGCTATATCCCACAAATTTCGGTAAAAATCCTCTGTTTTTAAAAATAGCACTATTTCTTTGTTTTTTGAGGCATTTGATGACACGAATTAATTTTATATGACGAAAATGTTAAACATATGCGTCCGAAAAGAGATATTTTTATATTTGTTTTTTTAGCAAAAAACAAATGGTTATAAGCACACGAATTTCGGTAAAACCCTAAGTTTTTAAAAATGAAACTATTTCTTTGCTTGTTGAGGCGTCTGATGATAGGAATTGATATTATACGACAAAAATGTTAAACTCATAAGTCCGAAGAGAGATTAATTGATATTTTCTTTTTTAGCAAAAAACCAAAGGCTATAGCACACGTACTTCGATAAAACGAAACAGTTTTTAAAAATGGCACTATTTCTTCGTTTTTTGAGGCGTCTGATGACACGAATTGATATTATACCACGAAAATGTTAAACTCATAAGTCTGAAGAGAGATTTTTTGATATTTTTTTTTCGTAAAAAAACAAAAGGCTATATATAGCACACGAATTTCGGTAAAAACGCTAAGTTTTTTGAAAAGCCACTATTTCTTTGTTTTTTTGAGCCATCTGATGACACGAATTGATATTATACGACGAAAATGTTAAACTCATAAGTCCGAATAGAGATTTTTTGATTTTTCCTTTTTTAGTAAAAAACCAAAGGCTATATAAGCACACGAATTTTGGTAAAAACCCTCTTTTTTTAAAAATGGCACTATTTCTTTGTTTTTTGTGGCGTCTGATGACACGAATTGATATTATACAACGAAAATGTTAAACTCATAAGTCTGAAGAGAGATTTTTTGATATTTCATTTTTTAGTGAAAAAACCAAAGCCTATAGCACACGAATTTCAATAAAAACCCTCAGTTTTTAAAAATGGCACTATTTCTTTGTTTTTTGAGGCGTCTGATGACACGAATTGATATTATACGACGAAAATGCTAAACTCATAAGTCCGAAGAGAGATTTATTGATATTTTCTTTTTTAGTAAAAAAACCAAAGGCTATATCCCACAAATTTGGAAAAAACCCTCTGTTTTTAAAAATGTCACTATTTCTTTGTTTTTTGAGGCATCTGATGACACGAATTGATATTATATTACGAAATTGTTAAACATATGCGTCCGAAAAGAGATATTTTTATATTTGTTTGTTTAGCAAAAAAACGAAATGCTATAAGCACACGAATTTCGGTAAAACCCTAAGTTTTTAAAAATGACACTATTTCTTTGTTTTTTGAGGCGTCTGATGATACGAATTGATATTATACGACGAAAATGTTAAACTCATAAGTCTGAAGAGAGATTTTTTGATATTTTCTTTTTTAGCAAAAAACCCAAGGCTATAGCACACGAACTTCGATAAAACCAAACAATTTTTAAAAATGGCACTATTTCTTTGTTTTTTGAGGCGTTTGATGACACGAATGGATATTATACGACGAAAATGTTAAACTGATGCGTCCGAAGAGAGATTTTTCTATATATCTTTTTTTAGCAAAAAAACAAAAGGCTATAGCACATGAATTTCGATAAAACCCGACAGTTTTTAAAAATGACACTACTTCTTTGTTTTTTGAGGCGTTTGATGACACGAATATATATTATACGACGAAAATGCTAAAGTCAAGCGTCCGAACAGAGATTTTTTGATATTTCCTTTTTAGTAAAAAAACTGAAGGCGATAGCACACAAATTTATGAAAAACCCCTCAGTTTTTAAAAATGACACTATTTCATTATTTTTAAGCGTCTCATGACACGAATGGATATTATACGATGAAAATGTTAAACTGATGTGTCCCAAGAGAAATGTTTTGATATTTCTTTTTTTAGTAAAAAACAAAAGGCAATATATAGCACGAGAATTTCGGTAAAAACCCTCAGTTTTTAAAAATGGCACTATTTCTTTGTTTTTTGTGGCGTCTGATGATACGAATAGATATTATACGACCAAAATCTTTAACTCATCCGTCCGAAGAGAGATTTTTGATATTTCCTTTTTTAGTAAAAACCCCAAAGGCTATAACACAAGAATTTCCGTAAAACCATCATTTTTAAAAAATGGCACTATTTTCTTTGTTTTTTGAGGCGTCTGATAACACGAATTGATATTATACAACGAAAATGTTAAACTCATAAGTCCGAAGAGAGATTTTTTGATGTTTCCTTTTTAGTAAAAAAAACCAAAGGCAATATAGCACACGAATTTTGGTAAAAACCCTCAGTTTTTAAAAATGCCTCTATTTCTTTGTTTTTTGAGGCGTCTGATGACACGAATTGATATTATACGACGAAAATGTTAAACTCATAAGTCCGAAGAGAGATTTTTTGATATTTTTTTAGTAAAAAAACCAAAGGCTATAGCAAACGAATTTCTGTAAAAACCCTCAGTTTTTAAAAATGGCACTACTTCTTTGTTTTTTGAGGCGTCTGATGACACGAATTGATATTATACGACGAAAATGTTAAACTCATAAGTCGAAAGAGAGATTTTTTGATATTTCCTTTTTTAGTAAAAAAACCAAAGGCTATAGCACATGAATTTTGGTAAAAACCCTCAGTTTTTAAAAATTGCACTGTTTCTTTGTTTTTTGAGGCGTCTGATGACACGAATTGATATTATACAACGAAAATGTTAAACTCATAAGTCCGAAGAGAGATTTTTTGATATTTCCTATTTTAGTAAAAAAACAAAAGGCTATAGCACACGAATTTCGGTACAAACCCTTTGTTTTTAAAAATGGCACTATTTCTTTGTTTTTTGAGGCGTCTGATGACACGAATGGATATTATAAGATGAAAATCTTTAACTCATCCATCTGAAGAGAGATTTTTTGATATTTCATTTTTTAGCAATAAAACCAAAGGCTATAACACACGAATTTCTATGAAACCACGCAGTTTTAAAAAATGGAACTATTTCTTTGTTTTTTGAGGCGTCTGATGACACGAATTGATATTATACGACGAAAATGTTAAACTCATAAGTCCGAAGAGAGATTTTTTTATATTTCCTTTTTAGTAAAAAAACCAAAGGCTATATCCCACAAATTTCCATAAAAAACCCTCTGCTTTTAAAAATAGCACTATTTCTTTGTTTTTTGAGGCATCTGATGACACGAATTTATATTATATGACGAAAATGTTAAACATATGCGTCCGAAAAGAGATATTTTTATATTTGGTTTTTTAGCAAAAAACAAAAGGTTATAAGCACACAAATTTCGGTAAAACCCTAAGTTTTTAAAAATGACATTATTTCTTTGCTTTTTGAGGCGTCTGATGATACGAATTGATATTATATGACGAAAATGTTAAACTCATAAGTCCGAAGAGAGATTAATTGATATTTTCTTTGTTAGCAAAAAACCAAAGGCTATATTTCTATGTTTCATAAGTCCGTAGAGAGGCGTCTGATGATACGAATTGATATTATACGACGAAAATGTTAAACTCATAAGTCCGTAGAGAGATTTTTTGATATTTCCTTTTTAGCAAAAAAACCCAAGGCTATAGCACACGAACTTCGATAAAACAAAACAATTTTTAAAAATGGCACTATTTCTTTGTTTTTTGAGGCGTCTGATGACACGAATTGATATTATACAACGAAAATGTTAAACTCATAAGTTTGAAGAGAGATTTTTTGATATTTCATTTTTAGTAAAAAAAACAAAGCCTAGCACACGAATTTCAGTAAAAACCATCAGTTTTTAAAAATGGCACTATTTCTTTGTTTTTTGAGGCGTCTGATGACACGAATTGATATTATACGACGAAAATGTTAAACTCATAAGTCCGAAGAGAGATTTTTTGATATTTTCTTTTTTAGTATAAAAACCAAAGGCTATATCCCACAAATTTCGGTAAAAACCCTCTGTTTTTAAAATGGCACTATTTCTTTGTTTTTTGAGGCATCTGATGACACGAATTGATATTATAGCACGAAAATGTTAAACATATGCGTCCGAAAAGAGATATTTTTATATTTTTTTGTTTAGCAAAAAAACAAAATGCCATCAGCACACGAATTTCGGTAAAACCCTAAGTTTTTAAAATTGACACTATTTCTTTGTTTTTTGAGGCGTCTGATGATACGAATTGATATTATACGACGATAATTTTAAACTCATAAGTCCGAAGAGAGATTTTTTGATATTTTCTTTTTTAGCAAAAAACTAAAGGCTATAGCACACGAACTTGGATAAAACCAAACAATTTTTAAAAATGACACTATTTCTTTGTTTTTTGTGGCGTCTGATGACACAAATGGATATTTTACGACGAAAATGTTAAACTCGTAAGTCCGTAGAGAGATTTTTTGATATTTCCTTTTTAGCAAAAAAAGGAAAGGCTATTGCACACGAACTTCGATAAAACAAAACAATTTTTAAAAATGGCACTATTTCTTTTTTTTTGAAGCGTCTGATGACACGAATTGATATTATACAACGAAAATGTTAAACTCATAAGTCTGAAGAGAGATTTTTTGATATTTCATTTTTAGTAAAAAAAACAAAGCCTAGCACACGAATTTCAGCAAAAACCCTCAGTTTTTAAAATTTGCACTATTTCTTTGTTTTTTGAGGCGTCTGATGACACGAATTGATATTATACGACGAAAATGTTAAACTCATAAGTCCGAAGAGAGATTTTTTGATATTTTTTTAGTAAAAAAACAAAAGGCTATATCCCACAAATTTCGGTAAAAACCCTCTGTTTTTAAAAATGGCACTATTTCTTTGTTTTTTGAGGAATCTGATGACACGAATTGATATTATATGACGAAAATGTTAAACATATGCGTCCGAAAAGAGATGTTTTTATATTTTTTGTTTAGCAAAAAAACAAAATGCATTCAGCACACGAATTTCGGTAAAACCCAAAGTTTTTAAAAATGACACTATTTCTTTGTTTTTTGAGGCGTCTGATGATACGAATTGATATTATACGACGAAAATGTTAAACTCATAAGTCCGAAGAGAGATTTTTTGATATTTTCTTTTTTAGCAAAAAACTAAAGGCTATATAGCACACGAACTTCGATAAAACCAAACAATTTTTAAAAATGGCACTATTTCTTTTTTTTTTGTGGCCTCTGATGACACGAATGGATATTATACGACGAAAATGTTAAACTGATGTGTCCGAAGAGAGATTTTTTGATATATCTTTTTTTAGCAAAAAAACCAAAGGTTATAGCACATGAAGTTCGAAAAAACCCCGTAGTTTTTAAAAATGACACTACTTCTTTGTTTTTTGAGGAGTTTCATGACATGAATATATATTATACGACGAAAATGTTAAAGTCATGTGTCTGAACAAAGATTTTTTGATATTCCTTTTTAGTAAAAAAACTGAAGGCTCTAGCACACAAATATATGAAAAAACCCTCAGTTTTTAAAAATGACACTATTTCATTATTTTTTAAGCGTCTGATGACGAAAATAGATATTATACGAAGAAAATGTTAAACAGATGCGTCCCAAGAGAATTTTTTTGATATTTCCTGTTTTAGTAAAAAAACAAAAGGCTATATATAGCACACGAATTTTGGTAAAAACCCTCAGTTTTTAAAAATGGCACTATTTCTTTGTTTTTTGAGGCGTCTGATGACACGAATGGATATTATTCAATGAAAATCTTAAACTCATCCGTCCGAAGAGAGATTTTTTTATATTTCTTTTTTAGCAAAAAAACCAAAGGCTATAACACACAAATTTCGATGAAACCACGCAGTTTTAAAAAATGGCACTATTTCTTTGTTTTTTGAGGCGTCTAATGACACGAATTGATATTATACGACGAAAATGTTAAACTCATAAGTCCGAAGAGAGATTTATTGATATTTTTTAGTAAAAACCATAGGCTATATCCCACAAATTTCGGTAAAAATCCTCTGTTTTTAAAAATAGCACTATCTCTTTGTTTTTTGAGGCATTTGATGACACGAATTGATATTATATGACGAAAATTTTAAACAGATGCGTCCGAAAAGAGATATTTTTATATTTGTTTTTTTAGCAAAAAACAAATGGTTATAAGCACACGAATTTCGGTAAAACCCTAAGTTTTTAAAAATGAAACTATTTCTTTGCTTGTTGAGGCGTCTGATGATACGAATTGATATTATACGACGAAAATGTTAAACTCATAAGTCCGAAGAGAGATTAATTGATATTTTCTTTTTTAGCAAAAAACAAAGGCTATAGCACACGTACTTCGATAAAACCAAACAGTTTTTAAAAATGGCACTATTTCTTTGTTTTTTGAGGCGTCTGATGACACGAATTGATATTATACCACGAAAATGTTAAACTCATATGTCTGAAGAGAGATTTTTTGATATTTCATTTTTAGTGAAAAAACCAAAGCCTGTAGCACACGAATTTCAGTAAAAACCCTCAGTTTTTAAAAATGACACTATTTCTTTGTTTTTTGAGACGTCTGATGACACGAATTGATATTATACGACGAAAATGTTAAACTCATAAGTCTGAAAAGAGATTTTTTGATATTTCATTTTTAGTAAAAAAAACAAAGCCTAGCACACGAATTTCAGTAAAACCCTCAGTTTTTAAAAATGGCACTATTTCTTTATTTTTTGAGGCGTCTGATGACACGAATTGATATTATACGACGAAAATGTTAAACTCATAAGTCTGAAGAGAGATTTTTTGATATTTTCTTTTTTAGTAAAAAAACCAATGGCTATATCCAACAAATTTCGGTAAAAACCCCAAGTTTTTAAAAATGACACTATTTCTTTGTTTTTTGAGGCGTCTGATGATACGAATTGATATTATACGACGAAATGTTAAATTCATAAGTCTGAAGAGAGATTTTTTGATATTTTCTTTTTTAGCAAAAAACCAAAGGCTATAGCTCACGAACTTCGATAAAACCAATCAATTTTTAAAAATGGCACTATTTCTTTGTTGTTTGAGGCGTCTGATGACACGAATGGATATTATACGACGAAAATGTTAAACTGATGCGTCCGAAAAGAGATTTTTTGATATTTCCTTTTTGAGCAAAAAAATCAAAGACTATAGCACACGAATTTCGGTAAAACCCCGCAGTTTTTAAAAATGACACTACTTCTTTGTTTTTTGAGGCGTTTGATGACACAAATGTATATTATACGACCACAATGTTAAAGTCATGCGTCCGAAGAGAGATTTTTTGATATTTCCTTTTTAGTAAAAAACTGAAGGCTATAGCACACAAATTTATGTAAAAACCCTCAGTTTTTAAAAATTACACTATTTCATTATTTTTTAGGTGTCTGATGACGCAAATAGATATTATACGAAGAAAATGTTAAACAGATGCGTCCCAAGAGAAATTTTTTGATATTTCCTTTTTTAGTAAAAAAACAAAAGGCTATATATAGCACACGAATTTTGGTAAAAACCCTCAGTTTTTAAAAATGACACTATTTCTTTGTTTTTTGAGGCGTCTGATGACACGAATTTATATAATATGACGAAAATGTTAAACTCATAAGTTCGAAGAGAGATTTATTGATATTTTCTTTTTTAGTAAAAAAACCAAAGGCTATATCCCACAAATTTTGGTAAAAACCCTCTGTTTTTAAAAATAGCACTATTTCTTTGTTTTTTGGGGCATTTGATGACACGAATTTATATTATATGACGAAAATGTTAAACAGATGCGTCCGAAAAGAGATATTTTTATATTTGGTTTTTTAGCAAAAAACAAAAGGGTATAAGCACACAAATTTCGGTAAAACCCTAAGTTTTTAAAAATGACATTATTTCTTTGCTTGTTGAGGCGTCTGATGATACGAATTGATCTTATACGACGAAAATATTAAACTCATAAGTCCGAAGAGAGATTAATTGATATTTTCTTTTTTAGCAAAATACCAAAGGCTATAGCACACGTACTTCGATAAAACCAAGCAATTTTTAAAAATGGCACTATATCTTTGTTTTTTAGGCGTCCGATGACACGAATTGATATTATACAACGAAAATGTTAAACTCATATGTCTGAAGAGAGATTTTTTGATATTTCATTTTTTGTGAAAAAACCCTCAGTTTTTAAAAATGGCACTATTTCTTTGTTTTTTGAGACGTCTGATGACACGAATTGATATTATACGACGAAAATGTTAAACTCATAAGTCCGAAGAGAGATTTTTTTGATATTTTCTTTTTTAGTAAAAAATCCAAAGGCTATATCCCACAAATTTCGGTAAAAACCCTCTGTTTTTTTTTTAAAAATGGTACTATTTCTTTGTTTTTTGAGGCATCTGATGACACGAATTGATATTATATGACGAAAATGTTAAACAGATGCGTCCGAAAAGAGATATTTTTATATTTGTTTTTTAGCAAAAACACAAAATGCTATAAGCACACGAATTTCGGTAAAACCCTAAGTTTTTGAAAATGACACTATTTCTTTGTTTTTGAGGCGTCTGATGAGACGAATTGATATCATACGACGAAAATGTTAAACTCATAAGTCTGAAGAGAGATTTTTTGGTATTTTCTTTTTCAGCAAAAAACCAAAGGCTAATGAACTTCGATAAAACCAATCAATTTTTAAAAATGGCACTATTTCTTTGTTGTTTGAGGAGTCTGATGACACGAATGGATATTATACGACGAAAATGTAAAACTGATGCGTCCGAAGAGAGATTTTTTGATATTTCCTTTTTTAGCAAAAAAACCAAAGGCTATAACACACGGATTTCGGTAACACCCCGCAGTTTTTAAAAATGACACTACTTCTTTGTTTTTTGAGGCGTTTGATGACACGAATGTATATTATACGACCAAAATGTTAAAGTCATGCGTCCGAATAGAGATTTTTTGATATTTCCTTTTTAGTAAAAAACAGAAGGCTATAGCACACAAATTTATGTAAAAACCCTCAGTTTTTAAAAATTACACTATTTCATTATTTTTTAGGCGTCTGATGATGCAAATAGATATTATACGAAGAAAATGTTAAACAGATGCGTCCGAAGAGAAATTTTTTGATATTTCCCTTTTTAGTAAAAAAAACAAAAGACTATATATAGCACACGAATTTCGGTAAAAACCCTCAGTTTTAAAAAAATGGCACTATTTCTTTGTTTTTTGAGGCGTCTGATGACACGAATTGATATTATACGATGAAAATGTTAAACTCATAAGTCCGAAATAGCCTTTGATTTTTTTACACGAAGAGAAAAATTTTGATATTTCCTTTTTTTGAAATAGTAAAAACCCTCAGTTTTTTTTTAAAAATGGCAGTATTTCTTTTTTTTTAATGGATATTATACGACGAAAATCTTTAACTCATCCGTCCGAAGAGAGATTATTTGATATTTCTTTTTTATTAAAAAACCAATGGCTATATCACACGAATTTTGGTAAAAACCCTCAGTTTTTAAAAATGACACTATTTCTTTGTTTTTGAGGCGTCTGATTACACGAATTGATATTACACGACGAAAATGTTAAACTTATGCGTCCGAAGAGAGATTTTTTGATATTTCCTTTTTTAGTAAACAAAACCAAAGGCTATAGCCCACGATATTTGATAAAACCTCTCAGTTTTTAAAAATGGCACTATTTCTTTGTTTTTTGCAACGTCTGATGACACGAATGGATATATTACGATGAAAATGTTAAACTGATACGTTACAAGAGAGATTATTTTTTATTTGTATTTTTAGCAAAAAAATCAAAGGCAATAGCACACAAATTTCAATAGAAACCCTCAGATTTTAAAAATGACACAAATTCCGAAGAGAGATTTTTTTATATTTCTTTTTTTAGCAAAATAAAACCAAAGGCTATAACACACAAATTTAGATAAAACCACGTATTGATGCGTCCGAAGAGAGATTTTTGATATTTCCTTTTTTAGTAAAAAAACAAAGGCTATAGCACACGAATTTTGGTAAAAACCCTTAGTTTTTAAAAATGGAACTATTTCTTTATTTTTTGAGGCGTCTGATGACACGTATTGATATTATACGACGAAAATGTTAAACTCATAAGTCCGAAGAGAGATTTTTTGATATTTCTTTTTTTAGTAAAAAAACCAAAGGCTAGCAACCGAATTTCGGTAAAAACCCTTAGTTTTTAAAAATTGCACTATTTCTTTGTTTTTTGAGGCGTCTGATGACACGAATTGATATTATACAACGAAAATGTTAAACTCGTATGTCTGAAGAGAGATTTTTTAATATTTCATTTTTAGTGAAAAAACCAACTATAGCACACGAATTTCAGTAAAAACCCTCAGTTTTTAAAAATGACACTATTTCTTTGTTTTTGAGGCGTCTGATGACACGAATTGATATTACACGACGAAAATGTTAAACTTATGCGTCCGAAGAGAGATTTTTTGATATTTCATCTGACGCGCCATTATTAGGTGTTGACATGGATGATGTCATCGTTCACACTAGTTCTGGAGATCCAGGTGCATCGAGTTCTCAACCACCGATGGACATTGCCGAGCAATATGTCCAATCCAACGATAAAGAAACTGAAGAAGATGATGTCTACGTCGACAATCCAAACGAGAACCACTCCGACGACTCTGATGGTGGTGGATATGAAATGGTTCCCAATTGGACATTAGATCAATGTGTCCAATGGAATTAGCTAGTTAGCTTGTAATTCTAATTTCTCTCTTATCTGCTATTGTATGAACTCTGAGTTAGTTAACTACCTTTGTAATCGTACTACTAACCAATAAATTGTATACCTAAGTGTTTAGGTGGGTAGATGGGGTGCTTAGTGAGGCCTTGGTCGAGGAACTATGTGTCTTTTTGAAGCCTAAATATGTATGGTATTTTTAGATAATATTTGTGCATTTTTCCCTATTTTTCCCGATTTTTCCTGATTTTTTATCTATTTTATCAAATTTAATTGAATTGAATTTAAAAAAAAGACCGCCCAAAGTTGGGCAGTCGCACAAACGCCTAGGCTCGCCTAGGCGTTCCCTAAACATTGCATGACACAATAAAATATTAATGACACAAAACACAATTCCATAATGTTTTACTTGCTAGGTCTACTCAATATATAAAAGTCATCTTTCCTCTTTTATATACTCGTGTCGTCAAATATTTGTAGAGCTACAATAATCGATGACCAACACGATAATCTTATCTCAGTAATTAATGTTCTATGTTAATTACCATGATTGTGAATAACTTTTGATTTATGTAAACCATTATCTTTTATATCTCTACGGTTAAGGATCAATAGTCTCTTCCTTAACACTTCCAAAAGATGAATACATTAATCAAGGAACAAAATATTTGCACATCCAATTCATAATAATTGACATATAAAAGTAAACTTTTAGAACACATTTTTTTCACATTCGTCATTTGAAGAGGAATTGTCTGTCATCCTGTCCCACAAGTTCATACCGGGAAGTGGATCTGCGGGAACAGCGAGGTCGTTTCCTGGGAGAGGTTCAGTGGGAATTGGTGTCTCGAAGGAGGTGACCACCCCGCAGTTGCCACATGTATGTTCTTCAAATGGGGTTCTGGGTGGGGTGTCTGGTTGGTTCGGCGGACCATCTACAAAATAATGACAGAGGCATGTGAAATTGCAACTACCAACATACCAAGACAATGGGAGCCAAAGGGAAAATTATATGAAATGAGAACAAAATTATCTGAAACGCAAACAAAATTATATGAAATGGATCAAAATGAGAACCACCTTATCTAAACGTTTAATGTCTGAACGTTTACTTATCTGAACGTTTAATGTCTAAACAAAATTATCTGAACGTTTAATGTCTGAATGTTTAATGCATGAAAAAAAGGAAATAACTTCAACAGTATCTGAACGTTTAATGTCTAAGAAAATCAATGGTCATGGCATGCATGTTGAACATACCAGTGTTGAATCTTCATACAATACATGTAAACATTGAAATATGGCAAGTAGGACGATGTCCTTACCACAAATACCCAGACGCTCTCCCATTCTGGTTAGCAGCACTATCTAGGTATCAATGCGGTTGACGATGTCGACAGTTAGGAGAGGCTCCAGAGGCGGTGCCAGAGTCACGGACTCAAACACCAAAAACCTATAGCGTTCGTACCTCTGCAGAAGAAAAAACACATCGATCAACACCTACTACCCCAAAGAAGAACAGAAGCACAAGTTCTTCGGCTGACCCACCTCGATGTCTGACCTCCCGCACTCCCAGTACACCTGAATGATACCACCAGATGATCCAACGCAAACCCGATTAGCAGCGAAACCACACTGACAAATGATGATGTCGCGGGCTAGGGAACGACCACTGGTGGGACCAATCAAAACCATGTCGACGAAAAGGAAGAACGCAAGGATGATGGTGATGTTGGGTGTTGGTGGTGGTCTGATAGAGAGGGAAAATGATGGGAAAATACTCTGGTTGGCTTTTATACGAGACCATTGCAAAATAAAAAGGCATTGTAGACATTTCATGTGAAATGATTTTTCCAAGCTGGGATGCATTTGTTACATCCAAACGGTTCAGCTTATTCTCGCCATAAAGCCACCCATTGGACTTTCGTTGAAAAAGTTGGCTTTCGTTGAAAAAGTTGGCTTTCGTTAAAAAAGCTGGCAGCTTTTTCAACATCCAAACATTACCATAATGTCGTCTTTCTTACTATGTCGTTTGTGGAAATAGACAACCATCAAATTATGTCTTCTTAAAGTTTATGTTAAAATCATAATCTTAAAGTTTATGTCTTCTGGGCAAACAGGTGTACAATCCATCCTTATGGTGGAAACAAGTATTAGAACCTAAACCCTAGTGAAACTATCTTTCTTTTTTTGCAAAGCAAAAGGGAGGCTTGGCCTCTAAATTTATTAAATGAAAGAACCGAGTTTACAACTAGAGAACCCGAACAGAAATTTTGAAAACCGCGGGCATGCTAAGATGCATACCACACACACTACAAGTATTGCTCCACTCAAGCTATGTAGTTAAAACTATTTCTGAGTATCCCCAAAACTAGCACCACGTGGTCTCAAAATTCTGCTCCTCGCTATCTTTATCTGCAAGCTTCTTGATTTTATCCCAAAGACACCCAACCATGTCCTTGATTACAACCACAATGTCTCCTAGCTCCTTCTTCTCTCCCTCGAAAATCTGTCGGTTTCGTTCCAGCCAGCACTCATGAATCATGGCACTAAGAGCCCACCTTCGCACCACCTTTGCAATTTGGCTTCCTCTCTCGTGTGATAGGCGTGTGGCTTCACCTTCGAGGGATCTTGCAATCCGAGTTCCCAGCTTCATGAGGAGGAGTAGTGTTGTCCACACCCCTCTAATGTATGAACACCTCCAGAAAACATGGTCCATGTCCTCTTCCTCCCTCTCACAAAGGTTGTACACCGGATCATGTTTTCCTCCTCGTAAATTCATAAGCTTCTTTGTTAGGAGGCGCCCCCTCATTGCACGCCAAGCCGTGATAGCATGCTTGGGAATTGCATGTTTGTGCCAAACCACATCCGCCCAAGTGACCTTCCTCCCCGGTTTCACCACCCATTTCCACACTTCCTTGATTCCTAATGTAGCCTCTTCCCTTCTATGCGCATAGGCTGGTCCATACCTCCATGAATGTGTGTATTTGTGATCTTCAAGTGGACTTCCTCCGTTATCGTTGATCTTGGGGGGGGGGGGGGAGGTTTCATTTCCCCTCTCTTATGAAATAGAACACTTTGGTATCCCAAGGCACTCCCAATTCATGATGAAGACGAGCCCCCCAACTCTCGCATTGAAATGGTTCGCCACACCACGGATATTGGAAGAAGCGCATCTCTTGCCCACTTCCCACCTCATATTGGATGTGTCGTTGGGCAATTGCATGATTCCTAATGAAATTATATTTTCCGACGCATTCTTTCTTCTTCGTCTTCTTCAACTCTCGTCAAACCCTAGTTTAGTCGATCGGAGATTGCTTGTCTCCCAATCGGTCGTGAACCACCTCGGTTTTGGTTTCTTCTGCTCTGATACCAAATGTAGGATCTACTAGCCCCTAAACTTAGTCTAAAGGGGGGGTGAATAGACTAATTACGGTTTTTAATATAACTATACCAAATTCAAGAATAAGACAATGATATTAAGGAGAGAACAAACAAACCACTACTCCGGATGTATAGATGTTTGGATCCAACCACCGAATCCTAGTCCTCTCTTACGAATTGCTCTTACTCGAGCAACTTCGCGTCCTCCACTAATCTGATCTCCGTTGCGGGCCGAGATCACGCCTTTACACCACAAGCTATGCGAACACCCTCGCCTAGCTTGGACCACCTTCTCACAATCCGAGAAGAACTTCACTCCGGAAGCTTGTACAACTCTTGAAGAATAAAACTTCAGCAACTAATCTTGGGCACTTGAAATGAATGATGCAATCTAGTGATGGTGATTTCAAGTGGGAAGATATGAGCACAAGGGTTTAGAGCACTTAGAGAGTAGTAATGAAATGTTGAGCTTAGAGAAAGATTGGTGACCTTGTATGAGTGTTCTAAGCTCTATTTATAAGCTCCAAATAAGTTCTAGTCGTTGGGATTGAAGTGATGGAAGGATGTGCAAGAGAACACAATTCAGAAATGACAGGACACGTTTCTGGTGACAAACGGTCGACCGGATCGTGTTACACGGTCGACCGAAATCAAGCAGTGCTTGGTTCGGTCGAGCGAAGAAGCTAACGGTCGATCCAATTTGGCTAGAACTTAAGTGATCTGTCGAACGGTTTGGAATACCAGTTCGACCGAAAAGAGACAGTAGGTCTGGGTCTGGAAAAGACTTACGTATCGGTCGACCGTGAGAAGAGTTTCGGTCGACCGTTTGACATGTTTGATTTGAGACCCGATAATAACAAGTGTAATCGGTCGAACGGGGTAAGTGCAAAGTTCGACCGAAGATGCCCAGTAAAAATGAGACATGGAAGAATCAAGATTCGGTCGACCGTAAAGGGAAGTCCGGTCGACCGGAACACTAAATCCAAACTTAGGTTAGCTAGGAAATTGTGTATACGACCGTTGGAGCATACGACAAGTATAACGGTCATAATAAATACAAATACGGAAAACAATCGGTCGAACATATATGAGATTTCGGTCGACCAAAAGTCCCACTCAGAGGACACCTGTCGATAAGAGATAGGCTGAAGGATTTGTATTCGGTAAAATAATTTCTCACTCGACAAGGTGAAACGGTCGAACAGAAAGTATGTGTCGGTCGACCGATTTCTAACAGGCAAAAATGATAGGATGAACGGTCGAACGGATGAGGGAATTTGGTCGACCGCTTTGGACAAATTTCGTTGCCTGGGAAGGTCTGGTGAAAAACGGTCGAACCAAAAGGTTCTACCGGTCGATCGATTAAGTGCAGTTTTCCTGTTCTTCGGTTCTAATGAGTTTGGTTGAGTTTCCAATGAAGTCTGGATATATGGAAAATAATGTGAGACTTCTATAAGTATCCTAGGTGATGGGTAATGCAATGAATCATGAATTTCAAGTGCCAAGTTACATTTGAAGCCTAAATACATGAAATTTAAACTTAGCTACTCTTCAATCTTCATCTTTTATTTAACTCAACCTTGAATCCTGAAATGTTAGATAACACACATATATGCAAGCAATGATATTTCAATTGATACATTTTTTGAGATGTTGATTAATCATCAAAACGGATTAACGATTATTAGCAAAAAAGTCAACATCTTCTACATGCATGATTTGATCATTTGCTAGTTGTAGTTCATCGGAAGTTGTCGTTCTCCTCCTTACAACTTTGGCCTGGTTAATATCTATGTGAGAGTTTCTTGGCATATAAAGTCCAAAACTGCCACAGAAGTAGAAGACTTAGTTATGTGAAAACAAAAAATACTGAGCTCGTAGAAGGTGTTGAAAACCAGGAAATTAAAGAAGAGATATACTAGAAGGTATTGGAAACAAATTACGAGATATTACGCTACCGGTATATCCAGTCACTCTTAGCAATTATATTACATGATTATTTGGTTTTATCATCAACAAGAGCAATAACTACTAGGCAAGGTCAGTTGGAAGATTATTTCCAGACAGTGAAGATTAGGGATCAAATTCTAGTAATTCCGGTCATTTGCATGTTTGAAATATTTGAGATTTAAATTGAAGTGCAGTAGAGTAGATGTAATAAAAAAAGCATCATCAAGAAGGAATCAGTATGTACACGTGAAATTGGCATGCTCCAATCGGTATGTAACTAGAATATGCCCTAAACTATGATATATTTATTAATTATTATATCCGCGAGACACTACTTCGTTGGACATAATCCAATTACGAAGATAATTAATGGGAACTACTAAACGTCGCCCCAAAACTACTTAAATCGCCCCTTGAAATTACCAAATTGCCCTTAACAATATATTTAATACCCATATCGTCTCGTGTCTATAAATAAGGCATATGGTCTTGTATATTCATAATTTATCAGTAAAAACACCACGAAAATGTCTGGCGAGGGTGATGCATCGGGTGAGGTAAGCCTGGCGCGGGGCAAATTTTGGGCCGAGCGTCTGCATTAGACGCCTCCCCCATGGTGAGGGCGTCTGCGTAGGACGCCCTCCCCATGGCCTAGGCGTCTAACGCAGACGCCTACGCAATGGGAGAGGCGTCTTATGTAGACGTCCTCCCCATGGGTAAGGCGTCTGTAGTAGACGCCCTTCCCTTCGGTCAGTCGTCCTACGCAGACGCCTTACCGTTGGGGAAGGCGTTTAACACAGACGCCCCATCCATGGGGCAGGCGTCTAACACAGACGCCTTTTTTTTTTTATTTTGATTTTGTTTTTTTAATTTCGAGTTTATTTTTTAAATTTTTTAATTTCGAATTTATTTTTTAATTTTTTTAATTTTGATTTTATTTTTGTAGGTTCCAGATTTCGGTGGTGATGGAGTGGATTACAGTGAGTTATTTCAAACTACACAAATCTTTGCAACAATCGATGAAGCATGTAAATGGGCCAAACAAGTAGCTATCGGAGCTGGGTTTTTTTTGGTCGTGTCGTCGTACAAAACAAGATCAGATAGTCGGATGGATTGTTATTTGAGATGCGACCGGCGAAATCAAATGGAGTCTCGGGATATGGATACTGCACTTCGAAGAAACACCAAAAGAAAGGGTTGCGGTTGCCGTTTCTTAATAAAAGTGGTGGAGCGACGGGATCGTGATGGATGGGTTGTGGTTTTTAATAGTGGTCACGGACATCACAACCACAGACTGGCAGTTTATCCAGAGGGTCATCGTCAAATTAGTGGTCTAAGTTCTGGGGCGAAGAAGATTGTTCGTGATATGACAGAGGCGCAAGCAAAACCACGGAACATCTTGAAGGCAGTAAAAGAAAAATTCCCGGAGGACAATCCAAATCAAAGGCATATTTATAATTTCAGAGATTACATGAGGAGGACAAAATCTGAAGATCGGAATCCCGTCCAGCAGTTTCTCTACCAAGCAGTGCAGTGTGAGTACTTACATTGGATTATGGCGGATCCAGAAACTGATGTCGTCACTCACGTTTTTTTGGCACATCCGACGTCAGTCCAGTTGTTGCGGACATATCCTTTCGTTATCTGCATGGATTCGACTTACAAGACGAACAAGTATAAGATGCCTTTGTTCGAAATGATTGGGGTCACACCAGCAAACATGAATTTCCTTATTGGATATGCGATTTTGATGGATGAATCTTACTCCAGTTATTTGTGGGTGATGGAGAAGTTGAGAGATCTGTTATTGGGGACTGTCAGCCCGACTGCAATAATAACAGACCGGGAGTTAGGCCTTATGCGACCAGTGAGAGAGGTTTTTCCTGACTCTGCTCATTTACTCTGCACATGGCACATCAACAAAGACGTATTGAATTACGCGTACCACGTATTCGGCAAGAATAAGGAGATGGCAGAGACTTTGAGGCATGGAAGATGGAGGAAGATCATGCTTTCTACTTCAGAAGCCGAGTATGATAGAGCTGTGTATGCTCTGAAAGATTTGTATAGATCGTGGCCGGCTATCACGGAGTATCTGGACACCACGTGGTTGGTGCATAAAGAAAAGTTTGTGCTGAATTGGACGAACAAAGTCCTTCATTTTGGGAACACCACGAATTGTAGGGTCGAAAGTGCTCATTCGGCTCTAAAAGAGTGGATTTCTACATCGACTGCAGCTCTGGACACTCTTTTCGAGCGCGTCAACGCGGCTACTGAAATGCAGCTGACGAATATTCGAAACTTTCTTGAAGACTCGAGACGGCGAAATTTGACTAATTTCGGACATGCTCTATATCGTCACATAAATGGTAGAGTTTCGCATCACTGTTTGCAGTTGCTGAGTCAGGAGGTGAAGAGAATGCAACAGTTAGATGATGAAGTTGAATATCGTTGCGAGTGCGCTTTTCTGACTTCTCATGGGATACCTTGCGCATGTACCATCCGTGGATGTCTTGAATCAGAAAACGGAATTTACTTAGAGCAGATTCATTCGTTCTGGAGGACACTTGTCATTGGGGAAGGAGCCGGGAACGCAGAGTTTGTGTCTCAGGCAGCTCAAGACGCCGAACATTTTCGCAGTCTGGTTGATGAAATTGCAGGAAGTGACCCTACCGTAATTCGATCTGCCTCTCGGGTTTTATTCGAGCAGCTACACCCCGAACATTCGAATTTGAAAGAGCCTGCAGTAAAAACAAAGCTACGAGGTCGACCAAGGGGAAAGTCGACACGACGGGACCCTAGTGCGTTTGAGTATGCAGAGCGAGGTAGTGGTCGATCTTCAGGTAGTGGGAGTAGAGGTCGTGGTCGTTCTTCCGGTAGTGGAAGCAAAGGTCGTGGTCGATCTTCTGGTTCTTCGTCAGTGAGAGGAGGATCAGGTATACCATCCTTATATTTATTATTATTATAATTTTGTTATTTATTTCAGTAAATATGTATCTTTTGTTATTATATCTAACTGTATTTTTTGTTCATATTGTAGTGACTGGGCGGGCTGACGTAGACGACTTCCCATATGGAGATAGAATTCCAGGAATCATTATGCCATTCCTACACCAGTGGAATGATGTACGTGCTGATGGAAACTGTGGATTTCGATGTGTCGCCGATGTTTTCCACGGTGGTGAAGACAATTGGCAACTCGCCCGTCGTTCGATTTCAAATGAGATAGCTGCGAACCCATCTTTTTATGAGCACGTATACTACGACGGTGTGGCGGAGGCTCGTCACCGGATTAATTGGGGCGGGGGACCTTGTGGCGAGAATCACTATATGGAGACGTGGACGGACTTGTTTCCCATTGCAAATTTTTACAAGTGTGCAGTTATGTTCTTCTCTCTCGGAAATGATGGTTCGTTGTACCCATGTCTTACAGTTCTACCTTGGGAGAGTCCGCCTACCGTGACGAGACCGTGCAGAGAGTTGATTATTGCTCATTTAGGGAGTTACGCTCATTACATTCGTTTGGAATTGAATGAGGGATTCCCCGTACCTCCTATAGCGACTCTGTGGTATCAAATACGAGATGAGAGTGTTATTGGATGGGAGTTGGAGTACCAACATAGGATAGCATATTGGCAACAATTATGTAATATGTTTTGATATGTTTGTATAATTATGTAATATGTTTTGATATGTTTGTACATTATATAGTGTTGCTTTATTATGTAATATGTTTTGATATGTTTGCTTTATTTGCATTATATATAATAGTACGAAAGGTTATCAAACACAAATACAAATAATAAGGGTACAACAGATAAGCAAAACACAAATACAAATAATAAGCGTACGACATGTTAGCAAAAACAAACACAAATACAAATAATAAGCGTACAACAGATAAACAAATATAAATGCAAATACTAAGCGTACAACAGATAAGGAAACACAAATACTAAGCGTACAACAGATAAACAAATATAAATGCAAATACTAAGAGTACGGTACAACAGATCAACCTACTCATCATCTGAATCATGGTCGGATATGCCTAACTGAGTATGCCACGACTGTATGATCTCATCCAAATCTCCGCATGCAGCTCTGGCATCGTCTGGCAGCTCAACCCTCATCTGCAAGATTGGGTCTACAGCCCGTATCATCTTACCCATCTACTGCACATAACAATAACATTAGCGTACATTAACAAATTATACGGTACAAATAAATTTAGATAAAATGAAAAAATTACCAGATCGCCACACGTCCTATCTGGTGGTCGATCTGCTCTCCGGGAGGCACCACGGACGATGATAGGATGTGAGTAACTACCGAACCAATCAAGATAACGTGCATCACACTCGGAGGGGTCGCGACTACGTCTGAAGTCGCCAAGGAACAATCGGCATGATCTCGGAAATGTCCGCCAAGTCGATTCCGCTGTAGAAGCGGGGAACCTGACGTCGTACGTCGCTGCTGTCGCAGACCGCACCGCATGCTCTGGTGTCGGAATGTCAACCGGGATCACCTGAACATATCCTAACTGACGCAAGACCCGATCGGGCATATAAGGCTCTATGATATCCCGATAACGAATAAGACCCATCAATAAAGTCCTCGGGACATCCGCTGCTGGGTCAGGACCATAAGGTAACCACTCCACCTAAAGTTTAACACATTAATAATAATACATCTTAAAATTAAATAAATGGTGTAAAGTTTGATACCTCTGATGCAGTCATCTGATCTAGCCGTGCGCGGATGGAACGCAATCGTCCATCGCTCTTGTCCTCGCTCCGGACAGCCCACATACCCGAACGTGGATGACCCTCGTCGATAATCTTCCGCTCACGATGCGGGCGGAATGCAGGAAAGTACTCGTATATCCACGCCTGCAGCAGCGTAAGACAACCTGCAATCCCAGAACAATCCGCACGGCTAGCTATCCCAAGCTGCCGGTACAGGTATGCCAACGTCGCTGACCCCCACGAGTACTCACGAACGGTCTCCGGGTCCCTAGCCTCCAGTAGATCGCGTGGTCTGATCCAACAACCACTCTTGTCGACAAACAAGACGGCTCCGAGCATCAAGAATAGGTACGCCGTCAACTATGTATCATCGGCCCGCGGAGGTCGTGCCCGTCTGCATAGGTCCTCAAGGGAGTCGATGCCGACACCACCACCACTCCATAAAGTTGTATCTCTGGCCAGACCATCAGGTGTGACACCAAGCAACTCTGCCACATAACACCTCAGCTCAGACGTCGACCCCTGAGCACTAACCAGACGACCATCCACAGGAATGCGCAGGATCTGGAAAACATCGTGAAGCATGATCGTCATCTCTCCGAAAGGCATGTGGAAAGTGTTGGTGTCAGGCTGCCACCGCTCCACAAACGCCGAAATCAAAGGCATGTCGAGATAAGGGAACATGCTGTACGGTAAGTGCCCCAAATGCGTGGCACTAATCTCCTCTCTGATATCAGCACTCAGTGTAGACCGCCAACCCTGTAGTGCTGTACAGGCTCTGTGCCGATTCTGGCACTTCAGAACCTTCCGATCCTCTCCGTCCCAGATCCGTCTAGCAATGTGACCCCAGAAACTAGGAATGACGCTCCCATCTAAAGGACCACCAGGCGTCATACTGCTCACGATCCAAGAATCGTCCTGCACCCTCTTCTTCTTCTGAGCGCGGGGATCAACAGTGCACGAGCTCGAATCCCCGGTCGTAAACCTCTCACCCCTACCCTTCCGCACCATCCATCCGGCGGAAGTAGAAGTACCCGCTCGACCACGTCCTCCGCTATAATCCCCCTGCCTCTCCACCTCCGGCCGCACATCATACGGGCCATCATCGTCGCTCTCGTCGTCAAAACTATCCACATGCTCATCATCGAAGGAATCATCCTCCTCCTCACGACGACGTAATGCCTCCCTCTCCCTCCTGACCGAAGCAGATATCCCCCGTCTACGTGGATGACGCGGTGCTGAATCATCCTCTAAAGAACGGAAGGCGTGTAATGGTATCGACTTGCCTCTCCCTCCACTGTGACCCGATGACTATTTATTGAAATTTTAAATACAAATTTGTTAAATTTGTTAAACTAAATTATCATATTTATCAAAATTGTTAAACTAAATCAAAATTTGTTAAACTTAATTATCAAAATTGTTAAACTAAATCAAAATTTGTTAAACTAAATTAAAATTTGTTAAACTAAATTAAAACAATTGTTAAACTAAATCAAAATTTGTTAAAACTAAATATCACAAATGTTAAACTTAATAAGAATTTGTTAAATTAATTTTTTTGATTTATCACTATTTATTAAAGTAATTATGATATTTATTAATTAAAAAAACAAAAAAGGAGGAGGCGTCTGTGAGAGACGCCTCCCGCAAGGTGGAGGCGTCTGTCGGAGACGCCTCCTCCTACGGGGAGACGTCTTCCGAAGACGTCTCCCCCATCGGGGAGACGTCTTCCGAAGACGTCTCCCGCTACGGGTCGGCGTCCGAGGGAGACGCCCCCCGCATGGGTCGGGCGTCCTCGGAAGCCACTCCCCCCATAGGGGGAGCGGCTTCCTCGGACGCCCGCCCCATGCGGGGGGCGTCTCCCTCGGACGCCGACGACTTTTTTTTTTTTTTTTTTTAAAAAAACAAATAAATAACGTAATGTTACCTCATACGGGTACACCGGGGGAACTGCTGGCTGCTTCCCTGGCCTCCGAGACATTCGTAATCTTGTGTAGTAGGTATAGGAAGAGAAAGTTTTGAAAAAAGAGTGAAATTGTGAGATATATAAGCAAAAATAGGAGGAAGGGCAATTTGGTAATTTCAAGGGGCGATTTAAGTAATTTTGGGGCGATGTTTAGCAGTTCAGTAATTAATTGATATGTTGTCAAATAATTATTCTGAAAGGCAATAACTAGATTTTTTGTTTTGTTTTGGGAAGCAACCTCATGTATTTTTAGTTTTTTTATTTGGGTACACCTTGCAAGTGTCATAATTAATTGGCGATATGCAGTACATGAGTTTTTACTATTGTTGGATGTACACCTATAAATCAAATAGTTGTGGACGGATTAAAATGTTGCGGCAACCACGGGAATATTACAGAACGATCTAAAGAGGGAGTCCGTGAGGAGTTCAGACCTATCGTAAGGAAGCTTCTCCTCGCTAATCGCAGCTTCCCTTTTGTAGCAGTGATGATGGTTCGCCACACCCGACATCACGTCCAAACTCGCTCCTGATCGACTCGTAAATGCACAATAACGGCCATCTGATCATCTCTGAGGTCGCGAAGAGCGTGAGACAAGATAGTAAAATCCTCTAGGGCTATCTGGTGTGCCCTCGACATTAGAAGAATCTCCAACCTGTGTGAGACCGTCATCCTTAGCCTTAGAAGACTCTATCGTTAGTGGGACCCACACAATCACCATTTTCATCCAATACCATTAGAAATTTTGCAAATTAAACCTCATAAAATTTCAAACGTCCTTAATATTAAAAACAAAAATAAATAGTACATTTCTTCTTTACTTTGATAATACTACAATTTTATAAATCTTTAGGATTAGAAATGCTCTTCCATCAAAGGATTAGCTATGGTGGTCATAAATAGGTGAATTACATTTTGTTATATTTCTATGGATTAAAGTAGGCATAACTCGCCAACGGTTTGTAGCTTCCCATAAATGTCAATTTTCTTTTGAGAATCAACAAGACTATGCACTAAATTAATTAACATCAATCTAATGAATTTTGAGAAAAACTGAGGTCGAGGTTGCCCACTGATAACAGAACTAAACAAGTTACAAAAACAACAACAAAAAAGTTTTTTACTTGCGTGCCATTTTAAAATAATATATTTATGTTTCGGTCATCATTCTACAACTATTTCTAACAATGTCACTCCAAAAACATTATATGTTCATAGATGCTATTGTTTTTTCAGTTTTGTCATTCCGTTAAATTTTTCTGTTAACAACGTAAATTCCTAGATGAGAGAGTAAAGTTGTTGGTGAAGTATTAGGCTGAGAGTAGAGACATCATTTTGTTTATTCAACGTGGTAGGACATGAAATTCAACTCTTGCTGAGGCAAAAATGTCAATATTGTGATGGCAAATCAGGTAAATAAGTTCATAGCCTCGGCCCTCGGGTGTAGACAAAATGACCAATATGTCCAACAGTGAGGAACATCCAAAAACATGTCGAATGTGTTTCTGGATTTTACTTTTGAAAATCGAAAAACCTAAAGAAATCAAATTGGAGTTTCATAAATATCCAACCAGGTTTGGATGTGATTTTGGATGAGTATTGTGTTTCGCAAAAAACTACTACTGCACATCCAAACACAGCTTAAGATAATCTCGTCACGTCTAACAGGAGACTTGGGTTGGGCCCGTGAAATCGAGTGGCAACCGACAATTTGACTGGACCGTCCTTAATTAAGGGTTCAATTTTCAAGATCAATTCCCAATTACTGCAAAATGACGCTCATCGAAAAAGAAAAAAAAAACTCAGTCGCGAGCTCGCGTGCACGCGTCCTGTTGGCATCCCCGCACTCCATCTCTATTCTCTGCCTCGCCTTTTGTGCTCCCCCCGTCAGTAACCACTAACCACCCACCACCCTATAAATACCTCCCTTCCACTCCCCGGAACCACCTCCAATGGCTTCCGATCTCGCCTTCCTCCTCTCTGTCCTCCTCCTTTCCTCGTCGGCGATCGCCGACCTCCGCCTCCCCGTCCGCCAGGCGGAGGACCTCATCCGCCAGCTCAACCTCTTCCCGCAGGACGCAAGCCCCCAGTTGGGCCCCGATGGGGGCAGGAACGCCGGAAAGAGGATCGTCGAGCGCCACTTCCAGTTGCCGGGGCTTGATCCGAGCGGTGCCGGGGTTAATGTTGAGGATTTGGGGCACCACGCTGGGTACTACCGCATCGAGCACTCGTATGCGGCCAGGTATGACTCTGTTTTTAGATTGATTGCGTTTTGGACTCGTTTTTTAAGCTGTTTGATGTGGTTGTGAGGTTTATTGTGGAAAGGTGGTGCTGTTTGGGGGTTTCTGGAGTTGTGAAAGTAGGGTTTGGATTTGTGGTTTGGAACGTTATGGTTCTTGAGGCGGAATCAGGACTAAGGAGTGAATAAAGTGCGGATATATTGATATATTTTCCATTCGAAACGCTTTATGTGGGAACATACGGGAGTAGTACGGGACTGATAGTCATGCGTCTTCTTCAACTAATTAAATTCATTTTTTGGATGCAAATAGACTCGAACTTTTGTTTGTTGTTGGATAATGGAGCTTCTATTAAATTAGCAGTAACGTCTAAGCAGTAGCTTTGATTAACGCATTAAACTTAGACAATAGACTATATGGAAGTGATAGTGATTAGTGAGTCCCCCAACTGTGATCGGAAGAGTGATTGGGAACTCATTTGAAAAGGTTTTCAGTTATGGAACTGGCCGCCGTCACATGGATGTCATTTGCTGAGCAGCAATGGTTATCGGGGTTAAACCATCAAAGGTTACTTATGGGTAAAACAATTTATTGGTGCTCAAGTCGGTCAACAATTCGGACTTCACCTATGGTTTGTGTTTGTTTTTGCCTTTTCGGTCGACCGATTGAGTTACCGCTTGAACAGTGTCATGACCCCTTTTCCCCTGCCTCATCGTTGCTTGCGCTTCTCCTCCATCCTTGTCCTCCTCTCTTGCTCCTTGCAAGTCAATTTTCAACGGAATTTCAGATGATCCTCCACAAATTTAGACTTGGCAACACTGTTTTTATTGAAATTGTATTTTTTTATTGAATACTGAAGTTTCCCATTTTAAGCCATTCCTAAAATCATGAGGGTGTATTATCTCAAACTTTCACTACTGTACTGTACTGAATCATCATACCTTGTGCATTGCAGGATGTTCTACTTCTTCTTTGAATCAAGGAACAGTAAAGATGATCCAGTTGTTATTTGGTTAACCGGAGGTCCTGGATGTAGCAGCGAATTAGCTGTTTTCTATGAAAATGGGCCATTTTCTATAACCAAGAACCTCTCCCTTGCTTGGAATGATTATGGTTGGGATAAGGTATTTCTTTGTTATTTCCTTTATTTGTCAATCTTTTCCATGATCTATCTCCTGACCACCTTTTCACATTACTTGATACACAAAAAAAATGCAGACTATATAAAATCTTACTATGTATTTATATATACTTATGTGCTTGTTGATGACTAAAGAGCTTTTTTGGCCTTTGAGATATAATAAGTTAACCTGACTATTCTTTTTGATACTCTAAGATCATGTTTCAATTTATACAAGTAAAAAGTAGTCACTGAGCATCTTTTTGTACCCATTGCAGTAGTTAGAAGTTAGAACTCAGAAATCGGAACTTTCCTTGTGTATGCTGGAGTCGGTGAGTAGCAAAGGCAGTATAGATTTAGAAGTGGTGCACTTTTTGTATTTGATTCAGACATTTTTTCATGTTAACAGAAGGGTGTTTCTGTACCAGTCTTCTCAAATTTGTCTTATAATGATATCCCTTCAACACAGGGTTTTCGATTTTTATGTGGCTGGTAGTTTGAGGTTCTTGTGAGATCTTTTGTGTTCCACTGCTAGCCGACAGCCATTACTTTATCCTTCAAATTGGGTAAAAATATCTCTGTTTGCGTTTCTTTGCAGTTTGCATGTATCTGTCTTTCAATTTTCTATTATGTTGCATGATATTGGGCGATATTGGGCTCATAGGGTATGTTTTGAATATTCTTTTCTTTCTTATGATATCTTCAAGGTGTACAACGACTAGAAATTTTGTTGTATTGACAAGTTTTCAGGAATGTCAGTTTCAAATAATCACAATATACTTCCATACTGGGACTACTTGAATGTAGATCACATGCCAATGGAAAATGAATAAGGTTATCATTTCTTTTACTTTGTAAGGCCAAAATCAACGGAAACATGTAAATTAAGTAATTAACTGAGGGTGCATGAGGTTATGTTTTTTGTGACACTAATTTTGACTAAGTATTGGATGAAACTAAATGCCTTGCATTTACAGAGTACGTGGAACACAAGATGAGTATCAATATAACAGGGTGGCACATATGTGCCATGGTCGTTGCAATATGCAATATTGCCATGTTCATGTCTTATCTTGTTATGCAGCATGAGCGATAGTGTCACCTTGTGCTTCAACAATAATGACATGGCTTTGTGTTCCATTTGTCATCCCATAAAGTTCCATTCAGTTTTGCTCAATCAAATGATAGTCTTTACCACCTCTCTTTGTCTTTGCTTTGACTTATTTTTGCTAAAATTTAATTTGATGTCTAAAAACCTAAAGTGATCATAAAGGCCTATATCAAGTGCATCATGTTGAATTAGTGCATACTGGATTTCAATGTGCTTACCTTTCTTCTTTTTTAAAAATGAATTTAGATCTTTCAATTCAGCGAAAAGGACCCCATGCCATAAAATTAGTTTCTCTATTATTTTACGAAGAAGGTGGTCGATATACCAATGTTATAAGATTTTTATGTGATGTTTCACTCTGACCATTCAAATTTCTTCACCGTTCTTCAGTCTCTTCCCTTGATCAAATTACATTATGATTTGTGCAGGTTTCAAACCTTATATATGTTGATCAGCCTACTGGGACTGGTTTTAGTTATAGCTCCGATGGACGTGACCTCCGTCATGATGAGAAGGGTGTCAGCAACGATCTGTATGACTTTTTGCAGGTTATACTTGTTCATGTCAATGTCCGAAAGTATCTTGTTTTAGTACTTTGTAGCTCCAAAGTATATGACCAAGCGTTCCTCTTCAGGCATTTTTCACTGAGCATCCTGAATATGCAAAAAATGACTTTTATATTACTGGAGAATCCTATGCCGGACATTACATTCCAGCATTTGCAAGCAGGGTTTACCAAGGGAACAAAGATAAAGAGGGTGTTCATATTAATCTGAAGGTCTGATATGCTTCCAATTTAAAGTTCTTGATTGTTTTATTTTTTTTATGTTAACCATTTGGAAACATGAATTTGCAGGGCTTTGCAATTGGCAATGGTCTCACAGATCCTGCAATTCAGTACAAAGCTTATACTGATTATGCCTTGGAAATGGGAATCATCATGGAATCTGATTACAAAAGAATAAACAGGATCTTGCCGACATGTGAACTGGCCATAAAATACTGTGGTAATTTTCTGGTCTCTTGGTGTGTTCCTAGAGTAATTTTACTCTTAATCAGGGAAGGAATGTGGTGAATCTAGATGTTTCAAATATATTTGCCACATCTTCGTAGACTTCTGTCTTACATTTTGCTGCTTCTTTTATTTGCATAGACATCAGTCTGGTTGCTTGTCTGGCATCCAATATAACAGATTAACAGTATGCTTGATTGCTTTTCAGGTACATCAGGAACCACCTCTTGCTTGGCATCTTATTTGGTTTGCAATACCATTTTCAGCTCAATCATGAGGGTTGCTGGAAACATAAATGTGAGACAGAATGTTTCATTTGTTTTGATGCTATAAAATTTTCTCATATGGTTTTACTTATCTTTTATCGTTTTTGTAGCACTATGATATTCGAAAACAATGTGAGGGCCCCCTTTGTTATGACTTCTCCAACATGGAAGAATTCCTGAACCTGAAATCTGTTAGAAATGCCCTTGGAGTGGGGGACATAAACTTTGTATCTTGTAGCCCTACAGTTTACCAGGGGATGCTCAATGACTGGATGAGGAATTTAGAAGTTGGTATCCCTGTGCTTATTGAGGATGGCGTCAAGCTTTTGGTATATGCTGGGGAATACGATCTCATTTGCAATTGGCTCGGTAAGTTCTACCTTTAGAAATTTGGTAAGTTATTAGCATTTTGCACTTGAGTTAGATTTCTTATGCCCTTGTGTCCGGGATCAAGCAAAATGATGTTTTTCCCGGATTCCCGTAGAAACACTTGAAGTTGCAAGTGCATGGACTTCCCATAAGCATGGGTTTTGTTAAAAAAAATTGTAGATGTTTTATGTGATACAAATCTAGTAAATCTAGGATATTATATACTAATTCTGTAGTTAGTTTTCTGAGTATGCATGATTGCTTTGTTTTTCTATGCGAGTGCTTGTGGTGGCTAAACAAATTATATTGATGTACTAGATTAGTACTTCAGGAACCACCTCTTACTCAAAACAGATCCCATTTTGAAGATCCTAGCTCGAAGCTTTCTGGAGAGATTTTTAATGAATATGAAAAGTTCTATGTGTCCATTTCCACTATGTCAAAGATTAAGTTGTTTTTTGACATTTGGAGCATCATGGACTATATCAAAGGGTTATTTAAACGATATGCATTTCTTTTATTGTGGAATCGCCGATGGTCAGTTGCATTTGCATCATTTGGGTCAATTGGAAACAACCTCACTGTTTTACAGTGGTAGGGTTGCGTACATCCGACCATCCCTTACCTCGCTTAGGCGGGAGCCTCTTCTTGAGGCATTGGGGTTATGTTGATGTTGATGTTGATGTTGATGAAAAGTTCTATCTGAATTGTGTGGATCTGTTTGGAGCAGGTAATTCAAGATGGGTTGACTCAATGGAGTGGTCTGGTCATAAAGAATATGCATCATCAACGATTTTCCCATTTATGGTGGATGGTGTAGAAGCAGGGAAATTAAAAAGCCATCGGACACTCAGTTTCCTAAAGGTTAGTTACTTAGTTGACTAACCACATAAAAATCCGCTAAACTGCAATTTTCTGACTAACCACAAAAATCTGGGGAGCTGCATTTTTGCGGAACCAAATACACAATCATAGGCCGATTCATCTGCTAAATGTGAGATGTGTTTGCGTTGCAGGTTCATGATGCAGGTCATATGGTCCCGATGGACCAGCCAAAAGCTGCACTGGAGATGCTGAAAAGATGGATGGAGGGAAGTCTTGCCGAACCATCTTCTGGATCTTTGCAGCTAGTGGCTTCTGAATGATCATGCTTGGAAGTTTATGGGGCTATAATTACTTACACTGTATTTCCTTTCCATAAGAAGGCATACGGTTTTACCAAAACCTTGACTAATGGTGGCGCTTGATATATTTGAAAAATGCTCCACGTAACGGTTTTCTTTACACACGGATAGAAAAGGAGTATCATAAGAATTCTCATGTAAGTTGTAAGACCACACGATTTACATAGTTATGGCAATGTTACGCTGCTTAATGGAGATGAATTAGCACATGGCTTCAATGTTTTAAAGTTGATGTGTGCCCCGTAATACCTGCATAAAAAGGGTTGATCTGTATTGTGTCAAGGGCCTTCTCAATTTGACCAGGCTAATATGATAAAATCATCACGCTCATTAAGGTCTAGGCTGTCTTCGTGTGCATTTATTTAATATACCTTAGACATCTTCTCCTTGGCATTTTACTTGTCTTACACTTGCTGAAGTTATAGATAGCTCCCAAGCGATGGTATATTGTGCATTCTAACGAAGCACTCATTTATGCTATATCAAAATGCTTGCAAAAAACTTTCATACTAAAATTGTAAAATACACTGATTGGCTAGTTCAGTTGCCGTGAGATCATCGAAATCAGGATGCTGCTGGGATCTCATTTTGAGATGTTAATATTTAAAATGGATGCGGTGGAGTAGATAAAAAAATCGTGAAATATGGATTGTGAGTTGTGACTACGTGAGATTTTGTGCAAACCCTCGCATAAAATGAAAAACGCCCAACAAACACAAGCCCATATATGCAACCCAACCATGACCATATAACACCCCAACAAATTCCCTTTCCTTTCCACCCCAACTATGGCCGGAAGACGTCCCGACGACGACGACCTCTTCCTCCTCCGCTGCCCCGTCCCGACCGCTCCCTCCTCCTCCTCCAAACCCTCCGGAAGCGGCGGCCTCGCCCCGTCCAAGTCCACCGTCTACGTCTCCAACCTCGATTATTCCCTCACCAACTCCGACCTCCACACCCTCTTCTCCACCTTCGGGAAAGTCGCGCGCGTCACCATCCTCAAGGACCGAACCACTCGCGCCTCCCGCGGTGTCGCCTTCGTCCTCTTCGTCTCCCGCCACGACGCCCTCGCCGCCGTCCTCGCCACTCACGGCAAGCTCCTCAACGGACGTACTCTTTCCGCCTCCATGGCCTCCGACAACGGCCGCGCCAAGGATTTTATACGGAGAAGAGTCTACAAGGACAAGAGCAGATGTTACGAGTGCGGGGAGGAGGGGCATCTGTCCTACGACTGCCCCAGGAACCAGCTCGGCCCCAGGGAGAAGCCGAACCCTAACCCTAGAAAGTGGAAAAGGGGCCGGGAGAGGGAGGAGGACGAGGAAGAGGGGGTGGAGTTTGAGGACGACAATTGGGCGTCGGTGGTGGATGAGACGTGGAGGAAAGAGATGTGACTTCTAAGAAGAAGCAGGTGGAGATGAAGACTAGATCATATGGTATGGTTCTGCTACCTTTGATGAGTTTCTTGTTTATTACATTTGTATAGCTGTTTTAGATCCTTCGCTTGCTATAATGCTTTGATGTCGATTATTATTGAACTCAAAAAATGTCTATGATGCTTTGGTTTTAGTAGCTTTTGATGGTGAGAGTATTGAGTGTTTTGTTTTATTAAGATGATTTACTTGTTGTGATGTTTTGCAATAGTTATCGGGATTTGGGCATGTGCTTGCGTGTTCGACTATTCAATCTGAAGTCTGAACTCATGAGTCATGACCCTAAAATTATCCACTCGTAGACACAGGAAAAAATAATCCCGATCACGACTGCGAGGAGTGTTTGGGGAAATAAGTCACTCATTTCTAGACGCAAAGTTTATAACACTATAAGAAAAGTTGGATCATCTATTACCTAAGTGTTTAGGTTTTGTAAAGGTGGTTGACCAGCTAAACCAGCCAACCAACTAAAAATTCAATACTTATTCTTCCTTGTTTGTTGAAACCATTTTAATTAATTTTCACTTTGAAATTATTTTTTGGAATAAACAATTGAAATCCCAAGATAGAACCCTAGACGAACTTAAGTGGATAGGAGATAAGTACCCTGATTCCTCTCTTTTTTTGTCAGTATAAGTGCTTTGAATCTTGATATTTGCTACAGATAAATAGATTTTTTTTCTATGGTCTTTTGCTACAAAAAACTTTGCCTTTGATCTCTAATCCATGTTTGACTTAGTATGTTTCTAATCTTTGTTTTGAATTCACACTGAAGTCGTTGATATAAACTATCGTTTCTATCCAAGGTTTTTGAAACTGAACTGACAAGCAAACCAAAAAATGGTTGGTTTTGGTTCAAAATTTTCAGTCGGATTGGACCGATGATGACATCAGCATGACGTTAGCATTCATTGGACCGGGAGCTTAAATCCGACTGACATCAAACTACCGACTGACCGGTTGAACCAAATTGACCCCTATATTATATACTGAATTTTGTCACAACATCCATAAGCTTTATGAAACATATTTACGAATTAGAACTCAACAACAAAAACCAATACAACCACTCTAGTCTAAGTTTACAAACAACACTGGCTATAAATGTGAAGTATTACTTCGAAGTTTACAAAATACATCAGTCACTAGATTATGCTCATCAAAATAAAATTATTTATAACTTTCAAAAAAATAAAAAGTATGAAACCCAAAATGACAAGAGAAGCGAAACACAAAAGTGTAGTCAAATGTGAAATCAAAACTACAAGTAGAATTGTCCAAATAGTATAATTTTCTTTTAAAAGTTTTCTGCTGATATTTCATTTTTTTTAATTAATGTCATGAAAGTATCAACTTGTGGTTGGACCATATGACCATACCAAATGCCTTTTTTTTTTGGTCGGACACGGTTAATACCAGGTCAACAAGAAGGTCGGTTTTTTAATTTAACTGACTGGTTTTCCTTCGATTTTTGGTTGAACGGTTTAACCTTCAGTTCGCTTTAAACGGAGTTTTATCCTCCTTTGTGGTTGAAAACAAAGGATCCATATTCCATAATTCTAGGTATGTGAAGTATATCAATGGGCATTTTCCTTTCTATCTTTTGTGTTTGATTCTTGTGCATGCATTTTAAGAAAAGAGTTAGTCCATCTATTTTTGGTTTTTATTTTATTTTTAGTCCAGTGCAAACTGAAGTTAGATGTTGGAGCCAAGCTTTATTTCGAAAGACGGTGACACTATCGTAAATATGAACAGGCTGAGTATGGGATTAGCATTCTTTTTTTATACATAAAAGATATTTCCACACAAAGCGATAGGGTGGTTAGGGTGTGTGAGCAAAGTCTTAGCCACCTCTGTCTGAAATTGAATTTTATCTCTGATGAAGGAAACAAAATCTTATCTCCCTTCCTAGGGAATGATCAGGTGGTCCTAGCCATTGCCCCGCATTTGGGTACGTCACTTACTTATACCAAAAATGAGGGTGTGCCCAGGTGTTGTGGTTACCTGAAAAAGGTTGGTTGTTGGAGTAAGAAGATCCTACATATTTTTCCATTTGAGAACCTAGGATAAAATAGTTTAGGTTAACCGACAATGATTCTGTCACATAGATTTGGTGGAAGTTAAACCCAACATCTTTATCCCAATACGAGTCTAGCTTAACTAAGAAAATCCATTATGCACTTGATATAAATCTCTGAATGCTTGGTAGCTGTTGTCGTTCGTCAATCTTGGACACGGTCATAGATTTAATCCTTAGTCCTTACACATCCGTTCCAAATCAATGGTCGAGAACATGCCACATTACCATTTGATTAATAAATGCTCGTTAGCATTGTAATTACACCATAGGGTTGGATTTCTATTGCTAATGTAGCATTACTTATGAAAAATGATATTCCCTCTTCATTAGAAGATAACATAAACTGATTGATGGCACTTGTAGTTATCAAGATTATGAAATAGTGTTGATTTTTTATTATACTTTACTACTATATCAAAAGAAATAATATTCTTTACTTCAAAAGTATATTTTCTATTCTATGAAAAATCATATAATACATATTGCTCTGTTAAGATTTTTCATTAAATAATAAAGATTCCAAAATTTAATTGGACAAGCAATACAAATAAAATAAGTAACAATGTTATGTATACCTTTATGTGTATGTATATTATACAAAATTGTTATGGATATCAATGTCATTAATGTACATTTAGTCACACATTTCAAAACGGCATAAATTATTTATTACCATTTTTTTGGAAATACTAGATTGCCGATCAATCCTTTGAATTGGAATTAAATGAAAATTAGCAAGTTAAAATTAATGAGAAAATATTTCTTTTTATATGTGAAAATCTAAAGATCGAAGGAGATTGCATTATAATAATACACATTAAATGTGAGTATATCACAATTTGTATTTAATTGTCATCAGGAAAGCATTTAAAGCATTAGTTGGTTACAAATTGCTTTCCGCCTCCATCAATCTTATTGTGAGTGTATAACGTGCATCTGATTTCTTCACAATTAATAGCAAGTAATAAAATTTAAACAATGAATTATACGTATTGGTAAACAAAAAAGCCAAGTTGCTATTTTTATCCTCTTAATTCAGATGCCAAACAGGGAACGTTATCCACATTTCAGGCAGCCAATCAGACCTCGATAGCTACACAATTAAGTAGATTAACTTCTCCTGCATATATAAATCTTTGACAATTTCATTGTATTTCTAGAGGACAATGACCTCATTTCAAAACCAAATACTTGTAATCACCATACTCACAATCACATCCCTTTCATACCTATCAACAGCACTTCCCAACAGCAAAGTTGATTCCCATGGCTTCTCTGCCCCACTCTTTGACCAGACTCTTAACATAACCAAAGACTTTCAATATTGGTCTTCTCTCACACGAGCCACTATGGCTCGTGCCAATTACATTGAGTCTCTATCAAAGTTTAGTCTAACTGAGTACATGTACCAAATTCCAGCCAGTTCGATTGCCTCAGGGTATGTGGTTAAGCTCTGACTAGGTGGGCCATACGTGGACGTAACCCTAGTAGTGGACGTAACCCTGGTACGGCAGTAGCATTGTTTGGACGCAGTGCCAACCATGCAAGAACTGCTTCAATCAATCTTCTGCCTTATATGACCCAGAAGAATCCAGCTTGTCAGACCATGTGCCATGCACGTCGAGATACTGCTCAGCCAACATAAAATGCATGGACGACTTATGCACCTATTGCATCGGATACGGTGGTGGGAGTTATAGTAAGGGATATCTTGCTGCTGACATGATCAGCTTTAGTGCTGACAACTACAAGACAAAATATGTTTTGGTGAGTGTTGTGGTGGGTCGTGGTCAAGACAACAAGGTCAAAAATGTGAATGGGCGGTTCACTGGGATCCTAGGTCTGAATGGGAGTCCGTTGTCATTCATATCCCAGGCTGGGTCTAATATCAGAGTATTCTCCTATTGTTTTCCGAGTCTGGGAGACACACAGCACCAAGGGATATGATCACTTTCGGTGATGGTGCGGTTCTAAAAGGAAATCCCACTCCTTTTACCAAAGGATCTAAGATCGCGAAGTAAGTATAAATATTGAACGATGATGTTCACTACCTTTTGATTTAAATATAATCAACAAAGTTCAAGCAGCCATTAAGCACATACAGCTTCAATTTGATCATGTTCTTTTGAATTTCTGAATTTTTTTTCCTCAAAAGGGCAGACGTGCCGCTATGATTTTTCTTAAAGAAAAAATAAAAAACCCCATCATGCCTCCCTTGATCTTTTATTTTACTTTTGTCACAAATTTTACTCACATTCTTAATAAGTGTCACTGCAAGATGTGCTGTCAGCCTAGTTAGCATGTTATCATCATGACATTGCTTACGATTTCAATTTGGTTTTTGTGCTCGTTTTACGTATGTCTTGTCTCTTTGTCATTTTTTTAATCCAATTTATAAAATCCTCTGAAAAGTTTGAATTTGTTAATTGTCTGTCCAAGTTGTAGCTCTCCAATTTGAATTGCAGCAGCACTAAAGGTAGATTCATAAATTTACTCGTATTAGTTTAGGTGTTTAATTAAATGAATTACACTGTTGTGAGGGAGAAATTTAATAAGCTTTTCTTTTGTTGATGCTTTAAGTTACATTGAAAAAATAAAGCAAGGAACCTTTCATACTAGATTTTATAAGAGTACTTCTGCCAAAAAAGAAAAATATTTGACTAATATCCATTAAATAGGAATACTCAACGAAAAATTCTTGCATTAATAAATAATAGTGATGCAGAGAAACACTACCTTGTTGTCTCTTTTCATGTTCTCAACTCTCTCTTTTCTTTCAGTTATTTCCCAAAGTTTGACGATATCAGTGTGGGATCAGAGAGGCCAAACCTTATACCAGATTTATTCCAAAGTGGTGGATTGTTAATCGACTCCGGTAGTACAATGTCAGTGTTCAGAATTGAGGCTTGGAGACCTTTGATGCTCAAGTTGGTGGAGAAGGTTAGTTCGGAACATGAAGACACTAAATCTTTGTTTCTATGGGTCAAAGGCCGACTTGTTGTCCGGAAAGGTGCCTACAATCACATTCCATTTTAACGGCAATCTTGATGTTGTGGTAGACCCTATACATTCGTTCTATGAGAAGTTGTTCAAGTACTCTGGCAGTCAGATTTGTCTATTGTATATGGACCCAGCTATTGGTGGATGTCCAGTTATTTAGGGGGGAAACTTAATCGGCGAATGATAGGTAGTGAGATCCTTTAAAAAGAATTCTTCCGGACTTTCTTTTTCCCTTAAATACTTTATGATGAACAACTTGCTTAAATGGTTGTGCTTTTCTACTGTGTTTTGCAGCACAAAAATCACCTTTTTCCTTTACTTAGTCAGGGGCTAGCTATATTGGTTTCGTTTATAGCATTAGAAGATTTGAAATTCGAGAACTTGCTTCTACATTAATATGTTGTGTGTTATCTAGTGATCCTGGATTTTGTAAAACTTTGTTCCTCGCTAGATGCTTGCGTAGTTGCAGATTTTATTTTTTCAATGGTGTGCTGAAACCTTTCAGGTTGGTATCCTAATTTTGATCGGTATAATTAGAATAAAACAAGAGAGTGAAGATTTGTATTCAACTTGTATCCATCTTCATCTGTGTTTGCCTCGGTGTATTGTGAGGCACTTCCATAAACCCTGTCCTTTCGTGGTTAAGTTGATCGGGCAATTCCTTGACATTTCATGAAATTTTGATTTGGAGGTTCGGAGGAAATTGCTTGACTGGGTCTGGGTTGCTTTCGAAAAGATTTATGAAACTTTAATTAGCAACTTGATTGAGAGAGTGCACAAGGCTCTGATCAGTTGTGATTTTCTGAAATCTACACGTGATCCGTGCTGATAAAAATCAAACAGTGTTTTGTGATATGTTGAATATTTACGCTTCTTTTACCAACCCGTGATCGTTTGGTGGAATACTGTTATGCAATTCACCTTAATAATAATAAAAACAACAGTAATATTTATCAAAAATAAGTATACAATTCATCTTAATAATAAAAATGTAATAATATCACTTATCAAGAATGTTTATACAGATCATATCACCTGCTTAAAGAAGCACATATTCGTTATATGCAGGGCAAGTGCCACATGTTTGATAAGGGGGGTCGGACGATCCACTTACAGATAAAAATATCTAATTAAACTTCAACTCAAACAAAATTAATGATTTTTTGAATTATTATTTAATCATCTTTAGAATTTCTGATCTCGTGACTTGATTCGTGTCAAGGCCCTTAGATAAACGATATGACATATAAATGCAAACGAAGCATGTACGTTGAAATATGTTTCTATTGTCAAAACATTTACAACCCCCCCCCCCCCCCCCCCCCCCCCCCCCCCCCAATCCAATCCAAACCCGAAACCGTAGTCGTGCCTGGGCTACCCCGGACGTCCTGCACTCTCTCTCTCCCACGTCAGCTCACCCAACCCACCCAAAAAAATCTCTTACCCATGCCCAGGCTACCCCACCCACCCTACACTCTCTTTCATCAACATCATTTCTTAATTAAACAATTATAATTTTCACACAACATTTAACAAATTACATTTTATATAATTCTAATTCTAATAACATTACAATTCTATTTTAACTCGAAATATTGTTAATAATTACTACTAAATCACGAAATTATTATTAAATATTACGGAGCCACATTACATTTAAGATAAACTGAAATAGGAAATATTACACTCGAAGTTAAGAAACAACAGTACATATTACATAAACTAAACTTTCAAATACTACATTAGCAACTACGTTAACCGATTTTCAAACCGCTCCTCGTCCGTAGCGTTGCCATATATGCTCGATTAAATCGCCTTTCAGATCCAAATGTTGGTTCCTGTCACGCACTCGATCTTGATTGACAAAAAACTCGTGAATATCTGCTATACGATCGGTCGAATACGACGTTTCCTCAGCTGAAGTTCCAGGACAATCTTCCATACAGTCGCGAATATCTCCAAAATTAGCATAACAGTCGCGTTCGTCCTCAACTATCATGTTATGCATGATGATACAAGCTGTCATTATTTTGGACAGAACGTCCTTGCTCCAGGCAAGAGTCGGGTTTCTAATGATCGCGAACCTCGCTTGCAACACTCCGAAAGCGCGTTCAACATCTTTACGCGTTGCCTCCTGCACTTCAGCAAACAATCTGTGCTTCGGGGTGTGAGGGTGAAGGATGGATTGGATGAAGGCCGCCTACTGTTGATAAATACCATCAGATAGTATCACATATCATATTGAACATCATTTACCTCATAATTTACAGGTGGTGCTCAGCCTTCTAGTATATCATCGAAAACCGGAGATTGTTGCAGGACGTTCAAGTCATTGCATGAACCCGGTATTCCGAAGGAGTGTCAGATCCATAAGTCGTATGATGCCATCGCCTCAAGGATCAAAGTTGTTTTCCCAGCACGCCCTTGATGTTGTCCCTTCCAAGCAGTTTGGCAGTTTTTCCACTCCCAGTGCATACAATCGATACTCCCCATCATACCTGGAAACCCACGTTGCTCACCAACGTAAAGTAGGCGTGCCAAGTCATTTGCAGTTGGCCGACGTAAATACTCAGGGCCGAAGATGCGATTAACACATTCACAGAATTTGAGGAGAGCATTTTTGGATGTTGCCGCACTCATTCGTAGGTACTCATCGATCCCATCAGCGGCAACGCCATATGCTAGCATTTGCATTGTTGCCGTATTTTTTTGTATACCGGAGATGCTCATCCTACCAGTTGCGTCCGGTGTTCGTTGGAAGAAGACATCAGATGCTTCGATGGCATTGTGGATGCGCAGAAAGACATGCTTTCTAATCCGAAATCTTGCCCTGAAAAGAGTATCAGAATACACAGGGTTGTCAGAGAAATAATCGTCTATAAGGCGTCTGTAACCTAGTTCACGATCTCTATCTGGGTTCGTCGTTCTCCTTCAACGCTACTTAGGACGTGTAGTCCTTTCGTAAACAACCTGTCCGGCCAATTCAATAGCGCGGTCCATTATATTTAATGTCTCATTCCAGTTATCATCGTCGGATTGACCGGAGTTTAAACTATTATCCGACATTGATGAGAGAAGAAGTTAACAAGTTAAGGAAATGTGAGGAGTCAGGAGATAGATAGATGTATTTATAGTTGGGAGGGTTAGATGTATCTGTTGCACTGTTCACGCGTGATTGCACAGTTTACTCTTTGGAAGCGTGATTAAAGTGCACGCGTGATTGAAAACAGTGCACGCGTGTTTGCTCAGTGGAAGCGTGATTAAAGTGCAAGCGTGATTGAAAACAGTGCACGCGTGTTTGCTCAGTGGAAGCGTGATTAAAGTGTAAGCGTGATTGAAAACAGTGCACGCGTGTTTGCTCAGTGGAAGCGTGATTAAAGTGCACGTGTGATATTAGACCATACTATTAAACCACATCGACAGGCCGTTCGGGGGTCTCACTCACTATTATTGAAATTGACATACTATTAATTTTTTTGGATATTGAAATTGTTGGTTCTGGAATTTTTGAATCTTTGTCACTTGTAAAAAATTATTACTCACGTTAATAACAAATACTCAATGCATTGATAACAAAACATCTATTAAATAATTAAAATCTTAAAAAAAATCGAAGAAGGGGAGGGACAGGTGCCCCCCACCCGGGACGCCCAACGCTCGGGCAAGCACCTAGGTGGGCACCCGAGGGACTCCCGCCCCGTTAACGGTGGTGCGCCCGGGCGCCCGACCAGGATGCCCGGGCGGGGCACCCCGTTAAGGGTGCCCTAATCCTTCACGCCCGCCGACTCCGAGTCCCCAAACCCCAGACAGCAGCATTGCTCCCTCCCCCTCTCAAAGATGACTTTACTCGCGACGTTCTCTCCATTCCCCACCACATCCCGGAAACACCCCTCCCCCTTTCTCTCCACTTCCATCCCAATTCCCAAATCACCAACGCCAGTGTCAAGGTCACTCTCGCCTCCCAAACCACTTCATATTCCCCCACCATTTCCCCCAAACCAAACCTTATTTTCACCGTCCTTCCAGTTTGCGCTTGCAGGTCACGCCGTGTTCGCGCCGCCACTTGCTCTCTCTCTCTCTTGTTTGAGTGCCCATCGGGACTCCGGTTCCGGTCTCCCCGCCGGACCCGACCCCGCGGAGTCTTCTCCGTCTTCGAAGGTTTCAACCTTTTCTCGGCTCGCTTCGAATTGGTGTTTCCTAAGTTTGTGACTTAAAATGTGATGAACTTCATTTCTGAAATTATAATCGAAGATGATAGACAACTAACTCAAATACAGTTGGCTATTTATGTAAACCTAAGTGTAATGAAAATATCTGTAACTTCTGCGTGCCTCGGATTCTTCTTTCTTGTTTGGATCAGGAGGCAACGTTTGATTTGAAGCTGCCGAGGAGAAACTTGATTGTGCAGTTCACTTGCAACGTGTGTGGTGAGAGGACTGAGAGGATCGTCAACAGATTGGCTTATGAAAAGGGAACTGTTTTTGTTCAGGTATTCTTTTGGCCTTTTCTATCCTTATTGCTTTGTATTAAGGAGATATTTTGGGTATTGCTTCTTAATTCGACAATTCGTTCTAGTATCGACACCCTTTCCCTCTGTCATTGGTTAGTTACTAATTTGTTTAGAGAATTTGTTCGAGCTGTTAGGAGTGACAGCAAACATTGTGGAACATCAAACAGTGTAAAACAAAACAAAAACACTCCTACGATGGTTCCATCTTCAACAATATGATGCAAGAAGGATTTCGGAAACAAAAAGTGAATTTTCTGTTTTTTTGTAGTGTACCAAAAAGTGTGATTGATTTGTTGTTCCTCTTATGATTTGTCTTAGGATCAATGAATAGATTACAATGACATTGTAGCCATTATATTCATCAACATGGGCATAATGTTGGACTATGAACTCCTGTGTGTGTCGACGTCATTGACAACGGCCATTTCTTTTCCATTTTGGTGGACTTCTAGTAATTTTGAAGTATGTTGGACTTTTATTTCGTGTGACATTTTCTCCCAATTGCATATTGTATTGATGGTAACCAAAGTCCAGAGATGATATTTGTTTTCCATGTTATTCACAACCTTGTATACTGAACATATAGGTCCTGTTGTTGTTGTTCTTTTGAGCCATAATTTTTTAGGAAAACTCCCACATCTATAAGCACCTAGGGAAGTTTGTTTCAGATGTCATTTCTTTCAACGTCTGGTTCATAGGTTTGCAATGTAGATTACTGGTCATATGAAATTATATAGCAGGACAAGGATGGAATCTGTTTTGGCAGTTTTTGTTCGATTTTCCCCTTGAGTTGTGATGAAATTATACATTGGCAGTGTGCAGGCTGTCTCGTGAATCACAAACTCGTGGACAACCTTGGGCTCGTTGTTGAGTACGATTTGCGGAATGATGCTCAGGGCTCCGAAGTGTCTTCCTAGAATAGTCACTTAAGTCTCTTTTGGTGAAGTTCACTTGTCCCTTTTGTCTTTTGCCACAATTAGATACAATATTTAGCTTTCACGTTTTGCCAATTGCTATTCGAACTAGCACTCCTAGTCGCTGTTGTAGTTTTCAGAAGTTTTAACAGTTCCCTTCGTACTTGAATAGTTATCGTTCTATTTAGGATTTTTTTCCAAATAATAATAAACAAATAAAAAATAGCAAAATATAAGAGTTGTAAAATTATTTGTCAAAGTATAAGAAATAAAAACAGTAAGTTGAAGTACCGTTTTCAATAATTACCATTTTTTACTTATCATCCTTATTTAAAAATTTCAATATAAAAAATCAAGCTTGGTTTTTAACACGATAAGACAACTTTTTGGGTATTGTCTGATAACGTATTCACGGTTTTCTCTATTATCAATTCAAGTAACATATTGTCAGAGTTTTGTTAGAATTTTGAAATTAATATTTTTCAATTACAAATTAGGCCTTTCACCAGAGCTATAGGAAATTGTTACTTAAAACTAAAAATAAAAATATGAATTCGATTTTACGATCATAGTATCCAAAAGACTCATCTTTTGTGTTAAAATTAAATCAAGTTTCTTAAACCAGATGTATGTTTGAACCTCAACAATAGAATTGCAAAGTCAAATCGTCAAGACCCAAAAACACAATCAAAAAAGAAAATTCCAACTAAAAAATAACATATTCTACTTTAACACGAAACAATGTATTCTCAACGGAACAAATTTAGAAAATTTCAATCCCCATTTAAAAATTTTTCCAATTTTTTTTATTTTTAAATATTTCAGGTTATGTACATTTAATTTTTATCCAAAAATGAGTTTTTTGGATATTTTTTATCACAAAATTGAATTCTTCGTCTTTGTATAGTTAATTAAAAATTAATTTGTTATAGTTTTCTTGAAATGCCTAAATTGTAATTTAAAAAAATTCAATTTTAAAAATCAACAAACCTTTTAAAATACAGTATTTAAATTGATGATAAAAAAAGAAAAGTGAATATGTTACCAAAATACCCAAATTGGTTATACTATCATGATTTTTTTTTTAAATTCATGATTTTCTACTTTTGAAGCGGTATCTCAACTTACCTTTTCATTTATTATATTTTACAGAATATTTTCATATATTTTACCAATTTTTAATTTTTTTTATTTAAATTCCATCTATTTATACTTGTCAATTTCTGTTGGACGATAACAAATTGTTCGTGAAGATTCAGCAGCGACAACGATTGCTACGGCACTGGGTGTTGATGGTTGTGGATCTAGAGTTTTTTTGAAGCACACGTATAATTTCAATTTCTCACAAAAAAGTCAGATTTTCCCTGTGCTTCTAATTTGGATCTAGATTTAGGATCCAAGTAGGTCTATATGTGTCCACGTGAGAGCCTGATTCTTTCCAATTCCTTTGGAGTGTCATCTTCTAAAAAAACTGTACCTTATTTACCATTGAGACTTTTACTTGCTACCTTATTTGTCTTGTAAGACGAGGAATACGAAATGGAGGTATTTAGATTTGAAATGGAGGGTTTAGAAAGACAATAAAAATAGAGGTAAATAACAAAAAACTAATCAATTTATTCCTCCCAAGAGAAGTAATAAAACAAATCACAAACAACTTCTCTTCCTATCATTAATTCTTCTAAACTTTCATTTTCTCCTTAAAACAACTGGGCAACCACTGGAATACACAAACAACTTCGCTCCGCTCCGCACAACCTTTCTCCCCTCCCCTTGCACCGGCACCCCATCCCCTTTGTCCGGCCTCTCTCAGGCTGGTACATCTCTCTTCTGCTCTTACGCTAACCTCTCCTCACCTAGCTCTCAACCAGGAGTTTTGGTCTCCACCCTTGTCCAACAGTGACCTGTGGCTGTGGTGCCAGTGCACGGTTTTAAGCTCAATATTTTTGTGCCTCCTTGTCTCTACATCAACAACACGAGATTTCCTGTTTTGAGTATTTTAGCAAAAAATCCTGAGACACCTACTGCTTGGATCTCACAATACTCAAACATTCTTGCTGGCTGAGCGGAAGTGATTGCGTTAAGGCTGAAATCAAATTATCATGTGCCATAACAAACATGCTCTTGTTCATCGTTCTATCCCACAGCTCCAGAGTCTAGAAACAAAATATTGAGATTTGAGAAAGACAACAATGATCAGAACAAACATAAGACTTCAAGACAATACGTCAACAGGAGCATGCTCATGCAGTTTCACATATATTGCCGATACGTAGACCTCCGAATAGACCATGACAAGTACAAGACAAATAGATTATAAAAGGCAAAAAGGTCTTTCAGATAAGCAATCCGTCGTTGGATAACAAATTTACATTAAAGTTTTTTGTTTTGTGTATTTTACACAAATCTTTACCAAATCAATCCTAACAGCTACATCTCTCTAAGAGCTTATAAATAGAAGTTCTCATACCTTATTTACAGAACTCTCCTACTTCCACTTGCCTCATACATTAGAGAAACTCTCACTCCAAGAATCCCAAACCCTACAAACTCCAAGCTGAAACTTCACCACTTGACCAAATCCTTATCCTACTCAAGTGTGCTCAAAGTTAGAGTGTTGTTACTCACGTTTCCTTTGCTGTCAAAGATTGTAAGGCTTGAATCGGCTCGTAGCGATGAGCATCCCTCTCGGGTTGTAAGAGGAAGAAACTAAGCTCGACGAGAGTGTTCGCGAGTTTGCTTTGTAAAGGTGTTATCTCCCGGCTCGTAACGGGGAGATGATTAGTTAAAATGTAGGCAGAGCTCGTGGGATCGAACGGAACTTGCAAATGAGAACTACGACTCGGGTGGGGTGCCGAACTTCTGTAAAATCGCCGCGTCTTTGTAGTTTGCATTATTTTTACTCTACTTGCTTTAATTGTTATTTCCGCTGCAAAGCAATTTATCATTAGAATGATTAGGCCATAATGATCCTACAAGATTTATATGGTCTAACGAGTAACAAATTACATTGACTACTCGAATAACAATTTATGGAAACAACTCAAGCGATTAAAGTCCTTTGAGGTAAAAATTGTTAGGACTTGACGTCCTATCTCCATAGCTCAAGAGAGATACGAAGTTGGATTTCTATGGTCTAACGAGAAACAAATTACATTGACCACTCGTTTAACGATTTAAGGGAAATATTACTCGATAGATTTAAATCCCCTGAGGTAAAAATTGAAATGACTTGATGTCATATGTTCATTGGTCAAGAGAGATATGACGTTGCAATTTAGATGGTCTAACGGGTAAGAAATTAGTTTAAGGACAAGGTTTTTCAGGAACACTACTACACCGATTCAAGTCCTTTGAGTTAAAAATTGGAAGGACTTGACGTCATGTCTCCATAAGTCGAGAGATATGGTCTAACGAGTAACAAATTACATTGACCACTCGTTTAACGATTTAAGGGAAAACCTACTCGACGCATTCAAGTCCTCCGAAGCAAAAATTGAAATGACTTCACGTTATAAGTTCATAGGTTAAGAGAGATATGAAGTCGGATTTATATGGTCTAACAAGTAAGGAATAACACTGACCACTTGGATAACAATTTGCGGAAACGCTACTATACTGAATCAAGTCCAATGAGTAAAAAATCGGAAACTTGCGTCATATGTCCATAGGCCAAGAGAGAGATGAAGTTTGATTTATATACACTATTGAGTAAAAACTTATAATGACCAGTCGTATAACGATTTAAGGGAGAAAATATCGATAGATTCAAGCCCTTTGATGAAAAATTTAAAGGACTTGACATCCTATCTTCATAGGACAAAAGAGATATGACATTGCGATTTAGAAGGTGTAACGTGTAAGAAATTACACTGACCACTCGGATAAGGATTTACGGGAACAATACTAGACTAAATCCAGTCCCTTGAGTTAAAATGGGAATGACTTGACGCCATATCTTCATATGTCAAGAGAGATACGACGTTCGGATATATATGGTCTAACGAGTAACAAATTATATTGAACACTCGTTTAATGATTTAAGTGAAAAATTGTTCGTTATATTCTAGTCATCTGAGGGAAAAATTGAAGGACTTGATGCCATATCTCCATAGGACAATAAAGATATGACGTTGGGATTTTAATGGTGTTGTGTAAGAAATTACATTGACCACTCAGATAAGGATTTACGGGAACACTACAAGACCGAATCAAGACCCTCGAGTTGAAAATTGGAATGCCTTCACGCCATATCTCCATAGATCAAGAGAGATAGGAAGTTGGATTTATATGATCTAACGAGTAACAAATTACATTAACCACTCATTTAACAAATTAAAGGAAAAACTACTCGATTAATTTGAGGTTCTTTGAGGCAAAAATCGAAGGGACCTGTTGTCATTTCTTCATAGGTCAAGAGAGATATGACGTGATTTAGATGATCTAATATGTAAGAAACTATAGTGACCACTCATAAGGATTTCCGAGAACAATACTAGACCGATTCAAGTCCTTCGAATTACAATTTTGAAGGACTTGACGTCATGTCTCCACAGGTCAAGGGAGATACGACGTTGGATTTACAGGGTCTAACGAGTAACAAATTACATTGGCCACTCATTTCACTATTTAAGGGAAAACTACTCGATAGATTCAAGTCATTTGAGGCAAAAAGTGAAAGGACTTGACGTCATATCTTCATAGGTCAAGAGAGAAATGACGTTGGGCTTTATATGGTCGAACGTGTAAAAAATTACATTGAGCATTCTAATAAGGATTTACGGGAACACTACTAGACCGCTTCAAGTCCTTTTAAGAATAAAATTGGACGCACTTGACGTCATATCTACATAGGTAAATAGAGATATCACGTTGGGATTTTTATGGTCAACGAGTAACAAATTACACAAATCACTCGGAAACAATTTAAGGGAAGATTACTCAAGCAATTCAAGTCGATAGAGCTAACAATTGGAAGGTTTTGACGTCATATTACCACATGTCAAGAGAGAGATGATGTTGAGATTTGATGGTCTAACGTGTAAGAAATTACACTGACCACTTAGTTAAGGATTTACAGGAACACTACTAGACCGAATCAAGTCCCTTGTGTTAAAAATTGGAATCATTGATGTCATATCTCCAAAGGTCAAGAGAGATATGACATTGGGATTTATAAGGTCTAACGAGTAATAAATTACATTGACCACTCGTTTAACGATTTAAGTGAAAAACTACTCGATAGTCCAGGGCCTTTGTGGCAAAAATTGAAAGGACCTGACCTCATATCTTCATAGGTAAAGAGAGAATTGACGTGGCGATTGAGATGGTCTAACGTGTAAGAAATTACACTGACCAATCGGATAAGGATTTACGGGAACACTACTAGACCGAATCAAGTCCTTCGACATTAAAATTGGAAGGACTTGACGTCACATCACGATAGGTCTAGAGAGATATGACGTTGGGCTTTAAATGCCTTAACGTGTAAGAAATTGCACTGACTACTCGGATAAGGATTTACGAGAACACTACTATACCAACTCAAGTCCCTTAAGCTAAAAATTGGAAGGTTTCGGCGTTATATATCCATAGGTCAACAAAGACGTGAAGTTAGATTTATATGGTCTGAGTAACAAATTACAAAAAAATCGGATAACAATTGGAAGATTACTCGAGCTATTCGAGTCCTTACAGCTAAAGATTACTCGTTATATCTCCATAGGTCCATAGAGATATGACTTTGGGATTTTGATTGTCTAACGTGTAAGAAATTACATTGACCACTCAGACAAAGATTTTCGAGAACACTACTACACCGATTCAAGTCCTTTGAGCTAAAAATTTGAAGGACTTAACGTAATGTCTCCATAAGTCAAGAGAGATATGACGTTAGATTTATATGGTCTAATGAGTAACAAATTACATTGGTCACTCGTTAACGATTTAACGTTAAGACTACCAGATAGATTCATGTTGTTTGAGGCAAAACTAGAAAGGATTTAACATCATATCTCCATAGGTCAAGAGAGATATGAGGTTGGGATTTAGATGGCTAACGTCTAAGAAATTACATTGACCTATCAGATAAGGATTTACGGGAACACTACTAGACCACTTGCAAAAAAATTGAAGGACTTGACGTCATGTGTCCATAACTCAAAGAGAGATATGACGTTGGATTTATATGGTCTGTCTACCAAGTAACAAATTACATTGACCACTTGCTTAACTATTTAACAGAAAGACTACTCGAGTAGTTGAAGTCCTTTGAGGTAAAAATTCGAAGGACTTGACGTCATATCTCCATAGGTCAAGAGAGATATGACAGGATTTAGATGACTGACGTCTAGAAAATTACGCTGACATCTCAAATAAGGATTTACGGGAACACTACTAGACCGATTCGAGTCTCTCGAGATTAAAATTGGAAGGACTTTGACGTCATATCCACATAGGTAAAGAGAAATATGACCTCGAGATTTTTATGGTCTACAAAGTAACAAATTACATAAATCACTCGTATAACAATTTAAGGGAAGATTACTCGAGCTATTCAAGTCCTTTGAGATAAAAATTGGAAGGATGTGACGTCATATCACCATAGGTCAAAAGAGATGACGTTGGGTTTTTGATGGTCTAACGTGAAAGAAATTACACTGACCACTCGGATAAAGGTTTGTGGGAATACTACTCGACCAAATCGAGTCTCTTGAGTTAAAAATTTGAAGGACATGATGTCATATCACCATAGGATAAGAGAAATATCAAATTGGATTTATATGGTCTAACGAGTAACAGATTACATTGACCAATCGCTTAACGATTTAACGGAAAGAATACTCGAGCGTTTGAAGTCCTTTGAGGCAAAAATTGAAAGAACTTGACGTCATATCTCCAAAAGTCAAGAGGGATATGACGTTGGGATTTAGATAGTCTACCGTGTAAGAAATTACAGTGACTACTCAGATAATGATTTATATGGTCAAGAGAGATATCACGTTGGGATTTAAGTGGTCTAACGTGTAATAAATTACGTTGACCACTCGGATAAGGATTTACAGGAACACTACTCGACTGATTCAAGTCCATCGAGATTAAAATTGGAAGGACTTGACGTCATATCTACCAAAGGTAAAGAAAAATATGACGTTAGCATTTTTATTATCTACCGAGTAACAAATTACAAAAATCACTCGAATAATAACTTAAGTGAAGATTACTTGAGCAATTCAAGTGCTTACAGCTAAAAATTGGAAGGTCTTGACGTCATATCTCCATAGGTCAAGAGAGATATGACGTTAGGATTTTTATGGTCTAACGTGAAAAATAACACTGACCACTCACGTAAGGGTTTTTGGGAACACTACTAGACCGAATCGAGTCCCTTGAGTTAAAATTCTAATGACGTGACATCACATCTCCAAGGGTTAATGAGAGATGAAGTTGGATTTATATCGTCTAACGAGTAACAAATTACATTGACCACTCCTTTAATGATTTATAAGAAAACTAACTCGATAGATTCAAGTCCTTTGGGGCAAATTTGAAAGGACTTGACGCGATATCTTCATAGGTCGAGAGAGATATGACGTTGGGATTTAAATGGTCTACCGTGTAAAAAATTACTTTGACCACTCGGATAACGATTTACGAAAACAGTACTAGACCGATTCAATTCCCTTGAAATATTGGAAGAACTTGACGTCACATCTTCATAGGTCAATAGAGAGATGACGTTGGGCTTTAGATAGTCTAACGTGTAAGAAATTACACTAACCCCTCGGATAAAGATTTTTGGGAACACTGTAGACTGAATCAAGTCCCTTGAGTTAAAAATTGGAAGAACTTTACGCCATATATCCCTCCATAGGTCAAGACATCTAAGAAGTTTGATTTATATGGTGTAATAAGTAACAAATTACATTGACCATTCATTTAACGATTAAAGGGAAAAACTACTCGTTAGATTCATGTCATCCGAGCTAAAATTGAAATGACTTGACGTCATATGTTCATAGGTCAATATAAATATGACGTTGAGATTTAGAAGATCTAACGTGTAAGAAATTACACTGACCATTAAAATAATAATTTACAGGTCACTACTATAACACTTGAATAATGATTTACGGGGAACACCACCAGACCGAATCAACTCCCTTGAATTAAAAATTGGAAGTAATTGACATCATATCTCCATAGTCTAACGTGTGAGAAATTACACTGACCACTCTCATAACGGTTTTCGAGAACACTAGTAGAACAAATCAAGACCCTTTAGTTAGAAAATTGGAAGGATTTGACGTCACATCTCCATAGGTCAAGAGAGATATGACATTGGGCTTTAAATGGTCTTAACGTGTAAGAAATTACACTGACCACTCGGATATGGATTTTTGGGAAAACTGGTAGACCGAATCAAGACTCTTTAGTTGAAAATGGGAACGACTTGACTTCATATCTCCCTAGGACAAGAGATATATGAAGTTGGACTTATAAGGCCAACCAGTAACAAATTATACTTGATAGACTCATGTCCTTTGAGGCAAAAATAGAAAGGACTTGGCATCATATCTTCATTGGTCAAGAGAGATGCGACGTTTGGCTGTGAATGATCTAACGTGTAAGAAATTACACTCAGCACGCACATAAGGATTTACGCGAACACTACTAGACCAATTCAACTCCTTAAAACTAAAAATTGGAAGGAGTTGACGTCGTATCTCCATAGGTCAAGTGAGATATGACTTTGGGATTTACATGGTCTAACGTGTAAGAAAATAACACTGACCATTAGCCTAACGGTTTGTTCGAACCCTACTAGACCGAATTGAGTCCCTCGAGTTAAACTTCAAATGACGTGACGCCGTATCTGCATAGGTTAAGAGAGATATCAAGTTTGACTTATATGGTCTAACGAGTGACAGATTACATTCACCACTCGCTTAACGATTTAACGGAAAGATTGCTCGAGCGATTGAAGTCCTTCGAGGCAAAAATTGAAAGGACTTCACGTAATATCTTCATAGGTGAAGAGAGATAAGACGTTGGGATTTAAACGGTCTACCGTGTAAGAAATTACAGTGACCACTCGAATAACGATTTATGATCACAATACTAGACTAATTCAAGTCCCTTGAGATAAAAATTGGAAGGACTTGACGTCGCATCTCCATAGGTCAAGAGAGATATGACGTTGGCTTTCGATTGTCTAACGCGTGAGAAATTACGCTGACCACTCTCATAACGGTTTTCGAGAACACTAGTAGACCAAATCAAGTACCTTTAGTTAGAAAATTGGAAGGATTTGACGTCACATCTCCATAGGTCAAGAGAGATATGACATTGGGCTTTAAATGGTCTTAACGTGTAAGAAATTACACTGACCACTCGGATATGGATTTTTGGGAACACTGGTAGACCGAATCAAGTCTCTTTAGTTGAAAATGGGAAGGACTTGACTTCATATCTCCCTAGGTCAAGAGAGATATGAAGTTGGACTTATAAGGCCAACCAGTAACAAATTATACTTGATAGATTCAAGTCCTTTTGAGGCAAAAATAGAAACGACTTGGCGTCATATCTTCATTGGTCAAGAGAGATGCGACGTTTGGTTGTGAATGATCTAACGTGCAAGAAATTACACTCAGCACACACATAAGGATTTACGCGAACACTACTAGACCAATTCAACTCCTTAAAACTAAAAATTGGAAGGAGTTGACGTCGTATCTCCATAGGTATGGAGAGATATGACTTTGGGATTTACATGGTCTAACGTGTAAGAAAATAACACTGACCACTCGCCAAACGGTTTGTGGGAACCCTACTAGACCGAATTGAGTCCCTCGGGTTAAAATTCGAATGACGTGACGCCATATCTGCATAGGTTAAGAGAGATATCAAGTTTGACTTATATGGCCTAACGACTGACAGATTACATTCACGACTCGCTTAACGATTTAACGGAAAGACTGCTCGAGCTATTGAAGTCCTTTGAGGCAAAAATTGAAAGGACTTCACGTCATATCTTCATAGGTGAAGAGAGATAAGACGTTGGGATTTAAACGGTCTACCGTGTAAGAAATTAAACTGACCACTCGAATAATGATTTATGAGAACAATGCTATTGACGTTGGCTTTCGATCGTCTAACGTGTGAGAAATTACACTGACCACTCTCATAATGGTTTTCCAGAACACTAGTAGACCGAATCAAGTCCCTTTAGTTAGAAAATTGGAAGGATTTGACGTCACATCTCCATAGGTCAAGAGAGATATGACATTGGGCTTTAAATGGTCTTAACGTGTAAGAAATTACACTGACCACTCGGATATGGATTTTTGGGAACACTGGTAGACCGAATCAAGTCTCTTTAGTTGAAAATGGGAAGGACTTGACTTCATATCTCCCTAGGTCAAGAGAGATATGAAGTTGGACTTATAAGGCCAACCAGTAACAAATTATACTTGATAGATTCAAGTCCTTTTGAGGCAAAAATAGAAACGACTTGGCGTCATATCTTCATTGGTCAAGAGAGATGCGACGTTTGGTTGTGAATCATCTAACGTGCAAGAAATTACACTCAGCACACACATAAGGATTTACGCGAACACTACTAGACCAATTCAACTCCTTAAAACTAAAAATTGGAAGGAGTTGACGTCGTATCTCCATAGGTATGGAGAGATATGACTTTGGGATTTACATGGTCTAACGTGTAAGAAAATAACACTGACCACTCGCCAAACGGTTTGTGGGAACCCTACTAGACCGAATTGAGTCCCTCGGGTTAAAATTCGAATGACGTGACGCCATATCTGCATAGGTTAAGAGAGATATCAAGTTTGACTTATATGGCCTAACGACTGACAGATTACATTCACGACTCGCTTAACGATTTAACGGAAAGACTGCTCGAGCTATTGAAGTCCTTTGAGGCAAAAATTGAAAGGACTTCACGTCATATCTTCATAGGTGAAGAGAGATAAGACGTTGGGATTTAAACGGTCTACCGTGTAAGAAATTAAACTGACCACTCGAATAATGATTTATGAGAACAATGCTATTGACGTTGGCTTTCGATCGTCTAACGTGTGAGAAATTACACTGACCACTCTCATAATGGTTTTCCAGAACACTAGTAGACCGAATCAAGTCCCTTTAGTTAGAAAATTGGAAGGATTTGACGTCACATCTCCATAGGTCAAGAGAGATATGACATTGGGCTTTAAATGGTCTTAACGTGTAAGAAATTACACTGACCACTCGGATATGGATTTTTGGGAACACTGGTAGACCGAATCATGTCTCTTTAGTTGAAAATGGGAAGGACTTGACTTCATATCTCCCTAGGTCAAGAGAGATATGAAGTTGGACTTATAAGGCCAACCAGTAACAAATTATACTTGATAGATTCAAGTCCTTTTGAGGCAAAAATAGAAAGGACTTGGCGTCATATCTTCATTGGTCAAGAGAGATGCGACGTTTGGCTGTGAGTGATCTAACGTGTAAGAAATTACACTCAGCACACACATAAGGATTTACGCGAACACTACTAGACCAATTCAACTCCTTAAAACTAAAAATTGGAAGGAGTTGACGTCGTATCTCCATAGGTCAAGTGAGATATGACTTTGGGATTTACATGGTCTAACGTGTAAGAAAATAACACTGACCATTAGCCTAACGGTTTGTTCGAACCCTACTAGACCGAATTGAGTCCCTCGAGTTAAACTTCAAATGACGTGACGCCGTATCTGCATAGGTTAAGAGAGATATCAAGTTTGACTTATATGGTCTAACGAGTGACAGATTACATTCACCACTCGCTTAACGATTTAACGGAAAGACTACTCGAGCGATTGAAGTCCTTTGAGGCAAAAATTGAAAGGACTTCACGTAATATCTTCATAGGTGAAGAGAGATAAGACGTTGGGATTTAAACGGTCTACCGTGTAAGAAATTACAGTGACCACTCGAATAACGATTTATGATCACAATACTAGACTAATTCAAGTCCCTTGAGATAAAAATTGGAAGGACTTGACGTTGGCTTTCGATCGTCTAACGTGTGAGAAATTACACTGACCACTCTCATAATGGTTTTCCAGAACACTAGTAGACCAAATCAAGTCCCTTTAGTTAGAAAATTGGAAGGATTTGACGTCACATCTCCATAGGTCAAGAGAGATATGACATTGGGCTTTAAATGGTCTTAACGTGTAAGAAATTACACTGACCACTCGGATATGGATTTTTGGGAACACTGGTAGACCGAATCATGTCTCTTTAGTTGAAAATGGGAAGGACTTGACTTCATATCTCCCTAGGTCAAGAGAGATATGAAGTTGGACTTATAAGGCCAACCAGTAACAAATTATACTTGATAGATTCAAGTCCTTTTGAGGCAAAAATAGAAACGACTTGGCGTCATATCTTCATTGGTCAAGAGAGATGCGACGTTTGGTTGTGAATCATCTAACGTGCAAGAAATTACACTCAGCACACACATAAGGATTTACGCGAACACTACTAGACCAATTCAACTCCTTAAAACTAAAAATTGGAAGGAGTTGACGTCGTATCTCCATAGGTCACGTGAGATATGACTTTGGGATTTACATGGTCTAACGTGTAAGAAAATAACACTGACCACTCGCCAAACGGTTTGTGGGAACCCTACGAGACCGAATTGAGTCCCTCGGGTTAAAATTCGAATGACGTGACGCCATATCTGCACAGGTTAAGAGAGATATAAAGTTGGACTTATAGGGTCTAACGAGTGACAGATTACATTCACCACTCGCTTAACGATTTAACAGAAAGATTGCTCGAGCGATTGAAGTCCTTCGAGGCAAAAATTGAAAGGACTTGACGTAATATCTTCATAGGTGAAGAGAGATAAGACGTTGGGATTTAAACGGTCTACCGTGTAAGAAATTACAGTGACCACTCGAATAACGATTTATGATCACAATACTAGACTAATTCAAGTCCCTTGAGATAAAAATTGGAAGGACTTGACGTCGCATCTCCATAGGTCAAGAGAGATATGACGTTGGCTTTCGATCGTCTAACGTGTGAGAAATTACACTGACCACTCTCATAATGGTTTTCCAGAACACTAGTAGACCGAATCAAGTCCCTTTAGTTAGAAAATTGGAAGGATTTGACGTCACATCTCCATAGGTCAAGAGAGATATGACATTGGGCTTTAAATGGTCTTAACGTGTAAGAAATTACACTGACCACTCGGATATGGATTTTTGGGAACACTGGTAGACCGAATCATGTCTCTTTAGTTGAAAATGGGAAGGACTTGACTTCATATCTCCCTAGGTCAAGAGAGATATGAAGTTGGACTTATAAGGCCAACCAGTAACAAATTATACTTGATAGATTCAAGTCCTTCTGAGGCAAAAATAGAAAGGACTTGGCATCATATCTTCATTGGTCAAGAGAGATGCGACATTTGGCTGTGAATGATCTAACGTGTAAGAAATTACACTCAGCACACACATAAGGATTTACGCGAACGCTACTAGACCAATTCAACTCCTTAAAACTAAAAATTGGAAGGAGTTGACGTCGTATCTCCATAGGTATGGAGAGATATGACTTTAGGATTTACATGGTCTAACGTGTAAGAAAATAACACTGACCACTCGCCAAACGGTTTGTGGGAACCCTACTAGACCGAATTGAGTCCCTCGGGTTAAAATTCGAATGACGTGACGCCATATCTGCATAGGTTAAGAGAGATATCAGGTTTGACTTATATGGCCTAACGACTGACAGATTACATTCACGACTCGCTTAACGATTTAACGGAAAGACTGCTCGAGCTATTGAAGTCCTTTGAGGCAAAAATTGAAAGGACTTCACGTCATATCTTCATAGGTGAAGAGAGATAAGACGTTGGGATTTAAACGGTCTACCGTGTAAGAAATTACAGTGACCACTCCAATAACGATTTATGATCACAATACTAGACTAATTCAAGTCCCTTGAGATAAAAATTGGAAGGACTTGACGTCGCATCTCCATAGGTCAAGAGAGATATGACGTTGGCTTTCGATCGTCTAACGTGTGAGAAATTACACTGACCACTCTCATAATGGTTTTCCAGAACACTAGTAGACCGAATCAAGTCCCTTTAATTAGAAAATTGGAAGGATTTGACGTCACATCTCCATAGGTCAAGAGAGATATGACATTGGGCTTTAAATGGTCTTAACGTGTAAGAAATTACACTGACCACTCGGATATGGATTTTTGGGAACACTGGTAGACCGAATCATGTCTCTTTAGTTGAAAATGGGAAGGACTTGACTTCATATCTCCCTAGGTCAAGAGAGATATGAAGTTGGACTTATAAGGCCAACCAGTAACAAATTATGCTTGATAGATTCAAGTCCTTTTGAGGCAAAAATAGAAAGGACTTGGCGTCATATCTTCATTGGTCAAGAGAGATGCGACGTTTGGTTGTGAATGATCTAACGTGCAAGAAATTACACTCAGCACACACATAAGGATTTACGCGAACACTACTAGACCAATTCAACTCCTTAAAACTAAAAATTGGAAGGAGTTGACGTCGTATCTCCATAGGTCACGTGAGATATGACTTTGGGATTTACATGGTCTAACGTGTAACAAAATAACACTGACCATTAGCCTAACGGTTTGTTCGAACCCTACTAGACCGAATTGAGTCCCTCGAGTTAAACTTCAAATGACGTGACGCCATATCTGCATAGGTTAAGAGAGATATAAAGTTGGACTTATAGGGTCTAACGAGTGACAGATTACATTCACCACTCGCTTAACGATTTAACGGAAAGATTGCTCGAGCGATTGAAGTCCTTCGAGGTAAAAATTGAAAGGACTTCACGTCATATCTTCATAGGTGAAGAGAGATAAGACGTTGGGATTTAAACGGTCTGCCGTGTAAGAAATTACAGTGACTACTCGAATAACGATTTAGGAGAACAATACTAGACTGATTCAAGTCCTTTGATATAAAAATTGGAAGGACTTGACGTCGCATCTCCATAGGTCAAGAGAGATATGACGTTGGCTTTAGATGGTCTAACGTGTGAGAAATTACACTGACCACTCTCATAATGGTTTTCCAGAACACTAGTAGACCGAATCAAGTCCCTTTAGTTAGAAAATTGGAAGGATTTGACGTCACATCTCCATAGGTCAAGAGAGATATGGCATTGGGCTTTAAATGGTCTTAACGTGTAAGAAATTACACTGACCACTCGGATATGGATTTTTGGGAACACTGGTAGACCGAATCAAGTCTCTTTAGTTGAAAATGGGAAGGACTTGACTTCATATCTCCCTAGGTCAAGAGAGATATGAAGTTGGACTTATAAGGCCAACCAGTAACAAATTATACTTGATAGATTCAAGTCCTTCTGAGGCAAAAATAGAAAGGACTTGGCATCATATCTTCATTGGTCAAGAGAGATGCGACATTTGGCTGTGAATGATCTAACGTGCAAGAAATTACACTCAGCACACACATAAGGATTTACGCGAACGCTACTAGACCAATTCAACTCCTTAAAACTAAAAATTGGAAGGAGTTGACGTCGTATCTCCATAGGTATGGAGAGATATGACTTTGGGATTTACATGGTCTAACGTGTAAGAAAATAACACTGACCACTCGCCAAACGGTTTGTGGGAACCCTACTAGACCGAATTGAGTCCCTCGGGTTAAAATTCGAATGACGTGACGCCATATCTGCATAGGTTAAGAGAGATATCAAGTTTGACTTATATGGCCTAACGACTGACAGATTACATTCACGACTCGCTTAACGATTTAACGGAAAGACTGCTCGAGCTATTGAAGTCCTTTGAGGCAAAAATTGAAAGGACTTCACGTCATATCTTCATAGGTGAAGAGAGATAAGACGTTGGGATTTAAACGGTCTACCGTGTAAGAAATTAAACTGACCACTCGAATAATGATTTATGAGAACAATGCTAGACTAATTCAAGTCCCTTGAGATAAAAATTGGAAGGACTTGACGCCGCATCTCCATAGGTCAGGAGAGATATGACGTTGGCTTTAGATGGTCTAACGTGTGAGAAATTACACTCAGCACAAAAAGAAGGATCTACGCCAACACTACTAGACCAATTCCACTTCTTAGAACTAAAAATTGGAAGGGTTTGACGTCATATCTCCATGGGTCAAGAGACATGACTGTGGGATTTAGATCGTCTAACGTGGATGAAATAACACTGACCACTCGGATAAGGGTTTGTGGGAACACTACTCGACCGAATCGAGTCTTTCGAGTGAAAAATTCGAATAACATGACGTCATATATCCATTGGTTAAGAGAGATATCAACTTGGATTTATATGGTCTAACGAGTAACTATTACATTGACAACTTGCCTAACGATTTAACGGAAAGACTACTCGAGTTATTGAAGTCTTGAGGCAAAATTGAAAGGACTTGACGTCATATCTCTAAAAGTCAAGAGATATGACGTTGGGATTTAGATATTTTAACGTGTAAGAAATTACACTGACCACTCAGATAACGCTTTACGAGAACACTACCAGACCGATTCAAGTACCTTGAGATTAAAATTGGAAGGACTTGACATCACATCTCCATAAGTCAAGGGAGATATGACGTTGGACTTTAGTTGGTCTAACGTGTAAGAAAGTAAACTAACCACTCGGATTAGGATTTTTGGTAGCACTGGTAGACCGAATCAAGTTCGTTGAGTTAAAAATTGAGAAGGCTTGACGTCATATTTCCATAGGTCAATAGAGATATGAAGTTCTAAGGTCTAACGACTAACAAATTATACTAGATAGATTCATGTTCTTTTTAGGCAAAAATAGAAAGGACTTGACATCATATCTTCAGAGGTCAAGAGAGATATGACGTTGGGCTTTAAATGATTTAACGTGTAAGAAATTATACTAACCACACGGATAAGAATTTTCAAAAACACAGGTATACTGAATCAAGTCCCTTGAGTTAAAAATTGGAAAGACTTGACGTCATATCTTCATAGGTGAAGAGAGATATGAAGTTGAATTTTCATGGTCTAACGAGTAACAAATTAATTACATTAATCACTTGTTTAACGATTTAACGGAAAAACTACTCGATATATTCAAGTCCTCTAAGGCAAAAATTGAAATGACTTGACGTCATATGTTCATAGATCAAGTGAGATATGACATTTAGATTTAATTGGTTGAACGTGTATAAAATTACACAGACCACTCGGATAATGATTTGCGGGAACACTAGTATATCGAATCAAGTTTCATAAGTTAAAAATTAGGACGACGCCATAGCTACATATGTCAAGAGAGATATGACGTTGGGATTTATATGATATAGCAACTAACAAATCACACTAATACACATACAACATCAACATAACCCCAATGGCTCAGAAGAGGCTCCCGCCTAAGCGAGGTAAGGGGGGTCGGATGTACGCAACCTTACCACTGTAAAACAGTGAGGTTGTTTCCAATTGACCCAAATGATGCAAATGCAACTGACCATCTGCGATTTCACAATAAAAGAAATGCAAATCGTTTAAATAGCTCTTTGATATAGTCCATGATGCTCCAAATGTCAAAAAACAACTTAATCTTTGACACAGTGGAAATAGACAAAATTTAAGGGAATATAACTCAAGCAATTCAAGTCCTTAAAGCTAAAAATTGGAAGGACTTGACGTCGTATCTCTATTGGTCAAGAGAGAGATAACGTTGGGATATAGATGGTCTAACGTGTACGAAACTACACTGACTACTTGGATGAGGATTTACGGGGCACTACTAGACTGTATCAAGTCCCTTGAGTTAAAAATTTGTAGGACTTGACGTCATATCTCTATAGGTCGAGAGATATGACGTTGGGTTTATATGGTCTAACGAGTAACAAATTATATTGACCACTCCTTTAATGATTTTAGTGAAAAACTACTCGATAGAGTTAAGTCCTTTAAGGCAAAAATTGAAGGGTTTGACATCGTATCTTTATAGGTGGAGAGAGATATGTTGTGGTTGAAATGGTTTAACGTGTAAGAAATCACACTGACTACTCAGATAAGGATTCACGTAAAAATTGAATGGATTTGACATCATATCTTCGCAGATCAAAAGAGATATGACGTTGGGATTTGGATGGTATAACGTGTAAGAAATTACACTAACCACTCGGATAAGGTTTTACGGAAACACTACTGGACCGATTGAGGTCCCTTGAGTAATAAATTGGGACTTGATGCCATATTCCCGTAGGAGAACGATATGACGCCGTTGGGATTTATATGGTCTCTAACAAGTAACAAATTACACTGATCACTTGGATAACGATTAAGGGAACACTACTCGAGTGATTCAAGTCCTAAATTTCCATAGCTATTTTACGTTACCCTTGGCTATGTCAATATTTGAACATAATTTCAAACATCTAATAAAAAAGACCAGGAAATAATATTAATGTTGAACAATTCTATCATCTTCTAAAGTTACAAGGGAAATGAGCCTACATAGAACTAAAGTGCAAATATAATATTACTTACCTTAGAAGCAATAAGTCCAAGAGTATCCAATAAATCTTTCTTTTTGTTAACACGCACTATATGTTTCTTCAAACAATCTGAAAGCATTCAAGGTTATGGCTTGTTCCACAAGCATGCCCTATTCAAGTTGAAAACCAATATATAAACATACATATATATTAAACTTGCTTAGGAATAAAATATCAAAAGAACATGAGTTAACATGCTAATTTTTGTTTCTTAAAGGCCAAAGTCTGAATATGATCAGTTTATATAGGAACAAACATCTGTAGGACATGTGTGGATAATTTAGTTTCTTGATTCTTTAAGATTAAAGTCTGGAAGTTACCATGCAAAAATAAAATGATATGTAAAAAGCCTTTTACTCAAAGAAAAATGTCCCCAACAATGACATACCACAGCAGGTACCAGCAATCCCTAAATTATCTGTTTCTTTCTTTCTCGTTTCGACACAGTTCCAAAGCATCAGTCACAAACCGCTAGTCCTAGAAAAACTGTGTAAGTTCAAGAGTAAGTTGATGTATGAACAGTGATCCCATGGTAACAACCACCAATTACAAAGACGTGACAAAAGAACACAACTTTTACTAAAATTAGTGGACTTTCAAGCACATTTTCACGAAGTGTTAAGAAAACCTGGAGTCCATCCATGGAAGATTCGGAAGAAGAAAAAAGAACCTAGAATTAAAGAAAAAGTCAGATATACAATGGTGCGGAGCAGCCTGCTGAATTGGATTCTCTGTTTGTTGCAATCTTCTGTGAAATTAAATCACTGCACCCTGCAACAACTCCTGAAGTAATTGCCAAAAAAACAGTAGAATAAACACAAACAAAAGAAATGGGAAGATGGGTGACAGACCTTTGTCCTTAGAGGATGGAGTTGGAGTTGAAGGATGTACTTCTTCCAAGCCTCTGCTACAACATCAGACATGGTTAGTTGCTGTGTTTTTGAGCTCCAAGGCAAAAGATTGTTTTTGAATGGACTGACCTGAACACTTCAAACAACCCCCAAAAAAAAGAATCCTAAAACCCTAAATCCAAACCACAGTGAAAAAACCAAGAAGGAACCAATTACGGAGACATGAAAAAGAACATAACTTTACTAAAATTAGTCGGCTTTGAAGCACATTTTGACGAAGTATTAAGAAAACCTAGAATCCATCCATGGAAGATCCGGAAGAAGAAAAAAGAACTTAGAATTAAAGGTGAAGCGATCGATTAATCAAGGATCAAGAAACCGAAAATCCAAACCACGTCACACAAGGGAAACAAAACACGAAAAGCCCAAAAGAAGACTCTCAAGACCCTAAATCCAAACCACAACTAAATAAAAGATACCTCGAGGCCGATAGATCCGTGACGGCGAGCACAAGATTCGGATCGGAGAACTACGTCCCCCCTCCAACCCCTCTAGGTCTCCCACATCAGATCGGATTCGGGTTTAGGGTTTCGTGAGGGATGGGGATCGGAGAGGGAAAAGGTCGGGATTAGGATTTGGTGGGGGGATTAGGGTTTGGAGGGGAAAGGGAGTGGAGTGGTGGGAAAGATTGGAATGGGAGGGAAACATATACTCTTGCTTTCCTACCGTTGGAGTTGCCGACGTTGCTCACGCGGTTGGTACCAAGGAAGCCGGAAGGGATTTTTTTTATATAGAAAATAAATTAAATTAAAATGTGCTCAATGAAATTCGTTTTTTTTTAAATTGAGAATTAGGATATGCTATTATGGGTAATTAACCCGGGTTTGTGTGTTTTTTATGAGTTGGAAGAAAATATGTCATGACTCTTGTTTCTAACGGTTTTTCTTTTCATATCGTGGAGCAAGGATGTGTTCATGTTTGGGAGTTTTTCTTGTAATTTTATAATCTCAAACATACTGAACGTGTGAATATATTAGCATCATAAATCAGAATGGACGAACAACCGCGTGAAAACCATGAACAATCTCATGTATTATTTTCATATAAAATATTGTGCAATACATTTCATTTATTTTCAATCACACTTTTACGTGCAACACATTACTCTTGTTTTACAAATATACAATAAAATGATATAATAAATTCCATAAGTCATTAACTGTTATATCCTAACCCCTTTTAATGTTTTAATTGTGTTTAGGGGTGGTTTAGAGAAGGATTGAGATGGTCAGTTGAGATGGGTTTGGGGAGAATATATATGGTTTGAGTTCTCTCTCTCCCTCTCTTCTCACTCTCTCTCTCTCTCTCTCTCTCTCTCTCTCTCTCTCCCGCTCAACGCTCTGTTTCTCTCTCTTCCAACCTTGGTGCACAGTGGAGTTGTGTTCGGCGAGGAGGAAGACTCAGTGGAGTGCGCGAAGGATCGGGTTGGTCAGTTGCTCGATTGGATTCGTCGGAGAAGGGAAGGAGTTGCGTGGAGAAACTCGTTGTTGGATCATCAAATGATTTTCAAGCTTTAAAGTTATGTTAAGCTTGTTTTTACGCTCACCTAAGTTGTATGGGTGTTGGAGCGGTCGACGGTAGGTCGAATGGCTCGTCGGACCTGTACAATAGTTTTTCTGCACTATAACGGTCGACCGGTGGTTTGGGTTCGGTCGACCGGTTGTAGTGTATTTTGGGCAATATCTCTCGCACCGGTCGAACGATACATTTGGGTGGTCGACCGGTTGTGCAATTTGAGCGAGAAATGGAGGCTTTGGGTACTTTCGGTCGAACGAGACCCCTTTGTCGGTCGGTCGAAAGTACTGTCGTAGGTTGGTTGGGGAGTTGACCATCTAAACGGTCAACCACATGTTTGACTCGTCCGGACGACTTAAGTTAACTTAAAGGTTGTTCGACCGGAAGTGTTGTTTCGGTCGACCGTGTGGTGTGAATTGATGGTGGGTTTTACTGGTGATGTTCGGTCGACCGGAGGTCTTGGATCGTTCGACCGTTTGTTCTGTTGAGAAAATATGTTTCATTTTACTAGTGTTTTTCGGTCGAACGGGTCCCCTTTGTCGTTCGACCAATTGGCTGGTTTTTCGGTTGGGTCAGTCCTCTGGAGGGGGATTCGGTCGACCGGTGAGGTGTTTTCGTTCGACCGTTTTTACACAGTTTTGGTGTTTTCCTTATTATTGTTGATCGGCTAGAAGGCAACGGGTTCACCGACCCTTTTGGGGCGACGGACGGATAGGCCGGCCTAATAGCGATCAGTGGTGACTCTTTTGAGCGGGTTGTGGTTGTTTAATGTCGTGACTCTGGCGAATGAGGTAAAGTCGTAGCTCCGGTGAATGAGGCATGTATACGTCGTCGTCGTGGTTCCGGCAATTGATGAAAAACCATGGCTCTAGTAACATTGAGGCAAAATCGTGGCTCCGGTAACATTGAGGCAAAACCGTGACTCCGGTGAATGAGTCAATTGTTGGTGGTTTGCAGTGTTGGGTTTGTGTCATTTTATGGTTTTTGTATTCATTGTTTCATTCATGTGTTAGAGTTTGGCATACGGGATTTCCTTATGGAAACTCAAGCATAGTTCATGTTTGCATTTCGGTCCAAGAGTGGCGTTAGGAGGGTGGTGATCGTGAAGGAGAGTGTTCGAGACCAGATTCTGTTTTCCTTCTTTTTAGGTGGTTGTGATTACATGTGTATATTTCCTGTTTATGAGCTTTTGATGTAATCACATTCTTTTGTAAACTCAGTCACACACACATATATATATTATATGTTGGTGCACATGTGTGCGTATGTCTTTGCAGTAATGTCCTCAAGTTGATTGTATGTTTAAATTTTAAATTTTCCGCTATTCTGAGGACGTTACATTAACCAGAAATTTTTAGATGATTGCTAAGGTGCAACACATTTGCCTTCCTTCTTAAATAATGGATTGGGATCAACAATACACTTTGTGGCTTTCGCATGCGCCATCAATGTAGCATATATACGATCGATTCTTCGGGTTGAGCCTCACCTGACAATTATGTACATAAATAAATAATTAGTCGGATAAGTCGTGCAACATTAACAAACTCAAATATATGGTACGTATGTGACGTGTAATGATCACCTGATGATAAGAAGATGACAACAAAAGCAAGAAGACCACCAACGAGAGTTTGGCATGGGAAGAAAAGTTGAAGAGAGGTCATTCTTTTGTTTGTCCGTGGTTAGTTGACGAACTTATGGAATGCATACGACGCAGTTAAAATTATTATAGACGGACAATTAGTGGGCTAAGTGAAACAACCACGCCCCCCACAGAACACATACTGATCGCTTATTTTTAGGTGTCGAACTATCTGCATTCTATCTTTTGCAAAAAATAATAATCATTGTGGACATTATACTTTAGCTCCTTATTTATGGTTTCAAGGTGCACTTATCTTATCTTTTCAATGTACAACTTATAAGTGATGGTTATACAACCATGAAAACCACCACTTATAATGAGTTTTTTTAATTTTTTGAAGGAAAAAATGTCTATTCTACTGAAACCCAAGATATAACCGGTTCTTTAAACTGGAGTTGGAGAGTCGAACATAGGGTCATGCATGAAATACTCCAACATACATGGTAGTGTCTTGAGTTATATAAGGATACGTCCTACTAATGATAATTTCATCATTACAATTAATTTTGTAGAGCTAATTGAATACAAAATTAGTTACAGCAACAACAAGCAACAGTATAAATTAATCCAGGAACACATCGACCTCCGTTCTGCATACCGGTGTTGTCACAACCACTCCTGCAATCCACGTCTTGTAAGCAAGCTGCTTGAAAGCAATAGCTTCCCTCGTCAGGGCAATGCGGTATGTAGTTGTACTCGTCCCTCCAAACGCTCAACTTAGTCGAGCCTTCTGCCTCAATCGATCATATGCACACATATACACAAGAGGTATATGTATGTCACATTCGATCATTTCGTGTAATATATACAAAAATTAATAAAATTACACAAGCAAACCTGATGAGAGGGTGAAACTAAGAAGCAAAAAACTCAATATTAGGTTCTTGGAATTGGAAGAGAAGATTAGGGAGGACATTCTTAGTTTGATCATCCTTCTCTCCACCTTTCCACGCACAACATATGTAGGACTGAGACTACTTTGGATTAGTACGATGCGTGTGGTCAAACTTTATTACATTGTTTATAAGTTTTCCACATGCATGTATTTGGTAATGGAGCGGTGATAATGCACAGGAAGCAAGTTGGTAGATCATACATTTGGTGTGTGTGCGCGCGCTGGCGCGTCTCTCCGAGGGGCTTCATTTAATGAGTTGGCTAGCTTTCCAAAAAACTTCACGTAATTATGGGTTTATGGCCCATTAGGCCGAACTCGAGAGACTCTTTGCACTTACAGGCCATCGTGCTTTAGAGCCGATCTAAGAGCACAAATAATAACGCTCGGGTTACCCCGGACGCCTACACTCTCTCTACCACGTCAGCTTCTCTCTCTGCCACGTCAGTTCACCCAACCCACCCAAAAAAAACCATTACACATGCCCAGACTACCCCTACTCACCCTACACTCTCTTTTCTCCACATCATTTCTTAATTAAACAATTTTAATTCTCACACAACATTTAACAAATTATATTTTATATAAATCTAATTCTAATTATATTATAATTCTAATTCACGATATAATTATTATTAATTAACAATAATAATTATTCATTAATAATATTAATCACTATTAAACCACAAAAATTTGAATATTTGAAATTTGAAACGTGCGTGAATGCACAATATACACGTGAATGTACAGTATATGCGTGCGTGAAAAGTAATCTGCGTGATTGCACAGTATACGCGTGAAAGAAAAGTAGTCCGCGTGAATGTACAGTATATGCGTGCGTGAAAAGTAATCTGCGTGACTGCACAGTGTCTAATTTTTTCTCTATATATACCTTACACAAAACACAACCTACATCTCATATCTCTTCCACAAAACACAACGTTGCAATGTCTTCTCCGGATTACAACCGTTCTGCCCCCCCCCCCCCCCCCCCTCGTCCACAATCAAATCCGCGTCCACGCTATCCACAAGGATACCCCTCACATCCATTTTACCAACAACCAGACTTCTCCCACTACGCACCATCATTCCCACCACCGGACCAAAACTCATCATTCCCACAATTCTCCCACTACGCACAACCAGATCAAAACTCACAATTCCCACAATTCTCTCAATATGCACCACCATTCCACATAATCAACCGCAATTCCAGATGTTTGGCCGACACATGTCTCAACAAAGTAGTCCGAGTATGGCGGACACTGAAGAAGAGGGTCACGACGACGATGAGTCCCCACCACGACACACCGCCACACCACCATCCCCACCTCCACAACGACGCCGCTGCAAGCAAGTCTAAACTGCCAAAGCCAATCCAAAGATGTGGACCACAGTTGAGGACGAGAGACTTATCTCTGCATATATGGAACCAGTTGCGATGCGGTGACTAGGGCTGTAAATGGGTAATATTTTACCCGCAACCCGCCCCGCCCCGCCCCGCCTAATGCGGGTAGCGGACAAAAAAATATTACCCGCCAACCCGCTAACCCGCCACCCGCATAACCCGCCTAATAAGCGGGGCGGGTTGCGGTTGTCTTGCAACCCGCCTAATCAAATATATTATTAATTTTTTATATACCAAAATCATTTTAATGTTTCAATTTTACTCATAACCATTAACCCACCTTACCAAATCATTATTCAACACTAACCAAATGTCTAGTTTTTCACTCAACACACATCTAATTTCCCAAAAAATACAATAAGTAATTATTATTTTTCAAGTTTTGATGTTCTTTTATTTTTCTTAGAAAAAATCAAAAAAAAATTAAAAAACCCGCCAAACCCGAATAACCCGCCCCGCCTCACCTAGTCCAACCTTATGCGGGGCGGGTAGCGGTTTTTATTTTTGACCCGCCCTGCCCCGCCCCACATACCCGCTTAACTTATGCGGGGCGGGTAGCGGTGGACCAAAAACCTGCCCCACCCCGCTTACACCCCTAGCGGTGACAGGGACAAACCAGAAGTTTACTTCATTGTGGGCTAGAGTGAAACGTGTGTACGACATCTCCGTGGAAGGCACATGCCTCCTCGAGAGGAATGCGGAGTCCTTAAAAGGACGCTGGAGGAGAATTGTACCTGTTGTGAACAAGTTGGTCGGGTGCTTCGATCAGGCATTCTGACGGAAAAGGAGCGGCCAGAATGACGACGATGTTATCCGACAAGCGCATGTGATCTACGAGCGAACTCATGGGCCTAAATTTCTTTATTTTGATGCTTGGGTTATGTTGCGTAGGTACCGAAAATGGGAGTTTGTGATATCCGGAGCTAATACCGTGCGTGTTGACTGGGAGTCCTCGGAGTTGCACGATGAAAATACCAGTCAGGAAGCCTTGGGAAAAGAAAGAGCACGGATGACTCCAGGACGTAATCACCCTTGGATGCAGAAGAGCTGACGCCGGGGTCGTCTACACGCCCAGAATGTGTGAAGAATGCCAAGAAAAAGGCTAAGAGTGCACTACGCCCCGAAGGCGACACCAATGTTAGAGAACTTGCACAACAGCTTCGATACACCGCCCAAGTCAGAGAAGATGATTTCTTCAAGCAGAAGGAGTTAGTGGAAAGGAATTTCTAGAGGCATTTAAAAAAACTAAGTTGGACATGCTTCACTCTCTGATGAGGAAAGACAACCCGACGGAGAAGGATCAAAAAGTAATTGATAAACTTCTCGTCTGGGCAGAAGAGAATGAGTACATGTAGTTTGTTGTAGTCCGTATTTCGTATGGTTTGTATTTCCCTTAGTTTGTATTTCGTGTTGTTGTAGTCTGTATGGTTTGTATTTCGTATGGTTTGTATTTCCTTTAACATATGTTTCGTGTGGTTGGTTGTAGTTCGTATTTCAGTATTTTTAATGTATTGTTCTTATGGTATTGTCGTATTAATATATATTCTATTTTAAACCTTAAATATGGATTTACATTTGTTTATTTAATGTATATATTTCAAATTTTATTCCATTAATTACACCAAAAATTATTACCCCACATTAATAACAAATACTCAATCCATTAAAAACAAAACCCCAATAAATATTTATAAAAAAAAATCGACGAATGAGGGGGGGACACGTGCCCCCCACCCGAAGGCGCCCCGGGTGTCTTCCCAGGACGCCCAACGCCCGGGCAAGTGCCCGGGCGAATGAAAATCAGCTTGTAGTTTGTCGGCACACAATGTGCTTGGTAAATGTTGTAGTTCTATTTTAGGACTGATTATTACTTAGGAATTCTTTGAAACCCGCAAATATACGATCATAGCCCTTGCTTTTCTCGTTAAGAAAAGTTTTTATATTGAACATTCATACTGGTATGGACTCATGAGGCCACGAGCTTAAGTAAATTTAGCCATCAATAAATAAAACTTTTTTTGCTTTCAAAAAAATATTGTATGTATATCAGTATCTGTTTCTGTTGCGTCGGAATCAATGATCTTAATCAAGTCAATGTCATTCTCACCGAACTCATTCATTCAGTAATGGATGAGTGAGCGCTACCCGAGCAAAATTGTAATTTTCAAGGTCAATTTTGCGAAATGTGACTTTTCTATGTATATCAGTTTCTACTTCAATTCGCTGTTATAACTGAGAACTCTTTCTAAATCCAACTTGGTCACATCTCGCTGTACATCATTGTTTTTTTTGTTTTTTGTTTTTTTAGTAAAAGTTGATTCAATGCAATAAAAGAAAACCCGGCCCACAGTTTGTGAAACCACGAACCATATATAATTAACTAATGAAAAGGTACAGACGAGTTAAGTTACATATCCAAAGTAAATAATAGCTGGTTCAAACATGAAAAATAATGGTCTTTTTCGACCCAAAAAGAAAGCACATCTTGCTATACATCATTGTTGATTTTTTTCCCTTCTAATCAGTTATCTTTGCGAGAGAGAAACCAGTATGTGTTTCTTTGATTGATCTCTTAGTTGATGATATCAAAATTTTCAACCATGAATTATAAATGTATGTATAACTAAATTCTTTGCCGGAAAAATAATTTAAAAGAAATAGTCTTAATTATAGTTTACCTTCTGAACTACGTTACAATTTGATTTTGTCATCCTAAATTTTAAAAGACAATCACATCTCTTATACTTTCATTTTATTATACTTTACTTCATCTCTCGTCCAAACTTTAAGAACTTATTATTTTAGCACATATTCATTTATTTGTATTATTTGCCTAAAACACTCGTAATTCTAATTTTAAATGAGGATGGAATTAACAACTAGGCTATTTCATTTTTAGTCACGGCCTCACGGGGTAAGTTCGTATTTAGGAAGAGATTACATGCACCTTTTGGCTTTTGCTCACATGCTTAGATTGAAGAACGACAATAATTGCTAGCGAACATGTAAGAAACTAGCTTTTACCCGTTTGTGACAGGCAATACGACTTTGATGTGTTGCTGCCCACCATCCGGTCACTACCCGTGGAAGAACGAAAGAGTAAGCTAGCGTGAGAAGACAGAGCAAAAATATACATGAGACCGAGAAAGGGAAATCGTATATGGCAACGAGAGGGGTGAGGAAAAAGTGACAAAGTACTGAATTTCACTTTTCCTCTAAAATTCAAATTTCATGTACGTTGTTCTTTTTTGTGTCAAGAAGAAGCTAGATCTAAATCTCAATATGGTAGTTGGACTTTCACCTTACAAGACAACGAACCAAAAACTGCATGTATGTATTATTTTTTAAAAAATTGTTATAATTATTTTAAAAAAATCACAAGTATGAATCTACAACATTTGATTGAGAAAATTCTAAAGTGACCAATTGAACTATCTTAACTTAACAAAATTACGTATATATTATCCTATGACTTCTCTACCCAACTCTTGGACGGTTGGACCAATCCGTCGATGTAACCAAAATCCAAAGACGTCAAATAATAGTCTTCCTTGGTGCGAGCAACAATGGCTAGTGCCCGTTAGTTTGGGTTACCAACCAAGCTCGACTGATTCTGGAGCCCTGATGCCAACAACCTCATTGGACCGTTGTGAACGTGACTTTATTAGTGGACAATGCTAGTAGCTTGGTTTGAACATTGTCAACCACGCAAGAATTGTCAGACACATACCACTCCCTTGTATGATCACTCAACTCCCCTTTATGACCCGAAAGTCATCAACGTCGGACCAGGTGTCATGCACGTTCTGATAGGAACCAACTTTGTTGTTGGCAAAGGTTATTGATTGGTGCGACAGGGTTACAATAATCATAAGAAGACCGACGACAAGTATTTGGTTTTGAAATGGGGTCATTGTGCTCAAGAAAAGAATGATAACATGAATGCACGAGAATTTATATGCTACCGAGAGTTTTTTCTCTTGAAGGAATGTGTCCAAGATGATAATTGCCTCGGATATCCATATATAGTACAACTTGAGATTTTTATGAGTTTTTTTCATTTTGTTACTTCTACCATTTTCAATCAACACAACACCAAATCCTTAGACCCTATGAACTATATTTTGATATCACTTTACATCTCTAAACTTTCAAAGTAACAATTACCTCCTCTGAACTTTCATTTTGTAATATTGTTCCCCTAAATTTCAAAAATTCATTATTTAACACACATTTGACGTTTTTCCCTAATTTTTTTGTTGTATCCCTAATACACTTCTAAACTAATATTTACGTGAAAATTTGAATCAAAATGGAAGTCAGATATTGTTGAAATTTGAATTGGATTGGATTGAGTATTAAGGATTCAACAACAAAAATTGGAGAAAAAACGTGAAATGTGTGTTAAATAGCTACTGTCACAAATATAGCAATTTCATTCATTGAAAAGATTTTCACATAAAAATACCATTACAGAAAGAAAAGGATCATATAATTCTGGATCTCCAAGTAATCACATCAATTGTTAAAGACTCCATATCACAAACCAAATTACCTTTGATGTTTGAAGCAATATTCTCTAAATCAATGTTAAAATATAATAGTGGTGCTCCTCAATAATAGACAACCTCTTAGGGAATGTTCAAAAAATTAGATACAAAGAAAGAACAAGAAAAGTACCTCGCATTCTTGTCAGGTGCTTCCCTAAAATCTACCTAGCCTGATCATCATGGAGGATGAGATCAATCTGATCATGCTGAGCCACTGCAACTCTATGTTTGCCGACGTCAGTGCCTCGGCCTTAAAAATAGTGGACATATCCAAAACTTGAAACAAACTGGACCCATCGAACTAAAATTTAACCACATGAAAAGTCTCCACCGTTCATTTGTGAGTCCATGCCCACTCTACGGTAAAACAAGACATAGGCTGCTGGTGTCCAAAGTGACTCCTCATTGACAGGAGAAACATGACTGTCATCAAAATGGTACCAGTTGTTCTCATCAATTAACTGAAAATTCACAGAGAAATAATAGGTTATTGTAAATTTCAATAGCATCTCAGAAAATTTCGACAGACTTAAAAGACGAAAGCCTACAATTTTATGAACAAGAAAATGCAACTAACACTTGCCAAACGAACAAAAAATAAAAAGAGAACATAGTCGAGACAACCTTAAGTATGAAAAAAAGGATTGATATGGTTAGATTAATGAAATCGAAAAACAAATTGTGAAAACCACAAATTAGAAGGTAGAGTGTTAAAACATCAACAATGGAAAATTGTAGGCATACTCTGCATGATCTTCTGGCCTTCTGAATGAAAAAATATATATATATTTTACCTTTGCATAAGCAGAGTAGTGGCCACCACCTAGTCCCCCGTAATGATTGCTTATGGCGTATAGCTCATATACAAGTGTTGGTCCAGTAGTCGGTCTATGCTGTATGTAGTTGCTCATATCAAGATTATGAATAGGAAAATTGACGAATGTGTCAAGCTTGTTCTTCAAATATCTGCTGTAAGAAAATCGCTTCAAGTGAATCACAAGAATATCTGGCAACTTCCAAAGATCAAGCTTCTTCGTGGCTTGTCTGTGTTCCTTGCACTTGGGGCAATACCTTCAAAGAAGAGAATAACCATCAATAAGTTGGGATTTATAGCTTTTTCGTAAAATATAAATTGTGAGGACAAGACCCACCACATATCATCTGGGCCAAGTGGTTCTTCCTTCAAGAACGCCTCTAAACATGAAAACAAGGAAATTGCTTCCTGCTTTGTTTTCTTAAGTGAAAAGGAAGATTTGCACACTTCTGGCAAATCATTGAGATAGCTAGCATCGTACAATGTGTGTTCAACTTGAGACCAATCCAGCAAAAGCCTAGCACAACCCCCATGACTAAAAGTATCATTAGCAATAGGCTTGCTACTAACAGCCTTTTCATCTGTTAGAGAAAGCTGCAAATGATGAACCATGTGATGCTCTAGTTCTCCATTGGGTAAGGACAAATTTTCACCATTCAGACAAGAACACTCTTCTTCCAAAGGGATATCATTGACGTTCGGGTCATTCTCCTTGTTGCCTTTATTTTGCTCAGATGAGAATGCCTTTTTCCGTGTAAGTGGTTGAAGAACCATTCTGACTGCATCTTGGTATGTTTCTTTACATTGTGGTCCATCATTCAAACATGTCACAAGTGGTGTTCCCATAAGTTTACGGTACATATTGCTTTGATGATCTGAATTTCCACTGAGAAGATAATAAGAACACACAACGTTAACATCATTCAAATTTTAAGAAAGTTGAGAAAGTAGGGAGAAAAGGAGCAGTGGGAATATAGTTACTCACTTTTTACTGTTCTGATGCATTATCTCTAGTCTTTGCAACTTCTCATGCTCTTTGGGAAGAATATAAGCTACTATGTGTTCCTCATCCTTGATGCTAGATATTATCTCAGAGGAATTCTCAAAATATCTATATATGAGATGGTCATATACCTGAAGTGTGACAAAATAATGTACAATATTCATCAGAAAACATGTTATCTTGTCACGATTAGGAATGCACAAGAGTAATGCTTCACCTCTGCAAGTAGTATAGCCTTATCACTCTTTAAGCAACATGCAACACTCAGTGCCTGAGTCAAATCATTGATGCAACCATGTTTCGGGACAGTAACAGAGAAAGGCATGGGTAGAGCACTTCCATCACCATAAAATATAGTTACATTCATCGTCCGAACAGCAGTAGAAGGAAGTGGCAGGGACAGGTACATGAAAGGATCAAAAGTCACAGAAATTTTGCTACAAACTGGGCATACTAATGTCGACTTGTATTGACCCTGAAATAATAGAAAAATATAAGAGATGCCACAAAACCACAGGCTACTTCTGCATTAAAAAGCACAGCAGGATGGAAGTGTTAAATCAGAAAGCTAGTACATCACAAGGAAAAAGTGCTAAAAAGTAGTTTTTCATTTTTTTAACATGAGCAAAGGGATAAATTAGCACAATGAGAAAATGGATGGACAAAACATGAAAATAATGGTGTCTAAAAGATGGAAATGAACAGACAATTCAACATAAATGATTGGAGGCTTGTGCAAGTATGGGGGTTTTCAGGGCACAATATTAGTAAATGTGTTAAAAAAATAAAAACCAACTCCACTTGAAGAATTCAAAAAGACAGACAAATGCATTTGTTAAAACTCAAACTGGATAAAAAAATAAGACCTAAAATGAAACAAGTTCAGTGGGCAACAGAGAGGTGTCATCTGTTAAAAACTTAAAATGGTTGGAGAACTAGACGACCCAGTTGTAGAAGTCAACTAGGTTGAAGAAGTTATGCAATATAAAAGTTTGAAGTACTGCAAATACAACTGAAATCCCAACAACCATAAGTGGCCCTTTTAAAGTTTACTAAGAATATTGTCTGAAGGAATGAACATAATGGAAAACAGGTAACACACACAGTGATGCATATAAAATGAACAAATAGTCAGATACTCACTTGACAAATATCAACAATAATGGAATCATTTCGAGCCTTGTGATTTTCCCAGCACTCGTGTGCAAATTCTTCATCTGGTCGACCATCTGCGTCCTTGGTTTCAATGTAGGGTTTGCGTTTTACGCGATTTAAATCTTCATGCAGTCCATCCAATAGAAAAGCAAGAAGTTCCTGAATGACATAGGCATAAATAAAAGAGTAAGTGTGAGCAAAATAAAATTATGAAATTTCTTTCATAATTATTTATTAAGTGATAAATTTATCTTTGACATTCACTTGGGATATTATTTCCAAATGTTAACGTGATTTGGTTGGTTGAAGCCTTGAAGGTAATATCGTACTATAGCTTCATTAAGATTCTCAGTATCTTGGCTAGGGGTGAGCAAACTACGGTCTGGACCGAATTTTTTCGGTCTGGTCTTCGGTCCGGGGGATACTGAAAATTCGGTCTCCGGTCCGGTCCCGGACCGAACCAAGATTTTGTGGGTAAAATTTGGGTTTTGGACCGAACCGGACCAACCGGAATTTATTCGGTCCGGTCCGGTTCGGTCCGATCCTGGACCGAAGCTCACCCCTAATCTTGGCCACATACAACATAACTATCCTAGATCATGGTCATTCCTTCTGATGGATCTCCAAGTAGAGTTGTCATAGGTTGAAATGATAATTTGGTTAAGAAAGGCTTGGCCAACTCTTAAAGGTATTGTGTTCACCAACCACGCTTTTATGTCTTTATGGATCAATTTGTACTTGGCTTCTTGCCAAATCAAACAGAACAGATAGAACTTTCATGAGACTGTCAAAAACACCACATCGAAGATTTAAATAGGGGTATGTATATATAGTATAAACTCATGTTTACAAGAATACACAATTCACATCATACCACATGCATTTTGTTATACGAATACAACTTAAGCATGTGAAGTGCAATAAGCATAAATAAGTCAAAATAAAGGAACATAACTTTTATACAGTGTTTATGCTTATGAACAGTTACGTCAAATTGAGATTCTTATTTAGTACATAAAGTGTATTTAACTCGTCTTGCACAAGAGTGTGGTATGCTACCAAGGGAAGATGGAGAAGCAAATTGCCCTTTATAAAGAGAGATGATTGTACGTTAAAAATGCACCAAAAAGAGAGCTTCAACTAAAAATATTAGAAAGGGGAAAAGGCTACATAATTTTACCCTTCTGCTACTTGGAAGGATTAAAAAATTCAAATTTGAGAAAAGAGGAAAACAATCAAGACAATTCCATGTTGGAAAAGAATCACAATCTTAAAGCGAACAGTTCCACATTCACTGACATACTTTTGGAATCCCAAATAGCTAGTTGTGACCAGCAATATTTCTAGGATATTGACGATCACGTGAATTTTATTGCCACAAACTATAAATATAGAAAGTACTGTACATATTTTATGGCATTATCAGGATGAAGTAGAGTTCAAAATAGGTTAATGAATATAAATTCATAGGAAAAACCAAAAGGGTAGCTCTAGAAAACACATTCAAAGTATTTCCAACCTGAGAATCATGCTGGTTATAGCCACTAAATTGGGGTGCAAACAATGCGAGCTTTGATTTGAATAACCGTGGTGCTACTGGTGTTCGCCCAGACGACCATAATTTTCTTAAAAGATCCCCAAATGCCATTGCAAGTTCACCCTGCCAATTCTCGAAAACAATTTTGTAGGCATTATGATATTATATAAAAGGGCAAATCAATCGATTGTATAGTGAAGAAATTGAACCAGCACAATATATCAAGGCAGAATAGGTGTCAAACTGACATTTTTAGAGTACTTATGTAGCAGGAGATAAAACCCCCAAGCTTGGGGACATCAAAAAAACAAATCTAGAGTCAAACCTTGATCTATAAGAGAAAAATAAAGTTAAGTAATATTTAATTACTTGCATTCCCAGAGGATTATCCTTGTTGATCTCCTCACTGTAATCCTTCAGAAAGTACTCGGCAATTTCAGGAGTGTGGACCAAACACTGTATGGCACTGTTCATGAAGCAAGTATTGCCCAGATTATGCAATCCTGTCAAACCTCTATCATCTTCCTGGGTACCATTGCTCAAATGTGAGTTCCCACCATTTAAACCACTTGCTGTTGAATAGAATCCCTCCGGGGATGAGTCAGACTTGGAAGCATTGGAGCAGCCATTTGAAAGAGCAGGACCACCTGCAATTGAAAAGGATGTTCTAGAAGGTTCCAGTTGAACCAATGCCAATGTATTTCCTGTTGAATCCATTCCGAAACTAGATGGAAAAGGATCATCAGACTGTAATTCCAACAATATCTGTGATATCAGAAAGAAAAAACTGAGTTTAGTTGGTAGACAGTTAAAACAATTTAGTAAAATTGACCACAATGTGTGAGAAGAGGTAGAAGCAAAAAATAAATTTAGGTGGAGTCTGCAGTAGGAATAAATTCTTGTGTTAAGTTGGGTTTGATAATGTAGGTGTCGTTTGTAAGTATAGGACCGTATGGACATCGCAACGTTTAGTGGGCAGAGATAAAAAGTTGTCACAAACATCAGTAAAAATCCTTATAGTTACCAATAAACCAATTTGTATAGTACCAAACATAATACAAAGTCATACGATAATTGTCTATATTCTATAACTTAATTGTCCAAATCAAATACAAGATAGAAACCTCACCTCCTGGTCCATGACAAGTGCCTCTTCTACAGTTTGATCCAAGCTGTTCAATTTTTTTTGTTTTTTCTTGTCAAAGTGGTCCCAAATGTCAAACTGGAAGGCAGAAGACAATTTTTTTTGTGAGAATCATTCAAATATGAACAAAATGTTAAATGGAGCTAAGAAAAATGTACCCTTGACTCCCCTAACTGAGGTAACGATGTGACCCTGTTGTAGAGTTCACCAACAGTGGCCTATAATGACGAAAACCTTGCATAGCTTAGAACACAAGACAGAAACAACATATATATAGCAGAGTATTTGTAGAAAAAAGTAAACTGGGCATGCTATCCTGAGATAAGAAAGTTAAACTGCTTTTCTCAATTAAAGCAAAAGGACTCAACAAATTCATTGCAGTTCTTATTTATTGTGAAGTAGCAGACAATGACAATGATCACATATTTCATAAAAGGTCAATCTGGAACGATGTCTCCATTATTTCTAGGATAAAGGGTTTTTTCTTGTTATCAAAAATTATTGTTTTACTTATTAATCCATGACTCACCAGGATTAAACTACACTAGAAATAGCTCATCTCTTGTGAAAGAGTTCAGAATAAAAGGGAGGCAATCAGGTAGGTTGTAGCACAAAATGAAATTCATACAAGACATTATATTACCTTCCTGCTTATTCGAATAGTTCTTCTTGAATGATCTCTTGCGTCAATTAGCTGAAGAGCGGTAAGATGAACCTCTACCATCCAATTGTTCCCATGTAGACCTTCATTTAGAATAAGCTTTCTTGGTATTGATGGACCTCCTTCATACCTGCAAAAATGAGAAGTTTACACTCCACACAACAAGTGAACAATAATGGATTGTCACCAAGGTTAGGGAGCATAAATTAGGTGCAATGAAAACAACATCCTCTTATGGTTGAGATTTTAGGCACTTCTATAATGATTCTAATGGGTTAAATTTGCGTGTGTGTGTGTGTGTGTGTGTGTGTGTGGGGGGGGGGGGGGGGGGGGGGGGGTTATCGGTCGTTAAAATTATCTGAGTAGAGCTCAACATGCACTTGTTTAGATCAGAAGCAACATAGAAAATATTGGTTTCAGAAAAAAGTAAGGAAACGGTTATTATTCTAAGCTGAACTTTTTAGCTAGATAGCATAGCAAGGCAAGACGGCATGTGTTTCTTTCCCTTGATATTTTATTGTGTCCATCAGTAAAAAAATTGCACAATTAAAACGAAAAAAATAAATAAAGACAGGGATGTTCAAAGATCTTATTTACTTATTTTTTGTTCCTTGGTTTCCCTCTACAATAGGATGCCTCGGCTCCCATGGTTAAAACAATTTCTTAGATTCCAGCTATCGGGGATGTTACAGCTGTTCTAGATATTTAATAGTTCGATATTTCAACTGAAGCTTGAAGTTCTCATACAGAAATAAATGAAAATTGACCTAGTGCCTCAAAATCCTTTCTATAACTGTGTTTTAATATTTTGTGGACAGTATAACTAAAGTTACAGCATGCGAAATTGAAAAACAAGAGGAAGCGGAGGACATTACCATTCAATTAGCCTCTTCCACACTTCTTGAGGCACTAATACAAAATCTTGCTCTTCCATCAAATCTCTACTAATAACCACTTCATCACCTTCCTGGTTAGCTTCTTTATCTAATAGTTCAGTGTTATCAATTTTCCAAGGTTTGAATGGAATATCCAAAATGCCATCATTCTGGCCAACTCTGGACGGTTCGTCCGACCTGGTTGCTCCAACATAATTTTGCCACTCTCTCCACCACCTGCAGTAACACATCCGGTTTTCACACGCACGACTATAGCAAAACAGAAATAACTAGACCGGCAAAACTCCGACAAGAGGTAACATCTCAGAAACGCAAATAACTAGATCTTCTACGAAATCAAAATAACGGTAAAATTTCCGGTTAGTACCAAATTCAAGCCATAACAACGAATGTCGACAATCCAACACAGAAACTAGATTCATCAAAAACCTTAAAACAGACAATCACATATCAAACACCACGAAACCATCTCCAAAGACCGATCCAACGAAAAAACCTCATCACCACAACAAAACCCCTACCTAGCATTAACAACGTAGTAAACATCCCCTTCCTTCCGATTGGAAAGCGCGGCGGCCTCAAGCTCCTCGACGATCCGCATCTCCTCGTGGGGCGCACACGGGAGGCTGGAGTCCGCGACGAACGACGACGCATCGGGGGCCGGGATCGTCATGGCGGCGGGCCTGCGGAGGAGCGAGAGCGAGGAGAGGAGGGGAGAAGGATAAGCACAGTTCCGGCCGGCGTCCGACGGGATCGGGACGAGGATGGGGTCGCTTGGGGATTGGGCGTGGAACCGTGCGTGCTGGGATGGGGGAACCGAAGAGACCGGTAAGGGAGGAGTATGTAGGGGATTTATGTGGGTTAATTGCGGTTACGGTCCTTCTAGTTTTGTTCTTAATACGAGTAAGGAACGAACGACACGAGCGAAGATTTTGACCTATTATTAGTCAGGATATGTGCTTAACAAGATATCACATATTTCAAATCTACACAATTCATAAAAATTACATTAGATATTCATCGTTCATATTAAGAATAATGCGATAGAAATTTCCAAAAAACTTTAAAAAATGAACTATTTTTAGAAGGTCGAGTTCATCTTTTTTTTTTCTAAACATATATATAGCTTGGCAGATTCTTTTCTTTCTATACATTTTTTGCCTTTATTTTTCAGAAAATACTGTTTCAAAAAAGATTCGTAGGAGTATACTAGTGGAGGTAGCATATAAGTCAAAACGATCAGGATGAAAATGGAAAATTTGGAGCTGAAGGAGATTGGCACGGCTAGACTGATATATTTACTAACCATTTTACCACTGGATGCAAATAGTGCATGTGTAATTCATTATTCAAATATTTGGGCTTTTAGTTTTATCCTCTTAAATGACCCAAGTGCTGGTGGACTCTTGGCTGGAAATCCCATTAAACAGGTCGTAAATAAATTTTATATTAAGTCTATACGCGACAGCGTGAAAAATTATATGCGTAGTTGTCCCTGGAGCGAACGCGTGTTCCTGAGTTTATGTTGGCGATTAGTCGCACGTGTTCGCACATGACCAGCCCTGAATGTGGACTTGGGAAGTTCAGAAGAAAAAACACAGGAATACAAATGAAATCACTACGAAGCTCAGACAAAAACTCAAGAGATAAGCTAAGCCATTCGAACTCCCTGTATAGCGTAACGTAATACAAATCCTTGAAACATTGGAGTGCTTCACCAATCACCAATTCTCAACAATTAACTTGAGCTGCATTTTTTTTTGTTTTTTTTTTAGGTGCGCTTTAGCCTTGGAGAAAAGGGTGAGTCTAAATTTTTAGATTAAATCAAATTTTTTCGTTTTTCTCCTTCCGTTCCAAGCTCGCCTATAATATAATATAAATTTATAAAACTTCAAGCTGCAAGCATGATTCTAAACACATTGAAATTCTAATTTGTTTGGACCTTTCATTGTATTTTTTTACTATGCACATCTGCAGTGGGGATTAAACGACCCCAAACACCAAATACACTTAAAACATGTGGTAACTGATCAGGGTCAACTTCTCCCCAAATGCTTGATATTCCACATTGCAATTCGCCCAATCTACGCAGCTGCTCTTCAGCCTCCAGTCCCACTGGCGTTCTTCGCCCCACCGAGGGCTACATCATGCAGCTTATGAATTCTAAACGTCCAAATATAGTAAGACATCATACACTTCAGTGATAAATTACTAATTTCAAGCATTAAAAAAGAAAAACAAATTCCTAACTACTTTGCAACTAGAACATTTAAATCATTGAGATCAAACACAATACGATATTTAAGCACTAGAAATTTCAAAACCTAATTCCTCACAAATAGTAAACCTTGTCCAAACATTACAACACGTGCCAGACTGGTGGATTTCTACCAGATGATGCTTTTGTACTCGCAAGGCTACTTGGGATTCTTATTTCCAATTACAACTCAAAACTACAACAAAACTCCCAGCCAATACTTCCTCAAAAAATTAAAATAAAACGAGATGTACACAAGAAGCAAACCAAGCATCAATACTATATCCTGGAAGCACAAAAATGCCCTCACCTCTACAAAAAAAATTCATGTTCAAAGCACATTATTTACAAAAGCTACAACAGGGCATTCAGTCATCCACTAGCTGATCTCCCAATCATTTTTCTATTCTTCAGTTGCAAAACTACTGGTAAAACGAGCACAAACAAATCGAGATTTATCTGCTGACCACCAGTCAGCTTCTCAAGGCCAATTGGGAGATTTGATCTCAGAATCTACGAACTATCAACTAAACCAAACCTAGCTGTCAGCTATGTACAACATTTAATCAGAATCATCGGATATGGATGCAGATGTCTCGCTAATTACATGTGGTTTGCCATCTCGGATCTGATACCCACTCGAGTCACTTTGACATTCCTCATTTCCTGAACGAGAAATTGAACTAATGTCATCATTTGAGGATGCATCTTCTATTTTTCCTTTTCTAAACTCCAACAGAACTCTTCCCTGTAGAGAAAGTCTTCTGCGCTTGCGAGCTTTTCTTTTGCCCTTTGGGTAGTCATCCCGGCAAGACTCGTCATTTCTGCATCCTATTTCCATCGAAATCTTGATTTTAGATGTTCCATCATCCGAATCATCAATGGCAGAGTCAGAGTTGAGTTTTCTTTTCTTCTTGATTGAATTAGACTGCCAGAATTTTAAAACAATTACACAACTTAGTTGGCATAGATAGCGTTATCAAAATGAGAACATGTACACAGAATTCAATATAAAAGACAGGGTAGCCCTGACAAAAAAAAATACTAGATGACCATAACTGAACAAGTTATTGTTACATTTTACTCAGAAGACAAGAAACAATGATTTCTCATTTTTGCACAAGAATATGTTGTTTTCTTGCTTCAAATGCACGGGAGCCAATGTCAAATTAACTAACTCCAACAGTGTATAAGCAATAACTATACAGCATGATCAGCCTCATTCCTTTAATAGCTTGTTTGCTCTCGCTAAGGATTGAGTCTTAAGTCAAAGCAGTGGTCATTGCATTGTTAAAAAACATTTTGAGAGTGGAAAGCTCCACTTCCGGAGTTAACTCTTTAAGGTCATTCATTTGTTGGGACTCTGGACCTTAAGTTCATGATATACAAATTTACACATGATACAACTCCCCCACTTCTCTTTTGAAGTCACAGGAAGTCAGAGAAAACTCAAATGCAGTATGAATCTCAAACAAACCTCCTAAAACCAGAATCCTCGGAACTTCAGTTCTAGATCTCAAAAGTTTCCTGCAAAGCATTCATACTCTTTGAAAACTAGTTGAAAAATTATTTAAAGCAAATGAAATTGAAAGCCACAATGAATAACTACACATGAACTTATGCTTCAACAACAACCCATTGGAATGCTTTCACATGAGCATGTGAGATCAACCTTTTACTAATGATTACTAGATTATATTTGGTGAAGTTAAGCCTAGTGCACACATAACTACAAGTGTGGTTCATCTTCCTTTCTTTTATCGTCAAGAAAGCATTTGGACATGCAAATTAAAGAGGATACTTTTCGCAAAGCTGTACCCTTTTCAAAAGACATAAACATGAATAGCCGAACAACAAAAAAAGAGAATCATTATTGGCAAGGTACCTTTCCACCATGGTCAACAAGATGTGCCCATTCACTTTTGTTCTTTAAACAGTCAAGAACCGCTATCATGTGGCTCGAATATGGATATCGTTCTCCATTAGCTTTTCTCAAGTTTTGCCAGTGCTGTATGGAATAAAACAACAGTCATGAGAGTCTGCAAACAAGGTAGAACAATTATGGAACTAACACGCAAAGAAACATACAGGAAGAACAGCATCGCAGACTTCCTCATAAGAAAGGTCTTTTTTCTCGCTCATTATCTCATCAACCAACCCTTATAATTAACAATCCATAATCAGTTATTAGAATAATCAATTTAATAAACCAGTACCAACACAATCAAGTCTAAGTATGCATACCAGGCAAAGTGTGAGAAGCAACACCTGAGCAATCATCTAAAGCAACCCTGGGTAAGCAATGCAGTTATGCCATATTTTGCTTAAAGCAAACAAAGTTGAAGAATAGTAGTACATTCGTACCTGTTCCCGACACTAACTGAAGCTTTTCCTCCAACGGGAATGAATCACCAGGTAACCTCTTCAGGGAGTCTGCCTTTGCATGTTCACCTATGACTATAGAAGTCTGATGTCTCTTAGAAGAAAATGACATGTCATCCACCTTTTCTGCCGGATCACTTAAATCACTGGCATCATCTCTATTCTTTCTCCTGGATACCTACAAGTTGCAGCTCAATTAGACATATACCTAGGATAAAATAATTGTTACTGAACAAGTCAAGTGACCTTCCTTTCTGATGAGAAAAATAATTGACCATATAAAAAAAATCTACACCATGAACTCACCAAAACCTGCAGCTTCCCTCCAGAGCTAGAAGAGCGCTTTGAAAGACTGCTAGTTCCATTAGATGGCAACTGTATGCCACCAGTTTTCAAGCCACGAGGTAACCTGGAAACTCTAGGAGAGCTGTTGAGTTCCTGATGTAATCTTTTGGCGAGCTGGGAAAAAAGGATTTTATCAAGAGGAGTTTAGATGAATAATGGAAAACATTAAATCAAAATACAAATGGATATTTCACCCACCTCTTCATCACTTAGAGTTGCTGAAGCATTGATTGATGATGGAGGGTGCATAGTTGTTGAATGGTTAGACATTTTGTTAGATGTTTGAGAACTAAAAGAAATAATCCTCTCATTTTTATTGGAAGACCCTGAGGCTCTGAGCTTGATCATCGAAGCACTTTGACTCTTCAGGGAACCATTACCAGCAGGCTTCCCCGAACCCGACAAGTTTGTAGGATGCTCTGAGGAAGAGGCTTTAGCAGATGAACAAAGTACATTTTCCTTCGGATTTTTCATCTTGAGTTTAGATGGAGGAACCTGAAATGTTTCAGAGCTTGCCAATTCGTCACCTGAAGGTCCTAGACCTCTTACACGAACTTCAGAGTGCTTTGAGACATCAGAATGTGTGCCCACTGAAATCTCTCTATTACCATCACTACCAGCACTTAGTTTGACCCGTTTGGCAAATGGAACATTCTTGCTAGAGGTTGCAGATAAAGTACTAGTAGGGGATTTATAACTACCGGTATAGGGCAAACTAGCACTGCCTTGAAGGGATGAATTTGCAAGAGGTTTTCCAGCAGATGCAAGCACCTCATGTTCATCAGATGTGCAGTAAGTTTTATTTTTCATAACTAATTTTGCAGGATTGCATTCTGATGACTCTTTCCGCAGCAGGTGCAGTTCCGATGCCCCTTCTGCTTCCTGCCCTGATTCTTTGAGCTCATATGAACATGGAATGGATGTACTTCCCTCTAAAAGCTTATCACAAATGTGTAGTCTCAATTCTGGTTCCCTCTTAGTATCATGAAGCTTTTCTGCAGAATACAGTGATTCGTTTACTGTTTCATCCTGTAGATGGTCCTTTGATGAATGACTTGCTAGTGTCTGGTCGCACGACTCCAATGACATATCTGAATTTGGTCTTCCATTGCTTAGAACTGAGCAATCTATACTCAACCTGTGTGCAACAAATACATCACTCTTTGGCCTGCTAGCTGTTTCCTGCACCTGTGGGAAATCAGATGATAGAATTTCAACCTTTTCATGCTGTTTGGAGAACTTTTCTGAATTCAGCTTATCATTCGTTCCAACAGCCAGCACCATAGCTGAATTAGCAATGGGCTGGTTGAGTACTAGTGAAGTTTCTTCTTTGATTTCAGTCTCCGTAGGATCTTGAGAAAGTTTACATAATGAAACCGAAGCACAAGTAGCAGGAAATTCAGGAACACACCCCAATTCTATAGTAGCATGCTTTGGGTTGCCAGGTTCCTCTGCAGCACTAAAAGAACCTTCGTTTAGATTCCTCATGTGATTGCTACCATTACTAAATTGTATCAAATGACCAACATCTGAGCTCAGTTCCTAACAAAATGACAAAAGCACTCAGTGAGAACTATTTCTGGAATGTTAATAAATAAATCAAAAAAATATATCGGTAAATATATTGAAGAAAGTTAGCATGCATGGAGAAAAAATAGTGGTGATGTGTAATTTAATTGTTTTTTCTATAAGATTCATGTAGAACTCATCAACTAAAATCATAATTTGAGATCATTGTCACAGGATTCTAGCCAAATAATTCTAGAACAAGCGGTTTTACACTTTAACTAACCATCATCGCCTACATGGAGCCTAGACAAACTACATACAAATTATAATAATTTGAATTGATGTATTGGAATAACTTTTGGCTTATATAATTTTTCCAAGCAATAGCAGCTCATTACATGAAAAAATATTTCTGTTTAAATGATTGGATGACAGATACAACGGAGAGGAGAAAGTTGAGAGAAGGGAGACTTGGTGAACAATGGTGGGGGTGCAAAATGAATACTAGAAACATATGCAGATGAAGCTCATTCTAAAGTTAGTAATTTAGTATACCCATGAAAGAACACCAAAAGGGTAACCAACCACAAACATAAAACACAAGCAGTGAAGTTGCGATTGGTGTCAGTTTAGAATCCAAATAACCTACATAAACAAACATCTTCTGGGATATTAAAAATACTTATTATTATCTTATTGAACTTTCAGTAAAAAATACAAAATAAGGAATACTCAAAAGTTACTTTCTTGAATATTGCAAAAGAACAAGAAAAAGAAATGTTGCTTTACGCATCATAGGAAATATGAAAAATTACTGATGGAAAAATTACATATTGTCCAATTCTGATGAGTCAAAGCATAAACCCTTTTTGGAATATTCCCAAAATATGCATAATTGTGTCCACATCGGCCAAAATTCAAGAATGTATATCACAGTGTTCTGAAAACCGGGCCGGACCGGCCGGTTGGACCGTGAACCGAAGGCATGGCCGGTCCGGTAACCTGCCAAAAAACCGTTTTTGCATTGAACTGCTCTGAACCAGTTCGACCAGCCGGCCCAGCCGCGGTTCTGGTCCGGTTTCTCCCCAAATCCGGATAAAAAACCACCCGACCCTTTCTCCCCGAAACCCACCTTTCTCCCCTAAACCCCAAACCCACCTTTCTCCCCTCACTGCTGCCGGACCTCTGGCCGCCGCGGCTCGCCGTCGTCTCCGAGTGGGGAGCAGGGAGGGAAGCGGAGTGGAAGGGGAGAGGAGAGGAAGGGGAGGGGAAGGGAGATGAGAGCAAGGTTGTGGAGAGGATGGGAGGGGCAGAAGGCAGAGGGAGTGGGAGCAGGAAGGGAAGAGGAGAGGAGAGAGGTGTTGGAGGGGAAGAGGGTTTTTTACTTTTTTTGTTGGGTGGATTGGTGGGTGGAGGTGTTTAGAACTTTAGGGTTTGTTTTGTTTGTGGTTTTTTTAAGAAAATACCCTTGGAATGTTGATATTGAAGATGTTTTGAAGATTTTGTCTTGATAAATAAGACTTTTATATATAATATGTATATATGACGTCATGCTGACGTCACCAGTTCAAACGGTTCGATTAGGTCCAACTCCGGTCGAACCTTTGACGTTGTCAGTTCGACGTCCGGTTCGGTTCTGAAAACTTTTATATCCGTATTTGAATCGGCAAAGATTTGAAAACTGATATTTGTATCCACATCCATCTAGATATGAAAAAATGACATTTGTATTCTTACAAAAATGGATACAAATACAGACTATCCAGCCCCTCTACTATAAATGAATGAGGTTGCGGACATCCAAGCCTATTTTTGAGGGGTTGAGGTAATTTTGACGTTTATACTACTAGCAAAATGAGTATCATTTTGCTGATTTACCTTTTTCTTAACACTCCCAATTCCCTTTCTCTAAAGAGCAACAACATGACTCTTTTATTGGGAGCAAAGCATTAAGATTGTCCCTTTTTAAAAACTTAGGGAAAAATTGAATTAAATATGAAAGAGATTGGATCTTCAAGCCCTTACAGTATATTATAATGTTCAAACTTATTTCTTTCTCAAAAACGTTGGATACAAGAACAGACATGGAATGCAACAGGTTGGATCTGTTGTTATGGGTACTTGGTTGTTACTTGATTGATTGTGTGACACAAACTCATGTGTATTGGGTAGTTACTTTTAAACAGGGGATGAGTGCAAAAACATGGGGTATTGTGTCACACACATAGGATACAAGCTGCCTAGTATGGTTTTTAACTTTTAACCAAAACAACATATCCTAAAGGGGAATGCAAACAATATTTACTTAGTCCTCTTACTCTTAGTGTTTGAAATGGAGAGAAGTGGAACATAAACACTAAATCCCCCAATCCAAAGTTATCCTTTCATTGCACCTTGAGAAGCTAAATTTCTCATTACCAATCCAAACTTAAACTAACAACACTTGACTACAGTTTTCTCTACGACAACAATTATGCCATATACACATAACCTGATAACCATACAACAGCATTCAACCAAATAACAATTAACAAGTGCAATCAAAGTCTTTTTTTATCATTTAAGTGCAATCAAAGTATCACCACCGAATCACATAAAACTTTTTTCATCTTTACCGTCAAATTAAATAAAACAGAGTTGAAAATTAAAATCATCTAATACACTAAGGCACCACTATATTTTCAGTGTTTGATGGTTTAAGTTATGCTACAACAAAATCAAATTGTTGATTTGACATGCAATGTTCTAATCATTTTTTAGGTTAAACAATAAAATTGCATGCTTTTTTAAACTTTACATTTCATCATTAGTAAGATGATTTATCCATGCTATGTTTCATTGCATTTATGAATCGTAAACCAATTCTATACACTAACATACTACAGAAGATAGCGAAGTACCTTATTAGCATATTCAAATGAAACCGAGTTTTGATCCTGATCATCATGGATTTCCAACTTCACGGGTACTTGAGCCTGTACGTTATCTTTGGTTATCATCGGCAACCTGCGTTCAGGGCTTTTGCCCGAAAAACTTCCCTGAAGACAAGAATTAGCAGCTCGTTCTGAAGACACTTCTACTCTTTTATCCTCAGATTTCAAACTTTGGGACTCTGGTGCAGTACCTTGTAAGTTATCATCGTTACCCAGAGCACAAGCATCAATAGATGGGATACCTGTAAAAACCAAATATTCACCGACTCACAAAGCTAAACAATCGCATTCTCAATTACAAGCATAAAAACTGAGTAAAGAGATGTATACCTCTCTTTTTAGAATCTACGGCTATTTTCTTAACACAAGGCATGCCCTTCTTTTTCAAACCCACTTCTTTCCCCGTATAAGGGCGAGACCGTAACTTATTCTTTTCCTTCTTCTCAGAGGTCTGATCTCCATTATACCACAAAAACTTGCTATCTCTCTCTTTAGTTCCCACAAAGGGTGGTTTCCTCGGAGAGGGTTCGGCTACCACACAAGGTGAGGCATCCTTTGACAGAGAGAACAACAGGTTTGCACCCGTATTCGCTGGATTCTCGTTATCATCACCGTCCCAGCAAGGAAACTCTTTGTACTTAAAATCGAACTTCTTAGGAACATACCCCGTACAATTCCAGATCTTAGACGAAGCAATAACCGAAGAAATCCCCTCGAACATCGCGGGATCACCACCAGGAACCCCATGAACGTGAACCCTCTCCTCCTTCCGAATCCGACCCCGAAGCGACGGCTGGCACGGATCGGCCTTATTGGGGAGCTCTGCCAGAAGCTGCGCGACCTCGGTCTCCTCGTTTTCGATCGCGCTGAGACAGATAACCCGATCCGCGGAAGGTGACTCCCGACGGTTCTTCCCCTCGCACTTGTCGCACGTGAAGGACGCGGCGCCCTTGACGAAGCGGGAGCAGCGGGTGTGGACCCAAACGCCGCAGTCGTCGCAGACGACCATTTCTTCCCCGTCGTCGAACGTGACGCCGCAAGAGCAGTCGACGGTCCAGGAGCCATCCTCCCAGTGCTCCATCGGCATCGCGGGGACGGGAGGGCGGTGGGATCGGCTCTTCATCGCTTCCACCACCCCTAACCCCTCATCAACTCCCGACTCTTGCCCTAATTTTACTCCCAATTTCGAGAATAGAAACCCTAGAGGCTTACCGGTTAGGGTAGTTTGACCGGCGCGGTGTCGGGACCTTGGGCTTGGGACTCTCCTGTGGGGTTCGGAAAGAGAGAGGGCGATCGACGACGGTAGTCTCTACTCTCTGTCTCTATCCACGCGGAGGAGCGGAACCATGGAGGATTATGGATTCCAGTTGAGGGTTTCTTGGAGTCCCATGGGCCCAATGGATCGAGAAAAGCTTTGTTGGGTTGGGCCGAAATCTCGTAGCCCGTTCTACTTTCACTAAGAAAAGAATCCTATAACTTACGGGCACAAATCCGCACAGGGTTGTGTACTCAACATTGAGCTGGAAATAGTAATTATGCTTTGTGAAAATTAAGGAAGAATATGCTAAGCGTAGGATTACAAGGATTACTCCAACAGGGACACGACATGGCAAGTATACTTGTTTGTATGTATATCTGATATAAAGCGATGTGAAGAATCGTGGCAATTTTTTTCCATGGATTAAATGTCGTGGGTGACATGCAGGACACGTAGCAAACGATCCGAAAACTGCAATTCTAAATCTACCATCCATGCCCGATTCCAACCGAAGCACTACTCGACAACCGTTCACATCCGATCCCAATCATTGCACTACCAAAAAGACATCCACCCTTGTACATACTCCATTGCCCTGTACGTTTACGATTCACAACACGTAATGACTAGGAAATCAAAACGTTGGACGACATGACACAGTAACATGCTGAGGGCTTGTTGTTTCAGGTAGTTTCGATTTTTTACCCGTTGGAACATGTTACGTGAGGCTTCGAAGAATAGACATGATCAGCACAAATGGAGAGTCTCACCTTTGATTTGTCGATTTGGAGGACCACCCTATCTTTTCTGGTCAGGCAAAAGAAATGCAAGCATGGGCCTACTATAGTGAGCACTTTCTACTTCACCTAAAGGATACTCGTGAACAAGCCTCCACTCATGTGTAATTATTAAGGAGATTTTGGTGTCTGACAACGTTAGGTGACGATTTTGAGCAAATAAACATCATTTTATGCATATGACACCAAATCAACTCAACGAAAAGCGTCTAATAATTAAAGATGGTTTGGACTTTGGACATTGTCGGATTGGAAAAAAATTAATGCGGGGCTGCAACAGCAGTTGTACTATTTGGAAATCTCTGCCAGAGGCCAAAAATTATGGAGGACCGGTGTCTACAGCAAAGTAATACCAAACATGTCCTGTTTCGTTTTTGTCGTTTTGTTGCAGCACGACAACAAATCTCAACCACACGATACTAATCCAACGGACGTAACGGCTCGATCACTGACGCGGCATCTACGGATGTTGATTCGGAGGCAGTGGCAAATGCCATGCCAATGACAGAACTTACGACCCCGAGGAAAAAGTTCGGTTGTGGTTTTTGTTTGTTTTTCACCATTTTGACGAAAGTTTGGTGAAAGTTTCAGGTCCTTTTTTGCCTTTTTTTCCTTTTGATTCTAGATGAATCGATTCTGGTTAAAACCGAAATTTGCACAGCGACCCATAAAATCAGATTTTCCACTGGAATCGATTTGCACCACTTGCGTTTGGATTGTGATGATTCTAATGCATGTCAAAATACAATTCTATCCTTATATTTGCTTCTGCTTGAGTAAAATAATTTCTTCACCATTTTACCCTAACAAAAACAAAAGACACCCATTTATCCACCAAACTGGAATTACGCAATCAACAACCTGATGCATATCAATTTCACCACCATTTGAAGCTACAAACCACACATTCACAAAATCTAACAGAACAAAGCACCATCATCGGAAGAAAAAATTTTGTTACCATGTCACTGGAGGAGGGAAACGATCCTCAAGGAGTTGGATGTTGATGGGGTCAGAGATCAAGGAATCAGAAGAGAAGTGTAGGTGACCGTTGTTGGGGTGCAGGTCAAAGGAAGTGGAGGAGAAGTGGGTTGAGGTAACAGTTTTTTTTTCGGGGGTGGATGGGCGAACAACGATGACGTGGTGGGTAGAATATACTTTTTTTCCCGGAACACTGATCAATAATACTTTTTTTCCTGATTCCGGATGTCAGTGGAAGTGTGAGAGCGGCGAGTACGATCTGATATTTTGGAAGGAAATAGTTTTTTGGTTTTCGTACCAGGCAAACTTGATTTTGTAATTTAGAACGCTATCGTCGAGATGAAAATCAAGAAACCAATGATGTCCTCACTCCTCAACCTAAAATACAAGAATTACCTTGAGGAATTGTTAGACGTTTTTTGCTTTTTACTAAAATCGTTTGTTCCAATTACCGTTTTATCATTCACAACTCATTTAATATTATTTATGTCTTGTAAAAAATTAAAAAAAATTGGGACGTCTAAGGAAGACACCCCGACATGAGGGGGCGAAGAAGACACTGAGCAATGATGACGTGGTGGGTAGAATATATATTTTTCTCAGAATCCATGAACATTGATCAATAATCATTTTTTCTGATTCCGGATGTAAGTGGAAGTGTGAGAGCGGGATTGACGAGTACAATCTAATCTTTTGGACAGAAATTGTTTTTAAATTTCGTGTTGGGCAAACTTGATTTTGTAATTTAGAAGCGCTATCATCAAGATGAAAACCAAGAAACGAATGATGTCGTGAACCCAAAATACAAGAATTACATTGAGGAATTGTTAAACGTTGTTCGGGTTTTACTAAAATCATTTGTTCCAATTAGGGATGACAACGGATCGGTTCCGGTTCGGATACTAATAGAACCGGAACTGGATCCGAATTACAAAGTGAGACCCAGAACCGGATCCGGATCGGTTCCCAACATGGGTATCTGTTTTGTCTCGGTTCGGTTCTGGTTCGGTACCACCGGTTCCGATTCAGTTCTCTCGGTTCCGGATACTCATTGTCACCCCTAGTTCCAAATACCATTTTTTCATTTACAATTCATTTAATATTCTTTGTCCCGTAAAAAAATTAAGAAAAATCGAGGCGTCTAAAGCAGACCCCTCCCCCCCCCCCCCACACACACACACATTGGGGATGTCTTGTGAGAACCCAACTTAAATAATTAAATTAAGTAAGATTATCAAATTGGAATTGTTCTCTCAAGTAGAGGGGTGATGTGTTGATTGAAATGATGAGTTGGTAAAGTGAAGAGTACAAATACTATTTTCTTTTCTTTCCTCTTCTCATTCTTTCGGACGTCTCTCTCTCATTTGTTGCGTAAGTAGAAGAAGAAAGAAGTGGTGGTTGAAGAAGAAGAAGAAGAGGGAGAAGAAGAATAAGGATTTGGGTATAGGGTAAGGATTGGTGTTTGTTGTTAAGAAGAGAAGTTGATAAAGGAAGAAGAGTTGAAGTAGAAGAAAAGAGATTTGAAAGGAGAGATCAAGTGAAGTGGGAAGAGTGAAGCTTTCAGCAAGAAGAAGAGAATGTGAAGAAGGCACAAGGAGATTCGGTTTTCATCGGAGTCGAGATCGTCGTTTCGTCGGAGAAAGCTCTTTGACGTAGAATCGATCGTCGTTTCTCTTCGAAAACCTTTCCAAGCTTTCAAGGTATGTCAAGCCTTGCTTTACGCTCACTTAAGCTTGTGTGAGTGTTTGAGTGTTCGACGGTAGGCCGAAAGGCTCGTCGGAGTAAGTGCAACAGAGTTTTTGTTCTGTTTCGGTCGACCGGTCGTAGTGTAATTTTGGACGTCATCTCTCGCACCGCTCGAACGATACCTTGGGTGGTCGACCGGTTGTACATTTTGAGCGAGAAGATGAAGACCTTGGCTGTTTTTGGTCGACCGGGCCCATTTTTCTGTTCGACCGAATGCACTGTTGTAAGTCGATTGGGCGTTGACCATCTAAACGGTCGACTGCCATATTGACCAGTTCAACTGACTGCACTGTAGTAAGTCAGTTGGAGCCTAGACCTTTTAAATGGTCAACCGCTCGTTAATTTCGTTCGATCGACGATGACTTAGAGAAATGTTTAAGTCCCTGATGTTTTTCGGTCGACCGGAAGCCCATTGTCGTTCGACCGTCGGGGATGTGATATTTCATATTATTTTGTGGCGTAGACATTCTAAACGGTCGACCGTCCAGAGACTTTTGTTCAACCGTTTTGATGTTTGTTTAGTTCGATTGTTGGATTGTGGTTCGAACCAATTACCAATTTTAACGACCAACCGGTCGACCGTATAGCCTTCTTCGGTCACCTGTTGGAGTATTGTAATTGTATGTTTGTTTTATGAACACGTTGGTGCGTGGATTGCTTTTACGACTCATGTTCCCATGATATGGCATGCGCATTGAGACCTAGGTAGTAGACCTGTGGGACCATATTCCCATTTGCATGATCTATATGATATGGCTCTACGGAGCAAGTTGATTGTTGGCCTATGTGGCACCAGAGATGACCTCAGCATGTGTGGTGACGGAGATGACTGTTAGCCCTTGTGCAACTGAGTTACGTGCCTTAGCATGTATGGCGACAGAGATGACTGACCAATGTTGTTCCGACGGATGTGCTCGACCGATGTTGTTCCGGCGAGTATGATCGTCCAGCTGTGTCACGGCTAGCGAGTATGACCGACCAGAGTGACGGCTCTGACGGATTGTGTTCTTCAACCACTGATCATATTTGATGATGACTCGAAAGTGCATGCGACATACACCGAACCCATATAATTAGTGTAGTTGTAGGTGGAGGTGTGTCGCGTACTTTTTGTATGACTGCATGTGCTTGCAATGGGTATCTACGGATGTCCAAAATTAGACTTATGACTAATGAACCCCGGTTGAGGAAATGTGTAGGATCTACTAGCCCCTAAACTTAGTCTAAAGGGGGGTGAATAGACTAATTAAGGTTGTTTAACAAACTATGCCAGATTAAAAGCTAAGACAATTAATATGAAGGAGAGAACAACAAACCACAACTCCGGATGTATAGAGGTTTGGATCAAACCACCGGATCCAAGTCCTCTCTTACGAATTTCTCTTACTCGAGCAACTTCGCGTCCTCCACTAATCTGATCTCCGTTGCGGGCCGAGATCACGTATTTACACCACAAGCTTTGCGAACACCCTAGTCTAGCTTGGTTCACCTTCTCACAATCCGAGAAGAGATTCACTCCGGAAGCTTAGTACAACTCTTGAAGACTTAACTTCAACAACTAATCTTGAGCACTTGAAATAGATGATGCAATCAAATGATGATGATTTCAAGTGAAAAGATGTAAGCACAAGTGTTTAGAGAAAATATGATAGTAGTAATGAGATTTGAACTTGGATAAAGATTGGTGATCTTAGATGAGTGTTCTCAGCTCTATTTATAAGCTCTAAACTAATTCTAGCCGTTGGGATTGAAATGGTAAGAAGTTGTTCAAGAAAACACAAGTCAGGAAATGACATGACACATTTCAGGACCCGAACGGTCGACCGGATCATGTTACTCAGTCGACCGGAATGCAACAGTACAAGATTCGGTCGAGTGAAGATGCAAACGGTCGGTCCAAATTGGCTAGAACTTAAGTGATCGGTCGAACGGTTTGGATCACCAGTTCGACCGGAAATGACCAGTAGGACTGAATCTGGAAAAGATGGAAGTATCGGTCGACCGTGAAGAGAGTTTCGGTCGACCGTTTGAAGTGTTGGATTTTAGACAAGATAAAATCAGATGCAATCGGTCAAACAGAATGAATTGATGGTTCGACCGAAAACTCCCAGTAAAAATGGGTCTGTGAAGTTTTCAAGATTCGATCGACCGTTAAAGAACTTTTGGTCGACCGGAAAAGCAAATCCAAAAGAGGGGTTAGGTGAGAAATGTGTATACGACCGTTGGAGTATACGACAAGTATTACGGTCATATTTAATACGAATACAAAATGCAATTAGTCGAACAAAACCTATGTTTAGGTCGACCGAAAGTCTCACTAACCAGGACACATGTCGACAACTGATAGATTGAAGGATTTGTATAGGATGAACTAAGTCCTATCACTCGACAAGGTGAGACGGGCGAACAAAAGAAGTATTGCGGTCGATCGAATTCAGACAGTCAAAATAGATTGAAGAAACGGTCGAACAGAATAGATATGTCGGTCGACCAATTTCAGACAGGCAAAATAAATTGAAGGCACGGTCGAACTGGAAACGAAAGTCGGTCGACCGTTTTGGACAGAATAAGCTTCCTAGGATAGTCTGTTGAAATTCGGTCGAACCAAATGGTTCTACCGGTCGACCGTTTGAATGCAGATTTCATGTTCTAGATTTCTAATGAGTTTCGATGATTTTCTATTGAAGTCTAAGATAGTTGGAATATTGTGTGAGACTTCTATAGGTTTTCTAAGTGACATGCAATGCAATGAATCAAAGATTTCAAGTGCCAAGTTACATTTGTAACCTAAATACATCAAATTTAAACCTAGCTACGCTTCAATCTTCATTTCTCAATTTAACTCAAACTTGATTCCTGAAACGTTAGATAATACAAGTATATGCAATCAATGATTTTTAATTGATACATGTGTTTATTGATATGTTGATTAATTATCAAAACGGATTAACGGTTATTAGCCAAAAAACCAACAAAATGATTGTTATGATTTATGTCCGGCATGATACTAGTATGATAGGTCATGTTTCACATTGCATGTAAGTGAGTTTGGCATATGGGGTTTCCCTATGGGAACTCACGACATTGTTGTTATGTTTTATTTCAGGTTCCCATTCGGGAGCTATTTGGGTGGTGACTGAGGACGAGTGCATTTCGGAGTCGGGTCCTCGTGTCTATTTTGAGGTTATTATGACTACTTGTATATTTGTATGTTGTATTTTGATGTAGTCATACTTTTGACAACTCTTATACGGTGCACCTTATGTATATTATATGTGTATTTCGAGTAATGTTCATTGTGTTTGATGTTGATGTCCTTTGATTATCTCTTCATTAAAAGTTTAAAATTTCCGCTGTTTCGGGGACACTACACGTCTAGCTAGGACGTCCCGTTTTTTTTTAAATCTTGAATTTATACAGTGTGTTATTCAAATTATTTCATGTTCCGTTTGCATGTTTTCGGTGGTGATGAGGTAGGAAAAAAACACAAACGTAAATTAACAGGTAAACGGAATAATATCTGGAATACAATAATGAGATGTCAAAACAAACAATATTTGTCGCCCCTGCCACTCCTGCATCTTACTATGATTTTATTTTTCATGATTATTTTTATTATAGTATGAAAAGAGGAGAATTTATTGCGAGCATAAATAAGTAAAATGGAGAGAATGACAAAACGGTAATTGACACTGACAAATTAAGTAATTTACGAGCGACGTTCAACAGTCCAGCTAAATTATTCGTGTGAAAATAAACGGTCAAGTCATTAACCTAAGGTTTGGTTTGGTGACATATGGTCCTTTGGATAAGAATTCTTAGATAGGATTCCTGTGAGAATCGTGATTCCTAAAATAAATAAAAATCGTTTGGATGAAAAAAAATTGCTCATGAATCTAAATGTTAAATGATCAGTATACTCTTAGATTTAAATTTATATTGTTATTAGATTGCTATTGTATGATATGGTATGAATTTTTTACTAAGGTAGAATATTTATGTTTCAATGTCAATGATAACTATATATTTTTAATATTAATTTGTAATATTAAAAATTATCATAAGAAATATGGCATTTATCTAATAATTATCGTAAAATATTAGTTTATAATTAGAAAATTATCGAATAAAATATTAAAATGCGGAGGTATTATGATAAATACAACTAAGGGTAATATGTTAAATGTCACTCTAAAATTTGAATTCTTGCAAGAAGTTATAAAAATTAAACTTCTTCGTTCTATACAAAATTTCATTGTTAAGAATCCAGATATTCTTACAGAATCTGGAAAATGATTTCTGTTTGGAAAACCCAATTGGATTATTACATGATTCTTGCTGGAATATGAGCTAAGAATCCAATCTAAAGCCATTTTGTCTCACTTCCTCACATCACATAAGCGATATCGTTTGAGATTGAATGAAAAAATATCCTAGATGCTAAAAGTTCCAGCCGATTAGCTTATCGATCTCAATGTCCATTTGATATACTTGAAAAATTGCATTATATCTTACTAAACACTGGGACATAGCTTTTGGTCACCGACGAGATTTTTGACGTTTGAGAAGATGTAGATGGAGTCAGACGTTACTATTTATTTTTGTTTGATTTGAAAATCTATTCTCACACCTTTCACGAAGATGCTAACTTTTTAGACGTTCTTACATCTAATGTAATATATCCATGAGCTAAAATTTGATAAATGAAGTTAATTTCCCAACAATGTTGATTAAATCACGATTTTCATCAATTTTATAAATTTCCTAAATGTCGAGTCACCAAATCACGACGTGTATTACTTTTAATTTTGTTTTCTGAATAAATTTCTTTTTTTCTTCAAACTTGGTGGTGTTTTTTTCTTCGAAAAGATCTTGTTAGTGTGTTATAACCTCTCTTTTTACAGTAATGTTGGTTTGCCTTTTTAATTTTGAAATTTAGAAGAAAAAACTTAACATGTATAATAACCCATACTTGTCATAATCACTTTTGCCAAAGTTGCCACATCTATTTTGGCAAGCCATCTAGCTAGGGTCTCGGGTGGAAATACAATTTTCCCCAAAACGATACCTAATAAAACAAGGATATTTTCTAAATAATTGTTCACACTTGCAACTTGCAAGCTCCTCGTAGCACAGTTAACATCGTTTGGGCTATCCAGGGCGTCCTGCAATCTTTCTCTGTCACGTCAGTTTCTCTCTCTATCATGTCAGCTCACCCAACCCACCCAAAAAACTCTCTTACCTATGCCAGGACTACCCCCACCCATCCTACACTCTCTTTCCTCCACATCATTTCTTAATTAAACAATTTTAATTCTCACACAACATTTAACAAATTACATTTTATATAATTTTAATTCTAATTGGTTTGTATTTCCTTTAACATCTATTTCGTGTGGTTGGTTGTAGTTCGTATTTTAGTATTATTAATGTATTGTTCTTATGGTATTGTCGTATTAATATATATTCTATTTTAAACCTTAAATATGGATTTATATTTATTTATTTGATGTATATATTTCAAATTTTATTCCATTAATTACACCAAAAATTATTACCCCACATTAATAACAAATACCTAATCCATTAATAACAAAACATCCACTAAATATATATTAAAAAAATCGACGAATGGGGGGGGGACACATGCCCCCAACCGAGGGCGCCTCGGGCGTCTGCCCGGAACGCCCACCCGGGCGCTTGCCCGGGTGTTAGGCGTTCCGGGCATGCACCCAAGGGGCACCCGGGCGAGGCACCCCCGTTAAGGGTGCCCTAAACACCACATTCGGTGAACGAACGTACATTATCTTTTGATTTCAACATCTTAAGATGTCCTTCCTCTGACAGCACTAACTTTACTTTATTATGCAAGTTTTACATTGTATAAATAAACATCGTATATTGTTTGAAATCCCACTGCCCCGTCACTTACACAGAAAGTAAGTATTAAGGTTAGGGTCGTCAATTTTACACGATAACACGACACGAAAATGACACGAACTTAGCGGATATGGATTGAGAATTTGAACACGATTAATAAATGGGTTGGATACGGCAACACGATTATTAAATATGTTGGATATAAATTTTTGCTGCAAAAATGATTAACACGATTAAGACACGATAAGTAATCAAATAATTAAGAAGACACTACGAATATGACATGATTAATACACGACTAATACCGACAAGTCTACAAGTAATATATAAGTTATAAATTATAATAAACAAATTCTAAGAACTGAATGACATAATTATAATCGTGTGTTAAACGGTGTAAACAGTCGTCGTGTTAAACGTGTACACAAAGTAACCCGTTTAATAATCGGGTATAAACGGGTTGGATACGGCAACACGATTATAAACAGGTTGAATATGACAAAAATCTAGCAACACGATTATTAAATGAGTCGGATACGACACGACACCTAGAGCTTATATATATGACTTGACACGACACGATTATCACACGACACGACACGATTGACAATCCTAATTAAGACGATGAATAGTAGATCCTACATTTTATATAAAAGTGTTGCCCATTTTAAATGTTTGGTAAAGTGAGATTATATTTTCTAACACTTGTATGTATGATTGAGGTTTTTCCTTCATGTGTATCTACTAGGGGTGAGCAGAAAAATCCGAAAATTCGAATACCCAATTTTCCGATCCGGTATCCGATTTATTACATCTGAATATTCAGATATCCGACCATAATAATCCGGATCGGGTATCCGATCCGATTTTCTACCACTTTTTCGGATCTCGATCAAGCCTTTGGAGAATTCGGATATCCGAATCCGAATTATGAATGCTTGTCAAATCCGAATAACCGGATTCCCACGAATCCCTCTTCATCTGACCGAACCCTGACCTCTCCGGTCCATCGTCTCCTTCCTCTCCAACTCCGACATTACTATAAGAACATTAACTTTGTATTGGACTCCTGAATTCTAAATTCACTTTGTGATTTTTATTTGTTACGAATCATTTGATATTTTCGTGTTTATGGTGGAGAAATAGTTTTGTGAATGTTTTGGTGATTATGATTTCTTTATCTCTGCATAATTATTGATACATTAATTATTATTATTATTTTGGATTGTAATTTGGATTGGAAAGCTTAGAGAATGTGTGAAAATTTATGCAGTTATTTATGGGAACAATAATCAGATATCCGGAAATCAGATATTTGAATTTTCGGATACCCGAAATCCAGATATCCAGTTTAATCCAGATCGGGTCCGGAATGATATTTTGGTGATTCGGATATCCGGATTTCGGGTATCTGAAAATTCGGATATCCGGTTTTGGTCACCCCTAGTATCTAATGGACAACGTATGTTTGAATGGAGCGTGTAAGTAAATCGATTCGTTTAAATATCATATGAAAATTAGTTTGTTGACCATGTCAACAAAACTTAACGACTGACATCATTGATAGTGGATCAAATTCTAATATTGAGTGGTGCACGTTTTAATATGATATCATCTTTTCCAACATAAAACACTTTTTATTATAATATCAAGATAGTTATTCATTTTCACCTTAGTTCGTGATATTACAAGGAAAACATAAATACAGAAACAAAACAAAGAAAACAAACTCGACAATCAAACATTACATTTGTCATGTTGTTTGACTTGTTGATAATTCTCCTAATATTACAAATCATGAAGTGAAACTCTAAGATCTCTATTTTGATTTGACTTGCGTACATTATGTCAAGCGCAATATTGTTTCTGCAAAAATCTTCTGAATACAAAATCCATTTCAATAACTCGTTGGATATCTCAAACAAAACAACTTAAATTTAAAACCTTACCACAAATCAACGACATGCCATGAGTCCAACTTGTTATGGTAAACGAAGCATCTTTTTTATTTATTTAAAACCACATGACAAGTTTCAGCGTCTTCAAAGAAGAACCAAAAGAAAAGAACTCAACCAAAAAAAGCTAAAATCGAGATTCCGGTGCAGTTGGCGTGGTATATAAACTCCGAAGGTGCTCCCTACCCCCGCATTCCTGTTTGCTGTTACTCCCATCTCCTATTTTCTCTCGCTTCTCGATCTCGATGGTGGTTGGGGCCATCAAACCCTTCTGATCTCACCCACTCCACCCCCACTCTTCAAACTCCCACTCGATCGACCAAACCAACCGATCCAATCCAACTCCCCCTCCATGGCGATCGTCGACGACACCCAACCCCAGATCGTCGAGGTCCCGAAAGAAACGAAGGATCTCGTCACCCCCGCCCCCGCGGAGCACCTGAATGAGACCCTTGCTGTGGTTCCCAAACCCCACCTCTCCGGCGCCGCGCCGATCCTCCGGCCCCACCACGATCGGGAGGAAGGGAAGGTCGAATCGAATGGAGGTGAGGAGAAGAAGAGGGACATGAGGGAGTTGGAGGAGCTGCTGTCGAAGCTGAATCCGATGGCGGAGGAGTTCGTCCCCCCTTTGCTTGCTAACCACCACGGATCTGGGGTTGTCAGGGGGTTCGGGAACGGTTTCCATCAGCTTCCGGGAAATGCGAACGGGAATGGGTATGGGAATGGTGGTAGGAGGGTGAGTGCGTTTGCCTTCTTGCGAGTTTTGATTTTTCTTTTCTTTTGGTTGTTTGATGTTGTTTGGACTTGCAGAAGAAGAACGGGTATGGTCAGGGGAAGCGGATGAACAACCGGACCAGTATGGCGCAGCGCGAGGAGATTATCAGGAGAACTGTTTATGTTTCCGATATCGATCAGCAGGTAGTTATATTCCTGATTTTTGTTTTTCTAAATCTGAGTGGAAAAAAATATTTTCCTCAGTGCTGGAATAGTCAAGACCAGATTGAACCTCCATGTCGTATTCTAGGTTTGATTGGAATGTAGTGGATAATATTATCGAGGAAATGTTATGGAAGAAGTTTTGTTAGATGGTGTTGTGGTTGTGCAGGTCACGGAGGAACATCTCGCGACACTCTTCATCAACTGTGGGCAGGTAGGATTGACCGTGTTTAGTCACAATCCCATTTTTACCAATTTGTATCGGTTAGTCATGAGTTTGCTGAAATATTTCATCTGACACACGAAGGTTGTTGACTGCCGTATATGTGGTGATCCCAATTCCGTTCTTCGTTTTGCTTTCATTGAGTTCATGGATGAAGGTACCATTCTTGTTAACCTATTCGTCTTTTATGTGGACCATTTATTATGTTAATGTTATTTTGGTTTCCGTTAACCACAGAGGGTGCAAGAGCTGCTTTGAACATGGCAGGTACAATGCTTGGTTACTACCCAGTTAGAGTGGTTCCTTCAAAAACTGCAATTGCACCTGTTAATCCAACATTTTTGCCACGGGTTAGTAAACTTGAAAACCAGCAGTTCTAATATAGTTCAGAGCCTGAGCCTTCGTAGGAAGCTAACTGTTGTGTTTCTTTAGTCTGAGGATGAGCGTGAGATGTGCACAAGGACTATTTATTGTACAAATATAGATAAAAGGGTATGTCGTTGACTTCTTGTCATTTGTTGTATTGAATATCATTACGTTCCTAGTTTTCCCATTGTATTTTTTCTTATTGGTGGTATAGCAATTGTTGACTAACTGTTAGTTGTTTGTTCTACCTGTCCTAAAGATTACTCAAGCAGATGTTAAGCTGTTCTTTGAAACAGTGTGTGGAGAGGTTGGTCACTGCCTATTGGTGTAGCATTTTACTTTCTTTAAGGTGTCAAATTTCTGCCGCAAGACTAGCAGTTCGTTTTTTTTTCAGGTGTATCGCTTGAGACTGCTTGGAGACTACAACCATTCCACTCGTATTGCTTTTGTAGAATTCATGTCGGTAAGTGTTCCTTTCTGGATGCATTGTTTTGGAGTTTGAATCACATCCATTTCCAAATTATGTAACTTTTGCTTGCACAATACAATTCCTAGGTTTCTTAGGGGAATATATACTTTTTGTTTACAGACCAACTAATTACTATGCACATTCCCCTCGGACCACAAACGAGCTAGAGTAATTATGTTATGGTTGTTGGTCAGTTACTCATACCTTACCACTTGTAGTTGGTTCAACTGTAAGAACTTATTTTTAAATTTTGACATGGTTCTCCCTCATTGATCTTGGGACAATAACAAAGCATTCTGAAGTAGATAACCCTGTGCAAAGCGAAAGTATCTCATACAATTGTTGGTGCTATGTGAGGTTTACTTAAAAAGGTCTTGAAAAGGAAATTTAAAAACTCTTCAACATGAAAAAGATATAAAGCCCACAGGCATAAGTGGACACGCTAGACACAAGTGGCCTTTGATAAAACTAAACATGATAGTGTTGAAACTGGTGTTGATTGATTAGAATTGGAGAGCAAATATGACAGTGTAAGTTGAAGGGCAACATCTTTAAGTGAATAAGACATCCAGATTGGCAGTCATAAAAATGAAAATATTATTGTTGTTCAAGAATGAAATGGAAATTTATGGAAGTTGGTCCTAGTCAAGGTATTGAGCTTCACATTCATAGCAGAAGTGGTTAAACACACTTTTTTATTTCATTCGGATTTTCATGCAAGAATTTTACCGTATTAAAACCGGTGTGGCTATTCTTTTAGGATAGGATGCATTAGTCCTTGATTATACAAAACACTTGCCTGCACACATTCAGTCCATGCTTATATTATTTTGGGGCTTTGTAACAGTGTTATGGTTGTATGGTACCTCAAATACAGTCTTTTGGAATCTGATTTTGGTGATGCAAGAAAATTAGTCATATTCTAAATAAGTTGAATTGGTTTGGACAAAATAGACAACATACTCAATAAAAATAATATCTCAGAGGACTTGATGAAGACGAGGGATGCTTTAAGTACAGAAACTGATGTTGACTAATATCTTGGGACTTGCCTACAAGAAAACCGTAGGGATCTATTTTGCATCAACAATCCTCCTATAGTGGCAGCTAAGATTGGATGCAGGTGTGTTTCGAAGTCCTTCACAAAGGAGAACTAATGTCATAACCTGCTGGTGGCTGTTCTAACTCTTAAGCCTGAAAATGGGAAATGAGTGCAATCTCATTCACTTTTAATAACCATTCCGTGTTATTATTCAAATGGCGTGTTAGATATATTTTTCCTGTTAGTATCTAAGAAAGCCAGAAGCCTTATCATAGTTGACGCTGCATGGTAAACTATAGGGCTAAACTGCACTTGATCGTATCGCGCTGTTTAAGTACAAATGTCTTTTTTACAGGCTCATAGTGCAATACAAGCACTTAACTGCAGTGGTGTGGTTTTGGGATCGTTACCGATAAGGTACATCCTCTTAAACAACCCAAAATGAATCATCTAGTTGTTTCCATAACCTTATCTAATCACTAGATTTCTTTTCTGTGGGTTACAGAATTAGTCCATCAAAGACTCCAGTCCGTCCACGTGCACCTCGCCCTTCCATGCATTGAAATTTGCTGGTTTCATGAGGCGAAATGATAGTACGACAATATATAGCAGATATATACATGTGTACACAAACGTTCTGGTCGGCAACTTTTTTCCCCTAGTTTATTATCCTTGTAGCTTTGGCTCGAACTGAAAGGACGCTTTTGGATGTTCTGGTGATGTTTGAGACTTATTTAATCTCTGGCATTTCTTATCTCAGTTTACTGAACTGTGATGTTTTTTTCATTAGCCCTTGAAGCAAGCATGGTAGTTGTCATCACAGAAATTCACGACTCGTTCGGCTTGTTTCTTTAGCGTGTCTGTCCATGTTCCAGTTGCTTTCACATTTTAAACACATCTAACTCGGTAGAGTGGATGTCTCAAACAGTTACAAAGTAGTAGTGTAAAACTATCTTTGTCTCAGAATATGGATCTAGATTCTAAACAGGTATTTGTTAACAAATACAAGTGCTTAAACCAGTTTTCCTCATCAATGTCAAAACATGTCCTTGATATGCAATGGGATGGTTTATGTTACCTGCAAAACAGGTTTTTTCGGATTTTGGTTTACAAAACAATTCGTTTAATGAAATAGGAGCAACTAGGATTTGGGTTGCAATTCTGTAATGGGCAAGTCCTTTATAAACGGCTTGCTTAGTTAAATACATTAATTGCCAGGTCTAGGCACAGAAGGTTCCTTTTATGTCAGGCAAACTGCCTTAGTAATTCAGAGTATACGGCCTTTTTAGTTTATTTTGAAAAATGAAGTCTTTAGAGTTTCTTGTGTTCGGATGTTATTGATTTCTTAGTTTCCTTGCATTTAGGATCTCGGACCTCCGTTGTCTCCGAGGGCATTTGATTTTCAGGAGAATCACTTTCTTTTTTTAATAAAAAATGATTTATGGACTCTTTTTAACCCATTTTTAACAACGATCCTGACGTGAAGAGATGATTCATTCAAGTTGAATACACGTGGAGTTTTTTATCAACTATTTAATTTATTTTCAAAATTAATAATGTGGTAATTTAGACGTCCATTGGTTTCTTAATGCACGTGACTATTGACATTCCAAGATGCGTAAATGTGTGTTCCTTGCGAGATTGTTGTGTCTGACGTAGGACTGACGTATGTCCAGTGCTAGACTGATGTGTCTCATGCTGACGCGGGACTAGTGCGTCCTACATCAAACTTTTGTCCCTTGTAGGATTAGTGTTTCCCACGTAGGACTGATGTGCGTAGGGGTGTAACTAGGGCAGATATTACCGGTTTACCTGTCATATTTAATAAGCAAGTATGGGTATAATTTTTGTATCCATTTAAAAAATTATACATGTTTACTCATATTTGATTTACCGGTTTAAAAATGTAGCGGGTACGAGTATACATCTACCCATACATGTTTACTCGTTTAATTATTTAAGGGTTAATTACAGTTTGATATCACTTTGCACCCGGAACTTTCAAAGCTCACAGTTAACCCCTATGTACTTGCATTGAATCTGACTCAAATTTCAACCAAATGTAACATCATTTTTTATCTGAACTTTTACTACTAGAGATACAACAAAAAAATTGTTAAAAAGACAATAAATGTGGGTTTAAATAATGGATTTTTAAAGTTCATGAGACAAACTGTTACAAAAACGAAAGTTGAAGAGAAGTAACTGTCAACTTTGAAAGTTCAATGAGGCAAAATGATATCAATGCATAGTTCAGGGGGTCAAACCGTAATTAACCCATTATTTAATTAGTATATAAAATAAGATATAATTATAGTTAAAGTAATAAAAAGTGGGGGGTTTTGTTGGTTTTTGTTGGCAAAAGTGGTTTGTTTGTGATTAAATTGGTGATTTCTCATCGTTTTGGTTTAATTCATAACGTCGAAAACAATAAATTTAGTATTTTTTGGGCTTAAATACTTCTTATCCAATGATTAGATTCTTCCAAGTTACGTTTTGTTGACAAAAGTTATACTTGCAATATCTGTTATACTCGCTCCATACTCGTTTATTAAACGTGTATGAGACTGGTGCAAGTATAATAATTTTTAAACGAGAATATACTTGTACCCGTTTAGTTAGACGGATAAAACCATACCTGTCACATTTACACCCTAGATGTGCATCCCTTGCAGGACTGGTGTGTGTCCTATGCGAACATGTTGTAAATTCTTTGCATTTATAGTGTCTTACATTACTTGGATATAAATACTTTCTTACTTAAGTGGAAATCATATTTTTAAATAATAATATGAAAAACATAAAGGTACGTGACTCCTTTGGAACGGTCAAATAAGTTGAAATTTGGAAATTCCAAAAAAGAAATAGCAGTAATAATATAGGTGTTGTAGTTTACCTTTGAATATATGATTAAAATATTTGTGGGAGAAAACAGACGTTCGGTCGACCAAAAGGAGTCTGTCAACTGGACGTGTGTTTTGGCTCGTCCAGGAAAAGTGTTTGTTGTTTTTCGATCGACCGGTACTTCAGTTCCGGTCAACCGAGGGAGTCCTGGAGTGCGCTACGGTTTTAAGTTTGGTTGACCGTTCGAGACATTTTTTGAAGGGAATGTGTTCTAAAAGTTTTACTTTTAAATGCCAATTATTATGAATTGAATGAGAAATCATTTTGTTCCTTGTTTATGTTATTCGTCTTTTAGAAGTGTTAAAGAAGAGACTATTGGTCCTTAACCGTAGAGCTCTAAAAGATATTGGTTTACATAAAACAAAAGATATTCGCAATCATGGTAATTAACATGGGACATTAATTACCGAGTTAAGATTGTCGTGTTGGTCATAGATCATTGTAGCTCTACAAGTGAGTGACGACACGGGTATGCAAAAGAGGAAAATATTACTTTTGTATACTGAATAGACCTAATAAGTAAAATATTATAGAAATGTGTTTCTGTGTCATTAATATTTTACTGTGTCTTCGGTCCTTTGATATGAGACTTATATCCGATCGCTTAAGAAGTTCTTAATTAGACTAGTGTCTTGAGCTATCGATGAGTGTAGTGTAAAGACATTAGTTGGTTAAGCATAACTTTCGTTGGAGAAGATAGTTAGTCAAAAGATTATCATTGCCCCTCTTAATTGAGTGATGATATTAATGGGTCCCTTGATAAAGCAAAATTATAATGTGCACAATGTGATTTGAGTTAAATCACATATTTATAACTAGCTTAAAGAGATCAAGAAATGAATACTAATACAAAGATGACACAATACTACTTTGTGTGTATTCTTAATATCATGAGGCAAGGGACGGACACAAGTGGTGCACTCCATCACTAAAAGGATCGGGTTTTGGTTCGAGTGGAATTAAGACATCTAACTAATTGGGAGCTATAATGTGTAGCTAGATACCGCTTATAGCTTATGATATTAAGTTCTTAATATCACTGCCAACTTAGTTTAGATCCTCCTATAGGTCACACCACAAAACTGGGAAACAAGAAATGAGGATTTTGAGTTCATAAGATGTGTCGGGTTTCATGTAGAAAATGTGACACATGTGGTGAACAAGCAAAATCAAAATTATGTTGTGATTAATAACATAATTAGAATCTAAAATTAAATTCATATGTGATGTAAATATTATGGGGTGTAATGATTGATCATTACATAGGATAACATGTTACATAAGTTGTAAATTTACTACTAATCCCGAAATGTCAAATTTTGTAGGGGTTAAACCGATGTTTGACAAGTCTGCAGAACAGTGCTCAAACGGTCGACCGGTTAGCAGTAAACGGTCGATCGATCGGGCACGGTCGACCGGACATGTCTCGACCGATAACAGGGAATTTTCATCTGTTCGAACGGTCGACCGAACATTGCGATGGAATAATTCCTATTACGAACGGTCGACCGAGTTATTGAACGGTCGACTGAAACTTGGTTCGAGCTGTCGACCGAACATCCAAACGGTCGACCGAGATCATGGGCAAGGGGTTGCACATGAATATGTAATTTGGAGAGAGCTTATAAATACAAGTTTATCTCATTACCCCATTAATCTAATTCATTACTTCTTGTGCAAAAATTCTCTCTCCATAATTCTCCACGAAAATCCCTTAATTCTTAAGTTTAGTTTTAGTTCTTAAGAGATCATCTTCTCAAGGGAATTAAAGAAGGGTTAGTAATTAGATTCTAAACCCTATCGGAGATTGAGAGACTAGCTTCCCTCTCTCCGATCTTGTTTAGAGTTTGGTGAATACTTGGAGGCATCCGGCGCGGCGAGAAACATCCCCAACGTCTCCGAATCTGTAAGAAGTTTTAGAGAACTTCTAGGTATTAATTTCGGAGCCCATATTTGTTTTAATAAAGTTTTGAAACTAGTTATTGAAACAAATTGATGCATGCGTGAAATAAATCATAGAAAATTGTAAATTGATCCTTATTGTGCATAAAAATTTCGAAAATATATATGTACAATTAAACATGAAATCCTACAGTTTTACCCACATTTTGCACTTTTCTCCACGCGATTTTGGTGCAATCAATATTTGTTTTGGCCTACTATATAAAGGCAATTCCATACCCTTTTGTAATAGAACAATTTCTATTGTCTACTTTGCATTCTTGAGAGAAAAGACAGATAGCACCCTTGTGGATTCAGTGTGAGCAAATTCAACAGGGTATTCTCGTCGGTTGATCGTGTGTTCTGTAAGTCTCTCCTTGTAATTCATTTTCTCTATAGTAGATTGTGGTTGTGTTGTCTGTGGTTTTTCCCACATTGAGTTTCCACGTTAAATCTTGTGTGTTTGCGTGATTTGTTGTTTGGATTTGCATGTGTGGTTATTTCTTCCATTGGATTTGTTGTTTTTCAATCCGCTGCTTATTTGAGATTGATTTTATTCCCTAACAACTAGTATCAGAGCTTTTGGTCCGAATTTTGGGGGTTTTCATCGATCTTTCTAGCAAATACACATGACAAGTCAATGGAGATTTAGAAGTTGAGTCGAGATGTGAATTTCGACTTGTGGCAAGTCAAGATGCACGCAATTCTGGTGCAGCAAAAGGTGGAAGACGTTCTTGATGGCATGGAGAAGTTGCCAAAAGAAATGTCCGAGCAAGATAAGTTGAAGCTTGATCGAAAGGCAATGTTAACCATTAAATTGTCTTTGTCTGACGAAATTCTGAGAGAAGTGTTGAAGGAGAAGACGACTGCAAGTATGTGGAAGAAATTAGAGGAAATCTACATTAAGAAGTCACTTGCGAGCCAGATTATCTTGAAGAAGAAATTGTTCTTATGCAATATGAAGTCAGATATTTCTCTTCCGCAACACTTAGATGATTTCAATGCAATCATCATGGATTTGGAGAAGGTGGAAGCAATATTTTCTGAAAAGGATCAAGTGATCATTTTACTTTGCTCGTTGAGTTCTTCATATGATCAATTCGTGGAGACAATGATGTATAGCAGGACCGACATCTCTCTTGCGGATGTCAAAAACGCACTCTCCTCCAAAAGTTCCGGTCGACCGATGGAGTCCTGGATTGCGCTACGGTTTTAAGTTCGGTCGACCGTTCGAGACAGTTTTGCCCACGTTTTGCACTTTTCTCCAGGCGATTTTGGTGCAATCAATACTTGTTTTGGCCTACCATATAAATGTAATTTCGTCCCCTTTTGTAATAGAACAATTTTTATTGTCTACTTTGCATTATTGAGAGAAAAGAGAGAGCACCCTTGTGGATTTGGTGGGAGCAAATTCAACCGTGTATTTTCGTCGGTTGATCGTGTGTTCTGTAAACTTCTTCTTGTGTTTCGTTTTCTCTATAGTAGATTGAGGTTGTGTCGTCCGTGGTTTTTCCGGATTGAGTTTCAACGTTAAATATTGTGGTTGTTTGATTTGTTGTTTGGATTTGAATGTGTGGTTATTTCTTCCATTGGATTTGCTATTTTTCGTTCCACTACGTATTTGGGATTGATTTTATTCCCTAACAGTAGGAAATTGTGTACAAGCCGCTTCAACAAGTACTGATTATGCTTATTTAAAAAGAAGAAAAATCAATAACATGTTCGGAACTTCGGATCCTCAAAAGGCAAAAAATGCTGTATTTATAAATTAAAAAAAAACTGAGAATTGCAACCTAGTGGATTGGTATTTCTTTTAAGGGTTTACGTCAATACGTCATGTTACTTTTCTTATTCTTTTCTTTGATTCGTTTAGTGTATTTATTAGTACATTTGAATATTGTAAAAAAGCAAATATAATGATAATAATTAGTAGTTAGTAATCGGTGATCGAGGAAAGTTCTTTTTACGTATGTGTGGGGAAGGGGACATAAGATCATGTGCGATTCTGACCAACATGCCTGGATACTGCTGGATATTTCATGTGGATAGTACTGTATTCCACAGCTTGATTACTTACTAGGTTCTAGACCTACCAAACGCATTCATACGGGGCTTTCGTTTTTAATGATTTCTTATTTCTTAAGATAAAAATTACACTTTCACCTTTTGAGTTTTAAAGCTCCAAAATTCACATCAACTTTGAATTTGCAACATTTTTCTCCCTTTTCCGGTTCTCCGTAAAAAAAAATTGTTAGTTTTCAACATTTACACTGTTACAAATTGTTAGTTTTCAACATTTACACTGTTACCTTGTTGGCGTATTGCGAGAACACGTCTAATCTTAGTTTTATCATAAAACTTTTTATAAAATCAAATTTATCGTAGCGTTAGATTTCTCAACACATTTGGTTGGAATTATATCACACATTAGCACCAAACATGTATTACATCCTATTAGATTATTATATCCAAGTGTTACATGGGAACATGAGTGACTGTTGTGGTTACAACGACATCTAATTTCAACGATCACATTTGGTATTAGTGTCCTTTTCTGTCATCATTTTTTGTCGTTAAGAATCTATTTGCATATGGATTCATACATATGAAAGCATACATTTTTTTTTCTTTCTGAAAGCATACATTGGGGCGAGATGTCTAAATGTTGTCATCCTTTGACGAAGTAATTATTAGTTGAGAGGATTACAAAAGTTATGGGGTTTCAAAAATAGAGTAAAAGAAGAGTTTGTAAATATAACTTGGCCGATGAAATTTAATTGTTAATTTTACCATGGGTGTATTTAGGTACTACGCGTTGGTGGTGCCCGGTACTGAACACCATGTTGCATAAAACTTGTTAAGGTCTTAACATTGATGGTGGACTAGGAATGAAAAAAGCTCCAACACCACAATTCTAGCGGAGAGTAAAGTTTGCTATTAGGGTATTTTCAGAGAACTACTGTTCGTCGTCGGAAAACTACTTAAATCGTCCAAAAATGACATTTTTGCCATTAACAAATCAATTAATACTGATTTCGTCTCGTGTCTTTAAACAAGGTGTTTGACTCAGTTTTACTTACATTCCTAGTACCAACACCACGAAAATGTCTAACGAAGCACCTGAATCCGGCGAGGTAACGGGGGCGGAATTTTTTTGCCGACTCGGGCGTCTGGTTAAACCGCCTCCACCAAGGTGGAGGTGTCTTCCTAACACGCCTCCACATAGGTGGAGGCGGTTTAGACATACGCTTTTTTTAAAAATTTTCTGTTAAATTCAAATTTTTCAGGTTCCGTTGCAAGATTTCGGTGGTGATGCAGTAGATTACAGTGAGCTTTTTGACAGTAAAGAAATATTTACAACAATCGAGGAAGGTTGTAAATGGGCGAAACAAGTTGCAATAGGAGCCGGATTTTTTTTGGTTATATCATCATACAAACCAAAAGCAGATAACCGGATGGATTGTTACCTCAGATGTGATCGCAGACGTGAGATGAGTTCTCGTGATACGAGTATTGCACCGCGAAAGAATACGAAAAGAAAAGATTGCGGTTGTCGGTTTTTGGTAAAAGTGGTGGAGCGATGAGATCGTGATGGATGGGTTATTGTTTCTAGTAGTATCGATGGTCAGCACAACCGCCCTCTCGTTGGGTCGGGCGTCTCCCGCGGACGCCCGACTCAAAAATGTTTTTTTAAAATTAATTGAAATAAACAAGGTAATTTACTAGATGTGAGTAGTCAGGGGTCTCCGCTGGTTCTTTTCCTGGTCTCCGAGACATTTTATGTGGTGAATAGAAGAGTGATATGAAGAGAAAGTTGTGTTAAAAAAGTGAAATGATGAGTTATATTAGTAGAAATGGTAGATGAGCAAAATGGTAATCTTACGGACGATTTAAGTAGTTTTACGACGACGAATAGCAGTTCAGTATTTTTACCTTGAAAATGTCACCACCCCACTATTTCTTGAAAAAGATATTTGGATGTTGTGATTTGTGCTAGGATCATTCTATGGAAAAAAAACCCACCACAACTACCGCTCATCACACATTCAAACATAACTTAAGTATATGAAAGCACATATATTTTATATTATTCTACATACCTCATTTTAATCTCAAAAATCCAAAAACATGAAAGAATCACGTAATTTTTTTATTTAATAAAACAAATTGAAATTTCGAATTTTAGGAAGAATTTTTTTTTTCGAAAAATACTCCGATCGCGGGTTTGACCCGCGATCCGTCCCCCGAATTTTTTTTTGACGGATCAAGGGTTGGAACCGCGATCCGTCATTTTTTTTAAATTAACCGCGATCCGTGGAAATTTTTCAAATTTTTTTTAAAATAAAATTTCACTACCCGCGATCCGTGGAATTTTGTTTTTAATATTGTTTTCTATTTTAGTGTTATTTTGTTTTCTGTTTTCTTTTTTATTTTAATTATTTGTAATCTTTTTTTAAATGTTTTTTTTCAAAATATGTTTTCTCATTAATATTATTTCTCATTAATATTATTTTTTAAAAAAATTTAAAATTGTTTTTAATTTTTTCAAGAATCGACCTCCAAATCACGTCGATAACCCGGCGTATTGAATTGTTAGGGTATTTTATAAAATAAAAAAACAAAATTTCTTAGTCAGAATAATAAATTATTTACAATTAAATATTAAAGAAACACTAGTTGTAAATAATTTATTATTCTGACTAAGAAATTTTGTTTTTTTATTGTATAAAATACCCTAACAATTCAATACGTCGGGTTATCGACGTGATTTGGAAGTCGATTCTTGAAAAAATTAAAAACAATTTTAATTTTTTTTAAAAATAATATTAATTAGAAAACATATTTTGAAAAAAACAACATTTAAAAAAAGATTACAAATAATTAAAATAAAAAAGAAAACAGAAAACAAAATAACACTAAAACAGAAAAAAAAAATATTTAAAAATAAAAAAAATTGAAAAATTTCCACGGATCGCAGTTTCAACCCGCGATCCGTCAAAAAAAATAATTGGGGGGACGGATCGCGGGTGTGACCCACGATCCGTGCCTTACGGATCGCGGGTCACACCCGCGATCAGAGTATTTTTCGATTTTTTTTTCCTAAAATTCGAAATTTCAATTTGTTTTTTGTTAAATAAAAAAATTACGGAAAGAATCTCCCAACCATGGTTATCTCAATCTTGATCATCTAAATTTTTATGGATAAAATAAACACACTCTTAGCACTAATTATGTTATTTCATAGGAACATAGAAAGATGAATGATTCACGTATTTTTAACTCAGACTCAAGGATGTGACCCTACCGTTAAGCTATGGTCTCTGATCTCAAGTGCGGGTAAGATCAAAGATCGGTAAACTGGAATCAGCCCAAAAATGTTTTACATTTCAGCCTTAATCTCTTTGAAGTTGATGTTGCTAGTTTATGTTTTCTGCTTTTCTTTTTTAAGCTACAATTAAAAAATATTGACATAAACTCTCCAACCTTATTATCAAGGACACATTGGATGTAATAACCTAATCTAAACATCTAAATTCACTAAACCTAAACCTAATTAACACTAATCTAATCATGGAACAGTGAAGCATGAGGTGTTGGAGTGTGAGAGGAGAAAGTGATGGTGGGTTTTGGTTGGATAGGTTTTAGGTTAAGTGTGATTGGAGGAGATGGAGGTGATGAGATAAATGTAAATATATATGGTAAAGATAGGATTTCGTTGGAAACGTTCTTGCTTCTTCATTGTGTTTTTACCAGAGCGCGAGAGAAGGGTTTAGAGAGAGGAAGAAGAAGAAGGTGAAGAAGAAGAAGAGAAGAAGTGAAGAAAGAGAAGAAGAAGTGGAGTGAAGTGGTGCAAGCTTGGGAGGCTTCTTCACGCGACCAAAAGGTATGCCAAATCTTCATTATAACTCACATAAGCCTTGTGAGTGTTGGGGATCGACGTTGGTGTCGAATTCCCCGTCGGATTTCAACCAATTCAGAGGTTGAAGACGACGATCGGTTGACCGGTGCCTGTAGGCAGTCGACCGATCCTATTATTATATTGATGTTTACCCGCGAACGGTCGAATGATGTCGTTAGACGGTCGACCGTTATGCCAGATTTGTGCGGGAAAAAGAGGTTATGCTGTTATCGGTCGAACGGGACCACTTAGCCGGTCGACCGAATAACAATGAGAATGGGTCGGTTGGGGATTTTGACTTATCAAACGGTCGAACGTCCTTAACCTTGTTCGACCGATCCATTCGATGCTTAGTCGGTTGGGAGCTTTGACCATCAAAACGGTCGACCGCTCTTTAACTTTCGGTCGACCGACTGAGCATTTTATTTAAGCGGTAGAGTGCATGTGTTGATTCGGTCGAACTGTATAGCAGTTCCGGTCGACCGAATATCATTTAGGCAAAATGCGGAAAGTACTGTTATCGGTTGAACGACCCCTTGGTTCGACCGGTCGGATATATATATTATATAAAATTGTATAGCGTAGACCATCCAAACGGTCGACCGCTAGATGACTTTTGTTCGACCGATTGGTCGGTAATTCGGTTGGCGTGGTTCGACCGGTAGACTTGTTTGTACAGTACTGTGTACTGTGTGGGGGACCGGTCGACCGGTGTGCTTGTAGCGGTCGACCGATCTGCCGCAGGTTGGTGGATTTATCCACACGCGATCCGTTGAGTATAGGTCGACTACCGGCTCCGAGGCGACGGTTGATTACCGGCTTTGAGAGCTACGGATTTCACCTTCGACGAAGGCGTATTATTGTACTACTTTTTCCTCTCTTACCGAGCGGGGTGTGAGGGATGTGTACCGTAAACCTTGGGCAGTTTGCGAGGGTTTAGCGGTAGGCCGAGGATGTTCCGGCAGGGTGCGCGCTAGGCGACTCTTGGGGGAGCAGTGGCTGTCGTCTGACCCGAGTTGTGTATTCGGCGGGCTGACTCGCTCCTTGGGTGCAGCGTGTACCGGGGGTTCCTTCCTGCACTTTTGGGGAGCAGTGGTGTCGACTGACCCTTGTGAGGCAGCGGTGGACTGACTTGACCCTAGTGGCAGGAGTGGTTCAGTGCCGCGGAGGCGGTGAGGGCATTATTGTGGGCCCGAGGTGGATGATCATGTGTATTGCATTGCATTGTCTTTAATTTCCTTTTCGTATTTTAGGAGGTTTGGTATACGGGGTTCCTGCAGGGAACTCAGGCATGTTTGTTTGTTTTCATTTCAGGTAGCGAGCAGGTTTAGAGTCAGGTGGTGACCGAGGACGGTGCCCCCGGGATTAGATCCTGTTCTCCTTATTATCTTCTTTTGTTTGAGGTAGTGATTACATGTACATTCACTTTTGTTGTAATCACAGTTGACTCATTTATATAGATTGACTTCCACGTGGGTCTGTATCTTATATATATTCTATATATGTTGGTTTGTTTTCCCGTGACGTGCCCTGTGTTGACCATTGACGGTCTTTATTATTGTTTAAATTTTCCGCTGTTTTCGGGTACGTTACAATTTGGTATCAGAGCGTTGATCTCGGCGTACTTGTCCAAAGAAACCACCTTTGAGTTAGGAGTTAGGTCTAGAGGATCATGCATGCACAAATTATATTGATATTGTCTTGTTTCCTTTGGCAGATGCCTCCTAGACGGGGGAAGGCGGTTGCCCATACTCGCGGTGAGAGTGAGACTGCGAGGGATGAGGCTTGGGAGGATGAGCGTCGGACGTTGTTCGATACGGTCGGACGTCTGACAGAGATGCTACAGCAGCAGACGGCACAGACTGGGCAGACGGGGACTGGCGCTATGCATGACCGGTTTATGCGCCAGCATCCGCCTACCTTTCTGGGGCAGTACGACGCAGAGGCTGCGGAGGAGTGGATCTTCACGATGCAGAAGATCTTCAGTGCTATTGGTTGTCCTCCAGAGGCGAGAGTGGGCCTGGCTACTTATGTTTTGGGCAGTGCTGCGTCCAACTGGTGGAGGTCCACATCTGCAGTGGTGTTTGCGGACAGAGATGATATAGCCTGGGAGGAGTTCGTTGGCGAGTTCAACGAGCAGTATTTTCCGCAGCATGTCCAGGATGCGAAGAGGGAGGAGTTTCTGAGTCTTCAGCAGGGAGACATGACCTTGGCAGGCTACATCGGGAAGTTCAACGCCCTTTAGCGTTACTGTCCCGAGATGTATATTACACAGGAGCAGAGGGCTGGGAAGTTCGTCCGGGGGCTCCGGAAGCAGTTGAGGACGAAGGTGCTGACACATATGCCGAGCACGTTAGCCGATGCAGTGAAGAGTGCTACTGTTCTTGATCGTGACTACAGAGAGAACTACCAGGATGAGAGGAGGCCATCGGGTAGGTTCTCTGGGCGGTCGGGAGGTCAGACTGGAGGGAATCCGGGCAAGAGGCCCCGGTTCGAGGGAGCAGGAGTTGCAGTACCACGACTTGAGCCTTGTGGTAGATGTGGGAGGTTTCACTCCGGGCCGTGCTTCACCCCCGGAGCATGTCATGGGTGTGGCCAGCTGGGTCACTTTATCAGGAGCTGTCCGAGCCGAGGAGCTGGGCCGAGCAGACCACCGGGTTTACCCGCACCAGGCAGAGGAGGGGGCGGAGGTAGACCACCTTTCAGACCCCAGTAGGGACAGCGCACTGGCAGAGTTTTCACCATCCAGGCAGAGGAGGCTCGGGATGGAGGCGCTGTCGTGGAAGGTACACTTCTTGTCGCAGGTTCAGTAGCTAGGGTGTTATTTGATTGTGGCGCGACACACTCGTTCATCTCAGAGCGATTTGCGGGAGTGTTGGGCTGTACCCTTGCGATGTTGACTGCCACTTTGGAGGTCAGCACGCCCCTGGGTCTGGTGGGCACAGTGGGGAGATTTGTCCCCGGCGCCACGGTTGTTTCGGGAGATCAGGAGTTTCCGGCAGACCTGGTCTTGCTACCGATGGAGGACTTTGATGTCATACTTGGGATGGATTGACTGTCCCAATATGATGTTCGAGTCTTGTGCCGTGAGAAGAAGATTTTGATCCCGAGGAAGGGTTTGCCTGATATTCTGATTAGAGGGATCAGAAGCAGAGGGGGTCGCATTATTGTATCTGCTGTGAGAGCTCAGAGACTGTTACAGCATGGATGTGCAGCATTTCTGGCGACACTTGTGATTGCGGAGGCAGAGTCTCAGAGGCTAGAGGACATTGAGGTGGTGCAGGAGTTCTCGGATGTTTTTCCAGCGGAGATTCCAGGAAAAAAACAACATTTAAAAAAAGATTACAAATAATTAAAATAAAAAAGTAAACAGAAAACAAAATAACACTAAAACAGAAGAAAAAAAATTATTTAAAAATAAAAAAAAATTGAAAAATTTCCACGGATCGCAGTTCCAACCCGCGATCCGTCAAAAAAAAAATTTGGGGGACGGATCGCGGGTGTGACCCACGATCCGTGCCTTACGGATCGCGGGTCACACCCGCGATCAGAGTATTTTTCGATTTTTTTTTCCTAAAATTCGAAATTTCAATTTGTTTTTTATTAAATAAAAAAATTACGGAAAGAATCTCCCAACCATGGTTATCTCAATCTTGATCATCTAAATTTTTATGGATAAAATAAACACACTCTTAGCACTAATTATGTTATTTCATAGGAACATAGAAAGATGAATGATTCACGTATTTTTAACTCAGACTCAAGGATGTGACCCTACCGTTAAGCTATGGTCTCTGATCTCAAGTGCGGGTAAGATCAAAGATCGGTAAACTGGAATCAGCCCAAAAATGTTTTACATTTCAGCCTTAATCTCTTTGAAGTTGATGTTGCTAGTTTATGTTTTCTGCTTTTCTTTTTTAAGCTACAATTAAAAAATATTGACATAAACTCTCCAACCTTATTATCAAGGACACATTGGAACTGTCAATTAAAAAGTGAAAACCGAAGACCATCAGACCAACGAACCCCGACCACCTCAGCGACATCATTTCGTTACCAGTTCAGCATGTCTGAGCATCCGTGTAAATTTTCTGTCTTTCGGTCACTAAAGCAGAAAGACAACAACAAGGAGGAGACTGCGTAGGAGCATAATCCCTTGTGCAGGTACGCATGCTTAAGTTGTAACCACTAGGTAATTATGTCAAGAGGTAGCTAATCACCTGATTAAAATGAGTTAAGAGTGCTGTAATGCTGCTTCACTTGTGCCTTCACATGGACGATTTGGAAAAATAGAAAAGAAAGTGGTCTTCTGTAAAATCGCTATTGACTACATGTTGAAAAATTGGTAATCTTCCTCAAATGGAAAATGAATAGGTTGCTCGTGTTTTTTTGGGAACAGTAGAAATTAGTTGTGAATATGACATCATCAAACTTCGTATTAATATCTTGGGGATGAAATTCTCTTTTATTTTTCCTTATCTATCTGATTTTTCACTCCATAAAAGCATTTTTTTGCCTATATGATTCACGAGCCAATTCACTTCTTCATATTAATGTAAAAAACAGTAAAAACCCTTTTCAAAGCAGAGTAAATATTGCTTAAGGAATAGATTTAGTGCTAGTAAAACCCTCTTATTCACCCAAAACAATCTCAATGCCCAAAAAGGGCAATGGGTTTATGAGAGGGTATAATAAAATAATTTGATCATGAAAATAAAAATGTCGCAAATTAAGGACCGTCTTAAGGAGAGAGAAGTCATTCCCTAAGGCTTGGAAAGAACAAACCCCAAAAAAAAAAAAAAACGACAGGGGGAAACGTAAGCCCCGTTCTGTTAGGTCACACATGAATCCAAGCGAATAACTGTAGAGATCGACCAAGGCATCCCCATCATATTGTACAGCTGAGATCGACAGGGGGAAACGTAAGCCCCGGTCTCAGCCCTCCGATGGACGCCATTGGGATGGGTATCCTCTGCGAATAGTGGTCCGGGCACTTTCAACCAAATCTGATTTTTTTTTCCAATCCGAACTATAAAAAATTACAATAAAAAAATTACAAAAATTAGACGAATATATATTTTTAAAGTTTCGGGAGACAAAGTATTACAAAACGAAAGTTCAAGATGAGTAATTGTGAACTTTGAAAGTTCAGAAATGCAAAGTGATATCAATGCATAATTTACGAGGTTAAACCATAATTAACCCTAATTTTAACTTCTTCTATATATTTAAGTATACAGTACAAAATTAATATTGTATTTTCTAGACCAAATATTTAGAGTTTGCAGTCAAATTTCCACGACGTGCAAACCCAACATGTGCGAGTAGATTTTTACTTGAGGGGGCGACCTAAAGGGATCCTTCTCTTCAAATCAATTGGTTTCAAACTTTGAAGGACACTCATGATATACATTGGATTACAAAAGGTTAACAAATGTATCAAAATTTACTTTACCTTCTAATCCTTGTACACTATTAACATGAGGTTCCAAGGTTCGATCAACAAGAGTAATTAATTGTAGAGCGTGCAATAAGTCGTATAGAACTTACAGACATTGCCTCAACCGTTTGATGTGTACAGATGTTATGCAATAATGGGGTGTTTGGTTGGCTGGGATGGAATGGAATGGAATGAGAATCTCATACCAGGCTGGAATGGATTCTCATTCTATGGTAGGTAGGTAAGGTTCTAATTCCTAGGTATGGGCTGGAATTGATTCTAATTCTGGACCCAAAATAAACAAACCAAACACCAGAATGGAATGAAATCCATTCCATTCCATTCCATTCCAGGTACCCCCAACCAAACACCCCCTAAGTTTCTCCATTCATGACTGACGCGTCTGTTTTAATGGCCTTTTTAATTAGCCTATGTGTGCTTTTCCACTGGACTCTGACTTTCTCGGTTATCCTTTGGTTTTTGTTGTTTGATGAAATTGTATTTATTTATGATTCAGAATTTTCCGACATCCGTCTCCACTTGTATTAGGTAGATTGTGATTCTAAACTTGAAGTAGCTCACACTATTTTCATCGTAAAACATTTGACTTGCGGAACGAGATTCAAATCTACGGGCTCACCCTAACCACTCAACTATGTTCATTGTTGCAACAAACGTTCTTCCAATATTCGCATTGCTGCATGAGAGAGGACAATGAATGTTATTTTATTAGATAAAAAAGCTGTCAGTTGCAAGACAATTAAACCATAGTATCTCCATGAAACTAGCATTCTTAAAACCTAAAACATAGAAAATGTTATCAAAATACAAATATGTAAACTAACATAACAACTATAACAGATTAGGAACATCCCACTTGGTAGAGTCAATTCTAAGTGGGATAATAGAATCCCACTTGACGAGAAGCTAAAATAACTAACCATATATGTAACCAGATTGAAGTCACTACACGAAACCCATATTAAAAAGGATAATTAATTATAACTAGTAATCTATTTAACGAGATACAAGATAATACAAACAACGAACCACAGCTAAGTTCAAGACTTCTCTAGTCTAGACCAAGATGGTTTGTTAAGCGCGAGTCGGATTTTTACACTTGGTTTAAAAGAAAACAGCTCGAAATGGAACTGCATCCTGCTTGTTGTCATTAGCCTTAACAAAATACAAAAGTTTTGTTATTTAGGAACTATTATCTAAAATGCTTTTTTCTTGAAGTGACAGAGGAGAAGCGTCCATCTAGATTCTAGAGATAAATAAAGAGCTCACTGGATGGCCGATGGATGTCAAATTGCCAACCCAGTTGTGCTTGTGCCGGGCTTTCAAATTTTCTTCTAAACAACCTCAATTGCAATATAATATCATATTGGGTGTTTTATATGCATGGTCTCCAACTCTCCATTTGCATAATACTTGATCAAATCCTTCCTTTAAGTTGTTACGCTTGTACAGTTGCACTTTCAATTTTGCTACCATAAATAATTTTTATCCATTCATTTCAGACGTATTTACAATGATGTCTTCCAATTTGTCATGGTTATGTCAAATTCATCCTCTTGTTAGAGTAGCTTCTAGTGTTGCGGACTCATGAATTTTCAAGGGGATAAAAATATAAATCTTAGTAAAAACAAATGCAATCAAAGCAACCATTGTAAACCATAAAACCCACTAAATTCAACCAGTATTTTTTGAAACCTTAAACACGCAAACAATATTGATAATTTGTTTTCTGAAAAGTAGACAAAATAACAGAAGAAGTAGAAGATGATGAAACGTTAATTGGACGTTGGGGTGATGAGCCTTCCTATTCGATATTTTGATGCTAAATCAAAAAAACCAAAACCAAAATAAGAACAAAATATGAGTAGTCTCGAGCTTAGGGATTTGAGAATGTGGGGTTTTCTTAGGTATAGAGATTAAGAATTTGGATTTTTGTGAGATTTACTCTTGCAAAAGTATTAAGAAAAATATATAAAAAATATCGACAAAGGGGACTTCGGAGGCCTTTTGGGCCCAACATTGATTTGCCTCGGTTACGTTTGTACGTTCATATACGCACGAATTAAAGCTCTAGAGCATAAATTTAGGCACGCAGATGAGTTTTTTTACTGAACAAAAAAAGTCGGAAGAACCGGAAGAAAATAGAAATAAAGGCTAAATGTAACATAATAAATTAATAGACATGAATTGGAGGATATAAATAATATAAGTCAATAATCAGATGTTGATATTTAATATGACAAAATCGATGGGAAAATGCAAACCCCCAATAACATATAAGAGCTCCCTTTTTTTTGGAAAGATTGGTCAGACTCACAGAGTCACAGGTAAGGGGTAAGCACAGCCAAGGTAGTATAATGGACTACAAAAGATCCAGAAATATTATAGCCATTTTGGCAGAATAATGACAAGCTGCAGTAGGATATATGTGGATAGGACTGTAGCTCTCTTGTTTAATGTTCATGCTAAGAGAGGAAGTAGAATTATGGTTCTTTTTTGTACGATTCATACGACAGATCACACCTTTCAGAGGACTAGTTTACAAATGACAGCCTTTTTTTAATTTTTTTTAAAAAAAGACAGCATTTTTTTTAAGATGCAAATGACAGCCTTGATCTATTACAGTGAACAAAATAACAAATGTGTACCCTTACAAAGTTTCTGGATTTATTAATACACACATGTTCTCCTTATATAAATATCAAGATTCCTGTCAGATTAGACTTGCTGGTCTCAACCAATTGCGTTTCAGCTTAATGTAGATGAATCGAACACCAATCAAGGTTCATTCCTACTCACATCTGACTTCTGAGTTCTAATTTCTAAATAATGTCCCCATCAACAAATACTGAAGCAGTGAAGCCCTCAGTATTTGGATAATTGCAGTATTGAGACATGCAAAAGTAAATGATTTATCTTCTCTAATTCCTTCCTTAAAACCTTTGGTATTTCTTCTCTACTGAGGACGTTGTTCTAATCTGCTCCATGTAGCCAATCCATTGAAAAGTGATGGTTGTTCCGTGCCTAAGTTTTTACATGCTATTTCCATTCAAAGAATGTGAATTGAATTGTGTATATATTATGTACCATTTGTAATTTGTATAAGTACCAACTTCACATTTTAAAGGCAGAAATCACTTGTCTTGGGGACACAGATTCTGACATCCTAAAACTGTAGTGTCATATAGTTCCGCAGAATGAAAAGTTACTGTTATATTGATCGAAATATGTTGACGAGGGAGTGGACAAAGAAAGTTCGATCATATTCGCGCTAGAGACATGAAAATTCATTTGATGAGTACAAGACAAATTTTTTTGTAAGAAAAATTAGAAAAACAAAAAAGGTGGATATTTTTGTAGCAAAACTTGGCAGAACCTCAATCAACGTCACATGTTAACTGGTCTTCAAAGCTCAAAAGGTTTGATGGGGGTGAACATCATTGGTGTTAAAGACAATACAATTCTTGGAGTTAAGCAACTTGTGTGTTATCATTTTATCAACCTTGTAGAGTTAGGCATGGACTCCCATGCTAGGTCAAAACATTTTGTATTCTAAATCAAGAATCAAATGTTAATTACGAGAACAATTAAAAATTTAAGAATTGTAAAAAATAAAATTAGGTGGATTCACAGTCCACCTAAAATTAAAATTAATTCTACCAATTATCAAAAAACTATAAACTTAAGACTTGTTATACTACTTATGGTGCGTTGGGGAACTAATTTTGAGATTAGATTAATTTTTAGAAAACCTGATTATTAATACGATTCCAAAAACAAAATTGAAAAAAACTTATTCCTCATAACTTATCAAGAAACTTAATTGTCTCAAGAATATTTCCCCTCTTTGGGAATTAAGCGCAATATACATCAAATGGATCCCCACCGTTTGCATTCACAGTGAAGTGCATGTGATGGCTACTCGGGCTTTTTCTGTCATGGTGTGTGGTTTAGGAACAACTCCTTCACTCCTTGGGTAGCTACAACCAACAAGCATACTTGAAAGGCAGATATTAATTTGCATATATTGCCTCTTACTCTCGATTTAATGGCGACTCACACTTGATGTGTGTATAACTTTAGGAGAATGAACTCTGATTTACATGTCATTAGCACTGCCTGACTTTTTTTGAGATTCTTTAAATGCTTTTCACTCAAGCAAATTCTAGCTCTGAAAAACATTTGTAGCCCATCGTAATTGGTAAGATTGTGGTCCTCGGCCTTAATTTTGTAATACCAAGCTTCAGTAAATCACTATAGAAAACTGCTCACCATAGCATTGTAAGGGTTTTGGCATCCATACCTCAACGAAAACTAACTAGAGGTCAGAGCATGATAACCATCTGTCTAGACATCATTAAGCACATAAAGCCACATGATAAGATAAATTGCACACCACATTAAGAAAAAAAAGTAGAGTAACTTTCCAACTCAAAAGGGTAAAATCGACGGTCACAACTCACATACATAAGAGAGAAACTTCTATTTGATAATGAATTACAAGAGAATACGTCACCTAGGGACATCAACCGCTATAATTTGATTATTACACTACTGATAGAAGATACTCAACTGGTTAAGTTAGTGTAGCTAAAACATTTGGGCTAATCGTCTTGATTCCGAAAAAATAATGATTCCTAGCAAATTCGAGTAGAAATTTAACCATAAATCACTAGCCAAAAGAAACCTTTAGTGTAGTCAAAACAATGTTTGGCAAAACAGTAATCTGAATTGCTATTTGTCGTCGTAAAACTACTTAATTTGGGTGGGGCGTCCGAGGGAGACGCCCGACCCAATGAGAGGGAGGCTTCCGGAACCGCTTCCCGACCCAACGAGAGGGCGGCTTCCGGAACCGTCCAATAACAGATCTTGCAACCTCTCCAACACCCACCGGTAACTAGACTTAGTCTCATCCTGCAAAATCGCATATCCGATGATGAAATTCATGTTTGTTGGAGTAACCTCAACAATCTCAAACAAAGACATCTTGTACTTGGTCGTCTTATACGTCGAATCCATGCAGATTACGAATGAGTATGTACGCAACAACTGAACTGAAGTCGGATGTGTCAAAACTGCGTGAGTGAGGACATTAGTTTCTTCACCTGCCACAATCCAATGCAAATAGTAATGTTGCACTGCCTTCCTGAGAAACTGCTGCGCGGGATTTTTGTCTTCAGATTTCGTCCTCCTCATGTCCTCTTTGAAGTTATAAATGTGTCTTTGATTGAGATTATCGTCCGGGAATTTCTCCTTTATCGCCAACAAAATGTTACGTGATCTTGTTTGTGTCTCTGTCATATCACGAACAATTTACTTTGCCCCAGCATTAAGTCCGCTGACCTGTCGGTGACCCTCTGAATAAACTGCAAGTGCGTGGTTGTGCTGCCCGTAGGTGCTACTAGAAACAATGACTCATCCATCACGATCCCGTCGCTCCACCACTTTTACCAAAACCCGACAACCGCAACCTTTTCCTTTTGTATTCTTTCGCAGTGCAATACTCATATCACGAGAACTCATTTCACGTCTGCGATCACATCTCAGGTAACAATCTATCCGGTTTTCTACTTTTGGTTTGTATGATGATATAACCAAAAAAAATCCAGCTCCTATTGTAACTTGTTTCGCACATTTACAAGCTTCCTCGATTGTTGTAAATATTTCTTTACTATCAAAAAGCTCAATGTAATTTACTCAATCACTACCGAAATCTTGCAACGGAACCTGATAAAATTTAATTTAACAGAAAATTAAAAAAAGGGCGTCGTACACAGACGCCTCCACCAAGGTGGAGGCGGCTTAGCCAGACGCCTGAGTCGGGAGAAAAATCTGCCCCGTTACCTCACCGGATCCAGGTGATTCGTCTGACATTTTCGTGGTGTTGGTAATAGGAATGTGAGTAAAACTGAGTCTAACACCTTGTTTAAAGACACGAGATGAAATGTGTATTAATTGGTTTGTTAAGGGTAAAAAGGTAATTTTTGGAACAATTTAAGTAATTTTTCGGCGACGAATAATAACTCTTTAGTCGTGGGAGTCGAAACAAAAGAGCAAGGTTTAGTTGCAAAAGACCCAAAGAAAGAGAATAACAAAACAATATTTCTCCGAGAGTCCAGTTGTCCCTGAGGCCTGCATGCAGTCTTTCTTGGTCGTGGGTTCCACCCTTCTCTCTTCTTTAAACTTTTTCGTTTAACACCTGTTTCTCCTATATATTTCCACCAAATTCCTCTCCCCCCACCAAGATTCGAGTCTCCCCTCAACCCATCCCTTGCTTCAATGTTCTCTAGTAAATAAAGCACACTTGTGTAGTCTTGACTTCTTCTTGCAACTCACACAAGCCCAACTCAGACAACCACTCGATCTCCACCACATACACTCTTCCATGGCCCAACACCACAATCCCACGCACCAGTTCGGCGACACCACCTACACCAAGATCTTCGTGGGCGGGCTTGCATGGGAGACCCAGAGGGACACCATGCGCCGCTACTTCGAGCAGTTTGGTGACATCCTCGAGGCCGTCGTCATCACCGACAAGAACACCGGCAGATCCAAAGGCTACGGCTTCGTAACTACAACTCCCGCCTTCATCTTAATTATTTTCGTGTTTTTCTTCTTCTTCCCATCCTATTGTTGTTTTGTTTGAATGTCTTGGTTTGGTCTCAGGTCACGTACAAGGACCCCGAGGCCGCCAAAAGGGCATGCGTTGATCCGACACCGGTGATCGATGGGAGGAGAGCTAACTGTAACCTTGCCGTTCTTGGCGCCACCACTAGCCGATCTCGCACCGTCTCAAATCCCCAACAAGGTTTGTCTTTCTTCTACACTAATCAACTTTTATTAATTTCTTAATTTCAAGACGATAGATAACTTAACTGGTCAAAGTATTATTGTATCTTTGTATTATTTCCTGTGGTAACATGCATATTTAGTGTTAAATCTTTTAGAAAAAAAAGTTTTTGTTTTGTGTTTCGTTACGAACATGTCTGTGTTTTGTCGTGGTTTATTAGGATACGGAGTTTTGAGACAAGCAATGGCTACACATCCGCGCGGTTCGGGTTACCAAAACTCGTCCGCGACATTACCCAGCGGGTACTACCACCAGCCTGCAGCGCAGTACGCAACATTTCCATATTCGCTCTACGGGTACAACCAACTTCCAACCACATTTCCATTCTACTACTTTTTTTAGTCCTACAACATGTGATTTTTGCCTCGCCTTCAGGTACTCTGGCGGGTATTCCCAGGAGAACATGTACCCTCTGGTCAGTGCCCACCGTATTGCCCTTCATTTTTATTTATACTAAATTCAACTTGTACTAATTGAATGGTTGGTGTTGGTATTTTGTAGAGTTATTACAGTGTATCGGCAGGAGGGTACCAGCAGTTTAATCCTTATTACGCCAATGCAGCCACCGGGCAGGAATTCTACCAAAACTATTACAACTCTTACTATGTTGCTCAAAGCAGCAATCCTGGTGGCAGCGGTGGCGGTGTGTATGGGATCCAGTACCCGCATATGTTGCAATATCATTACCCAACCCAACAGTATGCGCCCGGAATCCTGTCGCTACCAACTTCCATTCCCATAACCACAGGTTATTGAGATTTAAGAGCCTTGAGTTAATTTGTGATTAATTAATTTTTAAGTGATTTGGGAGAGATAATTAAAAAAGAATGTTTTCATTGTTACAGGCGTTATAACTCCGGGTGTTACAATTAGACAGGCCTCTACGCTCCATTCCATAACAGGGCCTCAGCAGAACCCTTCAGCTTGATCCACAATTTTAATTAATTTGTAGTTGCATTAACATGGTCAGCATCATGTCGTCCACGGGTAGGAGTAATAAGTGATTATTAATTAGAAAAAAAGTAGTTATTACGTTTGGACAGGGAGGAGATGGAAGAAGATGGAATTTTTTAGAGGGTTTCCTTCCATTCTCCACCACCAAGCATCATTTCCACTCATGAAGCGGGAGAAGCATGGGTTGTTCTTTTTCCTGCTACACTAACTTGTGTTGGCATGCATGATGTATCATGGTCCCAACAACATTATCATCTCCATGTTGTTTGCATCTCACACTAACAGTACCATCCTGTTCGTTCAATTGATTCGTTATTGGTAGGACTACAACTAACTCTTTGGCATATTTATTTATTTTTGTTTGTTAACTCTCATTATATTACATAATATGCCTGAAGGTGAGAATTTGAGATCACCCATTGGCAGCTCATCGGACAGTGAAGTGACATGTCGTTAAATTATTGGAGGCAAAATGGTTCTCAAGACGCTTTTTTGTCTGGGAGCCAATAAGCAGGCAGACGTGGCCCTGGGTGGCTCCTGCATGTTCATTAACTTGTAGCATCCATTCTTGTATTTGTTGTTCCAGATGTAACATTTTAATTATTATTCAACAATCCATATGAAAATGGTCTTCATCTTTTTCTTTTTTCCAGTCTTTTTTCCTCCTCTGTGTTGGAAATAAAGGTGTTTGAATTGAATTGAATTGAATGCATGGGGGGCTTCACTTCACTTCACTTGAAGGGGGAGGGATCCGAAGAAGTTGCTTTAGAGAGTGGGAGTTGGAAAGGGATGCATTCCATATGGTTGAGAGTAACCAAACATGGAAAAACAAGTCCTTTTCACGGTTTCCATGTAAAATAAGTGTGGCAGAGAGGCATGTGGGTGAACGTGGGAATAAAGTGAGGGGGTTTGACTGCAAAAATGGAGGTAGTTTTTTTGTGATGGTTGGTTGGTTTGCTTTGCATGTGGCGAGGGTGGCAATTGCATGATGGTCGAGTGGAGGGGGTGGGAGGGATCGTGGGTGCAGCAGTAGAAGCAGCAGCAGTGCTTGCCAGATTGGATGCCAGCGTTGAACACAGATTACTGTCCTGTGCTTGGTCAAACGGGATAGCTGCTACGGCAATCCATGTGTCCCTCGTACGGATAAACCATAATTTAGCTCCACCATCCTTTGTAAATCACCAGGATTAGATTTATTTGTTTGTTTGTTTACTCTCCTCTACCAACTTTTGATAATTTCCTTCCTTCAACAGAATTAGACGACCAAGTTATGAAATGGAAATAAATCAATCAATCAAGCAATACAAGCAAAATAATTAAAAGAGATCCATTTTAAGGCAGTTCGCCTCCGGATCAACAAGGACAGAACAAGGAGAGAGAGAATAGGACGAGATAGGGTTGGTTGAATGCGAGATTATATAGCAAAACCTTGAGTGAGTCGGCTCTGGTAATGTGCTCAATCACACCTTGAATCAACGTGCGCCAACTTTATATTATAAAAAAACAAACAAACATAAGTTGCTTCAATTGGTATGTGAAAATCAGCATTACACTGTCACCTTCATTTTGTTCTTATTGGCTCATCATATATGGCCTCGTGCCGACATATTTTGCTTGGGTACGCTTGTGGACTTGCCGTCGGCGAACAACTAGTTGACCAATCAAATAGAAGGTGAATTTCGATTAGGGCGTATTTAAATATCGTTTCTAATTTTGGATTTACAAAAATCCCATGTTTTTGCAGGTCGGTCTTTTTTTTTCCATACCCAAAGACTTAAATCATGTTTGGTTCGCCTTGATATAATGTAATATGATTACATCTTTGATTACATTCTCCTGTTTGAGAATGTAAATCTCGCATTCCATTGATTACATTCACTTACATTCAATTGGTTAAGAAAATTGAAGATCATAATAACTATGCCCTGTCGGGAAAGCCATCTCGTCAAAGCTGTGTAATGTTAGGTGTGTTGTCAAACACAGGACTGACCGAACACATCCTTACCCCTAAAGTTTCTGCTATCCTAGTCCTTGCAATATAAATTTAGACTTTAAAAACTATTCCGATCAATCCAAAATGATGTTTTAGTTCTAGATCTTGTTAGATATTTTGGTCGGGACTCGGGCTAGAACATATAGTGTCCTAAAGGAGCTCAAAACTAAGACATCATGAAGCTCTTATTTGGGAAGAGCTTCATTGAACATATCAACTTAAGAGGTAGAATAGAGACATGTTTACGAAGTCTCCAATAGGCCAGTGCTTTTATCCTTGCATGAAAACATGAGTAATAACTAATAAGATAGATGTAATGCACTCATTTATCACAAAATTAAAAGATGGTCATCAAAAGTGATTTTTGTTGGAATTGGTTTATAGAATTGTTAAGTACAAGAAAATTGGAAGAATCGGTCGACCGGCGTTGGGATCTCGGTCGACCGAATAACTCCAGGAGCTACAGGGGCTCGGATCAGATCAGGATCGGTCGACCGATTATGGGAACACGGTCGATCGAAAAACGTCAGGAGATTTAGAGCTCAGAATTGATCGAGATTCGGTCGACCGGTGCTGGGTACACGGTCGACCGAAAAGCGACAGTAGCTGCAAGATGAAAATCAGCATGCAGACCGGTCGACCGAAAACGTCCAGGAGCTTCAAGCGCTGCACATAAGCGCGGAACGGTCGAACGGCTCGGGGTGAGCGGTCGACCGATTAATGGCAGTTACGCGAACTAACCGAAAACCGGTTGACCGATGGAGAATTCCGGTCGACCGTTTTCCGACAGTTTTGCACGATCTGAATGATTTACTGTACGGTTTTAGCCCATTATAAATAGATTTTTGCCCTAATTTTGCAACACAACATACAATACTTATTTCTTTGAGAGAGATTAGGCTAGAGAGAGATCTAGGGTGCTTTGGGAGACATATTGCTTCCAATCGTTTGTAATCTCGGAGATTTCTTTTGTTGGAGAAGAGCTTTAAGGAAAGGAAACCCGCAGGAGACCCCCCAAGGACGTAGGCATCTTGCCGAACCTTGTAAATTTGCGTGTGTCGTGGTTTGCTTCAGGTGTGTTGTGTGATTGCTTGTTATTTCCATCTTATTCGTGTATACTTGTTGCATTGAGATTGAGAGAGGGTCCGAAGTTAATTTCCGCAATCAATATTCTATATTTGTGGTGCGTGTAATCCGTAGTCGTGTTAGTGCATATTAGATCCCCTCCCAACAATTTTGACGGAAGGATATATTGAAATCATGATTAAGTAAATGGTTAATTACAGTTTGCCCCCTGAACTATGTCTTGGTATTAACAGTTACCTCCCCTGAAGTGCGAGTAACTGTTAACTTTGAAACTTTAGGAGGACAAAATGATACTAAGATATAGTTCAAGAGGACAAACTGTAATTAACCCTTAACTAAATATCTAATAATTTCAATAAAAGTGTAGCCGTGTAGGTATCCAATACGGGATTATTCTCTAATACTGTGAAATTTGATTAGCCAACCACTTTTACAAACGTAAACAATTTGTCGAAGAGCAGTGAATCCTATTTTGTTATAAAGTGTTTAGTAACACGTGATTATTTGCACAAGAATTTGTAGGTGATGATTATTTGCACAATAATTTGTAGGTGAAGATGCATCCATACAATAGTCATTTTCATCAAGAACAATGGTTAATTGCATCCGTAAATTTAAATATCGTCCTTATAGAAAGGGTATCATACAAGCAATAAGAGCATGCAATCAATATATTTGACAAATTAGAACCCCAAATAAATTGTTACAGCTCAACAAAAGGAGAGGAAGTTCAGCGGTTTCAAAGCAAAAGAAGAAGAATAAGCTTGACTCTACAAATGAACAAGTATAACCAACCCAACCACGCAAAATGCAAAGTGCAAACACATGGGAATCAATCCTTATTCCTCTGGTATAGTATCCAGACGAGCCAACTTCCTTTCACCACCATTGCCCACATTGTTCTTCCATCTTTGTTCCACGACCAACCTTCCAAATGTTCCATCTCCTCCCTTCTTACTCACCATCTCCTCAAACTCCCTTCTTGTTATTCTAACCTTGATCTTGTACATCGACTCCTCGGAGCTCTCCATCTGCAACTGCTCGACGCCGCCGGAGGGGTGCACTACGGCCTTCCTACTCCCAAAGAAACAAAAGCAATTGCCCATTTCTACGCTTGTTTGATTAAGACCGTTCGAGAATTAATCAAATTGATTTCGGAAACACAAGAATGAGACTGGTGGTGTTGAGTGAGATCATATATATATATACATATATATATACATATATATATATATACATATATATATATATACATATATATATATATAAAAGATGATGGCAACACTCGGAAACTGAGAATCTGACAGCCAATCGCCAACAACACTTGTTCCACTACGAGAAGCTAAAACCAAGTGGAAGTGGAGAGTAGGTGTGGATTGGTTGAGCCATTGAAGAAGCTTCCTTGATTTTTCTTCTTCTTGTCCCACTTCGCTTTGCACCGACTACATGCCACGTGTCCCGGGCGTGTGTTTTGCGTAGCCACGTGGAAGACTTATCTTCGTATTTGTAAATTATTATCTCCAAATTTAAAGATTTGAATCCGGTTTCCATCTGATCTGTAATAAGTGGCAGATATATGTTGACTCGTTGGTTGTTAGCTTCCGTAGTTAATTAAAGGAAGATAATGGACAGAAGAGTTCCGCTTGGCACCGTCGTCGTCATTGTCTAAGGTGTGAAAAGGACTTGTAGCTCTCCTCTCCACCTACTATTTTAATTGATAAAGATTTAATCTGTCGTGTTTACGTAACGAGTGATCATTGTGGAATGAACAACCCTTGGGGTGATACCGCAGGTTTCTGCTATAAATATACGTATATACTTTTATCTTAGGATTAAATCCGTGTTAAACGTTGGAGTTCGATCATTCCCATGAAATTGTCCTTTTACTGGAAATGGTTAAGTTTCCTCGGGAAACTTCGGTGGTGGCTTTTGAGATTCGCAAAACGAAGCCTGCATCAGACAAATTTTGAAACCACTCAATTTTTTTTTAAAAAGCAACTAAATGTAGATGTACAGAACTTGCATTTGTATCATTTTGTTTGTTATTATAACCTCCATAATGACCTAAAGTTAAATAGTTTTATGGGACGACCTTGGAGACTTTAACAAACATTCTAGCATTAAAAATATTTCAAACTCATAACAAGATGTATTTCGAATTCATGGGCATCTAGTATTTCATCAAATTTAAAAATATATTAGTGATAGTTTTGGATGTCGCTGAATTTTCTGCTGTTTGGATTTCTAACAAAGCCCATTGGGCGGGACATGCCCTTGCTTTTGATGGTACTGAAACAAGACTTTCGGCCTATAAGAACTCGGCCCAGTCTCAAACAACACCCGGCTTGTCTTTTTTGGTTTGTCAGGGATGTGATTTTTTCTCTCTAATAAGCTCAGGGATGTGAATTATTGTGGGTAACAAGCATGCTTGCATATTATTATTTGATGATGCATGGAAAAGTGGCATTCTTTTATAACTGAAAAGGTAATTATTGGACTGATTCGGTGATTAGTTGTTTAATCACACCATTATGCAATAGAAAATGAATTAATGTTATCACAGCTCAATTCAATAAAGCCATCGTCTCTCGAAAAGGCTACAAACTCACAAGTCTACTTCTCCGTATGTCTGTGTTAAAATGATCAAAAATGTTCTTACCAAGTTATGGATATACTACACGTATTGCTGCTAGATCGATGATGGTTCAATCGATATTTATCGTGGTTTGGAGTAGTTACGTTACATGCTTGACTCATAGGTGCACTCCTATGTGTTTGGAGATATTCAGAGTACAAGTAGGACAATCTGCTAAAAAAAATGGTAGTGCTCCTTGAGAAGGTAGAAATATTTCATAGTTCAAAATCATTTATCTGCTTCTTTTTTAAAATCTAAACGTTTAAGCAATAGATGGTGAAAATAAAGTGATTTAAAAAAAACAATTTGGTGCTAAAAATCCTAGTCAAAGAGTCCAAATTCTTGATTGGCCATATGATCTTTGTTGTATTTAGAATACTACTCGTTTTATAAGAAAAATGCAGAAAAAATAAATCCACTAATATAACACCAGTACATAGAGAAATGCTTCAATAGTAATCAAATTTTACAATTCAGAATCCCAATGTACCTCATATATAGTCACAGCCTTGCTCCAAATCCCTTAAAGTTTTAAGGAACAATCGGGGGCCGAAATCTCGAAAAAAGTCGGTCAATTTTAAATTAAAAATCTCGAGAAACTTAACATTTACAAAAAGTCGGAAGGATCCAAAATCCTCTGACCAAAGAGGCAAAGACCATCACGAGAGATACCTCCTACTCAGACGACACGTACGCCACAAGCATCCCTCCCGCTCAAATTCAATTTTGAACACCAAGCAGTAGAAAACCCTGTCGGAAGTTACGACTTACAACACACATCGCCCAACCCTGTTTGTCTTCTCCAAACCACCACACTCACACTGACACAGCAATGGGTTGTGTGTCCTCAAGTTTCTTAGAAGAAGACCGAACTATCACCAACAGCACGGCCTTTGCCCACCACATAGTCTCCCTCACCTCCACCACCTACGGCCTTCTCTCTACCCTCGATCCCCCGAGGAAGACGGAGGGCCCACCAGGAGGAGAATCGTCCATTGTCCTCTACACCACCAGCCTCCACACCATCCGCAAGACCTTCGAGGACTGCAACCGACTTCGGGCCCTCCTGTCCGACATCGGGGTGGCGTTCAAGGAGCGCGACGTGTCAATGGACATGGGGTTCCGGAGGGAGCTGGAAGGGATGGTAGGATGCGGATTCGCACTGCCGAGGGTGTTCGTGAAAGGGAGGGACTTGGGTGGGGTGGAGGACGTGGTGCGGTTGCACGACGACGGGGGCCTCGTGGGGATGTTGGAAGGGGTGCCGAAGGGGAGGAGAGGAGGGGGGGTTTGTGATGGGTGTGGTGGGATTGGGTTCTTGAACTGCTTTCGGTGTCATGGGGGGAGGAAGAAGGTGGTGGTGGTGGTGGTGGGTGGGAAAGGGAGGGCTGTCGTGGTGAGGTGTGAGGACTGTAATGAGAATGGGTTGGTGGTTTGTCCAATTTGTTGCTGATGAGTCTGGTTGGTGGTGAATTGCTGATGATTAAGTAAGTTTGTGATCTTCTTTGTCATAGTTTTGTATGTATAGAATAATATTTTGGTATTTTTCCATTTGGTGTCTCACTATATATGATTCATGGTCTAATGTTTTGTTTGAATTATTTTAGTTTAGATTTCTATGATGTCTGGTTCTCATCATTGCCCATAGATTTTTAGATTAGCTTGAGTTTGTATGATTAAGACCATATGACACCATGTTCCATTTAAATTGTAGGCATCTTGCTTTTTACACCCATATTATGAAGTGGAACGGCAAACGCCCATAGACATTTAAATCGTGGCTCCCTAATTTCTATTTTCCGAGACAAGTTCAATTCTACCATCTGCTCTAAATTTCTTATCTTCTTTCCTGCTCACACAGTCGGGCCCATATATTCGTTTCGTTAAATAAAAAAAACATATTAGAAGCAAGAAAAATATCTATTTTCGGTTTCACTTCATTAATTCTTTTGTTGTCCATTCTCCTTTTCTGGACAACATTTAATAATAATCACACTTTAAAACACCATAATTATAGATAATAAACTGTTATTTCTATCTACTAAAAATTTAGTATCAGACGGACCCCTCTCTACATTTTCTCACGTGTCGCCCATACCAACCTGAAATCACGTAGGAATAGGATGCAGATTCCATTCCACAAGGGCCCACAACATCCCTACAAAAACAGAGACACAATCTTCCACCTATCCATCCATCCCTCTCCACTCCGATGTCCAAACACCACACCACACCACACCACACCCAATGGGCAACTGCTTTCCACGAGACACCACCACGACCAGTCCCAAACATCCCATCATCAAAGTGATAACACACAGCGGAGGCGTAATGGAGCTACACCCGCCCCTCACCGCCGAGTCCATAACAAACGGCTTCCCCAACCACGCCCTCCACCCTACCACCACCTCCGCCTCCTCCCCTCCCCTCCTCCACACCGACCCTCTCCTCCCTGGCCAAGTCTACCGCCTTCGACCCCTCCATGCCGCTCTCCTCCCCTCTCCCCCTGCCTCCTACCGCATGTCGTCCTGGACCAGGCGGCAGGAGGAGATGTTCCCCGGCGGGGGCGTGTGGAAGGTGAGGCTCGTGATTGGGAGGGAGCAGCTGAGTGAGATATTGGCTTTGGATTGGAGGACGGAGGAGTTGATTGAGAGTGTTAGGGTTGTGGCCAAGTGCCGGAGTGTGGCTGCGTCCGTCGCGGGGTCGGACCAGTGCAGCGTCGTTAGCAGCCGGAAGGCTTATTCTGATAGCATGGCGTAGTCTCAGTTGGATCATGTACTTCATTACGTTTTGTCTTGTTAATTATACGGTGATTTAAGGTCCTTTGCTCTCAAGTAAAATTCAGAGCATTAACACCGAAGTTTTCTGTTAGGATACGGTCTTATTTCACTGGTTTGTAACATTGTAAGGATTGATGTATCTACGAACATCGAGGAGATCAAAATAGAGCTTGCAACGACCAACCACATTAGGCTTATGAATATGATCAACCATCGAACCATACTGCAGTGTTGCTCTTGGAGTGATAAGAAGAGAAGTAAAGCTAAGTGTTAGATTTTCCTGTGTGGCTTTTTTTCTTCTTTTTTGGTTCTGTTTCTTTTTCCGACAGAAAAATTGGGTGAATCTTGTAGTTTGACAGCTTTTGTGATTTTTAGTTTCTCTTTTTTGAGTACCTGGTGTTTAATTTGGCTTTTGCTTTGGTTCTTCTGTTAACTTTACTTCGGGTCCTATTGCTAGTGATAGGGATGAATAATTGATGCATGTGTTTGATGAATGGTTGTGTTCCTTTCTCTCTTTTTTCCCTCTTCCGTTTCGTTCAATATACACCGGTAAATAACTGAATAATACAACTGTAAACCATCTTCCCCGGTTTTCTTCGAGTAGAAACGGGATATAACATTGGGCTGCTGTCGCAATTGGTGCCCAATCGACATTACACCGGCCCCGGAATGTAACCCAATATGAACTAGTTGGGCCTCGTTGTTTTGATATAAGATCTCATCACTAGGACCACATGTAAAAATACTTGGGTTGACAGGGTACGATCCAGCAAGTTTAATGCAGGACTATATACCATTTTGCTAGGTATTTTTCGTTAAGTTTTTTTGTGTGAACGTTACAGATACCCTGCAATTTCATCAATTTCTTGCGCAAACATTTCATTACCTCAACCTCAAATTGCCTCAATGTTCTACGATTAAAGTATTTCATATTTTATTTTGTTGTCCAAATTTTCTTTCCAAAATATACCATTTATCAAAACTATCATCTTAAGCATGTTGAGAAAGTATTAGAGTTAGTTAACGCAATGTATTGATTGACCTTAATAATTTTTATGGTATCGTCAAAAACCATAATCTAGTCCGGACAATAGTGTTTTAAGTGGGAAATATAGTACGATGAATTAAATTCACAATTTTTGAAATAATGAGGGTGGAAATCAAAACTATTAAAAGAAGCCAATTAAATTTAAAAGTATTATGTATGTTTAAAGTGAAACTATATTATTTACAATATTTCGTAAAAATCGAACTTGCCATTTTTTATTACGGAGAAGAAGTGAAAATGTCATAATATTGGATATGGTGTACAATAATCAAGGGTGTAAATAGGATGGGACGGGGCACATATTTAACAGCCGCGATATGCCCCGCTTAACAAAAATTTAACAACCGCTATCCGTCGTGCCTAAGGGTGGATTAGGTGGGGCAGGTTAGGCGGGTTAAGTGAGTTTAGATTTTAGATTTTTAGATACTAGAACAAAAATAGATTTTTATAATGATAATTTGATTTTAGATACTAGAAACAAAATTGAATTTTATAATAGAACAAAAATTATAATTTGATTCTTCACAATCAAATCCAATCTCACACTAAATCTATCAAAAGCACATGTCACTCAGTCCAAATAAACACAACTAAACCGTAAACACGTTTATATTTAATAGATTTTTTATAAATTTCAACAGAACCTCCCCTATATTTTCAATAAGAAAATTATCCGAATACTTGTTGACAAAAAAAACACCCACTTTTTGACATACATCACAATATTTCTATTTGATCAGACTTTAATCATAAATAATCACATACAAAATCAGGTAACATTTCTAATTAATCAAACATTAATCATATAAATGCACTAATTAAACCTACCTTAATCATACAAAATGACATAAATATTCTAATTAATAATCATACAAAATCACAAATAATCTAATTACTCACAACTTCAATCTAATTAATCATATAAAATCACAACTTAAATTGTAAAAATTAAACATGAATCTAAAAAATATGAATTTATTCCCAAAAAAATGTGTAGAGGGCGTTGATGGTGGTGGTGGGGTTTATGAAATGGGTGGTAGTCGGGCATGGGGTCGGTTTAGGGTCGGGGGTACGGTCTGGATTACGGTCGACAGGGGTCTGAGAGGAGGGGGTTCGGTTGGGAGGGGTCTAGGCAGACGGGGTCGAGCCAGGAGGGATCTTGGCGGAGGGGGTCGTGATGGACGGGTCGGGGGTCGGGACAGAGGGGTGTTGGGGAGGAGGGGGTCGTGGAAGGGCGAGTCGAAGAAGTTGAGGCAGCAATGACGGGCGGTTACATGCGACGTGTAGGAGCGACGAGCAACAACGATTATGGTTTTGAAGGGGAGAGAATGTTGTTTTTTTTGTCTTAATCTATGTTTTGATGATTTAATCAACCTAATCTGAATTGCAATCAATGTAGAGTAGCACACATTATGCACAACATATATATTTTTTGTGCTAACTTCTACAGGTGATCAAGACTCAAGGAAGAAAGGAAATCAAGTCAAGACATGTAATAAAGCTCATTTGAAGACATGAAATCTTGATTTATTTAGAGTCTTAGGAACATTGTGTAATTGAGCATACTTGAGCTAAAATCAACTAAAACACACTGGGTTCGTTATTCAAGTGACACAAAAAATTTCACAAAATTTGGACTTCAATGAATCACCTAAACTAGAACCGGAAAACACTTAAACCAAACATGGTATGTCAGTGCCAATTCGGTCGATCGGAACGAGTTCTTCGTTCGACTGATTGGGTCTGTTAATATTGTTAGCCTAAGTGTTGAACCGGTCGACCATTGCAAGCCTTTTGTTTGACCGTCTACACATGTCAAGTGACCCTTAGACTTGTCGTATTCTACCACGGTCAGATTTCCAAAACCCCCCAATTTTACCAGATTTCCGGTCGACCACCATTTACCTATCACTCAATCGATCAAACAATCTTTGGTCACCCTGAACACTCTGGATGTTTTCGGTAACGTCTCCTAGAGTTAGGTCGACCAAAACGCATTTTCTCCTTGAACCCATAATTTTCTGGAAGTTTCCGGTCAAACAGACATTTTCCTTAGTTCGACCGATCCATCCTTTACTATACCAAAACCCCTAGAACGATCAACTGATCCCTAATTTAGTTTGACCGTTCACTTAGGTGAAGTTAAGTTATAGCCAGATTTGACCAACCGATCGACCGGTATGCTCGATTTGGTCGACTGGATTGTGTTCTGAAATGCGACCTGCACTTCATTGTTTTGTGTTTCTTACCCAACAAGTTTCTATACTTGTCCCAATGGCTATAACTCATTTAGAACTTATAAATAGAGTTGCCCAAACCTTGTTTAAACAACTCTCCTACTACTATTTGTTATATACACTAAAGAGAAACTCCCAAGCTCCAAAATCCTCATTCCTACACTCTAAGCCTAAATTCTACACCTTTGATCATAATCAAATCATACTCAAAGTGTGCTTAAGAGTTAGAGAGTGTTGTCGCACTCATTTATTGTTCAAGAAGCAAATATTTCGGTTAAAGCCCGAAGTGTTCCCTTTCGGGTTGTGAGAGGAAGAAATCAAGCTAGCGAGGGTTGTTCGCGGAGCTTGTGTTGTAAAGGCTTAATCTCGGCCCTAGACGCGATTGATGATGAAGACATAGGCAGAGCTCAGGGAGATCGAGCGGAGCTTGCAAGAGAGGAAATAGATGGGACGTCGAACCTCTATTAAAATCACAGTCTTCATCTTGTGGTTTGCAGATTTCCTTCCATACTTGCTTGTTTGTTTTAATTTCTGCTGCGTCTTTGATTGAGCAAGTAGAGGTTAAATAACCCTAAAATCGATTAGAAATAAGCAATTCCCAATCCTACAGAGAGGTGTGGGAAGAGAGAAATGAATAGAGAGACTGTGCGGGGCTACTAATGTAACGCTACACCAACGGAATGTGTCTGTTGGTGTTAGTGAGGACATCCGTTAGTGGTATTCGTACTAATGGTCCGATGATTCTATCCATCAGTGTCTGATAACTTATCCGTCGATGTCACTAAGTGCAATAAGTTCATAATGGTTGTTTTTCAAATATACTCCAACGGATAATATCTGACGGTGAAAAATTTGAAAAAACAAATCACCGACCGCATATTATTTTATTGAAAGTATACGCGGACGGTATAAGTCCGTCAGTGTACATTTCTAGTCTGACAAATAGTACAAAAATGTTAACTGATAAACTTTGTTCGTCGGTGTTATTGAACACATTCGTCAGTGTGTGGTTGCGCTGACGGAAAAAGCAATCTGTCGGGACGCCTGATTTTCTAGTAGTGTGGGGAGATACTTGTGTTGCTTCGTGAAGTGTAGCAGAATGTCGACGTGGTAAAGGTCGTCGTTAAGAAGGTCGAGATGTTCATGGTTGTGTTTGTTTCTTTAGTTGTTGCTCTCTTCTTAAAGATGCTTGTTTAATGTGGAATTGTCTAATGACTGGTTTGTTTGGCATGTGTGCAAAGTTGTTTGGTATGTGATGAATTGTTCAATTTAACTGAATGAGAAGAGGTGTGTCGTTGGGAATTGTTTGGTACGTGTTGAATTACTTGGTATGTCGACTGAATGTCGTTTGGCTGTATCTTATCACAATATTACATCAAGGAAGGATGTTTTGAATCATTCCCTCAAATTTGAATTACTAAAATTCAATTTTTTTGGTACGTGTTGAATTACTTGGTATGTCGACTGAATGTTGTTTACGTGTCGTTGGGAATTGTTTGGTACGTGTTGAATTACTAAAATTCAGGTCTTCAATCAAGATCATCCCCTCTACTTCTTTGAAATACACAGCACACTCACGTCTACTTCTTAGTACCCATTTTCCTCCAATGTGAAATTTAAGTTGAACATTCGTGAGTCCGTGACTCGAACATTCCTAGTAAAAAAAGGTTTTCCAAACACTTAAATATCTCAAGTTTGCATACAAATTAGACACTAAATTAAGGTTTCTTAATAACATTCCTCCTCTACATGGGTAGTGATTAGTTGTTTACAAGCTTGTGTAGTTAAGCATTTAAGGGTACAAAATTGTGTAGTTAAGATGAAACTGAATCTGAAAGTTACTAATATTGAATGTGTCTAATTATCATTGGTGATCTTTGCTTATATGATATAAGCAAACATTGCCAATGTTTGTGCATGTTATGAAATTTGAAACGAATTGGAAATCTTTGTCCAAGATGGGACGAGAGTGAGAAGCAGGCGGACCAAACAAGGTTGTGGAAGAGATGTCAATTTCGCTGGAGAAAGGGCCAGGTCGGGTGGATGTTGCTGGAGAGGTTGATTTCCCTAGGTAAGCGAGTTTTGAACCGATTATGGGTTTTCAGGGTGAAGAAAAAGAAATTTGAAATACCTAAATTTAGAGCTAATATTGTAGTTAATTAATGAAATTTAGGAATTAAGGACTAACTACTCCATAAAACTTTAACTGGTCTAACGAGACGTCAAACTTAATTGATGTGACCACATCAACGGTAGTCTAATGAAGGTGCATCAAGTTAATTACTTGAGTTCACAGATGTACTTGGTTAATATTAAACTTGTAAGACCTATTCTCCTACTACACTATTAAGTATTATGTCATCCTTATACTTATTTATGTGTTATCTTTACGCTTGATGTATTTTGTGATTTTATGCTTGGGTTCGTAAAAAGTTTCCTTTCGGGGAAAAGTTTCCTTTTAGGCAAGTTAATACAAATGGTAGGATTTCATGTTTAATCGTACATATTTATTTTCAAATTTTTTATGCACAATAAGAATCAATTTACAATTTTCTATGATTTATTTCATGCATGCATCAATTTGTTTCAATATCTAGTTTCAAAACTTTATTAAAACAAATATGGGCTCCAAAATTCATACCTAGAAGTTCTCTAAAACTTCTTGAAGATTCGGAGACGTTGGGGATGCTCCTCGCTGCGCCGGATGCCTCCGAGTATTCACCAAACACTAAACAAGATCGGAGAGAGGGAAGCTAGTCTCTCAATCTCCGATATGGTTTAGAATCTAATTACTAACCCCTCTTTAATTCCCTTGAGAAGATGATCTCTTAAGAACTAAAACTAAACTTAAGAATTAAGGAATTTTCGTGGAGATTTATGGAGAGAGAATTTTGCATAAGAAAATAATGAATTGATTGAGGAGGTAATGAGATAAACTTGTATTTATAAGTTCTCTCCAAATTACCTATTCATGTGCAACCTCTTGCCCATGATTTCATGCAAAATTCCATCTAACCATCCATTATTTAATAATAAATAATATTAACCACGAATTAAATCAATTATGGACCAATTCCATGCATGATCTAATTAATTCTTAAATTAATTCTGCATTAACCGTCTGGACCGGTCGACCGTTTGGAGGTTCGGTCGACCGCTCGAACCAGGTTTCGGTCGACCGTTCAATAACTCGGTCGACCGTTCGTAACAGGAACTATTCCATCGCAATGTTCGGTCGACCGTTCGAACAGATGAAAATTCCCTGTTATCGGTCGAGACACGTCCGGTCGATCGTGTCCGATCGGTCGACCGTTTACTGCTAACCGGTCGACCGTTGGAGCACTGTTCTGCAGACTTGTCAAATTTCGGTTTAACCCCAACAAAATTTGACATTTCGGGATTAGTAGTAAATTTACAACTTATGTAACATATTATCCTATGCAATGATCAATCATTACACCCCATAATATTTACATCACATATGAATTTTATTTAGATTCTAATTATGTTATTAATCACAACATAATTTTGATTTTGTTTGTTCACCCCATGTGTCATGAAACCCGACACATCTTATGAACTCAAAATCCCCATTTCTTGTTTCCCAGTTTTGTGGTGTGACCTATGGGAGGATCTAAACTAAGTTGGCAGTGATATTAAGAGCTTAATATCACAAGCTATAAGCGGTATCTAGCTACACATTATAGCTCCCAATTAGTTAGATGTCTTAATTCCACTTGAACCAAAACCCGATCCATTTAGTGGTGGAGTGCACCACTTGTGTCCGTCCCTTGCCTCATGATATTAAGAATACACACAAAGTAGTATTGTGTCATCTTTGTATTAGTATTCATTTCTTGATCTCTTTAAGCTAGTTATAAATATGTGACTTAACTCAAATCACATTGTGCACATTACAACTTTGCTTTATCAAGGGGCCCACTAATATCATCACTCAATTAAGAGGGGCAATGATAGTCTTTTGACTAACTATCTTCTCCAACAAAAGTTGTACTTAACCAACCAATGCCTTTACACTACACTTATCGTTAGTTCAAGACATTGATCTAATTAAGTATTCCTTAAGTGATCAGATATAAGTCTCATATCAAAGGACCAAAGACACAGTAAAATATTAATGACACAGAAACACATTTCTATAATATTTTACTTATTAGGTCTATTCAGTATACAAAAGTAATATTTTCCTCTTTTGCATACCCGTGTTGTCACTCACTTGTAGAGCTACAATGATCTATGACTGACACGACAATCTTAACCCGGTAATTAATGTCTCATGTTAATTACCATGATTGCGAATATATTTTGTTTTATGTAAACCAATATCTTTTAGAGCTCTACGGTTAAGGACCAAGAGCCTCTTCCTTAACACTTCCAAAAGACAAATAACATAAACAAGGAACAAAATGATTTCTCATTCAATTCATAATAATTGACATTTAAAAGTAAAACTTTTAGAACACATTCCCTTCAATTTATGTGTTATCTTTACGCTTGATGTATTTTGTGATTTTATGCTTGGGTTCGTAAAAAGTTTCCTTTCGGGGAAAAGTTTCCTTTTAGGCAAGTTAAATTGACTCGTAGGCGGGAGCAACCCGTCGGGCAGTTTTGCAATCGGTTGACTTAATCGGGTCAATTGGGTGCAAGTCACGTATGTGGGTTGGCTTGGCCTTGAGTAGGCGTATAGGTGGGGTGACGTGCCTGCCACATTAGCAAGAGCAAATATCTTGAGATTTGCAAAACTTTTGAATTGGGTGCTTTTTGGTAAGTTTTGATTGACCTTGAGGCAAACACAAGCCTAACCATCCATCCCATACCTCCCTACCCTTCTCTTCTCCACACCATCCACCTCAGACCACCTCCACCTCCCTCTTCGGAAAGCTTCTGGACTGATCTCCGGCGAGATTGGTAGAGCAAGCTAGTGGGCATCGTTTGTGCGGCTAGAAGATGAGTGGTGATCTCCGACTAAGCTCAGTCTTTTCCTTGCTGATCAGGTATGCCTCTAGCCATTAGAATAGGATGTGGTGGTGGGTGTTGGGCGGAGTTCTGCACAACACTAGTGGCTGGTCGGTCAAGAGGGTTAGGGTTTGCACAACTAGAGTTCTACCGATTGGGTTGGCCGTGGTGCAACTCGGATCTTCAGTGCCTGACCGTGCATTCTTCCCCCTAGCACGTCCCTTACTCCATGTTTCCTTGGTGGTTTGATAGAGAAGTTAGTAGGGAGGAGGCTGGACCGTGGGGAGAATGTTGGGTAGGGTTGTTGCATGCATCTTGCATGAGGTGTAACCCTACTCGTGTGGGTTTGATCTTGAGATCTTTTGGTGGTCTGTTATCATGATTAACTTGTTATAGCATACTCACTCTCCTGGATGTATTACTGATTTGTGAGTTCTCTTAGTAGTATGATTTATGACTTGTTTTGTTGATAGTCTCATGAATCACCTCTGATTTCAGATCTTATGTCTATGCGCGATCCAGCTATTTTGTCCAAAGCATATTGCTTGATTCGTTCTGATTTTTGATCATATGTCTTGCATAATTTTGTGGCCATGATCAGATGATTCTCCCATGATATGTTGCTGGTTAAAAGACATATATTCATGCATTATTTAGTGACTATAGTCAGATAAGCTTTCATGGCATAGTGGCTGATATAGATCGCATATCCAGGCATTAATTCGTAACTATATCCAGACAATATCCCATGCCTTGTTTGCTGATTATTAGGTCACTTATACTTGCATTACTTCTTGGTTTCATTCAGATAATGTTCCATGAATTGTTTGTTGACCATAAGTCACATAATGATGCGTTAGTTGAGGTCTATGTTCAGACCACATGCCATAATGGGTTTGCCGATTTTATATCATAAGTGCTAGCGTTGCTTAGTGATTATATCAGGATAATCTCCTATAAATTATTCGCTGATTTCAGACCATTGTTCATGCATTATTTCATGATTTGATTCATATAATCTCTGACCTAGTCTGGAATACTAAGTTCCTATCATATACATATGTTCTAAAATTCATGATGCATGATATAGATTGCTTGTGATGTTTGTTTATGATTCCCACTATTGTACATGTTCCATTACATCTTTCACGTGTTATGTTACTGATATGAAGTATGTTGTTGTAGATATGTATGATGCATAGGACTTCAGACCGTATAACATCCATGTCATGACCCGTAGATGACTTGTTTAGTTGTCGTGTTGATTTATCTATCCCGGTTATGATTGATTGCTTTTGAGAGTGCTTTTGCATTATGTTCTTAATGTTACGGTGTCTGATTTCGTGTGGAGCTGCAAGGAGGTATTCGTATACCCTTCCTTAAGCTTGTTCTGGATTTTATAGCTACACAAGATTTAAAGATCCTTAGGTAGCTTGCATTGCATATAATCCGATAAGTAATTCTGGACATGTTCTGTTTCCTGGGCCGACGGGCCACGAGTGGGTAGGGGAGAGTAGAAAAATTCGAATAACCGGATAACCGTATTTCCGATCCAGTATCCATTTTATTAAATCCGAATAATTGGATATCCGATCCTAATATTCCGGATCGGGTATCCGATCCGTTTTTCTACACACATTTTTGGACCGGATTCGGATTAGAGTTTGGAAAAATTCAGATACCCGAATCTGAATTCTGATACATACAACCATGTACTGAACTCCAACAATAGTTATGGGTAGAAAATAAATATCAATTTATCTGGGGGAAAAAGGTTTCTATTAAGTTGTCATTTGCAGAATTTATGACATTAATCTTGCTCCTATCTATTGTTATTAATCTTGCTCCTATCCTTGTTCTTAGCTCTTGTTATCCTAATACTATCTTGGTCCAACTAGATTGATTGATTTTTATTTTCTAGAATAAAAAAATTTAGTTAGTCTACCGTTTTTTACAACCCAATCGCTTGGATAAATGGTAGTTAAAATAAATCAGACGGTGTTAATTGCTAGATAGATGAAATTTTGTTGGCTTCTTCAAATCTTCATCTTATATTTGTCAAAACTGTATTAGAGATTAAGAAATTAAATTATTATGCAATCCTAGGTTGATAGGCTTTACAATAACTAGATATCTGGTTTTCGGAAACCGGATATCCGAATTTTCGGATACCCAAAATCCAGATATCCAGTTTAATCCAGATCAGATTCAGAATGATATTTAGGTGATCCGGAAAACCGGATATCTGGATTTCGGGTATCCGAAAATTCGGATATCCGGTTTTGCTCACCCTTACGGGTCTGTCCTCTAGCTTCAGAGGCCATTCTGTTAAGACCCTTATGTGAGGACCAGACGTAATATAAGTCCTGGGCAGGCACGCTGCCATTCTGTCTCAGGATAGGTGTTCCAAAGTTCGTGATGACACCATGTAGGTTATTTCCGCGAATTGGGACATTTATCTGGCACACCGCTTTGTGACGAGCGGTGGGTCACTGTCGAGTGTCTGCTTCTGACCAACGTGGCTGGTGTTCTGGTTCCTTTCGAGGAATGTGTTCGGGTGCGCCCGATTGGCATGGCTTATGGAGTCGTAGCCTTCTGTTGCATTTGATGCTTTTCTGTTCTGGTTCTGATGCATGTCTTGTTAGACTTCATGATATATTTATGTTATTGCTTGGTTGTGGCATACTAGGTTTTCTTAATTGAAAACTCACGTATTTTTTAATGTGGTGCTTGCAGGTACTTAGGTTCCCACAGGGCAGACTAGACAAGTGTTGAAGATTCTGTACACGATGGATATGTCGACCAGAGTCTTCAGTTATCGTTTGTTTTCGCTTACGTTATTGTATTTCCTTTGAAACTCAAGTATTGTATTGACTCTTTTCATATATGGATATTCACTCATTTCTGTTCTTTATATGTCAGATATTCATGTATGTCTTTCTATTTGAATATAGTTGAGTCAGGCGTTGTCAGTTTCTTTTTAACTCCTTCAATCGTCACGTAGGTCTTTGATTGTGACACTAGTGTTTTTTCCGAGTGTGCGTACCCGTGAGACCGGGGGCGTTACAAAACTACGTGTGAGTAGATTAATAAAAGACATTTACAAATGCACCTAAGGAAAATCCCCTATTTGAAAATCTTGAAGTAACTTAGGGTGTGTTTGGATTGGATTCTTGTGACAGGATTCCTGTGAGAATTCAAATTCTAAGTGAAAATGTAAGAATCATGATACCTAAAAGAATCAAAATTCGTTTGGATGGAAAAAAATTATTGCTCATGATTCTAAATGTCAAATGACCAGTATCCCCTAGATTTAAATTTATATTGTTATTAGATTACTATTATAAGATATGATATGATTTTTTTACTAAGGTAGGATATTTACTAAGGTACAAATATTTATGTTATTTTATAATATCAAATATTGTCATAAAATACAATGTATATGAAATTTATCTAATAAATATCGGAAAATATGAAAATATGTTTGGATTAAAATATATATCGTAAATTCATCAAGTTTATTAAATAAATATCATAAATTCATCATGTTTATTAAAAAATATAATATATATGACATTTATTGTTTCTAATTAGAAATATATCGAATAAAAATATTAAAATATGAGGGTATTATGATAATACAACTGAGAGCAATATGGTAAATGTGACTTTAGAATTTGGATTCTTGCAAGAAGCTATAAAAATTCAGCTTCTTCATTCTATACAAATTTCGTTGCTATGAATCAGAGATTCTTACAGAATCTGAAAGCTGATTTTCTGTTTGTGAAGCACATTTGGATTCTTACCGGATTCTTGCTGGAATCCAGCTAAGAATCTATTGTCAAACGTGTTGTCTTTTTGGCCTTAATCTTATGTTTTGATGATTTAATCAACCGAATCTTAATTAGAGTAGCACACACTATGCATTGCATATATATTGTATTGTGCTAACCTCTACAGGTGATCAAGACTCAAGAAAGATGGAAATGAAGTCAAGACATGTAATTAAAGCTAAATCAAAGACATGTAATCTTGATTTCTTTTGAGTCTTAGGAACAAAGTGTAATTGAGCATACTTGAGCTAAAATCAACTTAATCACACACTAGGTTCCCTATAGAAGTCACACACGAAATTTCACATAATTTGGACTTCAATAGATCACCCAAACTTAGACCGGAAAACACCAAAACCTGAACTACAAAAGTCTGCCAACATTCGGTCGACCGCAACATGTCGTTCGGTCGATCGAGTGATCATGTCTCCTGTTTGTGTTTTCACTGCCCTTATTCGGTCGATCGTGTTTTACCTTTCGGTCGACCGCCAGATCATATTTTCCCGACCGTTACTTTTGTCGTATATACCCAACGGTCGTATTCGTATTAAACCATAAATACCCCAAATGTATTTCATGTATCGGTCGACCGAGGACCACGATCGGTCGACCGTTGGTTCATCTCTTGACAAACCCAAAGTGCCTGTCCATAATCGGTCGACCGCCAAAACCAGTTTCGGTCGACCATTCACACATTTGTTTGTCACCCCAAAAGTGCCTGGACTAAATCGGTCGACCGAACCCTATCTTGTGTTCGACCGATGAATTAAGTGAACCTAAGTCGTAGAGTTGGGCGGTTGACCGTTGCTTAACCGGTCGACCGAACTGAGTGTAAAACTGCCTAACGGTCGACCGATTGTCCCGATCCGGTCGACTGAATTCAGCCAGAATTGGGTTCTGAACTTTCTGTTTTGTGTAATCACACATCAACTCATACCCAATCAATCCCAACGACTCTATTCTCTCTAATGCCTATATAAGGAGTTGTAAAACATATTTTAACACAACTCTCCCACTATCAACTTGTCCCAAACATTAGAGAGAATCCCAAACACTCAAAGCTACAAACCTTCCACACTTAGTGATCATTTCTTCATCCTACTCAAGTGTGCTCAAAGTTTAGAGAGTGTTGTTCCACTCAAGGTTACAATTGTTGTCAAAGAAAGTAAAGGCTCCGGTGAAAGCCCGAAGCATCCTTCTCGGATTGTGAGAAGAGGATTCCAAGCTCGGCGAGAGTTGTTCGCGAGTTTGATGGTTGTAAGGCGTTGTCTCCCGGCCCGGAACGGGGAGCGGATAGTGAAGTCGTAGGCGGAGCTCAGTGATCCGAGCGGAGCTTGCAAGAGAGGATTAGGACCCGGGTGGGGTGCCGAACCTCTATAAAAATCGACCCGACTTCTTGTGGTTTGCATATTTCCTACACTTGCTTGTTTTGTTTTAAATTTCCGCTGCGCATATCGATTGCTTAAACAAGTAGGTGATTAGATTAAAAAGTGATTAGTGAACCCATAACCCACACGATCCAACAAAACGCACCCTAAAAGTACAGAAGGATAAGGCTTTAAAATGATTACACTGCATTCCGTTCAACCAGTTGGCCATCTAAATAATATTTAGGCACAGAACTTACTAGTTACGGAAAACGTTCAACAGTTTGATGCGTATGTAATGTATAAAGTGATAACTTTGAGAATAAGTGGGAGATTGTTAGTTCTTGTGTTCTAGAAGTTATCTTATTATTAAATTTTACATTGTTATGTTTATGAATTAAATATTATGTGCATTTTGTTCCTTGATATATTGTGTTTGTCTTTAGAAGAGTTTGGGAAGAGCTCTTGGTCCTGGAACTATAGAACTCTAAATTACCAGAAATACGAATCACTATTTGATCGTAAACTTGGTAATTTGGAACACTAATTGACCTATATAAATTTGTCATGTTAAGTTAAAAGTACATTGTAATTCTATAAATTTAGACATATGATTGTCACTTAATAACATGAGTATATGAAGATGATATTTCATATATTGAACATACCTAATATGGAAATACTATAAAATTATGTGTTCGTGTCATTAGTGTTTTCATAGTATCACGTATTCCAAGTTACAATACATATTTCTTTTTCGCACGAGGGAATATATTATGACATTATTAATAGGATTGTGTGTTGTTAATTTCATTACAATACATATGTGTTAATCATGTAATCATAATATGTTTGTTATATATAATTATGATTTATAGAAATAAAATATTTTTAATTCTATAACCAATTAACATAGATCGTACAAGGTCACACCAAAAGGGAATGATTAATTTGCATTATTAAATATGGAACGAGAATTAATTAATTAGAATTTCTAATTAAATTAATTAAGTAGTTTAAATGAGAATTGAGATTTACTATATATATATAGTTGTTTATACATATATTAAATAGGTTCATTTAGCCAATCTAGTTGAGACATTTGACTAAACCTTAATTGTGCACAAATCAAATTGTGAGACTTGATAGATTATAAATGACCAAATAGAAAGATCTTCACATGAGATATTAGTGTATGTACAAAAAAAATGTGGATGATTTTTGGTCAAAAGTAGTGGCCCCACGTTCTACTTTTTTCTTCGACCATATGCAAGTATAAATACCTCACTTTGTAGAACAAAATATATAGATATTTTTTAGATAAAAAAAGAAAATGGCTAGTGAATTTTCTTTTAATCTTTCTAAAATCTCATGGGTTGAAAACTCAATTAAATCGACATATCGGTTTAGTACTTTCTAACAAAAAGAATTTTGATCTTTCAACTAAATCTCCCGATGGACTATGTCAAGACTTTATTTCTTCGTGGCTTGCAAATCTAAAGAGGTTTCGTGAATTCAAATTTTAACGAAAGTATGTCTAAATTCAAATCTTATTTAATTAAGTAGATATGTGATGCATGTTTAGATTAAATGATAAATTATATCTTTGTTTGCGTTTTAGATGGTATATTTTCAAAATTATAAATACGCATCTATAAATCCTCACATTGATATCATTACGTGTCACCCCTTTTTCTTCTACGAGAATAGTCCTACAATGACTAATCTCGAGATGTGACTTGGGGGTTATAAGTCATGTAGGTTTTCTCACCTGCAAGCTAACTTTTAGGTGATGGTTCAACATAGTATTAGAGTCAATGGTTTGACCGGGATCCACGTCACCTTGTCTGTTCTCAAGCAAAAGTGCGGAAGATGTGAAAATAGTTCCACGTTGGCTAATCTGGGATATTTCTTGGAATTTTAAGTCAGGTACATTCTCTCGCTTACAACTTAAGAGTTTAGGTGATGATCCCCACATGTCTCATGTTACAACATCTTCCAATACTCTTATAATTCTTGTATGTATTTACGCAAAAGTAATATACGCTATATATTGCTATGAAAAAATGTGTGTAGCAACATCAAGATGCATCTAAAATAAGAATATATTTTGCATAATTAACCACTTCAAATCACCGGATATCATAGTAAATATCACTAATTATTGGAAAATTTAATATTAAACCACGTTAATGGATAGTATAATCCAATATTATGGTATCAAAATCAATGACATTAGGTATATGCATGTGTAAAACCCTAATAAAGATATGTATTGAAACCTAATAAATATATTCGGGGGTTAAATATGCAAACAAATCTGAACATGTTTCTGTAGACGGTGACACGGTGTTATCTTTTGGATTGGGTTATTTGTTGCCCGAAGATTTTTAAGGTCGGGTGTCAGGGTTTCTGATACCAGCCAATCCAATATTCCTCCGAACACTCTCTGTCATCCAACTAATCCCCTTTATTTTCCGTTAAGAGGACCCCTTCTCTCTTTATCTCTCACTATAAGTTGGTGGTCTCTCACCATTCTATCAAAACTAATCCCACTAACAATTACTAGTCCCATGGAGAATACAAACAAATCAACCCTTCGTCTAATTCTCCTTCATCTAACCAATATAAATAGGGTATCACTCTTCCTCCATCTCAGTTCCCCTAAAGTTTCTTTATATAATTCTCCTCCTCCAAATTAAAGTCCCAGTCTCTCACTATAAACAATTACTAGTCCCAGACCTTTCGGAAGATCTTGCAGGAAAGGCAGGCATTGGGTAATAAAGCATGCAAGTCAATACCATCTTGGTTGCATTCATGCATACATGATAACTTTGATTTTGGTTGTTTTTTTATTTTAAATTTCGTATATATTGCAGAGACATGAGTATCACTGTTAATGGTCAGTCTAAGGTCCCTCCAGGATTCAGGTTCCATCCCACAGAAGAGGAGCTCCTTAACTACTACTTGAGAAAGAAGTTGGCATGTGAGAAGATAGACTTGGATGTCATCCGAGAAGTTGATCTCAACAAGCTCGAACCATGGGATATTCAAGGTACTTAATTGGTTATTTGTTTTTCTGTAATATTTCAAGACCAACTTACACCATTGACAAAATTATATGATGTATATTATATATAATAAACAATTTAATAAAAGAAAGATGAGATATTTTTTTGTAAGGATAAAGAAAGAAGAGATATTTTTTTGTAAGGATAAAGAAAGAAGAGATGTGGGTTGGTAACTTTGAGTGGTTCAGAGAAGTGCAGGATCGGGTCAACCCCGCAAAATGACTGGTACTTCTTTAGTCACAAGGACAAGAAGTATCCGACCGGAACAAGAACTAATAGGGCGACGACGGTTGGGTTTTGGAAGGCTACCGGTCGAGACAAGGTCATCTACACGAGCCTCAAACGTATCGGCATGCGAAAGACCCTTGTTTTTTACAAGGGTCGAGCTCCACACGGTCAGAAATTGGACTGGATCATGCACGAGTACAGACTCGACCACCACCACAACACCGCCACTCAAGTAATTGACTAAACATTTTCCTTTTTGTCACCAGAAAAGTGTATTTATTGACATGTTGGAGAAGTTGTAACGTGGGTTGTTTGGTAATGTTGTGTTAGGCGGGATGTTGCTCGATTGGAGAAGTGATGGGACAAGAAGATGGGTGGGTGGTCTGCAAGGTGTTCAAAAAAAAGAACTGTCACAAGGCCCTGGATGGTCCGACCAATTATTCTTCTTCGACTGCTATTAGTGATGGGAAGGCCCAGATGCTCCATTCAGGCAACGACAGGGCCCTCCTCGATCACAACTTTCATTACACAGGGAGATCATGCAATAAACAAGAAGAGATCAACAACCCCACCACCAACAACATTAACAATAATAATTCCACTGATGATTATTTAAAATGTGTTTTGTCAACTGAGATCGCAGCTTCAACTGGGGCTGGACAGCTGGAAAGATTAATGAAGCTTCCGGGATTCGAGAGCCCATCGCTGGTCACCACCGACTGCGCACCGGCACTCGTCCAGGCATGTTCGAGTGGTTATCCATCGAACCAACTTCAACCGGTGTTCCAGCAGACTGACTGGACCGTGCTGGATAGGCTTGTGGCGTCTCACCTCAACGGTCAAACCGACACCACCTTCGCCCCTCAAAAATCGGTCCAGACGCCGCAGGACTACGGTCATAGTGGTGACTCCGACATGGATCTGTGGGCCTTCACTAGGTCTGGGTCGTCCAACTCCGGACCCGAACACCACTTTCACATGTCGGGATAGTTGTACGCATGCTTTGTTAGTTAACTGAGATAGTGGTAGTAAGTATAAGTAAAGTACCAACAGAGAAGTACGTTACGATTTGTAGTGATGATTGTTACTTTGTAAGATATGCATGGTTCCGGTTTTAGTCTTACTACCAGCAACGTGTATACAAAAAACTACAAGGAGTAGTATAAAGCAAGGTTTTAAAAATCGAATCCGATTGGACGGTGCGAACCTGGTCAGACCGGAAACCGATAGTCCAATAACCAGTTCAGCTAAAAGATCGAGCATCTAGTCAAACCGTTCTGAACCGGAATGAACCGGATCGGACCCGGTTGGACCGGTTGGTCAGACTGGACCATAATTTTTTTTAAATTTTCTTAATTTTTTAAAATCAGAAAATATAAGTTTTTTTTTACGATTCTTATAAACAAAAACCCACTACCCACAAACCTTACGCTCCATCATCAAATCACTTCGTAAATACGATGTCATGTATAGTATTGAAGATTAATTTTGATTTTAGATTCTCAATCCAAATAATATTTTCTCTAATTTTTATTCAAGCAAATTTGTTGAGTTAAGTAAATATAACAAATTTACTAAGTTAAGCAAATTGTGTGTTAGGGAATAAAATCAATCACAAATACGCAGTGGAATCGAAATAGCAAATCCAATGGACGGAATAAAGAACAAATGCAAATCCAAACACCAAATCACACAAAACACGCAAGGTTTCACGTGGAAACCTAATGCGAGAAAAACCACGGACGACACAACTCCAATCTACTATAGAGAAAACGTATTACAATTGTAGGATCGTGTGGGTTATGAGTCCACTAATCACTTTTAAGCTAATCACCTATTGAACCCTGATTAACTACTTGGTTGATCGATCAAAGAAATGCAGCGGAAATTAAACTAAATCGAACACAAGTAGAAAGTAATGCAAACCACAAAGAAGACACGTCGGTTTTTATAGAGGTTCGGCCGCGCCTACGTCCTCTCTTGCAAGCCCCTCTCGAATCTCCGTTCGAGCCCCTCTTGCGTCTTCACTATGCCTCCCCGTTCCGGGCCGAGAGCAACGCCTTTTACAAGTCTTCAAGCTCGCGAACAACCCTCGCCGAGCTTGGCACCACCTCTCACAATCCGAGAGGAACACTTCGGGCTTTCACCGAAATCCTTGCTTCTTGTCTTGGGCTTTCACCAAGACCCTTGCTCTCTTTACAACAAATGTAACATTGAGTGGGATTCACTCTCTAATTGAGCACACTTTGAGTAGGATGAGTATATGATCAAATGTGTGAAGTTTAGGCTTATGGAGTGTAGAAATGGGAGCTTTGAGGATTGAGGTTTCTCTCTAATGTATTGGGACAATTGGAGTTGGAGAGTTGTTTTAACAACAAGTCTTGATCCTCTATTTATAAGCTCCTAAGGTATTCTAGCCGTTGGGGATAGATTTGATTGGGTTTTGTGCAAGATACACAAAGCAGAAAATCGGGCTGCAAATCTGTCCAGAACCGGTCGACTGAAACTAGTAAACCGGTCGAACCAAAGTATGGGGCGGTCGACCGAGAAGGGGATTCAGTTGAGACAAAGGTCAATCGGTCGAACGAGAAATGTGTCGACCGATAGCAGGGAATTTGGTTTCTGAAAATATGTTCAACCGGTCGACCGAACCAAGGTCTTCGTTCAACCGGTTACCGAATGTATTTTGGGGTTAAGTTTTGTTTTATACGAATACGACCGTTATAGGAATACGACAAGAAAAACGGTCATATTAAAATCCGGGATCGGTCGACCGAAAAGGTAGAACCGGTCGACCGGTAGAGTTCGGTAAAATCACTGTGGAGAGTCTGTTATAAACCGGTCGAACTGAGAACTGGTTCGGTCGACCGGTTCACACAGGAAATCTGGGTTTAAGTTTATAAGTGATTTCCGACTAAGGTTTGGGTGATCTAATGAAGTCCAAATAAGGTGAAATTTTGTGTGTGACTTCTCTAAGGAACCTAGTGTGTATGTGATTAGTTTTTAACTCTTGTATGCTCAATTTACACATGTTCCTAAGACTCAAAATAAATCAAGATCACATGTCTTCGATTTAGCTTTAATTACATGTCTTGACTTCATTTCCTTCTTTCTTGAGTCTTGATCACCTGTAGAGGTTAGCACAATACAATATATATGCAATGCATAGTGTGTGCTACTCTAATTAAGATTCGGTTGATTAAATCATCAAAACATAAGATTAAGGCCAAAAAGCCAACAACAAGGAGAGACTTACAGGAAACACGAACAACCAGCATGAATATCCGATTATTTTTGCTCACACCGAATCAACAAGGATGCCCTCTCTTTTCTCTCAAGAATGCAAGGTAGACAATAACAATTAATCTAATTGTTCTCTATATCAAAGGGGGGCGAAATTGCCTTTATATAGTAGGTCAAAATAAGTATAAATTGCACCAAAATCGCGTGGAGAAATGACCAAATCGTGGACAGGACTCGGTCCAACGGTCGACCAAACGAGTGCTTCGGTCGACCAATCTTCCAACCGTAACGCAAACCAGGTTCCATCGGTCGACCGAAGCTAAATTACTAGTCGACCGAAAAGGGACATGCACTTTTCCTATTTGCTCAAGTGCATACTCGGTCGACTGAATCACTTAAGTTCCGGTCGACCGAAAACCAACAGATGTTTCCTCATGTGCATCCAATCGACCGAACCGCTCCTCTCAGCCGACCAAAAATCGACAAGCACTTATGCCCAGCTCCCACATATGTGCCCGATCGACCGAACAACTCCTCTCGGTCGATCGAAAACCAACAGACACTTTTGCTGGACAAGATTGAACACACGTCCGGTCGACCGAATGTCTGTTTTATCCCACAAATACTTTAAGCACATATTCAAGGTAAACTACAACAATCTCGACATTTACCTTGAATGGCCCCCGAAAATTTTGAAGGAACACTCCTTCCTCATTGTGTCGTCGTCTTAGCTCCATCTACTTGGAACTCAAACCAACCAAGTTCACGCATACCATGAACTTAGTTGAAATAACTGGCTTCGTCAACATATCAGTCGGATTATCTTCAGGGCCCACCTTCTTCACCACAACACCTCCTTCGGCAACAACTTCCCGAATGAAGTGATAACGGACGTCGATATGCTTCGTCCTCTCGTGGTACATCTGATCATTTGTATGATAAATAGAACTCTTACTATCACAATAAACAACCACTGTATTCTGACCTGGACTAAACTCTCCAAATAAACCTTTCAGACAAAGAGCTTCCTTTATACCCTCGGTCACTGTCATATACTCTGCCTCCGTTGTAGACAAAGCAACATTGTGTTGAACGTCGCTTTCCAGATAATAGTTGTGCTCCCAACAGTGAACACATAACCAGTCATAGATCTTCGTCTCTCGCGTAATCAGCATCGACAAACCCCATTAACGAATACGAAGATCGATCAAATTTCAGAGATAGGTTAGTTGTACATTTTAGATACCGGAGCATCCACTTCACAGCTGACAAATGCTCCTTTCTTGGATTCGACATATAACGACTCACAACGCTGACCGCCTGAGCTATATCTGGACGAGTGCATATCATAGCATACATCAAGCTGCCAACTGCACTAGTATAAGGCATACGTGACATGTATGCATACATGTCACGTATGTTTTATCCTCCTCCTTCTTGAGACATAAGTCTACCGAGAGCTTAAAATGTGCGGCGAGAGGAATTCTTTCAGACTTGGCATATTCCATGCCAAAACGATGCAAGACTTTCTCAACATATTGCTGCTGGGAGAGAAACAAACTCTTGCATGTACGATCGCGACATATCTCCATACCTAGAATCCTCTTTGCTGAACCGAGATCCTTCATCTCGAACTCAGCCTTTAACAATTCTTTAAGCTCAAATATTGTAGACTTGTCCTTAGCTACTACCAACATATCATCTACATAGAGTAATAACAAAACAAGAGAGTCGTCTGGAAAGACTTTTCGGTAAACACAACAGTCATATTGGGATCTGCTGTACCCATGTCCAACCATAAAAGAATTAAATCTTTTATACCATTGTCGAGGCGACTGCTTTAACCCATAAAGAGACTTATTCAGCAAACAAACCTGATTCTCTTTACCCTCGACCACAAAGCCCTCAGGCTAGGACATGTAAATTTGCTCCTCTAATTCTCCATGTAGGAAAGCGGTCTTCACATCTAGTTGCTCTAACTGTAAATCATGAATTGGAACCAAACTCAACAAAACACGAATACAAGTATGCTTCACAACGGGTGAGCAAATATCGGTATAATCCACACCCTCCACCTGACTAAAACCACGAGCAACTAATCGAGCTTTGTATCTCACATCTGAGAGACCCTCGATTTTCTTCTTGAAGACTCATTTGCAGCTAACGACCCTTTTTACTTTTGGAAGTTCTACCAGCTTCCAAGTTTGGTTCTTATGAAGAGACTCCGTCTCTTCATTCATTGCACCCACCCAAGCAGCTGAATCGGGTGCCAAAATTGCCTCTGAATATTTGCTCAGCTCACCAGAGGTTTCAATATCTTCAGCTGCACTAAGAGCATATGCAAAAACTGATTCAGCATATCTACGGGGTTTCTTGGTCAGCCACCTCTCTCTGTCCCTTGCCAACAGATACTCTTGATCTTCCTCAGATTTCGAACTTTCTCCTTGTATCACACCGGAATCCTCATCAACAGTCACTATTGGTGGTTCCACCTAAACCAGAGTCCCACTTGACGCAGGAGTAGAAATAACAGTGTCTTTCCTGGAAAGTAACATAACAAGCTCATTAAAGACAACATTTCTTTCAACCATGAGCTTCTGAGATTCCTTGCACCACAGATGATAGCCCTTCACACCCAAATCATAGCCAAGGAATATACACTTCAACAACTGAGCATTAAATTTTCCTTGATCTACATGTGCGTACGTTGGACAACCGAAGACTCTCAACTTGGACAGATCTGAAGCTCAACCTGACCAAACTTCTTCCGGCGTTCTCATGTCCAAAACGGTGTAAGGTGAACGGTTCAATAAATAACAAGCGGTACACACTGCTTCTGCCCAAAAATCCTTAGTCAGGTCAGCATTCAGAAGCATACATCTAGCTCTCTCCAAGAGAGTTCGATTCAGACGTTCCACTACTCCATTCTGTTGTGGTGTGTCACGTACAGTTCGGTGTCTCATGATTCCTTCATCCTTGCAGAAATCGTTAAACTCTGAAGAACAAAACTCCAAACCGTTATCCGTCCTTAGAACCTTAATTTTCTTTCCTGTTTGATTCTCAATCATAACCTTCCAGTGCTGAAAATTTTGAAACACATCGTTCTTTTGTTTCAGAATATAAACCCAAGTCTAGTTGGAGAAATCGTCAATAAATGTGAGCATGTAGCGAGCTCCACCTTTTGATGGAACCTGAGAGGGTCCCCATAAATCAGAGTGGACATAATCTAAAGTGGCATCAGTGGTGTGCTTTGCTGTGGAAAAGCTAACCCTATTCTGCTTCCCCAAAACACAAAATTCACAGAAGTCCAGACTGCCGATTTTCTGACTTCCAAACAAACCACGTTTGCTCAACACTGCCACACCTTTCTCGCTCATGTACCCCAATCTCATATGCCAAAGTTGGGTATTCTCCTCACCAGACAATGATGACGCTACAGCTGTGTCACCCACCACAGTTTCTTCTGTAGGTATATAAAGCTTACCAGGTCTAAGTTTCTTTCCCTTCATCAGAATAAGTGATCATTTGGTGATGGATAAGCAGTCATCCTCACCACTGAATTTGTAGTCCTTTGCAGTCAGACTACCTACCGAAATCAGATTCTTACTCGCCTTTGGAACATGTCGCACATCCGACAAAACCTTGACTAGGCCATCGTGGGTCCTCAATCTGACAGAGCCAATTCCTGCAACCTCGCACATGTCACCATTGCCCATCACAACCATTCCACCTAACATTGATTCATAAGATGAAAACCATTGTTTATTCGGAGTTAAGTGGAATGTACTGCCCGTGTCAATCACCCAACCGTCAGAAGCTTCAGAAGAATCTGTAGCTGCCAACACAAAATCATAATCGGACTCGGCAACATTCGAACCTGACTGATCACCACTACTAGAACCCCTATGTTTCTTTCTGTTCTGTAGTCTTAAAATATTCTGATATCTTATGACCCTTCTTCTTGCAGTAATGACAAATAATATCTTTGTCCTTCGACTTGGTCTTAGAGGTGTTCTTTGAGAAACTCCTCTCTTTCCCCTTACCACGAGCAACAAGTGTTTTACTTTTGCTCGACTCAGAACCATCAGACCTCTTCTCCATATCCGATTTGGAGGAGAGTGCGTTTTTGACATCTGCAAGAGAGATGTCGGTCCTGCTATACATCAATGACCGCTTGATCATATGAAGAACTCAACGAGCAAAGTAAAATGACCGCCTGATCCACATCAGAAAACCTTGCTTCCACTTTCTCCAAATCCATGATGATTGCATTGAAATCATCCAAGTGAAGGGAGATACCAGACTTCATCTTGAATAGGAACAACTTCTTGTTCAAGATAATCCGGCTCGCAAGTGACTTCTTCATGTAGACTTCCTCTAGTTTCTTCCACATACTTGCAGTCGTCTTCTCTTTCAACACTTCTCTCAGAACTTCGTCAGACAACGACAACTTGAAGGTTGACATCGCCTTTCGATCAAGCTTCAACCTATCTTGATCAGACATTTCCTTTGGCAACTTATGTAGGATCTACTAGCCCCTAAACTTAGTCTAAAGGGGGGGGGGGGGGGGGGGGGTGAATGAACTAATTAAGGTTTTTAAAAGAACTATGCCAAATTAAAAGATAAAACAATGAATATGAAAGAGAGAGCAACAAACCACAACTCCGGAAGTATAGAGGTTTGGATCCAACCACCAGATCCTAGTCCTCCCTTACGAATTGCTCTTACTCGAACAACTTCGCGTCCTCCACTAATCCGATCTCCGTTGCGGGCCGTGATCACGCCTTTACACCACAAGCTTTGCGAACACCCTCGCCTAGCTTGGACCACCTTCTCACAATCCGAGAAGAGCTTCACTCCGGAAGCTTTGTACAGCTCTTGAAGACTAATACTTAAGCAACTAATCTTGAGCACTTGAAATGAATGATGCAATCAAAGGATAGTGATTTCAAGTGAGAAGATGTGAGCACAAGTGTTTATAGCAAATTGAGAGTAGTAATGATTTGAGCTTGGAGAAAGATTGGGTAACTTGTAGAACTGTTCTCAGCTCTATTTATATGCTCTAAACTAGTTCTAGCCGTTGGGTTTGAAATGGTGAAAGGATGTGCAAGAAAACACAAGTCAGGAAGTGACAAGACACATTTCAGGAAACTAACGGTCGACCAGATCGTGTAACACGGTCGACCGGCATGCAACAGTGCAAGGTTCAGTCGAGCGAAGACCGAAACAGTTGACCCAATTTGACTAGAACTTAAGTGATCGGTTGAACGGTTTGGAACACCAGTTCGACCGAAAATGAACAGTAGGACAGGATCTGGAAAAGATATAAGTATCGGTCGACCGTGAGGAGAGTTTCGGTCGACCGGTTGTCATGTTGGATTTTAGACAGGATTAAAACAAATGTAATCGGTCGAACAGAATGAGTTGATGGTTTGACCGAAAATGAACAGTAGGACTGAATCTGGGAAGTATTGAAGACTCGGTCGACCGTTAAGAAGATTTCGGTCGATTGGAAGACCAAATCCAAAAGATGGTTAGTTGAGAAAATGTTTATACGACCGTTGAAGTATATGACAAGTATAACGATCATATTTAATACAAATACGGAAATACAATTGGTCGAACAAATACGAAGTTTCGGTCGATCGAAGGTCTCACTAACTGGACACGTGTCGACAACTGATAGGTTGAAGGATTTGTATAGGATAAACTAATTCATATCACTCAACAAGGTGTGACGGTCAAACCAAACAAGGGTTTCGGTCGACAGATTTCAGACAGGCAAAGAGGTTTGAAGAAACGATCGAACGGAATGTATATTCCGGTCGACCGATTTTAGACAGACAAACCAAATATAAGGCACGGTCGAACGGGAAATGTATGTTGGTCGACCGTTTTGGACAGATTAAGTTTCCTGGGAAGGTCTGTTTAAATTCGGTCGAACCAAATGGTTCTACCGGTCGACCGTTTTAGTGCAGATTTCCTGTTCTACAATTCTAAAGAGTTTCGATGATTTTCTATTGAAGTCTACGATAGTTGGAATGTAGTGTGAGACATCTATAGGTATTCTAAGTGTTATGCAATGCAATGAGTCAAAGATTTCAAGTGCCAAGTTACATTTATAACCTAAATACATGAAATTTAAACCTAGCTACGCTACAATCTTCATTTTTCAATTCAACTAAAACTTGATTCCTGAAACGTTAGATAATACACTCATATGCAGGCAATGATCTTTTAATTGATACATGTGTTTATTGATATGTTGATTAATTATCAAAACAGATTAACGATTATTAGCCAAAAATCCAGCAACTTATCCATGCCCTCAAGAACGTCCTCCACCTCTTGCTGCACCAGGATTGCATGCATCTTGACTTGCCACAAGCCGAAATTCACATCTCGACTCAACTTCTCAATCTTCCATTGATTTCTCATGTGTACTAGTCAAAAAGATTGATGAAAAAACCCAAAATTCGGACCAAAAAGCTCTGATACCAATTGTTAGGGAATAAAATCAATCGCAAATACGCAGCGGAATCGAAATAGCAAATCCAATGGACGGAATAAATAACAAATGCAAATCCAAACACCAAATCACACAAACCACGCATGGTTTAACGTGGAAACCCAATGCGAGAAAAACCACGGACGACACAACTCCAATCTACTATAGAGAAAACGTATTACAAGGAGAGACTTACAGGAAACACGAACAACCGGCATGAATACCCGGTTATTTTTGCTCCCATCGAATCAACAAGGATGCCCTCTCTCTTTTCTCTCAAGAATGCAAAGTAGACAATAACAATTAATCTAATTGTTCTCTATATCAAGGGGGGCAAAATTGTCTTTATATAGTAGGACAAAACAAGTATAAATTGCACCAAAATCGTGTGGAGAAATGTGCAAATCGTGGGCAAGACTGGGTCAAATGGTCGACCGAACGGGTGCTTCGGTCGACCGATCTTCCAACCGTAACGCAAACCAGGTTCCATCGGTCGACCGAAAAGGGACAGACACTTTTCCTATTTGCTCAAGTGCATACTCGGTCGACCGAATCACTTAAGTTCCGGTCGATCGAAAACCAACAGACGTTTCCTTGTGTGCATCCGGTCGACCGAACCGCTCCTCTCGGTCGACCGAAAATCGACAAGCACTTTTGCCCAGCTCCCACATATGTGCCCAGTCGACCGAACAACTCCTCTCGGTCGACCAAAAATCGACAGACACTTTTGCTGGACAAGATTGAACACACGTCCGGTCGACCGAATGTCTGTTTTATCCCACAAATACTTTAAACACATATTCAATGTAAATTACAACATTGTGCTTAATATCATGAATTATATTTAACATTTGATATGTATATATTAAATGATTTTACAGAAATCGGTTCAAACCGGTCCCACCACCGGTGCGACCGTTAATATTTATTCGGTCTGGTGCAACTTCGGGTCTGAAAAATGCTGACATCATCAACGGTTCAACCACATTGAACTAAAACCAAAGTTTTATCGGTCCATGACTGATTCGGTTCTTAAAATCTTGGTATAAAGTATAAACACTTGTATGTACGTGTATACATATATTTGTATGTTATTTAAGGTAAATTTTGATTTGCAAAATTTAAATAAATTGTACCGTATATGCAGTAGCCGGTATTTGCCCCTATCAATGATCAAACCCGATATTGTCGTATGTGCCTCACAGCCTCATCATTTAAAAAGTTCTTAAAAAACGAGGAAAGATGCGTTTCTGTTGCTAGCTGTTGCTGTCGACCTACTGTCGTTTTCTTCACCAAACACCATCGTGGAAAAATAGAGGAACTTCTAGAGTTCTAGGAATCAGTGGTTGGTTGAAAGTTGAACTAGTGGAGGAGGAACGACACGGAGGACAAATTCTGGAGCTTTGGTTTACATACCGATTTGTTATATTACAAGGATAAATAATAACATAAACATGAGGTGATCAACTGAGATCATGAAAATTAACCGTCAAATAAAAGTGAATTTGATCTCATGGCTTCTTTTTTGCTGTCCGGTGGGAATAGGTTAGATATGTTGGAGAAAAAAGGCAAAAGAACTATGTGCTATTTTTTCTAGAATTATTTGCTTAGAGTATATATAACGATATTAAATCTTTCTAATTTACCTCTTACACTTGCAAATGTGTGGATCCCACTTCCGTTATGTTTATATTAAAATAATTGAAATTTTGCATTTCAACCACGTAAAAATACAATACCCTACTTTTATAACATCTCAAATTCTCAAAAATGTGTAACTTGTCAAAAGGAAATTGAATTTTCAAATTTAATATTTCCTGATATGAAAAAAATCCAAATAATTTATTTAAATATATATAAATACCATCCTCACTCAAACATCCAAATATTTACCAATAAACTAAAAACATTCTTTAAGTTTCTCAATCCAAATAATTCCTTCCTATTTATCCAAACACCATCTTGACTTCATACATCCAAAAATTCACCAATAAATTAGAATAAATACACAAAATTTCCCAAACCAACATCACAACAGTGCAACACAAATTTTATTATTATTTTAATAGAACAAATGTATATATATAAACCCGAAGAAGAAAGAGGAGGTGATGGAGCAGCTGGAGAGGTGGAAATTTCAATCACTGTACAAGCAGTGAAGTTTGAATCTGCAACATTTGATCGAAGACTAGTTGAGTTATCTCAACTTAGATCATATAGTCTGATTTGCTAATAGTTAGTTGTCTTGGAATGTTTTCCCGAGACAAGTTTGCCTGAGAGAGCAGAGAGTCATCAAAGTATGTCATCCACGTAATAAACTAGGACGTACTTGTGGGGTGGGGTAAGTAAATTTAAGGGGTAGATATTCGTCGTTAAAAAATCTGACCCGTCGTCCTGAAACTAATTAAATCGTCCTAAGAAATTACCATTTTGTCTTTCTCTAATTTCTACTGCTATAACGCAACATTTTACCCTCCTATCACACATCTCTCTTCATCTACCTCTTATAATCATAAAAAATAATGTTTTGGAGGTCAGTAATGAGCCAACGGACGCCCCGTTGTACTCGAATCTGGTAAAATATATAACATCTTTTTAATAAAAAATTACGGACGTCCGACGGAACCGCCCCACGTAGGAGAGGGGCGTTTGGGTAAGACTCCTCCCCAATGGGGGCGTTTTACCCAGACGCCCCGCCCATGAGACAGGCGTCTGTCTAAGACGCCTCCCCTATGGGGAGGCGTCTTAGCCAGACGTCTCTCTCCTACGCGGGGCGGCTCCGTCGGACGTCTGTAATTTTTTATATTTTTATATTTTTTATTAAAAAGATAATTGATTATAAATTTAGATAATTGCTAAATTAATTAATTAATAAGTTAATAATTACTATATTCGGATTAGGGCTATGCATTGGCCGAGTCAAACCGGTCAACCGGACTGGACCGGACCGGTCGGTCCGGGTTCAGTCCGGAATTTTTTGAAAAAATCCGGTCCGGTCCGGGTTTCGGTCCGGCAAATTTTAAAATTTCCGGTCCAGACCGGTCCATTTTTTTTAAATTTAAGGTAAAAAATTGGGTTTTTGGACTGGACCGGTCCGGTCCGGTCTTCGGTCCGCCTATCCGAATTTTTTCCGGTCCGGTCCGGCTTTCGGTTCGGACCTAATTTTTTTTTCCGGTCCTGTCCGGACCGGACCGGACCGGACCTATGCTCAGCCCTAATTCGGATGACCGATACCCATTCGGTACACCGAATAAAGATTTCCAGAGAAATGTCGAAGCTACTAGGAATGTTCGGTACATCCGCATGGAACATGTTCGGTAGACCGAGAAGCAAACGGTCGACCGTCCGACATCTTACTTTACAATTACTTTTTGCAAGTGATGAAAATTCAAAAATTTCCAGATCCAAAAATTTAAAAATCCAAAAAAATTCTAAGTCGTGATCTTTTACTGCCGGGGGATTTTGGATCTTAAAAAATGTTGGATCTGAAATTTTTTTGAATCTTTATCACTTGCAAAAAAACTCATTGTAATCCGACCGGTTACTACCGAAAACTTGCAAAGGAACGTCAAATAATTTGAGATAACACATTGTATAATTTTAATTTGACAAAAAAAAACTAAAAAAACAGGACGTCTGGCTAAGAAGCCTCGACCATGGTGGAGACGTCTGTCTAAGACGCCTCCACACTCCACCTATGTGGAGGCGTCTTAGCCAGACATCTATACCATTGTCTAGGCGTATGACTAGGACGTCAATGTTAAGGAACAATTAGCCAACGTGAAATGTTGATATAGCAACATGAAAAGGATATATAACACCACATACTAATAGTGATTAATAGCGAAATTGAAGTTATACACCTTTGATTTGCCCATGAGAACTTCAATATTATACAATTTTTACCTGTCAATAACTCGATCAAAATTTGGAATATTTTCCATTTTTCAAAAATCATGGAGCTTGGTTTTATTTATACCTTGTGTCATTTTCGTTGGAAAATTGACAAAACCAAGGTTTTTATTTATTTTGATGATGTATGTTCACCATTCCACCCACCAAAGGAGTGAAAAAAATGGACAATTCCAACCACAAAAACACAAATAATGTAGTTTATTATGTAACGAGTTCAATTAAACGTTGCCTTGACGAACAGTAGTATTGGTTTGATATGCCCCATGGTACATGTGAACATAGATGACATGTGTAATCTGATTGGCCATGATTGATGATCATGGGTACACGGTGTTTACAAACTCTTGGTGTATATAAAGTAGAATTATAGTTAATTCCTTGAGAGATAGGTAATTGTTTTTCCTCTTCCTCCAATACCAAAAAATTGTCCCACTTGATTCTCCATATGTGTGCACCAACAATATACTAGGCTCGTGGATCTGCATTTCATCTCCACGAGAGTTGAAATCCAACCGGTGAGAACGCACTTGCATCACAGACTAGACTCTGAACCTCTTCCATTGCATTCGTAAATGTAAATCCCACGTAGGCATGATCTTCCCAGTGCTTCTGTTGTATATTCCCAACATCTAGGAACTATTTTTATGTTATTCAAATTAAAATCCCAGTAAAAGCTTGAAACAAACTTGGATAACTAGCACATCGGTGGTCAATACACTACTACAGAAAATGGAATATACGTCGGATGTATGGGGCTATAAACGTCGGATATAAGCACTCACCGATCCGACGTCTATGTGTGTGTCGTCTATACATAGACGTCGTCTATTATATCACCGACGTCTATACCTAAAGAATAAACGTCGGCTATACGTAGAAGTCGACGTGTATTCGTTAACGCATAGACGTCGGTCTAGACAAAAACCGACGTCTATGCTTTAGGTATAGACATCGGTGATATAATAGACGACGTATATGATTTAGAGTAGACGTCGGTTATGTCACAGACAACGTATATTCTTTAGGGATAGACGTCGGTGAACTAACATGCGACGTCCATTCGTAATGAATATACGTCGGATTCCATAGAAAGCCGACGTCTATTCCTTTCTTCAGAGGGAAAGACGTCGGATAATAATAACGGTCGTCGTCTATTCCTAAACCTGGACAAAAAAAATAGCATCCGGCGAAATTGTTTTTAGTCATCGTATTCGTGTACATACAACTGCACCAAATTCGTTCACCTATAAATTTGTTCATAATACTCACAATTTCATCCACATACACATACAAGCACAAAGAAACAAGCATACATGCACAAACACAAACATATCATACATGCACAAACATACAAAGCATACACAATTGACATTCAACACACTTGCAATTAATTCATTCTAAAATTAACGCGATTATATTAAGGCATAAAGTGTAGGTTTGTAATACAAGTGCACTTGTTAACTAAATTACAAAAAATACAATTGGCAGTAGAATCTCTTAGTTCGTCAGCATGTTTCTGATGAAATAGCGAGCCCATCGGTCGCGAGTTTCATCGAGCTCCTGTTGCGAGAAGGGATCACTACTTTTTGGGAAAACCTATCAAACAAATACAAGTGTGTTGAGTATTAATAACTAAATATTGAAACTACACAACTATACAATTGAATAACGATCTACATTACCTCGGTTAGACATACGTCTTGAGTTACCACATCGAGGATTTCCTTCATGTATCTCATCACGTAGTAACCACATTCAGTATTTCCAACATGCTTCCGGTAACTACAAACATAGGAATTCACTAAATATTTCTTCCTAACTTAATTAACAAAAATGGGATAGAACGTACTCTCATTCCATGTCATGTTATTCCTGCTTTTGTGGTTGTTCTCCTACCACCTAATGCTCTGTAAACCTTAATTGCCCTAAGTAGCACAAGTTAAAATATCATTCAATAATACTAATAAAAATCCACGAATTACTTTATTCACGACTAAACGAACTTACATATTTAGAAGTTTCTTTATTGAGTCCCTTGGTTTATTCGACCCCAACGGATCAAACCAATATGCCGAATTAGTCGTAGGGCATACAACGACAAGCATCCAATGAGCCTTGTGTTATATATATAATTAGAAGCTTATTACAAAATAAAATTTCACTTTGAATTACAAAGTTTACCTCTCATGATAAGGGAGCAGATAATATCTTTTGTCTTCTTCTTTAAAGAATGTCCTAAGTTGACCCGATTTATCGTCATTCCCGTATATATATGTAGATGGACTGATAAATCCAAATACTTGATCCTCGGGAAAGATTGATCTTCTGGCGTCGTAAAGATGTCTAAAAGTATAAAAATTATAATTTATTACAGTTTTGATAAAATTATTCAATACTTCTCATTGTATACAAAAAAACACTTACTTCACTTGCACGTCGATAATCATGATACACAACGAATCCATCGCCATGAACTGCATGATATCCTCTTTGGTGACGTACAAAGAGGGAGGCAACCCTTTATCCCCCTTTCCTTCCAAGTCCCAGGTACTTAAGGATTGTGCTTCCCTACCTACCATACATTGATACAACATTTTGCACCTACTTGGAAGCGAATTAATGTTGATCGGAGATTGGTTGTTTGACCCTTTGCTCTGGGAGCTTGACACCTTACATATATTGTAGGATCGTGTGGGTTATGGGTCCACCAATCACTATTAATCTAATCACCTAATTACCTACTTGTTTAGACAATCGAGTAAATGCAGCGGAAATTTAAGCAAACAAGCAAGTAAGGAAGAATAATGCAAACCACAAGAAGACACGGCGTTTTGATAGAGGTTCGGCACCCCACCCGGGTCCTAGTCCTCTCTTGCAAGCTCCGCTCGGATCACCGAGCTCCGCTCACGACTTCACTAACCACTCCCCGTTCCGGGCCGGGAGAGAACGCCTTTACAACCGTCAAACTCGCGAACAACCCTCGCCGAGCTTGGAATCCTCTTCTCACTATCCGAGAAGGATGCTTCGGGCTTTCACCGGAGCCTTTACTCTTTTGACAACAATTGTAACCTTGAGTGGAGCAACACTCTCTAAATCTTGAGCACACTTGAGTAGGATTAAGGAATTGATCACTAAGTGTGTAAGGTTTGAAGCTTTGAGTGTTTGGGATTCTCTCTAATGTTTGGGACAAGTTTGTAGTGGGAGAGTTGTGTTAAAATGTGTTTTACAACTCCTTATATAGGCATTAGAGAGAATAGATCCGTTGGGACAAGATTTGATTGGATTTTGTGCAAAGCACACAAAGCAGAAAATTCGGGCTGCAAATCTGTCCAGAAACGGTCGACCGAAAAGTGGAACGGTCGACCGAACGCTTGGGTTCGATAAGGATACGATCGACCGAAATGTGAATAGGTCGACCGAACACTTAAGTCTATTAAGAAAACGGTCGACCGAACAGGGTTACCGGTCGACCGAATAAGCGTTTCGGTAGAGGGAAAATTGGATCGGTCGAACGAAATCGTATCGACCGATAGCAGGGAATTCTTGACAAGGTTAAACGGTCGACCGAACTGAAGGGAATGTGTTCTAAAAGTTTTACTTTTAAATGTCAATTATTATGAATTGAATGAGAGATCATTTTGTTCCTTGTTTATGTTATTTGTCTTTTAGAAGTGTTAAGGAAGATGCTCTTGGTCCTTAACCGTAGAGCTCTAAAAGATATTGGTTTGCATAAAACAAAAGATATTCGCAATCATGGTAATTAACATGGGACATTAATTACCGAGTTAAGATTGTCGTGTTGGTCATAGATCATTGTAGCTCTACAAGTGAGTGACAACACGGGTATGCAAAAGAGGAAAATATTACTTTTGTATACTGAATAGACCTAATAAGTAAAATATTATAGAAATGTGTTTCTGTGTCATTAATATTTTACTGTGTCTTTGGTCCTTTGATATGAGACTTATATCTAATCACTTAAGGAATACTTAATTAGATCAGTGTCTTGAACTATCGATCAGTGTAGTGTAAAGGCATTGGTTGGTTAAGTACAACTTTTGTTGGAGAAGATAGTTAGTCAAAAGATTATCATTGCCCCTCTTAATTGAGTGATGATATTAGTGGGCCCCTTGATAAAACAAAGTTATAATGTGCACAATGTGATTTGAGTTAAGTCACATATTTATAACTAGCTTAAAGAGATCAAGAAATGAATACTAAGACAAAGATGACACAATACTACTTTGTGTGTATTCTTAATATCATGAGGCAAGGGACGGACACAAGTGGTGCACTCCATCACTAAATGGATCGGGTTTTGGTTCGAGTGGAATTAAGACATCTAACTAATTGGGAGCTATAATGTGTAGCTAGATACCGCTTATAGCTTGTGATATTAAGCTCTTAATATCACTGCCAACTTAGTTTAGATCCTCCCATAGGTCACACCGTAAAAACCGTGAAACAAGAAGCTTGATTTTTGGTTCATATGATGTGTCGGGTTTCTCATAGAAAATATGACACATGTGGTGAACAAGTAAAATCAATTATGTTGTATATAAACATAATTAGAATCATGATAAATTCATATGAGATGCATATATTATGGGGTGCAATAATTTATTGTTGCATAGCATAATACATTGCATAAGTTGTGAATTTGCTAAAACCCCCTTAAGTTCAAATTTTGTTGGAAATAAATCCAAAATTTGAAATAGGCAAAATCGGGTAGAAGTTCGGTAATCCGTTGAGGTTCGGTCGACCGAAGGATCTATGGATCGGTCAACCGAACGTGGAACGGATAATCGTAATTGATTGACCGAACTTGACCAAAGTGCCTGGAACTTTGGTACGGTGTACCGAACCAAAATCGGTCGACCGAACAATGTTAAGTTCCGATATTTTCGGTTAACCGAATGGCACTCGGTCTTAGACGAGAATTCGTCCGATCGGTTAAGGAGAATTTTTCCCTTTAAGAATCGGTCATCCGTCTAGTACTCGGTCAACCAATCGTGATATATTCGGTTAACCGAATGGGTCTCGGTCAACCGAACAACGATTGATTTTCTGCCTTTGATTATTAAGAGATTAATTTGATTGATGGTTGGATTAGCTCCAAACTTGGTCAAACGTTTTATGGGTGCATGTAATGCATTAAGGAATTAATTTATGAGAGAAAATATAAAGAAAAACGTGGCTAAAGAATAGCCATGATTAAGAGTAAGATTGGAACCTATAAATAGGTCCTTATTCTCCCTAATTGGGACACACAATTCAATAATTATTTTCTCTCTTAATTCACCACAAAACCCAGGAAAATTCTCTTAGTTTTCTAAGTCTTTGGAAGGAGAAATCTCAGAGGCTAAGGAAGGAGTTTGTAGCTAGATTCTAAGCTTGTTTGGAGATCGATTGGCTAGCTCCTTTCTCTCCAACCTTGTTTAGGGTTTCGGTGAACACTCGGAGGCATCCGGCGCGGCGAGAAGCATCCCTAACGTCTCCGAATCTTCAAGAAGTTTTTGAGAACTTCTAGGTATGAATTTCGGAGCCCTTGTTTGTTTTAATAGAGTTTTGAAACTAGATGTTAAAACAAACCAATGCATGCATGAAATAAATCAAAGAAAATTGTAATTGATCCTTATTATACATAAAAATTTCGAAAATATATATGTATAATTAAACATAAAATCCTACACGAACTTGGCACATGGTTCGACCGTTTGGTTAAGTATATGGAGGTGTATATAGTTTTAATTTGAATACGACCGTTGGGCATATACGACAAGAATAACGGTCGGAACAGTAAGTTCAAACGGTCGACCGAAAGATATGGTGCGGTCGACCGAAACTAGACAGGAAAACACAAATTAGATTACTTGATCATCCGGTCGACCGAACGGCATGTTGCGGTCGACCGAATGTGGGCAGACAGTTAGGGTTCAGGTTTTGTGTTTTTCCGGTCTAAGTTTGGGTGATCTATTGAAGTCCAACTAATGTGAAATTTCGTGTGTGACTTCTATAGGGAACCTAGTGTGTGATTAAGTTGATTTTAGCTCAAGTATGCTCAATTACACTTTGTTCCTAAGACTCAAAAGAAATCAAGATTACATGTCTTCGATTTAGCTTTAATTACATGTCTTGACTTCATTTCCTTCTTTCTTGAGTCTTGATCACCTGTAGAGGTTAGCACAATACAATATATATGCAATGCATAGTGTGTGCTACTCTAATTAAGATTCGGTTGATTAAATCATCAAAACATAAGATTAAGGCCAAAAAGCCAACATATATGTATACAACCGTTAAAATACAATTGTTAACAAATTTGAAGTTTGAAGTCTTTCAAAGTTAAACTATACCTCATGTTTGTCGTTTAGCTGTACTAAATAACTAGGCCACCGCACGAACCCACTGATAGCATCGCCGAGAGTAACAATCTCTTCTTCCGGAAATGGCATAAAAGCACCAGGATCTAAGCAACTCTCAACTGCAACCTTCAATTCTCCCTCTCCTACCTCTGTGAAGTGGTGTCTGGAGATGTTATAAACTTTCCCGTGTCCCACCAATCTTCGATCAGGGTCTTCGACAAATAAAGCACATCTAGATCCATCCGCGAACTTTCCAAACGAGGGACTGTCGACGAGGGCCAATTCTCGAGAATGAGACACGAAATCATCATGTCGATGAGGGTGGAACACTGGCGGAACTGGAGTAGTCTCCGCGGAAGAACCGGTCTTACGACGGGTAGGAGAAGTAGGCAAATCACGATCCAATCTCTCCGTAAGAAGTTGCAAAGACTTCTTCAAATCTGTGATCTCTTGCTGGCATTTGGTATGACCAGTCGTCGAAGTAGATCGTTGAGTCTTCCCATAATATTGTCGAAGTCCAACTCTACTCCCTACCCCTCGCACACGACCGGGGTGTTCGTCGTTTCCCAAGGCCTCGCGTAGAATATCATTCCGACCATCGGAAGCAAATTCGCCTTGAGATTCTCTCAACTTCAGAGAGTCCTAAGTTTAAAACAATATTTACTATCATTTGAGCAATATAAAATTAATGATTCTGAATTAATAACATATATATAAGTGATGCAACTTACTATCTTCGAGCCGATAGCTTGCGACTCGTCTGTGGCGTACTCCCATCTGGAGTTTACTCTCGCTCTCTTCCAAGAATCACAACGAGCTACGGGAGAAGGAGGAGATAGGTTACTTGCTTGCTCTTCACTCATACCGGAGTCAATTGTCTCCTGTTTCTTCTGAGTAATTTTTTCACCCATCATTTGTGCTTCTAACTTTTGGTACCCCGCTCGAGACATACGATGGGTATACTTGTTAGAAGATCTAATCTTTTGGTTTTTTGCTCGGATGACCTAAAATCAAGTTTATTAGATTGTCACTAAAATCAATAACTAACAAGTTTGTTTTGAAACTCAGTTACTATATTATAAATTAAACTCAATTACCTCAAACTCCGGGCTATCTCTGGATTTTTTGAATAGCTCTCATTGATTCGGAGTGATAAAGTTATAGACATCGCATGGATTTCTATCCTGGTAGTCTCCGAATATGTACTTGTTCGTTAAATTTGTTTTGAAATCCCTCCAACGAACTGACATGTATGTCATCCACTTTTTCTTCAACTTGTCAGTGGATTGGAACTCAAAAGATTCCTACAACACGTTAACTTTATATATATCAAAAGTTCGACTAAAACTATTGAAATCTACCGTCTGTAATTTGGGTCGAAACCTTTCTCAAACAAATGATCTTTCATTTTCCGAAAAGTCAACACTGACATATTATGACACTTATTGCACGGACAATACGCCATGTCGCTGTCTTTCATTTTCTTAGAATGTTTTTTGACAACCTCTAAGAACATATTCACTCCGTTCTCATATTCATCACTCAATCTGTTTGAAAAAATCCACTCTCGATCCATTTCAATCTAAACAGAGGCAAAAATGATAGTTATTATTACAGAAAGTAAATAAAATTTCAATTTAAAAGAATGTGTTCGTAGATGAGAAGATTCGGAGATATTAAGATGAGAAAATAATGACTCAGTGGAGAAGAGATGAAGTCCTTAATCTAGCGTGGAATAAGGAAGGTTAGAAAACTAACTAAGCAATCAAGGCCAAAACAAACCTAAAGTCCACTATAGGTCCTTAGTAATAGACGACGCCTAACTTCGAGGTCCCACCGAGGACCACTAGTCTGTAGGAAATCAAGAACCCGGAGGTCCCTAATATCTCAGGGAGACTAGATGGGCAACGACGTTCAGGCCGAAACGGTCTTAAACATCGAGGACCACTAATCTATAGGAAATCAAGAACCCGGAGGTTCCTAAAATCTCAGGGAGACTAGATGGGCAACGACATTCAGGCCATAACGGCTTAAACGGTTTCCTCTCCTAAATGCGTCCGAAAATCCTAGGGGCCAACGTCTAATTGATTTTATTAAGGCTCTTTTATTAAGTGGTTTCTGGGCTAAGGAAAGGGTGATGAAATCCCCCACCTCATCTCCTATAGGTGACTGCCCCCTAAGTATTTTTCATACCTTAATCTAACAAACAACACACCAAACAAACACTCACCTCACTCTTGTTCCAATGCAAGTCCTACTAACTAATGCGTGCTTTCTAATGAATGATGAGTGAAAGATAGTACGTACCTTACGCCAGCAATCTACGACAGAAATCGTAAATAATAGAAAAATTCAATGCATGCAAATCCTATATGATGAATGACTTGGCAAATATTGTCTAATATTTGCTTTGGGTTATTAAAGGCCAAGTTGTTTAAGGGGGGCAATGAGTTATTATCATAATATTAAAAATTCAATAAATTAAGGCAATAAACATTTAAAATATTAAAAGCAAGTATTAAAACTAATTACTTGAATTGACAGAAAAACATTTTAAACACAAACTATCATGTTATTAATAATAATTGGGAATAAAATTTTATTGAAATTTTGGCAGAACCTCCACTTAAAATTTGATATGTAAAATTCTTCAAATCCTGAAATCAACAAGAAAAATGTATATCTAGTTATCTACTCACATTCACATCATGTATTTCTCTACTCAATCCAAACCAAATTCTTAACATAATCCAAACCAAATCAATCCAATGAAAACAAAGTTTGGTTAAATCATCCAACCAACCCAACTCAATCCAAACCAAATCAATCCAATGAATGAGTCAAATCAAATGAATTAAACATTCACACAATGATCACACTCCATTCACCAATAAACTTATCAAACTCCCAAATTAAAAAATTATGTTGAGGCATGATTGAATGGAGAATACATGTATAAGGGTAGGGTTACCAGGGTAGGTCTTTTAACATATTTAACATAGGTTCGGCCATGAGAAGAATAGTGCTGTATTAGTTGGATATGTTTATCAAATATCAACACATAACACACTAGATATACTAACCTACCGGTGTCAGTTTCGTTGCAAAAAAAAGTTGATTTTCAATCCTAAGGTGAATTTAAACTCAGGGCTTTCTGTAGGTTTTCAAGTTTGTTTTTTCCACGAAATATTACATATTATTTCAATTAAATCTCAACAAGTAATCAACATACATGCATGTTGGCGTTGGATTCTTGGTCTAAACTAATCCTAAATTAAGGATCTAAAATTGAGCACGAACCAGAGGAGGGAAAAGTTGTTATGCCGGAGGAGGTCTTTGTGGTTCCCGAGTACGTCGCGAAGGTGGTGCGGTGACAGCTGTAAACGACACGAGATGAAGGCTAACTTAGAAAGAATATGTGGAGAAAAACGGAGGAAGACGAACTTAAAACAACAAAAAACGAACTTAAAACTTACATGTGGAGAAAGACGGAGGAAGACGGAGGAAGAAGGAGAAAATGGCCGGAGAAGTGGAGGAGAGCTTGGGAGCTCGCTGCGGTGCCGGAGACGGTGCGGATCGGTCATGGAGGAGAGTTCGGTCGCGGGACGACTAGGGTTTGGGTGGGTGATCGTCTAAAATGAATGAAAGAAAACGCGTCTGTCCGATTTCTTTAAGACCTATAGACGTCGGATGTTATATAACGCCGACGTCTATATGGATGGAGTATAGACGTCGGTCTTACATTACGTCTGACGTCTATAGGGAGACGTCTATACCCTATAGACGTCGGATTCACAATGTACACAAACGGCCGACGTCTATAGGTCGACGTCTATACCCTATAGATGTCGGCTAAACGTGTTATTCCCAAACCCGACGTCTATAGTACTACATAGACGTCGGCCTCAATGAAGACCGACGTCCATTCTGTCCTCTCCCCACTAGACGTCGGTGGTTATAACGGCTGACGTATATTGGGCGACGAGTAAAGTCTATTCTGCACTAGTGATAAATTAAATCTATCTTAGAAATACTGAAGTTTAGGGAGGGATTATATATGCAGACGCTCCAGTCGAAACTTTTTTCTTTTAGACTTAACGTGTCAGATTCAGACGGTTCAGCAGACATTTTTTGGGGTTGGTACTAGTAGAGTGAGAGAAACTCAGAGAGAATCATTCTTTTAAGAGACGTGACGAAATATATATTAAATAGAATGTGAAGAGAAAAATGATAATTTATACTGACGATTTAAGTAATTCGCATGCAATGAATAGTAATTCCCTAAATTAATATTAGGAAAATAACCGTACGTTACTAAACACGAAAAATACAACAATCCATATAAAGTAGGATTCGTCATCTGTCACCTTATGTTCGGTTTTATCGACGTGATGTACTAACTATATTTCACAGTTAATTAACTCAGCATTATTTTTAATTTCTTAAATCTGTCACATGGTGATAATTAGTCACCGTAAAGGTTTAAAGTAAAAGCAATCGTTCTGATTAAGATTGGATAACAGATAGATGACAATTTTCCTTAGAAAATCAAAAGGTGGATTAGAAAACTTACGAGAGGGCAAATCCATTTTCTTACGTTGGAAGTGAGCGACCAGCTTAAACTTCTATTTTTTTGCTAAAAAACATGTCTATCCCCAGAGAAAATATGTCTCCATGCAATTGAATGTGATATTGCATCGCAGAGTCATGTTGACTTACATGACAAGTTATATATTTTCGTAGACGGTTGCGGAAGGAACTCGGTTTTGATGTGCAACAATCGATTAGACTGTGGACAAAATTAGCACCGGAAAGTAACACGAACATGATTATTCGTTTTAACGACAAAGTAGGATGTCTTATCCATTAGGGCAAATACATAAATTCACAATTTTGGATCTTTGTGGGTTAGTAATTGCCATCAATCTGATCACAATCAAATATCCCTGGAATCATTGATCTTGCTTGAATAAAAAAATTATTTGCAAAAACATCTTGAGCAACTATTACACTCTTAATTTACTTTATTTCCACGAAAACTAATATGCAGTATGAAGTCCTGCTACCTTGGGTGATACAAACGTACTGTTCTAATGCAGAAAGTATTAGGGATTCCACCTTTAGTACGTGAATCCATCCCCAATCACCTACGTACGCAAGAGTATCGACAATAAGAACCTTAAACAAGAAATAAAACCACAAACACAAAGGTATACGTAGAAAACGGCAACCTCTCTACATATTACATTCGTGAAGGGGTGGCAATAGGGGTTACCGTGTCGTATTTATGTCAAATTCATTTACGGTCCAGCTCAATTTACGCAAACTCAAACCCAACCCATTTATTATACATGTTGAAAACAAAAATCCAAACCCGACCCATCTAAAAACAAGTCAACGAACCTGATTCATTTAACCCGTTTATTAAATGAATTGTATTTATGTACGGATTATACTTACTCCTATAACCTTTATTTATGATAAAAGCTCAACAACAATTATGATCGATTTGAAAGAGATTAGGAAAACAACATAAATTGTCATGAAATTGGTTGTTAATTGCTAATAAAATATTCTGACATAAGAAAGATAGAAAGTACGAAGATTTGAATTAATTTTGTGATTATGTATAATATTATAAAACATATATATACTAGAATTCTCTAGTGAGCTCAAAGCTTAATTTAGAAAAATTAAACCCCCACAATATCCACCACTCATTTCAAATTGTAAGGTAGATTAAGATAAAAACGGTTATGCTAATTACAGGTGAGATTAATCATAAATAAGATCCAATGGTGAGATGGTAAGGGGCTTAAACTAAATTTGATGAGCCCTGGGCTCACTAGAGCCTGACCCTATATATATATATATATATATATATATATATATTGAAATTTATAAACATGTTGGACACAGGTACATACGCTAAACTCAAGCTCAACCCCATTTAGTTGTTGACTTAATCGTGTCAACCCGATTATGACTCAACCTCGTTTATATCAAACTTGAAGTCTCATTTTCCTTGTCGGATTGTCATGACCCTAATTGTCGTCCCTACGTTCATAAAAAAATAGTTTACATCTGTTGAACTCAATCCTCTCACAATGGCTCACCCTTTCTAGTTTCAAACGATTCTCTCAACTATACATAAAACATCCTATCCTCTACGTTAGGTGGTACCCCCACATTCTGGGCACTTGCGGACACTCATAAAATCAATGGATTTCCAATTTATTTATATAGGCTAAGGTTTTCTATGTAAGGTTGATATAGCAGTTTGGAAGGGTAAACTATTGTGAGAGGATTGAGTTTCACCGATGTATATTAATCTTTCATGAATGTAATACATCAAGTGGTTGTTGTGTCGTTGTTTTCACTAGTGCAGAATAGACTTTACTCGTCGCTCAATAGACGTCGGCCTTTATAAACACCGACGTCTAGTGGGGAGGGGACAGAATAGACGACGGCCTAAATGAAGACCGAAGTCTATGTAGTACTATAGACGTCGGTTGTTTGAATAACACGTTTAGCCGACGTCTATAGGGTATAGACGTCTCCCTATAGACGTCGGTTGTTTGTGTACCTTGGGAATCCGACGTCTATAGGGTATAGACGTCTCCCTATAGACGTCGGACGTAATGTAAGACCGGCGTCTATAGTCTATCCACATAGACGTCGAGGTATAGACGTCGGTGTTATATAACATCCGACGTCTATAGGTCTTAAAGAAATCGGACAAACGGTTTTCTTTCATTCATTTCAGACGAAACCCACCCAAATCCTAGCCGTCCCGCGACCGAACTCTCCTCCGCGACCAACCTCCGACCGATCCGCACCGTCTCCGGCACCGCAACGAGCTCCCAAACTCTCCTCCACATCTCTGGCCCTCTTCTCCTTCTTCCCCCGTCTTCCTCCGTCTCTCTCCACATGTAAGTTAGTGTGAAAATATTTGATGGAAATGATAAAATATTCACGTTCGTTTCAACAACTCATGTTACGTTTCATTTACTAGACAAATCTTGAATGAAATTCACTATTTTTATGATGTTCCAAAATGTGATATCATAATACGATAACATTACCATATTACTTGACACAGTTCATATCGGTTCAACAACTTGTATTATATTTCATTATGTCTCACGCAGGAAGCTTACATTTGCAAAAATAAACTTTGAACTTACTTTGAACTTTCTGGTCTTATGTGAATTAACACAAACATGCCTGACAATTGATTCATAGACGCACAAATTGATTTTGTCTCTCACTTTTTAGATTGAAAAATGTCGTTTAAAAGTATGGTAAATGAGAACTATTAGAATTTAGAACAGTATCGGTTCCTTCATCTAAAAAAAGTGGAAGAAAGTGTGTTTGCATGTCATTATGTTTATTACAAAAGCATACCTAAACAAAAATGTTTAGAAATAATAATATCCCATTAGACGATAATTCCGGAATTATATATGTGTAGTTTTCTATGGGTTTGCATAAAAAGTGTCCAAATTAGAATAAATCTTTAGTTTAGTGAGTTCATACATTTATTTGTGTTTATTTATGTTTTGTCTAGTTAAATGTTTATTTATGTTTATTTATGCTGAAAAAAACTTACTTTGTTTAGTTAAATGTTTAGTTTATAATAACTCATTGCCCCCCTTAAACAACTTGGCCTTTAATAACCCAAAGCAAAAGATTAGACAATATTTGTTAAGTCATTCATCATATAGGATTTGCATGCATTGTATTTTTCGATTATTTACGATTTCTGTCGTAGATTGCTGGCGTAAGGTACGTACTATCTTTCACTCATCATTCATTAGAAAGCACACATTAGTTAGTAGGACTTGCATTGGAACAAGAGTGAGGTGAGTGTTTGTTTGGTGTGTTGTTTGTTAGATTAATGTATGAAAAACACTTAGGGGGCAGTCACCTATAGGAGATGAGGTGGGGGATTTCATCACCCTTTCCTTGGCCCAGAAACCACTTAATAAAAGAGCCTTAATAAAATGAATTAGACGTTGGCCCCTAGGAATTTCGGACGCATTAAGGAGAGGAAACCGTTTAAGACCGTTATGGCCTGAATGTCGTTGCCCATCTAGTCTCCCTGAGATTTTAGGAACCTCCGGGTTCTTGATTTCCTATAGATTAGTGGTCCTCGATGTTTAAGACCGTTTCGGCTTGAACGTCGTTGCCCATCTAGTCTCCCTGAGATATTAGGGACCTCCGGGTTCTTGATTTCCTACAGACTAGTGGTCCTCGGTGGGACCTCGAAGTTAGGCGTCGTCTATTACTAAGGACCTATAGTGGACTTTAGGTTTGTTTTGGCCTTGATTGTTTAGTTAGATTTCTAACCTTCCTTATTCCACGCTAGATTAAGGACTTCATCTCTTCTCCTCTGAGTCATTCTTTTCTCATCTTAATGTCTCTGAATCTTCTCATCTACGAACACATTCTTTTAAATTGAAATTTTATTTATTTTCTTCAATAATAACTATCATTTTTGCTTCTGTTTAGATTGAAATGGATCGAGAGTGGATAGTTTCAAACAGATTGAGTGATGAGTATGAGAACGGAGTGAATATGTTCTTAGAGGTTGCCAAAAAACATTCTAAGAAAATGAAAGACAACGACATGGCGTATTGTCCGTGCAATAAGTGTCATAATATGTCAGTGTTGACTTTTCGGAAAATGAAAGATCATTTGTTTGAGAAAGGTTTCGACCCAAATTACAGACGGTGGATATGGCACGGCGAAAATGAATCATGTAGTCGTTCCAAGAATGATGGAGAAGATGTTAGTGTGGAAGATCACTTAGAGGAAATGGTTCAGGATATGGCTGAAAAGTTTTCGTCCAACCCCGATTTACTTGGTAATTTGTTGAGTGACAATGAGAAGCCGTTGTATAAGAATTGTACCAAATTCACTAGATTGTCAGCGGTGTTGAAGTTGTACAATTTAAAAGCTGGAAATGGTTGGTCCGATGTGAGTTTCACATCAATGTTGAAGTTAGTGAAAGAGATGCTTCCAGATGATAATGAGTTGCCAGATAGAACTTATGATGCAAAGAAAGTGTTGTGCCCTATGGGAATGGAATATAGGAAGATACACGCTTGCCCGAATGATTGTATATTGTATAGGGGTGAGTTTGAAAACTTACATTCCTGTCCCAGGTGTAATGTTTCAAGATACAAAATGAAACGTAGTGGACCAAACCACAATGAAGAGGCTGATGAGATGAAAATCAAAGGACCTCCTGCTAAGATTTTGTGGTATCTTCCGATAATACCAAGGCTTAAACGTTTGTTTGCGGGTAAAGAGGATTCCAAGAATATGACATGGCATGCTGATCGTGAGAAACCAAATGATCAGTTGCTACGTCACCCTGCAGATTCACCTCAGTGGAAAAAAATAAATGTCGACTTTCCTGTGTTTGGTGAAGAATCGAGGAATGTAAGACTTGGGCTCTGTACTGACGGAATGAATCATTTTGGTAGTTTGAGTAGCATTCACAGTTCTTGGCCCGTTCTGCTTGTAATTTACAATCTGCCCCCGTGGTTATGCATGAAACGCAAATATATCATGTTGTCCTTAATGATTTCTGGTCCGAAACAACCTGGAAACGACATCGATGTGTATTTAAGACCTTTAATTGATGACCTAAAGAAATTGTGGGATGACGGAGAGTCAGTTTTTGATTCTTATCGTCAGGAGTCGTTCGTAATGCGGGCAATGATATTTTGCACGATTAATGACTTTCCAGCTTATGGTAATCTGTCTGGATATTTAGTCAAAGGTCATAAAGCTTGTCCAATTTGCGAGGAAAATACATGTTCTTTGCAACTAGTTAATAGTTCTAAGACTGTCTATCTCGGTCATCGGAGATTTTTGCCGAACTCTCATCCTTATCGTAGGTTGAAGAAGGCATTTAACGGAAAACAGGAGTTTCAGAATCTGTCAGTTGAAATCAGCGTCGAAAAGGTGTATGAACGTGTAAGGAACATTGAATGTGAATTTGGAAAACCGTACAAACGAGCAAACGACAAAAGTAGTTGGAAAAAAAGATCAATATTTTTTGATCTCCCTTACTGGAAAACTTTAGAAGTTAGACATTGTATTGATGTGATGCACGTAGAGAAAAATGTTTGTGATAGTCTTGTTGGCACTCTGTTGAACATACCTGGTAAAACCAAAGATGGATATAATGCAAGACTTGATCTTGTTGATATTGGTATACGAGCAATGTTGGCACCAGAGAAGAAAGGAGATCGGAATTACTTACCTCCAGCTAGTTATACATTGTCTAGAAAGGAGAAAAGAATTCTCTGTCAGTGTTTGCACGATGTAAGGGTTCCACAAGGTTATTCTTCAAATATCAGTAATCTTGTTGTTATGAAGGATTTGAAACTTGTGGGGATGAAGTCTCACGATTGTCACACTTTAATGCAGCAGTTGTTACCTGTAGCACTGAGATCCATATTACCGAAAGATGTTAGACAAGCAATAATAAAGTTGTGTTCCTTTTTCAATAAGATTTGCAGTAAAGTGGTCGATCCTGTGCAGTTAGACAAGTTACAGAATGAAATTGTGGTCACATTATGTCAGTTGGAGATGTTCTTCCCCCCGGCTTTTTTCGACATTATGATTCATCTTGTTATTCATTTGGTTAGAGAAGTTAAATTGTGCGGACCAGTTTTCTTAAGGTGGATGTATCCTTTCGAGCGTTATATGAAAGTGTTGAAAGGTTATTGCAAAAATCGTCAAAGACCAGATGCTAGTATTGTTGAAGGATACATAGCTGAGGAGGTTATCGAGTTTTGCACTGGATACCTAGCAAACACCAAAACTGTTGGACTTCCGAAGAATCGTCATGATAAACGTGCCGATGGTAAAAGGACACGTGGGATGAAAATGTTAAATCCAAATGGCGATGACTTAATGACAGCATATTTTTATGTGTTGTGCAATTCGAATGAAGTTCAACCATACCTAAATGAACACATGAAGTTTCTAAAGGAAAGAAATCCTTTGTGGAGTGATCAACAAGTAATTAATAGTCACAATAAGAATTTCATCTCTTGGTTCAAAAATCTAGCATACAAGCGTGATGTTTCTGAGACAATACAGTGGTTGGCTTACGGTCCGCATTCTGTTGTTATAAGTTACAGTGGTTATGATATCAATGGATATTCTTTCTACACAGTTTGTGAAGATGCGAAAAGTGCTGTTCAGAACAGTGGCGTCACCTTAATAGCAGACTCTTTGCATTTGTCTAGTTCTAAAGACAAGAATCCTGTATACGCCGACATGTCCTATTACGGTGTAATTGAAGATATATGGGAGCTAGACTTTGTTAAATTCAAAGTACCTATATTTAGATGCAAGTGGGCTGATAATAAAATAGGAGTTCGAGTGGATGACTATGACTTCACTTTAATTGATTTTTCAAAACAAGGGTATAAAGGAGAACCTTTTATTCTAGCTTCCCAAGTGAAACAAGTCTTCTATGTGGCTGATTCGTGTGATAAGAAATGGGCTGATGTAGATGAGAAGTTGAAGGACACAATATGGGATAATGTGAAGGTAATGGTTCCATTATAGATTTCTATAGTTTTAGTTGAACTTTTGATATATATAAAGTTAACGTGTTGTAGGAATCTTTTGAGTTCCAATCCACTGACAAGTTGAAGAAGAAGTGGATGACATACATGTCAGTTCGTTGGAGGGATTTCAAAACAAATTTAACGAACAAGTACATATTCGGAGACTACCAGGATAGAAATCCATGCGATGTCTATAACTTTATCACTCCGAATCAATGGGAGCTATTCAGAAAATCCAGAGATAGCCCGGAGTTTGAGGTATACTAAGTTTAATTTATAATATAGTAACTGAGTTTCAAAACAAACTTGTTAGTTATTGATTTTAGTGACAATCTAATAAACTTGATTTTAGGCCATCCGAGCAAAAAACCAAAAGATTAGATCTTCTAACAAGTATACCCATCGTATGTCTCGAGCGGGGTACCAGAAGTTAGAAGCACAAATGATGGCTGAAAAAATTGCTCAGAAGAGACAGGAGGCAATTGACTCCGGTATGAGTGAGGAGCAAGCAAGTAACCTATCTCCTCCTTCTCTCGTAGCTCGTTGTGATTCTTGGAAGAGAGCGAGAGTAAACTCCAGATGGGAGTACGCCACAGACGAGTCGCAAGCTATCGGCTCGAAGATAGTAAGTTGCATCACTTATATATATGTTATTAATTCAGAATCATTAATTTTATATTGCTCAAATGATAGTAAATATTGTTTTAAACTTAGGACTCTCTGAAGTTGAGAGAATCTCAAGGCGAATTTGCTTCCGATGGTCGGAATGATATTCTACGCGAGGCCTTGGGAAACGACGAACACCCCGGTCGTGTGCGAGGGGTAGGGAGTAGAGTTGGACTTCGACAATATTATGGGAAGACTCAACGATCTACTTCGACGACTGGTCATACCAAATGCCAGCAAGAGATCACAGATTTGAAGAAGTCTTTGCAACTTCTTACGGAGAGATTGGATCGTGATTTGCCTACTTCTCCTACCCGTCGTAAGACCGGTTCTTCCGCGGAGACTACTCCAGTTCCGCCAGTGTTCCACCCTCATCGACATGATGATTTCGTGTCTCATTCTCGAGAATTGGCCCTCGTCGACAGTCCCTCGTTTGGAAAGTTCGCGGATGGATCTAGATGTGCTTTATTTGTCGAAGACCCTGATCGAAGATTGGTGGGACACGGGAAAGTTTATAACATCTCCAGACACCACTTCACAGAGGTAGGAGAGGGAGAATTGAAGGTTGCAGTTGAGAGTTGCTTAGATCCTGGTGCTTTTGTGCCATTTCTGGAAGAAGAGTTTGTTACTCTCGGCGATGCTATCGGTGGGTTCGTGCGTTGGCCTAGTTATTTAGTAGAGCTAAACGACAAACATGAGGTATAATTTAACTTTGAAAGACTTTAAACTTCAAATTTGTTAACAATTGTATTTTAACGGTTCTATACATCTTTGTAAGGTGTCAAGCCCCCGGAGCAAAGGGTCAAACAACCAATCTCCGATCAACATTAATTCGCTTCCAAGTAGGTGCAAAATTTTGTATCAATGTATGGTAGGTAGGGAGGCACAATCCCTAAGTACCTTGGACTTGGAGGGGGATAAAGGGTTGCCTCCCGCTTTGTACGTCACCAAAGAGGATATCATGCAGTTCATGGCGATGGATTCGTTGTGTATCATGATTATCGACGTGCAAGTGAAGTAAGTGTTTTTTGTATACAATGAAAAATATTGAATAATTTTATCAAAACTATAATAAATTATATTTTTTTATACTTGTAGACATCTTTACGACGCCAGAAGGTCAATATTTCCCGAGGATCAAGTATTTGGATTTATCAGTCCATCTACATATATATACGGGAATGATGATAAATCGGGTCAACTTGGGACATTCTTTAAAGAAGAAGACAAAAGATATTATCTGCTCTCTTATCATGAGAGGTAAACTTTGTAATTCAAAGTGAAATTTTATTTTGTAATAAGCTTCTAATTATATATATAACAGGGCTCATTGGATGCTTGTCGTTGTATGCCCCACGACTAATTCGGCATATTGGTTTGATCCGTTGGGGTCGAATAAACCAAGGGACTCAATAAAGAAACTTCTAAATATGTAAGTTCGTTTAGTTGTCAAAAAAGTATTTCTTGGATTTTTATTAGTATTATTGAATGATATTTTCACTTGTGCTACTCAGGGCATTTAATGTTTACAAAGCTTAAGGTGGTAGTAGAACAACCACAAAATCTGGAATAACATGGCATGGAATGAGAGTACGTTCTTTCCCATTTTTGTTAATTAAGTTAGGAACAAATATTTAGCGAATTCCTATGTTTGTAGTACCGGAAGCAGGTTGGAAATACGGAATGCGGTTACTACGTGATGAGATACATGGAGGAAATCCTCGATTTGGCAACTCAAGACGTATGTCTAACCGAGGTAATGTAGATCGTTATTCAATTGTATATTCAATTGTAGTTTCAATATTTAGTTATTAATATTCAACACACTTGTATTTTTTTGATAGGTTTTCCCAAAAAGTAGTGATCCATTCTCGCAACAGGAGCTCGATGAAACTCGCGACCGATGGGCTCGCTATTTCATCAGAAACATGCTGACGAACTAAGAGGTTCTACTGCCAATTGTATTTTTTGTAATTTAGTTAACAAGTGCACTTGTATTACAAACCTACACTTTATGCCTTAATATAATCGCCTTAATTTTAGAATGAATTAATTGCAAGTGTGTTGAATGTCAATTGTGTGGTTGTATTTTTGTGTTTGTGTTTGTGCATGTATGCTTGTGGATGTATGTGGATGTATGCTTGTGAATGTCAATTGTATGGATGTATGTGGGATGTATATGGATGTATGTGGATGAAATTTATAGGTGAACGAATTTGGTGCAGTTGTATGTACACGACGACGATGACTAAAAACAATTTCGTCGGATCCTTTTTTTTGTCCAGGTTTGGGAATAGACGTCGGCTGTCTCTATAAGCCGACGTCTATTCCTCTGAAGAAAGGAATAGACGTCGGCTTTCTATGTAATCCGACGTGTATCCCTAAAGTATAGGCGTTGTATGTTAGTTACCCGACGTGTATCCCTAAAGTATAGGCGTCGTATGTTAGTTAACCGACGTGTATACCTATTATAGGCGTCGTATGTTAATTAACCGACGTCTATACATTAAAGAATACACGTCGGAGTCTAATTAAAGCCGACGTTGTTAGGTATAGACGACGGCTATACGATGGCCGACGTCTATGTATAGACGACGCACACATATACGTCGGATAGGGGTGTGCTTATATCCGACGTGTATAAACCCTTACATCCGACGAATATTCCCTTTTCTGTAGTAGTGTTTCCCCCTCGGAATATGAGGATTTTCCATTTATATCTTTGTGTTTGTGTGAGTGAGTGTCGATACACTTGCTTATATGAGTGATTGGGGACGGATAACGTGAAGGCCGAATCCTAACAAACACGAACAAGGAATTTACTATATATTATTTAATTTGCATCCGTTTACCGTTATGTCGTTAGTGTTGTTATCCACTTAACGAGGTCGAGCCACCAGTGAAAGTTTCACTTTATGCAAGTAGTGAAGTAGGTATAAACCCTAAACACTGTAGAGTATGTTTTTTTTCTTTTGAATTATTGGTGAGTAGTCATTTCTAGTTCTTCCTTAATTAACGTGAGGTTCTTTCCCAATATATATACAGTATACTCGTATCGTATGGCCATGGAATAAATAACGTGGGATGCGAGCTGACCAGGACCTTTAGCTCTTGATTTAAGTCCCACCACAATATTTACCCAATGCTTGTCTTGCTCGATGAGACTGTGGCAACCGTAGCACTGTTTTTCTCTCTCCAATTTTCTGTTGGGATGGTGCATTCCCGATTTAACACCACACAACAACTACGGTAATCGAGTAGATCACAAGATACATGTAACATGCCTAAAACGAACAAATAAAATATTCTATGAATATCAATCGATAGTATACTGTTTTTTGATGACCCGGAATGCCACATCACCAACCGGAGTCTCCACATTAGAATGGATGGGATTGAAATTCCTAACTGGGTGTGAATCACATTAAAGGAAGATGTACCAAGCAAAATTAATGATTCGTTTGGTATTGATTTGCAAACTAAATTCTCAAGACTTTGTCGATAGAATTATTTTTACCCAAACATTATCACCCAGAATTAATTTTGAAATTCAGAATCTAATTCTCAACCCAAAAATATGCCCTCACAATTCTCTCTTCCTCTGAAATCAAAATAATAATAATAATTCTAGAATACTATTCATGAATTTTGGGAACAAATATCTATATTGTCTCATCAACATCGAATTTTTATCAAACATACTACCAATTTTTTTTATTTTTTCCACCTTTAATTATTATAGTATAAGTTTTTTTGTTAATTACTGTATTGACAACATGTTTGGTTCATATGAGCATGTGGATTTTTGGTTTAATTTTTACTTCAAGTTGGTGCTTGTGATTTCGTAATTATTGTCTCGAATATGTTAACTAGTAGCAAATAATTTTAGATATTTAATCAAATTTGTTATTATGTTATTACACACAATTCTTATATGTATACGTTACGGGATTGGAATATAATTTAACTTTAAGTAAAATTATTTCAACCTAAACACTTTCGTTTATGTTATCGATTCTTAGTGATAACCAGATTCTCTGAAATAAATCGAAAATTAAATTTTAGCCAATCGAATCTCTAGCCTCTATAGCCAAACGGATCCTTGTAGTTCTTAGTTGTAAAGCAGTCAGTTACATATTTACAAGATTGTTTTATACCTGAACATATATTTAAAATTGGTCAGTGGTGGTCAACATTTAAAAAAAAAGTTAGCTTTGGCTCGTTATAGTCAAGTTCTAATCCGACAAGCAATACATCGGGCATGCACCTGTCATTATCGTTGGACTCACTAGAGAATTCTTATATATATATGTATATATATATATATATATATGGTCAAGCTCTAGTGAGCTCATAGCTCATCAAATTTAGTTTAAGCTCCCTACAATCTCACCGTTGAATCTTATTTACAGTTAATCTCACTATTCATTAGCATAACTGTTTTTTCTTAATCTACCTTACAATTTGAAATGAGTGGTGGATAATGTGGGGGCTTAATTTTCTAAATTAAATCCTGGACTCACTAGAGAATTCCTATATATATATATATATATATATATATATATATATATATATAAAAGCGAACTGATGAGGCAATTTTGAGAGTAAGGACTTACCCGCCCACTAGCATCCAGCTACGACTCTAAATCTAGGTCGTCTTGGTACATTCCAAGGTGCATAACCTATATGTCGAGCTTTCGTTCTCTTTTCACTGCTAAATAAAGAAAGGCCCACTAATTAAGTTCAAGATAGTTTATTTTGCCACTGCAATATAATCTGAGACTTTATAATGCGATATCACTTTCTTTCGTAACACAAACACAAAGAAAGATGAGTGAAATCTAGTTGAACTAAATCCGGGCAAAATTCAGTCGTAACCGACATGTCAAACCAATCTTTTAAGAAAAGAAAGCCAGTAGCACTTCAGAAAATAACGACACACATTGGTGGCGCTCTTGGGAAACCATGTAGAGATTGTTCATCTTCTGTCTGTTTGGTATAGCAAGATTTGAGTATATATTTGGGTGGAGTAAGTTGTTTTTGTTGTTGTTTTACTTTAGCCTCTAGGCTTTATGGTAATTTCTGTGTAACGAGTGCTGATTTTTTCGAGACCAACTGTTTTGTTTTATTTATAAAAAATAAGTAAAATCAAGACATACTTGCCTAGTTTTATTAGTGGCTAATTTGACAGACCAATTTTTTTTTCTTTTAAAAAAAAGACCAACTTGATACCCGTGAGGTATACTGGGTGAACACCGAATTTAAAGCATAATCCAAACTGTTGCAAGCCTTAATAATGAGCACGACACCTGTCTCTTACTATGGGACACGTCGAACCTAGCTGCAGGGAGTCACTATGTTCGGACCACCACTTGACACCTAGATTAGTTAAAATGTCTCTTTTACAGATGATTGAGAAGCAAAAAGATGATAATAAAAAGTAAGGGATTCGATTGGTTGAGCTATGTTATCTTCGGGATGGAACTGTTTCAAAGGTTGGGGGAAAAAGAGATCAGCTTCTGCTGGTAGCCTTATCTTTTGATTTTAAGATACGCATTTATAATTTTTTCTAGAAGCCTGGTAGCTTCATAAAATTACCTCATGTATTTCAGATTTTTTTGGGGGTAGTAACCAGGACAATTATTCGACGTCCAATATTAATTAAAATTAATGCTGACCATTGTCTAAGATATTTAAAAGATGAAAAAGAACTAATATCTCAATTTTAATTTTGATATGCATAAAATACTTTTTCAAGAGAAGACTTCATATTACGGTTTAAGATTAGACAAAATGACAATACGATCATGCACATCATCAACTAAAGGGCATAATTATGGATTACGCTTAACCGTTGGGCCCAGACCGTCTAAGCAGTTACAACCCGTAAAGGCCCTTTTGCCGGCAAAGCGTTTGGGCTGGACCGAACTGAACGGATATTAATCGCCCGTTTTGGGTAGTAGGCTTCTAAGCCGAGCCCAGATATACTCTTTTCATTCGACCATCATTAAATAACTGCCAATATCAGCCCCTTCCATTGTCATATTTGGAGGCTAAGCCTAAGGTTGTCTGTTTAATTGAAAGCATTTAATATTTTTAATTTGTGATTCCAACATGTGGTTCACATTGGACTTCAAGTTATATAACCGAGCCATAATACAATACTTTGGGGTGAGGTTTGGTTAGCCCGTCTAAAACTTTGTCATGCTATATACACTTATATTTGACTCTTTGTTCGTGATAGAGTAAAAATGAATTTATATTGTATATTAATAGACATCCATTCTGAAAATTACTAAGAGCAAACTAAAATATCCATCTCGCATTAATATTTTTGAATTTGTTTTGTGAAAAAGTCATGCGCAAAGTATGTATTAAGTATTCATTATTCGTGCTTCACCTACTTTACATGTTTTGAGTTGCTCGTGGCATGTGTCTCAAACATCCGGTAGAACTCCAGCACACGATTCCTAAAGGCAATGGTCAACCCCAAATTTAAGCTCAATGATCTTAATATGCTCAACTCAATTTTGTAAGTCCGATTTGGAGTGAAACTTGGGAAGTACAAACCTCATTTTTCTGGGGCGCGGTAGTTTTTATCGACGTACTAAAATAGACCATTTGACCTCCCTATTTTTCCACCTTCTTAGAACTGATATCATGAATAAACCTTTTTAAACTAACCTCACTTTGAAATTGGAATAAATCATGTATTACGGGATAAGCAGCCATGCAAAAAAAATCTTCTTTACACCATTAGTTGCACCACATGAGGTCGTCGGAAGGGCATTATGTCACTCCCACAGTCCATGTGACTCTGATCACATATTCACATGTATATCATTTTGACGGGGAAAAATAGATCTTCCTACGGTACCACAGACCAAAACGAAAATCAGAAAATGCAATCTAACATCAACAAATATTATGATTCTCTAACACAGCAATCACCCTTGGATTGCATGAACAAGTAAGTGCATACATCCCGTAATAATCGTTCTATACATCCGAAACAAGAAACCCCAAAAAAGCATAGAAAATTAACAAACATCACTTTACAAAGTTATCTGTCGCCGGGCTGACCCTGTTGTTATGCTTGAGAAGCACCCTGAGCTGGGCCTTCTGGCACTCCAGCTTCGGACCGACATCCAAAAACGAATCCGCAACCCTCGTCCGAACAAGCTTCGTCGGGAACTCGACGTACCCAACGATGCCCCTCCTAATATGAGGGTTCTCCACCTCCTTCCTCGGTTGTCTCTTGTCCTTGTCCTTGTCCTTGTCCTTGTCTTTCTCTTTGTTTTTGTCTTTGTCGTGTTGGTTTGTCGAGAACCGTTGGATCTTCTCCTCCATTGCGAGTCTCGCTTCCGACAGCTTCATGTGGACTCTCTCCTCTCTCAATACCTCCGCCACACGCATCATCTTCCTCTCCTCCGACACCTCGGATCTCAGCTGCTCCATCTCCGCCGTGAGATTCTCCATCGCCGCCTCCGCCGCCTCCTTTTTTTGTCTCTCCTCCCAAAGGTCCCGTAACAGAGCTTTGTTGACAGACTCCGCCTTCCTCCGGAGTCTCCTTTCGAGGTCCAACTCCGCCTTCAACTTGGACTCCATCATGGATCCGGGTTGGTCTTCGAAGGGAGTGGGGTGGGGGTTAAAGAAGGGGTTATCGTAAAGCTTCCATAATGGAGTGTTGGGTCCTCCTCCCATGGTCGTGTCTTCTTCCATTTTCTCAATGGAAATGTGGTGTTGGGGAAAGAGGGGAGCAGAGTGGCCCATTGGCGTGGGTAGTATTATGAGTTTTGCGTGGGAAAAGATAAAAGGGACGGTTAAGTCGAAATAACTTAAATCGGTTACCGTGACATTTTCTGATATGAGGATACGAATTTAAATCCTATTAGCTGCAAAGTTACTAATATTTTCCATTCTCCTTCATCTTATGGGACTTAATTATATGATTGAGTTCTTTTTACTAAAAAATAAAATAAAAAATAAAGAAGGGGATGAGATACAGGTGGAAAGGGTCACATGTACCCTGGTTGGAAGTCAACATCAGGGCAGCATTATGGGGATTGATATCCTTGGTAGATCCACTTGCATGCCAATCGGTTCTCGTTTGTTAGATTGTCTTTCAGTCACGTCAACTTCTCTTTCTGTCACTTCAGTTCAAACCAACTCTTCTAAAATTTTCTTAACCACACCAAAAAACAACTCAAACGCTCTACAATCTTTCTCCTACACGTCATTTCAGGATCAATTCTAGGCAAAACACAAAAAATCGTCAATTTTTTTTAGAAAATATAAACAAATAAAAAACATATTTTTATAAAAAAAATTATAAAACCGATTTTAAATAATTTTTAAAACATTTTCTAAAACAAAAAACTCAAAAAAAGTAACCAATGGTGGGGGGACGCCCCCACCCCCCCCCAGAATTTCCATCTGCTCGGGCGGGTGGAAAATTCAGGTTTTAGCCTACGTGGTCGGGCGTGAACAGTTCCGCATTGACGCATAGTAACGGCTAAGGATGGCCTTAGGGCTAGGCTGGAATGTTTGTGATTTTCCGAGGTCTCGTGTACTACTTGAGAATTCATTGAACTAATGTCGATGGAGATGGATTTAGTTTAGTTCTTGTCAAAGCTAATGAATTTTTTTTCTTTGGGAAGATGGTGAGAAAACTCTACTAGCAATACATATGGTTAATTGCACAGAGCAATTGATGATAAAGGAGAATTGGTAAAATTCTATTTTAAGATCCCACGAACGAGTTGAGTCGAGCGAAATTTTGAGTTATAAGTATTATCTTATGTTATTACTAAATACAAAAAAATAATTAAAAATAGAACAATAAAAAATTCGAACGAGTTATCGAGTTGAGTCTTAAATTTTTTCGAGTTCGAGCGGTTCGTTTACTGAACCAAGTTTAAAGATTTTTTTGTTTTCATCAAGATTTTTCATTTTCAAGTTAAACCAGAGTCGAATATTTTTCGATTCGAATTTGAGTCCAACTATCAAGTCGAGCCAAAGTTAACAGTCATATATGCACACTGCGATTTAATTAGAATATATGAATCACGTAATAGTTACGATGTATTATCTAAAATGTCTTATAAACTCTTGAATTTTTCCACAACCTCAGCCAAACTTGAATCACATCGTACAAAGTAGCTCACGATTATTTTCCTCTTGAAATGCATTTAATGTATTTTGAGAAATCACATTTTTTCAGTAGAAAATGTCAATAATAATTCTTTTTGTGGTTATTGGATTTTAACAGTAAAATTATATTTATTTTAGAGTTTTACATGTTTATTTATACAATAAGGATTGAGTCGTTAGACTTTACATGCTTGAATCCTATGATCTAAGTGATTTGTTTGATTAGGATCTATATTACGTAAGTCCTCTAACGTTTTTAGCTTACCTTATTTCAACGGTGGTACAATCTCACTTTGAATTTTGTGGCTACTAGTGTAATCACAGGTTTGAAAAATAACACAAGATGGATACTAAAAAAAAGTTATTCAAAAAAGAAGTTGATGGTAAGAGAAATCAAACAGTTTTTTATGCTCTGTAAGAGATTATATATAAGTCCATTGAGATCCAAATACATTTTAATCAGAAGAATTTAACCAAATACATTTTAAATAGGGCTTAGTAATGCATTTGGTCGTTATGATGGAAGAGTGGGGCATCACCGTAAACAAATTCACGTTTTATTATTAGCAGACACAGCCTGGAACAAGCAGTCAAGGATTACCATATCCATATGCATGAGGGCGCACCAGAGGACATTCTTCATTTTATCAGTGCGATCATGATCAAGATGCAGCTAGTTTTGCAATCTTAGGTCTGAATACTACTGATAATTTGATAGTCATCAGAATAAATGTTTAGTGAAGGATTAGTTTCTTTTTAAAAAAAAACTACTACAATTGAAGCCGAAGTTTTACTGAATTGTTATTCGTCGCCGGAAAATTACTTAAATTGCTCGTGCGAACAGTGAAGATCCAATAATTTCAAAATCCAGAAAAAAGTAATTATACGGGAGCGAGAACCCCGAACGACTTGTCGTGAGTGGTATTTGTAAGTCGGAAAGTTTTACCACCATGTATTTTTAGATCTTGCAATTTTTGAATCTTCATCACTTGCAAAAAACTCATTATAATCTGATCTGTTACCACCGAAAATTTGCAACGGAACCTCAAATAATTTGAGATAACACACCGTATAATTTTAAGATTTTTTTAATTTTTTTTGGACGGACGTCTTAACCAGACCCCCCCCCCCCCCCCCCCCCCCCCCCAATGGGGAGGCGTCTAGGTAAAATGCCTCCCCATCACCTATGAACGAGGCGTCTTAGCCAGACGCTCCCACCATGGGTGAGGCAGTTTAGCCAGACGTCCGAGATTGAAAAAAAAATCCGACTTCCTTACCTCACTGAATCCATATGCTTTGTCAGACATTTTCGTGGTGTTGGTATTGGGAATGAATAAAACTGAGTCAAAAATCTTATTTTAAGACACGGGACGAGATAAGTATTAAATGAATTGTGAACGGTAAATTGATAATGATTAGGATGATTTAAGTAATTTTTCGATGACAAACAATAATTCTACTTTGGTTATCTCAAGATTAATTCTACCCAATGTGATACCTCCAATTGGTTGTTCCCACTCACGGATCTCGATCTCCACAATTTTAACTTTGGTACCACCATCAACAATTGCTGATGCACAACCTTCCATGAAATCCTTAATATATTGTTAGAGCAGGTGACAAGCCCAGACAAATCCTGAGCAAGCAATTAAAATATTAAACGGAAGCTAAACACATTGCTTCCTTATAAAGGGTCAACACCATGACTATGGGAAACTACTTGCTTGACAATTTGAGTACCTCAGACGTGATACTTGTAGTTAATATGTATTTTTTATTAATATAATTTGTATGGTTAATTTTAGTTACTAAGGTAAGTCAGATGAACTATATTACACCACCGATCATGCTATTACGTAAATAGGGATCGAACCAATTTCTCACTTTTATCCAGTTAGTACGTATTTAGACTAGTTGAAATACACATTACAAGTGTTTTTAAATTAGCTTTTGAAGTCTAGATTAACTAATACGACCCGTCATTAGTAAACATCTGTAACCAAATTCTCGGGCTTCCTAGGTAAAAGGCCTGACCCTGAAAGGATTTGGGCTCATAGTTAAGATCACTGTCCGCACATTCGGCCCGTTCACTGTTATGCATGTTCTGTATATTTTGCATGTGATAATTGTTAGAATTAAGAATTCATGTATTTAATCTAGACATTTGATGTAATGAGTTAAACACCTCTTGTATTGTTAATCGGATAACTGGATACCTGAATCCGGTTATCCAACTTAACACCTCTATAAAAGAGGTTCCACACTTATGATTAATAACAAACAAACTTTACTCTTTCTTCTTCATTGACGTGAGTTTCTTCCCTTTCTTGACGAATTTGTTCTCGACAAACCAAGGTCAGGTCTCCTGACCTAACCACCCCTCTCCAGCTCAATTGATCCATACGATATGGATTTCTACATGGTATCATACAAATAGATCCTGCATATTTTCCGCATCAATTTGAAGATCAAATCAAGAAGAGAGAATCAAGCATCAACAGTAAGAACGAGGATTTCAGGAATCAAGGGTTGCTAAGAAGAGATCGAAGATGACGACTCCAGAAGCGATCGCCACCGAAACTTGCAGTTCTTACAATATTTTTCCATCTGATAATCCAGGTACTAATCTTGTCTCCAAAGTACTTAACGGAGAAAATTATCCAACATGGTCAAGAGCAATGAAAGTTGCATTATGTGCTAAAGATGAATTTGGCTTTGTGGATGGAACTGTTAGTCAACCATCAAAAGAAAAATCACCCAAAGAATATGCAAAATGGAAGAGGGCTAATGATATGGTCATGTCTTGGATTATGAGTTCATTGGATCCAAAGATTCTTGATAGCGTCATTTATTACGATACTGCCTTAGAAATGTGGACTGACCTTGAAGATAGATTTGCTCAAACAAACCTTCCCAGAATTTTTCAGTTAAAGAGAGCACTTTATGGATTAAATCAGGACAGTTCTACTGTCGGTGGTTATTTTTCCAAGATGAAAAGCATATGGGATGAGCTATCAGCATACTCAAAATCGCCATCTTGCTGTTGTGGTGGTTGTACATGTGGATTTATGAAGCAAGTAGTGGACAAGGACCAACAGGATAAAACCCTTCAATTCCTTTTGGGTTTAAATGAATCATTCTCTGTAATAAGGGGTCAGATATTGCTTTCCACCCCAATCCCACATGTCAACAAAGTTTATTCTCTAATACTTCAAGAGGAAAAACAAAGAGAGGTGGGGAGCTCAAACCCTGCACTGCAAGAGGCAACGGCACTAGCAGCAGGCAGAAGCAACAACAACCTCAACCATAACAACAAAACCAACAATGCAAATCAAAACCAGAGCAAGAATGACAAACCAACATGTACAAATTGCAAAAAGATAGGTCACACTGCTGACAAATGCTATTGGTTAGTTGGTTTTCCTCCAAAAACCAATAACAATCCGAAGAAGAACAAGTCATATAACAAGGAAGTTCAGCAAGGTAACCAGCAACAGAGGACAGAGCTAGCAAAATCATTCACAACTGAAAGTCAACTTGGTGAGACTAATATCACTCGAGATCAGTATAGACAGATACTACAGATTCTCAATAAAGGTGAAAATGTAGCTCAAGCCAATGTTGCAGGTATGACTTCTTATTATTCTTCAATAACTAGTAATTCATGGATTATAGATAGTGGAGCAACTGACCACATGTGCTCAAATATATCCATGATGAGTAATATAAATAAGCTGCATCAGGGTGTTCCGATAAAATTACCCAACGACAAAATTGTAACTGCTGAGTACATAGGTCATGTGAGACTAAATGATAACTTAAAACTACATAAAGTTCTGTATATACCTGAGTTCAAACTTAATTTAATCTCAGTAGCCAAATTAGCAAAACATTCACATAGTTGTGTAAGTTTCTATTCTACTTTTTGTCTAATTCAGGACACTGTTCAGAAGAAGATGATTGGTATGGGTAGGGAAATTGGTGATCTCTACATCTACACAGACCAGCAACTTACAGGACAACACACTAGTTCAATAGCATTGAATGCAAATAAGAAGCAAATTGATTGGCATAGAAGACTGGGGCATACACCTCCTACTATAATTCAGTTGATAGCTAATATTGATAGAAATGTTTTTGTAGACCATGATATACATTGTGATAGTTGTCCTTTAGCTAAACAAACTAGAATTCCTTTTACTATAAGCAATTCTACTACTTGTATGTCTTTTGAATTGATTCATATTGATATTTGGGGAAGATATGCTACTGCCTCTTTGAATGGTTACCATTATTACCTCACTATAGTTGATGATTTTAGTTGAACTACATGGACATATCTCATGAAAGTAAAATCAAGCACATACACTATCATTAAAGCTTTTCTCATTATGGTTCAAAATCAATTTGCAATGAAAGTCAAAAGAATAAGAAGTGACAATGGGAAGGAATTTTTGTCTAACAACATGCAAGAATTATTCATGACTAATGGTATTTTGCATGAAAAAAGCTGCCCATATACTCCTCAACAAAATGGAATTGTCGAGAGAAAACATAGGCATATCCTTGAAATTGCTAGGGCTCTCAAATTTCAATCAAATATTCCTAAGATTTTTTGGAGTGATTGCATTTTGACTGCCACTTATTTAATCAACAGAATGCCAACCAAAATCTTAAACTATAAAACACCTTATGAAATGCTTTTCCAAAAACCACCTGATTATGTTCATTTAAGAGTCTTTGGATGTCTATGTTATTCAACCAACCTACAAATAACTGATAAATTTGATAAAATGGCTCATAAATGTGTTTTTATAGGTTACCCTCATGATAAGAAAGGCTACAAGCTTTTTGTCATTCAAAATAGAAAAATCATCATTAGTAGAGATGTAGTTTTTTATGAACACATTTTCCCTTATAAAATTAACATTTCTTCCACCATCAAAGACTCTTCTAATGTCATACCTAATTACATCACTGAACAACTAGATATTAGTAGTAACATTGATTGTAACCCTCATAAAGAAAAGGACATACCCACTCAACACATTCAGGTACTAGATAATTCAATTGAAGATCAAAACATCATTGTTAATGCTCGAGATGACACAGAAACTGCTATTGTTCCCACTACCCAAGCATATGATATAAATGAGGTAAGAACAACTGCTGAACCAAGAAGATCATCAAGACCTCAGGTAAGATTTGTCATGCTTAAAGATTTTGAGTGTTCTACATTTAGAACAAATATTGCAGATACAACTAACCATAGCACACTACAACAACCACAGGAATCAGAGGTAAGTCTCCCTTTAATCAACACTGCAAAAAAGGGGACCAGGTATCCAATTCAACAATTCTTAAATTCAGATAATATTTCTAAAAAATATGCATGTTTCTTACACAATATAGATTATGTTACTGAACCTAATAGTTATAAAGAAGCATGTAATGATCCTAGGTGGGTAGAAGCCATGCAGAATGAAGTAGAGGCTTTAAAACTCAATGACACTTGGGATATTGTTACTCTACCTCATGATAAGAAACCCATAGGATGCAAGTGGGTATATAAAATAAAATATAATGCCAATGGGGAAATAGAGAGATATAAAGCTAGGCTAGTAGCCAAAGGCTTTAATCAAATAGAAGGATTGGATTATCATGATACTTTTGCCCCAGTCACCAAAATGGTAACTGTGCGCACTGTTTTGAGCCTAGCTGCTGCTAATAATTGGTTTTTACATCAATTAGACGTTAACAATGCATTTTTGCAAGGAGAACTTAAAGAGGATATTTACATGAAAGGTCCTCCTGGCTTTCAAAATCAAGGACAAAACATGGTCTGCAAATTAAAAAAATCTATATATGGCCTTAAACAATCTTCTAGATGCTAGTTTGAAAAATTATCCACCTCATTGGAACATTTTGGCTATAAACAATCTAAAGCAGACTATTCTTTGTTCACATCCAAAACTAAGTACTCCAATTTTAATTTATGTAGATGATATTTTGATTGCAGGAACTAACAATGAAGTAATTACTCAACTTAAAGACACTCTGAAACAACATTTTCACATCGAAGACCTAGGCGAGTTAAGATACTTTCTAGGACTGGAAGTGGCTAGGAGCAAAAAGGGCATAAACTTGAATCAAAGAAAATATGCAATGCAGCTACTAACAGAAACAGGATTATTGGGAGCCAAACCTTCACCAACACCTCTTGAAGTTAATCACAAATTGGCAGAGGATCCTGGTGAAGCTCTTGCTGATCCCACTCAATACAGAAGATTAATCGGGAGACTACTTTACCTCACCATCACGCGTCCTGATATCATTTTTCCAGTTAACTACCTCAGCCAGTTCATGAATAAACCTGGCAAGAGACATTTGCAAGCAATATTTAGAATCATCAAATATGTTAAAGGTGCTCCTGGTCGGGGACTTCATTTTGCTGCACACAACCAAATGTCTCTCAAAGGGTTTTGTGATTCTGATTGGGCAAGTTGCCCTCTCACTCGTCGTTCTACTACAGGATTTGCAATCTTTCTTGGCAGTTCTCTAATTTCATGGAAAACCAAGAAACAAGCAACAATCTCTCGTTCTTCTGCTGAAGCAGAGTATAGATCCATGGCAAACACTTCTTGTGAGATCACATGGCTCATTACACTCTTGCAAGATCTTGATATTAATCACTCATCTGCAGCAACTCTTTACTGTGATAACCAGTCTGCTTTGCACATTGCGGCCAATCCTATTTTCCACAAGAGGACCAAGCATATCGAGATTGACTGTCATCTCATAAGGGAGAAAATCAAGGCCGGCATAATTCAAACCAAGTACCTCAGTAGTTCCAAGCAGATTTCAGATGTTTTCACAAAAGCTCTACCTTGTTCACGTTTTCAGGGATCGTATTCAAGTTGGGAATGCATAATATCCATTCCCCAACTTGAGGGGGCCTGTTAGAATTAAGAATTCATGTATTTAATCTAGACATTTGATGTAATGAGTTAAACACCTCTTGTATTGTTAATCGGATAACTGGATACCTGAATCCGGTTATCCAACTTAACACCTCTATAAAAGAGGTTCCACACTTATGATTAATAACAAACAAACTTTACTCTTTCTTCTTCATTGACGTGAGTCTTCTTCTTCCCTTTCTTGACGAATTTGTTCTTGACAAACCAAGGTCAAGTCTCCTGCCCTAACCACCCCTCTCCAGCTCAATTGATCCATACGATATGGATTTCTACAATAATCTTGAATGTCTTCGAAATATTTAAAAAAAAACACACACACAAATATTCTCTTATCCTTTTACTTGATTGAAACTTTCACTTTCACTTACACAATCATAATAAAAAATAGCTATGTAGTCAAAATGGTGAATTAAAACTGCCGAACCCAAATTCACGTAGAGGTTGATTTACTTCATGTCACAGTAAAGTTATAAAAAATGGCTAATTATAAGAGTATATTTCAAAATATGTTCAAATCAGAAGGAATCTTAAGGTGTTATGAAATATCGCAAGGTTTTATTGATATTTTGAATTATTTATGGGATCTTTAATTGGGTAATTGAGACGTGGTTTGGAATTCCTAACCCAACGAAGCAAGAAAATCATCCAAGCACACCATTATGGTGCGTTTTAATCTTCGGTTCAATTTATAAGTCTCAAATACACTAAACCCCTGGAAGGATATAAGTGCACTAAGAATAACTAAAATGCAATTTCAGTTCAGACTAACCCTGTGAATTAAGAATGAACAATGCAGCGGTGTATTTCCCCTTTTTGCGTCGGTAAAGAAATATAAAACACAAGCATCAACCAATTCATGTACCACGACAAGGCTAGACTACATAGCAAGCAACCCCAACTTAATTAGCAAAAGGTAGTATATATAGAAAAAAACTACGAGAAATCCATTTTACTCTGTTTGATTATGGATCCAAAAACTCTTACTGTAACATCCCGAAACAGCGGAAAATTTTAAAAAAATTGTAATCAAGACACAGGAACTCAACAAACAAAGACGGGACTGTTACTTCTCATAAACAAATAGCGGTGCACCAAAATTACATCAGAGTTTGTCAAATAATACATGATTACAACAAAATGACAACAGAAGATAAAACGCAATCATGCCGACCTCAGCGGTCCGAGAAGAGGATCCGACTCCAAGATGCGCGTGTCTGCCGATCACCACCCAACTGGACCTACTGCGGTCCTGAAAATATATAATAACAATGTCTGAGTTTCCAGAAGGAAACCCCGTATGCCAACTCACCTATATGCATGCATTACACAAATGAACCTATCATACTAATAGCATGTCATGACATCGACAGAATGGAAAACAGTTCCCCCGAAGGGTAAAACAGGACATCAGTCCGACAATCAACAACGAGTCTCCCGAGGAGACCTACTGCAGGCACATGCAGCCTTACAGCACGCGACATCGCACCCCCCACACGCAGCTACACTACTCAAGGGTTCGGCAGGGAGCCTCTGTCACGCCTGCGCGCCGATAGAATACAGATCTGCAAATCTCAGTGGTCGGAGCCACATGGACCAACGGGGCCGTCGCCCGGAAGGTATACCAACAACATCTCGGTAGGTGCCCAGCCGAGGAAAACAACATAGCCGGCACAGCCTCGGCCCAACAATCATCATCGTCGGCACAACCTCGGCGGCATCACCGGCACAGCATCGGTGGTCCATCACAACAGTCCGACACAACATCGGACAGATCCAGACCGAAGTCTGCCAGGTCATCAGGCTCCTCGAGCCGCAAACACCAACCGCGCCGCTATAAAAGCAGGGCAGCGACCTCCGTAGCCCGTGGGCCGGTAGTCACCTCACCCAACGTCAGTTGCGTGCCCGCACAACAACAACACTGGGATCCGCGATCCCTCAGGCCTGCTATACTACAAAGTGCCCCATCAATCCATCTCAAGTCACGGTCCATACACGGAGGTGACGCGTCCCGAACGCCCACACTCTTCCCAACGGCGGTCCCTGGGCAGGCACGCATCACGCGCCCACCGTCACCTCCCGGCTCACGCACAAGGCGAGGACACGGGTTTCCGTGGACAAAGTTGGCATTCAAAAAGGGAACCAGGAATTCTGTCCTGGGCCCAAACGGTCGACCGGACGAGGTGATTCGGTCGACCGGTTCCAGAAAGGAATCGGTCGACCGTACTCCTAAAACGGTATACCGCTGCGCTCGAAACAGAATCCCCCAACGGTCGAACAAAGGTCTAAAACCGGTCGACCGAACGAGGTCAAAATCCGGAGTCTGGTCAACATTGAAATCCACTCTATCGGTCGACCGACTCAGGGGTCCCGGTCGACCGAAAACTAACAGAACGTCTTATACCACATTTTAATCCATCGGTCGACCGACTCAGGGGTCCCGGTCGACCGATAACAGTTAGGGTCAACCTACATTTCTACGTCATATAACGGTCGACCGACAACAAGCAACGGTCGAACAAGCATGCAATATAATCCAGTACACTTAAGTTCCGGTCGAACGACCCAAGGAACCGGTCGACCGAAAACAGGCAGAACATCCCAACTCACCAGCAATATGCACTACCGGTCGACCGCCACAAGGCATCGTTCGACCGGTGAAGGTTAAAGTCGGGCAAAAACACTACATTCGGTCGACCGCCCGAAGGAACCGGTCGACCGTTGGTCGTCTTCAACCTCGCGCCAGCCGAGGTTTTCCACAGAAAACATCACCGAGGAGGCCTCCGACCTCCCCGTCTGACCAACACAATCCTTCACAAGGGTTAACAACACAACAAATCACACTATCAAGTTGACATACCTCTCACGAAGCCGGAGAAACGCCGGAGCAACGCTCACGCCTCCGCGTCCTCGATCACGCGCCGCGCCTCACCCGCACGAGCACCTTCCTCTCTCGACGCCTCCGCAGCTGCTCCACCAACGTGCGCACCAGCAAGGAAAGGAAGGAAGAAATGAGGGAATGGAGAAGGAAAGAAGAAGAAGAAGAAACCATGTTTATAACCCCGTCTGCTACAGTGCCCGCCAACCTCACCATCACCCTACTCACCTCAGGCCACTGTAGCCCGCCTCTTCCCCATGCAAACCCAACTTCCCATGCAAAGCAAGCCCTAATCCTCCTCTAATCTCCATTAGCTTCCTAATCTCGGTTAGGGACATAACACTTACAGCTCAAACTCACCCTCAAGTTTGGCAGCCGCAGCCTCCTCATCCTCATCGTTAACCACAAAGTAAGGGTTATACGCCTCAGGTTTGAACTTATGGCCTGTGTACACAAAAAACGCCATGGTGGCCAACTCACCCGCCACCACATATCTATACGTGGTTATGGTGGACAGGGCATACACAATGACTCTGGTGAAGTAGATGTAGCAGACGACCACAACGTAGTAGTGACTGAACAACGTCAACTTCATGAGGTTCACCGCCGCCTTCCCGTCCGTTCGAGCCGCCTCTCGTTGGTTCTTGATTGACCAGACGATAGGGAAAAGGACTGCGCAGCAGCAGATTATGTCGACGAGCATGAAGACCTGCTTCCAGGAGTACCAGTCACGCCTGTAGGGGCCACTCTCGTCAAACGCGACTTGTGCCACGTTGGCAATCACCTGCGTCGGAAATGTATATATTGGCGCATTACGTTACTTAATGTGAAATATCGATAATATTATTTTTTTGTAAGGAAGGTGCACGTATTTACTATTTCCGTCCAAGTATTTCTATTCTAAGAATACAATTGGTCAATATTTTTTTAACATATAGTATCAGAGTCCCTAAATTGATCCGAACAACTAACCAATAAAGGCCCACTCAAATCCAGAATATCTATTATCTCAATTACACTTGCAGAGGTATGCCAAAAAACATCATCTTGCAATGCATTGCTTATTTGAAAATTTCTAAAACGTTTTATAAATATCCATCGTGTCTTATTTAACAAAGCAATTAATTAAGTTCTAAACAAAAAGGTTGACCAGTACCTGAAGTGGGATGACAACCATCAGGACCCTCTTCTCCTTCGTCTGGAGGAAAGGCTTCACAAAAGACCATCCCGTTCCGATGAGAACGATGACCGTGAACAGCATTATCCCTTTGAGGAAGCTGAAAATATAGAAGAGAACGTCCCACCCGTGTGCGGTGCCAGTGCGTTTTACGTGCAACTTGTCCTCCGCCTCGAACACCAAGTTGAGCGATTTCAGCACGACAACAACAAGCATGAAGTAGTGGATACGGAAAGCAGTGAGCCTCTTACGGTAGAGGATCACAATCCAAACAACCGATAGCGAAGCGTAAACGAAGAAGAAGAGGAAGTAAATCAAGGGGAGGTTCGTGTAACCCGCGGGGAGGTAGTCTCTGGCGCCGGTTTTCGGGTCGACGTTGTACATGGACGATCTGACTTCCATTGTGATCTTAATGTTGCGGACGCAGTTGGCGAGGAACAACGCGAAGTCACCCGGCTCGGTGACGTGAAACACGAGGTCGGCGTGGTCGGAGTGGACGGAATCGAAGGTGAGGACGCGTTTGATGAGATGGGATTGTAGAACGCAGGTGATATCGCCATCTGCGAACTGCTGGAGGACGTGAATCCACGCGTCGCGGGTGCTCACGAAGAATTCGATTTCGGAGAGATCGGTGTTTGCTTCAGAAATGGAGATTCTGGAGACGTTGAGTTCGAGGACGCCGTTGTGGGTGAAGCCGAATTCGTTGAATGGGATGATCTGGCGGGCATCGGATCGTATCGATCGATGTGTGTCGGATCTCCGCCGTGGAGAGTCCGATTATGGTCAGGAGAAGGAAAAGCAAGGATCCGAAACGAGCGCCGATCATTGCCATTGGGGAAGAGAGCATATTGCGTTTGGGTTTTGGTATTTTTCTTCTGCCTCTTGTGTTTTTATTCCAGCTTACTCTTGACTTAGTGATGGTTTAGGACGGAGTCTTCACGTCAGAAATAGATTGGGGACACGAGTGGAAGTGTAATTACGAGTTTGACATTGAACGGTAGCGATGGGGTTGTAATGGGGATCCGGTGAGTTTGTAATTTGGAGGAAAAATGCGTGGTAGTTTGGGGATTGACTTGATTAGTGTGGTAGCATTTCAAAGTCAACCTTGTCGTAGGTTGGTTAGTTTTTTTCAGCTGACGGTGGCAGTTCCTTCGCGGGCAAGATGAGTTTGTAGTTTATACTAGTTTGACTTCGCCAATGCATGAGAATTGAGAAGAGTTCATCTAGTATGTATGGGCTACAAACATAGTCCACAACTCGGCCTGTTTCGAACGAACATGGAAACTTTCAAGTTTGCAAGATATTAGACTTGATGACATTGGTGAGCAATTGAGTGGATCCCATAGAGAAGGTAAATGTGACTAGTTGTGTAATTATGTTTTTAATCTGATGTACCATATTATCACCTATCAAATTAATCATTATATGTCTTAGTTTTGCTTGAATAACTTTACGGTGCCAAAAATTTATGTCACGAGGGTCAGAATTTGTAGGGATGGTTCGATGAGGTTAGAAATTCATTTACGTATCTAATTATCAATTAGAACTTTTTCTCCCAGATGAGTCAAAATCCAAAAAGATTAAAATTCAGATGGGCAAGAATTAGTACATATTAACAATATAAGGGTCGGGATCCAAAATATTCTTTACAACCAAGCTAAATTCTAAAATCTAGGGAGTCAGAATCACATTAAAACTTCAAAATATAAGCAAAATTTCAAAAAAGCAGGGTCAAAATTCAAAGGGATAAAAGATCTAATAAATCGCCCCACCTCCTTCCATAACGTGGCACCGTGCCTGAAAATATCCTCTCCAATTTTATTGTATTGTCTTCAATACCATCCTTCCATTCCCCTTCTCTACTTGAATTAATTCAATTGGAAAAGAATTTTGACAAGAAGGATGCAAATCAAACACAGTTTGCAGGAAGCATAAGATTAAGTACGCATTAAAGTACACGTTGTACAGAATCAACACAAATACATAATACGATATCTGCAGATTAGGCTTACTTCTCCCACTTAACAGTTTCATGACATTTTAGGCAAGCAACGGCCTGGGAAGCCCATTAGCAAATTAACAGTTCCATTTTATATTGGGGCCGTTAAGCTCTAAGAAGAGAATTTGAAATAACTACGATTCCAAAAATTTCAATGCCTTGAAACAACTTCAAAATCAAATCTGTCCTGTCAAAGTAGGACGACTTTTTTAGATATAAGATTATAGGACGGACGTTTTTGGTCACTTCCCTAGAAAATTAATTATCGCCGCCCCAATGATCGGTGGACCGCTCCAAACAAATTATCAAGACACAAAACTAACAAATACAATATCCGAAATTTAATTCAAGCACTACCAAGGTCTTCAACTCTTCATGGGTTCTTGTCGGAATATCTACTAGGCGTTTTCAGCCTACCAAGGTTTTCAGAACCGAACGGTCATCAAACCGATAAAGTTTTGATTTTGGTTCAATGTGGTTAAACCACGGTCCAACCACAGTCAGACCGTTGATGACGTCACCATTTTTTGACCTGAAGTTGGGTCATACCGAATAAATATTAACGATCAGACTTGTTTGAACCGATTTCTGTAAATATTAACTAAAAGTTTGAACTGTCCATCGGTTTAGCTGAACCGACCGCTGGACCATTGGTTCCCGGTCGAACCGTCTGGTCTGATTTTTAAAACCTTGCAACCCACTACTCCACACCTTCTAGGGTGAGTTAGGGGAAAAAAATTCCAACGAACCAACTCACTAAGCCACCACCTGCTTAATTAATGGAGCGGACTTGTCTCTCAACGTATCCCACTTAACCCACCAATCCACGTAAATATATTTATTATTTAATTAATATATATTATATTATAAAAATTAAATGCGTTAACATTACACCTCTACATGATTACATTGAATACTACCTTAAACTTAAGTTTAATGTTAAATTTTATCAAAACCAATTTACTAACAAAATCAAAACTCCAAACCCTATCCGTCTATAATTCAATTTTGCTAAAAAAATCAAAATATTTCATCGACTTAACTCATTTACCCTCCTAACCCACCTCGTGCACCCGCTCAACCTGCTCTTAGGTCAGACGGGTAGTGGTTGTCTTTTTTTTGCTCCATCTTGCCCCCATCCCATTTACCCACATATCTTAGGTGGGGTGGGTGACGGTGGGGTAAAAACTCATCATGCCATGTCCTATTTACACCCTTATTGTCGATGCTTTGATTGTAGTTAAGACAGTTTTGTGAAATATTTCTTTGTTTTACATATTAGTAACACGAGGAGAATGGTTTCTCACGGATGTCCAATTCCAAACATCGTACGTAGCCGCCAATCCAAATGGACGGTGTATCCTTTAATGCATTAAATTCAAATCAATTAATGTCTCTCTTGGCATGATTATCAAAAAATATAGGGTATGTATTGATAATATTGTTCGAAACTATAATTAGAACTTGAATATAGAACGTTAACATGCTCATAAAATTATACGTGTCCACTGAGTTAGAAAAAACCTGTAATAACCTAATCTAAAACACCTTAATTAACTAAACCTAAACCTAATTAATCTAATCTAATCTTTGATTAGTGAAGGATGAGGTGGAGAATTGGATAAGATTTGAGAGATGAGGTGTTGGAATAGGATTGGAGGGGATAGAGGTGTTGAGTTTTGAAGTATATATATATAGTGAAGATAAGATTGAGATAGGTTTTTTTTGGTAAAAACGTTCTTCTTCAATCATTGCATTTATCAGAGAGTGTTTGAGATTCGCGGAGAGGAGAAGGAGGCAGTAAGAAGAAGGAGAGAAGAAGAAGAGGAGGAGAAGGTGAAGTGTTGGATTGAAGTAGCCAAAGCTTGGGAGACATCTACAACCGTCAAAAAGGTATGCCAAATCTTCAATATAACTCACTTGTGCCTTGTGAGTGTTGGGGATCGACGTTGGTGTCGAATTCCCCGTCGGAATTCAACCAATTCAGAGGTTGAAGACGACGATCGGTCGACCGGTGCCTGTGGGCAGTCGACCGATCCTATTATTATATTGTTATTTACCCGCGAACGGTCGAACGATGTCGTTAGACGGTCGACCGTTATGCCAGATTGTGCGGGAAAAAGGGGATTATACTGTTATCGGTCGAACGGGACCACTTAGCCGGTCGACCGAATAACGATGAGAATGGGTCGGTTGGGGATTTTGACTTATTAAACGGTCGAACGTCCTTACCTTGTTCGACCGATCCATTCGATGCTAAGTCGGTTGGGAGCTTTGACCATCAAAACGGTCGACCGCTCTTTAACTCTCGGTCGACCGACTGAGCATTTAATTAAGCGGTAGAGTGCTTGTGTTGATTCGGTCGAACTGTATTTCAGTTCCGGTCGACCGAACGAGACTTGGGCAAAATATTGAAAGTCCTGTTATCGGTCGAACGGCCCCTTGGTTCGACCGGTCGGATATATATATTATATAAAATGGTATAGCGTAGACCTTCCAAACGGTCGACCGCTAGATGACTTTTGTTCGACCGATTGGTCGGTAATTCGGTTGGCGTGGTTCGACCGGTAGATTTGTTTGTACAGTACTGTGTACTGTGTGGGGGACCGGTCGACCGGTGTGCTTGTAGCGGTCGACCGATCTACCGCAGGTTGGTGGATTTATCCACACGCGATCCGTCGATGTCAGGTCGACTACCGGCTCCGAGGCGACGGTTGATTACCGGCTTTGAGAGCTACGGATTTCACCTTCGACGAAGGCGTATTATTGTTGTACCTTTTTCCTCTCTTACCGAGCGGGGTGTGAGGGATGTGTACCGTAAACCTTGGGCAGTTTGCGAGGGTTTAGCGGTAGGCCGAGGATGTTCCGGCAGGGTGCGCGCTAGGCGACTCTTGGGGGAGCAGTGGCTGTCGTCTGACCCGAGTTGTGTATTCGGCGGGCTGACTCGCTCCTTGGGTGCGGCGTGTACCAGGGGTTCCTTCCTGCACGATTTGGGGAGCAGTGGTGTCGACTGACCCTTGTGAGGCAGCGGTGGACTGACTTGACCCTAGTGGCAGGAGTGGTTCAGTGCCGCGGAGGCGGTGAGGGCATTATTGTGGGCCCGAGGCGGATGATCATGTGCATAGCATTGCATTGTATTTAATTCCTTTTTATATTTTAGGAGGTTTGGTATACGGGGTTCCTTCAGGGAACTCAGGCATGTTTGTTGTTTGCATTTCAGGTAGCGAGCAGGGTTAGAGTTTGAGGTGGTGACCGAGGACGGTGCCCCCGAGATCAGATCCTGTAGTTGTCAGTCTCTTTCTTTTGAGGTGATTACATATTGTATAGCTTTTGTCGTAATCACAGTCAGTCTGTATATTTGACTTCCACGTGGATCATATTTATATTATATATGTTGGTTTGTTTCCCGTGACGTGCCCAGTGTTGACCGTTGACGGTCTTTATTATTGTTTAAATTTTCCGCTGTTTTCGGGTACGTTACAATTTGGTATCAGAGCGTTGATCTCGGCGTACTTGTCCAAAGAAACCACCTTTGAGTTAGGAGTTAGGTCTAGAGGATCATGCATGCACAGATTATATTGATATTGTCTTGTTTCCTTTGGCAGATGCCTCCTAGACGGGGGAAGGCGGTTGCCCATACTCGCGGTGAGAGTGAGACTGCGAGGGATGAGGCTTGGGAGGATGAGCGTCGGACGTTGTTCGATACGGTCGGACGTCTGACAGAGATGCTACAGCAGCAGACGGCACAGACTGGGCAGACGGGGACTGGCGCTATGCATGACCGGTTTATGCGCCAGCATCCGCCTACCTTTCTGGGGCAGTACGACGCGGAGGCTGCGGAGGAGTGGATCTTCACGATGCAGAAGATCTTCAGTGCTATTGGTTGTCCTCCAGAGGCGAGAGTGGGCCTGGCTACTTATGTTTTGGGCGGTGCTGCGTCCAACTGGTGGAGGTCCACATCTGCAGTGGTGTTTGCGGACAGAGATGATATAGCCTGGGAGGAGTTCGTTGGCGAGTTCAACGAGCAATATTTTCCGCAGCATGTCCAGGATCAGAAGAGGGAGGAGTTTCTGAGTCTTCAGCAGGGAGACATGACCCTAGCAGGCTACATCGGGAAGTTCAACGCCCTTGAGCGTTACTGTCCCGAGATGTATGTTACACAGGAGCAGAGGGCAGGGAAGTTCGTCCGAGGGCTCCGGAAGCAGTTGAGGACGAAGGTGCTGACACATATGCCACGCACATTAGCTGATGCGGTGAAGAGTGCTACTGTTCTTGATCGTGACTACAGGGAGAACTACCAGGATGAGAGGAGGCCATCGGGTAGATTCTCTGGGCGGCCAGGAGGTCAGACTGGAGGGAATCCGGGCAAGAGGCCCCGATACGAGGGAGCAGGAGTTGCAGTACCACGACCAGAGCCTTGTGGTACTTGTGGGAGGTTTCACTCCGGGCCGTGCTTCACCCCCGGAGCATGTCATGGGTGTGGCCAGCTGGGTCACTTTATCAGGAGCTGTCCGAGCCGAGGAGCTGGGCCGAGCAGACCACCGGGTTTACCCGCACCAGGCAGAGGAGGAGGCGGAGGTAGACCACCTTTCAGACCCCAGCAAGGGCAGCGCACTGGCAGAGTTTTCACCATCCAGGCAGAGGAGGCTCGGGATGGAGGCGCTGTCGTGGAAGGTACACTTCTTGTCGCAGGTTCAGTAGCTAGGGTGTTATTTGATTGTGGCGCGACACACTCGTTCATCTCAGAGCGATTTGCGGGAGTGTTGGGCTGTACCCTTGCGATGTTGACTGCCACTTTGGAGGTCAGCACACCCCTGGGTCTGGTGGGCACTGTGGGGAGATTTGTCCCCGGCGCCACGGTTGTTTCGGGAGATCAGGAGTTTCCGGCCGACCTGGTCTTGCTACCGATGGAGGACTTTGATGTCATACTTGGGATGGATTGGCTGTCCCAATATGATGTTCGAGTCTTGTGCCGTGAGAAGAAGATTTTGATCCCGAGGAAGGGTTTGCCTGATATTCTGATTAGAGGGATCAGAAGCAGAGGGGGTCGCATTATTGTATCTGCTGTTAGAGCTCAGAGACTGTTACAGCAGGGATGTGCAGCATTTCTGGCGACGCTTGTGGTTGCGGAGGCAGAGTCCCAGAGGCTAGAGGACATTGAGGTGGTGCAGGAGTTCGCGGATGTTTTTCCAGCGGAGATTCCAGGTTTACCACCACACCGGGAGTTGGAGTTCGGCATTGAGTTGGTAGCTGGCACTACACCACAGTCGAAGGCTCCATACCGGATGGCACCTGCTGAGTTGACAGAGTTGAAGAAGCAGTTGCAGGAGTTGATGGACTCTGGATTTATCAGACCGAGCGTCTCGCCTTGGGGTGCACCAGTTTTGTTTGTGAAGAAGAAGGACGGATCCTTGAGGATGTGCATAGACTACAGGATGCTGAACCAGGTGACGGTGAAGAATATGTATCCCTTACCTAGGATTGAGGACCTCTTTGACCAGCTGCAGTCAGCGAAGGTTTTCTCGAAGATTGACCTGCGTTCAGGATATCACCAGTTGAGGATCCGAGATGAGGACATCCAGAAGACAGCCTTCAGGACGAGATATGGACACTATGAGTTCTTGGTGATGCCATTTGGATTGACGAATGCTCCGGCAGCATTCATGGATCTGATGCACCGGACGTTCAGGCAGTATATTGATATATTTGTGATTGTCTTCGTGGATGACATCTTGATCTATTCACCAGATGTGGAGCAGCACAGAGAGCATCTGAGGATTGTACTCAGCATCTTGAGGGCTCAGCAGTTATATGCTAAGTTCTCAAAGTGCGAGTTTTGGTTGGACAGAGTGGCATTCCTCGGACACATTGTATCGGCAGAGGGGATATCAGTGGATCCGGCGAAGGTAGAGGCGGTGACACAGTGGAGGACCCCTACGAGCGTGACGGAGATTAGGAGCTTTGTTGGACTGGCGGGTTATTACCGTCGCTTCATCAAGGACTTCTCGAGATTGGCAGCACCACTGACGGCTCTGACGCAGAAGGGAGTCACTTTTGTTTGGTCGCAGAAGTGCGAGGACAGCTTTCAGGAGCTGAAGAGACTGTTGACCACAGCACCAGTTTTATCATTGCCGAGTGGCACGGGTGGATTCGTGATTTATAGCGACGCTTCAGGTGTTGGCTTAGGATGTGTACTTATGCAACACGGGAGGGTGATCGCATACGCATCCAGACAGCTGAAGGTCCATGAGAGGAATTACCCGACACATGATTTGGAGTTAGCAGCAGTGGTTCATGCACTGAAGACCTGGAGACACTATCTTTATGGCGAGCGGTTCGAGGTGTTTACAGATCATCAGAGTCTGAAGTACCTGTTCTCGCAGAAGGAGCTGACTTTTGAGGTAGGAGATCATGTCTTCCTGAAGATCTCGCCTTCCAGAGGGGTGATGAGATTCGGGAAGAAGGGGAAGTTGAGTCCGAGATATGTCGGACCGTTTGAGATATTGGATCGGGTTGGTGAGGTGGCGTATAGGATTGCTTTACCGCCACAGTTTGCAGGACTTCACAACGTTTTCCATGTTTCTATGCTGAGGAAGTACGTGGCCGATCCAGCTCATGTGATAGAGATATCAGTACCGGAGATCCAGCAGGATTTGTCGTTAGATGAGAGACCAGTAGAGATTGTGGATCAGATGGTACATCAACTCAGGAGGAGAGCGATTCCGATGGTGAAAGTCAGGTGGCAGCATCACAGTGTCAGAGAGGCTACCTGGGAGATCGAGGAGGATGTCAGGAAGCAGTATCCAGAGTTATTCCGGTAAGTCAGTTGTTTCGAATTTCGCGGACGAAATTTCTTTAAGGAGGGTAGATTGTAATAACCTAATCTAAAACACCTTAATTAACTAAACCTAAACCTAATTAATCTAATCTAATCTTTGATTAGTGAAGGATGAGGTGGAGAATTGGATAAGATTTGAGAGATGAGGTGTTGGAATAGGATTGGAGGGGATAGAGGTGTTGAGTTTTGAAGTATATATATATAGTGAAGATAAGATTGAGATAGGTTTTTTTTGGTAAAAACGTTCTTCTTCAATCATTGCATTTATCAGAGAGTGTTTGAGATTCGCGGAGAGGAGAAGGAGGCAGTAAGAAGAAGGAGAGAAGAAGAAGAGGAGGAGAAGGTGAAGTGTTGGATTGAAGTAGCCAAAGCTTGGGAGACATCTACAACCGTCAAAAAGGTATGCCAAATCTTCAATATAACTCACTTGTGCCTTGTGAGTGTTGGGGATCGACGTTGGTGTCGAATTCCCCGTCGGAATTCAACCAATTCAGAGGTTGAAGACGACGATCGGTCGACCGGTGCCTGTGGGCAGTCGACCGATCCTATTATTATATTGTTATTTACCCGCGAACGGTCGAACGATGTCGTTAGACGGTCGACCGTTATGCCAGATTGTGCGGGAAAAAGGGGATTATACTGTTATCGGTCGAACGGGACCACTTAGCCGGTCGACCGAATAACGATGAGAATGGGTCGGTTGGGGATTTTGACTTATTAAACGGTCGAACGTCCTTACCTTGTTCGACCGATCCATTCGATGCTAAGTCGGTTGGGAGCTTTGACCATCAAAACGGTCGACCGCTCTTTAACTCTCGGTCGACCGACTGAGCATTTAATTAAGCGGTAGAGTGCTTGTGTTGATTCGGTCGAACTGTATTTCAGTTCCGGTCGACCGAACGAGACTTGGGCAAAATATTGAAAGTCCTGTTATCGGTCGAACGGCCCCTTGGTTCGACCGGTCGGATATATATATTATATAAAATGGTATAGCGTAGACCTTCCAAACGGTCGACCGCTAGATGACTTTTGTTCGACCGATTGGTCGGTAATTCGGTTGGCGTGGTTCGACCGGTAGATTTGTTTGTACAGTACTGTGTACTGTGTGGGGGACCGGTCGACCGGTGTGCTTGTAGCGGTCGACCGATCTACCGCAGGTTGGTGGATTTATCCACACGCGATCCGTCGATGTCAGGTCGACTACCGGCTCCGAGGCGACGGTTGATTACCGGCTTTGAGAGCTACGGATTTCACCTTCGACGAAGGCGTATTATTGTTGTACCTTTTTCCTCTCTTACCGAGCGGGGTGTGAGGGATGTGTACCGTAAACCTTGGGCAGTTTGCGAGGGTTTAGCGGTAGGCCGAGGATGTTCCGGCAGGGTGCGCGCTAGGCGACTCTTGGGGGAGCAGTGGCTGTCGTCTGACCCGAGTTGTGTATTCGGCGGGCTGACTCGCTCCTTGGGTGCGGCGTGTACCAGGGGTTCCTTCCTGCACGATTTGGGGAGCAGTGGTGTCGACTGACCCTTGTGAGGCAGCGGTGGACTGACTTGACCCTAGTGGCAGGAGTGGTTCAGTGCCGCGGAGGCGGTGAGGGCATTATTGTGGGCCCGAGGCGGATGATCATGTGCATAGCATTGCATTGTATTTAATTCCTTTTTATATTTTAGGAGGTTTGGTATACGGGGTTCCTTCAGGGAACTCAGGCATGTTTGTTGTTTGCATTTCAGGTAGCGAGCAGGGTTAGAGTTTGAGGTGGTGACCGAGGACGGTGCCCCCGAGATCAGATCCTGTAGTTGTCAGTCTCTTTCTTTTGAGGTGATTACATATTGTATAGCTTTTGTCGTAATCACAGTCAGTCTGTATATTTGACTTCCACGTGGATCATATTTATATTATATATGTTGGTTTGTTTCCCGTGACGTGCCCAGTGTTGACCGTTGACGGTCTTTATTATTGTTTAAATTTTCCGCTGTTTTCGGGTACGTTACAAAACCAATTTGAAATTCAATATTAAATTAATATATTTAGATTATTGAACACAACTCACCAGTGTTTTTACGTATTCAAGCACGGTAAACGTAAATGAGAAAAATCACAATCTGTTTAACTCATGCTTAGTGAATCCCATACCTTGTACAAAGCAACATCATCCAAAGTCATTTATAAAATACTATATCAGGGAATCATCATCGATACATGAAACTACTTGATTTACATTGGTATATGGAAGTATTATATTTCGTTGTTATCTCGTAAATCTAAGGAATAGAGCTCCCACATTGTACGAAGTAATAAAGGGGAGTCAAAGGATAATTTATACTACACTATCAATGTTATTACTTAATCTCAATTAAGTGGGACATTTAGCTTCAATCTTATCTCAACCTTTAATCTCAAAATCAATGGTTCAGATTATGGGAATTGGACCCCTCCAATTCTCAAGGAATTGTAAGGAATTGGAGGGGATTCATGTCCGTTTCTCACATCCCATGACAGTATGACCAAACAAAACGACAAACTACAATGGGTGTCGGTAGATGTCCGAAATTTGAGAATACATCCGCGTTCGTATTCATTTTATCTGTGAATCTGTAGTCCGTAAAATCGTATTTGTATCTGAAACTTGATAACCAGGAACTCGTGGAGCGAATATGGATATTGATACATATGACCCGTATAATATCTGATTCGAGATTGAATATCTGTATTATAAGATCTGTATTCATATCGATATATGTATCCATATTCACTTAATATCACACATAATATATATGTATATATTTATTAAAATTTTATAATTTATACCTAGTTGGTAATTAATTGTAACTTAATCTGGAAAGAATTATATCTGAAATTCGCGTTCGTATCCAGGATGAAATATTCATTAATTTGAGGGGTGAATATGAATATTGTTGTATCCGATCCGAATAATATCCGTTTCGGAACTACATATATGTATTTCAACATCCATATTCATATTTGTATCATATACTTATGCAATACATTATTATACCTAGAAGTATTCATATTTCAACCTTGTGTGATTATATTTTGAATATATAGTTTAAATTTATTTATTCAAATAAAAATACATCTACTGATCACATTTATTCAAGCATTGAATACTATTATCATTTTCAGAATATGAAGTTAAGATAAAGTAAATTAATATTTGAAACCAAATAAAGTTATAAATGTGACTGTATAAGAATTTGTCTAAGTGAAAATGAAAAATGTTATAAGGTAGAGAATTATGTTTACGGATGCAAATATTATTCGTATCCGCACTGAATCGGTCAAATATCCAAACAGATATAAACTTTTCATATCCGTAAACAATCTGTATATATATCCTTAAATTTCATACGGATACGAATATGGATATACTTATATCCGATCCGTCGACACCCCTACAAACTACGGCCAAACTTAGTTGTCAACTGCGGAAAACTCAACAAGCTGTCCAAAGATGTTGCTGCCATTGGTGGTGACAGATTACTGTCCCACAATTGTTATTTTTCCTCCAATGATGTAAGAAGTGTCCCAACAAATCAAGCCTCTTCCCTCAACGTTTCAACATGTACGCAACTCCTGTCACCATCATCTCAAGAAACCACCGCACTCACCGCCACCAACTTGTTGGCGAAACCTTCATTGCCAAACAACCAACCAATTAACAGCTATTGCTGCCTTCTCCAAAACCAGCCTTCTGAAGTTCGCCTCCGGCTTTGTCAACTTCGGCAACAAATTCTTCCCCGACACGACTTCCAATCCACCGTTTCACACCGGATGAAATTCAACATCACAACAAACAAAGGTTTGTGTTTAGATTGGGACGAAATGTATTCTCCAAACAATCAATGCAAGCCACAATCACACATCTTCCTTTCCAACGAACATGCATGCATAGCCGAGCAGTTTCCCGTTCATGTTCAAACACCAACCCAAAAAAGGCTAACTTTTGATCCGGGGTGCATAATAATTTGTTCAAAGAAACCCGCCAGACCGTGGACCTTGACGACAAGGTTCGTTTCGAAGGGGAGGGTGATTTTACGCGTGTGCATGGCCCATGTAACTCCGGCCAACATCTCATGCACACATGTTTTGTACATTTATGATATATTATGTAGGGTATGCTTCTGTGTTTATTTATATGTATTGTTAGTAGATTACTGGAGTTTATGTGTTAGTGGATATGATTAAGTAGTTGTGTGTTGTGTATTACCAGTGAGTAGTTATGTTAGTCTTTGTATTGTTCCTCTTTGGAGTTGGATCTCTTACTCGAAAAGAGATAATTATTTAACAAAGTGCATGAAGCTAGTGAGTGTTTGCTGTTTGAACCTTGACATCTTAATTATTTTTTTGAAGTAAGAAGACATCATTGAATTTTAGAAACTTAAATGATCCATTAGATAACTAATTTAATATATAGTCTTGGTTTAGCAACAACCAAATATCATGTGTTTCTTTCAAATAATATCCACTAATACTACCAAATTCTTCTATACTTTTATACTGATAGAATCATGAGATAAGCATGAGACATACCCTGATTGCCATGCATATTGTACATTAAGTCTTTAATTGTTTAATGAGAAAGATTATTTTGAAGTTGGATAAGATCTCTTCCTATCGGTAATGACTGTACTTGGCTAATTGCGTTTTCATTCCATGGCACGGTACCATGTGCTTAGATGCCCACGAGTCTCGCCTTCCAAGAAACATTCTGTTAAGATCGTCCCTGAACAATTTCATCATGAGTTTTCTTTTTTTTTCCAAATCATTTTTTTTCTTCCACGTTAACTTTCTTTCTCTCCAACCTATTTTTTCTCTTTCCTACATCATTCACCTCTTAACCACAACACACCACAACTTATCTCTCTCATCAACATCATTTCGGAGTCAATCTTAGAAAAAAATTAAAAAAAATCTAAAAAATCAAAACAATTAGAAAACATATTTTCAAAAAAAAATTCAAACAAAATTTAAAAAAATCAAACAAAAAAAATTGATTTAAAAACCGTACTGGGTTGACGACCCAGACGACCCGTTATGGGTGCCCTAAAAACAAACGGAATGTTACTTAATCCAATCTGTTGGCAATTAAATTCGAGCACGGCAACATGATAACATATCGCAGAAACAACTTAGAACCATGTGATAGAAAGTTGCAACAAAAAAAATTCTAAACTTGTGGGAAAGCTGATTCGAAGATAAAAAGAAAAGCAAGCGTTGATAGATTCCTCCATCAATATACATCCACGATGGAACAGGTGCAAGAGCTGGAACCAAAAACATAAAATTCTTCCGCTTTGCAAAAGCATCTTTTGGATCCTACTTTGGAACGTTAATTTATCTTGTGGTTTATGATCTGTATGGGTTCTATACTCTTTTTGTTTATGAAAATGAAACTTTTGCAACAAGAAAAATAGAATAAGAATTTGGTGAGTGGTCATCTCACGAAGGAGAAGATCCACTTATGTATTTATAATCATTTCTTTTTGGGAGTTACATGTAATCGCGGTAGGAGTTACATGGAGGTTATGAAGTCACAGTGTAAGAAAGTTGTAACAAATACTACTGCAGAACGTTTATAGGTTTGTACATCCGATGTCTATAGGTTTGTATGAACATCGGATTTTTTAGTATAACTGACGTTTATACCTCTTGAAATTAGAAGAAGAAAAATTATTTATTTTTTGGAATTTATTTCGTATAAGAATTTAATGTGGATTTATTTTGTATAAGAATAATGTGAATTATTTCGATTGATTTAAAAATAGTTACATCAATGTAACTATCGCATGTGTGCTGATGTACACATGTGTGTTTATGGTCATATGTGTTGAAGTTTAGTCCCACATTGGAGAGAGAGAAAATTGTTGGTGAGATTGAAATACCCCACCACTCATTTACTTCTAAATGGGAGTTCAGTATCACACTAGCTACAATAGGCAAATGTGATATATATAATGGTTAAAAGATTGGCACTTGGGTTTAAGATGGTTGCAATGTTTTTTATACTATTTACTCATGTATAAACGTCGGTTGTATAAGGTAGCCGATGTCTATAGGACGTAATTTTTTATTATTGTTATTTAAATGTATAAACGTCGGATGTTTAGAGTGGTCGTATTGTATGTATAGACGTCAGTGACCTTATATATCTGACGTCTATCGACGTCTATATGTAACAATTTAGTCCTATATCGGCCAAATTTTTGTTGTTGTTGTTGTGGTTCATGTACTCCACCACTCCTCTACAAACAAATGCGAACGAGTTTGGTCACTTGGGCAACTTGGGCTTGATTAATGTAGAGGCTGAGTGATTGTTCTAGGTGGTAATGTATTTTTAGGTAAATTAAAGATATAATAGACGTCAGTCATATATAGTCAACGTCTATACACTGTACATTGTATAGACGTCGGTCGTATATAACCGATGTCTATACACAAGAGCATAGACACTTGTGAAATATAAGTCGGGTACTTGGACCGCAAAAAATCATCATATACACTTCTGTATATCTGACGTATATGACTTTTTTTCCGGCCGTGAAAATAAAAATCTAAAATTGTGGGAAAGCTGAATCGGATGTAAAAAGAAAAGCAAGTGTTGATAGATTCCTCCACCAATTTACATCCACGATGGAACAAGTGCAAGAGCTGGAACCAAAAAACATAAAATTCTTCGGCTCTGCAAAAGCATCTTTTAGATCCTACTTTGGAACGTTAATTTATCTTGAGGCTTATGATTTCTATATGAGGTTAATTTCTATACTCTTCTCGGTATGAAAATAAACTTTTGCAACAAGAAAATGGACAAAGAATTTGAGAAGTAAGTGGTCATCTCTTGAAGGAGAAGATTCACGTATATTTATAATAATTTCTTTGTGGGAGTATATAATCATCGTAGGAGTTACATGAAGGTTATGGTGGGAGTTACAATACTTAATTGAGAAAATTAAGTTACACATAAATAAGGAGTTACAGTACAAAACCTAGTGTAACAGGAAGTAAAAAATGTGATTCATCCACTCATTTGTAAGAATTTTATAACACTCACTCATGGATGATCATCCTTTTGTAATACGTTTTTCAACATGTATTGTTAAAAACCTTATCAAGAAAAATCATATGAGACAAAAACTTGATGAAGGAAAAGAGTACAGAACGTAAATCTTCCTCTCATTTCAATATACATTTACTACGCTCCATTGAATATATAATATTGCATTATATTCATGTCTCATTAAAAATCTTGTTATAATACACAATGGGAAAAATTAACTAAGGAAAAAAGAATATATGACATATGTTAAAAAATTACACAAACTGACTCATTAAAAATCTTTAACTCAAAAAACCTGGAGGGACAAATAAGTCTCAAATAAATTTATCAACGCATTCCAACAAAGGAATAATCTCAACAAAAACAAGTCTCTTAAAGCTTTCTTTCATCAGATATTAACTAAGAACTCAGAATATTTTTTCTTATATACTATCAATATATCAAGAACCAAATGCATAAGATAATATTAAGATTCTCAAAATTGTGGCACCAATATTGTAGATCTTTAGCAACTTATTATTTGTGGATCGAAATCACGATAGGATACAAATAGTTAGGGGAGAGCAACTTCCGGTCCGGTCCGGGTTTTTGGACCGGACCAGACCGGTTCGGTCCGGGTTCGGTCCGGACCGAAACCAACCGGTCCGGGTTTCGGTCCGGTCCACCGGAGCGATTCGGGTTTCAGTCTGGTCCGGTTCCGGACCAAAACCCAAAAATTCCCACAAAAGTTCGGTCCGGGTTCGGTCTAGACCGAACCTGACCGGTCCGGTCTTCGGTCCGGACCCCGGAGAGAATCCAGGTCCGGTCCGGTCCGGTCTTCGGTCCGGACCCCGGAGAGAATTTGGGTCCGGTCCAGTCCGGGTCCGGAATGATGCTCAATCCTGCAAATAGTACTTACGAAGAAGTCATCACTAGTTTTTATATTTATAAAACAAAATAGTACACTACAAGATTAAAAATTTCGACATCAAATACACCCAAAATGCAAGTTAATTGTCTTACCTCTCCAATCACAGGAATGATGTGGTTACATTATAGAGGTGCAAATAGAGTCAATCAAAGACCCTCAACACCAATTAGGCACATGTAACCGATTGCAGAATGCCAAAACAAGAATCTAATACATCTATTAGTTATTTAGTTAATTGTTTGATTTGGTAGTGTAACTGGTATTCCAAACTCATGAATAAACTATAACAAGAATTCTTATGGGTAATTTATTCAAAACCGATATGTAAATTTTGATAAGCAAAGTCTAGAATATATAGCTCTAGCAACGTGATACATAGACACATCTATCTTATATTAAAAAATAAATTGAACACATCTAATATCAGCTTGAAAACATACTATAGAAAAAGAAATATATGTCGGATATACAACTTCTATACGTCGGATATACGTTTTCCTAACCCGAATTCTATCTATGTGTCGTATATACCTATACGTCGGTCACTAAATGATCAACGTCTATTCATAACAAATAGACGTGGGTCGTAAGCTAACAACTGACATCTAGTCTTAACAAATATATGTCGGTCTAAGATATGATCGACGTTTACATCCTTCGAATTAAGGAATACGCGTCGCATTAACCTAATAACCGACGTCTATATCATTACCAGATTAAAAAAAATACTAAATGGAACAATCATACAATCCTCCATAACAAACATGTTTATCCTGCAAAAGAAAACACATTCATCATGCACAACACATTCATCCAATGAGTATACACAAACACAATCACACATACACAAACACTTACATTCATTCACAAAGATGTTTGATTATATTAAAGTAAAAATGTTATCCAATAACATATTGGTCATACAAAAGAACAAGTTTAATAAAATTGCATGTTTAATTACAAAGAATGTGATTCATGATATAACAACTTGTTAGTTCATTAACATGTTGGTAAAAAAATAACGTGCCCATTGCTCGTGAGTATCATCGAGCTCCTGTTGCGAGTAGGAATTGTTATTCTTTTGGAAGACCTATGAAAATAAAAGTACACAATATTAATACGAGTACACAATATTAAAGAATGAAACTATAATAGTAATATTACCTCAGATATGACTACGTTTCGAGGTGCGATTTCAATAATTTCTTCCATATATATCACAACGTAGTAACCACATTCCGTATTGTCACTCTGCTTGCAATACTACAAAGATATAAATTAGCTAAAAATATGTTCCATTACTTAACAAAAACAACAAAAATGGGAGAAAGTACTTACCTCCGTTCCATGTCAGGTTACTCTTACATTTTTGTTTGTTTTTATTCTACCTAACACTTTGTAAACATTTATTGTCCTGAGTAGCATAAGTGATGCAATATAAAGTCGATAATACTAATAAAAATACACAAATTACAAATACGATGATTAAAACAACTTACAATGAAACAAATTTCTTTGTTGATTCCCTTGGTTTAGTTGATCCCAAAGGATCAAACCAATATACCGAATTAGTTTGGAGGCATAGAACGACAAGCATCCAATGAGCTCTGTTTATATATATAATTAGAAGTTTATTACAAAATCAAATTCTAATTACTTTGAATTAACAAATTTACCTCTCATGATAAATGAGGATATAATATTGTATGCCTTGTTCTTTCACAAGACCCACAAGCTCACTCAATTTATCGTCATTCCCGTATATATACGTAGATGAACACACAAATACAAATACTTGATTACCGGGGAAGACTGACATTCTAACATCATAAAGGTGTCTACAAGAGTAAAAATTACATATTGTTATAATTACGATAAAATTATTCAATACATTTCATTTTATACACAAAAAACACTTCACTTGCACATTGATAATTGTCATGCACAATTGATCCACTATTCACTATTCTGCACTAGTGTCGTAATATACAAGTATGTAATACGAAATTAAGATTCACAAGAGATGATGTTGCAAGTAATCTAATAATCTATTGGCAAACAATATCTTGTGATTAACAATTTGGGCCGAAAAGCAGAAACACCCACCTCATATTCTTGATAGTCCATCTTGTTAAGAATTCAACACCAACCCAAATCCAAATCCTAGCGCAAGAGAGAAATATTATTTAAGATAATTAGTATGTCTGATCCAAGAGGTCCAATTCTAGAGTCTTCTTACTCTAGAATTCTCTTTCTAGATTTCTCCATCACATCTAGAAGTTTTCACTCTCCACACACTTACATCTACCACTATAAATATGAGGTATCAACCTCCATTCTAATGCATCCCAGGTAGAGTTAGTCTTCACCCACTATAAAGAGCAAGTCTTGTAGTTGAGTGCTAGGGAGTGAGTCTTGTAGTGAAGTAAACATCGTGTAAGTGCAAGTTTAGTAGTAGAAAGAGTAGTTATGAGTGTGTCTCACAATATAGATAGTGTGCAAGTGTTAGTTATAGTATTGTAACATTGGTTGTTATAAATACAAATTTACATTTCATATATCTTCGAGTCTCTTCTACTCAATACATATAATGTTGAAAATTTATTTGGAAACCACCATCCCAGAAAATCAATAGTTTCAAGGCAGCATAACTTCCAGAGAAGAAAACTTAAACCGAGGTGATAGAGAAAGAACTAAATCCACCTAGAACTTACTGGTTCAATTACTGCACGAGGACTACGTACTCTCTGTAATATAAAAACTTGTTAATCCATGTGCATGCAATACGAAAACGTATTAGACTCTCATCCTTCACTACTGCAATGAACAATTTGGATTCAATGCATAGATCGTCAGCCAAAGAGAAAATATACGAAGTTGCCAATTTAATTTCTGTTGGCATACCTCCTTTTGTAGTTTTACCTCATTTTGCAAAGAAGACACTATAAGATTCATGCTCCATCAATTTCTCAGTCGTTTAAAATGTCGTGTTGATAACGTATTATGAAAATGAACTTTTGCAACAAGAAAATGGATGAAGAATTTGGAGAGTAAGTGGTCATCTCTTGAAGGAGAAGATACACGTATTTTTAATCATTTCTTTGTATGAGTTACATACAATCATGGTAGGAGTTACATGGAGATAATGTAGGTCACGGTGGGAGTTACAACACTTAATTGAGAAAATTATATGACACATAAATAAAGAACACATAAATAAAGAGTTAAAATACAAAAATCTAGTGTGACAAGTAAAAATTAAGGTGATTAATCCACTCATTTTTAACAATTTCATAACACCTCAATTGTTTTTGAAAGCAATTTTTTTTTGTTATCACTTATCAACATGTAGATATCACCGGATCACCAAAGGTAACGGTAGAAGGCGGGGTCGTCCTCGAGACGAGCACAAACCAACGAGGCAACAAACCATCCATTCTGATCCCTTAAACACGGCGTAATAGAATCCAAAGATGTTCATCTTAGATCTTAACTATTGATTCGGTTGCAAAAGCCCGAATTTTACAAGAAACAAAATCGACCCACAACCTAATGTGTATTCCAATTGATTCAAATGGAATGGAGATGAGACGCAAGATGAATTCCACTCTCTTAAACAAACCGTGCTTCATATTCTAGTATCTATGTTAAGCGTTAAAATTAACCCTAGCATATCTCTTTCAAGAAGAAAAAACCCAGAGCTAATGCAGATGGAAAAAATAGTGAACTGCTAAATGTCGTCCGTGATTTATTTAAATTGTCCATGTTATTTACCATTTTACCCTCACACCTATATTTAAAAAAAAATCCGAAAAAGAGGTGCATGTCGGAAATGTCTCTCCTTTTTTATTTTTTATTTTAAATTATGAATATTATCACATTATTTATTTTTTAAATTTAGTAATTTGTAATGAAATTCATAACCATCTGGTTACTGTGGAGGAAAAGAAAAATCAATAATTTAATAGTTGGATTATTGCCTTGCAGATCACGAGTAATATTCCAAATTCCAAAAATAACCTCGTTGAAATGCGAGTTTTAGATAATTAAGCAAACCACATTGATATATTGATTTTGGAATTGAATGTCACATCCGGTGATATAGTGAGAGTTAGGTAGATATAGTTTTCAGAAAATATAGAACCTGACTTCTATCGCAACTTGTTTCACCCATTTTATTGTTTGGTCACATGTTGGAAATACTTTCGGACTTACGAAAATCTCATTGTAATCTACCCAGTCACCATCAAAAAATCTTGCAACGGAACCTAAAATAATTTGAAATAACACACCGTATAAATTCAAGATTTAAAAAAACCCGGGCGTCTGCAACCCCCCCCCCCCCCCCCCCCCCCCCAAAAAAAAAACCCCACGAGGGAGTCCTAGATTTACCACGCTGGATTCGGACGATTCGCCAGACATTTCCTTGGTGTTGGTACTGGTAAAATGAGGGTAATTAGGAGAAGAATATTCTTTTAAGGGACGTGACAAAATGAGAATTAAATGGAAAATGAAGGATAAAATGATAATTAGTACAAATGATTTAAATAATTTACGAACGACGTTTAGTAATTAAAAAAACACGTCGTCCACGTGAAGCAGTGGTCCTTTTTCCTTGGTAAGGGCATTCTTCTTAACACCCCCCAGTGGCCGTTAGGGGGGTGATCGTGCTCGATGCGCCCTCGGGTGGGGCACACGTGTTGCCGCCCTATTGGTCCAACTTTTTATATATATTTGAAAGGAATGTGTTCTAAAAGTGTTACTTTTATATGTCAATTATTATGAATTGAATGCAAGCATTTTGTTCTTTAATTATGGTATTCGTCTTTTGGAAATGTTAAGGAAGAGACGCTTGATCATTAATCATAGAGTTCTAAAAGATAATGGTTTACATAAATCAAAAGTTATTCACAATCATGGTAATTAACATGGAACATTAATTACCGATATAAGATTGTCGTGTTGGTCATCGATTGTTGTAGCTCTACAAATAATTGACGACACGAGTATATAAAAGAGGAAAAGATTACTTTTATATATTGAATAAACCTAACAAGTAAAACATTATGGAATTGTGTTTCGTGTCATTAATGTTTTTACTGTGTCTTGAATCCTAAGATATGAGACTTATATCTTTTCACTCAAGAAGTGCTTAATTTGATTATTGTCAAAAGCTATCAATGAGTGTAGTGATAAAAGCAATAGTTGGTTGAGCATGACTTGTGCTGGAAAAGATAGCTAGTCAAACGATATCATTGTCCTTAAATTGAGTGATGATATTAGTAGGTCCCTTGATAAAGCAAAATTATAATGTGCACAATGTAACTTGAGTTAAGTTACATAGTTATAATTAGCTTAGAGAGATCAAAAAATGAATATAATACAAAGATGACACATTTCTACTTTGTATATATTCTTAATATCATGAGGTAATGGACGGACACAAGTGGTGCACTTACATCACTAAATGGATTGTGTTTTGGTTCGGGTGGAACAAAGACATCTATGCTAATTGGGTAACTATAATGTGTAGCTAGATACCGTTTATAGTTTGAGATATTAAGTGTTTAATATCTCTGCCAATTTGGCTTAAATCCTCATATAGGTCACACCACAAAACTGGGAAACAAGAGGCTTGATTTTAAGTTCATATGATGTGTCGGGTTTCATGTGAAAATAAGACACATGTGGTGAATGAATAAAATCAATATGTCATGAGAATTGACATAATTAGAATCATAATAAATTCATATGAGGTATATATATTATAGGGTGTAATAATTTAATATTACATATGATAATATATTATATAAGATGTGAATTTGCTGAAAACCCCAAAAGATCAAATTTTGTTGGAAATAAATCCAAAATTTGACAAATGCAAAATTGGGGTCACACGGTGAACCGTTCAAGGTTCGGTCGACCGTGGTATCTTCGGATCGGTTAACCGAATGCGGAACGGGTAAGCACAATTGGTTGACCGAAATTGTCTGGAGTGCCTGGACAATCGGGTTCGGTTAACCGAGCATGCACGGTCAACCGGGAAGTAGTATTTTCGGTAGACCGAATGTGACACGGTCACCCGTACACTATGTCCCAGGAGAAATTCTGGTAGGTCAACGGTAGACTGAGTAAAAGACGTGGTTCGTTCGCATTTTTTCAGGGAAATTTTCTCATGTGGATTCGGTCGACCGTCTAGTTCACGGTGCACCGAACACGTGTTAAAACCGAATGGTTCGGTTGACCGAGTAATTCTCGGTTCACCGAACAGAACGATTCTGCCTGAATTATTAAGAGATTAATTAAATCATGGGTGGATTAATTCCATATTTAATTAAAATATTTTTAGGGTGCTTATGTGGAAATTAGAGATTAATTTTAGGAGATAATAAACAATGAATCATGGCTAAAGAATAACTCTTGATAAAGATGCTTTGGTAGCTTATAAAAGGACACATACTACTACTTGTTTAATACTAATGCAAAATTATTTCTCTCATTAATCTCTTCTCTAATCACCACGAAATTCTCTTAGTAATTTTGAGTTTAGGAGATAGAAATCTCAGGAGCTCAAAGATGGGTTATTAGCTAGATTCTAAGCCTTATTAGAGATTGATTCGCTAGCTCATTTCTCTCTAATCTTGTTTAGAGTTTAGTGAACACTCGGAGGCAAATCCGTGGACAATTCAACGGGCAACGCGACTCCGGATCTTCAAAAGGTTTTAGAGAACCTTTAGGCATGATTCTACTTTTGTGGTTTATTTTAATAAATGCAGGGTTGCATGATATTAGAATAAACACAAAGTAATATACATAGAAATTGTTGAAAATATGAAAACGATCTTGTATGTTGTATTAATTTTTTTAAAATATATACATACATAGGGATACGAAATCCTACAATATTTATTTTAGTGGAGGAATTTTTATTAGAAGTAATTGATAATGTATTGGGTATTTTTGATTAATCTGGGGTGATAATTTTGATGTAATTAATTTGAAAAATATTTTAAATATTTAAATTACCTAAATCAAAGGTAAACAATATTTAATGTTTAAATTCGAAAATATAATAATACTAAAACATCATAGGAACAACACATTGCGGTACAAAATACAAAGTAAACGTAAATCGGAGCGATACGAAATACACGAAATACAAACCAACAAACTACACGAAATACAAACTAATATAAACAAACAAACTACATGAAACCATTCTCTTCCGGCCCAGTCCATGAGTTTAACACTCATTTTTTGATCCCGCTCCGACGAGTTGTACTTTTTCATTAGAGAGGGAAGCATGTCGAGTTTAGTTTTTTTTACATGTCTTTGAAAATTTTGCTCCGTTAATTCCTCGTGTTTGCAAAAATCATCTTCTCTCACTTGAGCGTTGTATGTAATTTGTTATGCAAGTTCCCTAACATCGGTGTTGCATTCAGGGCCTAATGAACTTTTACCCTTATTTTTTGTCTTCTTGACACTTGGTGGGCATGCAGACGGTCCTGGCGTCATTTCTTCTGCCTCTGGTGGTGATTGTGTCCTAGAGTAATCGATGCTCTTTCTTTTCCCAAGGCTTCCTGAATGGGGACTACTTTCATCGTGGAACTCCGGGGACTCCCGACCAACACTCACGACATTTGCTTCATAGATCAACGACTCTCATTTAGGGTACCTACGCAACATGACCCTAACATCAAAGTAAAAAAATTTAGAGTTATTAGTTTGCTCGTAGATGTGGTGAGCTTGCCAGATGACATCATCGTCATTCTGGCCGCTCCTTTTCCGTCGGTACGCCTGATCAAAGCACCCGACCCACTTGTTGACAACATGTATAATTCTCCTCCACCGTCCTTTTAAGGACTCCGCATTCCTGTCAAGGAGGTTCATTTCTTCGACGGAGTTGTCGTGAATGTAGGATTTCATGTTTAATTATGCATGTATATTTTCAAATTTTTATGCATAATAAGGATCAATTACAATTTTCTACGATTTATTTCATGCATGCATCGGTTTGTTTCAATAACTAGTTTCGAAAACTTATTAAAACAAACATGAGCTCCGAAATTCATACCTAGAAGTTCTCTAAAACTTCTTGATGATCCGGAGATGCTGAAGAAGACGATCGTCGCTTCCCGTTGCGTCGGATGCCTCCGAGTGTTCACCGAAACCCTAAACAAGGTTGGAGAGAAAGGAGCTAGCCAATCAATCTCCAAACAAGCTTAGAATCTAGCTACAAACCCCTTCCTTAATCTCTGAGATTTCTCCTTCCAAAGACTTAGAAAACTAAAAGAATTTTCGTGGATTTTTGTGGTGAATTAGGAGAGAAAATATTTAGCAAACTTCTAACATAATTAAGGAGAATATGGACCTATTTTTAGGCTCCAATCTTACACTCAATCATGGCTATTCTTAAGCCACGAATTCTTGACATTTTCTCTCACAAACTAATTCCATAATGCATTATATGCACCCACAAAACGTTTGACCAAGTTTGGAGCTAATCCAACCATTGATCAAATTAATCTCTTAATTATCAAAGGCAGAAAATCGATCGGGACTCGGTCTACCGAGACATACTCGGTTAACCGAATATGTCACGTTCGGATTTCCGTGCACTTGACGGATGACCAATTCTTAAGGAGAAAAATTCTTCTTAACCGTTCGGATGAATTCGCGTCTTTGACAGAGTGCCATTCGGTTAACCGAAAATATCGGAACTGGACATTGTTCGGTCGACAGTTTCTGGTTCGGTATACCGACCCAGAGTTCCAGGCACTTTGGTCAAGTTCAGTCAATCAACTTGACCATCCGTTCCACGTTCGGTTGACCGATCCACGGATCCTTCGGTCGACCGAACCTTAACGGATTACCGAACTTCTACCCGATTTTGCCTTTTCAAATTTTGGATTTATTTCCAACAAAATTTGAACTTTAGGGATTTCAGCAAATTCACAACTTATGCAATATATTATCCTATGCAATAATAAATTATTGCACCCCATAATATATGCATCTCATATGAATTTATCATGATTCTAATTATGTTATATATAACATAATTGATTTTACTTGTTCACCACATGTGTCATATTTTCTATAAGAAACCCGACACATCATATGAATCAAAATCAAGCTTCTTGTTTTCCGGTTTTTGCGGTGTGACCTATGGGAGGATCTAGACTAAGTTGGCAGTGATATTAAGAGCTTAATATCACTAGCTATAAGTGGTATCTAGCTACACATTATAGCTCCCAATTAGTTAGATGTCTTAATTCCACTCGAACCAAAACCCGATCCATTTAGTGATGGAATGCACCACTTGTGTCCGTCCCTTGCCTCATGATATTAAGAATACACACAAAGTAGTATTGTGTCATCTTTGTATTAGCATTCATTTCTTGATCTCTTTAAGCTAGTTATAAATATGTGACTTAACTCAAATCACATTGTGCACATTATAACTTTGCTTTATCAAGGGGTCCACTAATATCATCACTCAATTAAGAGGGGCAATGATAGTCTTTTGACTAACTATCTTCTCCAACAAAAGTTGTACTTAACCAACCAATGCCTTTACACTACACTTATTGATAGCTCAAGACACTAATCTAATTAAGCATTCCTTAAGTGATTGGATATAAGTCTCATATCTAAGGACCGAAGACACAGTAAAATATTAATGACACAGAAACACATTTCTATAATATTTTACTTATTAGGTCTATTCAGTATACAAAAGTATATTTTCCTCTTTTGCATACCCGTGTCGTCACTCACTTGTAGAGCTACAATGATATATGACCAACACGACAATCTTAACTCGGTAATTAATGTCCCATGTTAATTACCATGATTGCGAATATCTTTTGTTTTGTAAACCAATATCTTTTAGAGTTCTACGGTTAAGGACCAAGAGTCTCTTCCTTAACACTTCTAAAAGACGAATAACATAAACAAGGAACAAAATGATTTCTCATTCAATTCATAATAATTGACATTTAAGAGTAAAACTTTTAGAACACATTCCCTTCAGTGAACACGTTTTACTTTGGTACACAAGGGAGTAGCCTTCTGGTTTGTCCCTGTCACTGCATCACAACAGACTTCCATATATGCCGAGACGAGTCACTCGTCCTCAACTGTGGTCCACAACTTCGGATTGCTTTTGACGACTTGGACTTGCTTGTTGCGGCGTCGTTGTGGACTTGAGGATGGTGGTGTGACAATTTGGTGTGAAGGGGACTCATCGTCATTGTGGTTCTCTTCTTCAGTGTCCGTCATACTAGGACTACTTACTTGAGACATGTTGCGGTCGAACATCTGAAATTGAGGTTGATTTGTGGGAATGGTGGTGTGTATTGAGGGAATTGTTGATTTTGGTCTAGTGGTGGGAATGCTGGTGCGTATTGGGAGAAGTCTGGTTGTTGGAATGAGTGTGGGAAATAAGGACATGAGGTGTATTTTTGTGGATAGCGTGGACGTGGATTTGACTGTGAACGACGGGGAAAATGGTTGTGATCTGGAGAAGACATTGCAAAGTTGTGTGAAGTGTATGTTGTGTTTTGTATAAGATATATATAGAAGGAAAATCGGACACTGTGCATTCACACGGATACTGTGCATTCACGCGGACTACTTTGCTTGCACGCGTGGACTGTGCATTCACGCATCTACTGTACACTCACGCGGGTACTGCGCATTCACGCGTACACTGTGCATTCACGCGTGTACTGTGCATTTCTATTTTTAATTAATAATTTTTTCGTACTTTAATATTAATTATTAATGTTAATTACTAATTATTAATCTTAATTATTTTGTTAATTGGAATTATAACATAATTAGAATTATATAAAATGTAATTTGTTAAATCTTGTGTAAGAATTAAAATTATTTAATTAAGAAATGATGTGGAGAAAAGAGAATTTAAGGTAGGTGGATTAGTCCGAGTGTGGTTAAGAAAAAAATTTAAGTTGACGATGTGTGCTGACGTGACGTAGAGAAAAATTGAAGCAGCCGAGAGTGAGAACAGAACTTCCGGTTACCGAGACGATATTATTTGCGGTCTGAGGCCTGCAACCGAAAAAGAAGATGCTCTACTTTAAAAAAGAAACTCTTCCGGGCTTCCACCGCCTTCCATCCCCACACAACTCAAGTCCCCACCAAAAGGCAAAAGTATCCCAAAAAGAAAACTCCAACCCATCACTCCACCACACTAAAAACCCACGCACTCCACTGCAACCACCACCACACCATACATTTCTCACTCCCCATTTCACAATGCTCCGCCTCTTCCTCCTCCTCCTCTTCCTCCTCCTTCCGCTCGCCTTCGCGTCCCCACTCCACCCCGCCGCCACTCTCCACGCCTTCCGCCGCTCCCTCCCGGAACCTTCCCGGCGCCTCCTCCCTTGGTCCTCATCCTCCTCCTCCCACTGCCGCTGGCCCGGTGTCTCCTGCCACCCGCGCTCCTCCGCCGTCCGCTCGCTCAACCTCACCGCCCTCGGTCTCTCCGGCGACCTGATCTCCCCCGTAGGCATCCTCTGCGGCGGCAACAGCAGCATTGCCCGCTCCATCTCCGATATCGATCTCAGCGGCAACGATTTCTCCGGACCGTTGCCGTGGCAGTTCGGTAATTGCAATAAACTCCAAAGGCTTTTTCTGAACGATAACCGCTTCAATGGCACCATCCCTCCCGATCTCTTCCAGTTGCCGCGGCTCAGGGAGGTCAATCTGGGACAGAACAGGCTCTCCGGTCGGATTCCGCAGGAGGTAAGGTTCTCGCAGCAACTCGAGGAAATTGGTCTTTACGACAACTTTTTGAGTGGACAGATCCCCCCGGGGCTCTTCCTCTTACCTAAGCTTAGAACCGTGTATATCAACACTAATAATCTCACGGGGAGGTTGCCTGATTTTGGTGATAATTGTGCGCTCACTAGCCTCTGGGTTCATGAGAATATGCTGTCTGGACTGTTGCCGAATGGCTTGAGGAATTGTCGGAACTTGACAGAGTTTTATGCATTTGATAATCGATTTAGTGGAGCCATTCCAGATGTCTTTTCCGGGTTGTCAGTGTTGAGTATCTTTGATCTTCATGATAATGAGCTAGTTGGGGAGTTGCCGATTAGTTTGGTCAGTCTTAAGGGCTTAACAGAACTGTGGCTCTCCGGAAATAGGCTTAATGGGACCATTCCAAATGAAATTGGGCAATGCAGATCTCTAATGGAACTTTCATTATGGGGGAATCTTCTGATTGGTTCCATTCCCCCTTCCATTGGTAAGTTGGAAAATCTGGATACTCTGTATCTCTTTGATAATATGCTTGCTGGGTCATTGCCTGCTGAGATTGGGAACTGTAGTTTGCTGGTTGATCTTAGATTGCAAAGAAATTTCCTCAAGGGGTCGATTCCTGTACAGATTTTTCATCTCAAAAACCTCAAGTGGTTGTATCTTTTCAACAATCACTTCTCTGGGAGAATTCCTGTAGAAATTGAGCTCTTAACTGAAATAACTGACATGCAGTTGTATAACAATAGTTTCAGTGGTCACATCCCTGCAGGGTTATCTAAATTGAGGAAGCTGAATTATTTGTCTTTGGCTTACAATAATCTAACAGGTATAGTTCCTTTTGATCTTGGGAGAGCTACTTCACTTGTTAAGGTAGATTTAACTGGAAATAGATTTCATGGGTTGATACCTTCTGATATGTGTACCGGTAATGAACTCGTTGTTCTGGACCTCGGCAACAATTTCTTCAACGACACATTTCCAAGTTTCATTGAAAAGTGCACATCTCTTAGAAGGCTAATTCTTAGTAATAATTTTCTGCTTGGAAATTTGCCAAAAATCTCAAGTAGTAATCATGGACTGTCCTACTTAGATATGAAGAACAACATGCTGGGTGGGCACATACCAGAAGATTTTGGTTATTGGGCTAACCTATCAATGATTGATATGTCGAATAACCAATTTGTAGGACCTGTACCATCTGCACTAGGAAATTTCCACAACCTCGAAGTTCTTAGGCTTTCTTCTAACAGATTAACTGGATCCATACCATCTGTGTTGGGGAATTGTTCAAAACTAATTACGCTTGATCTTAGTGACAATGCCATATCGGGAAGTATACCATCAGAAATTATGAAATTAGTGAAGCTACAAAGTCTTTTTCTCCAAGAAAACAAACTTAGTGGTGGTATTCCCGACTCATTTACATTGCAGCAAAATTTATTCGAGTTGCAACTTGGAGACAACATGTTTGAAGGTCATATTCCGGTTAGTCTTGGCAATCTTCACGAGCTTTCACTTGTATTGAACTTGAGTATGAATAGATTTTCAGGGAATATACCGAGCAGTTTTGGTAATTTCAAGAAGCTACAGTCGCTTGATTTATCAAGTAATCATTTGGTTGGTGAAATCCCATCAGAGCTGGACAATATGCTTTCACTTTCTTTTGTGAATATTTCGTTTAATATGCTATATGGGGAGCTTCCTGTCAGTTGGAGGAAGTTTATTGCTGCTTCTAGAAACTCTTTTGTTGGAAATTCAGATTTATGTATAGAAAGCAGTGAGAAAAATGGTTGTGCCAAACACCAAAAGAAAGAACATATAGCAATAGTTAGTTTAATATTTGGCATTGTTTTGTTTGTTCTTGGATCAGTGGTGGCCCTTTTATTAGTGAGAAAAGCTTGGTACTCTTCAAAGTTCCATAAAGTTATAATACATGACAATGATTCGGGTGCAGATTTGCCTCAAGATTTGAAGTTTGAAGACATACTGAGGGTCACTGAAGATTTAAGTGATAAATATGTTATAGGCAGGGGAAGACATGGAACAGTTTATCGTACCGAGTTTGGTATGGGGCGGAAGTGGGCTGTTAAAAAGCTTGATGTTTCAGATTTTGGCTTTACCCATGAGATAAACGTTATGAGCTCTGTAAAGCACAGAAACTTGGTGAAAATGGGTGGCTATTGTGTAAGAGATGGTTTTGGCTTCATAATGTTTGAGTACATGCCAGGCGGTACACTTTTTGATATTCTACACCAGAGCAACAAAAATCATATTGCTTTGAGCTGGACTGTTCGGTATCGAATTGCACTTGGTGTTGCAGAGGCATTGTCCTACCTTCATCATGATTGTGACCCACAAATCATTCATAGAGATGTAAAATCAAGCAATATTTTGTTGGACTTGGAGTTAGAGCCCAAGCTTGGTGATTTTGGAATGGCAAAGCTTGTTGATGGTTTAAATGCTAGCAAGACAAGGTCATCAATTATCGGAACACTCGGTTATATTGCTCCAGGTTAATCTTTATTTATTTATTCGTTTTGAAAGCTTTCTCTTATTCTTTTAGTTTATGTATTGTTTATAGAAAAAATGTTTTATCTTTCTAAATAATTTATTCTTCCATCTTCTCTGGCAGAAAATGGTTTCTCGTTAAAAGTGACTGAGAAATGTGATGTCTACAGCTATGGTGTGGTTCTATTAGAGCTTTTATGCAGAAAGTTGCCGGTAAATCCAACTTTTGGAGATGGTATTGACATTGTTAATTGGGTTAATATGAAATTGCAAAAAGAGGATGAACGCTGTCCTTTTTCGTTTCTTGATGAAGAGATTGAGTATTGGGTACAAGAAGAAAGAATCAAAGTGGTTAGATTGTTAGAATTAGCACTTCATTGTACAGAATTGTTATGTGAAGCAAGACCCACCATGAGAGAGGTAGTACGAAATCTTATCAAGCTAAATACTTGAAATCACGAACAGATTGTGTTTATTTTTTCGAGACTGGCTTCAGTTATTTTCTCTTTCAAGACCGAGGCTCAATTAGCTTGCCTACAGAGTGGATCGTGAATTTTTGTTTCATGCTCCCACTGCTCAGTGTCATTTGAAATTATTTGGCTGTCCATTGGAGGATCACTTTCCTGAAAAAACAGTTGAAGCTGTGGTCAATGGCACTGTTGCCTCTTCTGCAACATTAGATCCCGAATTTAATTTGATACTTTGTACACATTGTGAGGGTTATCTATGTCTACGTCTTCCCCAATATTGGTGATCCACATTAAGATCTGCTACCTGCATGTGCCAGGTAATATTTTTGTAGTGTCTTATATATATTGCCTTCACAGTTTGTCACGGGCTGGTATTTTGTATAGTATTTTGGTGATGTTGTAATCAATAAAACTTGTTTCCTTGTTTGCAAGATGAGCAAAATGACGTTGTCTACTTAAACCTTGATTTTTAAATGGTTTCTTCTGTTATTAGGTGCAAGGACTAGAGAGGGATTTGAGAAATATGCAGAAATCAAGACTTAAGAATAGCTAAAAAGCTATCATGATACAATTGATGGAAGGTTACCATTGCCATGCTAATTTCCATGAGAAATTTGTGTATGAAGCATGCTTGCTGATGGTAAGCTTTTGCTGAAGCTGATTGGAAGCAATATGGTAAGTGCATGGGTAAATTTACATGCTTGTTTCAAGTCTACCAGTTACGCGACATATAGCTACCATTGATTTGTCTTCCATGATGAACTAATTATGCGCACTGTCATTTATTTGCATCTTATTGGTTCACTTCTGTTATTATTCTTTTGTAACTTTTTATGTTTCAACAGATCTATGTCGTGATTACAAAGTCCTATGAAGTGCGGAGCTATCTACCAAGAAAATCCAAATATGTTTTGGTTACCATGGAATGCTCATGGTCGAATGTGAGTTCTTTAATTTCTTTACTCAAATTTATTCTATGTTTATGTTGGATGATCAATTTTTGGTTGTTTTAACTTAATTCTTGATGCCATGTTGTTCTTAACTTTTTTGAATCAAAACCGCGACACATGGTGGCAGGGTTTGAATAATGGGGTTGCAAATATTCTTGTCGCGACCATATTTTGCATGGTTTTGTTTTCTTAGTAATATTTTCAAATATTAGCAAGTGGGATGATAGTTCCAGATCATTTTAGTCTCAGACGAGCAGTGCCATTTATTCTCCTTCCATCTCTTCCCTTTCCAACGTCTGTAGTTCTATTTATCTAGGTGTTGGTGGATGCTGTGGGATCGGGTTTGGGTAGTTCTGGGATGGGATCTGTTCTTCTATGATGTCATTAGCATTGCACATCCCTTCTTCCAGCTGAAGTGCATAAATTCTTTCAATGTGTTCAGCAATTGTTTTCGTTCCTGAAGCGTGAATTCAGGGGAGACATTGGGTGTAGAGTGTTATTTCACAATATTGTGAGACTGGGATTTTAGTTTTTGTTTTTCTGATTTCACCCATGTCAATCAATGCTTTTGATATTTGTAACACTGATATAGAATTTAAATGCGAGTTCACAGACCCCGCCAATTGTCTACTAAGATTGTTTCTTTGATGTTTATGTTTATCTTATAAACTGTCTACAAAGTTTGCAGCACTTCTTTTATGTTTTTGTTTTTGGTTGTGTGCTTGCTTAGCCGTTCTCATTGTTACTGCAGAAATTTTATGCTTCAAGTTGATGCCAAGCAAGATTCTAGAATGAACGAGACCTCCTCTCGACTCATTTCAGGTTTCTTTTTTTATCTACATGTGATCCTTTGCATCTTTAGAAACAATTTACCAATGTGTTGTTTGCTATGATGGAATAGTGTCGTTGAAAGTGTATTAACATAGCATATGATTAGTGAGCAAGTATGTGATAGTTACGAACGGATGTACTACCTTTTTGTTTTAATATTATGTTTTTTATTTATTTGAGCTTGTGCATCTATCTATTCTGATGCATCTCTGTTGTAACAAGTTCACAGCTTACCCATCTTTGTGAACCATTTACTTATCATATCCTTGAGCAACCTCAATAAATATTTAAATCTCTTTTCCAGAAATATGGAGTATCTATGGTGCAGTCTATCTTTTTAACTTTCCAAATTAGCCAACCAGCTACACATCCCAAGCTCATTCTGAAACTAATCATACCACACATCCACCGATTAGTCTGCATTACTTTGGAAAAAGTGATAGTTATATGTTTTTAATGGCCAAAAATTTACATGCTCATACTCTGTCATAACAAATAAACTATTGCATTTTCTCAGTCCATGCAATCAATCGTCATGGTATCTTAGTACTGAGCATGCCTAGAACGACAAGCTGTGGTGTTGTTTGAGTTTATTTATTTTGTTACTATTTCTGAAAATTTTCTTCTCTTGCAAAATGCATTCTTTTAATTCTAAGATGGTAGGTAGATATTTATCCTTTGAAGTTATATTTATCTGAGACAATTTATTTGCATGACGTGGGAGTCTGTTTTGTTGTTGTAGGTGAACATGGGAAGAAAACATGGTACTTCACTTTTATTTGATTATATCTTAGTAAACCATCCATCATTTTCCATTCTGAATTGATGATCACTAGGAAGTATGGAAGGTTTCAACAACTGCCGGTACAAGACGCAGTTAGAAATGTGCCTCTGCTGCTGAAGCACCATTAAGCTTTCATTCTGTCAAAGATGGTGAAGCCCTTAGTCGTGGTGAAGCCCTTGCACGACTAAGGGCTAAAATATTCATAGTGGACCTCTAACTCGTAGCAATGTGAGTTTCTCCTCTGGATCATGAGCTACAATCCATTGGAAGCCTCATTTTTCTCAATGAATTTAGTTGGAAACAAGGCTTCAAAGTTAATCTAGTTCTTGTCTTAACTAATATAGTACATTTGATGTTTATTTAAAATATTTATTTATTACTGAATGACTGATTCTTTTGGCTAAAGAAGTGCAAAGTGAGTGATGCCAGGAATTGTATATACATACAGATTGATGAAGAGAGACTTTCTCTAAGGGCTAAATTACCACTAAGAAAGGAACATATTGCATGTATGTCAAAATTATAATGAATTTATTGTATTTGGTAAATACCAAACAACTTTTGAATTTTGCTTTAATATTGTCTCTCTATTTGTAGCTATTTGATAATTTATTTAAAAATGAAAAAGCATTCAACAGTGCCGTTATATCTTGTTTTTGTTCAATGCACAATGGGATAACTAAAATGAGTTAATCTGTAGTTGGCACTACTGATTCACCAAATAAATATTTTGCACTTAAATAACTGAATGAGTACTTAATATGGATACTAATTTAAAACTTATTTTTAGTTCCTCTAACTTTACCTTGCCTTTTGAAAGAATAGTGTACTATCATTTGTAGTTTGTGCATGTTCTGACTTAAACCTAGTCAAATATCGTGAATCTTTTTTGCCAGATTAATGTATTTGATTTTGATTTGAGTTATAAATGAGTTTGTGTATTTACAAGCAGACCTAGTTCAGAGGACATCTTTTTTTGACAGAACATGGTAAGAAAGCGTGACAGAGTCCACAACACATTCAAATTGTTGAAGGTGAAGGACGATCCGGGCAACAACATTTAGGAGTCGGATCCTTGATGCAGTAGTAGCCGTGCGTGTGACCGGCAGCACGGCACGTCACCGCACATGATTCAAACCCTCAGCCTAATCTGTAGCACTTTCCTGGACAACTAAAATTTCAATATGCTACTTTGATGATATATAGTTATATTGATCGCATACTATGGGTGGTCAAGACAAAAGTCATGAGCAGAGAGAGGACCATCAGCTTGATTGTGTAAGACTTGAAGCGTCTCGGAGCCATTAACGCCACTCCTACCAGCTCGGACGACCTCCTAGTTGTGCGCGGAACATCGATCTCCGCTCGACTCTGGCAGCCTTCTAGTTGGAAGTGAATTAAGACATGGGCTGGAAGTCGGGACCAGTATCTAGAGCTAGTCCATGCGTTGTCGATGGTTTGGTGAATTGTGTCATTGAGTATAAATAATCATTCACCGTGACATTGTTGGAACTTGGAAGGTTGCTTTCCTGGCCATTGCTAATTTGCTATTAATGTTTATTATTCCTAAGATGCACAAAATCGTGATTTAATTGGATCCTTCCTAGTATGACGATTTTTTTAGTGGTACGTGGATCTTCTTCCTAATGTTGAATGGGTGATCAAGAAAACGTAATAGTGTGGTAAATATGTTACATTGGATTTATAGTGCAGTGAGATCTGTCTCACGGACTCCGTGCAAACCCCCACACCTTTTCCACTTCAGATTTGATCATGTCTGTGTAACATATATACACCTTTTCCAATGTTTTTATCCAAGACAACATTTGGCCGGAGTTTGATCAATGTACACCCCTCCCAGGTATGATCGATATTTGGCGTTGTCGTACTCAGAATCTCACGTTGTAGCTGAGATGAACAAGTTGACCGTTGACACATGCACACCAAGTGTTTGATACAACTTTCCATCGAGTCTACTATGAGTTTTAGCATTGTGAATGAGGTAGTAGAGGGGTATATTGTCATTTCCGTTAATATGTTAACAGAGTTTTGGAGAAGGAGAGATCTAAAATGTTGAAGGGGTAACTGGTAACTGGTAAGTGTTAGATTTAGAGTTTAAGGGCACAAAGTGAAATTGGCCTACAATTCAGGAGTCAATCTGTAATTTATCCTGTGTTTTAATTTTGTCAACTTCTTTTATATTCAAGCTTTTATTTATTTTATGTGGGTTCTTATGAGCCATGTATTACCAATACCGCATAACATATTCCATTGATTGTCCCCTGTTTGTTAATTGTCGTTGACATGGTGGAAATACATAAAAAACCTGATTTCTCGAGTGTGTTGATCAATTTTCATTTAGGTTAGCCAATACACAGTGCTAAGGACCCCAAGTATACCATTTTGGTCTGTGACCTGGAAACGTACAAGATCATCTTGAAGAATCCAATATTATGTTCGAAAGTTAGTCGACATCATGTAAAAATTAATTTTTCTAGGGTAGAAGGATTGCAAGCTGGATGGCTTGGATATTTAAGTAATTTGCTAATTTGGTTCAAGTAATATACACATGAAAAAGATTGACGACCATGGCAAAGAATTAACCAAGTGTCAAACTTATTTGATTGGTTTCCTTTCTGATCATACACGTATATTGTTACCTGAAGACAGTTTCTTTGTCTTGGACAAACCTATCTTGCTACCATGCTATTAATACATGCATATCCACACTGATGCAAAGATCAGGCTACATTCGGTGTGGCCGTGAAAAATGCCAGGGCACCGACAAATGGAGCGTTGATGTAAGTAGCTGGCTCTGCTTGCTGGTAATTGTTTCTTTCATCGGAGAAGATATCGTTGTTGTCTGGGCCTCCCACAACAGCACCAACCAGAACATTTGGGTTTGGGGAGCTTGAGTAAAGGTATTGGAAACCATCGTTACAAGAAATGGAATCGGGATGGTCATGAACTGATGGAACCGAGGACCCTCGATGGTGGATGTGTTGTGGGTATCTTTCTCCAAATCCTACCATATATGACATTTTTGCTGGATTTTGCCCCAAGACATAGTCTACCTGTCATGTGAAACTCGTTACGTCACTCCCTTGGTAGTTGCAATAATTTCTGAAGAAACTAAAACCTATTTATTCAACTGACCTGTTTCTTTGCCAGTAAGACTATGTCTGAAGCTGTAACTTTTGATGCTCCACATGTCACCGCACCATTTGTGCCAAGGTATTTGCCATAAGTTAGAAGTAGGAAAACTGTAGAGGTAACATACTGCAGATTGCTTGCACTCCCTTTATAAAGAAGCCCTCCTGTGTAATTTAGTGAAGTCAACAATTCATGTCTTACTCTTGGTAGAGGTTGTGGTTGATGGAAATTGCAAAAGCAAAGAAGAGCCAACCTGGTGTGTATTGGTTCTGAAAACTGGATGTTCCAGGGACCAGAGAACATATGTAGTTGTCTGCATGTAGCTTGTACTCCTGGAGTTGATCATTTCTTTTTCCTAAGAATCCCTGCGAAAAAATTGGAGTGAGACCATCTTTTATCAGGAGTTCTATTTAAAGATTGGACAGCAAAATGACCTTGGAAAGTAGTATTTTTGTTCCAATTTTCTTATCATCCCAGCTGAATGAGAAATCATCTTCTTCTGCCCCCAGTGTCTGACCATTGGACTGGATATACGACATGTAAGTGCTGTTTGCTGAGGCAACATGAAGCCATGATGCTCCCCACAGAAGCTCATCCTGTAATCAGATGATGGTCAGAAAGAAAATAGTTTGATCTTACTGTTCTGTGATCAAGCTGCGACTTACATGAAATCCAGAGTAAGAGCAGTAGAATGGGCAGATAACTGAGCTTAGTGAGTCACTGTATGACCCTTTATACCTATCGGCGAAGTCAAATACCTACATCACAGGTAATTTTTGTTATATACTCCTTCATTAGCTTGTATTTAGAGTGAAATACATTTTTTCTTCTTTTTCAAGTACCTTCTCTGCGGTTTGAAGTAATTTGGCAGAGTATGGAGGATCACTTTCTCTAAAAACAATTGAAGCTGCAGCCAATGCTGCTGCCGTCTCTGCTGCAACATCAGATCCTGGATTTTCTCTTGATACTTTGTATACATTGCGAGGGGTATCCATGCCTTCTGGTCTCTCCCAGCAGTGGTGGTCCGCATTAGGATCCGCCACCTGCATAGACCATTTTAATTTTAATGTTTTCATAATTAGTCATGCACCCTGGTATTTTATTTCATTCTATGCAAATACAGTGGCTTTTATAGTCCTTGTCCGTCCAACGAAGTTGTATTTGCTTACTTGAACGTATAATGTATCAGGGGTCGAAGTGGCTGCTTTCAGTAGATAGTCCGTGCTCCAGCGGACGGCTGCCCTTGCATGCTCCAGCTGCCCTTGCATCTTGTCACCAAACTCTATGACACTCCATGCTAGCATTGTTGTTGTGAAGGCCATTGGCAAGCCAAACTTAACGTTATCTCCCGCATCATAATATCCACCTGACAAATCCACCTACGACACAAAATTGAACCATTCAGAAGTTAGTAACACATTCAAGCTAATAATGTAGTTGCAACAAGCATTTGAAATCTACTTGGTGGGAAGCTCCATCTTGGAGGCCAGAGTCACCCCTCCATTTTAACCGCTGGTCGGTTGGCAGTTTCCCAGAGCGTTGTCCCTCGAAAAAGAGAATGGATTTTTCAAGTGCATCTGCATAGTCGAAAGCAGGCTTTCTCTGGTCCCAGGCGGATGTCGGCTTTGCCAGAAGGCACACCAAGCACCCAATGAGTATGATCTTAGTTCCCATCCTCCCACTTTGTCTATGTTCCAACTAGTGAGAGGTAGGTTGAGAATGATATAGCAATGAGGCATATTTATAGATGGAGAGGCAAGTCCTTTGGTGGTTAGTCAGTTGGAATAAACTGAAAAGGTGGTTTGGAATATGAGGGTGAAGCCGCAGCTCACGGGATAATCTGCTTGAAACGGGCAGTCATGCAGAGAAACTGAGGGACCAGGTACAGGAAATCTGGTAGGGACCGTCAGTCTTCTTTTCATCCTCCGTAATTCAAGTTTCTGATTTTATCCTGACTTGCAAGTATTATGTACTTATTTTTCATATAAAACTTACAGATTAGACTAGTTGTGATATAATGAATAAGATTATGTTCGGAGTTGAGTTCGGAGTTGATTATGCATTGGAGTTGGATTCTGATAACTGCCGTGATTTGTGGTCGATGGATGAGACTTGTTCTTGAGCTAACTTATCTCAAGTGTCTAGTTTGTTGTGTTTCTTTGTCTATTCTCCCGAAGTCACGGACGAACCTTCTGTTTATCACGGAATACAGTAGCAAACCTAAGGGTAGAAACTATTATAAGCAAGAATAGTACTTAGAAATTAGAATATGGTAGTTTTTACCATTTTTCTTTATAGGTAGTGGTGCTGTTTCTAGATTTTTACTTTTTATATGTTTCGTAGGTAGATACATATACTATTTTCTAATTTCTAAATTTGACTTTTATCCCAACTGTTAATCTCTGTCTGTTAGTTTCTTTATCTACCTGTGTCTTGTATTTACGTGAATGACATACGTTATAATGCCATACGCTACCTGACTGCAGTTTGTTCTTATAGTTGATTCATCTGATTCTACTGAAACATGAAACTTGAATCGAAATGTATAAAGTCCAGTTTTTCTTTAATCATACCCGAATATGTATTGTTTTCTTCATTTATTGCTTCGGTGTACTTGAGTTTGGATGGAAGTTGAATTAGTTTTCATGTGAATTGATGGTCTAAGGTGGCCCTATTGTGATTCACGGGAGCGAGTAGACATCTCACGAATCTTATGAAATCAAAAAATGCGGTATCCAACCCATAATTGGTTACGCATGCAAAACAAGTAAAATCCAGTTTCTGATATGGAAGTATCCAAGATTATGCATATACAATCGTATCGAGTTTTCTGATGTATGTATACATTACAAATGTAATAATACTATAAATAAGAGGATTGAAGTGTAAATTCCTAGTTTAAAATGGATCTTCAAAAGCAATATACTGAACAAGATTTACATGGTGGTTCTCCTGTAGCCAAAATTCGACATATTCATTGATAGTACTACGCAGTCCACTTCCTCATTATGTTCAGGGATTCCCATCAATTGCCAACTTGACTCAAGTGGATTAAAATACTGCAGAAAAGGGAAATGGTTAGGAAATTCAATTCAAAATGTCCTGCAGTATGTCATTTAATTACTATTGTCATCCACCATGAAATGAACCTCGTAAGTTGAGCACAACTTAGTTTCTAGTTTGAGATCTGTTTGGGACAACTATGACTTCTTTAACTTCGTTTGCAAAAACCAAGCAACCATTTCAAACTCAACTCCAGATGGATAGGGTTCACAGCATAGTCCAAAGTCCAAACTAGTGTAGATTAAAGTTATCACAAGAAAGAGAGCTACCTTCGTATGCGCTATGCAGGCCATGTCCCCTTCATGATCTAAGAAACCGTAGTTAGTAGTAAATCAACTTGTAGTGGCACTAGATCCTTTGTTTCAGTTATTGGAACTCTGTAGTGAACTCATCATTTTAATTTCCTAACTTGGGACAGATTGGAGCATTGGGTTTTGCCATGGAACCTGCAGCAAAGTTGTGTAAGTACAGAAAAATTAGTTACAAAATTTGGGCTGAGGTGGATTACAATACTTACAGTTGCTATCATAGCATGGCTGGGTGGACACTGGATCCTCCTCAAAAGGAGGTGGCACTTGCCCATACACCATCTCACAACTCATGTCTTCAAAATCTGCACACATTATTTCAGATAAATACCACCAAAAAATACACAAGCATAATAAACAATAAAATTCTTGGCAACTTGTTAATTGGATGATGACCTCTAATACAACATATAAAGGCATCACCATAAGTGAATGGAAAGCAGAGGGGAAAAATAGCATTACTTTCATTGTTATCACATAATGCACATGGTTATATTATATTCTTTACCTATAGAAGTTGGCTGTTAGGCTATCACACAACTCGAGAGAGGAACTCGTCAGTGCGAATTCAGGTTCGCTTCGGCAAACTAATTTTATCATTCTTTATGATGCAAAACCAACAACACATTTTGGACGACGTTCTCAAAAATGGTATTAAATTCCAACATCCTCAAAGTCTTTCACTCATGGGAGGTATAATTGAAGATTAAGATCCAGCAGAAACTGAGGATAATGTATTGGGCAATATTTTGGATCTTTATCACATTGTGCAGCCATAGTTACCAAATTAAGTTTATCGCATGACCAGAGACTGCACCAGAAATTTAACAAAATTGTATGCCGATGAAGTTTCCCCCTCAGTTCAGCTAGTTGGTGGTGGGTAAAGGCAACTATAACAGAACATAAAGAAACAGAACACTCCCATCCTGATGGGTGTTGCAAAGAAAATACCATATATACTATTCCAGAGCAAACTTCCTTAACTATATTCTTGCATGATAGCAAAAATTTAAACACTTACTTGGTATCATGGTCAAGGGAAGGCCAAACTCATTGGTAAAAAAATCTTGTGTAGGAAACTTGCACATGTTCACGCACATTCCCACGCATCCACTGTTCTCCAAATACCTATTCAGGTAAATGGGTTTTAGAGAAATCATTCAAGAGAAAATACATCAATTTTAATAACTTGCAATGTGAAGACATAACATAATTTAACTTGAATCTTTGCAATCATTGAAAAGAAATATTAATTTCATTTCAACTGGAGTTGATTGAAACTCTTGCCAGAGTATATCACCCACCTGCACTTTTTTATATGCACCCCACTTCTTTGTTTCACTCCATCTATTTCTACTTCCACAACCTGCAACATAAGCATATTCAATTGTATACTGTAATTTGAAAGATGTAGCTTAGCTCACTAAAATTGATCCAACAATATACAAAATCATTTTAGCTCACTAAAATTGATCCAACAATATACAAAATCATTAAAATGAGTAGATCATAATCGTTCACCGCGACCCTCTTCGACGAAATTCAAATAATTATGTTAGGATTCAATGAATCTATGGATAAGCACATGCTTACAAAACAGTCATTTTCAACAAAAAAAATGTGCTTGATGGAAGTCAACGCGGATTTTACTTGAAGCGCAAATAGGCAAGGAGAACTTATCAAAGCAGTCAGGCAAATATCAGAGGGCATATTGTATTGCTTTGTTATCTTGAATAGCAACAATGGTGTTACCTCAGAAGGACCAACCAGCCAGTGGAAGAATGGCACAGTCAGTGCTGCATTGAACTCGGCTGCCCATTTTGTAGGAGGAAATAGTTTGCGAAACTGCATCAAACAATCCAACAGATATTTCAGTAAAAAGTTACAGCCTCCAAAAGTGATACATGTTTAAGCTCCCACTTTCACAAATTGAGTCGGTAACATATGCAAACGACAAATCTGTTCATAATATTTGGTGTTTGCATTTGAGAATTATGCATTATCAGGAAAATGCATGAAGTAGAAACTCAAAATTTTACAAGCATAACAATACATGAAGTTCATGTCCATTTCCCCTGTGTCAAAGATTAAATTGTGTTTTGGCATTTGAATCATCATGGACCATATCAAATAACTATCTAAATTATTTGCATTTCTTATTCATTGTGAAATCGCAGATGGTCGGTTATACTTCGTATTATTGGATCAATTGAAAACAACATTACAAATACAGTGTCTACATCTGACCCCTCTTACCTCGCCCAGGCAGGAGCCTCTAGGGTAATGTTGACGTTGAACAATACATGAAGTTTTCGGTTTGTAGACAAACAAATCATGAGAAGTGCCAAAAGAATATTTTACGTACTTGTGAAAAATACAGAAGCAAAAGGCTTAGCTAAGCAATGGAACAACCAACCATACAAGAAAATATAAAAAAATATAATGGCAATTAAGTTAATCAACAAACAGAACGGGGTCCCTCATGAGTCATGACTAAAACTAAAAGATAAGATCATCTCTGCTCGACAATACAAGTCTGATACAAACATAAGAGAAAAACTTCAAGATTTGAATGTCAGTGAACCAACCTGAGCAGGTGCACCAGGAGGCAGCATGGACAAAAGCACCTCCCTCACAACCTCCTGCTGCTGTTTCCTATTTCTCCCGATCATCACTCTTTTCGACACATCCACAAAGCTCTCATAATCCATGTCAAAGAATCCCTTCTTCTTGCTTCCACTGCCACCACCACCGGAAGAAAAATTCTCCATCTTACGAGCAAAGAGAGACATGAACGCTTTCTCAAAGAGCCCATCCTTGTATTTGGTCTTCTGACCCATAGGTGCAGGGACACCCGATGGTTCTGCGATTCCGCAGCGAACTAAGCTACGCCCATTGTTACTCAACCTCGACCGTGGACTCCAAGCCGAGCATTTAGCAGCCGGAAAGCAAACGAGTTCCATTGTAAGACTTGGTTCAGACAGAAGCTTAAATCATAACCATTACAAATTGCCAACCAACTAAATATACCATCATAGTTTGTATCAGAAAACAATAGAACCAGCAAGAGCCATACAAAAGTAAGGGACAGGAACACATAATCTTGCAGGACATCCATCCACAACTTCACCATGAAATTACTAAAATAACCCTGACCATAAGGCAGGCAGACTCGTGGACACTGCACCACGCACTCTGGTTGAGCAGTGATCACAACTTACTAACACTAAGACATGGTGGAGAGCTATGCATGTGGGTCCGACTTAACACAAACAAAGAATGGAAGTAAACATTCCACCCAATTCTATCCTACAACATGCCACTATGCCAGGACCATAATTTTGCTCCCCACCTTGCACTAGCAAAAGAAACTACGGGGATAGTGTATCACTTCTTAGGTTTCTACCTGTCTTTGACCTTGCTGGAGGGAATATTTACCTGCATCTTGACAGTGTTGCAGTAGATTTTCTGACTGCTGCTAATTAAATTGTAAAATTAAGAGATAATTATGGACTTGATGGGAATGTCCCTGTTCCACTCATGCTATCCTCTTCGTGTTAAGTTTAAAGATAACAAGAAGTCAGAACAAAGATAAAGGGGCTATTGTTCAAATACAAATTATTTGCAGTACGAAATAAAAATGCTAAAACATCAATGCAATTCACATCGCATGCTGTCATAAATCGACAAAAAGGTACTAACTAAGAATTTCGATTTCATCTAATCTGAAACATTAATGCAACAGCAAATGTGAACGCACATTGCAAATAGAAGTCTTCCTGCAATGCTTGTTTGAAACAAGGAAAAGCAGATAAAGGAAAGCTGTTGATAATTTCAATTGCAGCATGAATTTTATCTTATAAATCTTATTATTTTAAGCAAAACTAGTTAGGTGTTTAAACCCAACAAGGCATTATTATCCTATTGTATTCTGAAGGATCCACAAAGCTGTTCGGTTTTTCAAATTCTTTGAAGCATTGCTTACTTATCTCGCATCTTCGTTTCACAATGCCGCAGCTGATTCATTAAGCATTTTAACCTGAAAGATTGAATGCTTCGGTTTTAAGAGAAAGGTAATGTTGTTGAGCTTTTATTTTTGAATTTAAATTTCCTGACTTTCCAAATTCATATGTACAAGATCACTGTGGCCAACTAATCGCAGAAATATATATATATATACATATATATATACAGGAATTTTCAAGTGAGCCCATGGCTTAATTTTTCTAAAGTGAGCCCCCACAATATACACCACTCATTTCAAAATGTAAGGTAGATTAAGAAAAAAAACGGTTATGTTAATGAATGGTGGGATTAACTGTAAATAAGATCTAACGGTGAGATTGTAGGGGGCTTAAACTAAATTTGATGAGCTCTGGGTTCACTAGAGTTTGACTATATATATATATATATATATATAGAGAGAGAGAGAGAGAGAGATTGATACACAGGCAAGGTAGTAGTGTCATTGTTTCTTTGAGAGCATTACTACCATTTGTGCTTAATTTGTATTGATATCACAATTCAGATGTTTCAGATCATGTGGTATTTTTTTAGAAACGACAAGTCTGTGAAATTTTTACGCACTGTCCTTCAACCATATGGTAATCAAAATCAAATGAAGCATACTACCAAGACTGAAAACCGCCCCCAATTTAACAAGACATAGACAAGCGGCTGGAAATGTAGGGGACAGCAGACACCCCTGCAGCATCATACGATTCATATCGTAAAACGCGAATTTTCTCTACGTGCTTTGAGCCCTAAAACACTACAAATCTTACTCAACAGAACATTACTGATGACCATAGCGGAAGATGGAATAGAACAACAGAAGCAAGGGCTGTGTGCCTGTTGGGTCATGGTCCCGTTCGCCTTTTTACTCCATGGATGTTTCTGCTCTCTTCTGGTCACATAAGTAATGCTTAACGCCATCACCAGTCCACTGTCTTATGATGACTAAACAGAATATTTTAGAACAATATCCTCTATACTGCCTTTGAATATTTTTTAATTATCTAGGTCCATCTCTAGGCGTCAATCACACGGGTATTGGCTCCGATGGAATTCATGGACGTGCACAATTTCTTATCAGTTTGACGTGAAGTGAGAAGCATAAGAATATATATTAGTTAGTTTGGACGACAGTGGTTTGGACGTGCTTGATTAGGTAGGAGAGGAAGACGACTAGAGGAGAGTTAGGGTGTGGTATGGAAGAAGGAAAAGTGGCAACGTCCTAGCCTCCTAGGAATCGAATTTTTTAACGTGATTTTAATAGCAAGCTTTTGAACAACGTGATTCATACTAAAGAATTCAAAGTTCATGCTTCACATAGCTCACATTTGACATCTCCTGCAATGGAAAGATTAAGCTGCGGTCAAGATGCTGAAGATCTGACATCATCATCCAAATCGTACTTAGTTGTTACTTTCTATCACTGATTGTAGTTTATAGTTTGTTTTGCTTGTGTAATGACTATAATTAGATGACACCTACTTCAGAAAAGCTTTGACTCGATGAAGAACAAAGGGCGTCATTTGTGTTAAAGAAACAGGAACTATAATATCAGGCGAAACATTGTTTGTATTCAACACACGAACTGAAATATTACGCCTTCCATTGTAACACTATATGCCAACTTTCTTAAAAAAAACCTGTACAAAAGAAAAACTAAACAAATAATTTGACTACAGCAATTTTACACCTTCGCGTGATTGAGCTGATTATCAACGCTATTATCATAAATGGGTGAAAGATCCTCAAAGGTATGTCGGGCTCTTTCAACCGAGGGATTCCCATAACAAGAGATTCTGTGGTCAAATGTATCTCTGAAATCTTTGTTATGTTTGTTGCTGATCTTCAGCTGAGGGATCAGATCTCCAGACAATATCCTTCAATCCCGTAGAAAATGTCTTGTAGAACTGCATGGGCCAAGCAAAATAACAGATCACGTATGCTTACACATTAAAACAGATGATATCTAATGACTATTTGCTGAAAACTGAAGAATTTGTCAAATTTGAGCGTGCCTTGTGAAATTCCAATGTATCACCACCAGTCTTACGAAGCTCAACCATGTGGAGCGAAGGTGCTACTTCAAAAACCTGAGGAAACAATTAAATAAATTCAGATACTTGGAGCATGGACTTAAGTTGAGAAGATTTTATCAGAATATATGAAGATCAACGGTAATGGTAATAGTTGTTTATTCTAAGAAAATAAATGCATTGAGTTCAATTCATTTTTACCAGAAATCGGATATGGGAATGCAATCGTTGTTATTTCTTCTCACATTCAATAAATTAAAATTTGTGTCATCAATTATCAGAGGTTGAGATAGTCAAAGACCGGGGATCGAATCCCAACAATCCCCCATTCGCATGTTTGGGATGTTGGCATTTAAAACATGATGGGGGTAGAGTAGATAAAATCAAGAATTATCAGAGGTTGACATGGACTGCCTGCTAAAATCCATTACTCTCAATGAGTAAGTGTGCTCCAACTGAGTTTTCCCGACTCTTTGGAGATTTAGTGTAGTTCACTGCTATTGAGGAAACAGTCAAATGTTTACCAGTAGAAGGTGAAGAAAGTAAGGTGTTTAACTTTACCTCCGTAGCTACAGATAAGTGTCCCTTTCTCCCTTTCTTATCACCGTGCAGTTTCATCTATAATTGAATAAGAAGAAATGAAGTTATACAGATCAAGAATCAGAACAAGCAGGAAAGTGAGACAACTCTGGCCATTGCCATTGCCATTAGCTTAGCAAAATAAAATACTTCGGCACATGGTAAGGAAATGTCAGCACCTTATACTTGTTCTTTTGCACATTGAAACCAAGAGGTTTAGCTGTTTCCTCGATTTTTGAGACTATTTCATTTGGAGGGCGTTGAGAAGTAAAGCAGGTTTCTCTCTTAATAAGTCCCTATGTATTTGGAAAACAAACATGACCAGCTAATCAATAAAGAAAAACAAACTGAACACTCTGAAAACAGTGCCATGCTATGAATAATATCTTTAAATATGAAAATGAACCAAATCAAATACAGCATACCATCTGTTTTTCAAACAAATTTCCCAGATTGAAAACATCTGATCGTGATATAAGTGAAAATGCATTCAACGATTCTGGCTTCTCTTTCTTTTCCAATACAAGATGCTCCTAACAATGAAACGAAAAACTTATCAGTCAACATTGCATACGGTCTTGCTGAAGTGGGTGAGTTAATCAATACAAAACACATTTGTGTGAGAATAACCGACACAAGAAGAATAATACTTGCAAATTAAAAGCGAAGTGACAATATTTTCTTTGGATGTCAGACAATAAAGTGAAAAAACATGTCAACCTCTAAGTCATTGAAAGCAGCATCAACATCGTCGAGGTTCACTTCCTCCTTCTCCTGAAAGTTTGGTGATCTATAACCCTTCTTAAACCATTCATACTCTAAAATCTCTGCAATTGTTATTCTCTGCAAAGAAAAATACAGAAAAAACATTCAGAGAATTGTAGCCCGTGTTAAAACAGATAAGAAATGTACATTAATTTCAGACTTTCAGTGGAATTTTGTAATTACCAGTGATAAAGTCATATATTAAAGCTAGGACTCACAGTAAGTGGATTTGGGTCCAGAATGCGCTTGATGAATTTCTTTGCATCAGAAGAGAACCATGAAGGGCAAGTAAAATCAGCTTTATAGATCTGCAAAATATAGGCTAAAATGTGAATAAGTCAACCTAAATATTGTTAAAACCACACAGAGAAAAGGCTACGTAACTTGGAATGCATACTTTTTTGTACAGAGATATGAGATTCTGCTCGTCAAAAGGCAAGTATCCAGCCATAAGGACAAAAAGAATAACACCGCAAGACCATATATCAGCAGTTTTGCCTTCATATCCTTTATTGCTTAGAACCTGAGAGCAGTGTTTAAGGCCAAATAAGATTGTGGCAACATTTCTTTCCAATCAATAAATAACGTAACAAACTAGAAGCACCTCAGGGGCAACATAATTAGGAGTTCCACAAGCAGTATGCAGTAGACCGTCCTCCTGCACCAAATTTCTCATCAGATTTTTTTTTTATTAAACTAAAACATTTAGCTTTGTTTGGTCAACAACTTAAGAAGAGAAAAGAAAATTAGATTTTCTCTTGTTTGGATAACGACTTAAGAGAAGAAGAGAAATGTTGTAAAACAAAATTGCAATTCAACATTCTCCACTTTTGGAAAGAAAATGGAGAAAGTGAATAAATAATTTTTAGTGACCAAAATACCCTCACCAAAAAACCCTAATTTGCTACCCATAAATACTCGTTCTCCATTCCGTCTTCCCCTACGCAACCATGCGACATTCTCTTCTTCCCCACCTAGATGTTCCCTCCTACTCATCATCTCAGTTCACGTCCCTATTGGATTAGTCTGCACCGATCGTGGTTAGCTTTGTTAACACCACAATTGGTATAATTTGTCTAACATGATAGTATAAGTTTTTGAGTATTTTGATAAGATATTCACACTCTCTTTTTTATCATCAATTCAAGTACCACATCATAAGAGTTTTGTTGATTTTTAAAATTAAAACTTTTTAATTACAAATCAGGGATTTTAACCTCAACAAATGAAGGAAAAAACAATTCTGTTGAAAACATTGATGAGTTGTTGTCACGAAATGAAGTAACTTTAGACGGTTTTTCTAGCATGCAACCTGATTTCGTCATGCTCGATACACCTGAAGACATTAATGTGAGCACGCCAACGAGCTCCTCCACTAAAGCAAGGAAAAGAAAAAACAAATTCTGAGGTATTTGAAGCTGAAAATGAAGCTATAAAGAATGCAATCGATGAAGTAACAATTGTTGTTCGAGCACCGTTTTGGAAAAAAGACGACCCCGTGTTTACACTGAGGACGGGGTTTTTGTTGAACTTGGCAACATAATTGTTGAACGGGAAATGCATCTTATCGCTTATAACTTCCTTCTAGAAGATCCAACTAGAGTTTGAGTTTTTTTCTGTTGTTTATTCATATTAGAACAGTGAGAGGACGTTGTCTTTCAAATATTTTCGTAGAATTCCTAAATATTTATTTTGTTACAACACCCGTCATAGTGTTGTTTCTTTGAAGTATTTCTGTAGAATTTGAACGTTTATTTTTTTATTTTACAAGAGAAATGTTTTTTAATAATGTGTTGACTTGAAGTTGGTTAGAAACATTACTGAATTTCTATAGCTTGAAATTTTCATGTTTGTGGACATATTTTATTTGTATTAATTTATAGTTTTTAAAATTATTAAGATTATGTAGAATGATGTATGTTATTATATAATACAAAGAAAAAAGTATTTCGTCTTTTTAGAATGTTTCTTTTCTTTTCTCTCATAAGATAATAACCAACTGAGAGAAACTTATTTATTATAGTGGTTATCCAAACAAGAGAAAAGAAAATAAACACATTTCTTTTCAATTTTTTTCTCTCCATTTCTCTCATAAGTCGTTATCCAAATAGAGCATTAGTGAGTAGAAATTATATGTTCCTATTAATGCATCAATTCATGCTAGTGTGGACCATGTCGGACAAATGAGATGCAAACACAAGTGTTAATTTGGTCGATTAAGCACTTTTTAAAACTCAAACACTTAACGAGCATAGTTTTTGACATCTTAGTAACATTTACTTGATCTTAATTTCGCAACTCCAAGAAAGACACTTTTTTTGTTCATTAACTTCAACATAAATGGGCTCCACGACCACGTTAAATTAATGTTGTCACTCGTCACAACATGTTAGGAGATTAAGTGCACCATCGTAATTGTACTTTATTGGCTATGATAAGGTTGGTTATTACTAAAGATGTGTTCAGATTGAGGGGAATAACATGGAAATTACTCGACCACCCAAAGAGTGTTTGGAATGGAGGGAATGACTAGGTGGGGGATTCCATTATCCTGCTAAGGTAATAATTATGAGGTATAACATTTTCTCTCTCTTTTTCTCTTTTAACACTTCTATTTGCTAGGGATGTATAATGAATGGACTATAATCAGAAATAATTAACACTTCTATTTTCTATTTGCTGAGTTTTTCAAGTTGAAATAATTTTTTATTCCCTTAGGATTCCCAAACTATATCATAGGAATAATTACTCTAATAGAAAAAGTACTCAGAATAATTACAACCAAATCATAGCGACATAGCCCCTGCCCCCTAGTGATTACTCTCATTTTCAGTGCACTATAAGAAGAGAAATCCTTCCCATAAAGCACACCATTTGTCAAGTCAAAATACTCTTATATACTGCGTAAAATATCAGCAAGTTTTGAATATGACATTTATGTACCCGTATTTGTGGTGCAAAGGCACTTAAACCAAAATCAGAGACTTTAAGGACACCATATGAATCCAGAAGCAAATTTTCAGGCTGCAAAAGTATAACAGAAAATGTGGTGAAGACGCTAAAAGTAAAGTTTGCTCCAAAATATAACTAGAAGTCATGATCTGCCATCCACTTTTCATGAAAGGATAAACAGAATAACGTGGAAGTGGAAATTTCCCAAACCTTCAAATCCCTGTGGTAAACTCCTCTACTGTGGCAGTAATCCACGGCGTTAATTAGTTGTTGAAAATAGCTCCTAGCTTCATCTTCTTTAAGGCGTCCATGTTTAGCCTAGAAAAACAGGATAACTATATAGTAACAAATGGCATATATGTGAACTGTGATACTTTTGCACGAGTAGTTGCATAGGCATCTACTGTATTCACAAAATACATTAAACTTAAAAGTGTTGATGATTTTGTAAATTATATGTGTGTGTGCATATGTATGTATGCATGTATTAATATTTGTAGAGAACTAAAGATTAACTTTTCAGTCAAAACTACAAGCAGAAATTATATGAGATAACTCTCGAGTATATATAACTAAAAACTTTAATTGGACTTGAATTGCACAGCATAACTGAAAATCTTTTATAAAAGTTCTCATGAATACTGCTAAACTATTACAAGTAGAAAATACTTACTATTTTGTCAAAAAGCTCCCCTCCATCAACAAACTCAATAACTATATATATTTTCATCTTGCTGGCCATCACCTAAGATTAAAGTCAAAACAAAATACATTTTGAGTTAATAAAGTTGATCAAAATTTGTTCGAAGAAAGAAAGTTGAAGCTCAATAAATATTTGCTTGTGCAGAAATTCGTAAATAGCCAATGCACATATGGAAAGCAGGTTATGAAATGCGTAGTAACAAATAAACGTTTCGATGTTGACAAGTTATCATTCCCAAATGTTGATAATTTAATTAAGTTAATTATTCCAATGCAGAACTCCTCTGCCTGGGCAGAGATAATGTGATGGTAAATTAGTAGAATGCATGATTTGTTGATATTTACTTCCAAAAAAAATTAAATATTTGAAACAAGTGCAATACTTCAGGATTGAACACTCAAAGACTCAACTTTTAGATTTCAAAGAACAAACTCAGATAGAAAATGTTCTGAAAAAATGTGATAGTAAGCATTGAAAGCCAAAAGCCTTTAGATGTCTTGTATTGGAGGAAGGGCTCAAGGAGAGGCCTTTGAAGTTACCTCATATAGCTGTATAACATTTGGATGCTTGACCAGTTTCATTGTTGAGATTTCCCTCTTAATCTACCCACACAAAAAATACAACACATCGTCAGCAAGAATAGTCCTTAATCCAACATACATCAAAAGTTGCATACAAGCATATCTCACTCAAAAATAATTGAAGATGAGTTTCATTGCGATAATTTGGTTTAGTAAAGAAACAACTTGCCCTGCGAAAAGCACCACGAATTTAGTACAGAAAAGAGCAGTTTTCAACCGAACTTGAAACTATGTATGCTAGCTGGGGCAGGGGTGGGACACTGGTTCAATTACACCCCTATAACAACTTGTGTTTGGTGGGATGTGGATCCGCAATCTTCCTTAATAATTAAAATTAAAGATAATCCTACCACCCATCAAAAAGATAAGTACTCGGTAACCTAAAGTTGAACCAAACATATGCTTCAATACGTTACATTATCTCACACTATCCAATAACACGAACATCCTAATCAAACTAATAAACATCAATTATTTAATAGACGAATCCACTTCGGACAAAACAAATCCGGATCGCACCTAAAATTTTGAACAAACAACCAATACCACCAGATTGTACACGTTCCTAATCTCACAAGTCAACTACTCCAAGATCCCAACAGAAAACCCAGCATTCCATCACCCCGACGTAAAATCAACATCCGCGATCCGCGAGGTCAACGAAACACCGCGAATCGCGTGTAGAAACCGGAAGAGTTCGAAACCGAGAGAACGCACCTGCTCGACCATCTTGTGGCGGAGGACCTGGTTCCTAGAGAGGATCTTGATGGCGACGGCATCGCCGGTCTCGGTGTTCCTGGCGAACTTGACCTTGGCGAAGGTGCCCTCGCCGAGCGTCTTCCCCAGTGCGTACTTCCCCACGCGTGTACGCGTCCCGTGCAAACTCATAGCAACCAACAGAATCCTGAGAGGAGGAAGGAGGTGGAGAGGAGGAGAAGACTACGCGGTCTTCGATTCGGCTTTTGCTCCGGAACGACGTTGTTTCCCCCTTTTGTACTTCCCCCGGATGCCGCCGCGATTTGACGTATTTACCGATTTGCCCTCGTATTTGTGTACCGCGTGGTGAACGTGTGAATCTAGTGTTTGGATGGAGTTGCAAAAGACAGCGTTTCGTGTCACTTTTGGTTGCGTTTATAACGGAAATTCTCTAATGAAATTGGAACTTAAGTTTTCTTATATTCACTAATTCTCTAATGAAATTCTCTAATGAAACGGAAATTCTCTAATTTTAAATCTTTATTATATTCACTATTTATCTGAAATTGTAAGGTAGATTAAGAATATGATGGTTATGTTAATAAATAATTTAATGATGGATATTAATCATAGAACAATTGTAATTTAAATCTAACGGTTAGGTTGAAGGAAACTTAAATTAATAAAATGAGTCTTGAGCTTACTAGATATTGACTCATTTTTATAATTAGATCATTTTATTAGCATAACGGTCATAATCTTAATTTAATTTACCGTTGGAATTGGTTTATAGAATTGTTAAGTACAGGAAAATTGAGAGAATCGGTCGACCGGTGTTGGGATCTCGGTCGACCGAATAACTCCAGGAGCTACAGGGGCTAGGATCAGATCAGGATCGGTCGACCGATTCTGGGAACACGGTCGACCGAAAAACGTCAGGAGATTTAGAGCTCAGGATTGATCGAGATTCGGTCGACCGGTGCTGGGTACACGGTCGACCGAAAAGTGACAGTAGCTAAATCAGCATGCAGATCGATCGACCGGTGTTGGACACGCGGCCGACCGAAAACGTCCAGGAGCTTCAGGCACTGCACAGAAGCGCGAAACGGTCGACCGGCTATGGGTGAGCGGTCGACCGAATGAAGGCAGTTACGCGAACTAACCGAAAACCGGTCGACCGATGGAGAATTCTGGTCGACCGTTTTCCGACAGTTATGCACGATCTGAATGATTTACTGTACGGTTTTAGCCCATTATAAATATGTTTTTTACCCTAATTTTGTAACAGAACATACAATACTTATTTCCTTGAGAGAGATCTAGAGTGCTTTGGGAGACATATTGTTTCCAATTGTTTGTAATCTCGGAGACTTCTCTTATTGGAGAAGAGCTTCAAGGAAAGGAAACCCGCAGGAAATCCCCTCCCCCAAGGACGTAGGCATCTTGCCGAACCTTACAAAATCACGTGTGTCGTAGTTTGCTTCAGGTGTGTTGTGTGATTGCTTGTTATTTCCATCTTATTCGTGTTTACTTGTTGCATTGAGATTGGGAAAGAGTCCGGAGTTAATTTTCCGCAATCAATATTCTATATTTGTGGTGCGTGTAATCCGTAGTCGTGTTAGTAAATCTTAGATCCCCTCCCAACACTTACAATTTCAGATAAGTAGTGGATTAACCTCGGGGCTCATTAGAGAATTAATGTATATGTGTGTATTGAGAATAATATTTGTTGATGAAGAGATGGTCAAAATGTTATACATATCAAAGTTTAAAAGGTGTAAGTATGACGTTTTAAAGTTCAGCAAGTCAAAGTATTATTCGACAATAGTTGAATGATGCAAACTGAAATTTAGCTTATTAGGCTATGGAAATTTGTTTTTATTGTGTTTAAAATTTAAAACTAATATCGTCTTGTCAAACGGACGTGTTCGAGTTCGAGACAAATGTAAGCAGCAGTAAACGACTGTTATGGATGAAACTCACGATGTAAAGTTTATGTTATGCACGGTTTATATCGTGTAACGGGTCGTGTTGTATTTGGATTGGAAAGTAAGGGTTGCTTTGGTAATTTGATAAGGAGGTGGCGGCGGATATGGAAGAAGATGGGCTGATGCGTATGGTTTCATACTTTCATTAATTAATACTGTATTTATTAATTGGAATCATGCCCCAGTGGTAATCCTATTATGCTACTGGCGCTGTAGTAGTGGTCTAAAATCACACAGAGCCAAAAGGCAAGTACTAGATTTCTTCCACGCCCAACATTTTAAGGATTTTGGAGTTTTCAAGGAGCAGAACCCGAATCTAAATTCTTTTTGGATTGTTGCGGGTCCCATTTCGGTTTAAGATTAAACACGAACTCTAACTATGTCTTTAGTTGACAAGTCAAGATGGCTCAATAGTTCATCTTACGGTGTTGTCAACTAAATAATGTAGCTTCAAACGCCAACTGGAAAGCATAATTTTCTCTTCTATTCCTGCGTAGGGATATGTGCGTACATGCGCTCCGTTATAATAATAAAAAATGAAAATTTCATTTGTTATTGTATGTAGTTAAACTTGTTTGGCCCGTCGAGGTCAAGCATTGGTCTATCTTGACTAGAATATCTGATTACAAAATGAGATACACGTACATGAAATAATTCGTAGAAATTCAAAATTCTGACCGGAAATGAGATACAAAACTCAGATGAACCGCACCCGAGACCACCAATAATCATGATCTGGACGACCTGATTATGAGTTTTCTTTCTCTTTTCTTTCTCTTCAAAACAGTTTTCTCTATCTTTTATATCAGTTTTCTCTCTCTTCAACCCACTTTCTTCTCTTTCATACATTATTCACCTCTTAATTGCAACTCACTACTAACTTATCTTTCTCTTACACATTATTTCGGGATTGATCTTTAAAAAAAATTATAAAAATTTCTAAAAATCAAAACAATCGTGTTGGGTCGACAACCTGGACTACCGCCTGAGAAGTTAGATTGCTAGCTTGTCCTGTCATCTCAACTCTTACGTCATCTTGGTTAAATTCGTGCACATTTCGTAGGCAAAGCTATACTTTATCGAACAAAAAATGGTTAATTGTTTGGGTGACTTCAAACTTGACATAATTAGTTATTTACATTCCTATTTCAATTATTTTCTTCCGTTTATCTACATTTCCATTTTATGCACCTGCGTCATTAGCAAGTTCATTCTTCGCCAATTTTGTTAGAATTTTTACAATCTATATCATAAAATGTCCTTAATGTTAAAAAAACAAAAAAGAAGAAAAATTATCAAACTCCAACGTTATTATCCCCTCTCTCACATTTTCTCCTCTCTCTCCAATTCTCTTTCTTCTCTCTCCAGTCCTCTCTTTTCTCATGTTCCCAATTCCCTCTCTCAAGATCTCTCTCTAATCTCTCCTTCCACTACAACTGTTGCCTTCACTAGCAACGAATACCTGGCCCGACGGCAACTCTCCCTGCTCCACCACTGTCGCGCATCGTCAGCGGGCTGAGAGGAGAGAAGTTAGGAAAAGAGAGAGATGACTAGAGAGATGAGAGAGAGAGGAGAGAATTGAAGAGAGAGAGGAGAGAGAACTGGAGAGGAGAGAACTAGAGAGAGTAGAGAGAGGAGAGAAGTGAGAAGAAGAGGAACTAGAGAGAGAATTGGAAAGAGAGGATAAAAGAGAGGATTTGGGGTTTTTTCGATTTTTATTTTTTGGTTTCTATTTAACATCAGATGTATTTTTAAATTTAGATTGCGTAAATTACGAAAAATGTAACACAATTAAATAGAATTGGTGTACTCGGAAGAAAATAGTTGAAATACGGATGTAAAAAAACTAATTGTGTCCCGTTTGAGGTACCCCGAATAATAAACCCACATTTGAAATAGCTTATGTATTAGTATTTATGTAATCCTTAATTAATTACTAGTAATAAGTTCTAAGACTACTAAACTACCAATAGACTTATTTGGTAGCCGAAGTCTTTCGGTTGGGCCCGTCATGTACATTTTATCCTTGATAGGTCCAGAATTTTCTGTTCCCCGGTGTTTTTATCGTTCCGAAAAAAACAAGGCTTTACATCTCCAAGTGAAGCTAGCAACCAGGAGTCATGAGGAAGAAAATAAAATTTGCAGGTTCCCCCACCAATATATCACTACAATATATCTCGGGGACTATTATTCGTCGCCCCAAAACTACTTAAATCGCCCCAAAAATGACCTTTTTGCCTTTAACAAATCAATTAATACTCATTTCGTCATGTATCTTTAAACAAGATTTTTGACTCGGTTTTACTAACATTTTTAGTACCAACACCACGAAATGTCTGGCGAAGCACCTAGATCAGGCGAGGTAACGGAGGTGGATTTTTTTTTCGACTCGGGCGTCTGACTAAGACGCCTGTATCATCGTGGAGGCGTCTGGCTAAGACGCCTCCATCATGATGGAGGCGTCTTAGCTAGACGTCTCATTTTTTTTAATTTTTTTTGTCAAATTAAAATTATGCGGTGTGTTATCTCAAATTATTTGACGTTCTTTTGCAAGTTTTCGGTGGTTACCCTGTTGGATTACAATGAGTTTTTTTGCAAGTGATTAAGATTCATAAAAATTTCAGATCCAACATTTTTTAAGATCCAAAATCCCCCAGCGGTAAAACATCTGACTTACAAATACCACCTCGACAGGTCGTTCGGGGGTTTTGGATTTTGCAATTATTGGATCTGGAAATTTTTGAATTTTCGGTGTACCGAAGGGGTATCAGTCATCCGAATATAGTAATTATTAACTTATTAATTAATTAATTTAACAATTATCTAAATTTATAATCAATTATCATTTTAATAAAAAAATAAAAAATTACAGGCGTCCGACGGGAGCCGCCCCGCGTAGGAGAGAGGCGTCTGACTAAGACGCCTTCCCCATGGGGGAGGCGTCTTAACCAGACGCCCGTCCCATAGGCGGGGCGTCTGGATAAAACGCCCCCCATGGGGGGCGTCTTACCCAGACACCCCTCTCCTACGTGGGGCGGCTCCTTCAGACGTCCGTAATTTTTTATTATTTTTTTATTAAAAAGATGTTAGATATTTTATCAGATTCGAGTACGTCAGGGCGTCCGTTGGCTCATTACTGACCTCCAAAACAATATTTTTTATGATTATAAGAGGAAGATGAAGAGAGATGTGTGATAGGAGAGTAAAATGTCGCATTATAGCAGTAGAAATGAGAGAATGACAAAATGGTAATCTGTTGGGACGATTTAAGTAGTTTTAGAACGACGAATAGTAACTCAGTATATATATGTATGCTAGTTTTTTTAATGGTAATTACTTTTCGAGTTGATGTCTTGTTTGACGAGCGCTTCGGTTTCAAAATGTGCACTCTAATAAGTTTGGCACGTTCGTAATGGTACCCTCATCCGAACTTTTTTTAATACATTATTTCTTAAGTTAAGCCTCACCTGGTCCGTGATTTTCTTTTTGGCACGAAAGTTTTTGAATTAGATGATACGTGTGAAAGTATAATTGGACTGAATAGGATATACACAGAAAATCGGCAAACATAAAAAATAAGCATACAATTAAACCATCGATGGAAAATCTTCTATATACTGTGAGAAGAAAATTAAAATACAGTTGAATCCAGGCAAGCAAACGGTTTCCAACATGAATATTTTCACAAGTTTGTGAAATTTGGTCAGTCGCCCACCTATTTAAACTCATATTCGTATTTAGATGAAACAAAAGTGAAAACTAGCACCACATTTATGCAAAGTTCCCCTATATAATTCGTCAATTCCGCAACAGAGAAAGAAACGGTTAGTCATGAGGACTGCACTCGCCAAGCAATCAGCACAATTTCAGCTCATCACGTATACAATCTCCCACAAAATCTCGTCCGTCCATTCCAACCTACATCCTCGAGAAGGGTCTTGATTGGTGTACTCCTCACTGGTTTCTAGACGATGGGGATGGTCGGAGGAAACGACGCTGAAGCCAGGAAAAGTTCCGTCGTCGTCGCGAGCGTTTTGTTGTTTCTCGTGAGCGTCGCCGGTGGGTCGGTGCTGACGTGGTGGATACTCCGGTTCTACCCATCGAACGAGCAGCAGTGGATGGCGCCCGTTGGGCTGGTGTTGTTCAGCACGCCTATCTTGGTCTGGCTGTCGGTGGCCTTCTCAGAGTTGATCGACAAGTTCGAACGGTTGCAGGTGACCGGAGGTCACCCACCGGAGTTGCCGCCTGAGTGCCATGTGTAGCGGGTGATTATGCTTAAAATAAAGACGAACAAAGATCATAAGGTAATTGTTAATGTCGTACGTACCATATATGATTTTCGAGAAGAATGGGTGAAATGTAATATTGTTGAATTTCATAGGTTATGTATTTTCTCTTTCTTTTTTGGAAGTTTTTCCATGCCAATCGAAGTAAATTTCCGGTTGCGATTGGACACAATTGGCTGGATTGTGTATTCTCACGTGAATGTTGGCTCTGGCTGGTGGTTTATTAATGTGTTTTCTTGAGGGTTTTGTTAATCTCGAGTTGCGTGTTTTGGCAAATGGAAACTGGTTACGTTCTGAACTTGTGCTTAATAAATACACAAGTGGGTTTGCTGATGTGCATGTGAGGACTGAGGAAGGTGAGCGGTGAGACTGGGGGAGGCAATACCAGATAGGTACCAATTGGGGATGAAAAGTAGTGTTTGTGAATGTATTTCCTGAGCAGTTAACTGTGGGAGTTGGGAACTGTATGAGCCCTTTTGTAATCCCAAGCAGGTGAGATATGCAAAAGAGATTGCACTACTACTTGTTTGACGGATTTCAAAAGGCAGGTTTTGTAAATAATATCTGGAAGCGGGTTGATTGCACGACTACTTGTTTGACGGTGACGGGTTTCAAAAGGCAGGTTTTGTAAATATATCTGGAAGCGGGTTGACGGGTCGGTCGGGTCGAAAATTGCGGCCTTGACTCAAATCTAACGGGTCAGGTTTTGCAGGAACAGACTTGATATGTCCCATTTACAACCCTCGGTGAATGTCTGATCGAGTCATGTGCACTGTTGGATTCAAATCTAAGACTAAGATTTCTCAATTTGTAGATAATTGATCCCCTCAATCAAAAATTGACTAAATAATTTACTAGTGTCGATTAAGGTGGAAAGGTCACGGGCAAGAAATAAAACGGTATCATCTGCACTTGTAGATGGAATTAAGATAAACCATAATTAGAAGTGTTAATGTAACATCCCGAAACAGCGAAAATTTAAAAATTTATAATCAAGACACAGGAACTCAATAATCAAAGACGGGACTGTTACTTCTCATAAAACAAATAGCGGTACACAAAAATTACATCAGAGTTTGTCAAAATGATACATGATTACAACAAAACGACAACAGAAGATAAAACGTAATCATGTCGACCTCAGCGGTCCGAGAAGAGGATCCAACTCCAAAATGTGCGTGCCCGCCGATCACCACCCAACTGGACCTACTGCGGTCCTGAAAAATATATAACAACGATGCCTGAGTTTCCAGAAGGAAACCTCGTATGCCAACTCACCTATATGCATGCATTACACAAATGAACCTATCATACTAGTAGCATGTCATGACATCGACATAAAGTAAAACAGTTCCCCCGAAGGGTAAAACGGGACATCAGTCTGACAGTCAACATCGGGTCTCCCGCGGAGACCTACTGCAGGCACATGCAGCCTTACAGCACGCGACATCGCACCCCCCACACGCAGCTATACTACTCAAGGGTTCGGCAGGGAGCCTCTGTCACGCCTACGCGCCGATAGAATACAGATCTGCAAATCTCTGTGGTCGGAGCCACTGGGACCAACGGGGCCGTCGCCCGGAAGGTATAACCACAACATCTCGATAGGTGCCCAGTCGAGGAATCAACATAACTGGAACAGCCTCGGCCCAACAATCATCATCGCCGGCACAACCTCGGCGGCATCACCGGCACAGCATCGGTGGTCCATCACAACGTCCGACAGAGCATCGGACGGGTCCAGACCGAAGTCTGCCAGGTCATCAGGCTACACGAGCCGCAAACACCAACCGCGTCGCTATAAAAGCAGGGCAGCGACCTCCGTAGCCCGAAGGCCGGTAGTCACCTCACCCAACGCCAGTTGCGTGCCCGCACAAACATCAACATTGGGATCCGTGATCCCTCAGGCCTGCTATACTACAATAAGTCCAATCAATCAATCATCTTAGTCACAGTCCATACATGGAGGTGACGTGTCCCGAACACCCACACTCTTCCCAACAGCGGTCCCTGGGCAGGCACGCGGAAACGCGCCACCGTCACCTCCCGGCTCACGCACAAGGCGAGGACACGGGTTTCCGTGGACAAAGTTGACATTCAAAAAGGGATCCAGGAATTCTGTCCTGGGCCCAAACGGTCGACCGGAAGAGGTGATTCGGTCGACCGGTTCCAGAAAGGAATCGGTCGACCGTACGCCTAACACGGTCTACTGCTGCGCTCAAAACACAATCCCCAACGGTCTACCGAAGGTCTAAAACCGGTCGACCGAACGAGGTCAAAATCCGGAGTCTGATCAACATCAAAATCAAACTATCGGTCGACCGACTCAGGGGTCCCGGTCGACCGAAAACTAACATGACATTTCTACATCATTTTAAACTATCGGTCGACCGACTCAGGGGTCTCGGTCGACCGATAACAGATAGGGTCAACCTATTATTCTACGTCATATAACGGTCGACCGAAATAAAACCAACGTCCGAACATCATGCATAATAAACCAATAAACTTAAGTTCCGGTCGACCGAACCCAAGGACACGGTCGACTGAAACACAACAGACAGACAAAATACATGCATTCGGTCGACCGCCCGAAGGGTCCGGTCGACCGTTGGTCGTCTTCAACCTCGCGTCAGCCGAGGTTTCTGAAGGGAATGTGTTCTGAAAGTTTTACTTTTAAATGTCAATTATTATGAATTGAATGAGAAATCATTTTGTTCCTTGTTTATGTTATTCATCTTTTAGAAGTGTTAAGGAAGAGGCTCTTGGTCCTTAACCGTAGAGCTCTAAAAGATATTGGTTTACATAAAACAAAAGATATTCGCAATCATGGTAATTAACATGGAACATTAATTACCGAGTTAAGATTGTCGTGTTGGTCATAGATCATTGTAGCTCTACAAGTGAGTGACAACACGGGTATGCAAAAGAGGAAAATATTACTTTTGTATACTGAATAGACCTAATAAGTAAAATATTATAGAAATGTGTTTCTGTGTCATTAATATTTTACTGTGTCTTTGGTCCTTTGATATGAGACTTATATCTAATCACTTAAGGAATACTTAATTAGATCAGTGTCTTGAACTATCGATCAGTGTAGTGTAAAGACATTGGTTGGTTAAGTACAACTTTTGTTGGAGAAGATAGTTAGTCAAAAGATTATCATTGCCCCTCTTAATTGAGTGATGATATTAGTGGGCCCATTGATAAAGCAAAGTTATAATGTGCACAATGTGATTTGAGTTAAGTCACATATTTATAACTAGCTTAAAGAGATCAAGAAATGAATACTAATACAAAGATGACACAATACTACTTTGTGTGTATTCTTAATATCATGCGGCAAGGGACGGACACAAGTGGTGCACTCCATCACTAAATGGATCGGGTTTTGGTTCGAGTGGAATTAAGACATCTAACTAATTGGGAGCTATAATGTGTAGCTAGATACCGCTTATAGCTTGTGATATTAAGCTCTTAATATCACTGCCAACTTAGTTTAGATCCTCTCATAGGTCACACCGCAAAAACCGTGAAACAAGAAGCTTGATTTTTGGTTCATATGATGTGTCGGGTTTCTCATAGAAAATATGACACATGTGGTGAACAAGTAAAATCAATTATGTTGTATATAAACATAATTAGAGTCATGATAAATTCATATGAGATGCATATATTATGGGGTGCAATAATTTATTGTTGCATAGGATAATACATTGCATAAGTTGTGAATTTGCTAAAACCCCCCTTAAGTTCAAATTTTGTTGGAAATAAATCCAAAATTTGAAATAGGCAAAATCAGGTAGAAGTTCGGTAATCCGTTGAGGTTCGGTCGACCGAAGGATCTATGGATCGGTCAACCGAACGTGGAACGGATAATCGTAATAGATTGACCGAACTTGACCAAAGTGCCTGGAACTTTGGTACGGTGTACCGAACCAGAAACGGTCGACCGAACAATGTCAAGTTCCGATATTTTCGGTTAACCGAATTGCACTCGGTCTTACACGTGAATGGGTCCGATCGGTTAAGGAGAATTTTTCCCCTTAAGATTCGGTCATCCGTCACGTACTCGGTTAAACGATCGTGACAAATTCGGTTAACCGAGTGGGTCTCGGTAAACCGAACAGCGGTCGATTTTCTGCCTTTGATTATTAAGAGATTAATTTGATTGATGGTTGGATTAGCTCCAAACTTGGTCAAACGTTTTGTGGGTGCATGTAATACATTAAGGAATTAATTTATGAGAGAAAATGTAAAGAAAAACGTGACTAAAGAATAGCCATGATTAAGAGTAAGATTGGAACCTATAAATAGGTCCTTATTCTCCCTAATTGGGACACACAATTCAATAATTATTTTCTCTCTTAATTCACCACAAAATCTCACGAAAATTCTCTTAGTTTTCTAAGTCTTTGGAAGGAGAAATCTCAGAGGCTAAGGAAGGGGTTTGTAACTAGATTCTAAGCTTGTTTGGAGATCGATTGGCTAGCTCCTTTCTCTCCAACCTTGTTTAGGGTTTCGGTGAACACTCGGAGGCATCCGGCGCAACGAGAAGCGAAGATTGGCTTCCTCAACGTCTCTGAAACGTCAAGAAGTTTTTGAGAACTTCTAGGTATGAATTTCGGAGTCCCTTTGTGTTTGTTTTAATAAGTTTTTGAAACTAGTTGTTAAAACAAACCGATGCATGCATAAATAAATCGAAGAAAATTGTAATAGATCCTTATTATACATGAAAATTCGAAAAATATATATGTATAATTAAACATGAAATCCTACAGTGGTATCAGAGCATAGGGTTCAATTTTCTCATGATTTATGGCTGTAAACAAATTTAGTTTACCATCTAGGATTTAAACAATTCGTTTTACCGGTTTTTCGGTCTTTAAATGTTTGTTGAAATAATTCTTTATAATAATTCGTTTTAAATGTTTTGAATGTTTAAAACATGTCATGTAATTATTATAATTATGATTTAGACATAAGTCTAACTTGCAATAATTTCGTTTTAAGTATAAACGACTATTTTGTAAGAGAATCAACAAAACCGAAAAACTGCGATTCATCTTTCCATTGGAAATTGGATGGACAGCGGTTCATAATTAATTTTTGAATTATGGATGCATGAAAAACGTTTTTAATGGATTTCAAAATGTTTTTCAAAGAATTGTTTGGGATTCTAGATGCTTGATAAACTTGGTTGGATAGTTTATAGCGATATTGCGTGCATGGATGCTCGAGTTGTTTTTGCAGGAATTGTGAGTTTATATGTTCCAAATCAGCGATTGTGAATGTATGTTATTATTATAATACAGGGGCTTATGTATGTAAAAGCCAAAATTCTCTCTATTTCTATCTTTTAGATAGTTGCATTTGCATATGAGAGGTTTTTACATAGGACTTGCACTAGTCGATTTTTTTTATCGAATGTGAGGAGCATGTTTATTTTCTGTAAAATCTACATCTCCAGTGCAAGAGGAAGTCGCCGCTGTAGCGCATCGATCGAGGATCGGGGATCGAGGATCAAGGATCGACGAGAACATATAAACTCACACGATGTAGATTGTGTGAATGTTTAATTTCCTGTTTTTAATTTCTGCTATGCATGTGATGAATGTGGTGAATGTTAGGATGTGTATGAATATTAATATGCATGATAACCTAAAATTCTAAATCACATGTAAATATATGAAATTGTCCAACAAAAATTAAGAATAAATTTCCTTCTTATTTCATCCACTAGCAGCCATTCATCGAGGGATACTCTGCTCGCCCTTAGCGAGAGATAGCTCCCTCTATCTTTGGGAATAGTGGGAGATATAAAGGTTGTCTGTTGTTGTGTCACAATTAAATATATGAGGTGTGTTTCACCCTAGTGAACCCAAGTATGTTTAGTTGTGAATACAATAGATAAACGTATCTCATATCAAATGAAAATAAGTTTTCTTAACATTACCTAGAGCCCTCGCTCGGTTTTGGGAAAAAGTTTTTCTTACGAGGATATGTCGTATTCCCTCATAATTAAAACGACAAGAGTCACAAGAGTTTGAAGATGCTAAATGTTGCTAAAATTCAAAAAGGTTGTGATTAGAAAATGTTTTCTTACCTTGATATTGTAATGTATTCGATAGCCCTTAGCTAGTCTATATTACAATTGATGAGATCTTGGATTGTTGCATTTATGGGCAAAACTTTTATTTGCAATATTTACATTTATATATTCGATATATGTATGCATGTGTATTAAAACATAAAATTGGCATTAAAACCTGTATAATTTATTTTGTAGAAATGTCTAATATCCAACCAATTGTGCGATCTATGATCGAAAAGAATCCTTTGCAAAATGATGGCTCAAACTTCATGAAATGGCAACTCAATCTTAACATCGTGTTGAGGTTTGAAAAACTATCTCATATTTTGGATGGTGAAATCCCAAAATTGAATGAGAAGACAACCGATAATGAGAAGGAGGCGATAGCCAAGTGGGAAGACCAAGAGAACCAAGTTCACGGTCTAATGTTGGCATCCATGGGTGACTCGCTTCAAGCGAAATACTTGGATTCAAAACCCAAGAAGACCATGGAGGCTTTAACAAAGATGTTCATGGATAGTGCCCGAAAGGAGCGCTATAAGACCACCATCGCACTCACAAGGTGCCATATAGCGGAGGGAACATCGGTATCTATGCATTTTCTCACGATGCAAGGATACCTTGAGAAATTGTCGAAGCTCTCTTCTCCAATGCCCGAGGACATTGCCGAAGATCTGATTCTTGGCTCTCTAGCCCCGTCCTTCAAGGACTTTGTGATGCACTATCATGTGCGTGAAAAAGGGGTGAGTCTTGAGGAGCTTCACAACGCTCTCAAAACGGCTGAAGTTGACATGGGCAAAGGTCAGGACATCACGTCCTAGCCGTCCATGAGAGGAGCAAAAAGATCAACAAAGGTAAAGGCAAATTTACCAAAGATACGTCAATCAAGAGCAAGGGAGTAGAAGGTACTCATGGGAGTGCCTCAAGGGGGAAATCTTTAAAATCTCCAACTCCCAACACGGAGTGCTTTCACTGCGGTGAAAAGGGACACATCCGACCGAATTGCCCCAAGTACAAGGAAGACCTTGAAAATGGGATGATTGAACGTAGGCGTCCGAGAAGCGCCATAGGTATGTTTGTTATTGAGATAAATTTAATCACCTCTATCCTTGATTTGGTAATGGTTACCGGATCTTGTGCTCACATAATTTTGATGTGCAGCTATTGAAGGATAGGAAGGAACTCGTGGAGAACGAGATGATATTGAAGATTGGAAATAGTACAACCATCGCTTCGATTGTACAAGATTCTATGGAGCTTCAATAGTCTAGTGATTTAAATTTATGCTTTGAAGAATGTTTGTTATATGCCTTCGATTAGCAAGAACATTTCTGTATCAAGTTTTAGATATGGATAAATTTTAATAAATATTTTAATTCTTGCTTGTCTATATCGAAGAATGGAATTTTCTATGCAAATACATTCATATAGAATGATTTCTATTTGCTTGAAATAAATAATAAACAAACTCAAACAAACAATAACAAAAGAGAAACTAAGATAACTCACGTGAATGATACAATCTTGTAGCACTATCGGATTGGTCAAATAAATGACCAAGAGACCTTTCAAGAAGAAAGGAACGAAAACGAATAACTAATTGGATATGATACATTCTAATGTATGTGGTCCGATAAGTACAAGTGCAAGAGACGGTTTAAGGTACTTCATTTTGTTCACGGACAACTATAGTCATTATGACTATATTTGTCTAATGGGAAGCAAAAGTGAATTCTTTGACAAGTTCAAGGAATTCAAGGATGAAGTAATGAACCGACTCAACAAGAATATTGAGTCTCTATGAACGGTTCGTAGGGGTGAGTGCTTAGGATACCTAATTTGACTCATTCCTAAAGTAGGAATATGATATTGCTCGACATGGTTCGATCAATAATGAGTCAATTTAAATTGCCGATTTACTTTTGGAATTATGCACTACAAATAATGACAAACTCACTAAATAATGTTTCATCCAAATCCATGGAGAAAATGGTTTATGAGCTATGGAGTTGAAAGACACCTAAGCTCAACTTTCTCAAGATTTGGGGTTGTGAGGTCTACGTCGAGAAATTGATGTCGACCAAACTTCAACCAAAAACGGATTAAGTGCTTCTTTATAGGTTATCCTCGTATGACAAGAGGATACTACTTTTGATATATCACCTCCAATCGAAAGGTTGTAGAGAGAGAGATATGTTTTTCTGGAATTTCTGGAAAAGATAGAAAAGTAGTGGGAGTAGAGTTGAGCTTGAGAAAACTCAAGATACTCTACAAGATCATGATGAGAATGTTGCATTCAAGATCATGAAGGCCCAGCCGAGATTCATTTGGTTAGTTGGAGCATGAGTGAGAGATCCTTATAAGAAATTGTGAGAGAATCTCAATCATCCTCACCTGGTGTGCGTTCGAGAGTCGAACATGAACCTATTCCTCAAGAAATTGTGGAAGAAGTTCGAGAGACACGAAAAGAACCAAAAGAACTAAGAAGGTCAATGAGGGAAAGGAAGAAACCCAATAAATATGTGGGACTTCATGAGATCATGGTACTAGATACCAAAGATCCCTCAACCTTCCAAGAAGCAATGGTAAGAGAAGACTCCAAACAATGGCTTAAGGCCATGGAATCCGAAATAAGATCCATGTATGATAATTAAGTGTAGAACTTGATGTGCCTTCCTCAAGAGAAAATGCCATTAAGTATAAATGGGCTTTTAGGAGGAAGATAGACATAGATAGTAACTTGACAACCTACGAAGCAAGGCTTGTAGCAAAAGTTATACTCAAATTCAAGAAATTGACTTTGATGAAATTTTTGAGAAGTTGTCATATTAAAATCTATTCGGATTATGCTCACTATTACCGCATTTCACAATTGTGGGATATGGAAGATGGATATCGAAATGGCGTTCCTTAAACAGGAACTTGGAGGAGGATATGTACATGGTACAACCTCAAGGTTTTGATGATCCAAATAATAGCGAGAAGAAATGCAAGTTTCGAGAATCCATTTGTGGATTGAAACAAGCATCGAGGAGTTGGAACGAACGCTTTGACGAAGAGGTGAGGGAGATTCACTTCATTCAAAGTAAAGGAAAACCTTGTTGATACAAGGAGATTACTGGGAGCCATGTAGTACTTCTGATCTCATATGTCGATGACATATTGCTCGTGAGCAATCATATACCTTAGCATTAGCAAACGAGAAATTTCATTGAAGTCGGCATTTCAATGAAAAGAAAAGGATGAGGCTCAACCTATCTTGAGAATCAAGATACATTGAGATACATCCCGTAGACTCATTGGCTTCAGTCAACGTGCATACATTGACAAGGTCTTTGAAATATTCAGGGTGAACAATTCCGATATGGACATGCCAATAAGTATGAGTATAGGTGTGCAACTCAAGAAGTCTCAATGTGCTCAATCACACAAAGACTTGGAGTACATGAAGGTATCCCTTATGCTTCGGCAAAAGGAAGGACCATGTACACAATGACTTGCACAAGACTCAATATCTCGTATGCTCTAAACGTGACAAGTGGTCACCAATCCAACGCAAGTCCTAATCGTAGGATTGCGGTCAAGAATATTCTGAAGTACCTTAACCGGACTAAAGATAATGTTCTTGTTTATGGAAGACAAAGGAGAAAATAGCCGAGGGCTGTTTTGATGCAATTCTTATAGGAATTCTAGACAATAAGAGGTTGGAGTGATGATGCGTCATCATTATCAAAGGTGGAGGTATGAGCTAGTGTAGTTAGGAGTAATATCACTACAGCTAACTCAACCACCAACGAAAGACAAAATAAATAAATGGGTGGACACAACAGTGACACAACTGATCCATTCAACAAACCTTCATACCAAGCTAAGAGACGAAATATATTTCGAGTCCATGGATCCGAGGATCCATGTGGATTGGCTTGATAGGTGATTTAGGAAGGTTACCCTAGTTATTAATGTTTTATACATTGAGAATGTATGTGAAAGAAAACTTTGATAACAAGTGGGAGATTGAAGGGAATGTGTTCTGAAAGTTTTACTTTTAAATGTCAATTATTATGAATTGAATGAGAAATCATTTTGTTCCTTGTTTATGTTATTCGTCTTTTAGAAGTGTTAAGGAAGATGCTCTTGGTCCTTAACCGTAGAGCTCTAAAAGATATTGGTTTACATAAAACAAAAGATATTCGCAATCATGGTAATTAACATGGAACATTAATTACCGAGTTAAGATTGTCGTGTTGGTCATAGATCATTGTAGCTCTACAAGTGAGTGACAACACGGGTATGCAAAAGAGGAAAATATTACTTTTGTATACTGAATAGACCTAATAAGTAAAATATTATAGAAATGTGTTTCTGTGTCATTAATATTTTACTGTGTCTTTGGTCCTTTGATATGAGACTTATATCTAATCACTTAAGAAATACTTAATTGGATCAGTGTCTTGAACTATCGATCAGTGTAGTGTAAAGGCATTGGTTGGTTAAGTACAACTTTTGTTGGAGAAGATAGTTAGTCAAAAGATTATCATTGCCCCTCTTAATTGAGTGATGATATTAGTGGGCCCCTTGATAAAGCAAAGTTATAATGTGCACAATGTGATTTGAGTTAAGTCACATATTTATAACTAGCTTAAAAAGATCAAGAAATGAATACTAATACAAAGATGACACAATACTACTTTGTGTGTATTCTTAATATCATGCGGCAAGGGACGGACACAAGTGGTGCACTCCATCACTAAATGGATCGGGTTTTGGTTCGAGTGGAATTAAGACATCTAACTAATTGGGAGCTATAATGTGTAGCTAGATACCGCTTATAGCTTGTGATATTAAGCTCTTAATATCACTGCCAACATAGTTTAGATCCTCCCATAGGTCACACCGCAAAAACCGTGAAACAAGAAGCTTGATTTTTGGTTCATATGATGTGTCGGGTTTCTCATAGAAAATATGACACATGTGGTGAACAAGTAAAATCAATTATGTTGTATATAAACATAATTAGAGTCATGATAAATTCATATGAGATGCATATATTATGGGGTGCAATAATTTATTGTTGCATAGGATAATACATTGCATAAGTTGTGAATTTGCTAAAACCCCCCTTAAGTTCAAATTTTGTTGGAAATAAATCCAAAATTTGAAATAGGCAAAATCAGGTAGAAGTTCGGTGATCCGTTGAGGTTCGGTCGACCGAAGGATCTATGGATCGGTCAACCGAACGTGGAACGGATAATCGTAATAGATTGACCGAACTTGACCAAAGTGCCTGGAACTTTGGTACGGTGTACCGAACCAGAAACGGTCGACCGAACAATGTCAAGTTCCGATATTTTCGGTTAACCGAATTGCACTCGGTCTTACACGTGAATGGGTCCGATCGGTTAAGGAGAATTTTTCCCCTTAAGATTCGGTCATCCGTCACGTACTCGGTTAAACGATCGTGACAAATTCGGTTAACCGAGTGGGACTCGGTAAACCGAACAGCGGTCGATTTTCTGCCTTTGATTATTAAGAGATTAATTTGATTGATGGTTGGATTAGCTCCAAATTTGGTCAAACGTTTTGTGGATGCATATAATGCATTATGGAATTAATTTGTGAGAGAAATTGTCATAAAACCGTGGCTTAAGAATAGCCATGATTAAGAGTAAGATTGGAACCTATAAATAGGTCCTTATTCTCCCTAATTGTGACACACAATTCAATAATTATTTTCTCTCTTAATTCACCACAAAAACCCACGAAAATTCTCTTAGTTTTCTAAGTCTTTGGAAGGAGAAATCTCAGAGGCTAAGGAAGGGGTTTGTAACTAGATTCTAAGCTTGTTTGGAGATCGATTGGCTAGCTCCTTTCTCTCCAACCTTGTTTAGGGTTTCGGTGAACACTCGGAGGCATCCGGCGCGGCGAGAAGCATCCCCAACGTCTCCGAATCTTCAAGAAGTTTTTGAGAACTTCTAGGTATGAATTTCGGAGCCCTTGTTTGTTTGAATAGAGTTTTGATACTAGATGTTAAAACAAATCAATGCATGCATGAAATAAATCAAAGAAAATTGTAATTGATCCTTATTATACATAAAAATTTCGAAAATATATATGTATAATTAAACATGAAATCCTACACGGTCGACCGAAGGATCTGTGGATCGGTCAACCGAATATGGAACGGATAGTCATATTTGATTGACCGAACTTGACCAAAGTGCCTGGAACTTTGGTACGGTGTACCGAACCAAAATCGGTCGACCGAATAATGTTAAGTTCCGATATTTTCGGTTAACCGAATGGCACTCGGTCTTAGACGAGAATTCGTCCGATCGGTTAAGGAGAATTTTTCCCTTTAAGAATCGGTCATCCGTCTAGTACTCGGTCAACCAATCGTGACATATTCGGTTAACCGAATGGGTCTCGGTCAACCGAACATCGATTGATTTTCTGCCTTTGATTATTAAGAGATTAATTTGATTGATGGTTGGATTAGCTCCAAACTTGGTCAAACGTTTTGTGGGTGCATGTAATACATTAAGGAATTAATTTATGAGAGAAAATGTAAAGAAAACGTGGCTAAAGAATAGCCATGATTAAGAGTAAGATTGTAACCTATAAATAGGTCCTTATTCTCCCTAATTGGGACACACAATTCAATAATTATTTTCTCTCTTAATTCACCACAAAATCCCACGAAAATTCTCTTAGTTTTCTAAGTCTTTGGAAGGAGAAATCTCAGAGGCTAAGGAAGGGGTTTGTAGCTAGATTCTAAGCTTGTTTGGAGATCGATTGGCTAGCTCCTTTCTCTCCAACCTTGTTTAGGGTTTCGGTGAACACTCGGAGGCATCCAGCGCAACGAGAAGCGAAGATTGGCTTCCTCAACGTCTCTGAAACGTCAAGAAGTTTTTGAGAACTTTTAGGTATGAATTTCGAAGTCCCTTTGTGTTTGTTTTAATAAGTTTTTGAAATTAGTTGTTAAAACAAACCGATGCATGCATAAATAAATCGAAGAAAATTGTAATAGATCCTTATTATACATGAAAATTCGAAAAATATATATGTATAATTAAACATGAAATCCTACAGTTTCTTCACCAAAACTCAACGTCGGAGAGGTCTCCGACCTCCTCCGACCGACCAACACAACCCTCTCATGAGGGTTAACGATAAAACCACACTAGAGAGCGGCATACCTCAAGCAAAGACGACGAACCGCCGGAGCTCGCTCACGCACGTCGCCTCCGGTGACCTTCACGCTCGACCTCCTCCGCACACCTCACGCCGCTGGAAGCTCCCGAGCACCCTCTGGTTCGCAAGAAGGAGAGGAACGAATGAGGGTAGAAGTGAAATGAAAATGAGAGAGGGAGAGAGAGAAAACATTATAAACTCAACACACCCCTCCTCGCTATAGTACCCGCACACTCACACCATCACCTACACCTCATACCTCCTCCATTCCCACGCAATCACCTGTTCACGTGCCTCTTCCCCATGCAAAACCCACCTTAATCCGAGATTAACCCCTAAACGGGGTTAGGGTTCTAACAGTTAATCCCTTTAACCAGTCCATTACGATCCCTTTAACCAGTTCGTTACAAATAAAAAACAAAAGAAGCAAAGAAAGTTTTAACAATATATATACGTGCTAGTGTTACTTAATTATCATCCTCCCATTTATGTATGAGGTTTCTCGTCGAGTGATAAATAAAGGTAGAGAGAGTCACAAAATAAAGTTTAAGATATCATTAGTCTGATCGATCTCTTTATAATATATTTTTTATTTTTTTAAATATTATTATGAGAATACAAAACAATCTTATAAGTAGTGTTTTTTATTTTATCTAAGCAGTTTTGACACGATGAACAAAAATATGTTTCAAATAACTAATACCGGCCAGCGTCTGGAAGCTGGAACTGGAAGGATACCTGAACGCGCAAAATGAAATCCAAAAGCTAGTTTCTTAAATAATTCGTCCATTTTATGCTTCTTTGTATTTCTTTTGTTTTGTCATTTCCTTATATTGATATAATTTGTCCAATTCCTTTCGTATTCTCACGGGAACATGAAATAAATATATTGACAAATAAAAAGATGAGACTAACATTTTGCGATAAGATATATTTGCTGAGGGGAATGTGAGTTATAGCCGATAGCCCGATCCAATTCACAACGCCTCCTTCCTAATGATATTTAGTTATACCTATTGAAATTGTTATACATTAAAGATTTAAAACTTAATTCTTAATAAATTTTCAAAATTTCAAGGCAGACGACTGACCCCATGCCCCCTTGATTCCGTCCGTGTATATAGGAGAATTATCTGATGCATCTGGATGCACCAACATGTTTGGTAAGAACTCCAATTTCGACCTTACATTCTTAATCTTACAGTTAATGCCAAAAACCATTTCGAAAACACATAAAATCAATCTTTATGTAGGCCCTACATATATGCTCTTTTTCATAAACCAACGAACCTACCATTTGTAGGTTTGCAAATTAGAAAATTTGAGCTCGTAAATTTCAAGATACAATCAATGTATAAATGTTAGAGTGATATTCCTATAGTTTGTAGAGTATTATTATTATTATTATATAGTCAAGATCTAGTGAGTCAGGACTCATCTTACTGGTTTAAGTCACATTCAATCTCACCGTTAGATCTAAATTACTGTTATCCACGGATAATATTTATCTTAGATCATTTATTAGCATAACCACCTATTGTCTTAATCTATCTTACAATTTCAGATGAGTGGTGGATATGATGAGAGCTTAAAATAGAAACATTAAGCTTTGGGCTCACTAGAGAATTTTTGTATGTATATATGTATATTATATATATGAGGAGATCTACTACCCTTAAATTTTGTTGACATACAGTTACGTTTGACGATAAAATCAAATATAAACTCCAAATTGAAAATCAAAACCGTAGATCTTAATCTACAACTTATGTAGATTAAGAATATCGAAAATCATAAATTTTGGAACACGATTTACATAATATTTAAAGATATTACATCAATTTGAAGTTTAGATCTATGATTCATAGATTTACGATTTGAATTTTAAATTTGAAGTTTAGATTTGATTTTTTCGTCAAGCGCAACCGTGTGTCAACAAATTTTAAGGGTATTGGATCCCTCCTCTCTCTCTCTATATATATATACATAAATGATAAAGTGAACCCTGAGCTCTTTTAGCTTAAGTAAGTCCCATTAACATCCACCATCCAAATCAAATCTAAATGTGGATATGAGAACTTTTTTACTCACAAAATGATAAAATTGGAAATCAATCTTATACTCTCAAACCAAACCCACGTTTGTCCTCCCCAAATTCCCTACCTCGTCGGAGTCCCGTCGTCGTTCATCGTTCACGACGTCGTTCCTCCTCGTCGTCATCCGCTTGCTTGCCTTTCGCTCTGACGTTGGGAAAGTGTTGTTTTTTGGGGTTAGAGAGGAGGCAGGGTGGGTTGGGCGAGCGAAGGAGGGGCTGGTCTGGACGGGCGGAGAAGGGGAGGGTCTGGATCAGGTGGGTGAAGGAGGCTACAAGGCTTGGTGGTGGCTAGGCTGGTTGTCGGTGGGGTTGGTTGGGGACGAGGCACTGAGGGGGATGGTCGGAATATAGGTAAATATCAAATCCTATGAAATATCTCTACACCAATTCCTAATTCCTCTTTCATCATCTCATACAAAGCTGATAATTTAGTTTGAAATTTGGTTGAGTGTGCTTTGTATTGATGTGAAGGAGATTGAGGATAATTGTATATATGGACGTTAAAATATGATTGAGTTTGGTTTGCTTAGGTTTCATGAAATTGTTTTGTTCGTGGTTTTTATGTTTAGTAGGGGAGAGCAGTTACAGGTATGGGTCCGGACTGGATCCGACCCGTCTGGGTTCCGGTTCAGACCTTGGTGACAGACCGGTCCGGTTCAGTCTGGGTTTAGCTAATTTTTTAAATTTTAAAACAAGAAAATGGTTCTAGACTAGACCGGTCCGGTCTCCGGTCCGTAGGTGATCTGGGTCCAGTCTGGTCCGAGTCCGGACCAGTGCACACCCATATGGTTTAGTATGGAATTAGATTAAGCGAGTTTTTTTCAAGAGAGATGTAAAGAAGATTTGAATAGTAGATAAAATTTTATCAAGTTAGGTTGGTTTAGATTTGGTTGTGTTGGATATATTAGTATTGGTTGTGGTTTAGTCTGAAATTTGATTGAGCGAGCTTGCTTTATTTGCTGAGGGGAATGTGAGTTGGAACTGAATAAAAACTGTAATAAAAGCTGAATAAAAGTTTTCCAATGTTTAAGTTGGGTTCGTTTGTGTTGAATTATTGGTTACACTTTTGGTTGAAATCGATGGAATCAACTTCATTTGTTTTGGTTATGTTTGTGTTTTGTGGCTGGAGGGTCCAGTTGGACTTTGTAATGTTTCGAAACCAAGAACTTGAACTTCAGTGGAAGTGACCAAATGGAAAAGGTTGGGCTCTTTTGTATTCGGCGTTGTTAAAATTGTTCTTGAAGCATCATGTCTTGTTCTGGTAGATAAATGGGAGTATCTAGTTTTGTTACAATGCTCTTGTCTTGATATTGCTCTTTAAAACCCAAGTAGTTAGGCGAAGTTAACGGACACAGTTCCATTTTTCAGTGATAGAATTTACCTGGTAGATTTTAACCATTGTAGGATAATGGTTTCCAATACATTCTTGCATGTCTCACTTTTCCCGTGTCTTCGTATGGTTAATTTAATAGTCTCCTCCCATAGACCATTAAATACAAAATAGTTCTGATTAGTACTAAATTTCCTTCACTACACGATGTAAGGCTTTGTTTCAATTCTCCTCTGCAAAGTGGTCTTAGATGGGAGAGTTTGAGAAAATCAAAGAAGTATCAAAATATACTTTATAGCAATTTACCTTTCAAATTAAGCAAACTAATTTTATGATTGATCTGTAGGAACTAAAGGTAAGTTTAGAAATGCAATTTCAATTACGTCCCTCTGTGTATATTAAAGTTGAAGTAAGAGAACTTATTTAATTTTCTGCATGTATATAAAACATGACTTCGATTGATATTGGTCTTAGCTAAAATAAAAAAATATTGGTCCTAGTGTTCGCAACCTTTGAATTAATCAACTAGTACAACTTAACCATTAATCATATTTGATGTAATAATAACATGAACAGTGTGGTGTTGTTATGTTGTTCAGGTGTGACAGAATTCAAGTTGGAAGGAGACGACAACGATCAGATCGTAGTGGTGGGGAATGGGGTGAACATGATCGCATTGGCAACGTCGTTGAGAAAGAAATTCGTCTGGGCTGATCTCGTCAGTGTTGGCACTGCAGGGGGGAGGCGACGACGACAGAAGAGATCAATGGATTCCAAGTGAATGATCATCCATTAGTAGTATGACCACCTTATCATTCGCCAACTATGCCTGCGTACTGAGTGTTAAATGAAGTTTGATTTGTAAAAATAACATCTTAAGTTGGGAGTTTGGCGATTAGTCTCCAAATTATATATATATATATGTGTGTGTGTGTGTGTATGTATGTATGTATATATGTATGTATGTATGTATGTATGTATATATATATGTATATATAATCCAGTGATATTCAAATATATATATGGTCAGACTCTAGTGAACTCAGGGTTCATCTTATTTAGTTTAAGTCATCTACAATCTCACAATTGGATCTTATTTACTGTTAATTTCACTTTTTATTAGCATAACCGTTTTCTTAATCTACCTTACAATTTCAGATGAGTGGTGGATATGATGGGGGCTTAAAATAGGAAATTAAGCATCATGCTCACTAGATAATTCTTATATATATATATATATAATTCTTATATATATATATATATTTCATAAAGTGAAACAAACCACAATAGGAAAGTAATACATTTTACTTTCATCACAATTAGAACATAATCGTGCATTTCCCTAATAAATCAGGGATGAATAGTAATTTCATTGTTGAAAAAACTCAACCATTACAATTAGGGGTGAGCAAAATTCGGTCCGGTCCGGGCACCCGGACCGAATTTTTTCGGTCCGGTCTTCGGTCCACAAAATTTTGGAAATTCGGTCTTCGGTCCGGACCGGACCGAAAATTTAAAAGGAAAATCCGGGTTTTGGACCGACCCGGACCGGACCGGACCGAACCGAACCGAACCTATTCGGTCCGGTCTTCGGTCCGGACTTCCCAAAAATTCGGGTTTCGGTTCGGTCCGGTTCGGTCCGGTTCGGTCCGGTCCGGTCCTGGACCGAAACTCACCCCTAATTACAATTCCATTGAGAGCGGTGAATGAAAAACATCCGCTGAAGTAGAAATTTGAATAGACGCAGTTACCTTGGTCCTGCATGACATTCTTGCATCCAGTAATTGTCCCAGTTTCCAAAACGAAGACATTGATACTTTGCTGAACAAAAACAACTTTTACTGCCTAACTTTAGTGTGGATAATGCTGTGATCGCTGGACGTGAGCATATGTACCTAGGGGTGAGAATCCGGTCTGGACTGGATTGGACTAGACCAGATTGGCTTGGACCAATCCGGTCCAGGATCAAAAATTTTAAATAAAAAAACAAAAACCAGACCAGACCATACCGGATCAGAATCAGAATTTTCAAAAAGTAGGGACCGGACTTGGACCGGGTTTTGCACACCCCTATATGTACCCGATGAAAGGGAATGAGATGTGAGACACGGCGAATGCAATAAGCAACAATGAGAGCAAAATGAAGGGAAGAAAGAGATTAAATCAATCACCTATGGTTTTGATACGGGAACAAAGTACACATTCCATTCCATGTCATGCATATTTTGTATTGAATATAATTAAGAGAAAATGATTGTATTGTTTTAAATGAGATATGTTAGAAAATACAAATAATAAAATTTTAAAAAGCACACCATAATTATCATCTTATCATGTTCTACAAATAGACAACATATATAAATATTGTATTTTTGAAATAATAGATTTTCTGTGATTAACTCAAACAGAACAATTATCAAAGTTGAAACGGTCATATTTTTATATTACACTTTTCAAGCAGTCATATTTTCAAATATTTTAAAAACATATTCTAACTTTTACTTTTTCAGGGTTCTTATTCTTACAATTTCAACTTTCCAACCCATTATATTCTCAATTTTCCTTTTTACAGAGAATTTATTCTATAGTTTCATTTTTACAGATATTTTATTCTCAATTTTCTATTTTACAAATATTTTATTGTTAACTTTTTTTTCCTGAAATTTTATTTCTCAACTTTATATTTTGTAAAAAATAATTTGGAGAAAAGAGAACAATTAATTTGACAATATTATCTTTTTGAGTAGGTAAAGAAGAAAAAAAATTGTGGATAAATGGTGTGAAATGGAAAAACTAACAAGACAAGAGAGAAATGAAAATAGCATAACCACTCATAATCTTAATCTACTTTACAATTTTAAACGAGTAGTGGATATTGTGGGGATTAAAATAAAAAAATTAAGCTCCGAGCTCACTAGAGAATATCTGTATTAAAAACTTAGTGGTTGTAATAAACTTTATGCTAGCAAAAATAATGTAGTGAACATATATGATATTCGGCTTTTTTTAATTAAAAAGTGATTTAATTGTTACCTTGTAAGTGTAATTGTAGATTTTATATTTTTTTATGTTTGGTGTGGTTTATAACTCTAACTAACTTTTGCTGGTTTAAACATTTTAATAAGCATGTGGAAACATTACGAATTGTAAATGAAGTCTCATAAATGGCAATGCAATTGATATAACAGACATACGTGGATGTTTAAATTTAATAACTTTTTAATTGTATGGTGTTAGTGAAATAGTTTTTCATTAATAATTGTTTTTTAGTGATTAGTTATATTAGAGGTAGGTATTACTGATGTGAAATTCTGGTCTGTTATTAATTTCGATTTTCTAGATTTAGTTAAGTGGAAATGCCTGAACGTAAATAAACTTATAGTTGGGTTTACTAGACATTCGCGGATTTTGTGTTTAGAAATAGCATTTTTGATATTCTAGTTTTTTATTTCAAAAGACATGGTAACGGAACCAAGTCACTTGATTGGGCACCGGCTGAGACAAATGGTCTTATATTTATTAGTCCATGCAATGATTTTGCGGTGTGAAAATTTAAAATTTCTACTGTACCTGAGTTAATTACTTTTTCATGTAAGCATAGATGATAATGGAACTATATGATTTTTATTGTACAAACTATAAACTCATCTATCGCATGTTTCAAGTTCCAAGAATACTTAATAAACATCTTTACATATTCTTCGTTGTATAATTATAATATAGTGTTATTCTCCCAATAGAATAACACTAAATTGATTACTTAAGAACGTATATCTTGAATTAAATGTGCATGATTTTCTCTCTCCTAACAATGAGTTCTCACGTAATATTTTTCTCTCATATTTTCTAACTTCTAAAAAAAGTCGCAATAGAAGAGGAAATGGACCCAAAGTAGTAGATAGAATAACGAAGATGATGAAATAAAGGTGTGTGCTTTTTTGGTAATCCTTAGAAGATAGTGTGCTTGTTGGATTCGTCTATGTTGGATTTGTCTTGCACTTCGTGGGTCGAAGTTTGTTGATTTTTGTGATGTTGTGAGATCTAGCAGCAGGATTGTTAAGGATTTGTAGAAGGATCAAATTTGTAGTCTATTGGAGATTATCTGCTGGTTGACGTTTGGTTAAATTGGGTGGCCGAAGTCAGATTTCTGTGGTCGGTCGGATGAAGTTTTCTGATTTCGTATGTGTGGTGGATCATCGTCTTTTTTTGATTTGATCATGCTTGCTTTTTACGAAGTCTCATCTTGGTTTTATTAGCATGTTCTTAAAAAAAATTGGATTGATCGTGGAAAATTGGTTTGGGCTTCTTCGCTGGTCAGTATGGTATTTGTAGATATCTTCCAGCTGATTACTGATTATCGTCTCGGTACTTTTGCCCGAAGCTGGTTTGTTTTATTTAGAAGTCGTAAAAATGATCTGATTTATTTTCCTTCTCATGTCTTAAGAGTATTCTTCGTGCCTGATTTGGGACTAGAAGTTGGGAGCTATCTATATAGAGTCGTTATACACGGACGCGCGCGTCCGTGACGCTTCCTACGTGGACGGACCAGTCAGGTGTCAGTTCAGCGTCCAGTCAGTCAAAACTTCTGCGCGGGGAAAAGTAAATTACGAATTTTTGGGTGCGACGGTTCATTTCCCGAAATCACGATTAGACGGTTAAACTTCACGTACATCAGTAGCGGCGGTACAACATTCGAGTAACTTTCCTCCCAAGTTTTCTCCTTTTCCATTCCCCATTTCACCCGGAGTTCCTTTCCATACGCTCATCCAAAACCTTCATTCCTGTTTTAGTCGAACGAAAATTATAACCAGGCGAAAATGGATCCTTCTCTACATGAAACCTCCATCGCTCCTGAAATTGTAGCCGCGCAGGTGTTGTGTCAACCACGTTCTTTCTGGTTCATTTTAAGGTTCATTATTGGCCTCTAACAATTTTTTTTGGTGGTTTAAGGGAAGCACATACTACTTCCCCGAAACCAAGTGCGGTTTCACGGCCCTTCACAAGCAGTTCGACCGGATGAAGGAGGAGGAGAAAAATGTCTTCCAACGGACGCCTTTCGGTCACTTCCTCTCCTTTCCTCACGTCACAACTGACAACGAGATACTGGGTTGGTTCGTCGAACACTTCGACGCCAATGAAGTCGGTCTGAGAATAGCCACTGGGGTGGTCCCATTTACGGTAGAAGACGTCGCCCTTCTACTTGGACTAAGAGCACATGGGCAGAGAGTGGATATGGAAGTCATGTACGTAGAGAAACGTGACGGGGTTAACCTCGACAACACCCAACTACTGGGTCATCTTACCGCCACGAGCAAGATGGGCGAGGAGGAGGAGCACATCCGACTCCTTATTTCTATGATTTTCAATCATTTTCTGTTCTTCGATGGATCACTACGAAGTAAAGCGTGGTACACGAAGCACCTTAAGAACCTCAAACGCCTGAAGAGATATGCGTGGGCAAATGCGGTTCACACTTTCTTGGTTGAAGGCCTGGAGGAAGCCCAACGGGACCTCTCGAGGAGGAGATTGTCAGCGAACTTCTCTATGAAGCAGGGCTACGTGTATGGTTGCGTTGCCGTATTACAAGTAAGCATCTTGGTCCGGAATGAGTGTTGTGTCAGTCCGGAGTAGTGTTGGTTTATGTCCGGAATAAGTGTTTTGTCTGTCCGGGATAAGTCTTGTGTCTGTTCGGAATAGTGTTGTCTCTGTCCGGAATAAGTGTCTTGAGGTTATCCGGGAAAAGTATTACGTATGTCTGGAATAGTATTTTGTCTGTCCGGAATAAGTGTGTTGCCTGTCCGGAATAGTCCTGTATATGTCCGGAATGATTGTCTTGTATGTCTGGAATACGTATTTTGTCTGTCCGGAATAAGTATTTTGTCTATCCGGAATAAGAGTTTTGTCTGTCCGGAATAAGAGTTTGTCTGTCCGGAATAGTGTTGCGTCTGTCCGGAATACGTATTGAGTTTGTCTGTCCGGAATAGTGTTGCGTCTGTCCGGAATAAGAGTTGCGTCTGTCCAGAATAAGTATTTTGTCTGTCCGGAATAGTGTTGCGTCTGTCCGGAATAAGAGTTGCGTCTGTCCGGAATAAGAGTTTGTCTGTCCGGAATAGTCCTGTATATGTCCGGAATGATTGTCCTGTCTGTCCGGAATACGTATTGTGTCTGTCCGGAATAAGTATTTTGTCTGTCCGGAATAGTGTTGCGTCTGTCCGGAATAAGAGTTGCGTCTGTCCGGAATAAGTATTTTGTCTGTCCGGAATAGTGTTGCGTCTGTCCGGAATAAGAGTTGCGTCTGTCCGGAATAGTCCTGTATATGTCCGGAATGATTGTCCTGTCTGTCCGGAATACGTATTGTGTCTGTCCGGAATAAGTATTTTGTCTGTCCGGTATAGTGTTGCGTCTGTCCGGAATAAGAGTTTTGTCTGTCAGGAATAGTGTTGCGTCTGTCCGGAATAAGAGTTGTGTCTGTCCGGAATAGTGTTGCGTCTGTCTGGAATAAGAGTTGTGTCTGTCCTGGGGAAGTTATGTTTCTGGTTTTTAACTCATTCCTGTTTTCAGGTGTGGCTTTGCGAGAAGTTCAAATTGGGGGATCCCCGGTCAGCATTTCCACGGTTCAAGTGTTGGACGGAAATGTTTAGCAGACGCCAAATCCTTAGAAAATGGGAAGATCGAGGCATCAACTTGTCCCGGATTTACTCGGGTCAATTTGAGTTGAATGACACCCCAAAACACAGTGAACGGGAGCATTCACTGTTGTGAGAGGATCAATTTCCTACTGCAGAAGCAACTCCCTCAGCAAAGGTTGCCTCGAAGGAAACACCTTCAACATCCACTCTACCAAGGGTACAACTCAGTGAATGCAGCATTCCATGTGACCCACTGCTACAAGAGTTGGAACTTAGTGAGGTGAAGACGAATTGGCTGCGAGCCGAAGCAGCACTTAGGGAGGCGACCGTTAAAATTAACAACCTGGAGGAAGAACTCCGGATCTCTCAAGAAGAGTGTCGTAGGCTGAGAGTCCGTGGGGAGGAGGAAGAGAGGGAAAAGAGGGAGGAGGAAGAGAGAAATAAGAGGGAGGCGGAGGAGAGGGAAAAGAGGGAGGAAGAGAGAAATAAGAGGGAGGCGGAGGAGAGGAAGAAGACAGAGGAGGAAGAGAGGGAGAAGAGAGAGGAGGAAGAAAGGAAGAAGAGGGAGGAGCAAGAGAAGAAGAAGAGGGAGGATGATGAGAAGAAGAGGAGGGAGGAGGATGAGAGGAATAAGAGGGAGGAGGATGAGAAGAAGAGGAGGGAGGAGGATGAGAGGAATAAGAGGGAGGAGGATGCGAGGAAGAGGAGGGAGGAGGATGAGAAGAAGAGGAGGATGAGGAGGGAGGAGGAGGGAGAAAAAAACGGAGGGAGGAAGAGAGGAAGAAGAGGGAGGAGCAAGAGAAGAAGAAGAGGGAGGAGGATGAGAGGAATAAGAGGGAGGAGGAAGAGAAGAAGAGGAGGATGAGGAGGGAGGAGGAAGAGAGAAAAAATCGGAGGGAGGAAGAGAGGAAGAAGAGGGAGGAGGAAGAGAGGAAGAAGAGGGAGGAGCAAGAGAAGAAAAAGATGGAGGAGGATGAGAAGAATAAGAGGGAGGAGGAAGAGAAGAAGAGGAGGGAGGAGGATGAGAAGAAGAGGAGGGAGGAGGAAGAGAGGAAGAAGAGGGAGGAGGAAGAGAGGAAGAAGGGGAAGGAGGAAGAGGGAGAGAAGAGGAAGGAGGATGAGAAGAAGAAGGAGGAAGATATGAGGAGACAACAGGAAAGAAAGAGGAAGGTTGTGGTATCGCTACCACTTTTGCACCCTCAAAAAATGCGGACCATTAAACCACGCTTGCGCACAGAACATATAGACGAAGCGCAAAGCAAATCTGGCCAAGATGAGGCACAGAAGAATGCCGCAGAAAAACAAGAAGAAATAAAGGAGGCCGAAGAAGCCACCACAAAAACAAAAGGGGCCGAAGAAATATACGAGGCCGACAAAACAACGAAAGATGAACTGGCCGCCCATGTTTCGTCCACGAGGCCCGATGTGGATGCGACCGCCTTGAGAACGCTGACCAATGATGAGGTACGTCGTTTATTGAATGCAACGGCTCCCGAGCGAGAAGCCAAAGATATTATCTGGAGGGGGTTCTGAGCAATATCACCAGGGGTGATCTCAAGGAAATAATTTCGCCAAAAACAGAAATCACCAACGAAACTCTTGACGGCCTAATTGAGGTACTCCTCAGAAGAGGAGGGCAACAAAAGGTGGTTTGCTTATCATCCTTCGAATCGGAAATGATTGTGGAGGGACAGGGAGAAGATATAAGGAAAAATTATTTACTCCCAAAAATTGAAGGAATAAATGTGGAGGAAGTAATCATCGCACAACCATGCTGTTTGGCCGGCCACTGGACTCTGTTCGTTGCCCACGGACCTCGATCAGAGTTCATTCAGTACAACAACATCTCCCGCACACTTAAAAAAGGTGAAAATCCTAACCGTTTGGTCGGAACTCATGATTGCACCGCGTCTAAGATAGCGGGATTCTGGCGAGGGTTGTTGAAGGTCGAGTGGCCGCTGAGAGTTGAGAGGAAGGGTAGCCAACGACAGCAACCGGGGAGTAACGACTGCGGGCCATACGTTTTGTACTGGATGAAGCGTTTGATGGAGAATGCTGATCCGACGAAGCCGAAGCAGAGCAAGGTTATTCACCGTTTTAGAGGCGATTTGGCCAATTTCTTACTCGAAGACTCTGGGATGTGCGATCAACAATAAACGACTATGGATGTTTTAATTTTTTTTTCCAAAGTTATACATGTATACATGTTAAAATTACATAGACTATTTGAATGATTTATCAATACAAGGACATTTGGTGTTGAGTTTTTATAAAATTATTTTCTTGTTTCCGGACATACATGATACGTAATCCGGACGTTATTTGCAGTCTTATTCCGGACTGCAAATACACTTATTCCGGACAGCAAATACACTTATTCCGGACAAACTTTATGTTCCGTTTCTGGACACTTTATTCTTAAACCGGACAACAAATACACTTATTCCGGACAACAAATACACTTATTCCGGACAGCAAATACACTTCTTCCGGACAAACTTTATGTTCCGTTTCTGGACACACTTTATTCTTAAACCGGACGACAAATACACTTATTCCGGACAACAAATACACTTATTCCGGACAACAAATACATTTATTCCGGACAGAAAATACACTTATTCCGGACAACAAATACATTTATACCAGACAACAACAGAACAAATACACTTATTCTTAAACCGGACAACAAATACACTTATTCCGGACAACAAATACACTTATTCCGGACAGCAAATACACTTATTCCGGAAAAACTTTATGTTCCGTTTCTGGACACACTTTATTCTTAAACCGGACAACAAATACACTTATTCCGGACAAACTTTATGTTCCGTTTCGGGACACACTTTATTCTTAAACCGGACAACACATACACTTATTCCGGACTGCAAATACACTTATTCCGGACAACAAATACACTTATTCCGGACAAACTTTATGTTCCGTTTCTGGACACACTTTATTCTTAAACCGGACAACAAATATACTTTTTGCGGACAACAAATACACTTATTCCGGACTGCAAATACACTTATTCCGGACAGCAAATACACTTTTTCCGGACTGCAAATACACGTAATCCGGACAGACAAACATTGTAATCCGGACAACCTAAGTACGTCTTCCGGACATACTGGTCACTTAATCCGGAGAAAAATAAAACGTAATCCGGACATTGATGAATCGTAATCCGGACGGACTTATAACGTAATCCGGACATACTGGTAACTTAATCCGAACATAAATATAACTTATTCCGGACAGACATACAACAAACCAAAATTACTTAAATATATTTGTCGCCATCAGAAATTAATTCACAAACGAACAAACAAAGAAATGTTTGAATCTTATGCAATAATACGGATAGACATACAATGACTTTCAACAAAATTACATAGGAATAATTCCAACCAAGGACAAATACAATAATCAAGGAGGAACTCCCTCGTAATGCAAATTCATGTCCCAGTCATCGAAATCGTGATCCCCCGGTTTGGGTGCTGCAGGGTGTAACGAGGGTAGAACCTTATTCCTGATGATTTTCTTAACGTTACTTTTAATTATTTTCTCAGACAAAGAAATCCGTCGTTTGCTCGGCGGTCTGCCTTTCCGTCTTGTCTTATCCGGATTGAGAACGGATGTACCATCGAACACAGGATCAGGTCGTTGCATACGTTCCTTAAGCAACTCAAGTGCCTCTACCGCCTGAAGATATCTGTCGTTTGAGTCGAAAACGGCCTCGGCGATCCAAACCGCACGACCCATTATGTCGTCGTGGCGACGAAGCGCATCGTTCCCCGTTATGCCACTTTGAAGGGGAAACTTGACTCCATAGCTCCTTCAGATATCCTTCCTCCATCGGTGGACGATGTAAGACTCGGGGAGCAACGCGTTTGGACGTATTCGGGCAATAACAACATAAACGTGACAACATAGGATACCGACGTGATCAAACATTCTGCAATCGCATACCCACTTCTCATCTCTAATTTGCACTGTGAACCGTTTCGACAATGGGAGGATATGTGTCAATACATGTTCAGTCACGTTGAAGTGCAATGTGTCGTCCTCGTTGAACTCATCCTTGATGTCGCAGTACATCATCTTCCCAATTTCTAACTGCACCGTCTTGAAGACACCCACCGTATACAACTCGCTCAATTGCCTCTCGAATGGATATTTCGAAATCAATTGCGGAGCCTTATGCTGACAATCGAAATCAGACTGAGCTTCCTTCTCATACTTGTGGCGTAATGCGAGTTCGTATTGTTTCACGAACTGCTTAAGTGTCGTCCTTGATGTGAGGTATTTATCGAAGAAGGCGTTCATACCCTCACTTCTCTGGGTTGATGCCATTCCTGCGGAAAAACAATCCCGCCAAAATGCAGGTACCCAGCGCTCTCGAATTGCATAAATGGATCGGAGCCAATTATTGTCGTGGAACTCGAAATCATCTAGAAAACCCTGCCAATTCCGCTTGAATTCTGCCGGAGTCTTGGAATCGAATACACAGTTGTTGAGGTCAAACAACGTATGCTCCCGGTACTTCGTGGGCAGCTTCACAGGGGCCTTATTCATTATGTGTCATATACAAAATCTGTGTCGCGCTTCAGGGAACACAGTCCTCACAGCCGCAGCTATGGCGCCACATTGGTATGTTATGATCGCCGGGGGGCTTGTATCTGCACACAACGCGATCAAGATAAAAACATATGTTAATCCGGACAGAAATAACGTAAACTGGACAGACGTCAAGGGTAAACCAGACGAGCAAAAAACGTAAACCGGGCAGACGTAAGGGATAACCAGACGAGCAAAAAACGTAAACCGGACAGACGTAAGGGATAAACCGGACGAGCAAAAGACGTAAACCTGACAGACGTAAAGGGTAACCGGACAGGCACATAACGTAAAACGGACAAAGCCGGACAAAATAAAACACGTACCGTTCATGCACGTCAACCATGTTTGGAACAACCAAATGTAATTTTGTGTCGTCTTGGAAGAGAGGAGTGCGCAACCGAGTAGGACGGACTGGTAGTGGTGATTTACCCCCACAAATGGGGCAAAAGGCATGTCATACTTGTTTGCTATGTATGTTGTGTTGAAACATATTGCATCTCCAAAGTAAGAGTAAGCAGCTCGAGAACGACTGTCGGCCCAGAACACATTTCGTAATCTGCCTTCGTCGTCCATATCCATTACGTAAAAGAAGCGGGAATCATTCTTCTGCATCCTGATGAAATAATCTTGGATAGCTTGCGCATCTTCTGGTCCCATTTTGAGGTTTCTAACCTCGTTCACAACATTCCTGCGAAACATAATTTTTATGACAAAGCTAAATGCGTAACTTCAACCAGGTTAAGTGGAGAATAAATAACCTTAGGTCCCGCTCGTTGAAAGACAATTTATCGTGACCTCCAGCTTCGACCACAAAAGATTGCATGGTCTTGGCGGCAGATATACCGGCAGCATCATTGCACGAAATGCGTGCTCTGGCGGACTCCGGGATGGATCGTTTTTGTCGGAGGAAGCGCATCTGGTCTTCCGACAGCATGGGGTGATTATGTTCGAGATCTACGTAGTTAATTACGTAGCCTCTGGATGGATTACCGGAGACCCTAATCCGAGCAGTGCATTCGACCCTACCGGATAACCTATGTTTCGGTCTACCTTCACCTTGGTTTCCGGGAGCATTACCCTCCTTTGAGCAAGTAAGAGTGGCCCGTATTACAACACCATGATCGTAATGAGATTGCCTTATCTTCACACCAAAACAACAGGAATCGACGTATGAAACGTAAAATGTTTTGGCTTCTTCGAAGGAAGGAAAATTCATCATCACTTGAGGGACGTTGGAGGCATGAGCCGGCTGTGAGGACACATTTACGAGTGCCATTACAGTACAACAAAAATGGAGGAAGGAGAGAAGAAGGAATGGTTCGTAGGATCGGAATAACCAAGACACTCATATTTGTATCTCCGTGAAGCGCCAATGAATAAGAAAGAAGACAGAGGACGTGCTTATTTGAAAAGCATTAAATGCGATGGTGGACGCATCGGGAAAATAAAACAACAGCAAAAAAATTCAGCAGTAAGTAGTACGTCTGTCCGGAATAAGTGTTCCAACTGTCCGGCATAAATAGTAACTGTGTCCGGAATAAGTTATGCGCTTGTCCAGAAACTAAAGAAAATGACTGATGTGTGTGTCCGGAAAAAAATGAATTTATTAATAAAGAGAAGGGAAAAAAATAGGAGGACGGATGTTGAGTAACTAGTTTTCAGTCTGTGTAGGAGCGGCAAAATGAAGTGAGTGATTTGAGACGCATTAATGAGGGATGGAGAAATTTGTACGAAACGAGGAATAAACTAAACAAAGAAAGGAAAATTGTTTCTGGGGAGAGTGCGCACTCAGCCGCGTCTGCTGACTGGGTTGCCCACATTAGCCAGTGTGCTGACTGGGTTAGCAGCATCCGTGACACGAGCGTTCAACAAACATTTCCCATCTATATATGATTGTTCAAAGTAAGCAGAGTTTGTGTTTGATCACGTCGGTGTGGTTTTTGTCTCTCTTCCCTCCATTGATGTTTTTGCCCCAGCTACTGAACATTCGAGGGAGTATCTCATAGTTCAAAAGTAATATGGAACAGTAGCAGCTCTCCTTTTTGTCTGGGGGTCATTAATTGCTAATCTGGAGCATTCTGAATATTTGAAGGAAGAGTTTAGTATCGTTCTGATTTTCTGAAACTAATGTAAATATCCTGGAACTTCTTGTTAAGATCGGTGGTCCTTCTTAAGATGTCAATGTCTGGTTCATTGGTTTGGATATCCATCTGAATGCTGGTTCTCGTTTACTCGTGGTAATTGTTTGTGAAAAAAAAGGTTAATTATAGTTTGACATTCTGAATTATGTTTTGATATCACTTTACGTTTCTAAACTTTAAATTTAACAGTTACCTCTCCTGAAATTTCATTTTGTAACACTTTGTCCTTCTTAACTTCAAAATTTCATTATTTAACACACATTCGACGTTTTTTCCTATTTTTTTATTGTATCCCTAATACACTTCTAAACCTATATTTACGTGAAAATTTGGATCGAAACGGTGATCGAATATGATTGGAATTTGAGTCAGATTGACAGTCAAGTCCATTAACAAATGTGTAAAGTTGATACAAGTAAGTACATGTATTGTACTTATATATTCCTTGTGTGATTACTATTTTCATCTTCATCACGCAACAACTAGAAATGAACTTGCAAGTCTATTAATGGCATTTATACGCCTATTAATTGGACTTCTCCTTTGAAAGTATTTATGGCTAAAATGCCGTTGAATTTTATGGGCTTAATGGACCTTTGAGGCACTCTTAAGTCTAAAACATGCAATGTAGAGGGATGGTTCTAGTATCTAGAGTATAAATAGCAGTGTTCGGGTCACCCTGGGTGTCATGTTCCCTCTCTCTGCTATGTTTGGGCTACCCTCGGTGTCAGTTCTAGCGGGATTGTTCTAGTATTTAGAGCATAAATAGCAATGTTCGGGTTACTCTAGGTGTCAATTCATCCAACTCACAAAAAAAAATCTTAACCACGCACGGGCTACCCCAAGACCCTACATTCTCTTCTATCCACGTTATTTGGATATCAATCTTGGGTAAAATATAAAAGAAATAAATAACATATTTTCAGGAGATAAAAAATGAAAAAACATTTTAAAACGAATTTATATATTTTTTTAACAAATAACAAAATAAAATAAAATTCGGACCAATTAGGATGACACGTCCCCCCAAGGGCGCCCCGGGTGGCCTCCCGACCCGTTAACAAGGGAAGGTCGGGCGCCCAAGTGACCACCTCCGTTAACTATGACCTTAAAAAGGAAAATGTCTAGCTAGATAACTGTATGCTTCTATTTTACAAATAAACAATACGAGCCACATTTAACAATGTGAAAGAGAAACTAAGCACCAGATTAATATGGTGATTCTCTCGTATACTCTATCATCGACCACATCAATAAATTAATCAACTAACGTAAAAGTGTATTATATGGACGTACACTCCTATAAATACAAAGATAAGTTTATTAATGACAAAGTCGTGTCATATTTGATGCGAGGTGCTGCACGACGCGTTTTGTTGACCTTGAATATGTTTGAATGATTTTTTTCTTAAGAATTTTTTGTTACGTTATTTCTAAAGTTAATTATATCGTAATGATTGCATTTACAAATTCTTACTGAAATCTATGCAACAAATGATATTGATATTAGTTATATAGATTTTCATGGTTTTTCTTTAAACATTAAACTTATAATATAACTTTCACGTCCGAAGCACGTTCCACTACCCTAGTATATTCATGTAATGACTCCACAGTGAGACCGTGAGAGTATAAGTTTGACTAATGGTTCAGTCAAGTATATATCTTTTACTCAATTGAAAGTTTTAGAGCCTATTCTTGAGAGCTTAAAATTTGCGTTATGGTATCTAAGGGGGTGTTAGTAGCGTGAAAATGACGGAAATTGATTTTCGGAGTCAACCGGAGAGTAGAATCTAGTGGAAAATAATTTCCCTTTAACTGAATTCTATTATTTGAACATGTGTCGGAAAGTGATTTGGGAAATGAGAAATTCTGTTGTTTGCTCATTCTTCTTATGTCCACTACGACGGGTTGGTCGGGAGAAAAATCAAACACAATGTAAGAATTCCAACAGTTTGGATAAGGGAAATGGACAACCGAACTAGTTTCGGTCGACCAAAATGCGACGTCTAGTGATTTCTCAGAGCGAACGTAAACGGAAGACCGAACTAAAATCGGTCGTCCGAATGGGTCATTCCAGTTACGAATTCGGTGGACCGAAATATGTTCGGTCGTCCCATACGATCATTTCGGTGGACCGAATGGTTGACGGTCCACTGAAAAAATTCAGTTTCCGTGGCTTTGTGACTTCAAAGTGACGGAAAACTCAAAGAAATTTTTATAGATACCACGGAATTCATCCCTCCGTGCACAAACAACCCCTTTTTCCGAAGTCAACCGGATTCCCTCGAAATCCGACTGCACCCCCCCCCCCCCCCAAGTAGGGGTGCAACTCGGATAATTTAACTCGGATACCTGCTATATCCGAATTCAAATCCGAATACCATATTCCATTACCAAATTCGAATTCGAATCCGAATTCAGTAGAACTATCCGAATCCGAAACTTCAAAATTTTCGAATACTAATTGGTATTCGGATATTATCCGAAATCGAATAGATATATATATATATTATAATTAATTTTCGAATCAAAATTTTCGAATACTAAATTTTCGTATTAAAATTTTCGAATACTAAATTTTCGAATACTAATTTGTGTATTTGACTATGTATTCGAATAATTCGGATAATTCGGATAATTCGAATTTTAAATAGCTTGTATCCGAATTCTAATTGGTAATTTTTTTTAAACCATATTCGTATCCGAAATTAAATTGGTAACATTGAACTTACCAAATACCAACTAAATAGAAATTTTCGAATCGGATACTCGGATACTTGGTAACCATTTGCACCCCTACCCCTAAGGTCCAAGTATTTTCATAGTAGTGAGGTCCAACTATTCTGGTGGTCAGGGGCGGACTCACGCCTAGAGCAGCTGCCCCCACCCAGATTTGAGAGGGAAAAAATCCCAATTTTTTTTACATCCCATTGTCCCATTCCTCCACCTCCCATCCGACTCCTCCTCCCCCTCCTAACCCTAAATCTTTTCTCTAATCTCCTCCTCAACTCCCTCCTCCATGCGGCCCCCAAATCCTCCCGTCAACCCCGATTTCTTCTCCGGTGAGTCTAATTGACTCCTCCTGGAGGTTTATACGTTCATTTTAGGGAGTGTTTTGGTGTAAAAATTCAATCTTGGGAGTTTTTTACTTGGGGTTTTGGTGGATTTGGGGTTGTTGGGGGTTTGGTGGTGTTTGGGGTTAGGGGATTTGATTTGAAAATGTGATTTTTGGAGTTGGGTTGTTGTTACTTTGGGTTGTATGTGTTGATTGGTTTATGAATTTAGTTGATGGTCAGTGGATTTGCTGTAAAAATGTGTTTTTTAGAGTTGGATTGTTGTTATTTTGGATTGCATGTGTCGATTGGTTTGTGGGATTTAGTTGCTGATCAGTGAATTTGCTTTAGAAATGTGATTTTTATACTTAGGTTGTTATTTAATTTTAGTAAGTATTGATTGGTTCATGATTTTAGTTGTTGATTCGTTGATTACTATAAAAATGCGATTTTTTATAGTTGGGTTGTTCTTATTTTGGTCTAGTAAGGTTGATCGGTTCATGATTTTAGTTAGTTGACTTTTAGTGTTGGGTCGCTGTTATTTATTTTGGCAAGTCCTGCTTAGTTTGTAAATTTAGGTGTTGATCAGTGTTTTTGGTTTAGAAATGTGATTTTTAGACTTGGGTTGTTATTTTAGTTTGGTTAGTGTTGATTGGTTCCTGATTTTAATTGTTGTTAGTGCTTTTTGGTTTTGAAAATGTGAGTTCTAGACTTGGGTTGTGATTAATTTAGTTTGACAATTGTTGATTGGTTTGTGATTGCTGGGTAGTGGATTGCTCTAAAAATGTGACTTTCACGCTCGTGTCAAGGTTAGTTAAGTCTGATGAGTATTAATTAATTCATGATTTGAGTTGTTAGTGGATTTGCTTGAAAAATATGATATTTAGACTTGGGTTGAGGTTGTTTTTGGTGCATAAATGTAGTTTATGAATTTAGTTACTACTTACTGGTTAGCTCCAAAATTGTGAATTTTGTAAACTTGGGGTGTGGTTATTTTAGATTCATAAATATTGATCTGTTCTTTGTCTTAGACTCGTAGTGGTAATATCATTCTTAGAATTAAGTGATGGTATTTTAGATTGCTAATTGCCGATTGGTTAAATTTTTATGATTGGTTATTACCGATTCATGCTTTCAAGACATGAAATCTAGAAGAATGATTTGTAATGACTTTTGTTTGTGTTTTTTATGTTAAATTATTTAGTTAATTAGTTGTTTAACTGATGTGTCGTGTTTATAGTTGTAAAAAAATCTTTTGGATGTTTGAATTTTAATGCATCATGGTTTGGAAAATTGTTAAAAATAGAAAGGATATTTTCAAATTTTTATTTTGTAATTTATTTATTTATTTAAAGTATCATCTTAAAATTGTAGGTTTTCAAAAAAAAATTGACCGAAAATGGTTTGCCTTATGCTAAGAAAAAAAGATTTTTTTTCCTGATCCGCCCTTCTCGTAGTTACGAGAAGGTCGGCATTCGAAAAAATGGGTTGCCTTATAATAAGCCTGTATTGACCTATGTTTTATTTTCTTTTCCCGAATGGACCACTGTGGCACTGTCATTTGTCAATATAGTTGACTGAAATAGTGAAATTACAGGGATAACTAACACACGGTATTAAGTGTACAAAGCATTTTATTACTCCTAACATGTCCCAACATCTTGATCTTGGTACATGTAAGAAAAGGTCATCGTTCATTCTCGGAAGCAATTGATGTCGACTTCGTGAATATATATATAATCATCCGTGAAAATATATTGGTGCATGGTTTTATTTGGTCCTCTCTGCGCAGCGGTTTTGTTCCATTTATGTCTTCTCATCTTGGACGAGTCATGAATGGACATGCGAATTCCTTTTTCTTACTAAATACGTGGTTCCCATCTAGCCCACAAGTTCATAGAACTAAACAGTCCATCCCTGGGACCGAAGCTTCGATTTATATGAGAAATTTAGGCAGGGGTGAGCTTCGATGCAGGATCGGACCGAAGGTCAGACCAAATAAATTCGGGTCAGTTCGGTTCGGTCCAAAACCCGAATTTTACTCACAAAATCTCAGTTCGGTCCGGGACCGAACCAAATACCGAAGTTTTGGTATCCCAAAGACCGGACCGAAAAAAATCGGTCTGGTTCGGTCCGGATCGAACTTTGCTCTCCCCTAAATTTAGGGCAAGCCTAAATGACTTAAGAATGCCGAAATTACCTTAATAAAAACTAATCGCGTCTGGATTTTGGCCAACCATCGGGGAACGATCAACCATTCTTCAAGTTCCAGTGAATCACCAAACAACCATTGTTCACTTGGTTTCGGTCAACCGTAGGCCAGACGGTGGATCAAATCAGGCCTATTATACAGAGAGGTTGGCCGTTCATTCTTAAGAATCAAGTAACTTCTAGGAAGACTCTGTTGGCTGGTATCAGTGAACCGAATGAGGTTCGATCATCTGTTTCTGGGAGTACAATAAATTCCGGGTCTAACTCTGATAGATGTTTTTCGGACGACCGATCGTGATGTTGTTCATCAAGGCAAACTTTTAACAACTTTTATTGAAGTGTAAGTAACCGATTCAAAACCAATTGGTGATGAATGGAGATACCTTCAAACTTATAACCCACGAGAAAGTCCCCAAATTCTCCAATGTGGGGTTATTCTCGAAATTTCTCTGCACGCGTGATCGAGATGTGTCAAGTCGGTTGTTTGACCTTTTCGACTTTGATACAATATTGAAGTGTGTGTATCTAACTCAAAACCAATCACTGGTGATATAATTTAAGAGAAAGTCCCCAGATTTTTCAACGGGGGACTCTAACAGCTTTATACCTCCAGTCATCAGTAAAGGATCGCAAACTAATAGTAAGATGTCCCACAAATATCTTACGGTGACATTTACATTAATGGTTAAGATCTTGCGAAGTTGAACTTTCAAAAAGATTTTCTAAGCGCATTTGACAGTGTAAGAGCAATTTGTCGAATACCAAACAACACAAACATTTATTTCGAGTACTTAATGCCTGATATCTGTTTTAAAAACAAATCAACTATGAAAGCAACTTCATACTTGTGTAAGGCGAAAAAACACATGCAGATCCGGAGTTTTGATTGTTCAAAGATTCAAATAATTAAGAGCATAAAGTTGAGCCGAAAAGGTAGAATATAGGCTTAAACTACTAATTTTCCGGCCTTTGGTAAGAAAATACAAAGATGACAATGAAATCCGAATGGAATGCATAAATTTCGCTAGAAACACAATTTCATTTTAGAGTTCTTACTACCTCTAGTCTTTATTTGAATGTCGGAATCTTTTTTTAATTGCTACACAATTTCAAAGTGGGCTGCTAAAATATAAATTTTAATTGCTTATATGTCATTCGGATTTTTTTTTGTTTTCTCAGTCATTTTTAAATTATTTTAATTTTCATTAAAAAAATTAATATGGGCCAAAAGAACCCACCACTAGATGCCTCTCTTCATTTTTTATTAGAATATTTTTAGAGTTTTCGGTATGACTTATAAAATAAGTTATAAATGACGGACGGAAGCAGTTAGCAAAAGATAATAAATTGTGAACACGTATTTACATGGAGAAAACGACAAAGGACAAAAATGTAGGATGACCTCGTTCCGTAACGACATTACCTGATTACCATACCATAAATGATAAAAAAATAGGGATATTTATAGTGGTGCACTCGAAAAACATCGAAATTACAGAAATACACTTGAAAATTTTGAATTTACAATGGTGCATTCGAAAAACTTATGAAATTACAAGGGTACACATGTAACTGACGTTGTTAGTTTCGTCCAGTTTAAGGTTTTATGGACGTTTGATTACACCATTAATTATCCTTTAATTAAATGGATATTTACAGTGGTGCACTCGGAAACATTGATATTACGGAAATACACCCCAAAAATTTGAATTTACAGTGGTGTACTCATAAAACTTATGAAATTACAATGATGCACTCGTAATTGACGTTGCTAGCATCTGTTCATTTTAAGTTTGATGGACGTTTGATGACACCCTTTAATTAAACTCGACCCGCTTAATTACCCCAAATCCTACTTCCATCCACATCTCATTTACATCGTGCCAAACCCCAACCTCCCACTTTCAACGCTCCTAAATCCCTCATTCACCTCCCACTCGAAAATGAGACGTGTACCTATCGAAAATTGAGTCAAATTGCACTCAATCTTCAACCAAAACAAAATTTAAGAATTTAGTCCAAATTGCAGTCATGAATGAGTAGTAAAATTTAAGAAAAATTCAAAGATAATGTAGGTCAAAGTGCAGCGAAGATTAAACCCTAAAATGCATCCACAATTGAGCCAAATTGAAATCAATCTTCAACCAAAAACAACTTAAGAATTTAACCCAAATTGCAGCCAAGAATGAGTAATTAAACGATGGAATTGGATTTGGGGTAATTAAACGAGTCAAGTTTAATTAAAGGGAATAATTGAACGTCTATCGAACTTAAATTGGACGGAGGCTAGCGACGTCAGTTACGAGTGCATCATTGTAATATCATAAGTTTTACGAGTGCACCACTGTAAATTCAAGTTTTTGGGGTATATTTCTGTAATTTTGATGTTTTCCAAGTGCACCACTGTAATATCCCTTTACTTAAAGGGTAATTAAATGGTGTAATCAAACGTACGCCAAATTTAAATTGGACAGAGGTTAACACGTCAGTTACAGATGCATCATTGTAATTTCACAAGTTTTTCGAGTGTACCACTGTAAATTCAAATTTTTTGGGTGTATTTCCGTAATTTCGATGTTTTTCAAGTGTACCATTGTAAACATATCTAAAAAATAAGACAATAGAATAATATTATTTTTATATCAAAGCTAAAAATAAGTGTCATGCAAACAAAAAAATCCAAAAGCATATGTCTAATTTACGACCTTTAGACCATCCTTAGTCGTTACTGTTTGCTCGGGCGATATTGTACATCTCCTGGCCACGTAGGCGAAAGAGCACAATTTCCACCAGCCCGGGCGGGTGGAAAATCTGGGTGGATGGGGGGCACTCCCCCCATTGGTTTTTTGTTTGTTTTGAGTTTTTGTTTTTGAAAATGTTTTAAAAAATATTTAAAATCGTTTTATAATTTTTTTATATGAAAATATGTTTTTTATTTGTTTATATTTTCTAGAATTTTTTGACATTTTTGTGTGTTTTGTATAGAATTGATCCCGAAATGACGTGCATGAGAGAGAAAGTAGGACGTTTGAGTTGTTTCTGTGTGTGATTAAGAAAATTTTAGGGGGTTTGTTTGAGGTGACGTGACGGAGAAAGAAACTGACATGATTGAGAGAGAAAATCAGACGCCCGGAAGATGACCGGCGCCATTAATGGTGTTCTTAGCATCGCAAAGGAATAGTTAGATAGATAACAAGTAATATTTGTTTGCCGATCCATTCACAATGGAAAACTGTTCTTTCCTTTATCTTTTCAAGTTTTTACTCAGAAATGAAAATGTTCATTTAGTTTCTTGTAGACAGAAAATCTTTATTTTGTTTTAATTATCTCAACCTCGTGCATCCAAAATCACATCATTACTACCTGATGACCTGAACTCTATTAAATTCCTTCAGTTTCTCCCAGCCAAGTGGCGATGATTTTCCGCAAACTGGGGTCTCTCACATAATTATGCAGTAGTACTAGTACGCCACCGACCACAAACCTTTAATACGTTCCATTGACTATAACATTATCCGGCACCTGTGACCTTCTTGAATGTTTACTGACACTCCGATATGACCCGAAAAAGAAAAGAGGAAAAAAAAACTCGTTAATATATACTTAAGAAAGATTTGCAGGGTAAATTATTATGCCTCGGTGTCTTAAAATGTAACAAACCAAATATGAGAAGGTTAATAATACAAGACAGAATACACGTAGATACATACAACGTCACGACACATTTGAGTTCCATACTGGTAATGCAAGTAATGTCTAATTACGGTCCGTTGGACGACTTGGAGCGGTTCCAGATGGCTTCGAGTTCTCTAGCGAAGGCCTTCTGGCGTCCGACTACGATGGTGATGTGGTCCTTGTTGTGCACGACCCTAACACGTGCCCGGGGTATGCGGGATCCGACGGCCCGGCTGCAGTCTAGAGGGAGGAGGTCGTCGTGGCTGCCGTGGAGGATGGTGACGTGGCAGGACATGCTGTCCCGGACGAAGTCGAGGTAGGCGTCCATCTTGCCGGCGCTGCCGCAGATGACGTTGTGGAGGGTGTGCCAGGCTGCGTTGTGGGTGTGGCAGAAGAACCCGTCCATCAGGAACGTCCGCACCCTGCAATCGAATCCAACGGTCCACAAATCATGATGGGATTATCTCGTGGTCTCTCGTATCTATTTATGGGATTCTTACAGACATATCACATATCCTTCCAAGTTCCAACTAATTGGTTGTGTTTGCATGGTTTTTTTACGACAAAAATAGATATTTACTGATACAAATAATATGATTGGAGGATAAATTGGGATTTACAACATCAAATTAGAAGATATTGAAGAGAATATGATGAATATAAAATGGTAAACATGCAAAAGTATACAATCATTAGATCATATTTGCAAGAAATATCAAGAAAAGTGGAAAGGTACCTTTGTAAAATTACTTGTTGGTGATTGTTTTCTGAAAAAAATAATATTTTTCAACTGAAGTCCCATCACTTAAAATTTTATTGTAAGAATAAATTCTGCCATTTTCATTCTATTCAAAAGAAACCAAGAAACTCTACTATTTTTTATATATTCTATGTAAACCAATCACACCTTAAACACAACACCACGTTGGGGTGAGACTACTTAGTAACTAAAATCAACCAATATTGTACTCAATTACTAAAGCTAGGAGACTGTGGAACTGCACACAGCCACGACTACGCATCATCAGTGACCGAAAATGGCAGTGTGGTCTTAATGACGTTGGCTAGTTGCTACAACCACCTCACCTGGTCATCCATATTCCATATCAGTTAGACCTGTCAATTTTGGACACGACACGATTACACGACACGGACACGACACGATAAGGAGACACAATATAAACACGATTTTACACGAAATTTTTTGTATGATCGAAATGATTTATTATGATGTTTTGTGAACATATAAATATAAAATAATTGGTACACGATTTGACACGAACACGACACGATACACACGATAAGTTATTTTTGTACACGAAACAGACACGAACTGCATCTTTTGTTTGATAATGAATTGTTTTTACTTGATTATAGTCAATTAAGATGTTATTTAGAATGAAAATATCAATATAACATGTCACTTAACTATTTTCAATTTAAACATGATGAAATCTTTTCAATTTATACTATACACGATAACACGAAATCCTGACACGAATGCAGAACTGTCAGACACGATAGTACACGAACACGACCCAATTGACAGGTCTAATATCAGTGATATCACTGACTTACTTAGTTTATCTGCACGTATTTAGTGCCACCACACCACTACATGACCCACATAGACACCGGTTCCGAACTGCGATCCACCAAAGATCAAAATATTGGAACACTACCAATTTCGACCTTGACCATCTCACTCACATAACTCGAATATTTATGTCCCTCCCTTTTCCTGGTTGGGGACTGTTGGGTGAGTTTAGGACAACCACATCACCAACACGTTACTTAATTACATCATCAGTCGTTACATTATGAATATATGCAGTGACCTTTAATTAGCACCAACCTGTTCATTGTGACCCGCCTCACGGCTTGCTCCCACATCCGGTGGTTCTTGCAGAAGAGTAGGCATACGCTTCGGCCAATGTGCTCGTACCAACAAGCCACCGATGCCCCAAACAATATTGGCGGCCAAATACGTCTCGGTGCCACCTTTCTCAGCATGTATTGCGACGTCCCTTTCACACCCTCCGGTGCAGGAAAATATGGCTATAATACACACAAAACAAAATAATTAATTTCTTAAATACCTAATATTAGATTTGGCATAGATGGATCAATAAAAATTATTCTTGGGTTATTACCGGTGAAAGCAACGTTAATGATTTGACAGAGTCGGGGTATTTTACTGCGAGCGCGAGAGCGAGAATTGACCCGAGAGAGTGAGCAACAATATGGAAAGATTTTAGCTCGAATTTTTTTACGACCGATCGCTCGATCATGTCCACATGCTCCCTCAAAGTGTAGAGTGAGTCAGTGGGCTTGGGGCTTCTAGCGAACCCCAGCAAGTCCACGGCAAACAACCGGTACTTTGACTTGGTCGTCTCGGACAGGTTCGGGAACACCGTCTCTGTCCAGAACATGGACGACGATATGAATCCATGTATGAACAACACATTATCCTCCACCGCGTCTAATTACCAAAACAAAAAAATGTTATAAGAAGTAACAACATTTTGTTAAGAGTAACGATATTTAAGTGTCAATAGAGGTAACTACGTACAGTGTTCAACGTACCTTTGGGGCCTTCAATGTGGACGTAAAGGGAGTCCTTAGACGAAGAGGTGGTCCAAGCAGTGCAAGTCTTGCAGCTGCAATCCGACCATCGCGGGATGGGTTGCGATATCCGGCCGCCAATCCTCCCTTGCAGCATCTCCACAATAGTAGAGTTAATAGTAAACGTCGTCGTCGTGGCAGCCGGCAAAGATGAAGACCGGAAGTTACTCCTCGAATGCATCTCCACAGTTCCTGTGCTGATCCTCTCCGACTTGATCCTCCTGAGCTCCTTAACGGTCGACTTGGAGAACTCTGACACGATGGAAGGACGGCAGTAGAGCGTGTCGGAGATCTCTTCAAGGTGGACTTTGGTGGACGACATGGACATGATTTTCGAACCTCCGTCCTCGGACACGAGAATGTTACCGCTGCTGGTGATCATGTCCTTGGCCGAGGAGCAGTAGCAAGGCTTCCACTCCGCCTCGAAGGTGTAGTCCACAACCTTGTAAACGAAACACAGAAAGGCGTCCAAAATATCCAACAGTGTGAACACCACAAAGCTCACCACCTCGTTCAGAAATCGACCCGTCATCCTAACCGCGCATTTCGCTACGTCGCAGCCTCCCATTGTAATGCAAGCAAAGAGCAAAAAAACTTTTCAATGAACTAATCAATGAGATGGTTTGGATCGGATAAGAGGGAGATGCACATTTGAACTGGAATCTTCTACCTCTCCCTCTTTGGAGGAAAGGTGGCAATGTGGGGGTGTTGTTGGGTTGGTGACTTTACCCCGTTGTTTTCTTTCTTCTTGCAAACTCCAGCTCCAACCAAGAAGAGGAAAGGAGCAGAAAAGTTAGAAGAAGTTGGAGAAGATTCTGTTGTACTGTTCTAATATATGAGATGTGGCCGGGGTGAGAGTGGAGAGTGTTTGCCGCTTTGATTAATTGTTATGTTAAAGACAAGATTGGACGGAAGATAAAAGAAGTAGGTGGTGGTTGAGCTCCTTCCAGCAAATCTTTCTGGCAACAAACAGTGACTAATCGATTAAGGATTTTACATAACCTCAATCAAGGAGGATGTCATTTTTTAGATGAACACAACTCCGTTATTTCAACAATTGTGAAATATAAGCATTGCATTATGATCAATCGACGTATGCAATGATTATTTGCGAAGTTTTCTGCTCCTTTCCTCTTCTTCACATAACCCAGTTTTCTTCTCACATAACTCCAGCTCAACAATTGTCAAACGTAAGCATTTCATTATGGTCAATTATGCTTAAGCAATTGAGTAAAGTTAGATTCTCAATTGTGGTCAATCTCAATTATGCTTATATCTTAAATATAAGCATTGCATTATGGTCAATTCTTTCGAAGCCATAAATATTGTCTGCTTGCTGGACCATTCCGATCATCTAAATCGATATGTTTCTAATAGCAACAATATAATTTCAATCGAGACTCAGAAGTGCTTGTAACTTTGAATACTGTTGTATATGATGTAGGAGACTCGTGACAGAAGAGAGTAACAATATTCTTCAAAAATAACAGAGGATGTCAGAAGAGTAACATTGTTCTTATAGTTACTTTTCAAAAAAAAAAGAAAAAGAAATTATATATATAGTTTGAATGCCACAACAAGAGAACCACATAATGGGGGGGAGGGGAATCCTCGAGGCCAATGACAAATTGCAGTTAAGTCCTTCGTGTCACATGAATACATGATGCGATGTTTGTAGATGCCCCTCGTGGCAGACAACGTGATAGTAAGATTGCAATTTAAAAATTTAAAGAATAATTCATAGGACTAAAATTGGTAAATGTGACCCAAGATGCCAATATCAAAGTTGCAAAATAACTTAAATAGAATATCAGGAAAACATATAGGTAAATAAAAGGTAATTGCAATTTGTTTTGTTTACCTTTGGTCGGTAATACATTGCACGCATATATACCTTTTAAAACTCGGCATTTATATATTGACCTTTACGATTTCGATAAGTTTGCACCTTATTTACAAAATTATTCAATTTATCTCGAAATTATCCTTAGAATGTGTAAGATAAAAAAATTCACGGTTTCACTGGACACAAATTATCCTTGACTTATAAATGATGAAACAACAAATCTCTGTTTTACCCAGAATTGATGCATGCTGATTAAGACTAAATGCACCTAACTTTCATTTCTATTACCACGTGGATGACTAAACTGACCGATCCAGAGAGCAAAATGTGTAATGTACTGAAGTGTAATTATTAAATTAATCAATGCTCGGCATGGTCGAACAAGGAAGGTCGCACGAGATAACATGTTAAATTGATTGGGAGGTTGGTCAACCAATCCAACCTTTCTCTAATGGGAATCTACTAATTTGTCAATCCCAACCGTAATGTTCTATCAATCTTATTAGAGAAATTTTATACCAAAATATTTATTCTAACAACACTGATATAGAATGACATTATGTCTAACTAATGACTTTCGGTTGCGCTTTGGGCACGGCCACACAACAATAGACGTGTCGAATGTGCTAGTAAAACTGCATCGTTAAGGACATTGTTTTCCTCCACAAGCAGGTCACATTTTCAAATTTAAAGTTTAGGGTTTACAAGGGAAACAACAAAGGGGGATTACGATTTACGACCCACCGCCCCACTAATATTATAACAAGCTTGTCTTGTGATAAGATCAGAATTTATAGACAAGATAAATAAAGTTTTCTTGACAAGCTAACAACATGCACGAGAAGCAGGTATCGGAGGCATAATGTTGGACTCTGAAAGTTGTGATGTTTCCACGATGTAATTAAACAAGATGGTCCCAAAGTAAAAGAACAGAACGCATTGTTGGAACGAGTTTAGAGTATAACCAACGGGGTCGTGCCCCCCACGACCTGGGTCACCAGGTCGTCCTCCCCCTTAATGGGGAGACGACCTGGTCGTCTGATTATTATTATTATTATTCATTTTTTTGTTTTTTGTTTTGATTATTTTAATTTTTGTTTGAAACTTTTTTAATTTTTGTTTGAAAATATGTTTTATAATTGTTTTGATTTTTTAGTATTATTTTTAAAAAAAATTAAATTTTACAAGATGGATCCTGAAATGATGTGGATGACAGAGGTAGGTTGTGGTGAGTTATGGTTAAGAGGTAAATAGTGTAGGAAAGAGAAAAAAGTGAGTTGGTAAGAGAGAAAACTGATGTGGAAGAGTGAGAAAATTGATTTGAAAAAGAGAGAAAAGAAATAATTCATAACCACGCGTCTGAGTTATGGTCACGGATGACCTTAGAATCACATACATGCATGGTTGAAGTACAGACGAGCCATTAATGTATAAAAAATGGTCAGTAATATTTATTGTAACATTTAAGTTTAATCTTTGAGAAGTTAAAAAATGCTGCACTATGTACACCCTTATACTAGATCCTCCGACATTGCTCTGGCGGTGATGATTTATGTCTATACTTGTGAATAGAATCGGTTCAATTTTATCTACCTAGGAAATGTAGGTCATATATGTACCGTAAGCCCCACTTCAATTAATCCTCTTCATAATTGAATATTTTTTGTCATGAATTTTAGGGCTTTGCGTTTTCATCCTTCATTTGATTGTCTTTCCACCAAAAAATGCAAGTTGTACCATTATCATTCATGACACAATTATGCAAGTGTAAATTTTAATTATTCTTTGGAAAATTGTAAAAAATAAATAAATTGTTTGTGTTTCTTTGATATAAGCTCAATTGACTTCTTACCACTAATTTAATTAGAAAAACTTTTATTATGTTATCATCTTTATGAAAGCTTGTAATTGCACTGACGTTAATTATGAATATGGCTCTAGATATATTTTTTCCTCTAAAGGTGGTGTTTTTCGTTTCTTTGCACCTCATTTGTTAAATTTTAATTAATTTTCACTAATAGTTTTTTGACAGCTACTATTGACCAATATCCGCTAAAGAGCCCAATGGCCAAATGCTATTTGGAAGAAAATTAGAGTTGATACGCCGTTAAAAATGACCCACAACAAATGAGGGTATCAAACAATAAATGATTATTTTTTAAAAAAGAGAGATCCCATATTCATGAATATATACAGTAGCATGTATTACAAAAATTTCACAGTGACAGAAGCAGACAATATTGATATCTATAAGAGTATTAGTAACCATGATTCAGACGACCTGGTCATGAGTTTTCTCTCTTCCCTTTCTCTTCCAAATCAGTTTTCTCTATCTTCTACATCAGTTTTCTCTCTCCCCAACCCACTATATTCGATTTCCTACACTATTCTCATCTTAACCACAACCCACAATAACTTATCTCTCTCATCCACATCATTTCAGAATCCATCTTAGAAAATTTTAAAAAAATCTAAAAAAATCAAAACAATTATAAAACATATTTTCAAAAAATAATTTTTTTCAAAAAGATACTTTAAAATCCGTGCTTTGAGTTAACGACCTGGACAACCGGCTCGTGGGGAGTCGTTGGGGGCACACGACCCCGTTAAAGATGCCGTAATGACCTTAGAATAACTAAGATGTCAAAAAGACTAATTACATTGTTTCACGGTGAGGTGCAAGCAAAAATAATAATAACATATTGTTATTTCTAAATTGCATGAGTTTTCATGTTAGCTAGTTCAGAGAATTTCTATTGTCTCTACTAATTCTTGAAAAATAATTGTGGTGACATAAAAATGTACAGAAATCAGAAAGCCGGTTTGAATTTTAATTTGGCGTAACCAATTAATCTCCACGACTCCTTGTCTTTTCAAGGCATTCCATCATCATCACACTAAATCCCTTCCCAAATCTCTTTGTTTCGTCCACTCTCTCAATGTTCCTATGCTCCACTTCAAATCCCACCCATGTCCCAACATCCCACCATCGCACCTCCCAACCCATTGTGTCGGAAGCCTCTAGTCTCCAGACCTTCAAACGCCACCTCCACCGAACGGAGTCGTTGGATGTGCCTTACTTGAGTGCCTCAATGCGGACATCAAGGTGGAGAAGGATCCAAACCACAAGGAGGAGCTACACTTATTAATTGGAAAAAAAATGGTCTGAGGCCATCAAGGCGAACATCCCAATGTTGGACGTTATGCCAGGATTCCTCCCTTTGATCGACAATCTCTTCCTAGTCCACCATCGAGCTAGGAAGGATCTGTCGTGGGAAATTAAACTGAACTGCTAAATATCGCCCCAAAATTACTTAAATCGCCCCTTGAAATTACCAAATTGCCTTTCCTCCTATTTTTGCTTATATATCTCACAATTTCACTCTTTTTTCAAAATTTTCTCTTCCTATACCTACTACACAAGATTACGAATGTCTCGGAGGCCAGGGAAGCAGCCAGCAGTTCCCCCGGTGTACCCGTATGAGGTAACATTACGTTATTTATTTGTTTAAAAAAAAAAAAGTCGTCGGCGTCCGAGGGAGACTCCCCCGCATGGGGCGGGCGTCCGAGGAAGCCGCTCCCTTTATGGGGGGAGCATACCTGTACCGGCAGCTTGGGATAGCTAGCCGTGCGGATTGTTCTGGGATTGCAGGTTGTCTTACGCTGCTGCAGGCGTGGATATACGAGTACTTTCCTGCATTCCGCCCGCATCGTGAGCGGAAGATTATCGACGAGAGTCATCCACGTTCGGGTATGTGGGCTGTCCGGAGCGAGAACAAGAGCGATGGACGATTGCGTTCCATCCGCGCACGGCTAGATCAGATGACTGCATCAGAGGTATCAAACTTTACACCATTTATTTAATTTTAAGATGTATTATTATTAATGTGTTAAACTTTAGGTGGAGTGGTTACCCTATGGTCCTGACCCAGCAGCGGATGTCCCGAGGACTTTATTGATGGGTCTTATTCGTTATCGGGATATCATAGAGCCTTATATGCCCGATCGGGTCTTACGTCAGTTAGGATATGTTCAGGTGATCCCGGTTGACATTCCGACACCAGAGCATGCGGTGCGGTCTGCGACAGCAGCGACGTACGACGTCAGGTTCCCCGCTTCTACAGCGGAATCGACTTGGCGGACATTTCCGAGATCATGCCGATTGTTCCTTGGCGACTTCAGACGTAGTCGCGACCCCTCCGAGTGTGATGCACGTTATCTTGATTGGTTCGGTAGTTACTCACATCCTATCATCGTCCGTGGTGCCTCCCGGAGAGCAGATCGACCACCAGATAGGACGTGTGGCGATCTGGTAATTTTTTCATTTTATCTATATTTATTTGTACCGTATAATTTGTTAATGTACGCTAATGTTATTGTTATGTGCAGTGGATGGGTAAGATGATATGGGCTGTAGACCCAATCTTGCAGATGAGGGATGAGCTGCCAGACGATGCCAGAGCTGCATGCGGAGATTTGGATGAGATCATACACTCGTGGCATACTCAGTTAGGCATCTCCGACCATGATTCGGATGATGAGTAGGCTGATCTGTTGTACCGTACTCTTAGTATTTGCATTTATATTTGTTTATCTGTTGTACGCTTAGTATTTGTGTTTGCTTATCTGTGGTACGCTTAGTATTTGCATTTATATTTGTTTATCTGTTGTACGCTGATTATTTGTATTTGTGTTTGTGTTTGCTAACATGTCGTACGCTTATTGTTTGTATTTGTGTTTTGCTTATCTGTTGTACGCTTATTATTTGTATTTGTGTTTGATAACCTGTCGTACTATTATATATAATGCAAATAAAGCAAACATATCAAAACATATTACATAATAAAGCAACACTATATAATGTACAAACATATCAAAACATATTACATAATTATACAAACATATCAAAACATATTACATAATTATACAAACATATCAAAACATATTACATAATTGTTGCCAATATGCTATCCTATTTTGGTACTCCAACTCCCATCCAATAACACTCTCATCTCGTATTTGATACCACGGAGTCGCTATAGGAGGTACGGGGAATCCCTCATTCAATTCCAAACGAATGTAATGAGCATAACTCCCTAAATGAGCAATAATCAACTCTCTGCACGGTCTCGTCACGGTAGTCGGACTCTCCCAAGGTAGAACTGTAAGACATGGGTACAATGAACCATCATTTCCGAGAGAGAAGAACATAACTGCACACTTGTAAAAATTTGCAATGGGAAACAAGTCCGTCCACGTCTCCATATAGTGATTCTCGCCACAAGGTCCCCCGCCCCAATTAATCCGGTGACGAGCCTCCGCCACACCGTCGTAGTATACGTGCTCATAAAAAGATGGGTTCGCAGCTATCTCATTTGAAATCGAACGACGGGCGAGTTGCCAATTGTCTTCACCACCGTGGAAAACATCGGCGACACATCGAAATCCACAGTTTCCATCAGCACGTACATGATTCCACTGGTGTAGGAATGGCATAATGATTCCTGGAATTCTATCTCCATATGGGAAGTCGTCTACGTCAGCCCGCCCAGTCACTACAATATGAACAAAAAATACAGTTACATATAATAACAAAAGATACATATTTACTGAAATAAATAACAAAATTATAATAATAATAAATATAGGGATGGTATACCTGATCCTCCCCTCACAGACGAAGAACCAGAAGATCGACCACGACCTTTGCTTCCACTACCGGAAGAACGACCACGACCTCTACTCCCACTACCTGAAGATCGACCACTACCTCGCTCTGCATACTCAAACGCACTAGGGTCCCGTCGTGTCGACTTTCCCCTTGGTCGACCTCGTAGCTTTGTTTTTACTGCAGGCTCTTTCAAATTCGAATGTTCGGGGTGTAGCTGCTCGAATAAAACCCGAGAGGCAGATCGAATTACGGTAGGGTCACTTCCTGCAATCTCATCAACCAGACTGCGAAAATGTTCGGCGTCTTGAGCTGCCTGAGACACAAACTCTGCGTTCCCGGCTCCTTCCCCAATGACAAGTGTCCTCCAGAACGGATGAATCTGCTCTAAGTAAATTCCGTTTTCTGATTCAAGATATCCACGGATGGTACATGCGCAAGGTATCCCATGAGAAGTCAGAAAAGCGCACTCGCAACGATATTCAACTTCATCATCTAACTGTTGCATTCTCTTCACCTCCTGACTCAGCAACTGCAAACAGTGATGCGAAACTCTACCATTTATGTGACGATATAGAGCATGTCCGAAATTAGTCAAATTTCGCCGTCTCGAATCTTCAAGAAAGTTTCGAATATTCGTCAGCTGCATTTCAGTAGCCGCGTTGACGCGCTCGAAAAGAGTGTCCAGAGCTGCAGTCGATGTAGAAATCCACTTTTTTAGAGCCGAATGAGCACTTTCGACCCTACAATTCGTGGTGTTCCCAAAATGAAGGACTTTGTTCGTCCAATTCAGCACAAACTTTTCTTTATGCACCAACCACGTGGTGTCCAGATACTCCGTGATAGCCGGCCACGATCTATACAAATCTTTCAGAGCATACACAACTCTATCATACTCGGCTTCTGAAGTAGAAAGCATGATCTTCCTCCATCTTCCACGCCTCAAAGTCTCTGCCATCTCCTTATTCTTGCCGAATACGTGGTATGCGTAATTCAATACGTCTTTGTTGATGTGCCATGTGCAGAGTAAATGAGCAGAGTCAGGAAAAACCTCTCTCACTGGTCGCATAAGGCCTAACTCCCGGTCTGTTATTATTGCAGTCGGGCTGACAGTCCCCAATAACAGATCTCTCAACTTCTCCATCACCCACAAATAACTGGAGTAAGATTCATCCATCAAAATCGCATATCCAATAAGGAAATTCATGTTTGCTGGTGTGACCCCAATCATTTCGAACAAAGGCATCTTATACTTGTTCGTCTTGTAAGTCGAATCCATGCAGATAACGAAAGGATATGTCCGCAACAACTGGACTGACGTCGGATGTGCCAAAAAAGCGTGAGTGACGACATCAGTTTCTGGATCCGCCATAATCCAATGTAAGTACTCACACTGCACTGCTTGGTAGAGAAACTGCTGGACGGGATTCCGATCTTCAGATTTTGTCCTCCTCATGTAATCTCTGAAATTATAAATATGCCTTTGATTTGGATTGTCCTCCGGGAATTTTTCTTTTACTGCCTTCAAGATGTTCCGTGGTTTTGCTTGCGCCTCTGTCATATCACGAACAATCTTCTTCGCCCCAGAACTTAGACCACTAATTTGACGATGACCCTCTGGATAAACTGCCAGTCTGTGGTTGTGATGTCCGTGACCACTATTATAAACCACAACCCATCCATCACGATCCCGTCGCTCCACCACTTTTATTAAGAAACGGCAACCGCAACCCTTTCTTTTGGTGTTTCTTCGAAGTGCAGTATCCATATCCCGAGACTCCATTTGATTTCGCCGGTCGCATCTCAAATAACAATCCATCCGACTATCTGATCTTGTTTTGTACGACGACACGACCAAAAAAAAACCCAACTCCGATAGCTACTTGTTTGGCCCATTTACTTGCTTCATCGATTGTTGCAAAGATTTGTGTAGTTTGAAATAACTCACTGTAATCCACTCCATCACCACCAAAATCTGGAACCTACAAAAATAAAATCGAAATTAAAAAAATTAAAAAATAAAATCGAAATTAAAAAATTTAAAAAATAAAGTCGAAATTAAAAAAACAAAATCAAAATCAAAAAAAAAACAGGCGTCTGTATTAGACGCCTGCCCCATGGATGGGGCGTCTGTGTTAAACGCCTTCCCCAACGGTAAGGCGTCTGCGTAGGACGCCTTGCCGTAGGGAAGGGCGTCTAATACAGACGCCTTACCCATGGGGAGGACGTCTACATAAGACGCCTCTCCCATTGTGTAGGCGTCTGCGTTAGACGCCTCGGCCATGGGGATGGCGTCCTACGCAGACGCCCTCACCATGGGGGAGGCGTCTAATGCAGACGCTCGGCCCAAAATTTGCCCCGCGCCAGGCTTACCTCACCCGATGCATCACCCTCGCCAGACATTTTCGTGGTGTTTTTACTGATAAATTATGAATATACAAGACCATAGGCCTTATTTATAGACACGGGACGATATGGGTATTAAATATATTGTTAAGGGCAATTTGGTAATTTCAAGGGGCGATTTAAGTAGTTTTGGGGCGACGTTTAGTAGTTCCCAAATTAAATGGCTATTAGGAAATATACAAGGGCATGTCCTTATCAAATGGTTAACTTTTATTATAATTTCTTTATTTCAGTTTTTACTTATTTAGCTATGGTATGTAAAACTATATACAAGAGTCTACGATCTCAATAAATAAAGGAAGAAAATTTGAGCTCCCATAAACTTTTCCTATCCCGCCTTCTCATCCTTCCACGTTCTGGAGTAACTCTCGGTCGAAGAGAGAACTACGCAACATTGGTTCTTTCATTGCTTTCTCCTTGTTATGACAGAAGGCACTCACTTTTGTGTTCTTGAAGATGTTGCGCAACTCACTAAGGCATCCGACGACCACAAGGACCGACTATTTGTGATATTCGACAAAATCACTTCCCTTGTCACATCTGTCACTACTATCGAAGGTTGGCTCACTCAACAAAAACTCAACGTTGCAACCAACCAAGTCCATGGAGGGTCCTCTCCCACCACCACCTCGACTCTAATTCGTCATCTTAAACTTGATTTTCCCCGATTTAATGGTGTCGATCCTTCTGGTTGGATCTTTAAAGCAGATCAATTCTTCACTTATCATCTAACTCCGTTGGAGCACCATCTTACCGCCTCTTTCCATATGGACGGTCCCTCTCTGGCTTGGTTTCAATGGAGCCACAAAAATCAACAATTTTGTTAATGGGAGACATTCTTACGAGCGCTGGAGACTCGTTTTGGCCTCTCCCAGTTTGTTGACCATCAGGGTGCATTTTCAAAGCTCACACAAACCTCCACGATTCTTGCCTACACCACTGAGTTCGAAACATTGGCAAACCATACCACCGGCCTCACCGATTCCTATGTTGAGTTGTTATATTTCAGGTCTCAAACCTTCCATCAGACGTGAGGTTCAAATCCTACAACCATCATCTCTCTCTCGCCATGGGTCTTGCCAAACTCCAAGAGGACAAACTCTTCGATCTCCAACACTCATATCGTCCAACCTTCGCTAACACTTGAGCACCCCTACTACCTTCACCACCAACAAATAACCCCACCATCACCACAAATAAAGCTTCCAACCCACAAATTTCCGATACGCTGCCTCACGCCTCTTGAAATGCAGGAAAGACGTGCGAAAGGACTATGCTTTAATTGTGACGAGAAGTTTTCTCGTAATCATCGTTGTCAACCTAAGTTCCATATACTTCTCACGGATGATTCCGTTGCCTTTCCATCATACGATACCAAACCTCCGAACCCTACGTCGACCCCTGAGGTTACACCAGAACTCACCTCGTACTCTTCGTATTCCAGGCTCTATCCACCAGCTTTCTGTTCTCGTCCTCATCGATAGTGGGAGCACACACAATTTCATTCAAGAACGTATTGCCAAGCATCTCCACCTTGACATTGATCCCGATGTATCATTCTCCGTAATGGTTGGTAATGGTGAATCGATCCCCTGTGTGGGTCGTTATCGCAACGTACCAATCCAGTTATCTATGTATACCTACGTAATGGTCGTTTGCAAGGTGATGGCCACCTCAATCCCACCCACGACCTTCTGTTTCTCCTGCAATCACCCATATGACCCTTTCCACCCACTACCACCACTCCCTCTGGGCATGAATGTTGAACATTAACTCCCTCATGCCTATGCTTACCACCTTGGGCAAGACCAAACTCTAGCTACCATCCTGGTCTCCTTAAAGTGACTTCCCTCCGAATCTTGAGCCTCAATTCATGCACTCTCGTTTGGACCAACCTAGCCCCGAAGATGCGGCATCACTAGCTCTGGTGGCGTCTAGGGAGGTATGAAGCTCATTGATTGGTAATTTTGAGGCATAAGGACTACTTCAATACTTCGTCATGCCCATCGACTCCTCTGTTGTACTTTTCGTGACAACTTGTTTTTGTTTGAGTCTCATTGTGATATGACTTTTGGGTTCTCAATAGCTACTATGTTGGGTTTTTATTGTAATATTTGTACTTCTCGTTGTTGGTATGTTAGGTGGTTTGTTGTTATATTGGACACTAGTTTCCTTGCTCTGTTATGTATTATGATGTAAATTTTATTGTGACTAGGGTGTCGACTCCTGCCTTTGTTTGGATTCTGGTGTACGTGTATGGTCATCCAATCCTGACGCGGCGTTCAGTGGTGTGAAACACTCTTTTATCCATCATGTCCCTTTTCTCTAATCATTGGTGTTGTATTGATGACTTTAACAATTTATTATCTACCATGGAAAAAACTCGATAGTCAACAGCCAAATATGGGTTCCATGGTACACATCCGCCAATTTGTGCACCAAGGCAGCTTGATTGACTTGAGGTTCTTGGGGCCGAATCACACCTGATCGAACAGACGAATGACTTGCTTCAACGTTAAGAAAGGTTTGATAGATAATTTGCTACGGGGGACTGGTTAGCCCAATTCCTCGAATCCAAGGTAACCCATCTCCATGTTGTTGCTAGTGATCAATATTGAGCGATTCTTTTGAGTCTGCATAAGAATATCATCCACAATCACCGACCATTTAGATTTGAGAAGTTTTGGTTAAAGTTAAAGATCTCTGATTTGTCAGTATTTGATTACCTTTCATCTTAACATTTATTTCTTACATATCGCTCGTAAGATACACAGTTGATCTCTTGGATGGATGTCCCAACATTTTGTAAATTGAAAGGAAAAACATCAGGTTAGATGTCAGGTTATTGATAGCCCAAAACTCTAGTGGACCAATGATTTATTTGTTGAGTATGGCATCTTGCATGACCATGGATCAATATTGCAGGAAGAGGATAACTATTAGTGACAGAGATTGCACGAATTATGAATTTAGGATGGCGATCGCAATACAACTTATTTTCATCGTACAACTACTACTCGCCATCAGAAAAGGCTATCCAAGAACTAGTCGCCCCGACCAAGTATACACCCTCTCAGGATCTCATTATTGAGACATTTCTCTCTTATTTTAAGGATCTCTATACCTCCCAAGGTTGACATAATAACTTTCTTGATGATGACATGTTCCCACACAAGATCTCTAGTGCCCATCATCTGGAGCTACACATGTTGTCCTCTCGTGAGGAAATTTGGCTTGTCGTCAAGCACATGAGATTTGAATTTGCACCAGGGCCTGATGGTCTCCTACCGTTGTTTTATCAAACTTTTTTGGAATAGCTGTAAACTTATGGTCTGTAATATCGTTCGTACTTTTTCTCCTTGGTTACTTAACCTCGAGATATAAATCATGCTCATATTGTATTAATTCCCAAGCGAGACGACACTCGGAGAGTGATGAACTTTAGGCCTATCGACCTAAGTAACGTCTCCTATAATGTCATCACCCATATCATTGCTTCTCAAATCCTTGATCTCCTCCCATCACTGATAAGTTAAAATCAAGGCAATTTTGTTCATGGGGGGTCTATCCATGATAATGTTCTAATTGCTAAAGAGTTCAACTATTGTATGGATTATAACGTCTCTAGGATGGGGCACAATATGTTGGTTAATTACTTGACGTGTCCAAAGCCTTTGATGGATTGGAATGGAATTTTTTGTTTGATGTGTTAAGCAGGGCGAGATTTGATGCTCAAACCCTACTTCTCCTCAAAGCCTATGTGACCACAATCTCCTATTTGATACTTCTTAATGCTACACCTACATGTTTCATCAAACCTACGCGGGGGTGCGTCAAAGTTGCCTCCTCTCTCCTTTCTCTTCATTTTAGCAATGGAATGTCTTTCTCTCCTCCTCAAAGACTCCACAGTGCAAGACCTCACAACTCCGACGAGACTCTCATTCCAAGGACCTTATATAACCCATGCTTTGTGGATGACCTATTTGTCTTCCTTTACCCTCTCATTGAGACTGAATCCCAAGTGCTTTTGGAGCTTCTCCACACCTTTAGGGCTGCTTCAAAACTACACATCAACAATCTCAAATCCTACATCATTTTTGGTGTAGGTATCCCCGATGAGGTCTGAGCACGCATTCTACACATAACTACTTTCACCATTATGAAGGAGAATGACATCGATCTGGGATCCACCATCTTTGAACGACCAGGCCAAACCCTCCTTGCTAGGCGAATTCGAGATAATATAAGCAAAAACTTGCTTGCATGTCCTATATTGGCCAAACAGTGTTGGCCAAAAGTTCCCACCAAAGCCTCCCAATCTATGTCATGAATACCCACAAATTCAGTCTCAAAGACACCTCCTAGTGGTTGGCTTCTTGTCGTGACTTCTGGTGGGGGGCAAAAATCATTTGCAACAAAAAGGTTTGTACTTGGCTGCTTGGTCAGAACTTCAACATTAGAATGAGGATGGGGGACCAAACTTCAAGAATCCTGACCTCCTTAAGTTAGCCCTAATTCAAACCCTTTGGCAAATTGTCACATCCACTGATAGTCTCTTGACTTGGGTTCTTCAAAGTTGATGCCTCACATCGACACTCTCTTTGGAGCTTCCCATCCACCCACCAATGTTCGCCTTCTTTCTACCTTTTTATTATCTATGGTGTTTCCTTAATGCCAACCCAAAGACATGGCACTAGTGCAGAATAAGCTTTACTCGTCTCCCAATAGACATCGGCCGTTATAACGGCCGACGTCTAGTAGGGAGAGGACAACATAAATGTCGGTCGTTACTATGGCCGACGTCTATGTGGTACTATAGACGTCGGCTATTGGAATACCGCATTTATCCGACGTCTATGGGGTATAGACATCGACCCATAGACGTCAGTTTTTGGAATACCATGTGAATCCGACATCTACAGGGTATAGACATCGGGGTATAGACGTCGGTCGTTTGTAATATCCGACGTCTATATGTTTTAAAGAAATCGAACAAACGCGTATTCTGTCATTCATTTCAGACAAAAACCCACCCAAACCCTAACCGTCCCGCGACCGAACCCTCCTCCGCGACCGATCTCCACCGTCTCCGGCACCACAGCGACGTCCCAACATCTCTTCCCCTTCTCCGGCCCTCTTCTCCTTCTTCCTTTGTCTTCCTCCACATCCTAACCAATGTAAGTGTTAAGTTCGTTTTTGTTGGTTTATTTTCGGATTTTTCTTGTAGTAACGATTCTTTTCTAATGTTAGTAAACTTCTCCTCTCGTTTATTGTTGGTGAATGCAACATTTCGATTTTTTGGTTTTAATCTTGAATATATTCGTATTTTCGTGATTTGAAGTTAAACTTTACATTTTGGTTTCCTATTTTATTTGGTATGCGTATTTGTATTTTGTTTGGGATGATAAATGTGTCACCATGTGTAGTATTTATTATGAAAATTGTTGTATCATCATATCATAGAATCTTCAAATTATTAGAAATTAATTTTGAAATATCTTTTCGACTTATATAAGCTGAAGCATGTAATTGTAGTCTTCATTTTTTTTATTTACTTGCATCAATACTCCCGTGATCTTGAGCTAATGTAATCCACAATATCTTTATATTCAAACCATATTTTTAAATATAGCATCGATTTAGAATCATATCACCAATGTAATTATGTTATATTGCATCACAACATTTTGTTTTGGCCATATTTATGGATGTTGATACTCTTAAATTAGACGTGGTTATGTTAAGCAAAAAGTTTATTTGGCTTGTCATGTGAATATGAGCGAAATAAAAGAGTAGTGATCTCTTCTCGTAACAGTAGCTCAATGAAACTCGCGACTGATGGACTACCTATTTTATCAGAAACATGTTGATGAACTAAGAGGTTCTCCTGTCACTAAATTTTTTTGTAATTTAGTTAACAAGTGCACTTGTTTACAGACCTACAATTTATGCCTTAATATAATCACCTCAATTTTAGAATGAATGTCAATTGTTTATGAATTAATTGCAAGTGTGTTGAATGTCAATTGTGTATGGTTGTGTGTTTGTGTTTGTGCATGTATGGTTGTATGTTTGTGTTCGTGCATGTATGCTTGTGTGTTTGTGCTTATATGTACATGTGGATGAAAGTGTGAGCATATGTGAACAAATTTGGTGCAGGTTGTATGTACACGAATACGATGACTATATACAAGTTTGCAGGTTGCTTTTTTTGTCCAGGTTAAAGAATAGACGTCAGATGTTTGTATTAGCCGACGTTTATTCCCCTGAAGAAAGGAATAGACGTCGTTTGTATGTATCAGCCGACGTCTATACTTAAAGAATAAACGTCGTCTGTTAGTTCACCGACGTCTATACTTAAAGCATAGACGTCGGGCGTAGGTAAAAGCCAACGTCTATTCTTTAAGTATAGACGTCGGCTGATACCTACAACCAACGTCTATTCCTAAAGAATAGACGTCGGATATCGCACGTCTGACGTCTATGTATAGACGACGCACACATAGACGTCGGATCTGAGAGTGCTTATATCTGACGTATATCTCTCCGTACATCCGACGTATATTTCATTTTCTGTAATAGTGTGAGATTCCACTCTACAGACCAATGCAATCTACAAATCCCTCCGACCGCCTCCACTTGCCAGAAATTGGTGTCAATATCGATAGATTTTGGCACCATACCAAGCACGTCCCACCTCGGGTAGCCTATTTCCTATGATGATCATACCAAAATATTTTTTCTAGTCCTATGCAGGTCAACCTCGCCCGACAATTATCTACCTTGAGCACAATTTGTCCATTATATATTTGCTTCTGCACCAGAAACCTTGGAGCACCTTTTCTTCTACTGCCCTTTTGCCCACCTCGTGAGGTTGAGCTTTGCTCATTCTTCGTCGATTCCAGAAATAACCTTTCAGGATTATCTTGCCTTTCTTTTACGAGCGAATACCTGATCTGAGTTCATGCAAGTGGGCATTAATATTTTTTTTCTGGAACCTAAGGAAGGCCCGTTGTAATTTCATTTTCCGTGGAGCCTACGTTAATATCCATGAAGTAATTAATTTTAGCTAATCGGATGTACATACCTTAGAGCACCGTTAACGGTCTCAGGTAGTTCCCGGACGCTTTAGTTTCTCTCTCAGCCACGTCAACTTGTCTTTCCACCACGTCAGCTTAAAACAATCCTCCTAAATTTTTCTTAATTACACCCAGAAACAACTCAAATGTTCTGCATTATCTCCCATACACGTCATTTCAGGATCAATTTTAGGCAAAACACGAAAAATTATCAAAAAATTCTAGAAAATATAAACAAATAAAAAACTTATTTTCATAAAAATATATTTGAAAAAACGATTTTAAATGATTTTTAAAATATTTTCTAAACACAAAATAATAATAATAATAAATAAAAAGTGACCAATGGTGGGGGACACGTGCCCCCACCCACCACCCAGTCCATCCGCCCGGGCAGAAATTCGGGCGGATGGGCGCCCGAATTTTCGCCCAAGCGAAGGCTGTCGGACGAAATTTTGGGTGTCTGTTTTTTTATGCACGGTTAAGGATGCTCTTACGTACCACTGACCTTGCACTTAATTATTGAATAATGTGATGACCTGAGGTCCTTCTAAAAAAGACATAACCAATTATAATTAAAAAATATTAGACTATCTATACAAAAAAAATTAAAAATGAAGTTCTCGAACCAAAGTAAGAAGCAAACGAAAAGGATCCTAATATTCCAACTGTTGTGATACTCAACATTTTGTTGAAAGCTACTTTTTTTTAAAAGCTGCAGTGATAGCCAATATTAAATATACCGATCTAAATACAACTAAAATAATGACTCGTGAGAAAGCCAAAAGCAAATCTGTAATCTTTTCCATGGAGTAAAACACAGGGCTGATCAATAAATGTAAACACCAGAAGGGATCACCTCCCACTACCTAAATTTGGTCCTCTCGCTATCATCCTCCCAACTTAGCGGCCATTTATGATAACACGTCTTCAGCACATGACCTCTATCTTCTTTCACGGCACCGTCTTCACCTTGGAATAAATGGACTTTAGTTTCAGCCATGCATGTATCGGTTTTACTAAGATAGTTTGCATGCTGCCTTTATTTGTTGTCATTAACGTCTACGTGGACCCTTTTCAAAGGTGAAACTGTGAAAGGATGATGCATACGACGGGTTCAATGTGTAATAAATAGTTGGAACAAGTAATTAGTTGGAACAAATCATTGCGTCTAAGTCTCTCTAAACATGTTATTAGAAACGACTTAAATACGACACTGTTGCAAGATTAGGTGGGTGGTCGGATTGGAACACCAGTACACCACCTCCTATTCATGGTGCCATCTCTTTTGGAGGGGAGGTTGGGCATATGTATGACATGTAGGTTGGTATGTTTTTTTTTGTTTGTGAAAAGTCAAAATTAAAGTTGATGAGAAGAAATGTTATTGAATCGAAGTCTGCATTTACTGTTCATTAGAGGGAAAGCTTGATCCAACTAAAAGATGCAATAACAAATCTGAACGAAGTAGAGAATGTATTCGGGAAAACTAGTATAGAGACAAGTATGGATAGTTAAGGTACGCAAGCAATACAATTGTTGTATTCAATACATATACCGTTGAAGCGGGGACAGTTTTTATTACTTCAGAATTAGCTTATCCAACAACCAAAATTTTCTTGTCCAGAAAATATATTTCTTATATAGATATATACAAAATCCAGAAAACTTATCTCACAGCTCGAAGCTGACTAGCTAGAGAATATATTCTTTTTTAAAAGCAGCTAGAAAATATTATTCGTCCACCAAATTAGATTCGGTTTCTTCCAGAAAATATATGCTTTGGAGTTCCAAAATATATATATTTGGTCATAAAAAAATAAAGAAATACTACAAATTGAACCATCATTTACTCACGCCAGTAATTGAATTTATGGCCGTTTGGGCTTTGAATGCTGTCGATATTTATAGTTTAACAATAAATTTTACATTAAACAGACACTACATTTTTTTTTGTGAGGTGGCTCATCCTCATGTGTGTTAGACGAGTCTTCGCAAACCATAAACAAATGAAAGTGGAGGAACAGTCTTTGTCCTTACCCTCAAGTCATAGTGATGTTGATATATGGAACAGTGGAAGGGAAAATATCCTGAACGTGGTCCATGGAGATTGGAGGGTATTATTCTTTGGTTCTTTTGAACACATTACCCTTCGATCCTCTGCGATTGGCCATTTGAATCATGAGTCGATTATACTCCTACACTACATCTAAAAAAAGTAAGAAGTATCACTTATATGAACTTATAGTTGTAGCAAAGAAAGAGGATATGTGTACGTATAGTATCACCGAATGTTTGAATGATCTTTTGTGGAGAAGTCCAAAGATACAAACCACAAATAGGACATGGCCTCACTCAATAAAGATGGACAAGATGACGGGATATATTCATATATATGTCTACACAATACAAGCAAATCGAGAAATAATAGCACTTTGCAAATCACAAAAACAACTAGGGCTGTCAATTTTACACGAAATACGATAACACGACACGAAAACGACACGAAGTTAGCGGATATGGATTGAGAATTTGAACACGATTAATAAATGGGTTGGATACGGCAACACGATTATTAAATGTGTTGGATATGAATTTCTACTGTAAAAACGATTAACACGATTAAGACACGATAAAACACGATAAGTAATTGGGTAATTAGGCACACGATTACAAATACGACACGATTAATACACGACTAATACCGACAAGTCTATAAGTAATATATAAGTTATAAATTATAATAAACAAATTCTAAGAACTGAATGTCATATTTATAATTTTACAAATTATATATATGAGTGGTTTGAAACTTTGAAGTTTGAACTCTGAATGAGTGGATAATCGTGTGTTAATCGTGTGTTAAATGGTGTAAACGGTGTAAACGGTAAAGGTGTTAAACGTGTACACGAAGTAACCCGTTTAATAATCGGGTATAAATGAGTTGGATATGGCAACACGATTATAAATGGGTTGGATAAGGCAGAAATTTAACAACACGATTATTAAATAGGTCGGATACGGCGCAACACCTAGAGCTTATATATAGGACTTGACACGACACGATTAGCAGACGACACGACACGATTGACAGCCCTAAAAACAACCCATAATGTCAAGATTTGACTTGCATAAAATTATTAGTCCCAATAAAAATGTTCTATTAAGTCAGGCATATATCATAAATAATAAGTAGAATATTGTTTTATCATTTAGTAAACCAATTTTTTTTCGGTTATGTAAAAAGAAATCCTAAAATTAAATATAATAATACATAATTTTGTTTTAAAATTGGGATTTTATGTTTGGGTGCACTTGCAAAAGGTATTTATTGGATTTTTACTTGTGAAGTTTTTTATTACTACAAAAACACTTACAAACATGATTATTACTACAAAACACTTCACTCTAACGTCATTAACATATTTCCGTTTTCTCCCGATACCGTTAACAGCAAACAGACAGTGCCAAACCTCGTTAACCACACATAACATTGTCATATAGCCGCTACTTCAAGTATATTTGGTCGACCGTTCGTGAGAGGTAATCCTAAGTGGTCGTCCGAAGCATTTTCGGACATTCGTTTGTGGGAGTCATAGCACAACTCTGTAACTTGGAAACGGAGCAATTAAAAATTTGACATGAGCAAAGGTCCAATAAACACATTTTGCAATTACACCCAAGCAAAAGTTCCTTTTAAAATTGCACGAACATGTATGATATATATTGGTTGGGCTAGTTGGTGGGCTTACCGATCAAGTCATTTTAGTCCAAGCCTAATAGCCCATTAAATACGTGCTAGATTGGGCCTGACAGAGTCAGGCTGCCACTGACTGAGCTGAGCATGGTTCTAGGTCAAACATAAATTAATAGGTTGGAAATCAACCATTGGATAATTTCGACGTGTCCACAGACTCAACAAACTCAATCGAATCGTACATGCAATCAAATAGCTAGCTCATCACAACAAACTCACACCCACTACGCAGAATGCAGGTGCCTGCATGATTCCAATCACGTCAACTCTTTGACTCGTTCGACTCCGAAGGATGTAATTCCATATATACAGCAGCTATGTGCGAGTCAAGATTAATAATACCTGCGATTTTGGACATGGGCAATGCATCTCTGCTTTATGTTTCCAACATGTTGTTCCTTGCGCTAGTGTGTCTGCAGTTTTGTGCTTGCTCGGGGTATACTTCCTTCGTGTTTGGAGACTCCTTGGTGGATGCTGGAAACAATGACTACCTTTTCACGCTCTCTAAGGCGGATTCACCACCTTACGGTATCGATTTTGTTGCTTCTGGTGGCCGTCCGACTGGGAGATTCACCAACGGAAGAACCATTGCTGATATAGTAGGTAAAGTCTAAACTATAGTAAATTGCATTTAAGTTTCAGATAGTTATTGCAAATATTTTAATGCCTTTTAGTCATTCATAGCTGGTATTTGATATTTCAGGTGAAGCTTTGGGAGAGAAATCATTTCCTCCCCCTTATTTGGCTCAAATCTCTTCCATTGGTGATGCAAGTTTTAGAGGTCTCAATTATGCTTCGGGGGCAGCTGGAATTCTGGACGAAACCGGAACCATGTTTGTCTGTGCTGACCACTCATCTAATTTCCTCCTTGTTTTCTCACCATCAAATACGATGTTATGCTCATACGTGTATATGTGATCCATTTTTTTTAATTTTAGATAGGAAGAGTCCCCCTGAGCAAGCAAATCACTTATTTTGAGCAGACAAGGACCCAAATGATAGCACTGCAGGGACAAAACGTTACACAAAAAATCTTGAAGAATGCTATTTTTTCTATAACAATTGGATCCAATGATATTCTCAACTATCTTGCACCTTCCATACCCTTCTTCACAAAGGAGAAGCCGCCATCCGACATGCTTCACTACATCATGGTGTCCAACTTCACAACACATCTCAAGGTATACGTACGAGAATATGACATACTGAAACATTTGCTAGATAAACCTTAATTGTTGTTACTTGTTAGCTTGTCGAAAGCTTAATTTTCAAAGGGATGTTTAAGCCCATTAGTATAAGCCCAGTCCAGTAGGTCTAAAACCTTTGAAACCTGCCCTTTTAAAAAAACTGAATTGCTAAACATCGTTCCAAAATTACTTAAATCGTCCCTTGAAATTACCATTTTGTCATTCCCTCATTTCTACTGCTATAACGCGACATTTTACACTCCTATCACACATCTCTCTTCATATTCCTCTTATAATCATAAAAAATAATGTTTTGGGGGTCAGTAATGAACCAACGGACGCCCCAGTGTACTCGAATCTGGTAAAATAACTAACATCTTTTTAAAAAAAATAATAAAAAATAATAAAAAATTACGGACGTCCGACGGAGCCGCCCCCACGTAGGAGGGGGCGTCTGGCTAAGACGCCTTCCCCATGGGGGTGACGTTTTACCCAGACGTCATACCCATCGAGGAGGCGTTTTACCCAGACGCTCCGCCCATGGGACAAGCGTCTGTGTAAGACGCCTCCCCCATGGGGGAGGCGTCTTATCCAGACGCCCCCTCCTACGTGGGGGCGGCTCCGTCGGACGCCCGTAATTTTTTATTATTTTTTTTAAAAGATAATTGATTATAAATTTAGATAATTGTTAAATTAATTAATAAGTTAATAATTTCTATATTCGGATGACCGATACCTCTTCGGTACACCAAAAATTAAAAAAAATTCCAGATCCAACAATTTCAAAATCCAAAAAACTCATTGTAAGTCAGGATGTTTTACCACCGGGGGATTTGGAACTTAAAAAATGTTGGATCTGGAAATTTTTTGAATCTTCATCACTTGCAAAAAAACTCATTGTAATCCGACCGGTTACCACCGAAAACTTGCAAAGAAACGTCAAATAATTTGAGATAACACACCGTATAATTTTAATTTGACAAAAAATTTAAAAAAAACGGGACGTCTGGCTAAGACGTCTGTACCATCGTGGCGGCGTCTGGCTAAGACGCCTCCACCATGGTTGAGGCGTCTTAGCGAGACGCGTACACCATGGTAGAGGCGTCTGGCTAAGACGCATCAACCATGGTGGAGGCGTCTTAGCCAGACGCCTCCACGATGGTGCAGGCGTCTTAGCCAGACGCCCGACTCGGAAAAAAAAATCCGTCTCCGTTACTTCGCCTGATCTAGGTGTTTCGCCAGACATTTTCGTGGTGTTTGTAATAGGAATGTTAGTAAAACTGAGTCAAAAACATTGTTTAAAGACACGGGACGATATGGGTATTAAATATATTGTTAAGGGCAATTTGGTAGTTTCAAGAAGCGATTTAAGTAGTTTTGGGGCGACTTTTAGTAGTTCCCTAGAAAAAAACGGTCTTTAACCAAATCCTTAACAAACTTATAACAAACATCAACTCAATTCTATAAATAAAGGTTAACTCACCTTCTTCATTATGGGCAGGGTAGTTTTTCCTATGTCTTGCATTTTGATTATACGAATAACAAATAACCTTGACATTGTTCACAACCAATTTTTATCACTTGCGAAATTTTCAGAGATTACATGAGCTTGGTGGAAGGAAATTTTTGGTAGTTGGAGTGGGTCCGATAGGATGCATACCATATGTTCGAGCTCTCGAACTCGTTTCTGGAGAAAGGTGTTCATCAGCGGCTAACAGGTTGGTCGAAGGCTACAACTCGAAGCTCCAATCAATGCTAGAATGGTTGAACCAAGAATTCGGTCCCGATTCAGTATTTGTTTACGCAAACTCCTACGACATCTCTATGGAGATCATAAGAAACTACCGGAGCTTTGGTAATGATAATTAGACCTTCTTAATTCATTCAATTGATCATTATTTTGAAATCTAGAGTTTACCAACTCCAAGCAGGGTTCGAGAATGCTGACGATCCCTGTTGTGGCGCGAGTTTTCCACCGTTCATATGCTTTAAAGGTCGCGATGCGAACAGCAGCTCGACATTGTGTGCCGATCGATCCAAGTACGTGTTTTGGGATGCATACCATCCAACAGAGGCTCTGAACTTGATTGCGGCAGCGAGATTGCTTGATGGGGACGATAGGTTCGTGCATCCCATGAACATGCGCGGACTAAATGATTACACGCCCTGAATGTTTCCAAATGTTGTACGTGCATAAGATGTTTTGATTAATAAAATCTATAATAAAACTTTACAACTTTTATTTAATTTTGAGATATTCTTTAAATGATTGTGTATTTAATTAGATCCAATTTGTAATTCGGAAATAACGATAAATGTCAAAGACCAAGTCCGAAAGAGCAATCATAATTAAGAGAATGTTAAATAATTAATGGATGTTCAAGCTTTTCAAAAAAGAGAGAGGATATAATCCATTCTTAATCATCCCAAAACAGATATAATAAATCATTTTATTTTTATTTTTTATTTTTTAATAATTACACACACAATTGGTCCCTCCAAACTAGTGGTACATTAATATGGTTTCCAAGATAACAGTACTATGCAAGTTAAAAGACTTGCATCTTAGTCGCCGCACAGTCATCTTATGGTCAACTTTCGAACATTCTTGGGAGTCCCAAACATCCCCTTTCCTTCCTCAAAATTAGGAGATCACCGAACGACCATCGTAGTCATTGTATACCGTACTTTCTTCACCTCTGTCCTCTACTTCCTTGCAGCAATCGGATCTTCGAAAGCGATGATTCAATTCACACATATTCAATCCGAATATCCGGCTATCATTCCCTTGCACAACTTTGGTTTCACAAGCAAAGGAGTCCTAGAACTAAATATATCGATAATTTGGAGACTTGATTACGTCCCCTTACCGGATTCCTCCCAGATAGGCTTCTTCTTTAGCTCCGGAGGTGAGAAGAATCGTGTCTTTCGGTCGCTACGCAATGACCACATCGCCTGAAAACTCCAACACGACCTCCTCGAACCTGTTCTTCACTTTCCGCTCCGTTAACTCTAGCAACATTAGCTTCGTCTTCAGCCAAACAGAACCTGGCGAATTCATACTAGTCTTCGCCAATTGCCTCCCCTACGTCCATGTAGAAATTGAAGTCACATCCTCTATGTATAATGTTGACCCGACAACAGGCGCTAAAGACTATCTCTCCGTGGGGTACACAAATCTCCCCTTAATTAACTTGGTCTTTTTCGTCATCTACACCTTATTATCGCTCATCTGGGTCGTAATTCGCGAACGAAATCGCCTCACCAGCTCTCGTCGCGTTCATTACTTCATGTTTGCTGCTATCGTGCTGAAGGCGTTCAATATGTTATGCCAGGCGAAAAACAGTTCCCACACCAAACGCACCGGTCTCCGACACAGATGGGCTCTTATCTTTAGGACGTCTAGTTTTCTCTCCCGAACAATGTTGTTCACGCTGACCGGGACGGGGTTGTTTTTCTTGAAGCTTCGTCTTCTGAAGAAAGAGAATACAGTGGTAGTGATTTTGATCTTACTTCAAGCGGCAGCCGAGGTATTCTACGACAATGTTGTATTGCTGTTTGTGATTGTTGACATTGTTTGCTGCTATGTAGCTTTGCGTCCTGTTAAATGGTCCCTGAAGGATCTCAAAGCGACTGCTAGTATTGATACCAACCCTGTCCATCTCAAGAATCTCAAAGTATTTTAAAAGTACTCCATCGCGATCAAATTATATTTCTGCATCACTCGACTTCTACGATATGTTCTCCACGGTAGCGATGGGCATGAGTACTTGTGGTTCACAATGGTGTAAATAGCAAATGTGAACCTCTGTTTTTCTGTGATTTTAGCGAATGTCGTTTCTCTTGCTCTCCAACTAGTCTATTAGGTTGAACTAATAATTAGTATAAGTAATTTTCTTGTTAGATTTTGGACTTTCAAATCCTTAATCAATGCACGGGCCTAATTGGCATATCATAATGAATTCCCATAACAACGTGATAATTATAGACGTGGGAAAGTAACTATCTAAATGGTACATCGAACCTGGAATAGCGGCAATAAGACAAATAGCGGTCTTTTGAAGAAAAAAACAAAAAATATCAAGCGTGATTCTATTAGATTAAAATGATTATTTTTATGAAAATATTAAAAGACGAATAATTGTGCCAACGTGTCTACAAATTGACGCACTTCTGCCAGTTCTGTTTATTGGGGAAAAAATAATTAAATACGCCCACATGTACCACTTCGGCCTGTTGGGGCCTTGAGGGCTTCTGCGGTTGCTTTGCAGGGCCTACACGGGTGGAGGCCCAATGAATTGAAGCCAGCCTTAGAGAAATTCAAGGGTTTCCAAACAAGTTCTAATCAGGTATGGTCTTGAACTTGAAAGGTCATGTTGAAAGGCCCCATCAGGCTCACTGATTCCAACAAGTTGCAAAGTGCAACCTCATCCGACAGAAACGGGGTAAAAAATCTCGGCACCAGTTGGTGTGTCCCTCAACGAAGGGTGGGACCGACTGACCCAAATCCACGCCGAAGGCTGTTGGCAGCGGTGTCAGTTCTGTGAGTCTGAGACAATGGCCATTATATTATTATTGAATACAAAAATGTGTCACCTGAACTGTGTCGGTGATACAGGACTTAATACATATGAGTTCCAAATTCGCCATTCACGCCGAACATAACAGTTCGTTTTTCCACGAGTGGCCTAACTGTATGCGGTAATGGGCCATGGAAATTGAGATCATCAGAACATTAATGGTTCGAATAAGCCGACAAAAGCCATTAAAACCCAACACCCGTTAGAGATTAAAAGGTAGCATTATTCACTAGTGATCACGTGATGAGGAACAATAAATGCTCTTCATCGCTGACAAGAAAACACATTATCTCAAGCTGTATCGGTCGCGGGAAATGTTAGCGGCCATAAGAGTGTGCTTTTAACTGAGATCAGGTTTAACAGTGTCCTCGGGCATCCTCTTATTTATCTGTCACGGCAATTTTTTTCTCCACCGCGTCAGTTTACTTCATCCACCTAAAAATTCTCCTTAATCATCTGGCTACCTCCACCCACCTTACACTTCGTTTCCTCCACATCAGTTCTTAATTAAACAATTTTAATTCTTACACAATATTTAAAAAATTACATTTTACATAATTCTAATTGTAATTACTACTTCTAATTATTTTAACTCGAAAATATTTAATTTTTACTATTAAATCACTAAATTATTATTAAATATTACGAAACCACGTTACATATTACATAAACTGAAATCGGAAATATTACATTCCAATTTAACAAACGATAATACATATTACATAAACTGGACTTCAAAATAATACATTACAAATTTCGTTAAACCCATTTTCAAACTTGTAATGGCGTTAAACTGTGATTAAATAGTGATCCCACAATAATCAAAAATTATCAACCCACGTTACTAAAAAAATACACAATACATTATCAATTATCTCTAGTAACAAATCATCCACTAAAATAAAAAAAATGGACAAATTGGGGGACAACACGTGCCCCCCACCCGAGTGTTCTCCGGGCATCCATTCGGAAGCTCCGGCACCCGAATGGACGCCCAGGTGGGTGCCCCGGGCAGCCACCCAGATGTCGCCCAGGCACGCACTTCCCGTTAGGGGTGCCTTAAGAGCACCATTAACGGCGCCCGGGCAGTTCCCGGGAGCCCGATTTTCTCTTTCAGCCACGTCAGCTTCTTTCTCCGTCACGTTAGCTCAAACAAATCCCCCTAAATTTTTCTTAACCACACACAGAAACAACTCAAGCGCCCTACATTCTCTCCCATACACGTCATTTCGGGATCAATCCAAGGCAAAACACACAAAAATGTCAAAAAATTCTAGAAAAATAAACAAATAAAAAACATTTTTTCATAATTCTTTTTATAAAAACGATTTTAAATAATTTTTAAAATATTTTCTAAAACAAAAACTCAAAAAAAAAAACCAATGGTGGAGGCCACGTGCCCCCCACCCACCCAGATTTTCCACTCTGGGCGTGCAGGTGGAAATTCTGCTTTTTCACCTATGTGGCCGGCCGGTGTAAAGTACCGCTCGGGGGCACAATAACGGTTACGGATGGCATATGTATATTGATAAATTCACATATTTGTGATTCCAAATTACATTGTTGCTAACTTTAAATCAACATCTACCAAAACAAAATTGCTTGAAAAGCTTATTATAATCTATTGCTTTCCAAAACAAAATTATTTGAAAAGCATATTTTCATGTTGGGAGTTCTTTCATGGATTGAGGCTTTATCTTGAATTGTTTCCCGCGTAATTCTTTCAATATCTTGGTTATTTAAGATGGACCGCGGTTCGCGGCATAGATATCCAGAGGAAAACAATAACAGTTACATGTACAAATGCGAAGTCCAATACGAGATGCCCACGGAAAACAAAAACATATTGGTTCAAACAGTAGACATCATCTACAAGATCAAATCTAAATCTCGGAAACAAACAAATCAGAACAGCAGCTCTAAACTCGTCGAGTTAACCCCTATGTGCATAGTTTTCATTCCTTGGTTTTCTCACCATAGGTCAACGCTAATGGAGCCTAGCGCAGTTGACCTGAACGTTTTTTGGAAATTGGAATGGATTGAAAACATAAGAATTTGTATCACTTAGATAATATTTAGCGTAACTACGTATAACTCTTGAACTACGCCTCAATAGTGCTTAGATCTTCTGAACTTTGAAATGTTGTATACTCTTTTAATTTTCATTTGGTACATTTTTTTCCCGATTTCTGATTCTGGCAAGGTTTGGTTTCGGTGGTTTGATTGTTTGGTAACATTTTGCTCGCTCAATGTACTAATAACTCGTTGGTTCTTAACGTATTCATTGTTATTTTCCATTTTTTTTATACTAGTATCCTCAAATAGTCGTCATTTTAACTTTTAACGAAACAATACTCAAAATCGCATTAAATTTTGTTCAAATTTGAACAAAATGTGATATAAAATTGATGTCAATATGATACAAATTTGAACTAAATCTGAAGCAAGTTCGAATTTTATTTGTTAAATTGTCAATGAATAGGAGGTAAAGTGTTATGTATGTGACATTTCAGCGTTTAGGGGTTGTAAGTTTATAAGGACATAGTTGAAGGGGTTATCTGTAATTACCCTAATATTTATGCATTAATAATCATTCATACCCTTTTTGCTAGAATAGAAGTACCATCTGCAAACCTAGGCTCATCGCTTACCTCTTTTCTAAAGTCTGAGTTGCCACTCTCTTTCTGACGGATTCTCAACGAAAAGAAACTTTGTTTTTGTGATGACGACGTTAGCAAGTTAGTTTCCCTTAGATTTTTTATTGTTTGCTTTTTCTGACTTTTCTTACAGCGTAAGAAGATATTTTTGAAACCAGGGTAATAATTTAATTATGATGTTATGAACCCTTCTTCAGTCATTTTCTTTTGAAGATCTACAAAGATAGGTTGGTGCTGCGGTCCCCAATCCCCCCATGATACGTACATGTCTTTCCTAAGTATATTTCCTTTTACTTTATCTAACACACACACACACATATAAAGTCTAGCGTTCTTCACAAATCAGAAAACTCAAGAAGCCTAAAATCGGAAATCATATGTAGTACCACTCTGTATGGCTATAAAAGTTTCAAAACAGATGAACACTAACGAGCTAGTTCAGTTACTGGATCACATACATAGTCCTAATCTCGTGGCTTTTGCATTCTTTTAAATTATTCCTCAACACATACATACCATGCAGATAAATTTGCACGATAGAAAGAGCAGGTTAACTTACAATAACCAACATCAAATCCGTCATCTTGATTTTCAAAGTTTCAATGTCCAGGGTCAGGCTGAGTTAACTCGGCTAAACACTTTTGCTTTAGAGCGCAGTTCTAAGCTGCAAGATTGATAGAAAATAGCCTTTTCAATGAATAGTCATGACCAGAATATCTTTAACCCTTAAAGCGTCAAAAAGAAACGAAAAACCTTACAATTGCAGTATTCCACTATTATTAAGGTATGTTATGAAAATTGTGTATAGTAGATGATTCACCTTTCAAGATGTTTCACCTTCCAAGATGGTTCATCTTCCAACCAATCTATTATACCTCCTCTATTAATATGTGTTGTAATGTTATATTTACATCATTATTTAATGTAGACTATGTAACTTACACACCTCTATGTGTATAAATATGAGGTTGTAGTATGTATTGAGAACACACAAAAAAGATGAAATACAACTCCTCCATTCTCCCCCAACTTCTTGTCCTTTTGTTTGATCGGTTATTTTACAACAGATATTATTATTATTGTTGTTGTTGTTATTGTTATTGTTAGAGTTACAATCGTACTGGAAGTGCTTTCACTTTCTGCCTCTTCGGTAAACATGCAATTGCATGCTCTACTACAGTCTCCTTGTAGCTGTTCTTCAGAGTAAGAAAACATCACGTGGGTTACTTTCCTTGGTTGGGACTTGGAAGAAGACACCATATATACCAGCAAGCAGCAACGTCTCCTCGCAGCAACTTATTTAAAGTTACTATCCTCGTAGCAGCTTATTTAAAGTTACTATTGAAGTAAAAATAAAGGTACGAAAACGTAGAACAACATACGTAGCAAAATCAACTCGTTCTGAAAATATAAATAAAATAGCCAAACTTACCCGAAAGATCCAAAACTGACAGAAATCGAACAAAAACACACTAGGTAAAGAGCAAATTAAGTTACACATGATGGTAAAAAAAACACCATCAACAAGAAAAAGAACCCCAAAAAACAAAATAAAATAAAAAGCAGCATCACCAACAGTATAAACTACATCACTTGTTGACTTCCCTCCGTCCAAAACCTTACAAACAAACCCGACATCATCACACACTTACTACTTGCATGCGTGCATGCGTGCATGCATGCTACGTCAAAGCTTAACTCAAACTATTTTATTTGAGATTATCCAAAGTTGCCAACAAGGCAGTCTTGAAGCTATCCTCGTCCTGCAAACCCATCGGGGGTTTGACCATCACGTCCTGCAACATGAGGTCCCTTACGCATGACACGCTGGCGTGCTGTACGTGGACGTCGAGGTCCCTCAGCGCGTCCATCAACCTCGCCGTCGGGTGCTTCTGGTTCTCCGATTGGACCCGAACCAACGCCTCCGATCCCATGATCTTCACCTCCACCTCCATCGCTACGCTACCCGAGACAACGCTCCCAACCGCGCAACCGCCCGGAGTGGCCCCCCCGACGAATATGACTTCCTTTTTTACTCTCTTGGCTTTCGACTCGAGTTCGTCGACTTTGGAACGGAGTTCTTTGATGTACGCGACGGCGTCGGCGAGCAGGGAGGCTTTGTCCATTCTCGACACGTTGGGGACGACGGAACGGAGCGCGTAGAAGCGGTGATTGAGTTTCTCACGCCTTTGTCTCTCGGCTTCGACGTGGTTTACCGGCATCTCCCGACCGTTACTGGGCTTTCTTCCTCGTTTCCTCGGAAGACGCTGTTCTAGCGATAACTCCCCGCTGTCGGATTCTGAATTGAAGTCCGAATTCACGACGGACCCCGCGATTGGGACTTCTGTTCTTGGCTTGATGTTTGTGGGTAGGGGTCGGGTTGTTGCGTTGGGTGAAGTGTTCCCATTCGTATTCGTATTCACCCAACCCACGTTTATCGGTAAGCCCAGAAGAGCCTTGCAGGATTGCACCAGACCCCAATTCTCCGCCACGAGTTCCGTCGAACCCAACTCGAGAACATTCCCGTTCCCAGTCGGAACGCAGGCGATGGTCTCGATCCCATGGAGGTGCGCCTCCTGGGACCGATCGCACCCATAAGTCTGCAACTCGTGCCCGCCCGACAACCAAACTGGTCCAGCTGAATCAATCGCACGAATCGGAAGGCCAGCGTTGAGAGTCCGGGCAGAGGAGACAACATAGAACCACTCGACATCAGAGACAAAGCCTTCGTTAGACGAGGCATCGTCGGAAAGAAGAGCCTGCTGCAGCTCTCTCTTCCGAGAAAGATTACCGGCTCCGGCCGACCCCGGCCTTTCCCCACGGAAGTAACCGTCGCACCAGACGAGGCTGGTGAGGGTTGTGGTTGCTTGATGTTCGGGTGGGGCGGCACGCCAGAGGATGGCGTAAGTCCACCACTCGGGACGGGAGTGGACAAAGTAGCGGAGGCGGTCTTGGATGGTCAGCAGAGGGGTCTGAATAGAAGCTGTAGTGTGGTTGAACAAAAGAGAGTTATTGTGGCAAGAAAGTGGAAGTGAAAGCGGAAGCGAAGGAGAAGGAGAAGTTGGGGAGATGAATTCCGCCATGATCGATAGAGTTCCAAGTTAACAAAATCTCACTTAAACAAAACCACCCTTTGGATGTAGTAGTTGTTAGGAAAAGAGAGTGGGTTTGAAGTGGGGAGTGGAGTAAGGGGGGTTTTATAATGCATGGGAAGGCATGGTGTTGGATTTCTGGGGGCTGGAACTGGAATACATTTCTATCTTTTGGAGTGGAGCAGAGATAGGGGAGAGAGAGAGAGATGGGGGGACAGGGTTGTCATCGAAAACAGAGATGGAAGTCCGAGAGGACAGGAACCGAGCGCAAAAAAGAAATCAAAGAAGAAGCGAAGCGGTTTGGGAGAAAGGTTTAGATCCACAAGCACAGGAGTTCTTGGCCCCCGAGACTTTGAGAGCGACATTTCAAGGTAAACCTAAATTACCTCCAACTTTTGCTCTGGACAGTATTATGACCGCATTAGCCTCTCCCTCTCTCACGGACCGTATTATGATCCTTTACCTACTTATGTTTTTTTGGTGTTGCTTAGATAATATAGTTAACTTTGCTACCTATATCAGGGCTTCATTCAGGTAATTAGAGTCTTAATTTTTGATTTTGAATGTACATTTTTTTGTATATTTTATTGGGAAAATAGTCTCACTTTATCAGATCATAACATAGTACGACGGAGTTGGATTCACATCACTCGCATAAGTGCTATAAGTGGTGGACGAAAAATAATTCAGAGATTGTAATATTTGCATAAAAAAACATAGTTTTGATAAAATTATGGTTTCATAAGAAATGAGAAATCAAAGGAAAAAAACATAACAAAAAATTTCAGAAGAAAAAAAAAGTAAAAATTTCAACAAAAAATACGAATTTATAATGCATTGTTTTCGGGTGACTAAATTCATTTATATTTTTAAAATACTTATTTTAAAATGGGCTAATTACAGTTTTCCCGATGAATTATGCATTGGTGTCACTTTGCACTCCTGAATTTTCAAAGTTAACAGTTATCTCATTTGAACTTTAATTTTGTAACACTTTGTCCATCAGAACTTCAAAATTTCCTTATTTAACATACATTTGACGTTTTTCCTAATTTTTTTGTTGTATTCCTAATACACTCTTAAACATATATTTACGTGAAAGTTGGATCGAAACAGAAGTCGGATATGGTTGGAATTTGAATCGGATTAAGTGAGGTGTACAAAGTGATATCAATACATAATTCAAGTGTCAAACCGTAATTAACCAACATATTCTTTGAAGCCATGTTATTTTAGGTTATCCAAATATACCCCCAGCTAACCCAGCTAACGTGCCTGTAACGTCTCGAACAGCGGAAGATTTAAAATTTCAAAATAACCAACATAACAGACAACTCACGCGGGAACGTTACTAATATATAAATATATAAATCCGGGTGCACCCAAAATACAAGGAGTTTTCCAAAAGAAATACAACTACAATACTGATACAATGGAAGAGAATACAAGTAGTCGTACGGTCTAGCAACTGCCGAAGAGGATCCGACTCCAAAGCGCTCCGTCCTCGGTCACCACCCACCCGGACCTACTGCGGTCCTGAAAAAGATGCAACAACAATGCCTGAGTTTCCAGAAGGAAACCCCGTATACCAACTCACCTATATGCATGCATCACATAATGAACCTATCATACTAGTAGCATGTCATGGCATCAACAGATATAGAAAACAGTTCCCCCGAAGGGTAAAACAGGACATCGGTCCGACAATCAATCATCGGGTCTCCCGAAGAGACCTACTGCAGGCACATGCAGTCTAGTAGCCCGCGACATCGCACCCCCCACACGCAGCTACACTACTCAAGGGTTCGGCAGGGAGCCTCTGTCACGTCTACGCGCCGATAGAAACAGATCTGTAAATCTCAGTGGTCGGGGCCACAGGGACCAACGGGGCCGTCGCCCGGAAGGTATAACAACAACATCTCGGTAGGTGCCCAGCCGAGGAAAACAACATAGCCGGCACAGCCTCGGCCCAACAATCATCATCGCCGGCACAACCTCGGCGGCATCACCGGCACAGCATCGGTGGTCCATCACAACGTCCGGCACAGCATCGGACGGTCCAGACCGAAGTCTGCCAGGTCATCAGGCTCCTCGAGCCGCGAACACCAACCGCGCCGCTATAAAAGCAGGGCAGCGACCTCCGTAGCCCGTGGGCCGGTAGTCACCTCACCCAACGCCAGTTGCGTGCCCGCACAACAACAACACTGGGATCCACGATCCCTCAGGCCTGCTATACTACAAAGTGCCAACAATCAACTCAAAAGTCACGGTCCATACATGGAGGTGACGCGTCCCGAACACCCACACTCTTCCCAACGACGGTCCCTGGGCAAGCACGCATCACGTGCCCACCGTCACCTCCCGGCTCACGCACAAGGCGAGGACACGGGTTTCCGTGGACAAAGTTGGCGTTCAAAAAGGGAACCAGGAATTCTGTCCTGGGCCCAAACGGTCGACCGTAAAAGGTGACTCGGTCGACCGATTCCTTTCGACCGTTTCCAGAAAGGAATCGGTCGACCGTCCCTAACACGGTCTACCGCCGCGCACAGAACACAATCCCCCAAACGGTCTACCGAAGGTCTAAAACCGGTCGACCGAACGAGGTCAAAATCCAGAGTTGGTCAACATTACAATCCAGTCTATCGGTCGACCGACTCAGGTCCCGGTCAACCAAAAACTAATAGTACAACTTCTACATCATTTTATTCCATCGGTCGACCGACTCAGGGGTCTCGGTCGACCGACAATAGTTAGGGTCAACCTATATTTCTACGTTATATAACGGTCGACCGAACATACTCCAAAGTCCGAACATCATGCAACATAAACCAATATATTTAAGTTCCGGTCGACCGAACACAAGGCCTCGGTCGACCGAAACGCAACAGACAGTAAAGATATACATGCATTCGGTCGACCGTCCAAGGACCGGTCGACCGCCGGGTCGTCTTCAACCTCGCGCCAGCCGAGGTTTCTTCGCCCAAACGCGACGTCGGAGAGGCCTCCGACCTCCTCCGACCGACCAACACGACCCTCTCATGAGTGTCAACAACAAACCACACTAGAGAGCGGCATACCTCAACGAAACGACGAAAATGGCCGGAGCACCGTTCGCACAACACCGCCTCCGGAGACCTTCTCGCGCACCTCCTCCACGCGCCTCACTCCACCGTGGTCGCCTCCTCAGCTGCAACTCGCGCACTAGGAAAAGAAGAGAGTGAATGGAGAGAATGAGAGAGAGAGAGAGAAAAACGTTTATAAACCCAACCAACCCAAATCTTCTCCCCACGCGTGAACAGTGCCCTACACTGCACAACCCATCACCTCCCTCACGACCACTGTAGCGCGCCTCCACCTCTTCCCCATGCACACCAACTTCCCATGCAAAACACCCTCTAATCCTCCATTAACCCAAGCTTAACCCTAATCTAGGGTTTGGGTTCTAACAATCCACCCAACTTAAAAGGATTTCGTCCCGAAATCAAAGCAACTACTCACCGAAAAGCTCTGGATACTGCCTCCTGACGTCCTCCTCGATCTCCCAAGTGGCCTCGCGCTCGCTGTGATGCTGCCATCTGACCTTCACCATCGGAATGGTCCTCCTCCTGAGCTGATGATCCATGCGATCGACAATCGCAACGGGTCTCTCCTCGAGCGACAAGTCCTGCTGAATCTCTGGCACTGCTATCTCAATAACGTGCGACGGATCTGCCACATACTTCCTCAGCATCGACACATGGAAGACATTATGCAGACCCGAAAACTGCGGCGGCAATGCAATCCGGTAGGCAACCTCTCCAACTCGGTCGAGGATCTCAAACGGCCCAACATATCTCGGACTGAGCTTCCCCTTCTTCCCAAACCTCATCACACCTCTGGCTGGGGAAATCTTCAGAAACACATGGTCGCCCACCTCGAAACTCAGTACCCGTCTGCGTCGATCTGCATAACTCTTCTGCCTGCTCTGCGCTGTGGCCAGTCTCCTCCTGATCACATCAACCTTCTCTGAGTACATCTGCACAATCTCTGGCCCCATTAACTGCCTCTCGCCCACATCACTCCAGCATACCGGTGATCTGCAAGGCCTCCCGTACAATGCCTCGTACGGTGCCATCCCAATACTCGAGTGGTAGCTGTTGTTGTAGGCGAACTCTATCAGCGGCAGGGGCTCATCCCAGTGCCCTGCCCAATCCAGTGTGCATGCTCTCAGCATATCCTCCAGGGTCTGAATCGTCCTCTCTGACTGACCATCGGTCTGCGGATGAAACGCTGTACTGAATCTCAGACGCGTCCCCAAAGCCTGCTGCAGACTCCCCCAAAATCTGGAAGTGAAACGAGGATCCCGATCGGAGATGATGCTCACTGGCACTCCATGCAACCTGACTACCTCCTCCACGTACAACCTAGCCAGACCCTCCAAAGGCAACGTGGTCCTGATCGCTAAGAAATGCGCCGACTTGGTCAGTCGATCAACTATCACCCAAATCGCGTCGTGGAATCTCCTCGTCTTCGGCAAACCCGTGACAAAATCCATCGTCACGTGCTCCCACTTCCACTCAGGAAGCTCAATACACTGCATCGGTCCTGCTGGCCTCTGATGCTCAATCTTCACCTGCTGGCAGACCAAGCATCGCTCCACAAACCCTGCAATATCCCTCTTCATGCCCTTCCACCAGAAGTTCCGCTACAGGTCCTTATACATCTTTGTGCTCCCCGGATGAATGGTGTTCCTAGCTCTGTGTGTCTCCTCCATGATGTCATCTCTCAGCCCATCAACCTTCGGCACCCAGATCCGACTCCTGAACCTCAGACCACCATCAACCCCCACACTGAAATCTGATCCATCTCTGGAAGTCAACTGTAGCAGACCAGCTAACTCCTCATCCCCCTGCTGAGCCTGAACCAACCGTGAGACAGTCTGCGGCTCCACCCGAAGCCCAGCAATCACTGCTCCCTCTGAGCCCTCTGTGAACGGCCTCCACTCTGACAAAGCCTCGAGTAGCCTCCACTCCTGGATGCACAGACTCGCGACAGAAACCTCCACCTTCCTGCTCAGCGCATCTGCAACCGAATTCGCCTTCCCCGGATGATAGGAAATGGTGAAGTCGTAGTCCTTAATGAACTCGAGCCATCTGCGCTGCCTCATATTTAGCTCCTTCTGCGAGAACAAGTACTTCAGACTCTGATGATCGGTGAAGACCTCGAACTGCTCGCCATACAGATAGTGCCGCCAGGTCTTCAACGCGTGAACTACTGCTGCTAACTCCAGATCGTGAGTCGGGTAGTTCTTCTCGTGCACCTTCAGCTGCCTCGAAGCGTACGCGACCACCTTCCCATGCTGCATCAGAACACAACCCAAGCCTATCCCTGATGCATCGCTGTAAATCACGTAGCCTCCACTGCCACTCGGTAGCGTCAGAATAGGTGCTGTCGTCAATCGCCTCTTCAGCTCCTGGAAGCTGTCCTCGCACTTCTGGGACCAAACGAACTTGACGCCCTTCTGCGTCAATGCTGTCAGCGGCGATGCAAGTCTGGAGAAATCCTGGATAAACCGCCTGTAATACCCTGCCAGTCCAACAAAACTCCTGATCTCCGTCACGCTCGTCGGGGCTCTCCACTGAGTCACTGCCTCGACCTTCGTCGGATCCACTGAAATCCCATCTGCTGACACAATATGCCCCAGAAAAGCCACCTGATCCAACCAAAACTCACACTTCGTGTACTTGGCATAAAGCTGTTGATCCCTCAAGATGCCAAGCACAATCCTCAGGTGCTCTCGATGCTGCTCCCTGTCAGGCGAGTATATCAAAATGTCGTCTACGAATACAACGACAAATCTGTCGAGGTACGGCTGGAAGGTCCTATTCATCAGATCCATGAATGCTGCAGGTGCATTCGTCAGTCCAAATGGCATCACCAAGAACTCGTAGTGGCCGTACCGCGTCCTGAAGGCTGTCTTCTGAACATCTGCCTCCCTGATCCGCAACTGGTGATAACCCGAACGCAGATCGATCTTCGAGAACACTCTCACCGTCTGCAACTGATCAAACAAATCATCAATCCTGGGCAAAGGGTACCGGTTCCGAACGGTAACCTTATTCAGCATCCTGTAGTCAATGCACATCCGCAACGATCCATCCTTCTTCTTCACGAAAAGCACAGGCGCTCCCCATGGAGAAACACTCGGTCGAATGAACCCGGACTCCATCAACTCCTGCAACTGCTTCTTCAGCTCTGTCAACTCTGCAGGTGCCATCCGATAAGGTGCCTTCGACTGAGGTGTCGTACCCGCAACCAGCTCGATGCCGAACTCGATCTCCCGGTGCGGCGGTAACGCTGGAATCTCTGCTGGAAACACATCCGGAAACTCCTGCACAATCTCTATGCCCTCCAGCCTCCTCGTCTCAGGACCCGGAACTACCAGCGTGGCCACGAACGCTCTGCCTCCCTGCTGTATCAGTCTCTGTGCCTTAACCGCAGACACAATCAGACGACCCCCTCTGCTTCTCGCACCTCTGATCAGAACATCTGGCAAACCCTCCATCGGAATCAGGATCTTCTTCTCACGGCAAAAGACCCGCACGTCGTACTGTGACAGCCAGTCCATCCCCAGTATGACGTCGAAGTCCACCATCGGTAACAAGACCAGATCAGCCGGAAAATCATGGTCTCCCGAAGCAACTGTGGTGCCGGGGAAAAAGCTCCCCACAGTGCCCACCTCACCCATGGGCGTGCTGACCTCCAAAACATCAGTCAGCAGCACAGGGGTCCGACCCAACTCGCCAGCAAACTTCTCCGAGATGAAGGAGTGAGTGGCGCCGCAATCAAACAACACACGCGCTACAGAACCAGAAACTGAAAGCGTACCTTCCACGACGGTGTTGGAGTCCCTCGCCTCCTCAGCCTGGATAGTGAAGACTCGCCCGGTCCTCCTGCTCTGGCCCTGTGGAACAACTGACCGGCTGCCTCCGCCTCTGCCTACTGCTGGTGGTCCTGGCCTCCTGCTCGGCTCTCCCTGCCTCTGAGGACAATCACGGACAAAATGCCCCATCTGACCACAACCCATGCACGCTCCAGTCCGACGGGGACACTCCTGTCCTGGATGGAACCTCCCGCAGTAAGTGCACGCTCCTGACTGACGTGCTCCTCCTCCATCGAACCTGGGCCTCTTGCCCGGGTTCCCTGCTCCACGACCTGCTACTCTGCTGCCGGTGCTCACTGGCGCCTTCCGCGCCTCCTGAACACACTCCCTCTGGTCCTGCTCGATGATCGTAGCATGCTTCACTGCATCTGCAAGGGTCCGCGGCATACTGTTGATCACCCGAGAACGTAGCGGCTGCCTCAGTCCCTTCACGAACTTCCTCGCCCGCTGCTCTGGGGTCACACAAATCTCTGGGCAATAACGCTCCAAGGCGTTGAACCTGCTGATGTAGCTTGTCAGTGTCATGTCCTTCTGCTCCAGCGACATGAACTCCTCCCTCTTCTGATCTCTGACATGCTGGGGGAAGTACTGCTCATGAAACACCTCCAAGAACTCCTCCCAGCTGACATCTGCACGGTCATCAAACAACACCGTGGACGTAGATCTCCACCAGTTGGCGGCCTCGCCATCGAACACGTAGGTGGCCAGCTCCACCATCCTCTCAGGTGCTACACCAATAGCACGGAAGATCTTCTCCATCCTGAAGACCCAGTCCTCTGCAACCTCTGGGGCCCTCCTGCCATCAAAAGTCGGCGGGTGCTGACGCATGAACCGATCGTGCTCAGCTCCCACTCCACCCTGGGCGCTCTGAGCTGCCTGACGCTCCAGAAACTCGCCCAACCTGTCCCACTGAGCACCTGAAGTGTCGTCACTGGGATCACGATCACGGGGAGAACTCCTCACCCGCCTAGGTGCCATCTGTCACCACAACAATCAACAGATAAGCAACAATGCATGCAAGAGCTACAAAAATAATGCATGCCTCTAGCACTACTCCTAAGGGTGGTTCTTTAGACGAAGACACAGGAATCGACCGCTCTGATACCAAGTTGTAACGTCCCGAACAGCGGAAGATTTAAAATTTCAAAATAACCAACATAACAGACAACTCACGCGGGAACGTTACTAATATATAAATATATAAATCCGGGTGCACCCAAAATACAAGGAGTTTTCCAAAAGAAATACAACTACAATACTGATACAATGGAAGAGAATACAAGTAGTCGTACGGTCTAGCAACTGCCGAAGAGGATCCGACTCCAAAGCGCTCCGTCCTCGGTCACCACCCACCCGGACCTACTGCGGTCCTGAAAAAGATGCAACAACAATGCCTGAGTTTCCAGAAGGAAACCCCGTATACCAACTCACCTATATGCATGCATCACATAATGAACCTATCATACTAGTAGCATGTCATGGCATCAACAGATATAGAAAATAGTTCCCCCGAAGGGTAAAACAGGACATCGGTCCGACAATCAATCATCGGGTCTCCCGAAGAGACCTACTGCAGGCACATGCAGTCTAGTAGCCCGCGACATCGCACCCCCCACACGCAGCTACACTACTCAAGGGTTCGGCAGGGAGCCTCTGTCACGTCTACGCGCCGATAGAAACAGATCTGTAAATCTCAGTGGTCGGGGCCACAGGGACCAACGGGGCCGTCGCCCGGAAGGTATAACAACAACATCTCGGTAGGTGCCCAGCCGAGGAAAACAACATAGCCGGCACAGCCTCGGCCCAACAATCATCATCGCCGGCACAACCTCGGCGGCATCACCGGCACAACATCGGTGGTCCATCACAACGTCCGGCACAGCATCGGACGGTCCAGACCGAAGTCTGCCAGGTCATCAGGCTCCTCGAGCCGCGAACACCAACCGCGCCGCTATAAAAGCAGGGCAGCGACCTCCGTAGCCCGTGGGCCGGTAGTCACCTCACCCAACGCCAGTTGCGTGCCCGCACAACAACAACACTGGGATCCACGATCCCTCAGGCCTGCTATACTACAAAGTGCCAACAATCAACTCAAAAGTCACGGTCCATGCATGGAGGTGATGCGTCCCGAACACCCACACTCTTCCCAACGGCGGTCCCTGGGCAGGCACGCATCATGTGCCCACCGTCATCTCCCGGCTTACGCACAAGGCGAGGACACGGGTTTCCGTGGACAAAGTTGGCGTTCAAAAAGGGAACCAGGAATTCTGTCCTGGGCCCAAACGGTCGACCGTAAAAGGTGACTCGGTCGACCGTTTCCAGAAAGGAATCGGTCGACCGTCCCTAACACGGTCTACCGCCGCGCACAGAACACAATCCCCCAAACGGTCTACCGAAGGTCTAAAACCGGTCGACCGAACGAGGTCAAAATCCAGAGTTGGTCAACATTACAATCCAGTCTATCGGTCGACCGACTCAGGTCCCGGTCAACCGAAAACTAATAGTACAACTTCTACATCATTTTATTCCATCGGTCGACCGACTCAGGGGTCTCGGTCGACCGACAACAGTTAGGGTCAACCTATATTTCTACGTTATATAACGGTCGACCGAACATACTCCAAAGTCCGAACATCATGCAACATAAACCAATATATTTAAGTTCCGGTCGACCGAACACAAGGCCTCGGTCGACCGAAACGCAACAGACAGTAAAGATATACATGCATTCGGTCGACCGTCCAAGGACCGGTCGACCGCCAGGTCGTCTTCAACCTCGCGCCAGCCGAGGTTTCTTCGCCCAAACGCGACGTCGGAGAGGCCTCCGACCGACCAACACGACCCTCTCATGAGTGTCAACAACAAACCACACTAGAGAGCGGCATACCTCAACGAAACGACGAAAACGGCCGGAGCACCGTTCGCACAACACCGCCTCCGGAGACCTTCTCGCGCACCTCCTCCACGCGCCTCACTCCACCGTGGTCGCCTCCTCAGCTGCAACTCGCGCACCAGGAAAAGAAGAGAGTGAATGGAGAGAATGAGAGAGAGAGAGAGAGAAAAACGTTTATAAACCCAACCAACCCAAATCTTCTCCCCACGCGTGAACAGTGCCCTACACTGCACAACCCATCACCTCCCTCACGACCACTGTAGCGCGCCTCCACCTCTTCCCCATGCACACCAACTTCCCATGCAAAACACCCTCTAATCCTCCATTAACCCAAGCTTAACCCTAATCTAGGGTTTGGGTTCTCACAGTGCCCCACCTTGCTCTACTTTGAAGATTAAAATAGATAACTTGCGTCAAAGGTCTTGAAATCGAGTTCTAAGATTCTTCTACTCATCCCATGGGTGTACCTGTACAAGTGTTCATCCTCGTGGTACCGTAAATTAATTATGCAGAAAGAATACTAGAAACTTAACTGCTATGAAAAGAAGTATGTAATAGTTAAGCAACGAATTGAACCTTCACATGAATCTGCCCTTAAGGATTTTGATCTTGTCGTGCTTGACCATTTGCGAAATTAAACTCTAAGGTCCAATTTAGTCAACTTAATGTTTGAAAAAACTTTGATTTATAAATGCATTTTGAACTTGACATCCAATTCAGATAATATATTTTAAAACCATATTATTATATGCATTAATGTGTTTGTATAAGAAAACATAATTTTCTTTTTGAAATTATAGGTTTTTCACCAGGATAGATGAAGGAAAAAGGACACAACATCTTTGAGACAGAAAAAAAATTCTTACTGTTTCTATGAAAAATGCATTTTCCGCAAAAAATTACATTTTTAGTTATAATGCATTATTAGGGATGATCCAAACACTTTTATAGGTTTCAAAACCGTATTTTATGAAAAATAATGCTTTACTCAAAAAACATGTTATTTTGGGCCTATTCAAGCGAACCTAAAAGTTTAAGTTTATAAGGCTACCAAGGAGACTTGTGTTGACTCATTCTCATTGGGGGTTCTAATATGGTAGTAATACACCAACAAAAATTCATGTGGCATCAGAATCAATTTATCGACCTTTGGGAGTCCACTCTATCCATTAATTATGAGTTGAAGACAAAATTGATATTTTGATCACGCACGTCGCATGCAACTAGGTAATGTAATTACGCTTAACTCTTAAAGTGCATAAATTTCGAAAAGATAGTTGTATGTTTACTACCTCTCACTTAATTACTTGGATTTGAAACAGATGATAGGCCAACCATATTTTATACTTTGTGCATGTAGAATATTGCGAACCTTTGCAAACTAGAAAGTATAGCTTGAAGAACCAGGCTTAACAGTGATAGTGAGAAACTGAGAATAAGGGCCATATATTATCATAATTCACGTTAAAAAATTATTAATTTGGCAGAATATATTAAAAATCACACGCAATCATTATCATCTAATCTTATCTGATTAGATTCGTGTTATAACTTTATTTGTCTTACAGAAGTTGAAAAAGATGATCAGATGAAATAAGATAGACCTACTACTCTACTAGGGTTAATTCGTCATATTGATTAATGAGAAAATCTTCAGTTATTGTACTCGAGGATATCGTTTTTCCTGAATCTTTGGCAGAAAAGGCCAGCTGAAGGCTTTAGCAAGTATGCAGATTTTCCAACTTGTGTGTGTGCATTTTTCACGTACAAACAACATCAATATGAGTGCAAGATGCCTCCTTGGAAGACTTGGATGGCGGTACTCACTCAACATTGGACACTGCGTCGCCTATTTTTGTTTCAAATTTAAAAGACATGTTTGAATATTCCGATTAATTATTAGCTAACTTATCATGAGTTTAGTTTGTCTCTTTTCCAGCATCCAATGATCGAATGAAGTTCATATATCTGAACTACGAAGATTGAAGAGCCTCACTATCGATCTTACAGATGAAGAGGTTATTTAGCTGTAATTTGTCTGCTCAATAATCCCTTTAAAAATGAGGGACGATTTTTTTTTGGAATTGTTTCTTCAAATTTCTTTCTTTTGATACCTTTAAATGTCTTTAAAAAGTTAGGTGTTGGTGTTATCAAGAACGTACAAATAAAAGCGTACGTTAAATATATATTTTAAAAGTTTCTAGCTATTAATGAAAACTATATTATATTTGATAATATTAACATTTTAAGTATCTTATCTTTTGCACTAGCTTCATTTTTGTATGAGGTGAACTTTGTCCAAGAAAGGGGAGAAATGACTATCAAAGTGAAGGAAAGATTTCTTCTTCGGAGAGAAAGGAGTGTTTAAGATTGTGATTTTTGAATAAGTATGCTGGAACAAGGGTATAACCAGTAAAACACATTAAAAATGCCGTACCATTAAGATCAAATATGATATTTCATAAGTTAAGGTATTACATTGATAGTGTTTATAACTTATAACCAAAGTAATTTTTGAATATTTGAAGATAAAAATAATTTTTGTCATAAATAAATTAGAAATTACACGTCTAGGAGCCCTGAAATGACAATAAGTCACGATAATTAGCAATCACAAGATAATGACACCGCAATCCGAAATCGAACAAAATATTTCGAAGGACTTCCATTCAACAACGACGTCTCCATCAAATACCCATTTTTTTAGGAGAAGGGGAAGAAACACAACAAACACCCCTCCTTTAGACTCCCATCACATTAAAGTCTCAGAAATTAGCAGAAAAATGCGTAGAATATGTTTTTCCAAGGAAATGGGAACCAGCATCTTACCATTATATTTCAGTTTCACGTGATGCTCTCATTGGAAGAGGCTTTAGCTTAGCTAGTCCTCGCAATAATTATGGGTCCTACGTGCTAGAATCCAAGTGCTTTAAATGAGCTTGAAGCAATAGTGCTTACAAGAAAGAAAGTGTCAATCAGAGATCAGGGTTGGACAGTGCAAGAATCCTCCTTTCCTCATGGTTTGGAGTAATTTTTAAGGACATTTCTTGTTATTGTAATTCCCACCTTTATTTAAGATGCATTCTACTTTGATTGTCAAACATTCAAATTTTCAAAGTTCAAACCATATCTATCAGAAAATGGTACGTATGTCCTACAAATTTAAAAAACAAAATCTTGGAGAGTCAGACTTTAACTAAAACTTTCATACCTAATGTTGGCATTCCAATAGATTAATTATGCTGGTGACAATGACACTTTAACTCTGAGATTTAGTCAATAATAATTCGCTTGATGCTAAAGGTTGTGGTGGATTTGTTGGGGATATATGCTAAATTGAGTTTGATGTTGTGGTTACCAAGGCAAAAGCCAGCTTCAGCTGAAGTTTTTGTGTTGGTGGCTACGCCTCAGATATAACAGGCATGGATTGGATCTTAAAATTGAGTGTGGTTCATGTTTATGCAATTGAACTATAATTGAATACGTATAAGGCATCCGATATGATCATATGTGAAGGGACAATCGAGGTGGTTAGTAAGACAAAGTTCAAAGTTATTCGGAACATATAATTTTGATTTGACTTGCTCGATAAACAAATACAAATTATAGAGGAGGTCAAATATGTATCAATGTATGTACCATTTTTGAAGAGTAGTCTAATTGACGAAAAGGATGGTCCAACATTCCTAAACACTAATAGTACGCAACCATATTGTCAAACATTATAGAGTTGGATCCATGTTGCTAAACACTTAAATTGTTTGAGTTTTGTTGGACCAACCAATTTAATACTATAACTGTTATGACTTCTTGATGCAAGGTTTAATTACCGGTACGTGGCTGGAGGTGAAGTCCTGAATAACAGGTGAAGCTAAACCAGTCCTCTAGTTTACACTTTGATATGAGACTAGATCGAACACAAGTTGGATCGACTATTTATTTTATTCAAGGAATAAATAGTTGATGTTTCATGTTTGCTTGTGATGATCAGAACAAGGGGATCTACTTGTTTTGTAGCTAAACAAATGGAGACACAATGGAAGGACCTTGGGTGTTTTTGAATAGATGGTACCATTAAGAGCAGATCATGATTTAAATCAAGGAAGAAAAATACATTTCTTGATAATTAAAAATTGTCAACGTTACTTCCATATCAGTCTTGTAAAAGATACTTCCCAAGTCTAGAAGGCTACACGAGTACGTACTCCGTTTTCAATGAAGAAAGTACAATCTGTTGGATTTTTATGCCTTAAATTGGAATGGCTCCAACTTCTTGGATACTTTGCAGCGTTTGGTTTTATACTCAGACTCTTAAATGCCAAATCTTACAATTTAGTACTTACCATCATTTTAGAAGTAGACAAAAATTCTCTAGCCTTCTTCATGAATACTTCCAACAAAATATTAATGTCATACCCCATGACTTGATTCATAAGAGTGAAGAAAAAACAGGACAGGAAAATTGGAAATCATTATAGTAATCAAAAAGACAAGTGGCGAATAAAAAATAATAAGATTTTGTGTTCTTTTGCATAGCATACTTGGCATCGTTTTTTCAAAAAATTCATACTTGGTATTGTTGCATGGACAGTCTGTACATGGTCCTTGCTTCTGCATTTAGGCGGTTGCCTTACTTCATTTTGGGTATGCTAATGTGTTCTCAAACCATATCCGACTAATCATAAATTTCATGTGAGTCAGGTCAACTCATGTTTTTACTCATCTTTCTTTTGAAATTAACTACTTGCTTTATACGCATAATGTATCATTGGGTGAACAACGAACTAACCAAGTATGTTTTTAATTTACATTTGCCAACAACTTTGTACATGTGTATATTCAGGAGAGGAATATGAAATACATTAACTTCAGATTTTCATAAGCAAGACTACTATAACCGGAATAATAAAATATTGCGTGGAACATTGTAAGCTTAAAAAACGTATGCGTTCTGAACCACTGAAAAGGACAAAATGGTTGCAGAGCTCTTGGTAAATTTATTGAATGGCTCAGGAGATAGGATCATGCAACTCAACATACATGAGAAACACTTATCCATTTAATACAATTCAGCCTTCTTCTATCATACAAACCTTTCGGCTTTCAAATTTTCAGTTTCAATGTCAATCCACTATTTCATAGTTACATTGAAAAAAAATATCAATCTTATTTTATTTTTTTTGCTAAAATATCACCACAGATGTTCTACAGTAGGTCTACCAGAGCTCCAACAAAAGGTGTAGGGGGCTCTTTGTAAATTATCCAATTTGTGTGAAATAAGGGTATATTTGAAAGGAAAAATGAAATAGACCAAAAGAACATAACGATTAGTAGTATATCATACTATGCATTTATTCTATATGTCTTTTATTTTATCTCATATTTGTGTTACTTAGGTATTTGTTTCTAACATTTCAGGATTTAAGTGATAAAGATGAGAAATGAAGCAAAATGACATAAATCCAAGAAGAAATGACTAATTTGGAAGTTTTGTTGATCTGTTTGTAATGCTTAAGGACTAGATTGTAAGTCAGGAAGGACCGAAAAGAAAATCTAGAAGGACCTAAGTGTAAATAAAAATATGTTGGTTGTAAAAGTTCATAATCTTCTGAACCCGATGAGTAATTCAACAATTAAAATCAAACATGCTCGAACCAACAAGACTAATTTTTGATTAGTTGTTGTTTCGTGTTGTGTTTGTCAATTATTTTAGATACTCTCAATCTCTCTTTCTGATCTCCATTTCAATATGGTAGGAACAACGACACACACAACTTCCCGTGGTACGACTCGTATTTACCGCGTCTTCATCGACGTCGTGCACTTGTGATTTTAAACTTTAAAATTTATCAATCACATAACGAGTAAAAATGATCCTATTTTGCCGACAATGATAAAGAGATTTTAACATTTGAACAATTTCAATTTTTCTCCAGGAAAACAACCTTTAACGTATTAATTCATATAAGTTAATTTTTGCATATGAAAACATACATATTAATTATATTAAATGTTACATGTGAATTAGTACCAAAATATACATAAGCAAACATTATAAAAAAATAAAATACAACAAAACTAAAATATCGAGACTAACATTTTTCATATTACATTTTTTTATGATCAAATCTAATTCAATATTTTTTGCAATTAAAAATTTAAACAACTATAGAATTCATGAGAAATTCATCATCCATCCCGTTACGAAGTTTTGTTTTAACAATATTCATAGTTGAAAATGGACGTTTAGTTGTTTCAGAGATAATCAGAACTAATAAAATCATATCACTCGATCAACCAAACATACAATATTTCTCTTAAATCTAAAGATTTGTGAACCAAAGTCAGAAGCCCGCTAATATTTTTTAACTTAAATTTGGATTAAATTCATATTATATTCTCTCAACTCTTGACACATAACAAATTACAATATGTTTTTTATTTAACAATAGTTTTTTTCTCCTGTTAAGAAATACTAATACTATTGGTATGTGAATAAAAGAAAAACAACACGTAACCCAAAACAAAACAAAAAGATGGAAAATAAACAATACTTATATGTAAAATAATTTCTTAAAAGCACACCCAAGTGTACAGTGAAAACCCAACGTAAATCAAACATAGGATTCTATAAAAAATCAAAGAAAAAAAAATAGAAGGCAGAGGTGGAAAAAAATAAATCAAAAGTGGATTCAGTGAGGTGTACCGATGTACCATGGTACGAGTCTTTTAGGAATTTTGAAGCTTGAGAAAGATAAGTGTAATCAAGTTTAATAGTAGCTAATAACTAACGATGTAAGTTTATGTTGAGTAATTGAGGTTTTGCTTCAGGAAATAATAGTTTAAGATTTTCAAAAAAACTCCATAAACATGTGTGCAATTGAGCTTTCAGATCAATCCTAGACGGTGAAAAAATATAGGGAACTACTAAACGTCGTCCCAAAACTACTTAAATCGCCCATTGAAATTACCAAATTGCCCTTAACAATATATTTAATACCCATATCGTCCCGTGTCTATAAATAAGGCCTATGGTCTTGTATATTCATAATTTATCAGTAAAAACACCACGAAAATGTCTGACGAGGGTGATGCATCGGGTGAGGTAAGCCTGGCGCGGGGCAAATTTTGGGTCGAGCGTCTGCATTAGACGCCTCCCCCATGGTGAGGGCGTCTGCGTAGGACGCCCTCCCCATGGCCGAGGCGTCTAACGCAGACGCCTACACAATGGGAGAGGCGTCTTATGTAGACGTCCTCCCCATGGGTAAGGCGTCTGTATTAGACGTCCTTCCCTACGGCAAGGCGTCCTACGCAGACGCCTTACCGTTGGGGAAGGCGTTTAACACAGACGCCCCATCCATGGGGCAGGCGTCTAATACAGACACCTGTTTTTTTTTTTTTTTGATTTTGATTTTGTTTTTTTAATTTCGACTTTATTTTTAAAATTTTTTAATTTCGATTTTATTTTTTTATTTTTTTAATTTCGATTTTATTTTTGTAGGTTCCAGATTTCGGTGGTGATGGAGTGGATTACAGTGAGTTATTTCAAACTACACAAATCTTTGCAACAATCGATGAAGCATGTAAATGAGCCAAACAAATAGCTATCGGAGTTGGGTTTTTTTTTGTCGTGTCGTCGTACAAAACAAGATCAGATAGTCGGATGGATTGTTATTTGAGATGCGACCGGCGAAATCAAATGGAGTCTCGGGATATGGATACTGCACTTCGAAGAAACACCAAAAGAAAGGGTTGCGGTTGCCGTTTCTTAATAAAAGTGGTGGAGCGACGGGATCGTGATGGATGAGTTGTGGTTTATAATAGTGCTCACGGACATCACAACCACAGACTGGCAGTTTATCCAGAGGGTCATCGTCAAATTAGTGGTCTAAGTTCTGGGGCGAAAAAGATTGTTCGTGATATGACAGAGGCGCAAGCAAAACCACGGAACATCTTGAAGGCAGTAAAAGAAAAATTCCCGGAGGACAATCCAAATCAAAGGCATATTTATAATTTCAGAGATTACATGAGGAGGACAAAATCTGAAGATCGGAATCCCGTCCAGCAGTTTCTCTACCAAGCAGTGCAGTGTGAGTACTTACATTGGATTATGGCGGATCCAGAAACTGATGTCGTCACTCACGCTTTTTTGGCACATCCGACGTCAGTCCAGTTGTTGCGGACATATCCTTTCGTTATCTGCATGGATTCGACTTACAAGACGAACAAGTATAAGATGCCTTTGTTCGAAATGATTGGGGTCACACCAGCAAACATGAATTTCCTTATTGGATATGCGATTTTGATGGATGAATCTTACTCCAGTTATTTGTGGGTGATGGAGAAGTTGAGAGATCTGTTATTGGGGACTGTTAGCCCGACTGCAATAATAACAGACCGGGAGTTAGGCCTTATGCGACCGGGAGTTATTTGTTTTTTAAAAAACAAATAAATAACGTAATGTTACCTCATATGGGTACACCGGGGGAACTGCTGGCTGCTTCCCTGGCCTCCGAGACATTCGTAATCTTGTGTAGTAGGTATAGGAAGAGAAAGTTTTGAAAAAAGAGTGAAATTGTGAGATATATAAGCAAAAATAGGAGGAAGGGCAATTTGGTAATTTCAAGGGGCGATTTAAGTAATTTTGGGGCGATGTTTAGCAGTTCAGAAAATATATTGTGAAGACTAATTTTGATTAACACCCAAGACTTTTCAAAAATCTTAAAATTTTCGGTACATTAATAAGGATTTTCCAAATTGTTAGGCATGCCCCCCTTGTCCCTGTGTAGCTCCATCCCTTAGTGCAAGTATTAAGTACTCCAGCAGCGGTTGCGAATGCTTCAAGTTAGTCCATCTCCTCCTGTAACATCTTCAAACAGCGGAAGAAATTAAAATTTTATAACATACAATCAAACAAATAATATTACTCAAATATAAGGAAACAGTTGCACCAACATATATAATATGTATATATACATCCGAATATTTCAAAAGTGTGATTACATCAAAAAGACTATACAACAATTACAAATAATCACTCCGACCTCAAAATGAGAGAAAACTGGATCTGGTAGCGACGCTCCTCTCCTCGGTCACCACCCCTAACGCTGATCACGACGTGAAAAACAAACATGCAACAATACCTAAGTTTCCAGAAGAAAGCCCCGTATGTCAAACTATACAATGCATGAAACTGAATCACTCTAGCATGTAATTCTACCAACAAAAAAAAACACAAACAACAAGGTTGTGCTCCAGGACTTTTTCACCCAATCACAGTTCCTACATACAGTTACAGGGCTCTAGGGCTTTTTCACCAGACCACCACAACACTCAATGTCGTCAAGCTGGGTTCCAAGACTTTTCACCCAACCGCAACTACCACGACACGATTAGGACTCCAGGGCTTTTTCGCCCAACCTGAACGTCTAAGGGCTCCAGGGCTTTTTCACCCAACCCTTATCACGCGGTCCATGCTCAGACTTCAGGGCTCTTTCACCCAACCTAAATGCACTACGAAGCTCCAGGACTTTTCCATCAAACCCCGCACAGACTAGCTGAGCTCCAGGGCTTTTTCACCCAACCGCAACTCTCACAACGGTTATCGGGCTCCATGGCTCTTTCACCCAACCACCGCAACACTCGTGCTCACTAGCACACTTGCTGGAAGAACATCAACACCACAACTTGCCTCACACGGACGACCACAACAATCGCACCTCCAATGTGCAAAAGGGACACAAACGGTCGGTCAAACCAAAGTCAAAGACCGGTCGACCGTTTAGAATGTTACCTCCCAGGTTCAACGAACAAAACGACCAATCGGTCGAACGACAAAGGGGACTTGTTCGACCGAAACCCACACAACAGAAGTGAGCTACAACAACTAGTTTGACATACCGTGAAGGTTTGAAGAAACCTTCGAAGAACCTCGACAACACTTCCTCGAGCACTTCTCCCCAAAATCACAATCCACCGACAAACCTCTCGCTCGATCAACGATCACAACTCCTCGTCGATCCACAACCACACAAACACCTTCGCCGGTCACTTCCCCAACCACTGCAAACGAGACAAGTTGAGAGAGAGAAAGAAGAAGAACCAAAAGTGAAGAGTTGGTTAGAAGCCGACTCACCACGCCACCCGACCAACACTTGTCGACCCTCACTTCTCCTCGCCGGAGAACACCTCCATGCCGGAGCAAAATCACTGAGGGAGAGAGAGAGAGAGAGAGAGAGAGATGACAGAGACGTGAGAGAGTGAGAGAGAGAGCTCAACCTTTATACTTTTCATCCACTTATCTCAACCATCCATCCAACTCCACTCCATCTCAGTCGTCCAATCTAATCTCCTCATAAACACCACCTAATCAACAATCAAAACTCAATTAGGATTATGATCTCACACTTCCCCCTTGTAAAGACTTTTTGCACCTCCGTTGCTTCATGATCGCATTGTTTGCATCAACTTGGTCTGTCATGTTGATAAAGTGTGGGTATCGTCACTCAAGTGCAGTTGTAAGCTCCATGCGGGAGGATGCTTAGCAAAATAATTGGAGGTTAGCGAGAAGATTCAACTGATGTTTGGTTTTCGCATTGTCGACATCAATTCTTTGCGCACGTAGATACTTTTGTTCGCATCATAACCTTTACTTGTTTTCTCCTCAAGTTCATAACTATTTATTTAAGAATCGAATAGTTTCTGGCAATAAAACATGAAAGTTGATTACTTTGGATCAGAGCTTGTAGAAATCGATGCTCAGGAAGGTTTTTGTGTATTTTGTTTGTATTATTATTCGTATGGACTGATTACATTGTTTATATATGCGTGAGTGCTAAAATAGTCATTGTACAAGATATGTAAGATATGTAGTGTTTCCTTGTGTATGCCTTGATGATGGATGGTTGCCTTAGATGGAGATCTGATTGGGCTGTGATGAAATCTCAGCTCCAACGGTTGGATTCTGCAATAGGTATCTTTCTCAACACGCCCCCTCAAGTTAGGTCCGGAATAGGTTGAAGGTACCAACTTGGATAAGATGAGGTTGAACTCTCTTTGATCCAGAGCTTTTGTGAAAACATCGACGAGTTGTTCTTTGCTGGAGACGTAGGGTACGTCTATTTCCTTAACTTGGATTTTTCCCGAATGAAATGATAGTCAACCTCGATGTGCTTGGTTCTTTCGTGAAACACTGAATTAGAGGCTATATGTCGGGCGACATTATTATCACAGAACATGTTCATAGGCTCGTTGTATGGTTGTCCCATGTCAAGCAGAAGTTCTTTGAGCCAAATGAGCTCGCTGGTAGTGGATGTCATGGCACGATACTCGTCTTCGTCGCTAGATTGGGCAACCACGTTCTGTTTTTTACTCCTCCAAGTTACTAGCTTTCCTCCAACAAATGTGCAAAAACCCGTAGTGGACTTGCGGTCATGACTTCCTGCCCAATCTGCATCAGAAAAACCGATTATGGAATTAGAGTTGTTATTTTTCATCCATAATCCTTGTCCTAGAGTTTGTTTTATGTATCTAAGTATTCAATCAATGATGTCTAAGTGATGTGTGCGGGGTGTATGCATAAACTGACTAACTGTGCTAACTGCATAAGTTATGTCTGGCCTAATTACCGTGAGATATATGAGTTTTCCAACAAGTCTTTGAAATCTTTGGATGTCTTCGACAGGTTCCCCTTCTGTAGGGTTTACTTTGAGATTAGTTTAGATGAGAGTGTTTGCTGGTTTAGCCCCAAGTTTTCATGTTTCTTTTAGGAGATCGAGAGCATACTTCCTTTGAGATAAAAACAAACCTTTTTTAGAATGTGCGATTTCTATTCCTAGAAAGTATTTTAGATAACCAAGATCTTTAATATCAAATTTTGATTTTAAATAATGTTTTACTTGGTTGATTTCATGATTATTATTACCAGTAATTATAATGTCATCTACATATATAGATTAGAATGATGGTGGTTATGTGTTGATGGTGTTTAGTGAACATGGATGCGTCAGCGGAAGATTTTGAAAAACCATAAAGAATGAGAATGTGGCTAAGTTTGGCATCCCATGCGCGAGGTGATTGTTTCAATCTGTATATTGATTTGTTGAGCTTGCATACCTGGTTTGTGGAAGTGTACCCTGGTGGAGGAGTCATATACACTTCTTTCTCGAGGTTTCCCTGAAGAAAAGCGTTTCTAACATCCATTTGATATAGACTCCAATTTTTATTAACTGCTATGGAGAGAAGAACACGAACTGTGTTCATTTTTGCAACAGGGGCAAATGTTTCTAAATAATCTAGACCATAAGTTTGAGTGTACCCTTTGGCTACAAGTCTGGCCTTATATCTTTATATTGTCGCGTTACTATTATACTTATTTTGTACACCCATTTACATCCAACAAGTTTAATTCCGTTTTTATTGGAATGAGGGTCCAAGTGTTATTTGATTCTAGTGCCTTGATTTCTTCCTCCATGGGTTTACACCATTTTGGGTCCTTAATTGCTTCATGATAGTTACTAGGTTCTGTATGATTATCTATAGTCCCTAAAAAAGCCTTATGGTTGGTGTTTATTTGTTGATAGGACATTAGTCCTGGATAGGGTAAGTCACATAAGAGGTGATGTAATTATGTAAGTAATTCGGAGGACGAGTCGGTCAGTTGGATTGTCTTTGTATTATGTTTTCTCCCTCGTTCGCCGGAATTTCTCTGTCTTCTTCGTGTGGAGTAGGTGTGACAGGTGGTTGTGAGATTTCTGGTTCATTGACAATGGGCAGAGGTGCATCAGATGCTGGTGGTGAAGTGGTGGTGAACTCGCCTTCTTCATCGTCTTCTTGGAAGTAAGAAACGTTTTCTACAAACTGAACATCACGAGAAACATAAAATTTACAATTTTTTGGGTCATAACATTTGTACCATTTTTCTTTAAAGAATATCCTAAAAAATACATTTGTGTGAGCTGGTCTCGAGTTTGTTGATCATTTTCCTGTGAACAAATACAACACAACCAAAAACTCTGAGGTGATCAAGAGACATTTTTCGTCCAGTTAGGATTTCTAAGGGTTGTTTATTTTGAAGCTGAAGACTTGGTAGATGATTAATAAGGTAGGCGGCAGTCAAAACGGCGTCAGACCAAAAACATTTTGGAACATGATTTTGAAAAAGTAATGATCGAGTCACGTTTAAAAGATGGCGATTTTTCCTTTCAGACACACCATTTTGTTCAGGAGTATTAATGCAAGTAGTTTGATGAAAGTTTCATTTTTGTTTTAATTTTTTTGGAAGAAGTTACTGGTGTATTCAGAACCGTTATCAGATCTTAAGATTTTTATTTTAAAATCATACATGTTCTCCACAAAAGTAGGAAAGTCACGAAAAATATCAAAAACCTCAGATTTTGATTTAAGCAAATAAATCCATGTAGTTCGAGAAAAATCATCAATAAAGGTAATAAAATATCTGAACCCATTATAAGATTCAGTGGGGGCTGGACCCCAGATGTCGGAATGGACCAACTCCAGAGGGTGACCTGTTTTAATAGAGGATAAATGAAAGGGCAGGCGAGTTTGTTTAGATAAACTACATACATCACACAAAAATTCTAAATTAATAAATGGGAAAAGAGTTCTTAAGACTGAGTGGGACGGGTGTCCCATTCGTTTATACCAAAGTTCATGTTTGGGCCGATTTTCAGCATGAAATGCCTGTTTATTTGAATCTAGAACATAAAGATTATTGACGAGAGTCCCTCTACCAATCGTCTCCCCTGAGATACGATCCTGAAATATGACATCAAAAGGAGTAAAGATAACATTGCAATTTAATTTTTTTGTGATTTTTGCCACAGATAGTAAGTTAGAGTCAAAAGAAGGTACATACAAAATATCTTTAGCTACTTGGTCCAACAATTTCATATCACTTATTCCATTTATTTCTACTTGATTTCCATTAGCTACAATAACAAATTTATTAAGAAGTGATAAATTGGTTTTGATATTTGTTAACAAGGTAGAATTTCCGGTCATATGATCAGTAGCACCTGAGTCAATAATCCATTTACTACCAGAATTATTATCAGAAAACAAGGCAGTATAATTATCTAAGACTTCTACCATACCTGCATAATTACCTGAAATCTGGGATTTGTTCTGCAAAATTGAGTTCAAGTGGGTCAGGAGATGATTAAGTTGGTTTTGGTCGGTATTGGGCTCACTTGAGGAGTCTGGACCCGCTAAGCCCATGCTTGGTAGGCTATAAGAACCATCTACTGGTCCGGTTCTATTTGGGTTGGGAGGATACCCGATTCCTCTAGTCGGATCCATGCTTGTGTAAAGACTGCGCGATCCGATAGCCGACATTCCATATTTGTCCTGCGAGAAAAAAATAGGGTTAGGGTTAGGGTTGGTCTTGTGGCCGCCTGCAGAGACAGTGGCGTTGTAGCCAATGCCTCCCGATGATACCCCGGTGCTCCTCCTGTCCCCTCGTCCTCTTCTGTCGTTGTCTTTTGGTGGTCGGAGATGAGGGTAGAGGAACCAGCAGTTGTTCTTGTTGTGTCCCGTTTTTTTGCAGTTCTCGTAGTGTTCGTCTTTCCGATTCCCGTATCTCTTCTTGTTTTGATTTTGGGTTTGGTTTTGAGGCTTTTCGGCGAAAAAGGCTTGGTTTTCTTCTATTTCAGTTGTCGAGTTCCCTTTCAGAGGAGTCGTGGTTCTTCGTCGGGTTTCTTCGCGAAGAACCATGGCGGTGACTGCAGCAAGGGGAGGGAGCTCGGGTGCCATGAGCACTTGGCTCCTGATGCCTTCGAAGCTTGCGTCGAGACCTACTAGAAACTGGTTGATCCGGTCTTGCTCTGTTCTTTGTTGGATGATTTTGGCATCGGTGGTCGGAGGTTCGTAAACTCCCAACTCGTCCCATGCTTTTCTGAGAGTGCCAAGGTACTCAGTGATACCTCTTTGATTTTGGCGAGTCTGTGAGATTTCCTGTTTGATTTTGAATACATGTGCGAAATTCTACGCCTTTCTGTAGTGCTCGTGGATGGCGTCCCAGAGTTCCTTTGCACTTTCTTTGTAGAGAAAGATCTCCCCGATGTATGGTTGCATAGATGCAATCACCCACGACATGACCATGTGATCCATGTTTTGCCACTCTTCTTGTTTGGTCTCCGTCTCTGGCCCTTCTGGGTTTTTTGTACACCCGGTGATGTGACCAACTCTCCCTCTGCCACTGAGGGAAAGAGTCACCGCCCGAGCCCAGGACAGATAGTTTGTCCCATTGAAGAGGGTAGAGACGAGTCGCGATGAAGAGTTGGCGTCTTGGTTGCCTGTGTTTCCAGACATGGTTTTGGTGGTTTTGAGGGTTGGATGTTGGTTTCATCGACCTTCAACCCCTTGATTGAGGTAAAGACCGATGATGACCTCTGGGGAGAGGCTGAGGTCGGATCAGTACTCTGATACCATGTAGAAATCGATGTTCAGGAAGGTTTTTGTGTATTCTGTTTGTATTATTATTCGTATGAACTGATTACATTATTTATATATGCGTGAGTACTAAAATAACCGTTGTACAAGATATGTAAGACATGTAGTGTTTCCTTGTGTATGCCTTGATGAGGGATGGTTATCTTAGATGGAAATCAGATTGGGCTGCGATGAAATCTGAGCTCCAACGGTTGGATTCTGGGTAAGTTTCTAGATAGAAAAATCCTTACTAGACAGAGAGATGCGAGCATCTCATCACGCCAGCCAATCAAATCAATCACAAAGGAAGAAGAACCATGTGAGGCTGATCGACAGGATCATTACCATTTACCGTCAAATACTTGTCGAGCCAAAAAAAAAACATCAAAGCGCATAAATGTATCCGAGTACTGGCTTCTGTAGGCCAATTACAAGTTTTGAACTTGTTCTCCCAGGTTGTGGGAAATGTGCGACATATGGATGTTGTTTCTTGCGCTGTATCTATCTATCTATCTATCTGTCCAACAAAAGTGACAGTGACTTGGAGGCTGTTGTCCTGAACATGTTCAGAGAGACCATATGGGACGGTTCTAGTTATGGTCCTGTGGCTCCAAACCAGGGGTCCCCGAAGACCAACTTCACGCATAGCTTTGACTTCAAACGATGATCTGTTTTGGTTCAGATCTTTCTGCCACCCAAGTAATTAATACTGGTACAGTACAGGTAGAAACATAACTATTGTATAAGGCTTGAGGTTGGCATCTTTGCTGGATTTTTCATGGAATATGTATGATAGTAGAGCTCATGAGGTAGCTAGGACACGTGTCTTTGTGATAGCTTTGCAATAAAATTTGAATTATATTGGTAAAAAAAAGAAGGTAAGTCTTGAGAACAAATCTATTGCACTTTGGCAGCTTACTGTACACTAAGTCATGTTTTCAATTTGATGTAGGAAAATTAAAATTCACAAAAGAATCATTATGTGGACCATCCCAACGTGGATGGAGGTAGAGAATTCACAAGCCATCTCAGACATCTGATCTTTTTTTTTTATCTAGAATTCACATCACTATGGTCTCTGGATCTCCTGAAGGACCTGTTCAACTGGAGTACAGGTTGCAAGCACACATTTCTTACCCTCAGACTAAGTTTACCAAACAAGGTGTCATTCCTATCAAAATAACCGTTGCTATTTCCACTTCTACTCCTCTCACTAATAGCTGGTGAGCTATTCTTAGAAGTATAGAGCATATTATCATCGGGATCACTCTTTTCTCCAAAACTGTGAAAGCTCTCCCCTGTATCACTTTGTGAACCCTGTTTACTTCTCTGTATGTGTTTTCCCGGGGAGGCTCTTTCAAAAAGTTGATCACCACCTTTCTCTGACATTTCTCTAGCAACTTTGCAAGATCGATCTGATGAACAAATATCGTCCATGGCATTTGGAGATTCAGAACAGTTCTTTAGAAATGCAGCCTCTACAGCTGCCTCCTCTCTGTCTCTTAGTGTTTTTACAATTAAAGTCTTGAGAAAGTTCATCACTTGGACTGCATGAATCAGGGCTGTTAAAGGATCAGCCATCTGCAAGAGGTTAACACAAACAAAGCTTAACGTAAGCTTATAAATAAAAAAACAAAGCTTAATGCATGTCTACTTTATTTTTACTTGTAAAAAATAACAAATCCAGTGCATTAGGCATTACAAACCTGGGTCATGTTGGGTGCGAAAACCATGGCTATATTCCGAGCATTCATCTTGTTAATAAATTCGTGCTCCACAACATCTGCCATTAGATTGATTGCCCAGTCAAGTAGTGCTGCTTCGGTTGGAGGGAGTTGGCTTACAAGATTAGAGCAATCTTCTTCGTTGTTACAGTGCATTACCTGCTCAGGGGTAAGGCAGTCTAGCACTCCAGTGGGAAGCTCTCTAAACCATGCCTGAAATAAAATACAGATCTTTTAATCCAAATAAAACTCTTATTTTGTGGTGATGTTAATCATTTGCTAAGTTATCTGGTGGATTTTCATTGAATATGATGAAGAACCCCTTTATAGATTCAGAAATAAAAATAACTTAAAAGTTTGGCATATCTTTTGAAGTATCCAATAAATAGAACCATACGAAGCTGATCAAATATACAAATGGTATATTTGATGCTTTCTTGAACTGTCTTCTTTCCTCGTGATTTGACATCATGCAAAGAATATATCAAATGAAACAGCTCACTCACGTTAGCAAATGATGAATGGTATTAAGTTTTTGGCCCGGTCAGAAGATATATTATTGATCTAATCAGACTATGAAAAATACTCCAACGAGGTAAACATGGTGAAGTCATCAACTATAAAAACAAGAGAGAATATGTGTGATGCCTTTTGAAGTAACAGACAAATCACAAATGAGAAATGAAACCACAGAACCGCCATTGTCAGTAAGATATACATCCCCATCAAAATGGGTGTCAGGAATAAAGGTCCATGGAGGCCCATATATCAAGAAAAGATGTATGCTCTGTTTAGTTTTGTTGAAAATTAAAAGGATCCAAGGAGGGCACAAATGTTTTATGTGAATATAAGACATGCCTTTGCCTTCAGAAGATTATGCATTAATATAAGACATGCCTTTGCCTTCAGAAGATTATGCATTGGCTTCTCAATGCAATTCAGGCCAGTTAAATCGGTTGAACTGACCCCTCTCAGCCGAGAAATAAATGTCGACCTTTAAAACCCAATTTTAGGGTTGGTCCATCCATCAAGCCTATCTAACCACGTTACCATCAGTCCAAAAACAAAGTCAAAATTTATTCTTAAGAGGATATCCGATGATATTTCATTCCTAACCCAAAAGCGAAAAAATCATGAAGGCTTTTCTTGTACTCGCTCTTCTCTTTCCAACACGGCAACACTTGCTCTTGCTCATTGATTCTTTTTGCCAGGACTCTCTCAAAAGATCTTGTTAGTCATATAAGAAATAACAATAACACTTTACTACTGTTCAAATATGTTGTCTTTCACCTTCTATAATAACAAGAATTATATTTCTTGTACACAGCAAGCACGCTTAATATAAGATCATCACTACAACTTGTAGACACATCCCAATGAATGACAAGGGTATTCAGCAGCATTATGACCATGACAATGAAGCTAAAGGCAGCTATTTCAGAGTTACAGCAGTGAGTGCATCTAAGTCCTGTAATCTACGAATTATATGTAAATGCTAAAACAAGTAAATAATTTGTAAAAAAAATGGCATGTGTATCTATCTAAGGTACGAAATTTGACAAACAAAATAATAGGAACCAAATTGTACCTTAATCAAACCAGCTAGACAATGTGAATCAACTCCTTGTGGAACAATCCCTTTGTTTAACTGATTTCTTACGTGGAGCTCTTGACTATTTTCAGCATTTATTCGGAAGATTCCTTCTGTCTTTAATCACAAAAGGATAAATTACTTTCAACCCTTCGGAAAAATACTAAGATGTTCTAGAAAAGCAAAATCAACATACATTGAGTCCTCCACGTAAATATAATTGTTTTTGCATCAAAAGCAAGATTGTTGGCACACTGTTCCCTCTTTGATCATAGGAACATTGCATGTACTGGGCAGAAACTCCAAATACATTTGCGCTGTAGATAAAAAATAGAATGAATGATGAAAACAAAATTATGTTGTGGACAAAAAATCTCCTATAAGTATTGAGTCTTTCTGACAGAAAATAAATATTTAAAGTTTTCACAAGAAAATTCAGGAGTATAGCCAATCAGCATAATAGGAGCTTCAGTGGGTCAGTGGGAAAGAACCACGAACAAAGAAGAGTACTAAATTGTTGTTTCCCAGAACCTAGAAAGAGAGCAGTTTTAGCACAAACAACAACTTTGGAAAGCTGTAAACTTAGCTGGAGAACTACTAAAAATTAAATAAGCAAGACTGCCCTGAATGAAGACAACAGACACAATTAGAGGTAGACTGACCTGACCCTCCAATAATGGGTAAGGGTAACCATAATGGACTTACTAGGCTTACATTGAGCTCAAAATAATTGATCAATAAACATAAGGAATCCTAACATTTCATTTAAACTTAGAAATACATATGTGATTGAATTATTACAGAGTTACCCTTTGAATCCACTCAAATAAGCATAACTTTTTTCCTTTGATCATTCAAGTAAAGCAAAACTTATTTCTAAGTAAATCTATTTAGGTTTGGAAATGCATGATACCATCACACTACTTGGCCTTTTTCTATGCCACAGCCTGGATCGTCACTGTCTTTCCTTATCTGAACCAAATGCAGATTCTGAAACTGGTATGTCTTATTCAAAAGAATTCATCTCATTAGATTGAAAATTTTGGCTGAAAAAACTGAACAACCCAAAACATATACATACTAAGTCTACTAAGACATCACTTTGCATACACTTGCGCCCCTTCTACCACATTTTTTATTGTCCGAGTTGAAAATATCTCGTATATCCCCCATTTTGTGCTGCTTTAATCAACCCATCAATAGAAATCTAAGTATATTGCGCAGGTGGACAGCACTACGGGTGTAACAATGGCTATCACAAGCCTTGTTACAGACTTGCATTACTAGTAAACTTGGCTAGGTAATTCTTTTGTTTGACTTATTTCAGACGGATCAGCACTTAGCTTAGCAGCACTGACTCGAGTCTTCGAAAGGTGCCGGGAGTTGACATCCAGTCGATAAATATCATTGTATTGTAAAAGGAAAAAATTGCATGTGTGTCGGCAGCTTACGTAAAGCCTATGAAGGATATATTGGGATGATCGGTGGATCAGGGAACACTTACAAATGATAAAAGGTGAAATTCCATTTGACAATCTTAACTATCAGCATTAACTCTTATACATGTTCCTCCAATGCAAAGCTTTGGAAGTTATCTTGTTGAGAATTGAAGTATTTTGCTGAGTATAAGGAGTCATTGTTACCTGCAGGGTACCATTTTGAGTTAAGCTAGTCGGGTCATGGAGTCTGGATTCTATCTTTCCTTTGAGTTTACTGCAGGGTATTTTTACATAACATTATAAAGAGTAGTTTCTTATATTTGGTAGATTATCATGTTTGGATTAGTTAGTCTCTTGAGGCCAAAAGACCTGTTCTCTTGCTATATTCTTCAATGGCTTACGAGCATTACATACAATCTGTTTTAATAGCATATGGGTGGATTTCTATAGTTAATCTAAATATAAGCTTTCAGAAACATATACATATGGAACTGATGCATTGCCTTGAAATTAAATCAACAATTGGTAACCCCGTGAATCTAGAATCTAGATACGTTTTTGGTATCAGTCAGAAGACACACTTACATTATTGCAAGTTGTAACCAAGTGCTGCATGTTATATTCTAGTTTCATAATGGCAATGGGAGATTGTTGAATTTTCCATAATGATTTCCAGGCTCTCTGCTTAGGCATGATATGAATAACAGTAAGAAACTTATTACCAGCCACCAAAATTTAAATCATTTTCACTCGTTTGATGTTTCAACTAAATTTGTGTTAGCTTAAATCCTTTTCACTCATCTGACGTTTTAACTAAATCTGTGTTATTTTAAATCATATCCACTCTTTCGACGCTTCAACTAAATCTGTGTCATTTTAAATCATTTTCACTCGTTTGACGTTTCAACCAAATATATCTTAGTTGGATGCCTACACTTCAAGATCAAACCAAAGCCATAGAGATTGGAATTTGGAAAGGAGGTCCAAACAAGGATTGAAAAAGCCTAAAGTTTAAAAATAAATAAAGCTAATTACATCACTACAACATATCTGGTGAAAAAACCACTAAAGTACCATGCACACTGTTGAGGTACCGAGTATGCGACCCTGTGCGACCAAGTGTGCCAGGGTTGCATACTCGACTGTGCGGTCGCATATGTGGCTGCACAATTGTAAATTTTAAAAAAAAATAAGTGAGAAAAAATATCAAAAAATTGAAAATCATGATAAATTAGGAAAAGCCAGGAAAATATGAGAAACCATAAAGAGATAAGGAACGATATATATAAAATACTTAAGGTGATTTGATTTTAACAAAACATTCAGTTTCTCAACGCTATTACCTCACTGGAAGCCTCGACTACCCACTAAACCACTAAGTATATTTTCATTGAATAATTTTCAACTAATACAAGGAAATAAGGTAAACTTAAGAGTCTTATACGTAGCACGCCAAATAAAAAACTAAGAGTCTAACACAAGTAGTAGTTAAGGTATGTGAGCCATATAGGACATTAGTAGGCAGTAGTTGTGACCGATGTCCACAGCAGAACTGTTTGATCCTTAATTCAGCGAGGTACGTCAGAGTTAGGATCATCCTCTATGTCATCGGAATTTTTTGAGTCATTGCGGTTTTCATGATAGATCTCATCTTCCTCGGTTTCCTCATCGTCTGTACTCACAAATTCCCCATCTATCTCTCGAACCACTGCCGAAGTTGATGCCTCATAGTGATTTCTGAAATTGAAGTCTTCCCCCACAACAGTTTTTAGAATCCTAGAGGTGGGTGTTGCTGCACGACACGGTCTAACTTGTGATGGACCAAAAGTAACATCCTCGACATCTGCCCATGTCAAGTCACCTTCAGTGAAGACAAGATCCTCTTTTTCCACCAACCAAGGATGATTTTTCATCAAGTTATAATCTATGTTGATAGGGTCGTAGTAACTTGGTTTGCCATTCCTCTCCATAAACCTCTGCCTCAACCTTTAGTTGTAGTTGACATAGACCAGATTGTTCAACTTCTTTGGATTAATACGATTCCTTCTTTTTGTGTGCATCAAACACACTCCAGTTTCTCTCACATCCTGATGTTGAACAAATGAGACCCAAAACTTTAAGTGTCACTTTCTTCAAAGAGCGGTTCACCTCACTACCATTGTTTCCATAACCAGACCACCAATCATTGGGGATCTTTCTGGTTCGTTGTCGTATCACGATATCTCGACCAAACATTCCACTTTTCTTGTATCGATCCAATTGTCTTAATATGTCATTTTGGTCTTCAAGATTTGGGATCATCCTTTCCAGAACACCCAACCATCATGGCAAATGAGTGTTGATTGCCTTTAATCGGTTCTCACAACAGAAAAATATAGTCAGGTTCAAGAGAAAGCCGATAGAGTACAGCGGACTCGACATTTGGTGCTCACATCTTCTATCAATCACATCAACAATGGGTTGGTATAATTGGGATCTGAATTTATAGTTGTCATTGATCTGGTACTCCGCCTTCTCCATTGTATCATACAAGTAACTCATTATTGGCTTCTCATCACTATCCACTAGCTTAAGAACAATCACTAACGGTTGGTTTGTCTTTAGAGCGTTGGTGACGTTGTTCTAAGAGGTCGTCGATATGATAGCTTCGTAAATCTGATTTGTCCTTTTATTTAACTTTTGCATTCTTTTGCCAAAACGCATCAGGATCGGCGAACTCAACTGACACTATAAAGGTCTTCAAGCTTGCCGTTTCACCCAAAGTCTTTAAAGTGTCAGGAATGCGGTAGCAAAACAGGTGATGACAGGACAAATCAGATTCCCGCGGATGACAGAGTGAGCCTTGAAGTAGTTGACGAACTTCCGACCTGTGCTAATGGTCCTGATGTATAACTTGCCGATGTCCTCCAAGATGAGATCGATGTAGTGAGCTGCACACAAAGTCCAGAATAACGACCTCTTTGACATCATGATCCTCCCAACGAATACATATGTGGCGGCATTGTCAGTGACTACCTGCACCAAATATTGCTATCCAACTTCTTTGATAACCTTATCGATCAACTTAAACAAGTAGTTTGCGGTGTGGAAGTGAAAAAAGACATCTACAAAATTCAAAAACATGATGCTTCTAGGGGCAGTTAGCTAAATTTTTTATTATGCTTCTACCACAACTATCAGTCCAACCGTCAGTCATAATAGTACATCTATAAATTTTTCAATCTGCCATATATGAATCTAGAAGGGTACTTGTTTCTACAATCTCCGTTTTCAAACCCAATTTGGCAACCTCGAGTAGAGTCATTGGTTTCAAATAGGACCCAAATTTGGAAGTTCGATCAATGACAATCTTAAATTCTGTGTATGAATATGCATTGAAAGACAAACATGCCCTATAGAATAATTTGGCCCAAAGTTGTGTTACATCTTTCCTCTCCTCTTTTTTGAAATTGTTGTAAATGGTTGTTTGGGTGAGACCTTCGTCATTTTAGTCGATGACGACGTCCTCGAGACGTCCACAACAAAAATTGTCTATTGGTCCGAATTCCGATCGGTTCCTTTGACCCTTTCGATGATGAACCACGAAACGTGGAGATGAACTACCACCACGACCTCGACTGGAACCCGAACCGGACCCAATGCCCCATCTCAACATCATCTAAGTCTATAAAATCATCTATAATAGCTTTTTTGTTGTGATAAGCTCTAGATCAAGCTTGCAAATTATGTTCCATTTCTTCACAGTAATTGATTGATGCATGTGCATATATTTTTGCAGTACTATTTTCGAGGTGAGCTATATGTTGTTTATGTCTATTTATATCACTACTTATAAATCCACACAATTCACCTACAAGTTTTTCTTTTTGTTCAAGTGAAAGATATTGTCCGATTTTCCAACCAGAGTCGTTCAACGTCGCGGGACAAAGGTGGTCATTATCTTCATGATTCATAGAAAATCCATTACTTTGAAGTCCACTATATACCATTGTCCAGTGTGTGTGAGAGTGAAAAATGAAATGCAATATTACACTAAGGGGGTGATAGTGGTGCGGAAAATGACGGAAAGTGAATTTCGGAGTCAACCGGAAAATAGAATACAGTGGAAAGTATTTTCCCTTTGACTGAATTCTGTTGTTTGTGTATGTTTGGAAAAGTGATTTCGGAGGTGTTTGAACTACTTTTGGTCGACCGAAATGCGTTAATCGGTCGACCGGAAAAATCATTTCGATCGACCGAAATGTGTTAATCGGTCGACCGAAAAGGTCATTTTAGTCGACTGAATGGTTGACGGACAACCGAAAAGATCATTTCGGTCGTCCGAAATCTGGTTTTCCTTGATTTCTGACCTCAAACCAACGGAATACTCAAATAAAATTTTATACTTACCATGGAATCAGACGAAAAATTCATTTACGTGCACAAACACCCCCAAAATCGGAGTCAACCGGAATATGGGTTCCTTTCCTTCACTTTCCTACCGCACAACCCCCCATAAAAGAGAGTTGAAAAGAGTACACTTGGATGGTTGTGGTAGCTTTGGAATCGAGATTGGCGAAATTTAGCTTCCAAAATACACCCCACGATCACCAAATCTACATTTCTTCCAACCAAGACCTTCCAACTTTTGATGCTTGAGAACTTAGAAAGCAAGGAATGTCAGAGAATGAGAGGTGCGATTAGTGAGAATGGATTGGGGGTATTTATAGGACCAAATAGGGGATGTGCGCCGCACATGCAAATTCCGCTTCAATGGCTATATAGCAGTTGGAGCACTGCGTTGCATGTGTGCCGCACATGCCACACTATGCCACCGCACAAGACCCTATGCAGTACCACAGGGTCTAATGCGGTTCGCACAGGCTCGTAGGCCCAACGACTAGCTGGCCCAACTCACTGTCGGGGCATGTAAGCAACTGTTACGCGGTTGTGCGATTGCACGGGGTCACATATGCAACCCCCGCCAATCCAGTCACACATTAAAACAATGGTCATGCAGGAAGACACCCAGTTCAATTGCTACTAATCAAGATAGAATTTGTATTGGACAAAACTATCAAACCCACAAATTGCATGCACCACAATTATAAGCTTAGTATTGAATCACAAAGGTCTTAGGTTAGATGCCAAATTGCAAAGCTCGTGAACAATTACAAATAGGGGTGAGCTTCGGTCCAAAACCGGACCGAGGACCATATTTTCGGTATCCAGCGGACCGAAGACCGGACCAAAAAAATTAGGTCCGGACCGATCGGGTCGGTCCGAAAATTGGGTCCGACCCATATTTTGCTTTCCCCTAATTACAAGTATCATGGTAAATGGTAACGCGAAGGAGGAACCAAATAAAAGTAGAAATTTCCTTGTATATGAAATAGAATTAAAGGGTTACTTGAATTTAGCTTAAGGAAAATGCATCCGCCCTTAGGTGTGGGGGTAACAACAGGGAAGTTATTAGTGATAAAAAAATTGGAAAGGAATACGTACATTTCAGTACAAAATTTCTAAACTCTTAACCATGGAATAATTGGGAATATCTAAGTAAATTTCCATGCCATATCTAAGTAAATTTACCAACTTTCAAGGATTTTCAGTTAAGGATGAGATAAGAAGAACAAGTTCCGAACAGTCACCAATTTCATTCAAGGTGATCCAAACAAACTCCAAAAAGAAAAAAAAAACTAATTTAGCTTTAAAATAACTTTCCTTACTACTCGGCATCAAATTCGAAACCACAAGAACAATAACAAGCACTCGAGAACAAGTATCAAGACAAAAGGTAACACAAAAGAGGAACCTACCAAACAGAACTACAAAATTTCCTCGCATACGACACAGTATTAAGGGTTCGTCTGGATTTAACTTCCGAAAAAAGCACCGTACGTACAAGGGAAATGGGAAGGGAAAGATTAAAGGGTAAAGTTTTTGAAAGAAAAAAAATACATTTCCGTAAAAAAAATTTAAAAAATTACCCTCTTAATCATTTCCCTTCTATTGCGGTCGTTCCAGGTCATACCCAGGTAAAACTACCAAGTCCAAGGAATCTCACGTGAGGATGAGATAAGAAGACCAAATTCCAAACGTCTAAATCACAAATTACACCCAACATGCTCCAAACAAACTAAAAAACAAAACTAAATTAACTTCTTTTTTTTAAAGTTTTCGTAAGCTTCCAAGCCCAAACAAAAAAAAAACCTAAAAAACAGAAAGAAAAAACGAGAAACTGACCTGGCACTGGGGGCTCTAGTGGGAACCTCGGGCTGGAGCTCGACGGGAAGGCCAAGAAATCCATGGAAGCGATCAAAGGTGACGTGAGCAATATGCCGGACATCCGTGGGCCAGCCAATGTCGACAGAAGAGCCACACCCGTCGTCCCTCGCCCCGACGCTGCACATGATGAGGGATCGTCTCATGATCGCCGTAGCCACGTCGAGGAAGGACACCTGCTTCCGGTCCTCCGGATCCGGGTCGCGGTCGGATCCGGCTTCCAGGGCGAGTTGGAGGTCGAGGCGGGTCATTAGGGTTTGGGGAAATAGAGGAGTGTAGTGGAGAAAGCGGGAGTGGAATGGAAGGGAAGGGAAGGGAAGCAAGAGCTGCGTCGGGGTTGGGAGTTTGTGTTCTGTCACCGTTGGTGACGGTTGCGATGTTTGGATCCTAATCTTTCTTTTCTGTGGGGGCCCACATGATTTCAATTGGCAATTTGGCACGCACCAATCAGCTTACGCTGCTGTCTGTCATAGTGTCATCATGCTCACTGGCCACTGGGTCTCATAACCTGGATGGAAGGATGGGGAAATGGGGGAATAGGTATAGGTCTTCCGCCAAAACCCTTGGTTATTTATTATTATGGGTATGTTTAATTTATCTTTGTGCTCGAAATGTCACGGATTAATGAGATTTGCATCTACAACTTCTGGTTGAAGTAGTCTTATTGTCTTATGTTGTGCTTGGATATGAATACAATAGAGAAATAGAAAGGAAAAATACTTATATAATTGGGGTTGTTTTATTTGGAAAACATAGGAACATTTTAGTGATAAAACTTTGTTTCTCTCCAAAATTTAAGAGAAAATTGTACTCAGAGAAAGTTTGACGTTGTTATCCAAGCTAGGAAAACTCAACCTCTTTTTTTTTCTAATCAAGATGTTATCCAACCTCACCATTAACGTTAATATTAAGATGGTGCTACAAATCTCTCTTAGTTATCACAATCGAAAGCAACTCAAATAGGTAAGTGCTGATCATATATTAGATAGTTCTGCCAACTTACATCAAAGAAAAAATATTGTGGATGACATTAATTTATTTGCATTAGCTGATCATGTATTTCATAACTACAATTGCCAACCATGAGCAATCCGGTGAAAAATGAGATTTAATTGTTGTCATTGATCTATCCATGTTATATTTCCTAATTCCTTTCTAAATTGTTGTGTTATTGTATATAATAAGAATTACTATCCAATGTTTGTTTTAAATGATGAGCATGAAAGCATTTCTTAAAATAATAAAAAAAACATGAGATCGTTGATAGTTATATATGATTTTGATTCATGGCAAGTATGCTTCGTGAAAAACTGAAAATGGTGGCTTTACATGGCCAGGTAGATAGATTTATTATTTCTTGAACATTTTGTGATCTCGATTAATATGGATTCCAATGGGCTATCCTATTATATATCTCGTCCCTCGTCCGTAGTAGGTTGTTTCAGCTGTGCCATGCATCCGTATGATATGGCAATCGACAAAGATACTCACGTTGACACAAATATAAACTGGTCTTAACACAAGTTTAAAGAATGACTGTAGTTGGCCAACTTCTTATTAAAGCGTTTTGAGGTTTAGATACTAATAAAATAAGAAGTTAGAATTAATTTTACTCGTTAGGTAGGAATGAAGCAATCAACTTGTGCAGACGTGCAGTCATTTCATTGCCACCTACTTAAATCTCTATCTTTCCCTGTAGAAAAAATAATTATATCTTAACCAACAAAGTTGGTTTGGTTACTAAGACTTCACAGGTTCCTGGAATTCTAAGAAAAACAGTGCTCATCTTGATGATTACACTTTCACTCGTGTTTGGAGGGAAAATTCGATAGAAAATTTTATTCATCGTTCGAAAATTACTTAAATCGTCTTTACGAATTACCATTTTACCATTGTATCATTTCTACTTATGTACCTCTTCATTTCACTCTCTTAACATCACTCTCTATTCATATTACTCTCATATTCACTAGAAAGAATGTCTCCAAGGTCGGGAAAATAACCAGCGGACGCCCCGGATTACTCAAATCTGATCAAATGTCTTGTTTAGTTTTTTTATTTTAAATTTGGGTCGGGCTTGGGGGAGGCGGCTCCCTCAGACACGGTCGAGCGTCTCCGGGAGACGCCCCATTTGTTTTATTTAAATTGATTATAAATTGTGATAATTGCTAAATAAATTGATTATTAAGTTAATAATTAGTTAAATTAGTTTAGTAAATCCATTATTGATTATAAATTGTTAATTACTAAATAAATTGACTAGTAAGTTAATAATTAGTTTAATTATTTTAGTAAAGGATTATTGATTATAATTTGTGATAATTGCTAAATAAATTGATTATTAAGTTAATAATTATTTTAATTATTTTAGTAAATCCATTAACAAAATTTTATTTTTAAAATTGAATTAATAATCATCGGGTTACCGTGGAGGAAAAAGGAAATCAATTCTCTTACGTGTGGTACGTAGTTTAGCAGATGAGTCAGGTCCTCGTTATCCACGTAGACAAGGTATTTCTGCTTCAGTTAGGAGAGAGATAGATCTTTTACGTCGTCGTCAGACACCTGAGGATTCTTTCGACGACGAGAATGATTCAGATGATGTGATGAGTCACGACGAGAGTGACAATGGGGGCCAGTATGACTTGGAGCCACAGGAGGAGGCGATACAACAATATGGTCGAGGAAGGGGCGACATTGCAGTACTTCGGCTGAGTGGGTCATTAGGAAGGGTCGAGGTGGCCGGTTTGTGATCGGTGATTCGAGTTTGTGCATTGCAGACGCCCGAACTCAGAAGAAGAAGATGGGTGAGGACGATTCTTGGATCGTGGCGAATATGATGCCCAGTGGTCCTCTAGATGACAGCGTCATTCCGAGTTTCAGAGGCCACATCAACAAACGCATCTGGGAGGGCGAGGATCGGAAGGTTCTGAAGTACCATAATCGGTACAAAGCCTGTATTACATTGAGGACAAATTTCTTCATCTGGTACAATCCAATGCAAATACTTATACTGCACTGCCTGACTGAGAAACTACTGAGGGAGATTCCTGTCTTCATATTTCGTCATCCTCATGTACTCTCTGAAGTTATAAATGTGTCTTTGATTGAGATTATCCTCCAGAAATTTCTCCTTTACTGCCAACAAAATGTTATGTGGTCTTGTTTGTGCCTCAGTCATATCACGAACAATTTGCTTGGCCCCAGAACTAAGTTCGTTAACCTATCGGTGGCCCTCTGAAGAAACTGCAAGTGCGTGGTGTTCACTTTTTGACATTAATCTATGTTTTGATGATTTAATCAACCTAATCTTAATTGTGATCATGTAGAGTAGCACACATGTTACATTGCATATATATTGCTTTGTGCTAACCTCTACAGGTGATCAAGACTCAACGAAGAAAAGAAATCAAGTCAAGACATGTAATCAAGCTTATTTGAAGACATGTATTTTGTATTTCTTTGAGTCTTATGAACTTTGTGTAATTGAGCATACTTGAACTAAAAACTACTCAAACACACACTAGGTTCCCTATAGAAGTCACACACGAAAATTTACATAATTTGGACTTCAATAAATCACTCAAACTTAGACCGGAAAAAACTAAACCTGAACCTAAACTGGCTGCCCACATTCGGTCGACCGAGTGATCAATTAATCTGTTAGTGGTTAACTGCATAAGTTCAGTCGACCGTTCAGACCTTTTCGGTCGACCGAGTACCAAGTATTTCCCGACCGTTTGTTTTGTCGTATATACCCAACGGTCGTATTCGTATTAACCAAAAAATACCCAAAATACATTTCATGTATCGGTCGACCGAGGATTTTGTTCGGTCGACCAAATATCTGTCTCTTGACAAACCTGAATCTCCTGCTGGAATTCAGTCGACCGTTAGATCTTAGTTCGGTCGACCGAATAGAACATTGTTTGTCAATCCCACAGTGCATGGTGTGATTCAGTCGACCGAACCCTATTCGGTGTTCGACCGATCACTTAAGTGTACCTAAGTCTTAGCGTTGGGTGGTCAACCGTTCCTTAACCGGTCGACCGAACTGAGTTCAAAACTGCCTAACGGTCGACCGTTCAGCCCGATCCGGTCGACCGAACTCATCCAGAATTGGGTCCTGCGAGTTTCTGTTTTGTGTATCTTACCCAATCAACTCCAACGACTATATTATCTCTAATGCTTATAAATAGAGTTGTAAAACACATTTTAACACAACTCTCCCACATATACTTGTCCAATACATTAGAGAGAAACCCAACACACTCAAAGCCTCAAACCTTCAACACTTTAGTCATAAATCCTATCTCACTCAAGTGTGCTAAAGTTTAGAGAGTGTTGTTCCACTCAAGATTCGTTTTTAAAGAAGCATGGACTTCGGTGAAAGCCCGAAGTGTTCCTCTCGGATTGTGAGAGAAGAAAGTCAAGCTCACGAGGTTGTTTGTCGAGCTTGTTTAGTAAAAGGCGTTCTCTCCCGGTCCAGAACGGGGAGTGGATAGTGAAGACGCGAGCGGAGCTCGAAGTGTCGAGCAGAGCTTGTAAGAGAGGACGTAGGCGGTGACCGAACCTCTGTAAAATCTCCGAGTCCATTGTGGTTTGCATTATTCCTTCCTTACTTGCTTGTTTGTTTAAATTCCGCTGCGCATAACTTGATTGCTTAAACAAGTAGGTAATTAGCTTAAAATTAATTAGAATTAGAGACCCTCACGATCCTACACGTGGTTGTGCTGCCCATGGGTGGTATTAGAAACAATGACTCATCCATCACGATCTCGTCGCTCGACTACTTTTACCAAAAAACGACAACCACAATCTTTTATTTTTGTGTTCTTCCGTAGTACAATACTCGTATCACGAGAACTCATTTCATGTATGCGATCACATCTCAGGTAACAATTCGTCCGATTATCTGCTTTTGATTTGTATGATGATATAACCAAAAAAATTCAGCTCCTGTGACAACTTGTTTCGTCAATTTACAAGTTTTCTCGATGGTTGTAAATATTTGTTTACTATTAAAAAGTTGATTGTAAAAAAATTAATTTAACAAAAATTAAAAAATAAAAATATAAAAAGGGGCGTCTATGTTGGGCACCTCGCCCGTGGTGGGGGCGTCTGGATAAGACAGACGTCCGAGTCGTGGAAAAAATTCACCTCCGTTACCTCACCGGATATAGGCGCTTCGTTAGACATTTTCGTGGTGTTGGTACTGGGAATGTTAGTAAAACTGAGTCAAAAACCTTATTTAAAGACACGGAAGGGAATATGCATTAAATGATTTGTTAAGGGTAAAAAGTTAATTGTTGGAGTGATTAAAGTAATTTTCTGACGATGAATAATAGTTCTTCAAAACTGAGTTGTTTGAGTGATTAAAACAATTTTCCGTGGGAGTTAGCTCAATATCAAAATCAGACACGTCTTTGTTCTTAATTATAACCAAAGTATCCACCACACACTCGACGACACAATGAATAATTTTCTTAATTATTCAAGTGGTCATTGCTTGCACGATAAACATTAGATAAGATTATCGCTGTCACTGTAACTAACCCCATTATTTAACCCAGAGGACCACTCCAAGGTGTCTCATGGAATCTTTCCTGGTTGGTAGACTACTCGGATTTACAAGTCACATATCATATCTCTGTTCTAATCTTCTAGTGCTATGGATTAGTACAAGAACAATTCTATTTATCTGAAAAATCTTGATATATAAATTTTGGAGTTCTGATCAGTGTTTTGGGACATGAAGTAATCATTGTTATTATTATAAAAACATTGTCTTGGTACCTGAAGACTAATTTTCTTCTCTAAGGAAAATATTTAGTAGACGCGTGCGTCACGGATGCTACTCACGTGACGGAAAATTTTTGTCCATTATGCATTCAGTCAGCATATACACTGAGCTTCTCAGAGCAATGATGTCTTTCTTATTTGTCTTCCCGATGCATTAAATGCGTATCTACGGAGATACCACATTTTCTTTTGGCGCTCAACGGAGATACACTAAAGATCCCTTAACGTGTCACGTCACCTATTTTTTTACTCATTTTCCTTTTTTTCCGGACAAGCGCATAACTTATTCCGGACACAATTACTATTTATTCCGGACAATTAGAACACTTATTCCGGACAAGCGTACCACTTACTCCGGAATGTTGTCTTTTTCTTTTATTTTCCCGATGTGTCCACAATCACATTTAATGCTCTTCAAATCAGCACGTCCTCCATTTCTTCTTTTTTGGCGCTTCACGGAGATACAAAATGTTTTGGCTACCTTATTCGGATCCTATGAACCCTTCCTTCTTTTTTTCTTCCTCCCTTTTTGCTGTACTATAATGACACTCGTTAATGTGTCCTCACAGCCGGCGCATGCCTCAAACGTCCCGCAAGAGAAGATGTATTTTCTTTCCTTCGAAGAAGCCAAAACATTTTACGTTTCCTATGCCGATTCATGTGGTTTTGGTGTGAAGATAATGCAATCTCATTACGATCGTGGTGTTGTTATACGGGTCACTCTTACTTGCTCCAAGGAGGGTAATGCTCCGGGAAACCAAGGTGAAGGTAGACCAAAACATAGGTTATCCGGTAGGGTCGAGTGCACTGCTCGGATCAGGGTCTCCGGAAATCCATCCAGAGGCTACGTAATTAACTACGTAGATCTCGAACATAACCACGCCATGTTGTCGGACGACCAAATGCGCTTCCTCCGACAAAAACGATCCGTCCCGGATTCCGCCAGAGCACGCATTTTGTGCAATGATGCTGCCGGGATATCGACCGCCAAGACCATGCAATCTTTTGTGGTCGAAGCCGGAGGCCATGACAAATTGTTTTTCAACGAGCGGGACCTAAGGTGTTTTGTTTTCTACTTAACTAGGTTGACGTTACCTATTTTGCTTTGTCATAAAAATTGTGTTTTTGCACGAATGTTGTGTACGAGGTTAGAAACCTGAAGATGGGACCAGGCGATGCCCAAGCTATCCAAGATTATTTCATCAAGATGTAGAAGAATGATTCCCAGTTTTTTTACGTAATGAATATGGACGACGAAGGCAGACTACGAAACGTGTTCTGGGCCGACAATCGTTCTCGAGCTGCATACTCTTACTTTGGAGATGCCATATGTTTCGACACAACCTACATAACCAACAAGTACGACATGCCTTTTGCCCCATTTGTAGGGGTAAATCACCATTACCAGTCTGTCCTTCTCGGTTGCGCACTCCTCTCTTCCGAGACGACACAAAATTACATTTGGTTGTTCCAAACATGGTTGACGTGCATGAACGGTACGTACTTTGTATGTCCGGTTTACGTTATTTGTCTGTCCGGTTTACGTTGTATGTTTGTCCGGTGTACGTTGTATGTCTGTCCAGTTTACATTATTTGTCTGTCCGGTTTACGTTTTACGTCTGTCCGGTTTACGTTATTTGTCTGTCCGGATTACGTGTTATGTCTGTCCGGTTTACGTTGTATGTCTGTCCGGTTTACGTTTAATGTCTGTCCAGTTTACGTTTTATGTCTGCCCGCTTTACGTTTTATGTCTGTCCGATTTACGTTATTTGTCTGTCCGGATTACCATATGTTTTTATCTGGTTTACGTTATGTGCAGATATAAGCCCCCCGGCGATCATAACAGATCAATGTGGCGTCATAACTGCGGCGGTGAGGACTGTGTTCCCTGAAGCGTGGTACAGATTTTGTATATGGCACATAATGAATAAAGCGCCTGTGATGCTGCCCACGAAGTACCAGGAGCATACGTTATTTTAGCTCAAAATCTGTGTATTCGATTCCAAGACTCCGGCTGAATTTGAGCGTAATTGGCTAGGTTTTCTCGATGATTTCGAGTTCCACGACAATAGTTGGCTCCGATCCATTTATGCAATTCGAGAGTACTGGGTACTTGCATTTGCGCGAGATTGTTTTTTCGCCGAAATGGCATCAACCCAGAGAAGTGAGAGTATGAACGCCTTCTTCGATAAGTACCTCATATCTAGGACGACACTTAAGCAGTTCGTTCAACAATATGAACTCGCACTCCGCCACAAGTATGAGAAGGAAACTTAGTCGGATTTCGATTGTCTTCATAAGGCTCCACAATTGATTTCGAAATATCCATTCGAGAGGCAATTGAACGAGTTGTATACGGTGGGGGTCTTCAAGAAGGTGCAATTAGAAATTAGGAAGATGATGTACTGCGATATCACGGACGAGTTCAAAGAGGAGGACACATTCCACTTCAATGTGACTGAACATGTATTGACACATATGCTCCCATTGTCGAAACGGTTCGCAGTGCAAATTAGAGATGTGAAGTGGTTATGCAATTGCAGAATGTTTGATCACGTCGCTCTCCTTTGTTGTCACGTTTATATTGTTATTGCACGACTACGTCCCAACACGTTGCTCCCCGAGTCTTACATCGTCAACATATGGAGGAAGGACATCCGAAGGAGCTATCGAGACATGTTTTCCCTTCATAATGGCATGACGGAGAACGATGTGCTTCGTCGCCATGACGACATAATGGGTCGTGCGGTTTGGATCGCCCAGGCCGCTTTCGTCTCACACGACATATATCTTCATGCGGTTGAGGCACTTGAGTTGCTTAAGGAACATATGCAACGAGCTGATCCTGGGCTGGAGGGTACATCCGTTCTCAATCCGGATAAGAGGAGACGGAAATGCAGACCGCCGAGCAAACGACGGATTTCTTTGACTGAGAAAATAATTAAAAGTAACGATAGGAGAATCATCAGGAAGAAGACTCCACTGTCGATGCACCCAGTCGCACCCAAACCTGGGGATCACGACTTCAATGATTGGGACATGAGTTTGTATTACGAGGGAGTTCCTCCTTGATTATTGATTTTGTCCTTTGTTGCAATTAGTCTATGTAAAACATGAAACTTATTATTATGTCCGGATTACGTTATATGTCTATCCGGTTTACGTTTTATGTCTGTCCTTTTTACATTGTACCTCTGTCCGGATTACGTTATTTGTCTGTCCAGTTTATGTTATTTGTCTGTCTGATTTACGTTTTATGTCTGTCCGGATTACGTTATATGTCTGTCCGGTTTACGTTTTATGTCTGTCCTTTTTACGTTGTACGTCTGTCTGGATTACGTTATTTGTCTGTCCGGTTTATGTTATTTGTCAGTCCGGATTACGTTATTTGTCTATCCGGTTTACGTTTTATGTTTGTCCGGTTTACGTTTTACGTCTGTCCGGTTTACGTTTCACGTCTGTCCGGTTTACGTTTTATGTCTGTCCGGATTACGTTGTATGTCTGTTCGGTTTACGTTTTACGTTGTATGTCGTTCCAATAATTCAACCCAATACTAATTGTCCATGTATTGTTCAAATCATTCAACCCAACACTAATTGTCCATGTATTGTTCAAATCATTCAACCCAACACTAATTGTCCATGAATTGTTCCAATCATTCAACCCAACACTAATCATTCATCCATGTATTGTTCGTAACAACCGTATAAAAATTAACAAATAGTCTATGTAATTTGAACATGTATAAGGTATGAAAAATAATGGTTTATGTAACAATTAAGCAATGGTGTAAAGTAAAACAATTATTTGTTTGTCCTGTTTACGTTTTATGTCTGTCCGGTTTACGTTATTTGTCTGTCCGTTTTACGTTATTTGTCTGTCCGGATTACGTTATTTGTCTGTCCGGATTACGTTTTAGGTATGTCCGGATTACGTTATTTTGTCTGTCCGGTTTACGTTTTTTGTATGCCGATTTACGTTTTACGTCTGTCCGGTTTATGTTATTTGTCTGTCCGATTTACGTTTTATGTCTGTCCGGATTACGTTATTTGTCTGTCCGGATTACGTTATTTGTCTGTCAGGTTTACGTTTTATGTATGTCCGGTTTACGTTTTGGGTCTGTCTGGTTTATGTTATAGGTATGTCCGGATTACGTTATATGTGCGTCCGGTTTACGTTTTGTCTTTCCGGATTACGTTTTAGGTCTGTCCGGTTTATATTATTTGTCTGTCCGGTTTATGTTATTTGTCTGTCCGAATTACGTTATATGTCTGTCCGCTTTACGTTTTATGTCTGTCCGGATTACGTTATTTGTCTGTCCGATTTACGTTTTAGGTCTGTCCGGATTACGTTATTTGTCTGTCTGGATTACGTTTTATGTCTGTCCGGATTACGTTATTTTGTCTGTCCGGATTACGTTTTATGTCTGTTCGGATTACGTTGTTTTGTCTGTCCGGTTTACGTTTTATGTCTGTCCGGTTTACGTTTTACGTCTGTCCGGTTTATGTTATTTGTCTGTCCGATTTATGTTTTATGTCGCTCCGGATTACGTTATTTGTTTGTCCGGTTTACGTTTTTTGTCTGTCCGGTTTACGTTATTTTTCTGTCCGGTTTACGTTTTATGTCTGTCCGGTTTACGTTTTGGGTCTGTCCGGTTTATGTTATAGGTCTGTCCGGATTACGTTATATGTCTGTCCGGTTTACGTTTTATGTCTTTTCGGATTACGTTTTTGGTCTGTCCGGATTACGTTATTTGTCTGTCCGGTTTATGTTATTTGTCTGTCCGGATTACGTTATATGTATGTCCCGGTTTACGTTTTTTGTCTGTCCGGATTACGTTATTTGTCTGTCCGGATTACGTTATTTTGTCTGTCCGGATTACGTTATTTGTCTGTCCGGTTTACGTTGTACGTCTGTGCGGATTACGTTATTTGTTTGTCCGGTTTACGTTTTGCGTTTGTCCGGTTTACGTTTCAACCCAATACTAATTGTCCTTGTATTGTTCAAATCATTCAACCCAACACTAATTGTCCATGTATTGTTCAAATCAATCAACCCAACACTAATTGTTCATGTATTGTTCCAATCATTCAACCCAACACTAATCATTCATCCATGTATTGTTCGTAACAACCGTATAAAAACTAACAAATAGTCTATGTAATTTGAACATGTATAAGGTATGAAAAACAATGGTTTATGTATCAATTAAGCAATGGTGTAAAGTAAAACAATTATTTTTGGCTGATTATTGTTGACCGCACACCAACAAAGTCTTCAAGTAATCAGTTAGCCAATTCGCCCCTCACACGGTGGATAACCTTGGTCTGCTTCGGCTTCGTCGGATCAGCATTTACCATCAAACACTTGATCCAGTACAAAATGTATGTCCCGCAGTCGTTACTCCCGGCTAGCTGTCGTTGGCTAGCCTTCCTCTCAACTATCAGCGGCCAATCGACCTTCAACAACCGTCGCCAAAATTTCATCAACTGAAATGTTGTGCATTCATGAATTCCGACACACTTGGAATGATCTTCACCTTTTCCCAGTGAACGAGATATATTGTTGTACTGAATGAACTCTGATCTCGGTCCGTGGGCAACGAACAGAGTCCAGTGGCCAGACTTCCAGCATGGCTATGCGATGATGGTCTCCGCCGCATTTAGTCCTAGAATTTTGGGGAGTAGACAGTCTTCCATTATATCTCCTCCCTGTCCCTCCACAATTCTTCCCGATTCGGAGGTTCATATACAAACAACCTTTTGCGGCCCTCCTCTTCTGACCAGTACCTCGATTAGAGCGTCCATGGTTTCGTTGCTGAATGTTGAACGTTTTATATTAAATCGCAAGTGCACGGCCACGATGAAGCGGTGGAAAGTACGGGTCGTCCTCAGGGAGGTGAGTAGCCTCTTGTTTGTACGAAATCAAGTGGCAAAATAGGGGGAGAAAGATGTTTATGCTATTATACTCTATACTACGCTAAGAAGTAGGAAATACGAAAGGAAGAACCAAACAATGAAATAATAACTAAGCTAAGAACAAAGGAAGAATGCTGGAATACAGAAATGGGAAAACCCCTAAGAGGTGGAGTGAGTGCACACATGCAAAGAGGTGGGTGTAGAATACATTCTTTAAGCACATGAAGGTGGTGTTTACCAAGCATAGGAAGTGTCTAAATGTTATGGCAAAACCTATCAATCTATTCACCAACTTAGTTGATTAACATTTACATATGCAAGTTGTTTATTTCAGAACCTAAACAAGCATGAGAGGTGTCTAATCATTTTGGCAAAACTCATCAAGTTATAAATTCTATCCTAAACAAGCAAGCATACATTCATGTTTTATCAACACATCAAAAATAAAGCATTCATCCCATTCTCTAATGCATGTATGTACATCTACTCCACCCCCCAAAGGGGATGAAACTACTCACTAAACATTACACTAATTATTAAACTAAGCAAAGAAAACATATTAAAACTAAGCTAGAAATAAAAGACGATTAAACTAAAACATGCACAAACAATAAAAGAAGCATAAACAAACAATGAAAGAAACACAAAACTTTATTGATAAAATGACTCACATTAAAAGTAGCATCCTCCTACTTTAGTGTGTGCTTCAAGGCCTCACTTCTAGTAGGAAGAATAGCCACTTAAAATATGGAGTGATTACAAAAGGAGGTGAAGAGTTCTATTTATAAGCTTGGAAAAAGCTAATCTGGGATAATCCCCCGATGTGGGACTAAACCAATACCAAAAATACACTAAGCATACACTAATACACGTGCTACAGAAAACTAAATGGATTCTGGGCCATCTGGACCGCCAATTGGCGGTTCCAGACCGCCAATTGGCGGTCTATATGGTTTAGATCCGTTTGGTTTTCTTTGTGGGTTTTGCTTGAAGTGTTTGTTGGTCTTGGATGCATCTGGTTGGTTTGTTGGAGCTCCGACCCGAATCCAATTGCTAAAATACTCCCTATGATGGTGTGAAGTATTCTGTTTTGCTCTTAGGTCCCTCTGTCTTGCGTTCAGGTCCTTCTCCCTTGCATTTTGGTCCCCAGATCTCACAATCCAGTCCTTTTTCCCAGCTTTTGGGTCCTTTTATGCTTCATCTCTTCAAACCTAATTATTCCTGAAAACTAAACATAAAACTCGTAACATAACATTATTTAGGTGAAAGATATTGGATATAAGATACAAATATGAGCATGAAATGATGTCAATCACTGAATTCCGATTTTGGCGTTATTATTTCCTTGAGATGTTTACGATTTATATTGCAGAGGCCCCCCCTCCAGATCACCTCTTTTGCGTCGCGTTCGAGAGTCGTGAGATTCAATAAACGTTGTACCTCATCAGGTTTCAACGATCTCAAGGCGGTCGCATCCAGATCAGGTCTCGTCGAGGAAACATGGGCGGCCAGAACATCTTTAGCGGCTTCTTCGGCCTCCTCTATCTCTTTGTTGGCTTCTGCGGCCTTCTTCTCTACCCTCTCTTGGCCAGATTTCCTGTACGCTTCGACTCTATCTTCTGTGCGTAAGCGTGGTCTTTTGGTCTGCAATTTTGTTGGGTGCATTTCCCTCTCCCTCTTGCTCTTCCTCTTTTCCTCCTTCCTCTGTCGTTCCTCCTCCTCCTTCCTCATCTTCTTTTCCTCATTCCTCTTCCTCTCTTCCTCCTCCCTCTTCAAGTTAATCCTTTTTTCCTCTTCCTCCTTCCTCTTCCGTTCCTCCTCCTCCTTCCTCTCTTCCTCCTCTCTCTTCTTCTTAATCCCCTCCTCCATCTTCCGTTCCTCCTCCTTCCTCATCCTCTCTTCCTCATTCCTCTTCCTCCCTTCCTCCTCCCTCTTCTTCCTCATCTTCTCTTCCTCTTCCTCTTCCTCTTCCGTTCCTCCTCCTTCCTCGTCCTCTCTTCCTCATTCCTCTTCCTCTCTTCCTCCTCCCTCTTCTTCCTCTCTTCCTCCTCCCTCCTATTCCTCTCTTCCTCCTCCCTCTTCTTCCTTTCTTCCTCCTCCCTCCTATTCCTCTCTTCCTCCTTCCCACGGAGTTCTTCAAGACCGATTTCGTGTCTCAGCCTCCGACACTCCTCTTGAGGGATTCTCAGTTCTTCCTATAGTTTGTTAATTTTTTCGGTCGCCTGCTTAAGGGCTGCTTCGGCTTGCAGCCAATTCGTCTTAACCTCACTCAGTTCCAACTCTTGTAGCAGTGGGTCACGTGGAATGCTGCATTCACTAAGTTGTACCCTTGGTAGAGTGGATGTTGCAGGTGTATCCTTCGAGGCGACCTTTTGTGCGGGAGTTGCTTCTGGAGGAGGAATTTGATCCTCTATCATCAGTTCATGCTCCCTTTCACTGAGTGTCGGAGTGCCCTTCAACTCAAATTGGGCCCAATAAATCCCATGCAAGTTGATGCCGCGTTCCTCCCATTTCCTCAGGATTAGACGTCTCCCAAACATTTCCGTCCAACATTTGAACCGTGGAAATGCTGAACTGGGATCCCCCAATTTGAACTTCTCGCAAAGCCACACCTGCAAATAAGAATGAGTTAGGAGACAAACACATAACTTTTTCCGGACAACCTCATAACGTAAACCGGACAGAAATAATAAATTCCGGACAGACACCACGCATTCCGGACAGACAAAATACTTATTCCGGACAGACACAACACTTATTCCGGACAGACACAACACGTATTCCGGACAGACAACACTTATTGCAGACAGACACAACACGTATTCCGGACAGTCACAACACTTATTCTGGACAGACACAATACTTATTCCGGACAGACACAATACTTCTTTAGAACAGACACATGACTTATTCCGGACAGTCACAACACGTATCCCGGACAGACACAACACTACTTCCGGACAGACACAACACTTATTGCGGACATACACAACACATATTCCGGACAGACACAATACTTATTCCGGACAGACACATGACTTATTCCGGACAGTCACAACACGTATCCCGGACAGACACAACACTTATTTTGGACAAACACAACACTACTTCCGGACTAAGTTGCTTACTTGTAATATGGCAACGCATCCAGACACACAGTCCTACTTTAGAGTGAAGTTCCCAGCCAATCTCCTCCTCGACAGGTCCCTTTTGGCTTCCTCCAGACCCCTAACCAAACAAGCGTGAACTGCATTTGCCCACGCATATCTCTTGAGGCGCTTGAGGTTCTTCAGGTGCCTCGTGTACCACGTTTTAGTTCGCAGTGATCCATCGAAGAACAAAAAATGATTGAAGATCAAACAAATAAGGAGGCAGACGTGCTCCTCCTCGTCGCCCATCGCACTCGTGGCAGTAAGATGACCCAGTAGCTGAGTGTTGTCGAGGTTAACCCCGTCTCGCTTCTCTACGTACATGGGTTCCATATCAACTCTCAGCCCATGCACTCTTAGCCCCAGTAGCAGGGCGACGTCTTCTACCGTAAATGGGACGACCCCAGTTGCTATTCTCAATCCGACCTCATTGGCATTGAAGTGTTCGACGAATCTCCTTCACCAAAATTCTTTTCTAATGTTTGCCATATTGAATAAGCACTATCACATGAGCAAACAACATTAAAAAGTTCATCTCCTAATGCACAAAATATGACATTCATAGCCTTAGCATTTAGGGATGCATTTTTCTCATCTTCTAAACTCCATTTACTAATATGATATCTAGGTGATTCATATGGAGTTTGAATCATAAACCATAAGTTAGCATTCATGGATTTAATAAATGAAGACATTTTAAATTTCCATGAGCTAAAGTTATTTCCATCAAAATATGGTGGTTTACATGATTCATTTGGTGTGGATGCATTAAGAGCCATGTTAATTTATCGATTAAGAACAAAATTAACGAACGAGGCTCTGATACCAAATGTAGGATCGGGATCGTGTGGGTTATGGGTCCACTAATCACTCTTTAAGCTAATCCACAATTCTCTACTTGATTAAGCAATCAAATGCGCAGCGGAATAAACAAACAAGTAGAGAAAGAAAGACAATGCAAACCACACAAAGACGCGTCGGTTTTACAGAGGTTCGGCCGCGCCTACGTCCTCTCTTGCAAGCCCCTCTCGAATCTCCGTTCGAGCCCCTCTTGCGTCTTCACTATGCCTCCCCGTTCCGGGCCGGGAGCAACGCCTTTTACAAGTCTTCAAGCTCGCGAACAACCCTCGCCGAGCTTGGCACCACCTCTCACAATCCGAGAGGAACACTTCGGGCTTTCACCGAAATCCTTGCTTCTTGTCTTGGGCTTTCACCAAGACCCTTGCTCTCTTTACAACAAATGTAACCTTGAGTGGGATTCACTCTTCTAGTATTGAGCACAACAATTGCTAGATGATTGTATGATGGAGGATGTGGAAATTAGGCTTTGGAATCACTAATTGGGAGCTTTGAGGTTGTGGAAAATCTCACTATAAGTTTGACACTTTGGAGTTGTGAAAATCTTGTGGAAAACTAAGTGTGAACCTCTATTTATAAGCTCCTAAAGATTTCTAGCCGTTTGGACAAGATTTGATTGGGTTTTGTGCAAGATACACAAAACAGAAAATCCGGTTCAGAAATCTGTCCAGAAACGGTCGACCGAAAGGTGTATCGGTCGACCGAACCCTTGAGTCTGTTGATGGATCGGTTGACCGAACATAGGTACTGGTCGACCGAATCACTTAAGTTCTATAGGTCAACGGTCGACCGAGCAGGTACCGGTCGACCGAACTACTGGGTTCGGTAGAGAGAAATCTTGATCGGTTGGACAAACTTGTGTCGACCGATAGCAGGGGGTTTTTCACGAATTAAACGGTCGACCGAAAGATGTATTTTGTTCGACCGGTTCTAATGTATATGGGGGTGAATATTGAGAAAAATGTGTATACGACCGTTGTATAATACGACAAATAAAACGGTAATATTTTTACCAGAAATGGCAAACAAAACGGTCGACCGAAGGTCTACCGGTCGACCGAACAGGTCTGGGTAATCGGTTGAGTAGATGTGTGATCGGTTGAACGGATTGGTCTGGTATAACAAAAATTGTGTATAACCGGTCGACCGAAAGGTGTGTTTTGTTCGACCGAACTCAGGTAGACTGGCGACCAATGTTTTAAGTGTTTAGGTGATCTAATGGAGTCCAAATTATATGATATTTTGTGTGTGACTCCTACAAGGAACCTAGTGTGTGAATGCATGTATATTAGCTTATGTTATGCTCAATTCACATAAGTTCCTAATACTCAAAGAAAGGTAAAATTACATGTCTTCAATCCTAGCTTGATTACATGTCTTGACTTGATTTTTCTTCTTTCTTGAGTCTTGATCACCTGTAGATGTTAGCACAATACAACATGTATACTATTATACTACATGTGCTAATCTACATGTCCTAATTAAGATTAGGTTTAATTACATCATCAAAATACGGATTAAGGCCAAAAAGCCAACAATCTCCCCCTTTTTGATGATGGCAACCTATATCTTAAATCAACCTAATACTTGAAATTTGTATATGTTAACTATGCATATAAATGCTCCCCCTATGGATGTGCATAGTTTTTGATCAATTTTATGCCAAATTCCAAGTTACCCCCTTAATTATCTCTCCCCCTTTGACATCCATCAAAAATAATAATTATTTAAGACTTTAAGCATAGAATTTGGATGTCTTGTAATGAAGTTGCTCCCCCTAAATTTTGCACTTCATTACTCTAATAAAAGATATAACATTTAAGCTCCCCCTATCAATAAGGCTAAATGGAAACAATGAGTATGATTCAAGTTAAGTTCATTTAAGTTTCAACTTAAGCCTTATTCTAACATCCATTTAAAATTTGACATTTAGAATCAATGGATGTGATAAATGATTTGCAATGAATAGGGTTAATGATTTTCAATGAATTGAACTCTAAGGATATGACAATTAAGCATATTAACTAGATTAGAGCTATTTTTCAGAAGTTTTAGAGATAGAAATTTTTATACCAAACTTGAATCTTGAATAGCTCCAATCTTGATTTGGTGATGCAACCGGATTCGAATTCGACGCTTTGGCTCACCCGGTCACCACCAATCTCTTCCTCAAGTACCTACAAGTGTAGATTTTGGTACCCATTTTTGCTTGGGTCCATTAAGTTTAGCTTTTGGTACCCAAATCCAAGTTGATTTTGGTACCTCTACACTTACTTTCCTTTTCATGGCATAATTATGTTTAACAATTATTTGAAATGGAATGTTTTTAACATAAAAGTTATTTTGTTTGCCATGAGTGAACTTATGCAAATTATTTGACAAATTTTCATTTAAGGCATTAAGTTCACTGTTTTTAGTTGCTAGAGATTCATTTAAACAATTTAGATTTTTAATCATAGAATTATGCTTTTCATTCATGTTAAGCATGTGAATCTCTAAATTTGCAACTTTTTCATTCATGCAATTTAAGTCATTTAAAGTTTGCTTGCTTTCAAGATATGATTTATCTAGTTTCTTTAGCAAGTCAATTTTGTCATTTTCAAGCATATGACTATCAATTGCATTTGATGAGGTAGTTTTACCATTTAAATTTTTATTCCTCAAGCATGCATTTTCAGAAGTTAGAACTTCAATTTTAGCAAGCAAATCAACTTTATCATCTAACATAGATGCATTTTGACATTTAAGATCATGGATTTGCTCATTTGCTAATTGATTAATCTTGTGAAGTTCTTTATATTTTTCAAATAATCTTTGAAATGCATTTTGTAGTTCATTAAAATCATGGGCATTATCTTTTGAACTACTACTTGAAGAAGAGCTAGAGGATACCTCATCTTCACTTTCTCTATCGGATGAGCTTAATGATGATGAAGATGTTGAGTTAATCTCCATTTTCTTTGCTTGAGCTACATCCTTAGGATTTGCTTCTCCCTTCTTCCCGGTTGGTGAATCTCCTTCACCAAAATTCTTTTCTAATGTTTGCCATATTGAATAAGCACTATCACATGAGCAAACAACATTAAAAAGTTCATCTCCTAATGCACAAAATATGACATTCATAGCCTTAGCATTTAGGGATGCATTTTTCTCATCTTCTAAACTCCATTTACTAATATGATATCTAGGTGATTCATATGGAGTTTGAATCATAAACCATAAGTTAGCATTCATGGATTTAATAAATGAAGACATTTTAAATTTCCATGAGCTAAAGTTATTTCCATCAAAATATGGTGGTTTACATGATTCATTTGGTGTGGATGCATTAAGAGCCATGTTAATTTATCGATTAAGAACAAAATTAACGAACGAGGCTCTGATACCAAATGTAGGATCGGGATCGTGTGGGTTATGGGTCCACTAATCACTCTTTAAGCTAATCCACAATTCTCTACTTGATTAAGCAATCAAATGCGCAGCGGAATAAACAAACAAGTAGAGAAAGAAAGACAATGCAAACCACACAAAGACGCGTCGGTTTTACAGAGGTTCGGCCGCGCCTACGTCCTCTCTTGCAAGCCCCTCTCGAATCTCCGTTCGAGCCCCTCTTGCGTCTTCACTATGCCTCCCCGTTCCGGGCCGGGAGCAACGCCTTTTACAAGTCTTCAAGCTCGCGAACAACCCTCGCCGAGCTTGGCACCACCTCTCACAATCCGAGAGGAACACTTCGGGCTTTCACCGAAATCCTTGCTTCTTGTCTTGGGCTTTCACCAAGACCCTTGCTCTCTTTACAACAAATGTAACCTTGAGTGGGATTCACTCTTCTAGTATTGAGCACAACAATTGCTAGATGATTGTATGATGGAGGATGTGGAAATTAGGCTTTGGAATCACTAATTGGGAGCTTTGAGGTTGTGGAAAATCTCACTATAAGTTTGACACTTTGGAGTTGTGAAAATCTTGTGGAAAACTAAGTGTGAACCTCTATTTATAAGCTCCTAAAGATTTCTAGCCGTTTGGACAAGATTTGATTGGGTTTTGTGCAAGATACACAAAACAGAAAATCCGGTTCAGAAATCTGTCCAGAAACGGTCGACCGAAAGGTGTATCGGTCGACTGAACCCTTGAGTCTGTTGATGGATCGGTTGACCGAACATAGGTACTGGTCGACCGAATCACTTAAGTTCTATAGGTCAACGGTCGACCGAGCAGGTACCGGTCGACCGAACTACTGGGTTCGGTAGAGAGAAATCTTGATCGGTTGGACAAACTTGTGTCGACCGATAGCAGGGGGTTTTTCACGAATTAAACGGTCGACCGAAAGATGTATTTTGTTCGACCGGTTCTAATGTATATGGGGGTGAATATTGAGAAAAATGTGTATACGACCGTTGTATAATACGACAAATAAAACGGTAATATTTTTACCAGAAATGGCAAACAAAACGGTCGACCGAAGGTCTACCGGTCGACCGAACAGGTCTGGGTAATCGGTTGAGTAGATGTGTGATCGGTTGAACGGATTGGTCTGGTATAACAAAAATTGTGTATAACCGGTCGACCGAAAGGTGTGTTTTGTTCGACCGAACTCAGGTAGACTGGCGACCAATGTTTTAAGTGTTTAGGTGATCTAATGGAGTCCAAATTATATGATATTTTGTGTGTGACTCCTACAAGGAACCTAGTGTGTGAATGCATGTATATTAGCTTATGTTATGCTCAATTCACATAAGTTCCTAATACTCAAAGAAAGGTAAAATTACATGTCTTCAATCCTAGCTTGATTACATGTCTTGACTTGATTTTTCTTCTTTCTTGAGTCTTGATCACCTGTAGATGTTAGCACAATACAACATGTATACTATTATACTACATGTGCTAATCTACATGTCCTAATTAAGATTAGGTTTAATTACATCATCAAAATACGGATTAAGGCCAAAAAGCCAACAGTTTTCATTGGAAAGCATTAAGATAGATGAGTTAATAGACGCAAGTGATTTTGCTTCGTCAGAAACAAGCAAAGTTGAAAACAATAGGGGAATTCAGCAGAGAGAATCAAATGTCTTTTAGTTCCCATCACCACTCTGACCATAGAAGACCATTATATCTTTTCAGTGCAAGTTAGCTCAAAAGAAAAAGAAAATTTTTTCAAGTCCATCAAAGGTTTACAAAAGGGTGGGGAATAACATATTTTGATATGCAAGTTATAAAACGACTGAAAGGGAGTATGAACAAAACAAAACAGAGAACAGGATGAAGCTACTCGACCATCTCTGATGTACTTGCCTTTGCCATGTTTAAGATGGACATTGGGTTATTAACTCTTTTTCCCTAAAGACTGGACTTCGATGAATTGCAACTGTATTCAGCTACACTGTATATAATTTGAATTACATATACTTTTGTTATCGTTTCCGTACAATATGAGGCATAAAGCAATTATAATATTATATGATTTATATCTTGCGATTTCTAGTACTGTGTATGGTGTGACTAAAGAGCAAGAGTGAAATAACAGTGCTTCTTCCACCGTAATTTTTTAATTAATAATCTTTTAATAAAAATTTCGAAAACTAAGATTTTTTTTTTGAAAAATACACCGATCGCGGGTCGAACCCGTGATCCGGGCGATCACGGATCGCGCTATAAAAACACGATCCGTGAAGTTTGTTTTTAAAAAAAATTTACTTAAATTCAAATTAAGTGTGCTAATCACAACTAGTTTTTATTATCTTGTCGGGGTTCGCACGACACTTCTCTTCTAGTTTTTCTTCCATTCGGAACTCGCACAACATTTATTTCCCAACTTATCTTGGACCCAGGTAAATTTTACACAAATTTTTTACTTAAGAATATTTTAAATTAAGATTTAATTTCTTTGTTAAATTAAAATTATTTGGAATTGTTTTGTTATTTTCTATTATATTTAATTTTAAATATTAGTTGTATTTATGTATCTGTTTATAATTAAATTAAATGTATATACATTTAAAATTTGTATAACGTACATTTACGAAATTTATTATATAATATAAGTATTTGGAATAATTATTTATTATTTTCTGTTAAATTTAAATTTAAATATTAGTTGTATTTATGTGTTAAATTGTTATAGCTTTCATTATTTCTATAACATGCAATTTGTCATGAAATGTACGAGTAAATTGTTTTTTAATTATTATAATTAATTATGTTTTTATTTTCATGAACAGTTGTTTTGTCAAAATGAGTCATTTAAGTAGAAGTTGTTCTGTACAAAACGAACGTGAGTATAATGATGTAGTGGATAGAGAGTCTATTTCCCCACTTCTCGGAATACCAAATTGCATGTTCAGAGTCAATGATATTTGCACAAATGTAAGTACCAAAAAAAATCATATTGTGTTAATTTTTCTAAATATTTAAATTACATTTTTTAATTGATGTATTTTTCACAATATATTTGAATATATTATAGCCGGAAGCTGTTTTGGAATGTCGTGCACATCGTCCAGTAATTAATTTTCACGATTGTTTTAGTCAAGCACTCAAAAATTTGGGATTATATCAACTTGCCCAAATAAAACATACAAGGACAGACAATAGATTGATTACTGCACTTGTAGAGCGTTGGCGTCCTGAGACTCACACTTTCCACTTACCGGTTGGAGAGGTTGGATTAACATTGCAGGATGTTAGCTCTTTGTGGGGTCTACCTATCAGTGGTATTCCAATAATCGGGCACAGTGATCGAGACAGTCGTGAGTTAATTAGAAATTCCTTTGGGATTGATATAAATGCCGAGATTATGAAAAAAGGTTAAAGAATGGTAGGAGGAGATGAGCCACAAATTTTCGAAGAGTCCGGATTTAGCATCAGTTTGCAATGGTTGCGGGTAAATTACGGGAATCTGCCGGATTTTCCCACAGATGAAGAAGTGGCACAATATACACGGGCTTTCATTTTAGATTCGTTTGGATCCATGGTTTTCCCTGATAGCTCTGGGACAGGTGTTCCAGTTATGTATTTGAGGTTTTTGCAGGTGTTGGATAAGCTGATAGTATACAATTGGGGTGTGGCTGTGCTTTCATGTTTATATCGCAACTTGTCAATTTCATGTCAAACTGGTAATAAGAACATTGGTGGTGCATTATTACTTCTTCAACACTGGTCTTGGACTCGGTTTCTCGTAGCCCGGCCGAGACACGTGGGTCATGCTGAGTGTTTAGGTGGAGAAGACCTAGAATCGCGACCTCCATTTGCTATTAAGTGGCAATACCCACAAACTTATGAGGTTAGTGCCGCACATAATTGTCTTACACATTACATAAATGAATTTGAATGTATGTTGGATGAGCATGTAAACTGGCAGCTGTATTATGAAAATATGATGTTGCTTCCTGGCCGGTATTTATTACTGATACTGCATATTGGCTTGCGAGAGTGCCTTTGATTCATTTCTGGATGATTTCATGACATTATCCAGAAAGAACTATAAAACAATTTGGATTTTATCAGACGACGCCACCGCCAGAACCTCATCCGTGGACAGAACTCAAAAGACTTGATAAGATAGTACATGCGGCCCGACAGAGAGATGATTGGTCAGCGAAGCATGAAATTTACATACGAATGTGGGACAGACTGCATATTCTTCAGGAAGGTCGACCATATGATACGAGAGAAAATCGACGGTATCGTCAGTGGTTTTAGCATAATGGTATGTACACAGTCTACATACAAGGCCAAATAGAGTTCGGTTTGGAAAGGCCGTTGCCAGCCCCACATGATTCTATTAAGGACTTAGGTTACGTTCCTGGTGGACCACGTATTCGACGTATGGTATGTTTTTTGAACGACTTTGACGATTATTGTTTGTTGTGTTTTACTATCTAATTTTCAAACTACAATTGCAGGGCTTACGTGGTATTCGACGGGCTAAATTTGTTATCAAGCAGCTGTACAAATGTGGAACTAAGGGACTGTGTAAAATGTTGCTGAAGAGTAACCAACTCGATGCTGTCGATTGCGATCAGGTGCACGAATTTTAAAGAGTACTGTGTGATGCTGGATTACCTGCAGACATGGAGTCGATTCCTGAAGATGATGATGGTAATAATGAGATTCGTGATGACTGTCCTGTACCTAGAGTTGCAGACCAAACAACATATAGTTTTAGGCTATCCAATGCATCATACGATGATTTTGTCCCAGATCCATCGCAGTTTAGAGGTTCATATACATACGATGACATTGGCGCAGGACCATCGCAGCCAACCCAGTTTGTATATTCTAAAACATATGGTGACATTGGCGCAGGACCATCACAGCCAACCCAGTTGGGGCTTTCCCAGATTCCCGAAGATTATCCAACTTATCAGACACCTGGTACTAATTATGATACCCATCAGTTGCCGCAAACAGACTTCGGGACTTTGTTCGATGGTATATTCAGCCCATTAACTGACCAAGGGTACACTTGTGAATTAAATCATGTACCTTCTATAGTTTACGAGACTCAGTCACCTTATTTGCCTGTTCAAAATCAATCACCTTTTCGACCTGTTGAGTCTCATTCACCTGTTGAGACTAAACCCCATTTTGAGTTGGTTCCATACGTTTTCTCTGATGATGATGAAGAATCAATGCATGTTGCGACTCCAGTCGGTCGAGGGTGCCGACGCAAGATGAAGACAAAGATTTTCACTCCCACACAGTAGTTCATATTGTAATTCAGTTGTACTCGCGGTTGTACTTTAAGATCTTATGATTTTGTTTTGTCATCTTAATTGATATGGTTTGACTTATAAATAAGACATTATAAACATTACAATACATTCAACATTACAAAACATTCAACATTACAATACATTAAACATTACAATACATTCAATATTACAATATATTAAACATTACTATACATTCAACCTTCCCTTACATTGCAACGATCGCTTGTGTGATTAATCGAACCACAACCTGTACAATGACCCGGACCTATCCTTCCTTCCATGACATCCATCGTCATCGGTAAATGTTTTGACCTTCTCCTTCCTTTCTTGAGGAGTGTTCGATCAGGTATTATTTTGTCTCACATATATTCAGGCTAATCATCTTCCGTCCCGTACACATCGAAGTGACCCTCCCATGTGTGCACTAGACAGTTGACACTGTAGTACGAATGTGTATATTCATTGGCATTGTAGTTACGTGCGGCACACACTGCCAAAACATGACTGCAAGCGATACCTGTATTTTGTAGTCCCCGACACTTACACTTCGGTCTGGTGTCGTCACGTAGAATCACCTTGTAACTACGATCCCTCCTACCTCCAGTTCTGCTCACTCTTTCATGTTTGGATATGACCTCATATACTCCTGTATCGAAATCAGTTATTTTCACCTCATATATATATATATATATATATATATATATATATATATATATATATATATATATATATATATATATATATATATATATATATATATATCCGACCGGTCGAACCAAGGGTCCGTTCAACCGATAACAGGGATTCTTAGTATTTTGCCCAAGTCATATTCGGTCGACCGGAACTGAGATACAGTTCGACCGAACACAGACACTCTACTGCGTATTTAAAATGCTCAGTCGGTTAGCCAAAAGTTAAAAAGCGGTCGACCGTTTTGATGGTCAAAGCTCCTGATTGATCTCGTTTTATATTTACCGCAAGTGCACGGCCGCGTTGAAGCGGTGGCAAATACGGGTCGTCCACTGGGAGGTGTGTCGACACTTGGTTTGTGCGAAGGCGAGAGGTAAAGAAAGGGAAGAAATGTTGGTTACACTAAACTACACTAAGGTGCAAATGGAAATGGAAGAAAAGCAAGAAAACTAAACCCCAAAGGGGGTAGAGAAATAATGTGAACATAAAGAAGTGTGTGTGTGTTCATTAAGCTCCTCACAACATGTAGTGCATGAAATCATAAAACTACATCCAACTTTGCCTCTACATGAATTAAGATAAGACTACATCATTAAAACATACAAGACAATAATTGGAATGAAGCTACATGAACTCAAGTATAAAGACTATACCCTACTATGCCTCCACATGAATTAAGATTTCACTACATCATTAAAACATACAAGACATTAGCTAAGGTAAAGGCAACAAGAGCACATACACTACAAATTGTGTTTCCAATATTAACTTCATCCATATCCCAACCTTATCATTCCCCATAAAATAGGTCCACTAATCAAAGCATAAGCTAAGCTTCATTCAAGAGCATTAGCATATCAAAGATAAGAGTGAAAACCCATTAGATTGTTATGGAAATCATATAATGCTCAAGGGATAAAGATAACACACACTTAATACACTACATGATTATATCACATATTTCTCCACCCCCCAAATGGGGATGGAACTACTCACTACTCATTACACTAACTATATTAGCAAAAGAAAGCATAATACTGAAATGAAAGTTAACTAAGAAGACAAGAAGTATTAAAGAAACATAAAAGGAAAGGAAAGACTAAACAAACATGCACAAATTAAAAGACAAGATTAAAATAAACTAGAAGAATTATTTTATTAACAAATGACTCACATTGAAGGTAGCATTCTTCTCCACCTTGAGTTTTTGCTTCAAGGTTCACTCCTTAGTAGAGAGAATGCCACCAAGCAATGGGTAATTACAATGGAAGGTGAAGAGTTCTATTTATAAGCATGGAAAAAGCTAATCGGGGACAATCTCCCGATGTGGGACTAAACCAATACCAAAAATAGACTAAGAATACACTAATACAAGCCCAGCACAAATCTTAGCGGATCTGGAGACATATGGACCGCCAATTAGCGGTCTATAAGCTTTGGATTCATCTGGGATTTGTTGTGGGCTTTGCTGGTGGTCTTTGTTGGTCCTGGATGCATCTACTTGGTTTGTTGGAGCTCCGACCCGAATCGAATTGCCAAAATACTCCCCATGATGGTGTGGAGTTTCCTGGTTTGCTCTTAGGTCCTTCTGTCTTACGATCAGGTCCTTCTGTCTTGCATCTTGGTCCCCAGGTCTCACAATTAAGTCATTTTTCCTGCTTTTGGGTCCTTTCATGGCTCTTCTCTTCAAACCTCTTTATTTCTGAAAACTAAACATAAAACTCGTCACGTAGCATTGCTTAGGTGTAAGATAGTGGATATAAGATACAAATATAAGCATCAACCGACTTAGCATCGAATAGACCGGGCGAACCAGGTTAAGGGTGTTCGACCGTTTAATAAGTCAAAACTTCCAACCGACCTATTCTCATTGTTTCGGTCGACCGGCGAAGTGGATCCGTTCGACCGATAACAGCATCTAACCCTTTATCCCGCGAAATCTGGCATAACGGTCGACCGTTCTTCGACATCGTTCGACCGTTTGCAGGTGCAAAATAATATAATAGTAGATTCGGTCGACTGCCCACAGGCACCGGTCAACCGATTGTCGTCTTCAACCTCTGAATAGGTTGCAATCCGACGGTGCATTCGACACCAACGTCGATCCCTAACACCCACAAAGCTTATGTGAGTTATAATGAAGACTTGGCATACCTTATTGAAGTTCGTGGAAGCCTCCCAAGCTTTGGCAAACTCAACCCAACTTCTTCTCCTACTCTTCTTCTTCTTCTTCTTCTCCTTCTCCTCTTCTTCTTCTCCTCTTCTTCAACCACGACTAAAACTCACACAAAGGATTGAGGATAACAAAAACTCTCTCAATTTAACCCTAACCCCCTATTTATAGAAAAAACAAAATCTTATCCAATACCTCCACCTCACTCTTTACTGTTCACGGCTTAATTAAGGGTTAATTAGGTTTAATTTAGGTTAATTAGGGTGTTTTAGATTAAGGTTATTACATAACATATCCTGCAAGCCATTCAGAAAAACATTACAATTAAAAATCTTAGATGCGTCAAAACATCTTAATTGGTTCCAACCTTAAGCTATACGATCATTGTTGCAAAGAATGACACTTCATCCAAGAAGTGAAAAATCAACATAAAAATATAGGGGCATAATATCTCATATATCTACTTCACAAAGATCACATACACAATCACACTGTAATTCCTCTGTTCATAATGTTCACCTTAGCGGCACATTTATCTAGTAACAGAAGCCATATAAAAAATTTAACCTTCAGCTGACATGATTGTTTCCATAACTATATTCCTTAGTTACAACCTATGACCCTATTGTTAAGAAATTCATACAACAATTTGACAGCAAAGATACCGCTTTTAACCCATCTCCAAAAATATGTATTAGCTTCATTCCCATTAATAAAAGTGTCAATAAAGACATGTTCAAAGAAACATTTCAATTGCCTCTACATGATTTGTAGCATTACTATTAACAGACAAGTATCTCCTTGTGATGTTTGTAATTGTGACTCATTATAATATTCAGATCGATGGCTTCAATAACAGCAACCGTACTGTCCGTATCATCTCTCCTTGTCCCCCACCTGCGCTTGGAAGAAAATCTCTCCGTCATTATTGTCCATTTGTGGTACGCCACCAACCACATTTTACCTGACGATCGTTAGATCATAACTGTAGGTCGCTACGAATTTAACTATGAGTTCGTTTCCTCGAGAGAGCAACACGGGCTTCTTCTTTCTTGCCCTGCTTAAAGAAAACCACCGAAAACAACTTTTATCTTTTCCACCTCAACATCAACGACTATCTTTTTAGTTTATTTCAACAAAAAAGTGATTATTTTGGATTACAACAAAAATCTAGTGGTAAAGACCATCCCGGCCATGTCGGGGGCTACCCACGGAACTATCTAAGCCTCGGCTTGTCAGTGATGCTACCATTGAAGTCGGACGGGAAAGAAGTGCAAGGGGGTCTACGTGGATGCAAATACAGAGATTTTCGACGTGCGTTGAACACATGCGGCCGAATTCGTATAACAGACATTAACCCCACATGTGAAATGGATACCATGTCGGTTACTACTTACTAGGGTGGGGACGTGCTCATTGTGAATGGTGCACAAGCAGAAACGACTGGGTGTGATTTTGCTACCGAACCAACTCTCTCACCGGTTGTGTATCGATTCGAGAACCCAATATAGTAATTCGAGATCCAGAACCAAGCTCCACCCAAAGTTGTATCACTCCAGCGTCGTACTTTTACGAGACGGAAAAGTTTTTATCCGAAAGAGTAACCCGCACGTTTACAGTTCTATGTGATGAAATACCCGACAACAATAAGCTTAAAAGTTTTTTTTCGTAATTATTTAAGCAATAATTTTTTTATCCATATATCGAGATTAGTCGATGCATCGAGTGGATCGTTACAATTGGTCAATTGCGTTACGAGAAAAAGTAACTGTTGAGCGTTTCCATCAAATTTTTCAGACTCGGACTAAACCTGGGTGTGCGACCCGACCTGGAAGGCGACCCTGGTTGGCTGAAAAAAAAATTTGGTTTTTTATATTTGTTATTGAATATATAAATAATATATGTATGGTAATTTATATAATTAGAATTTATTCGATATAATTAAAATAAATAAAATAATTAATGAAAATTAATAAGATAAATGTAAATATTTAGTAAAAATAAATATAAGTAATTAAAGAAAATTAGTAAGATAATTGTAAATGTATATAATTAAATAACATTACCTAGCAAAATGGAACACATGAATTTACCCAGGTTCAGCCAAAAAATGCATTAGTAACCCAAAAAATCGGCAGAGAATTACTAATAAAAATCTCAAAAATAAAAAATCTTCAAGGGACGTTGCCCCCTTGCCACCCCCGCCACGTCACCGGCGAGGGTGCGAGATCCCCGACCGACCCGTTGGGGGTGTGCATTATAATTACAATTAATTAGTAAAAAAAGTAATTAAATAAATGTAAAAATAACCCAAAATAAAGGAAATTAAATTAACATAAAACTGCTTACACGAGCAAACACATATAGATAGGACTACTTCCATAACTGGATATATGAAGGAAATATACTTAAACCAAATACATCATTCTAAAATAAGTTCAACCGATTAACAACAAAGTACGTAACTAAACCGATTAAAGATGTCCATCTTTCTCTGCCCAATCCAGTAACTTTGCGAGTGTCTGATCTTCCACTTCTGTGCGGCTCGACTTACTAAACAATGTGTTCATCAATGCTATCTTCTCCGTGGCCAGATTCAACATAAATTTTCGCTCTGATTTTTCACCTATAACTTGTGAACAATGTTCAAGTTTTGAACACAGCTCCAGAACCCGGTCATCCAGTTGAATTGGTGCTGGGGCTTTTCCCTTCTTCTTTGCCTTTTTTTACCCCTTCTGAGCGTTGAAAAGGTTGTTGTGGAGTTTCATCTAGTGTTGTTTTGTCCAGCGGAGGTGACCGGGTCGAAGAGTCTTCCGTGCTTTTTCTCTTAGTCCTGCTTCCTGATGTTGGAGTACTATCTACTTTCTCATGTTCAATTATTGTTGGGTGTGCACGTGTTCCCTTTCCTGAACCGGGTTTTACCAACGACTCCCACTTTGGATACTTACGTAACATTTCCCATGCATGGAGGAATGAAAACTTGGTACCGACAGTGGATTCGTAAATGTTGTGTGCATCACGAACGACATCTTCGTGGTTGTATCCGCTCCTTTTCCGTCGTAGAGCTTCATCATAGCAACCACTCCACTTCATTACTAATGGCGTAGACCTTATCCAACGACCTTTCAATGAGTCCGAGAGGCGTGCGGTTATCATCTTGTTTGAACTAGGAGCTTTCTCGTACACACGTACCACTCTATCCCATAAAGCTCTGGCTTTTTGCGAGGTGCCTACAATGGCATCCATACTAACTTGCATGTAAGCCGAGATCAACGCTTCATCATCCAATGTGGACCAGGCCTTCAGCTTGTTTGGTTGTGGTGATCGTGTTGGTGATGGAGATGACGTACGTCGTCTTGGTTCTGTGGAGGGTTGGTCGTGATGTTGATCATCATCATCAGAAGTTGAGATTGGGATAGTAGGACATGCATGTCCAGTAAGTAGGTTCGCATACATTTCATAAGGCAGTAATGGATTGTAATATTGTTGTGGTGGTGGATATTGTTGTTGCGGGTAAGGTTGTTGTGGTGGTGGATATTGTTGTTGTGGGTAAGGTTGTTGTGGTGGTGGATTGTTATAAGGGTCGAACTGGTAAGGGAAGGGTGGTGGAATATGTCCATAACCACTGGAAAATAATGACTGAGGGGTGTCTTAAGTTGTGAGTCACAGTTGTGGTTAGGGGACGGCATTCTCTTGTAAGTTGCGGTAGTGCCTTAAGGGTTGTTGTCATAATCTGTATGTGAATGAGTCGAATTATTTATCCCTCGGTCTATTAGTGAACCATCTCTCGTGGAAAATGAAGTCCGAAATGTTAGTTTATATAACCTTCTTCAAACCATCGCATGGATTTACTGGACAAGTTTGAACAATTAAGATTCGTCCGACAACGCATGTTGCGTGAGCAGTTAAGATTCGTCCGACAACGCATGCTGTGTGAACAGGTAAGATTCGTCCGACAACGCATGGTGTGTGAACAGGTAAGATTCGTCCGACAACGCATGGTGTGTGAACATGTAAGATTCGTCCGACAACGCATGTTGCGTGAGCAGTTAAGATTCGTCCGATAACGCATGTTGTGTGAACATGTAAGATTCGTCCGACAACGCATGTTGTGTGAACAGGTAATATTCGTCCGACAACGCATGTTGCGTGAGCAGTTAAGATTCGTCTGACAACGCATGTTGTGTGAACAGGTAATATTCGTCTGACAACGCATGCTGTGTGAACAGGTAAGATTCGTCCGACAACGCATGCTACGTGAACAGGTAAGATTCGTCCGACAACGCATGCTACGTGAACAGGTAAGATTCGTCCGACAACGCATAGTGCGTGAACATGTAAGATTCATTTTACAAGGTGGAATTAATGTTACAAATAAGAGGTCATTGTAATGGGAACCTTAAACTGCAACGCTCCTCTATTCCTCTCTCTATATGATACGAGAAATCGCCATCTCGTAGCACCACCACGCCTTCTTGCTCTCAACGGCTGTCGCCAAAACTCGCTGGATGAAAGCCTCAAGTTGCTAATAGCGAAGCTGTATTCGATAAGACCAGTCGAGAAACATTGTGTGTCGGCTGACAATACTTCTAATTCCAACTCTTCCTCTTCCTCATCTGATGTCGTAGATGAGGCAATAGACCAAGTAACCGACACAGTTGTCGAGTACCTCCCCTCTTATCTCAATACACAACGTCCATGTAGGACGAGAAAGCGAACTTCTAACCCGGACAGAGATCAGACGGTTGGTTATAATCGTCTAATTACAGATTATTTTACTGACAGTCTGGTGTATTGTGATCGTATTTTCAGAAGAAGGTTTCAAATGGGGAAGAATGTCTTCCTTCGAATTGTAAACACGATTGAGGCTACCGATGTATTCTTCCAGCAACGACCAGATGCGGTGGGTCGACTTAGCATATCAAGTATCCAAAAATGTACTGCAGCGCTGCGGATGTTAGCATATGGCGTAGCAGCAGACGCGGTTGACGAGTACTTACGTCTCAGCGAAGCAACCGTAAGAATGTCCCTCAAAAAATTCTGTGAAGGCATCATTAGCAATTTCGGTGTTGAATATCTACGAACGCCTAATCCAGCGGACGTAGCAAGATTGCTCCAGGTTGGTGAACTACGAGGGTTTCCAGGCATGATGGGCAGCATCGATTGTATGCATTGGGAATGGAACAATTGTCCAGTTGCTTGGAAATGACAATATCATGGCCGAAGTGGAAATGCAACACTTGTTCTGGAAGTTGTTGCATCTTACGACTTATGGTTTTCACATTCATTTTTTGGGATCCCAAGATCGTGTAATGATCTGAATGTCCTCCAACGATCTCCAGTTTTCGACGACATTATAGAGGGACGTGCACCACCTGTTAGATATGAAGTGAATGACAACTCGTATGATATGGGTTACTATCTCACAGAAGACATTTATCCAAAATGAGTAGCATTTATGCAATCAATCATTCTTCCTCGGACACCAAAAGATAAATTGTTTGCCAAATTTCAGGAAGCAGCAAGGAAAGATGTGGAATGCGCATTTGGGGTACTTCAAGCAAGATTCGTCATCGTGAAAAGGCCTTCGCTAGTATGGAGTCCAGAGATTCTCGGTAAAATTATGACTGCATGCATAATATTGTACAACATGATTGTGGAGAACGAACGCGACTCTAACGAGCAGTTGGTGGATGTAAACGAATTTCTCAACGACCGACCTCAAAACACTGCCGAAAGTTCAAACGAGTCAGGTCTTCCGTATTCCACTGATAGTTTCGTAGATATTAACAAATATTTGCGTAACAGAGATCGGGTTCGGGACGCCCGGAAACATATAACATTGCGAGCCGATTTGATCGAAAATATATGGCAACGCTTTGGAAGGAATGCAAGTTAATTTTGTTTGTAATACGTATTGTAATAATTTAATTTAAAATTATCGTATTATGTAATTGTCGAATTTTAATTAAATCTAATTTTTAGATATTATTTGGCAATTAATGTAATTTAATTAGATTATGTCACTTTAGAAATAATTTATTTAGTAGTTTGTGTATTTTTGTGATGAAATAGAAAATGAGGTAAAAAAATGATGTGGATGAGAGAGAATGTTGAAAGTGAGGTTGGGGTTAAGGAGTGAATAATGTTTGGGTTGGGTGGTAGGTTGCATAGTATTTTTCGCTGACATGAGAGAGAGAGAAACTGGGTTGGAAGGAGAATTTTGGGTTGGGATTGTGGATGCTCTTACATCAACCTAGCGAAGGCATTGGGTGGTTGAGTCACATTTAAATAATCGATTAATCCGGTGACGTCGTATATATAATAAAATCCTAATATATAATAAAATTAATAAATCAATGTTAAACTAATCTTGTAATGCAAACTTGGGAAATGTAAATATAAATATCAAACCTTAAAGTTAAATTTAATAGTAAAATATATACTATAAATTATTTAAGTTTTCAAGTTTTAAGTTCTCACAGGTTAAAAGTTTTAAGTTAAAGTTTTAAATTTGAAAATATTTAGTGTGGAGTGAGGACCAAGAAAACTCAAGGTTTTTGTTTTTGTTTAATTAGTTGTTTTTAAAAGTTATCTGGACAAACAGATTCTTACCGGATCCACTAACTTATCGAATCTGCTGGGTCGACGGGTTTTAACCAAAACTGGGTTTGCAAGGTTGGACCGGCCCGCCTAGCCTTCCTAGCTAAGGTTTTACCGATCGAACCGGTCGGACCAGACCTGTTCTAAAAATAGTGGTTTTGGTCGAAAAAGTGTTGGATGAAATAATAAAAATAATTAATTTTATTTGTCCTCCATTTAACACTCACTTATTCTAAATGAATAAGAAAAAAGTGTCTTGAATTATGAGATTTATTTTTGTGATATTTTATTGGATGGTGTTGGAAATGTGACTTTTATTCCATAGTGTCTGTAGACTGTTGTTCACATAAGAATACACGAGAGGGGTTATCTACAAATTCTACAAATCGAAGTTTTCATGTCTGTCACCTTGCATGTTAGATAAAGGGGAGAAAAACAGACGATAGAATGAGGAGGAGATTTCGAGAGAGGGGGCTGATTTAGGAATACACAAATGATTAGTAAACTAACATAATCCAGTTAATGGTAATTTACAAGAATAGTACAAGAGATTAAGTTGAATAGTTTAGTCTAATTCATTTATTGGATCCTGATTAGTTAGTGGACTACAGAGGTCAGAGGGAATCTTCATCTGTGGCCTGTGGGAGCGGAGCTCGACTTAATGGGCCGAATGGGCTTGGTCATAGATTGCTGCTTTGCATGGTGGAGATTTGGAGGGAGGGGTTAGAGTCCCTCTCCTCCAGCACAGCACTCTTCACTGGACCTTGTGTCACCATTAATCTCCCGCACTAATTTTCACAGTTAGGTATCTTGCACATATCTGACTTAATTCTATTGTGGATTTGGGCAAGGATTTGCAATGGTTAACGTGGGATGAACGAGGTATTGTGAGTTTTGAGTTTGTGTCTTGCTAGCGTGTGGATTTGGTTCAGTTAAACTTAATGCTGCTTGAGTGTCTTGGTTATGGTTAATTTGGGGAACGCTGTAATTTACCACGCTCGTGTTATTTTGGGATGAACGAGGTATTCTGAGAGTGGACTGTTGGTTCACCACGCTCGTGTTAGTTTCTGATTTGTGTAGATGTGAGTAATAGTCGACTTTATAGTTTATACCATATGCGCGCGATAAATCACCTAATTCTCCGTATGATCTTGTTCTTCATCTTGAACATTTTGTGGTTGCTAATTCTTGTTTTAGTAGTATGTTTGGAGTTAATTTAAAAGTATCATTGCTCTATTACCAAGTTTTGAAAAACAAGAAAAATAAGTTTTTGTGTTCCATGCGTCACCAATACAATGCACGCATTTCCTACATATTCGAAGTTAACTTGATGGGAGTCTCTGATTTGACTCAGTGTACTCGTTATGTCATGGTGTTAGACTGTTAGTAACCTAACTTGAAATGGGAGAACTATTGAAGTGTGAAGAAACCTAACCCGTCTTCGTGGTGAGACAAAAGGTCACAGACAACGAGATCTAGGGTTAGGATTTGAGGAAGAAGACGATTGCGGCGGAAGGAGATGAAAAGAGTTTGTTGTTTTATTTAGGGTTTTCGTTTTGGTATTTATACAAGTTGTAGTCGGGTGTTCAGTTTACCTGAATCCACGTAGCTAGTTGGGTTTACAAAGCTGGGTTAACCCATATATTAGAGTGTAGATGATAGCATAAGCCATTTGTCTCAGAATCGGACCCGAAATCACAAACCAGTGGAGCCGGCACTTGGTGCATTCAGTGGGCTCAAGCCTAGCATGCGCTATGGCTCGAGTGACTCAACTTGGATTGCACTTGCGCCTGGGCCTGCACCATTTGCTTCATGGTCATGTGTTTCATCATGGGTTGGGCTTGACATAGAGTATGAGTCTGACGTCTTAACATGAAGAACAAGGTGTAGAGTAGAATGGTGGTATTCTCATCTCCCATCTTTAAAATATATATTTAAGAGTAATATTGCAAATTTTGGTGGATTTGTATTTTATAACTGGCATACATGATGTAAGTATAAGATGGTACTTTGCACCTCTCTGTTATGGGGTGTGAATCGTATTGGGCCAGTTAGTGGAACCCTTACATATAAGCATGGAGAGACCTATGGCTAATGATTATTTAAGTTGAATAGTTTAGTCTAATTCATTTAGACTATATAATCATATAGCTGACGGGTAAGAACCCTTACATATAAGCATGGAGAGACCTATGGCTAATGATACAGCAACTAATAGCCTTTTGACGGCTCCAAAAGCATATTGCACTATTTATTTAAGACCCAAAGCTGAACACATCAACAACCAATTATATACAAACTAGACCTAATAACTACTTATCATGTTCCATCATGCCTCAAAGGTATATGATCTTCTTGCTCACACCCTCCAAATTCAAGCATCTAGAAAAATAAAAATTAATTAAACGACTCAAGACAAACGGTGGGTTGTCCAGCAACTTGTCAATGGCCCACTAATCCACAAACTTAGTCATTTGATCTGTCAAACAATCACAATTTGTTTTCATTTGATTCTCTGTTATGGTGTCATTTTCTTAACTCTTTCCAGACATTAAAAAGCATTTCGAACCGTAGGCGGTTCAGACATCTCGTAAAAGAGATGCTTGCTGGTTAGCACCTCTACAAAGTTGCACAAAAGCTTCACTTGGTGAACTGGTTAGTTAAAGTTCTAAGGAGCAGAAGCATCTCTTTTAAATCCATGCTCAGCTACATAAAGAAAATTAGAAAGTTAGGAAGGTTCAACTAACACAAATACTCCTACCATCAATTGCTACACGCGAAGAATCAATTCTTCTTTAGCCAGATTGGGATTTGATTGTGAGTGGTTTACAGTTCAATACAAAAAAAAATTGGACACGCATGGGTCCAGTTGGTAGCAAGCGTTGAAACAAAAGTGTAGTTATTAATCTGTCGTGCACCATATTAACCTTTTGATTCTGTTAACAGTGGTTTGCTCTGAAGGAAAACAAAAGTTGTAGCCGCCCCTTGTTTTTCTTTGAATCGGAACAATGTTTGCGGTGATGAGATTAAGGATGAGTGGATGACATTATTGGCCAACGAAACTCCACCTGTGATTCTAATTAAACCATTTAATTTGGACCCTTTTTGTTATTTCACTGTAAAATAGTTTTAAGCTGATATACATAATATTCTTAAGTTCGATAAATATGTTACATCAATTTGTATGAATATTAAACAAGTCATTTGTATGTTACATTAAAAGATCTGTAATTTGATCCTATGTTGAAGAAACAAAATGTAATGTACTGAATAAGAATTATTAAAAGTTAAGCCACCATCCAATCTTTATTATATCATCTATGCTGCATAAAATGAGCTGATCAGCGACAAGGAATGTTTGGCTTTCAGAAATAAAATATGCAACCACCACGAAGAATAGCGCACCTAGAATGTGCCTAGGGAAACAGAACATGCAAGAGTCCAGGAACATTATGCATTAGTCCACATTCATGTGTTCCATTTTTTGGTAGTTGGGTGATCAAGTACACTTAAGTATGCTAGCCAAGTTTCCCATGTCAGCTAGTTAATAGTCAAAATTTAACAAAATACGGCACACTAGTTATTACATCTGAATACAAATTTACATCTTACGAATTTTCCTAATGAGATAGTTCCATAGCCAATAAAGTTTAACGCAAAAATATTACAGAGTTAAAATTACATTGCTGAAATTATATATTGTTGGTACCTCTTTTAATAAATGTTATAAAAATTCCCCATATAAACTTAAGCGGAACCAGCATGGAACTTTAAAACGTACAAAATGCACATGTTAAATAGTATTATATTTTTTAAAACTAAATCTGAAGATATAACTCACGATGTTTGGGATTCAATTTTTCATTTTAGCTAACAAAAATATACCATCTTTAACAGTCAACAGTAACACCCACCAAGCTAGCATCTCCATGCATGTCCATGTCCATGTCCATGTCCATGCAGATCGATCTTGTCCTCTCCAGCTCATATAAAATCCTCCACATCCACACCAACACACCACCAGTCCAATCCCATTGACCTCACACCACCATGGACTTCCTCCACCTCATCACTCTAACTCTAACCCTCACTCTCACAACAACCACAGCAATCCAAATTCCAACGACAGAAGGTGCCCACGGTAGTATCCAAGGTGGTGGAGGGATAGGGAAATGGGAAGTCCTCCACCCCAACATTGGCGTCTCAGCCATGCACATGCAACTCCTCCACAACGACCACGTGATCATCTTCGATCGCACGGACTTCGGTCCTTCGAACCTATCTCTCCCTTCCGGTCGTTGCCGTGATGACCCCAACGACCGATCCCTCACCCACGACTGCACCGCCCACTCCGTGGAGTACTACCCCCTCCTCAACTCCACTCGCCCACTCTCCATCCTCACCGACACCTGGTGCTCCTCTGCTTCTACCACCCCTTCCGGAGTGCTTGTTCAAACCGGAGGTTTCAACGATGGTGACCGCACCATCCGTGCCATCTCCCCTTGCGCCAACTGCGACTGGGAGGAGTTTCCCTCGGCTCTTACCGTCCGTCGTTGGTATGCCACCAACCACATTTTACCCGACGGCCGTCAGATCGTAGTCGGCGGTCGCCGCCAGTTTAACTACGAGTTCGTTCCCCCAACGAGAAAAACCGAGGCTTTGTTCGTCCTTCCTTTACTTAGAGAAACCAAAGACCAGAATGAGAACAACCTATACCCTTTCCTCCACCTCAACGTCGATGGCAACCTATTCGTTTACTCCAACAACAAAGCCATTTTGCTGGATTACACCAGAAACGTAATCGTCAAAACCTTCCCGACCATGCCCGGTGCCCACCCACGTAACTACCCCAGCTCCGGCTCGTCGGTGATGCTTCCTTTGAAGCCAGACGGGAAAGAAGCTGAGATCCTTGTCTGCGGAGGGGCACCAAGAGGGGCTTATGAGGACGCACAAGGAGGGAGTTTTACTCGTGCAGTAGACACGTGTGGCCGGATTCGGATAACAGATGCAAACCCCACGTGGGAGATGGAGACAATGCCAGTGGCAAGGGTGATGGGGGATATGGTGCTCCTTCCGACAGGTGGGGAGGTGATTATCATCAACGGTGCACAGGCCGGCACGGCCGGGTGGGAGTTCGCTGCTCAGCCAGCTCTCTCTCCTGTTTTATATCGTTTTGAGATGCCCGTTGGTGAACGTTTTGAGGTCCAGAATTCGAGCTCTACCCCAAGGTTGTACCACTCTAGCGCCATTCTTTTACGCGACGGAAGAGTTCTTGTTGGAGGGAGTAATCCGCACGTGGGGTATAGTTTCTACGGGATGAAATACCCGACGGAGCTGAGTTTGGAAGCATTCCATCCGCATTACTTGAGTGAGGCCAAATCTAGTTACAAACCGAGGGTGGTGGTGAGTCAGTCAAATAAGCCATTGCAGTTACATTATGGTGAGAATTTTACGTTGAGATTCTCCGTTCCGATGGGAAAGATGTGGGATAGGACAGGAATATCGACTACTATGATTCGGCCAGCGTTTAGCACTCACTCCTTCTCGATGAATCAAAGGGTGCTGTTGCTAAAAACGGATGTGGTAGAGGATGTGATGAAAGGTTATTATAATGTGCTTATCATGTCACCAAAGTCCGCAGTTTTGGCACCTCCAGGTTACTACATGTTATTTATTTGTAACGGTGATGTACCAAGCGAAGGCGTGTGGGTTCACATCCAGGATAAATAGTTTTCAGCTCAGTTTGCTTGCTCGTCCATCTCTAAGACTAACCAAGGGTGGCAACCAACTGATAGTCTTGCAAGTATCCAACGATAAAGAAAAGTACATGTTTTTGAAGTGTCCATTTCTTTTCGGCTTTATTTAAAGTGATAAGGTTTGGAGCTGTTGAAGCCTCTAAGAGGTTGTGCTAAGGAATTCCGTCCATTTCCAGTTGGCAGTTGGAAAGGGACGTTAGCTCTGTGATGTCATCTTCTGGTCCTGTTTTGGCTTTGCTTGGGAGAGTCTCGGAATAAAGATGAGCAATGGCGCAGTGTGAATCATTGGGTGTTTTTTCTGAATTGGCTTCTTTAATAAGACGGAGAAAACAAAGGTGGATGGAAAAGTCCGCGAGCCCGTCTTTGCTTCTCGTGAACGATTTATGTATTTATGTTTCGCGAATTCATGAATCAAGGATATGTTTGTTTATCAACAGATTTGTTATTTTGTTCACGGGTGTGGGATTAGGTCCCCTCCTCTACGTCTCTCCAGCTTGTTTCAACCAATGCGCCTTGTTTCAGGCTTGTTGGTACTATTTAAAATTTACACGGAAATAGAAAATAGGAATAAGACAAGAGACATGAAACATAATTACAATGATGTACAAATCGTGTAACGTCCCGAAACAGCGAAAATTTAAAACTTTAAACAGATAAATAATTAACACAAGGGTCGTCACCAAACCACGAGTTCATATATATAAAATATGAAAAGCTGTACAATACAAGAGTCAAGAATGATTACAACCCAACACAAAAGATATACAACACAAGTACAAGGGAAGATCATCCACCTCGAAGAACCAAAAGAGACAGGATCTGGTCTGGGTGCTCCTGTCCGTAGTCACCACCTCCTACTGATGCGTACGACCTGACATAAAACATGAATATGCCTAAGTTTCCCGTGGGAAACCCCGTATGCCAAACCCCTAAAATATGAACATAGTATGCGTAATGAAACATGAAATGAAAATGCAGTAAAAGCACATCAATCCCCTGTGCACACAAGACACCGCCGGAACATCATCGGTCACGGGTCTCAAGGGTCCTCTCACCCCAACCCCACAATCACACGTGCACACAAGGCACCGCCGGAACATCATCGGTCACGGGTCTCAAGGGTCCTCTCACCCCAACCCCACAATCACACGTGCACACAAGACACCCGCTCCTCAAAGCCACAACACGACCCTCCTCTCAGGCCGGCAATGTCTGTACCGTCGCCCCAAAAAAGGCCGGAGACCCGTTGCCCTCGAGGCGGATCCAACAACACACGACAAGCATCCATATGCAGAACAGTGCCCAAACGGTCGAACGGAAGAACCCAAACGGTCGACCGAACACCACAACTATTCCTCAGAAAAACCGAAATAACGTCCAACCGGTCGAACGACTCTCAAATCACGGTCGACCGAAATCCAACAGGGAAAATCCTCTCTCGCTCAAAATGCACCAACGGTCGAACGACCCTCAGGTCACGGTCGACCGAAAACAACTAGGGAAATTCCCCAACAAAACCGCACTACACGGTCGACCGAAACCACACTCCCGGTCGACCGGCCAATAAGTTAACTTAAACGTCAGTCGAACGAAGTCAACGAGCGGTCGACCGTTTAGATTGTCAACGCCCCCAACCGACCTACAACAGTGCTTTTCGGTCGACCGGCAAAGGGGACCCGTTCGACCGAAAACACACAGAGCATTTTTCCCTTGGTAAAACGCACCACCGGTCGACCACTCGAAGAGTATCGTTCGACCGGTGCAAGGATTTTCCGCCCAAAATACACTACGACCGGTCGACCGCGCCAACGCGCCGGACGACCGTTGCAGAGCAGAAAAGCTGCTGCAAGGTTCTCGACGAGCCTTCCGGCCTACCGTCGGCCACTCCAACCCTCGCAAAGGCTAAAAGGAAGTCTACACTAAAGCTTGGCATACCTTAAGGCTTGAAGAAGCCTTTGAAGAACCCACGAAGTCGCCTCCACAAACGCTTCTCCTCCTTCTCCGGCGGAATCCGAATGCGATCACTTTACTCCGGCCACACGATCCGGCGAGCCTCGAACCACACGATCCGGCGAACCTCGAGCTCCTCCTCACCTCAGAGAGTTGCGGATCACGAGAGAGAGAGAGAGACTTGAGTGAGAGAGAGGAACGCACGAGTGAGAGAGAGGGGGAGAGAGCACCCACCTAAGCAACACCTCCCCTCATCTCCACCCTCCACCTCATCACCACCCAAACCATCCCAGCCCTCCATCTCCTCCTCCTCTAATCCTCCACCTAAACACAATTAAACCCAAAAGCAAGGGTTAGGCTGTAACAAATCGAGCTTGCAATCAGCAAGTTGCAACGTACCTCTTGAACTCACGTATGTGTATGTCATAATAATATGAAGGTGAGAAGCACTCTTCCCGTTCCCCCACCGCTGTTTCAACCATTTCTAAGGAAAATGCGATGGCAGGAACCAGAAGCAGAATATAACTTCAATTATTTAACAAGGAGACTAGAGGCAAAAGGGAGGAACCTGTGAGCTAATAAATTAAGGCTACACGCCAAACCTCAAGATGCAAATCCAGCCTGAATAAGGGTCACAAGAGGTGGAGATATAAGACTCAGTCACTTAAGAATTAAGATACACCATTTGGTCTTCTAAGAACGAGAATGACAACGAACAAGTAATTAATAAAAACAACAAAACAGATATGGCAGCTTATGATCGTACACCAAATGGCATATTTATTTCATGTCTTTTTTGTTTACAAGTTTCAATAGCAAGAAAATGAAATACATGTAGCAAATAATGCTACAAGCATCAAAAAACTAAGTTACAGTGTTACAGGAGTTGACATGGTATTGTCACCTCATTATCGAAAGCATAGAAGGACGTAACTTGCTTACAGCCAAGTTAGCTTTGCTCCAGTGGAATATAGGTGTTGGGGCAACTTGTATCCTTCAAATCAGCCATAAATGAATACAAAATTCATGATCTTTTATTCAGATCTTTCCTTCTTGATGTTGGATTTGCTTAGCACAAGAACACCCAAAACAATGAGAAATGCACCTGCAAACCACTGCAATACGGTATCCTTTGTAAGCAACAAAAATGTAAAGCACAGTGGTTAAAACTAAGATATTCATAAGGGACCACTTTAGACCATGTTAATATAATCATATATGACGCACTACATGATGCCACAAGTCACTTTCTTATGGGATTCCATGAGAAAAAACATATGAGCACATTTTTATCACGTCTAATGCAATAGAAAATCATGTGAGTTCATATCATATAGATGCATGGTGAAAACTATGAATAAGGCAATTTTTGACATGCGCAATGTTGCATCAAGTCAGAAAGACAGTAGCGTAGTATTAGTATGGATAACATTTTACTAGAAGATTTGATCCACGTCTCTTATTAGATATCGCATATTCGAGTCCACTTATTAGTTGTACAACTTGAGAAATATTTTCAACGGATCCCAGTAACAAAGCCTTCAGTGAAATATAGTTATATCAAAACAAATTCTCAAATACAAGCATTTACATAAGACATCTACCCCAACAGAACTCCAAATCTGTCTTGCAGATTTCCTTATAAGAGGGTGATCTCGGAATGATGGTAAGGTCACTGTTTTGTGACCAAAAGTTCAAGGATCCTAGGCACGGAAACAATTTATTTGCCCGAACGCAATAGAAACACAACATATAGATACACTCTTCCTCAACCCTTGCGATGCATGGGGTACTGGGCACTAGGGTTGCCCCTTCCCAGATTTCCTTCCAACTCCCAATAACATTTGTGGACATCAAGACCTTACCCGATGAATCCATGACACTTATTCATCGACTTGCATTATTTCAAAAGCAAAGTGATTGAGATGTAAAATTTACGTTCAACAACAATTCAAAATTTCAAATTTAGAGCCCAGTTTTAGTAACTACTGGCATGAGATTCTTAAAAGAGCAAACACTGTGGACTACTGATCAGATCTGACCAAGTCTGCAAATTCGTCTTTACGTAGATCCTAGTGACCTTAGAGTTGAGTAAAGTTTGGAATGTTCAGTGTGCTTATGCTGTTCCTCGAAGATCAACCTATGATAGAGTATTTGACAAATCAGTAGGAGATTGGAAGTCTTTGTCATCTACCTAGAACTCACGTCCTTAATGCCAAGGTTCCTATAAGATGTGGCAGGAAATTAATTCCCACTACGTAAAGTTTTTCCTCGTATAAGATGCATCAAATTGGCAAGAAAGGATCACTAAAGGACCTGATCAACATTGCTGAATAAGTTCTAACGCAGTCCGACTTATATTGGCTTGGTGGAAGCCGGAAAGCAGCTGAAACAAAGTTACCTTAGAAGGTAGAGGCTCCTGAAAAAGAAACAATCCAGCCAGACCAGATGTTAGGAAGTTTGTGGCGAAGTTTGTAACGGTAGCTTGCAATGACGAGAGAGCTTTAAGACTGTTAACATAGCATCCCCACATTGTGACATTGAATATTATGATTAAAACATACTTCTGAAGCTGCAAGAATGAATTTATCAGTCAGTATATGAAAAGAACAAACATGTAGTTTGTCACTCTAACAATACAACTGTACCTAAAAGTCCGCAGTCAGATTCACAAACAATGAATAACACGGTAAACATTCTGCTTGTTTTTCCCAGTATGGAAAAAAAGTTTATATCATGCGTCGAATTCAGCAAGAAAGAGGTCTAAGAAATGATATTGTCACCAGTGGGAATACTGATCATTTGCACTTCCCTTGAACAAGGCAATGAATTCGAGTTCTCTGCTCCAGATTTATGTCTCCAAATGGATAACAAGGATGAAAACACCATTAGAAACTGCCTAGCTATGTTGCCTCTAGAATCTTTAAGTTTCTTAACCAAACCAAAAAAACAACTGCATTTTCCTGTCGTTTTCCATTGCACCTGCAGTTTATTTCTCGTCTAGGTGTCATGAATTGATAGGACCTCAAATCCTTAGCTTTTGAAGACAGAACAATCGATAGAAAAATAAAGTGATTGATCCAATACCTGAGAACTTTCCAGGAATTAGAAATAGATGAAAGTTCAGAAAGCAAACATTCTGGGTGGGGGTGGGATGGTGTTGTGCACAAGTAAAGTGATGAAAACAAAAGATTTTCCCTTTGACAGTGACTTCTCCTAGTGTTTGTGCAACCCATGGAAAAGTAAAATCTTTTCCTTTACTTTCCACACGATAAAGAGTTTCCACACTAAATGTTCTCATCTCCGCCCCTAGGAAAAAGAGGAAAAACCCCAACCATCCCATTCTCCTCTCCCTACCTCCCAACCACCACTCCACCTAGGTTAGATACTCACTTCGGCAATCTGCCTCTCCGTGAGCCGCCTCTCCGACAACCCACACCCAGGTGACCTCCTCTTTCGCAAAATCTTTAGCAACTCCTCTCCTCTTTTTAGATTTTTCTTCTTAATTACTTCTTTCTTTGCTTTCATCTTTTATATTTATGTTGAATTGGTGTATTTTTTTGGTTTTTTCCCATAATGAGTTGTTTACGTGTAGTGTTGGTTTGATATGTAGAACAATGTGGTAAGACTATCCTTGATTCACAACTCTCCATACTACTCCGTGATTATACATGTGCATTGTATCATGCAGCTTATATGCAATCAAGCGTTGGATGGTTCAGGAATGTGGGGTCTTTTTTATTCTACTCTCATTGTTGTGCAACTTGTGTTTGTGTTATCCACCTCTACACATTTTGTGAAATCGTGAAAAGAAAAGAAATTCCACTTTGTTTTGGTCTTTCACGGTTCATTTTTAGAAGATTGTTTTGGCTTGCATCTTATTGTTTTGTTACTCTATCACTTAAAATATTTGATTTTTATTATCATCTTGTATTGTTTATTGAATTCGTAGTTAAAAGTAAATATAACAATGAAACACAAGGAGAAAAATTAGGTGGAAAATAAGAAAGATGCTACTTTGAATTCCAAACTACAAGAAGATGTGAAGGACAGAGGAACTTATCTCAACAACAAAAAAGAGAAATTGTACAGAAAATGCGAGAAGATTTGACAAATACTATGTGGCTTGATTGAGTGTTCATTTTGTTGTATGTTGTCAATATTTTTGACAATTGAATGGACAAAAAATAGTTTGCTTTATCATTTATTTTTTAGGACATGGAAAATAAAATTTTCATATTTTCTAGTAAATTCCAGTGATAGACACAAACACCATAATTTAATTTCCATTGATTTGCAGCAGTCATCACTCGTCACAAACAACTGAAATTTGGTCAAAGGGAAAATAAATTCTGACAATGTTTTTCTCCATTTTTCCCCCTTCGAGTTTAGGAATTCATTTTCTATGCACACACTGTGTTAAATCCTAACTCCTTGTTATTGTTTTAATGGTGTTTAGGGGTGGATTAGTGAAGGTTTGAGATGGACGGCTGAGATGAAGTGAGGAGTTTGGTATTTAAAGCAAGTGAAGAGCCGACGTCGTGCGTGGAGTTGGAGTTGGAGTCGCCGGAGGAGCTCGGGTTGTTGCCGCGTCGAGTTGATCGGAAGGTTGCCGGAGTTTGAGCTATCTCGTGGAAACGCTCGTCGTTGTTTCTTCTAAGGCTTCTTCAAGCCTTAAGGTATGTCAAACTTGCTTTTACGCTCACCTATTATTAGTGTGGGGGTGGGAGCGGTCGACGGTAGGCCGTTTTGGCTCGTCGGACCTGCACAGTAGTTTCTGCACTAAAATCGGTCGACCGGTGTTCTGGGTTTGGTTGACCGGTTATAGTGTATTTTAGGCGAATTTCTCGCACCTGTCGAACGATACCCTTTGGGGGTCGACCGGTTCTGCAATTTTAGCGAGAGAATGACGTTCTGGGTATTTTCGGTCGAACGAGACTCCTTTGCCGGTTGACCGAAAGTATTGTTGTATGTCGGTTGGGGCGTTGACCATCTAAACGTTCGACCGTATGTTTGACTCGTTCGACCGACGACTTAAGTTAACTTAATGACCGATCGACCGGAAGTGTGGTTTCGGTCGACCGTGTAGTGTGGACTGTTGGTGAGTCTTACTGGTGGTTTTCGGTCGACCGGAAGTCTTGGGTCGTCCGACCGTTTGATCATGATTTGCGAAAATGAATTTCTTACTGGTGTTTTTCGGTCGACCGGGGCCCCTTTGTCGTTCGACTGATTGGCGGGTTTTTCGGTTGGGTCAGTTCTCTGGGTGAGGATCGGTCGACCGGAAGACAGATTTTGTTCGACCGTTTTACACAGTTTTGGTGTTTTTGTGTTACTATTGATTGACTAAAAGTCAACGTGTTCACCAGCCCTTTTGGGGCGACGGACGGACAGGCCGACCCTATAGCGATCAATAGTGACACGTGGAAGGGGATTGTGATAACTGTCGCCGTGGCTCCGGCAATTGAGGCAAAGTCGTGGCTCCTGCGAATGATGCATGTTTTATTTGTCGTCGTGGCTCCGGCAATTGATGCAAACTCGTGGCTCTAGAAACACTGAGGCAAGAGTTGGGTTGTGTGGCCATGTTTTGTACCGGCGGTGCCTTGTGTGCACGAGTGTTGGTGTGGTTGTAGTGAGAGGATGCTTGAAACCCGGGTTGTTGTTTTGGCTATGGCCGGGAGAGAGGTCCCGGGAACTTAGCAGTTGTGTTGGTTGTGATATTTGTGGTTCATTGCATTTTTCATTTTTGTTTATATATGTGTTAGGGTTTGGCATACGGGATTTCCTTTTGGAAACTCAGACATGTTTCATGTCTGCTTTCTGGTCGAAAGCGGCGATAGACGGGTGGTGACTGCGGAGGGGTCGCTGGGGACTGGATCATGCTTTCTTTCCTTTTTGAGGTGGTTGTGATTACACATTTATATTTTATGTTTATGAGTTTTTGATGTAATCACATTCTTTTGTAAACTCGATCACATATATATATTATATGTTGGTGCACATGTGTGTATGTTCTTTCGTAATGTCCTCACTTGATTGTATGTTTTAAAATTTTAAATCTTTCGCTGTGTTTGAGAACGTTACACTGACTTAAATCTTTTTTCTGGAAAATACAATTTCAGCAAGACAAATACAAATTTATAGTGCATCATTAAGGACGATCAAACACCATTGCAGGTCTGAATCGTGTATTCTGAAAAAACTATTTCCCGATATTCATGTTATATCGGACTATCGAAACACGCCTTTGGTGGATTTTGAACTCTTTTGATTTCAGTTACACAAATTTTGATCCAATTCAGAATTCCTAACACTACACCCCGGGCGGTGCCCTCAGAATTTGGGTAAAAAACAATCTTTTGAGTGTTTCGAGTTGCAAATAGCCCTGATTAGATAACCTTTCCAAGCAAAACTTGAGGATTCGAAACCAGATTTGTGTTGCGATAATTCAAACAAGATGTGATTACTTTCTAATTGAACTAGTTGATTAGCCAGAATGCGGATAAAATCAAACCTTGAGGAAAACGAAGGTTTAGTGACAGAGGGGAAAAAGATAAGGGGAAACAATAGTGGCACCTGAAAAGTGAAAAGCTTAGCGGAGATGGCGGCGAGAGAAGCACTGAATCCGGCGGAGACGGCCCAGGCGTAGCCTTTGCTCCGGCGAGAGGCACTGTCCATGGGGCGGGAGTTAAACAGAGGGGAACCGGAAGGGAAGTTGACATTTTGGGTAAATTGATATCTGAGTGAGGTGAAAGGATCCACAAGAATTGGATAAGTCTAATTCCTTATGTACTTTTTTTAATAATAACCACCACTATACTATTTCGTTACTAAGGATAACCCTACTAGAGTTTCGAATACAAGCCGAGCAAAATTTTCAAACTCGAAGAAACTACCTCAAGTTACAGTAAAAAAAGACCCCGTAAGCACCATGGAGAAGAATTCCAACACAAAGTTTATCAAATAAGGCAATAACTAATAAAGTCTTTATACTAATAAACCTAAATAGATATTGAAATAACAAGTTTTCCCGATCTGTCCTCCACCAACCAATGTATTAGGTTTCCTAATTCATCAAATCATGTGGAGGGGGCGACATAATCAGATTTGTAACACGAGAGACCTTGCTTTATTGATTGACGAGGTGGAGCTACCATCCATATGGAGAAAGTATCAATATTTTTTAATTAGACGAAGACCTTTGCAAATGGTGCGAGTTGCGCTCTTTCCCACACAACAAAGGCAATACCTAACATATCCTGCAAGTCATTCAAAAAAACATTACAATTAAAAATCTTAGATGTGTCAAATCATCTTAATTGGTTCCAACTTTGAAAAATAAGATCATTGTTGCAAAGAATGACTTTTCATCCAAGAAGCGAGAAATCAACATAAAAAGTAGGTGCATAGTATCTGGATGAGTAGAACATGGATGACTTGTTTTGGAGTAGCCGTTGTGTATGTACCGGATATGATGATGCGTAATGCGGCAATATATTCCAAAAGTAATGGAGATCTGAAAGATTAAGAAGACGCAGGAGAAACACAAAGTAAATTGGTTGCAAGAGCAACAATCCTACATTCAAGCATGGTCGCATAGACGACAGTTTGTGCAGATCGAGGCACCTTCACTGCCTGAATACCCAGGTAGTTGTAGATGTATATACATGGAGTGGTACTGGCAGATTACCGGAAATCGGACACTAATAATATACAATTCATCTCGCATGCATACTTTACTGGACAAAATACTTAAAAACCACTACCATAAGCTGTCAGATTCCTTTTCGACAACAACAAACACCAAAGGAAACAACCCGAAGTTCGTGTTAGTACTCATATCAACCAAAAGAGTACCATCAAACTGACCGAACAAATAAGTCTCATCAATACTAAGCACATGTCTACAATACTGGAAACCTTCAATTGATAGCGCAAAGGACCAGAAAATTCTTTGAAACCGCTCAATGTTTTGGTTTATTCTGTTCTTTTGAATCTCAACAATTGTGTTGAGGTTGGTGGTGCAAATATTAGACATAAAGTGTCTTAAATTATGATAAAATGTTTCATCAACTCCGTATACCTTTTCTAATACTTTCTTCTGAGCGTACCAAAATTTACAATGCTTGGTACGCTCAAGTACCAAGCGTCTTAAATTTCTGCTGGAGTGACAATAATGTTTGTTCGAATGGTAGCAAGAATCATGTTTGAAATTAAACTGGCATTACATTGCACATGATCTTGCAAAAAGCTCTCATTACTACAATTGTGTTCAAACTTGTACATCTTCACTTGAAACATTTCTTGCTTCAACTGTAAGAGACATGTTGTAGGATTTCATGTTTAATTATACATATATATTTTTAGAATTTTTATGTATAATAAGGATCAATTTTCAATTTTCTAGAATCTATTGCATGCATTGGTTTGTTTTAACAAACTAGTTTCAAAAACTCTATTAAAACAAACATAAAGGAGCTCCGAAATTCATACCTAGAAGTTCTCTAAAACTTCTCGAAGATTCGGAGACCGTTGGGATGCTCCTCGCTGCGCCGGATGCCTCCGAGTATTCACCAAACTCTAAACAAGATCGGAGAGAGGGAAGCTAGTCTCTCAATCTCCGATTGAGTTTAGAATCCAATTACTAACCCCTCTTTAATTCTCTTGAGAAGATGATCTCTTAAGAACTAAACTAAACTTAAGAATTTGTGGAATTTTCGTGGAGAATTAAGGAGAGAGATTTTGCATGAAAAGCAATATTAATTAAGATGTAGGAAGACAATGAGATAACCTCTATTTATAGGTTCTCTCCAAATTACCTATTCATGTGCAACCTTTTGCCCATGATTTCATGCAAAATTCCATCTAACCATCCATTATTTATTAATAAATATTATTAGCCACGAATTAAATCAATTATGGACCAATTCCATGCATGATCTAATTAATTCTTAAACTAATTCTGCATAAAACCGTCTGGACCGGTCGACCGTTTCAAGGTGCGGTCGACCGCTCGAACCAATGTTTCGGTCGACCGTTCGTAACAGGAACTATTCCATCGCAATGTTCGGTCGACCGACCGATCACTTTCGGTCGACCGTTCGAACAGATGAAAATTCCCTGTTATCGGTCGAGACTCGTCCGGTCGACCGTGCCCTACCGGTCGACCGTTTACTGCTATCCGGTCGACCGTTTGAGCACTGTTTTGCAGACTTGTCAAATTTCGGTTTAACCCCTACAAAATTTGACATTTCGGGATTAGTAGTAAATTCACAACTTATGTAACATATTATCTTATGTAATGATCAATCATTACACCCCATAATATTTACATCACATATGAATTTGATTTAGATTCTAATTATGTTATTAATCACAACAAAACTTTGATTTTGCTTTGTTCACCCCATGTGTCATATTTTCCACATGAAACCCGACACATCTTATGAACTCAAAATCCCCACTCCTTGTTTCCCAGTTTTGTGGTGTGACCTATGGGAGGATCTAAACTAAGTTGGCAGTGATATTAAGAGCTTAATATCACAAGTTATAAGCGGTATCTAGCTACACATTATAGCTCCCAATTAGTTAGATGTCTTAATTCCACTCGAACCAAAACCCGATCCATTTAGTGATGGCGTGCACCACTTGTGTCCGTCCCTTGCCTCATGATATTAAGAATACACACAAAGTAGTATTGTGTCATCTTTGTCTTAGTATTCATTTCTTGATCTCTTTAAGCTAGTTATAAATATGCGACTTAACTCAAATCACATTGTGCACATTATAACTTTGCTTTATCAAGGGGCCCACTAATATCATCACTCAATTAAGAAGGGCACTAACTATCTTCTCCAACAAAAGTTGTACTTAACCAACTAATGCCTTTACACTACACTCATCGATAGCTCAAGACACTAGTCTAATTAAGAACTCCTTAAGTGATTAGATATAAGTCTCATATCAAAGGACCAAAGACACAGTAAAATATTAATGACACAGAAACACATTTCTATAATATTTTACTTATTAGGTCTATTCAGTATACAAAAGTAATATTTTCCTCTTTTGCATACCCGTGTCGTCACTCACTTGTAGAGCTACAATGATCTATGACCAACACGACGGCTTCATGTATGTTGTCATTAGGTTCTTGATTCACTACGTCTACCATATTACGAAACATGTTCTGCAGCTCTGCAATTCTTGAATCTACATCAACAATGTCTCTCTCCTCTGAAGGGAATGTGTTCTAAAAGTTTTACTTTTAAATGTCAATTATTATGAATTGAATGAGAAATCATTTTGTTCCTTGTTTATGTTATTTGTCCTTTAGAAGTGTTAAGGAATAGGCTCTTGGTCCTTAACCGTAGAGCTCTAAAAGATATTGGTTTACATAAAACAAAAGATATTCGCAATCATGGTAATTAACATGGGACATTAATTACCGAGTTAAGATTGTCGTGTTGGTCATAGATCATTGTAGCTCTACAAGTGAGTGACAACACGGGTACGCAAAAGAGGAAAATACTACTTTTGTATACCTAATTGACCTAATAAGTAAAATATTATAGGAATGTGTTTCTGTGTCATTAATATTTTACTGTGTCCTTGGTCCTTTGATATGAGACTTATATCTGATCGCTTAAGGATTGCTTAATTAAACTAGTGTCTTAAGCTATCAATGAGTGTAGTGCAAAGACATTAGTTGGTTGAGTATGACTTTCGTTGGAAAAGATAGCTAGTCAAAAGATTATCATTGCCCCTCTTAATTGAGTGATGATATTAGTGGGCCCCTTGATAAAACAAAGTTGTAATGTGCACAATGTGATTTGAGTTAAGTCGCATATTTATAACTAGCTTAAAGAGATCAAGAAATGAATACTAATACAAAGATGACACAATACTACTTTGTGTGTATTCTTAATATCATGAGGCAAGGGACGGACACGAGTGGTGCACTCCATCACTAAATGGATCGGGTTTTGGTTCAAGTGTGTTTAACGTGGGTTTTTTGTTCTTTTGTTTTATATGTTTGGTGTTGCGAAGACCTCTCAAGAATTCATGATGGAATTCCGCACCTTACAACTTCGTATAGAAGAATGCCTCATCATGTCATGCTCATATCATTCATTTGTACAGGAAATTAAATAAATGTGACTAACTAGCCAGAAAGTAAATAAGTGCAACATTTTCTTTCATTTCATTAAATAGAAGAATAAATATGAAATACAATAGTTGACATATTTATGCATTGCACAAATGGAAGATACATAAGCATCCTTTTGCGAACTATAAACTAAAATTATTGTTATATTAACAATTTCAGATATATTTTATTAACATGATTTTTATATTTTGAAATCTTTAGGATGAGGATATATCAACTCGTGCTTTGATCGGTTCGACGATAATCTCTCTTTTGTTGTGATATATCGTCATAATATGATCAGTTTAGCCTCGTAACCTAGGAGGGTTTTGTATGTGTGTTTTGGTGCTTCAACTTTATCACGAAGACAACCTAATATTAGTGAGTTTTAACCTCATCACAAGGAGGAGTTATATATGTTCGATTTGTCGACGATAATTCTTATATTAGAATATCGTACAAACGGTTAGTTTAACCTCATAACCTAGGAGGTGATTTGTGTATATGCATGTTATTTGGACGATTATTCTTTTGGTATCAATATCGTCATGTCTTGGTCAGTTTAGCCTCATAACCCGGAGGAATTTTGTATGTGTTTGGATGCTTCAACTTTATGTTGAAGACAACCTGATATTAGTGAATTTAACCTCATCACAAGGATGAGTTATCTATAATTGGTTTATCAACGATAATTCTGATATTAGAATATCGTACAAGCGGTTAGTTTAGCCTCGTAACCTAGGAGGTTTTGTATATGTGTTTTTGTTATATTATCGATGATTCTTATATTTAAATATCATCAAATAGTTAGTTTAATCTCATAACTGGGAGAATATTTTATGTATATAATTTGTTAAATATATTGGACAGTTTAGCCTCGTGACCCGGAGGGTTTTGTATGTGTTTGTTTTGTTATATTTATTTGATTTGTTAAATGAAGACTCCATTGCCAGTAAGGGAGAGGGAACCCAAAGTCATGCTTGGCGTGCATCCTCACTTACGACTAAGGTAGTCCATATTTTAGTTTTTTTATCACTTCAACGATAAGAGAGAGGGAACCCAAGATCCAGCTTGGCATGCATCCTATCTTATTATTAGAGTTGTCACTATTTATATTTTAATTTGTTTTCGTATTTTAAGGTTGCTTGACATATGTTACAACTTTGAAGATTTATTTTGCAATTTATCCACGTTTAGGGGAGGATTTGTGATTTTGTCTATTTAGGTTTTTTTTAATATTATTCAATGTATTGGCTGGTTCAGCATTTTTTAGAACACAATCACCGTATTCGTCCAAATTCAGCGAAAGGATTGATATGCAAATTCACCTTCCACTCTTTAATTTCGGGTTGGGTCGGGTTGAGGCCCAAACCCGACCCAACCCGACCCATGTGCACCCCTACGGACAACTATAGTCATTATGACTATATTTGTCTAATGGGAAGCAAAAGTGAATTCTTTGACAAGTTCAAGGAATTCAAGGATGAAGTAATGAACCGACTCAACAAGAATATCGAGTCTCTGTGAACGGTTCGTAGGGGTGAGTGCTTAGGATACCTAATTTGACTCATTCCTAAAGTAGGAATAGGATATTGCTCGACATGGTTCGATCAATAATGAGTCAATTTAAATTGCCGATTTACTTTTGGAATTATGCACTACAAATAATGACAAACTCACTAAATAATGTTCCATCCAAATCCGTGGAGAAAATGGTTTATGAGCTATGAAGTTGAAAGACACCTAAGCTCAACTTTCTCAAGATTTGGGGTTGTGAGGTCTACGTCGAGAAATTGATGTCGACCAAATTTCAACCAAAAACGGATTAAGTGCTTCTTTATAGGTTATCCTCGTATGACAAGAGGATACTACTTTTGATATATCACCTCCAATCGAAAGATTGTAGAGAGAGATATGTTTTTCTGGAATTTCTGGAAAAGAGAGAAAAGTAGTGGGAGTAGAGTTGAGCTTGAGAAAACTCAAGATACTCTACAAGATCATGATGTGAATGTTGCATTCAAGATCATGAAGGCCCAGCCGAGATTCATTTGGTTAGTAGGAGCATGAGCGAGAAATGCTTACAAGAAATTGTGAGAAAATCTCAATCATCCTCACCTAGTGTGCGTTCGAGAGTCGAACATGAACCTATTCCTCAAAAATTGTGGAAGAAGTTCGAGAGACACGAGAAGAACCAAAAGAACTAAGAATGTCAATGAGGGAAAGGAAGAAACCCAATAAGTATGTGGGACTTCATAAGATCATGGTACTAGATACCAAAGATCCCTCGACCTTCCGAGAAGCAATGGAAAAAGACTCCAAACTATGGTTAAAAGCCATGGAATCCGAAGTAGAATCCATGTATGATAATCAAGTATGAAACTTGATTAAACCTTCCTCAAGAGAAAATATCATTTGGTATAAATGAGCTTTTAGGAAGAAGATATACATGGATAGTAACTTGACAACCTACAAAGCAAGGCTTGTAGCAAAAGTTATACTCAAATTCAAGAAATTGACTTTGATGAAATTTTTGAGAAGTTGCCATATTGAAATCTATTCGGATTATGCTCGCTATTACCGCATTTCACAATTGAGGGATATGGAAGATGGATATCAAAATGACGTTCCTTAAACAGGAACTGGGAGGAGGATATGTACACGGTACAACCTCAAGGTTTTGATGATCCAAATAGTAGCGAGAAGAAATGCAAGTTTCGAGAATCCATTTATGGATTGAAGCAAGCATCGAGGAGTTGGAACAAACGCTTTGACGAAGAGGTGAAGAAAATTCACTTCATTCAAAGTAAAGGAGTACCTTGTATATACAAGGAGATTAGTGGGAGCCATGTAGTACTTCTGATCTTATATGTCGATGACATATTGCTCATGAGCAATCATATACCTTTGCATTAGCAAACGAGAAATTTCGTTGAAATCAGTGTATTCAATGAAAAGAAAAGGATGAGGCTCAACACATCTTGAGAATCAAGATACATTGAGATACATCCCGTAGACTCATTGGCTTCAGTCAATGTGCATACCTTGACAAGGTCTTTGGAAATGTTCAGGGTGAACAATTCCGATATGGACAATATGCCAATAAGTATGAGTATATGTGTGCAACTCAAGAAGTCTCAATGTGCTCAATCACACAAAGGCTTGGAGTACATGAAGGTATCCCTTATGCTTCGGCAAAAGGAAGGACCATGTACACAATGAGTTGCACAAGACTCAATATCTCGTATGCTCTAAACGTGACAAGAGGTCACTAATCCAACGCAAGTCCTAATCATAGGATTGCGGTCAAGAATATTCTGAAGTACCTTAACCGGACTAAAGATAAGGTTCTTGTTTATGGAAGACAAAGGAGAAAATAGTCGAGGGCTGTTTTGATGCAATTCTTATAGGAATTCTAGACAATAAGAGGTTGGAGTGATGATGCGTCATCATTATCAAAGGTGGGGGTATGAGCTAGTGTAGTTAGGAGTAACATCACTACAGCTAACTAAACCACCAACGAAAGACAAAATAAATAAATAGGTGGACACAACAGTGACACAACTGATCCATTCAACAAACTTTCATACCAAGCTAAGAGACGAAATATATTTCGAGTCCATGGATCCGAGGATCCATGTGGATTGGCTTGATAGGTGATTTAGGAAGGTTACCCTAGTTATTAATGTTTTATACATTGAGAATGTATGTGAAAGAAAACTTTGATAACAAGTGGGAGATTGAAGGGAATGTGTTCTAAAAATTTTACTTTTAAATGTCAATTATTATGAATTGAATGAGAAATCATTTTGTTCCTTGTTTATGTTATTCGTCTTTTAGAAGTGTTAAGGAAGAGGCTCTTGGTCCTTAACCGTAGAGCTCTAAAAGATATTGGTTTACATAAAACAAAAGATATTCGCAATCATGGTAATTAACATGGAACATTAATTACCGAGTTAAGATTGTCGTGTTGGTCATAGATCATTGTAGCTCTACAAGTGAGTGACAACATGGGTATGCAAAAGAGGAAAATATTACTTTTGTATACTGAATAGACCTAATAAGTAAAATATTATAGAAATGTGTTTCTGTGTCATTAATATTTTTCTGTGTCTTTGGTCCTTTGATATGAGACTTATATCTAATCACTTAAGGAATACTTAATTAGATCAGTGTCTTGAACTATCGATCAGTGTAGTGTAAAGGCATTGGTTGGTTAAGTACAACTTTTGTTGGAGAAGATAGTTAGTCAAAAGATTATCATTGCCCCTCTTAATTGAGTGATGATATTAGTGGACCCTTTGATAAAGCAAAGTTATAATGTGCACAATGTGATTTGAGTTAAGTCACATATTTATAACTAGCTTAAAGAGATCAAGAAATGAATACTAATACAAAGATGACACAATACTACTTTGTGTGTATTCTTAATATCATGAGGCAAGGGACGGACACAAGTGGTGCACTCCATCACTAAATGGATCGGGTTTTGGTTCGAGTGGAATTAAGACATCTAACTAATTAGGAGCTATAATGTGTAGCTAGATACCGCTTATAGCTTGTGATATTAAGCTTTTAATATCACTGCCAACTTAGTCTAGATCCTCCCATAGGTCACACCGCAAGAAACCGGGAAACAAGAAGCTTGATTTTTGGTTCATATGATGTGTCAGGTTTCTTATAGAAAATAAGACACATGTGGTGAACAAGTAAAATCAATCATGTTATATATAACATAATTAGAATCATGATAAATTCATATGAGATGCATATATTATGGGGTGCAATAATTTATTGTTGCATAGGATAATATATTGCATAAGTTGTGAATTTGCTAAAAACCCCTCAAGTTCAAATTTTGTTGGGATTAAATCCAAAATTTGAAAAAGGCAAAATCTGGTAAAAGTTCGGTAATCCGTTGAGGTTCGGTCGACCGAAGGATCTGTGGATCGGTCAACCGAACATGGAACGGATAGTCATATTTGATTGACCGAACTTGACCAAAGTGCCTGGAACTTTGGTACGGTGTACCGAACCAAAATCGGTCGACCGAATAATGTTAAGTTCCGATATTTTCGGTTAACCGAATGGCACTCGGTCTTAGATGAGAATTCGTCCGATCGGTTAAGGAGAATTTTTCCCTTTAAGAATCGGTCATCCATCTAGTACTCGGTCAACCAATCGTGACATATTCGGTTAACCGAATGGGTCTCGGTCAACCGATCAGTGATTGATTTTCTGCCTTTGATTATTAAGAGATTAATTTGATTGATGGTTGGATTAGCTCCAAACTTGGTCAAACGTTTTGTGGGTGCATGTAATACATTAAGGAATTAATTTATGAGAGAAAATGTAAAGAAAACGTGGCTAAAGAATAGCCATGATTAAGAGTAAGATTGGAACCTATAAATAGGTCCTTATTCTCCCTAATTGGGTTACACAATTTAATAATTATTTTCTCTCTTAATTCACCACAAAAACCCACGAAAATTCTCTTAGTTTTCTAAGTCTTTGGAAGGAGAAATCTCAGAGGCTAAGGAAGGGGTTTGTAGCTAGATTCTAAGCTTGTTTGGAGATCGATTGGCTAGCTCCTTTCTCTCCAACATTGTTTAGGGTTTCGGTGAACACTCGGAGGCATCCGGCGCAACGAGAAGCGAAGATTGGCTTCCTCAACGTCTCTGAAACGTCAAGAAGTTTTTGAGAACTCCTAGGTATGAATTTCGGAGTCCCTTTATGTTTGTTTTAATAAGTTTTTGAAACTAGTTGTTAAAACAAACCGATGCATGCATAAATAAATTGAAGAAAATTGTAATAGATCCTTATTATACATGAAAATTCGAAATATATATATGTATAATTAAACATGAAATCCTACAGGATTGTCCTGGATTACCTTTTCTATGGCTATAAATAGAAATCTTCACATTCTATTGTAATCACTCATTGCTTGGTGACATTCTCTCTACTTGGAGTAAGCTTTTAAGTAAAACTCAAGGTGGAGAAGAGTGCTACCTTCAATGTGAGTCATTTTAATAAAATAATTGTTCTTCGTTTCTTTTAATATTGTCTTTTAATTCTTGCATGCTTCTTTAGTTTTACTTTCTTTTACTTTTAGCTTATTTAATATTTCTTGCTTGCTTAGTTTAATTTCATTTCAGTACAATGTTTCATTTTGTTAATGTAGTTAGTGTAATGATTAGTGAGTAGTTTCATCCTCATTTGGGGTAGAGAAATATGTGATATGATCATGTGGTGTATTAGGTGTGTATTATCTTAATCCCTTGAGTCTTATATGATTTCCATAACCATCTAATGAGATTTCACTCTTGTCTTTGATATGCTAATGCTCTTAAATGAAGCTTAGTTTATGCTTAGATTAGTGGACCTATTTTATGGGGAATGATAAGGTAAGGATATTGATGGAATTGAGAAGGAAACATGACTTGTAGTGTATGTGCTCTTGTTGCCCTTACCTTTATTAATGTCTTGTATGTTTTAATGATTGGGTAAATCTTATTTCATGTAGAGGCATAATGGGGTTTGGTCTTTATACTTGAGTTCATCTAGCTTCATTCCAATTATTATCTTGTATGTTTTAATGATATGATCTTATTTTATTTCATGTGGAGGCAAAGTTGGACGTAGTTTTATGATTTTCATGCACTACATATTGTGAGGAGCTTAATTGAACACACATATACACATATCTTTGTATTCACACTCTTTTCTCTACCCTCTTTGGGGTTTAGTTTTATTGCTTATTTTCCATATCCTTTTTGCATTGTAGTGTAGTTTGACCATAACTCCTTTCTCTCCTTTCTTTCCCACTCGTCTTCGCACAAACTAAAGTCGACACACATCCCTGTGGATCGACCCGTATTTGTCACCGCTTCAGCGCGGCTGTGCACTTGCGATTAATTAAAACATATCAATCAGTGCACAATAGTATAATGTTTGGGTTGTTTCTGTACAAACAATACAACCATATTCACGATGTTAAATAATGATAGCATCGTTCCGTGCTCTGATCATCAAATACATCAACGTAAGTATACTTTTGACAAGGTGGCCACTTGTAGGTTAACGTCAGACCAAACTCGTCTTCTGGAAAACCACAAACTCGACAAACTATTTTACAAAGATCATCATATCGCATTTCAGTATTAACATTCATCATTCATCTGTAATCTTCTTCATATTCTGGAATGTCATCTACGAAAGTAATAATTCCATCGAAAAAAACTATAATTAATCATGTACCGGAGCTCATTACTTCGGGTGTACAAAATCTACATTTCAAAGTAACAATTATACATTGACTATACGTGCATTACATTTCATATCGCAAAAAAACCAAAAAAAAAAGTAAAACCAACCTGAGCTTTGCTTGAGGCCCGGTAGAGGGAGTAATGGGGAGTGAAGAGTAATTTGGAGTTGGGAGGAGGAAGATGGTGGCTGACTGCCCCATTTATGCCCTAGGTAAAAACGACATCTCGGATGTCATTTTCCACTTCAAGTAAAAATGACATCAGTACTGTCGTTTTTGTAAGGAATAAAAACGGCACTGGCAGTGCCATTTTTTCTTAATAAAAACGACGGTACAATTGTCGTTTTCAATGATCATAGTTTGTCAAATAAGTTTTGTTGTGTTATATTCTTTCTTTGTTTTTAAACCATTATTTCAAAAAAAACTTCAAATTTTCATTTCAGCTAATTTGAGACTAAAAATATACCAACTTAACTAACACCAATCGACTACGTGAACCATCTTTAACAGTAACACCCACCAATCTTTATATATCCACCAAGGAAAGTGATGGAAAAGAAAAGAATAATCTTAAAAAGAGTGTCCACACTAAATTTTCTCACCTCCACCCTTAGGAAAAAGAGGGAAAATCCCAACCCTACCACCACATTCTCCTCTCCCAACCTCCCAACCACCACTCCACCTAGGTTAGATACTCTCTTCAGCGAGCGACCTCCAGCGACCGAAACCCAGGTCACCTCCTTTCTGGCAAAATCTTTAGCGACCCCTCTCCTCTTGTTAGATTTCTTCTTCTTCTTAATTACTTCTTTCTTTGCTTTCATCTTTGGATTTATGTTGAATTGGTGTAGCTGTTTTCTTTTCTTTTTTCCATAATGAGTTGTTTATGTGTAGTGTAGAACAATGTGGTAAGACTATCCTTGATTCACAACTCTCCATACTACTCCGCGATTATACCTGTGCATTGTATCATGCAACTTATATGCAGTCAAGCGTTGGATGGTTCTGGAATGTGGGATATTTTTAATTCTACTCTCATAGTTGTGTTTGTGTAATCCACCTCTACACATTTTGTGAAATCAGGAAAAGAAAAAAGAAATTTCACTTTGTTTTTGGTCTTTCGTGTTTCATTTTAGGTAGATTGTTTCGGCTTGTATCATTTTGATTTATTGCTCTATCACATAAAATATTTGATTTTTATTATCATCTTGATCTTCCCATTTGGCTTTTGTCTCTCTCTCGCCATCGGTTGTCTTCTCGTTTAATTTTGGAATTTCACCATCTAAAATATGAGATAGTTTCTCAAACTTCAACACGATATTGAGCTTGAGTTGCCAGCTTATGAATTTTGAGTTATCATTTGCCAAATGATGTTTTCAATCATAGATCACACAATAGGTTGAATATTCGACATTTCTACAAAATAAATTATATGGGATTAATGTCAATTTTATGTTTTTAAAAATCAATACCGCAAATAATTTTTTCTCATAAATGCAGCAATTCAAGATCCTATCAATTATAATATAAACTAGCTAAGGGCTATAAGATATATTATAAAATCAAGGTAAGAAAACATTTTTCTAATCATAACTATTTCGAAATATCGCAACATTTGCATTTTCAAACTCTTATGACTCTCGTCGTTTTAATTAAGGAGAATTTGACCGATCCTCGTAAGAAAAACTCTCTTTCTCAAAACTGAGCTAGAGCTCTGGGTCTTGTTAAGAAAACTTATTTCATTTGATACGAGATACGTTTATCCATTGTATTCACAAACAAATATACTCGGTGTCCACTAAGGGTGAATCACACCTTGTACATCTATTTATGGCACAACAACAGACAACCTTATATCTCTCATTATTCCCAAAGATGGAGGAAGTTATCTCCCACTAAGGGTGAACAGAATATCCCTCGATCGATGACTGCTAGTGGATGAAATAAGAAAGAAAAATACTCTTGATTTTTGGTTGGACAATTTAAACATTTATGTGTGATTTTAGAATTTAGGCGATCATGCATATTTATCATCTATACACATCCTAACATTCATTCATACAATCACATACATGTCAAGCACACAAACATAAATATATCCATTCACACACACATTGTGTGAGTTTATATGTTCCCGTGTCCTTGATCCTTGTACTTCTTCAGCGTCTTTCTCTTGCACCATGGATGTTGATATAGCAAAAATATAAACATGCATCTCTCAATTTTGAAAATTGTCTAGTCCAAGTCCTATGTAAAAATCATCTCCTATACATGCATATACATATAAATAGAAATTTGGCTTTCACATATACATAAGCCTCTATGATTGAATAATAATAACATACACATTCATTCATTCACACACAACTTCATCGGAACATACAAACTCACATATCTCTGCATTAAAAACTCGAGCAACGCATGTACATATACTATAAATTACTCGATTTAGTTTATCATACATCTCTAAATCAAACAATTCTAAAATCATTTGAAATCGATTAAAAATGATTTTATGCATCCATAATTCAAAACACAAAACATTTAAACCGATGTTTATCCAATTTCCAAAAATATTTTTTTAAAGAAAGATAAACATATGCCTTTTTCGTTTTGTCGATTCCTTATAAAATAATCATTTAATTAAAAAAAATTATATATTAGACATAAGTCCAAATTTTAATTCTAACATTCACATGATGTGTTTTAAAACATTTAAAACTATCAAAAGAATCAATTAGAATTAAATCAACAAAACAATCGGAAAACTCGAAAAAGACATACAACATGAATTGTTTCGATTGTATATGGTAAACTAAAATTAATTATATAGTCTAATCATTGAAAATATGAACTAAATGTTATGATACGACTGTAGGATTTTGTGTCCCTATATATGTATATATTTTAAAATTTTAATACAACTTAAAAGATCGATTTCATATTTTCATTGATTTTACGTACATGTATTTGTTTATTCTAATATCATGCATTCCTACACATATTAAAATAAACAAAGGATAAAGGATCATATCCAAAGGTTCTCTAAAACATTTTAGAAGATCCGGAGCTCCGTTGCTCGTCGAATCGCCCGCCGATTCGCCTCCAATTGTTCACCAAACTCTAAACAAGATTAGAGAGAAATGAGCTAGTCAATCAATCTCTAATTATGCTTAGAATCTAGCTAATAACCCTTTTTAAGCTTCTGAGATTTCTATCTCCAAAACTTAAAATTATTAAGAGATTTTCGTGGTGATTAAGGGAGAAATTAATGAGAGAGAAAAAATTCACATTAACATAAACAAGTAGGATGATGGGTGTTTTTATAGGCTCCAAAAATATCCTTATCCAGAAATATTCTTCAGTCATTATCTCTTGCTTATTCTCTCCTAAAATTAATCTCAAATTGCCACATAAGCATCTTAAAAAACGTTTGATGAAATCTGGAATTAATTTAACCCATGATCTAATTATTCTCTTAATAATTCAGGCAAAAATCGCATTGTTCGGTTGACCGAGAATTCTTCTCGGTTAACCGAACCATTCGGTTTAACACATGTTCAATGGACTGTGAGATAGACGGTTGACCGCATATGCATGAGAAAAATTCTCTAGAAAAATTCAGACGATCCGCGTCTTGCTCTGGTCAACCGTTGACTCACCAAAATTTCTCCTGGCAGACATTCATTGGACGACCGTGTCACCTTCGGTCTACCAAAAATATCCCAAGATATTTTCTCTTGGTTGACCGTTCACGCTCGGTTGACCAAACACAATTGTCCAGATACTCCAGACAATTTCGGTCAACCAATTATTTTTACCCATTCCCCGTTCGGTTGACCGTTCCGAAGACACCTCAGTCAACCGAACCCTAAACGGTTCACCGTGTTTGACCCCGATTTTGCCTTTGTCATATTTGGATTTATTTCCAACAAAATTTGATCTTTTGGGGGTTTTAGCAAATTCATATCTTGTGTAATATATTATCCTATGTAATATTAAAATTATTACACCTGATAATATACACACCTCATATGAATTTATTATGATTCTAATTGTGTATGTAACTTAACTCAAGTTACATCGTGCACATTATAATTTTGATTTATCAAGGGGTCTACTAATATCATCACTCAATTAAGAGGGGCAACGATAATTGTTTGACTAGTTAATTATCTTTTCTAGCACAAGTCATGTTCAACCAACTACTGTCTTCATCACTATACTTATTGATAGTTTTTGACAATAATCAAATTAAGCGCTTCTTGAGTGTAAAGATATAAGTCTCATATCTTAGGATCCAAGACACATTAAAACATTAATGACACGAAACACAATTCCATAATGTTTATTTGTTAGGTCTATTCAATATATAAAAGTAATTGTTTCCGCTTTTATATACTCGTGTCGTCAATTATTTGTAGAGCTACAACAATCGATGACCAACACGACAATCTTATCTCGGTGATTAATGTTCCATATTAATTATCATGATTGTGAATAACTTTTGATTTATGTAAATCATTATCTTTTAGAGCTCTACGGTTAAGGACCAAACGTTTCTTCATTAACACTTCCAAAAGACGAATATCATAATCAATGAACAAAATGTTTGCACATCCAATTCATAATAATTGACATATAAAAGTAAAAAAATTAGAACACATTCCTTTCAATATTAACTACATTTTTTATTTTAAATGGCGTATATTACAAAATTACTAATGGAATTAAATGACATTTGTGATGGAATGGATCCCACTAACGACGCATGCACATACTAGCAAATAAAAAAATGTAGATGCACTGAAAGAGCTAAAGTACGGAATGCAATAGTCGAAAATAAGATGTAAATATTCAATTATGTTTGAGGGGCACCCGAGCAAATAACCATTCTTTTGGGGGTAAATTTCACTTTGCACCCCTCAAATGTACCCAAGTATCACTTTGCACCCCTCAATTCTTGATGTCATCAATTTCCCCCTTCAAATCTAAAAGTTCATTAAAGATGCCCCCTCATGTTACTTTGCCGTCAAAATTACCTGTTAGTCACATAAAAGACTAATTTAACCCTTATCTTTCACCAAAATTGAACTCACTCGTTCACCACTACCTTCCTTCCCAAACCCAACTCACTCTCCTTCACCCCACCTTCCTCCTTTGCCCCACTCGCCTTCCCCTGCTCTCGTTCCCCACGTTGGAGGAGTTGAGATGACGCCAGCCAAAGGACTCGTGAGGCAAAACAAAATAAAAGATGGAAAAATTAAAGGAGAGGAAATGTGAAGAAGAAAGGTGGGTCGCATGACCTTGTGGGTTGCCTGGAGAGGAAAAAGAATTTGAGAAAAAACAATTAAGAATATTGAGAACGGACGACTGCGATTTGAAACTAAACACGAATTTCACCATTCAATTACGTTTGCGGGGGGAGGGGTGGAAGGTGGGGTAAAGGAGAGTGAGTTGGGTTTGGGGAGAAGGTAGTGGTGAAGGAGTGAATTGGATTTTGGCGAAATATGGGGGGGGACGCCCAGGATTTTGGTTTTTTTTTTAAATTTTTTAAAATACTTTAAATTTGTTTTATCCATGTTAGAGTGTAGACGTAAAAAAATGACATGGGGGAAAGCATAATGTTGAGAAATGAGATATGTGATGGATAGTTTTTGAAAATAATTGGATAAAATGATAGATTAATGGACGCAACTATGCGACAAAGACAGAATACGATTTTAGGAGGTTGGGGGCACCACAGTGGATGCCCCTACGAGATCCTGTAACTTATGCTAGTACCAGCATAAGTATGGGATTCATTTTATCAATAAAAAATTTGGAAATTTTGTTGGGTATTTTTGTTCTTTAACCACTTAGAATCTTCCTTTTGTCCGGACATTGTTTTTCTCATTTGCTATTGACTTTTAGTTGCAAAAAGAGTCGAAAACAATTGTCAGAAAATTGTTGCAAAAGGGTTAAAACAACACTTCGCGTGAACTAGAATAAGCAGTCGATCAAGATCATATGTTGCAATTTGCAAACGGTTAAAAGATTGTTTTTTGTCTTCTCTTTTATCACTAACATAGAAAAATTCTTGGCTTTCCTCCATGCCTGTTCCTTTCTTAATTTAATAGACACATGCACAAGCTTAAAAAATAAGAGTAAAAGGGCATCAAAACTACTTAAGTCTTTCATTAATTTCATTCCTTAATGGGACATGGTATTATACTTCCAAACACACATTAGTTCTCATCAATCTTATTCCACATGCATATCTCCACTTCACCACCGTGAAGCAGCAATCTATGCAGGCACCACTAAGTTAGTTCTCCTGCACCTTCAAAACAATGCAGAAATTAATATAGAGCCCCCATGACTTACCAACTTACTTACACCAAATCAAACACCCAAAATGTAGTCCAACACTTGACCAAATTAACCAAAACCAAATAACATAAATTCCTCTCAAATGTGTACGCAAGATGAGCTCAAAAGCTCATCAAGCTTATTCTCACCAGCTTCCTCTCCACTACTCTGGAGCAGAAACAGCTCCATTTCCGGATCGCGTTGGACGCCGAATTCCGACACCCCTTCCCCTTCAAACTTCTCCTCCGGACTCAATTGAGACGCCACAAACCGGTCTAGCGTCCTCCAGTCCGTTACCTTTGCCTTGGAACGACTTGACTCCTCCTCGAGTGAAGGTAGTAGTGCATTCCGTCGCTTGGCCGGGGGAAGAGATGGGCTCTCGAGGTGCGGGAGCTCGATGAAGTGGCTTGGGTTGGGCCGGAGGAAGCTTTGGTGGTCATGCTCGGTCTCTTGCTTGCACGCATTGTTTGGTGGACAGGGGAGGTGGTGCGTGTAGTGGTTTGGTGGGTCGAGCCCAATCGGACCGTCGTAGCAGAAGATTGGGTCCCATGGCTCGTGGGTTCGCATATGGCAGTTGGGGGTTCTCTTCTTGAATGCTCGGCATACGACCCATCCTTCTTCCTGCTACAAACATGTAGAGGGTTAATATATAACTCTCGTTGGGTTTTTTTCGATAATATATATATATATATATATATATATATAAGAATTATCTAGTGAGCATAGGGCTCAACTTTTCTAAATTAAGTCATCACAATATTCACCACTCATTTCAAATTGTAAGGTAGATTAAGAAAAAAACGGTTATGCTAATGAATGGTGAGATTAACTGTAAATAAGATCCAATGGTGAGATTATAGAGGACTTAAACTAAATTTGATGAGCCCTGGGTTCACTAGAACTTGACTATATATATATATATATATATATATATATATATATATATATATATATATTCCAAGTACTACGTTTTCTTTTCTTTTAGACACTACAATGATAATACGTTGTTGCATGTGAACTAGAATGGTTACAATACGTTGTGACAATGATCATAAAGTCGTCGTAATCTAATGTTTCGCAATCGAAGCTTTTTTCCCCCAACACCAATTCGCAACGTCCATCCCAAATAACGGGCCGGGAAAAACTCAAGTTCGGCAGTATACTAATTCCTAGAGATCGAGCAAAAAAATTCTTTCCTCTAATTAAGCCGAGCCTACAGTGTACGATTATTTAGAGAAACCCTAGACCTTGGAAAAACATGTGTGGATTTTAAAAGAATAGAACATTTGCATGCATGCACGGAGGAGAAAGCAAAAAAATGGCTTTTCGCATCTCGTCTTTCTGTGCATGCTTGAACCACTAAGTCAACAAAACTTTAGAGGTTTCCTTTCAAAAAATAAAACTTTTAAAGGTTGCATTTACCACTGAGAAATTACAAAACTAAGAAAATAAACCACAAAAACAAAGACCAACTTGTTTGAATAAACAAATCTAATCAAATCTTAACTTCAACTGAGAATGAAAGATATTTAGAGAGAGAGAGAGAGATTGCCTGTGGAGGTCCATTTTCATTAGATTCGAGCCTATACTCATGCATGATCCAATCCGTCTTCTGCCCGTTAGGCGCTCTTCCTTTGTAGAAAACAAGCGTCTTTCTCATACCAATGAGCCTGTTTTTCTCACGAACCGCCTTGTCTCGCCCGGTCGCCTTCCAAAACCCAGCCATGGTGGCCCGATTAGTTCTAGTTCCGGTTGGATACTTCTTGTCCTTGTGACTGAAGAAGTACCAGTCATTTTGCTGGTCGTACCCTATCCTACACCTCTCTTCAACACCCAAAAGAAGAACAAATTAAAACAATAACAAAATTAGCTTAAAGAAGTTAAAATTTTAACTATGGTGTTGATTCATTGGAAAATGTGGTCAAACCTTGTAAATCCCACGGTTCGATCCTATACAAATCAATGTCACGGATGACATCGAGGTCTATCCTTTCCGATGCGACCTTCTTCTTCAGGTAATAGCCGACCAACTCCTCATCGGTGGGGTGGAATCGGAAGCCCGGAGGAACACAAGACTCCATCACATCCACCACCTGCATGCGTTGTTTAAACCAAAATCAACTTACCATATATATCACCCAAGTCCTAAATTTAAGCATCATGACCCACATAGGAAATATATCTCTTAATCTGCAAAGCGAAGAAGAAGCCTTTATTTGGATCGGGGACAGGTCTAATATATTATGACCTGGCAGAGCTGCAGGTGACATCAAAGTTAGGAAGAATATTTGGAGTTTGAGGGGCGCAGCGAAATTAAGAAGGGGACATGTGACAGAACATGCTATGATGATGTTTGGAGAAGGTGCAGTGGAGCTAATGATTCATCAAGACATGGTTGCTTTTGTGAATAGCCACTGAGGCATGGGAAGCTTAAAACTCTGTCTTATCTACTAATTAAAGTTCCACATGATGATATAATATGGACAATCTCAGTACTCTATAGGTATAAACTACAAAAATAGCCGATTAATATAGGTGTATCATATATATGGCCTACAACAGATGTAGTTGGATTTCTTTTCTTTCTTTTTTTGGGACATTGGAAGGGAAAGGAAGATATTGGACGTAAAATCGCGTCTGGTTAGAGAAAGACGGAGAAGAGCAAGAAGGCAAAAAAAAACTAAATCTTGAACAAATCACTGCTATTAGGTTCGAATTTATGATTTCTATAGCAAGAGCATGTCGGTGAACTACTCAAAAGTGTCATTCTTTACAAGCGTAGAAAATGAAATAATTGGCATTAACATATAGGAAACTTTTGTGTCTCCGAACAAAAATGTGAGTAAAAAATAAATAATGGAAGTGGAAAAAAGCTAATGTAATTCTATTTTTGCCTTCTATGACTACCACAGAAAACATGCCATGTGAAAACATGCACAAGATGGCGCGAAACTAGCAAGGAATAACAGAAGAAGGTACATCATAGTCAGAAGGAGAGATCAACATTAAAAAAAGAAAAGAAGGAACCAACAAGAGACAAGATGGATGACGTCTTATAGACCTAGAAGAGACACAAAGCATGCGCTTTGAAGTTAATTAGTAAACAAAAGGTTGTAGAAGAATGATGAAAACAACATTTCTTGGATCGCTCCTGCAGCAGAGAAGAAGAAGATTTGAATGACAAGAGTTTAATGGAGCATGGATGTTGAATGCCACGGTTTTCTGACTCACTTGTCTCTTGTCCGGTGTTTTCTTGGCACATCAAAACCCATGCATAGTCTCACTTTTGGTTTTAACTTGGTGGTTATGGTCTAAGTATACTATCTCCGAGCCTCCGGCAATTGTAGTAGGTAAATCCTTGATCTTGAAATAATCAAGACAAAATTCAAGTTTCATCCAAAAATTTAGTCAAGATATTTTTATTTTATTTTTTGAAACAAAAGAAAACATACCAAGTGACACAGACTACTTACTGCAAGCCTTCATGTATCACGCAGATGATGTGGAAGTGCAACAACGGATACAATTAATATTAGTTTACCATAAATTTTATCGCACAACGAAGAGATAAATATGATTTGGAAGGCATCCCCATTGTGTCTACTACTTCCTGAAGAGTTCAAGTAAGTTGCTGGAAAAACCGAGTCTTTATGTTATAGGGGATATGGCGCGGAAATATGATTCATGGGTTCAATTACAAAGCCTATTATACTTGTTTGACAAGTTGAGATAGGTTCATATCTCAAAATAATTTGATTTTCTCCTCCTCCTTCTAGGGTTTGTGTGTTGTATGGCTTGGCTAAATAATAAAACATCTTAAAAATATAATAAAAAAACCATATGCGCATTTTGGTTGTAAATAAAATCAACTTAGATTATTGTGAATTGTACTTTTATATGGTATAATAAATGCCCAAAAAGCCCATTTTTGCATTAGCTAGGACATGGCTATTGACTATATTCATATTTTACATAATGCCCCACTTACATGATAATTATTATTGGGACATCGAATTTATATTATGTTTTTACCCTTTAATGGTCACGTAACTAATATAAAACAATGCCCCTTATAATTAAAGAAATTATAATAATTGGGACATTGAATTTATATTAGGGTTTTACCCTTTAACGGTCACGTACTTAATATAAAACAATGGACTGTATAATTGAAAAAATTATACTAAATGAACAGATATATTACAATTATTTTCATATTATTTTTAGAATTTTTTTTGTTTCCTTGGCATTTCTCACAATGGATAATAACTTTGAACCCTCGTTTTTTAGTAAGCTGAAGAAATACACCGTATATAACCTCGGACATGATATACGGAGTTGATGAGACCGAAACTAAGGAGAAGATGTTGGTAGGGGTTATATATAAAAAAAGGCAGTAGACCAAACAGGATCTTAAACTTATTAATATTAAACTCTGCAAGTATGAGACTACATATCAACACTCAATTAAATTTTCTTCTATTTACTATTTTCAGGAAGCAAAATAATTAAAAAAATCCTATTCATGAACTGATGATCCGGTAGTGATGATTCTGCACTTGCCATGAAATTTAGAGCCCCTCAAATGGATTTGAAAGCAGAGAGAGAGAAAGCGACTGATGTGATTGTGGCATAATTAGGGTCAACAACCCTAAATTTCTAACAACGAAATCAATAAGAAACTATATCAAAAAATTGTCAAAAAATTAATTTAAACAAAAGATAAAAGAATCTAATGATCTTGCATTCCTATGAAGGGCTTGCTCATCAGAAACTCGGGAACAAAGAGAAAGCATTAACTAATTAGCCCTTCAAAAGATTTATCCGGAGTGACACCAAAAAAATAATCTCTTCCACGCTGAGTTGAAATCAGTTAAGTTAAATAGTTGAAAGACCCAACAACCGTTGAGAGGACTTTTCCTTACTTAATTTGCCTTTCATGTCCATGCACGAATCAAAAAGTGAAAACTAATTAAGACAAAACAGACGACAACACTAGAGAATAACAACCAAAACAAGAACATATTGAACTGAGCGCGTCAGAGAGGTTGATCCCAATTAAATCCGACCTCGACCCACTTATTTTCTTGCATGGAAAAGGCAAAAAAGATGCCAAACGGAAACCCTAATATCTGCGTTTGCGATAGGATTAATCACTATCAATACAAAGACCACAAACTTACCTTGACGTACCCTTAATTAATTAACAGTGATCCGAACTCACCTCATTCATCTCAACAAGTAGTGCTTGAGTTCTTTCCCTTTTTGTTCTCTGCAAGATTACGAGAACAGGAGAGGAGAAGTGGGAAGAGAAATGTGATTGGTCTGATGAGAATAGAAGGGAGAGATATAAAAGGAGGGACCTTTTGATTGCGCGTGGGCGGAGGGAATGAAGGAAATGGGGCCCTTTGTCCCCACCCTTCGACGTCACCTTCCCACCTTTTTCACTTTGTATTAGCACTATTTACATTAAAACATTCAAATACGATGCCATAAACATGTTTTTCTGTTATGCCCTTAGACGTATGTATACTTTTCATTTTGTGCGTATTTACATTAATACTCTTCCTTTGTGTATAATCTCCAACGATGGAACATTAATAGTCCAGGTAGGGACGTAGGGCATGATCGTGTCTTGGGTTTATTCGGAACATGGAACTTGTTTGGTGAAAAGATACCGTTGGGAACAAAGACCCGCTATATATGGGTTTAACCATACTTAACTACTTCTTGTTTACTTAGTGACACATGACCAGGTGCAAAATTTAGGTATAGATTTTCAATTTTCAACTGAGGATGAGGAAAAAGATGTTGAAATTAGTATTACTCGCGTGCAAGATAGAAGTAGTCAATATGGCTTAATCTAACATCAACATATATATCCAAAGGGGTGTGTTTATTTATATGCATTTTCCTTGAAAGTGTTTTGGTGCATAAAACAAAAAAGCCCGAAGTCTTGAGTTGGAAGCGTTTAACTAAATAATGGCCCCTCTAATTAAGAAGGTAAGTGATGACTAAATTTTTTATATAAGAAATTGATTAAATAAGAAAAATCAAATTTAAGTTTTCGTTAGAATAAAAAAACGTACTTGTAATGTACTTCTAGCATTTTAGTTTCAAAAATGAAAAAGGGCAACTCCAAAAAAACAATATGAATTTCTTATCTCGTAAATTAAATTTCATGAAGTTTGATCACCGCCGGACAAATGTTGCCCTAAAAATGCACCCGTCCCGAATTAACTTCCAACCCTAAAAGATACAACCCCCTCCAAGAAAAAAGAAATCAGTTTAAGGTTGTGAATTTTGTCATGTGCAACTTGAGGGTAAATTGTGTTGGATGGAAGTTTTTTTCCAGCTTTATGGACAATTTGAGAATAAATCGCCAAAAGAAAAAGAGAGAGGGGTAACTAAATTGCAAAAATTAGCGGTCTAAAATGTCTAGTTCCAAAGAGTAAATGGTCAAAACACTCTAACATCTAAAATGAGGATGCAAACTGTAGTTAACCATATCAATTTAATTACCAAGTACATGTCATTCCATATACAAGTTAGTACTTATAATTATCTAAATAAGTAAACATGAAAACAAAGGTTAACTAACTTAAACTTGAGGCATATTAAGGTCTGTTCCTGATAATGATAATGCTTTTACAGTAGTTAATGGCAATTATAATCTGTTATCTAGGCTATTTCTTGGCCCGATATAACACAAGAGCTTCCATCAAGTATTTATAATGGATATTTACATAAAACTCCCCTGAAATATCATCCCAACTTAATATTTATGAAATTTCAAAGTTAACACTTAACCCATTGAACTTTGGATATATAACACGTTACCCTCATTGAACTTCTTTTAGTTGCTATATTTTATATCTTAACTATTAATTTTTTTATTTTTTAGAGTTGTTTGTTTAGAACACTCGTAAACCTAATTTTATGATAAATCTGATTTGAGTAGGATTTGGTAGCAATCAACCTCAAATTCCACTCAAATCTAATATTCAATTTTAACAATTTTTACCATTAAGATGAATTTATGAGTATTCTATGCAAACAACATGAAAAAATAAAAAAATAACAGTTAAAATGTGAAATTTAGTAATTAAATGAAATTCAAGATGGTAAATTTTGTTGGAATTGGTTTATAGAATTGTTAAGTAGAAGAAAATTGCGAGAATCAGTCGATCAGTGTTGGGATCTCGGTCGACCGAATAACTCCAGGAGCTACAGGGGCTCGGATCAGATCAGGATTGGTCGACCGATTCTGGGAACACGGTCGACCGAAAAACGTCAGGAGATTTAGAGCTCAGGATTGATCGAGATTCGGTCGACCGGTGTTGGGTACACGATCGACCGAAAAACGACAATAGCTGCAAGATGAAAATTGGCATGCAGATCGGACGACCGGTGTTGGACACGCGGTCGACCGAAAACGTCCAGGAGCTTCAGGTGCTACACAGAAGCGCGGAACGATCGACCGATTAATGACAGTTACGCGAACTAACCGAAAACCGGTTGACCGATGGAGAATTTCGGTCGACCGTTTTCCGACAGTTTTGCACGATCTAAATGATTTACTGTACGGTTTTAACCCATTATAAATATGATTTTTGCCCTAATTTTGTAACACAACATACAATACTTATTTCTTTGAGAGAGATTATGCTAGAGAGAGATCTAGAGTGCTTTGTGAGACATATTGCTTCCAATCGTTTGTAATCTCGGAGATTTCTCTTGTTGGAGAAGAGCTTCAAGGAAAGGAAACCCACAGGAGACCCCCCAAGGACGTAGGCATCTTGCCGAACCTTGTAAAATCACGTGTGTCGTGGTTTGCTTCAGGTGTGTTGTGTGGTTGCTTGTTATTTCCATCTTATTCGTGTTTACTTCTTGCATTGAGATTGGGAGAGGATCCGAAGTTAATTTCCGCAATCAATATTCTATATTTGTGGTGCGTATAATCCGTAGTTGTGTTAGTGCATATTAGATCCCCTCCCAACAAATTTTGCATATCTAAAATTCAGAAGGGTTAAGTGTGAACTTTAAAAGTTCATATTAAGTGATTTGTGTCTATATTTCGGAAGGATTACATGTAATATACCCAAATATAATTTCAGAACAGCTTGTGAGGCTACGAGTCACAACAGCGTAAATATAGTCCTATGATATATTAGCATGACTGTTGTTTACAATTGATTTAAGAAGGCTGTGAGTTTGTGATGTTGGATAATCCCTCGGATTTCTTTATCGTACTGTATGCTTACACTGAACTGGACATCACTTGAAGGAAATCGACAAGTATTCCCAACAAGGAAGTGAAGAGAGATGACAAACACAGCTCCACCACTGCAATGGCACGTGTAGGTCTTCCGAAGACCAACAAAGCTCCTTTACGTAGAAGATAAACAATGGGATACGCTCATCATTTTCATATATTCAGATGTTTGGTTTGGTGGTGTAGAAAAGGAAAGTTAGCCATAGATGATAGATGAGATGTGGACTTGTTTGCAGAGTTCTCGCCAATTTGCACATAAAAATGATTAATATGTATACACATTAATAACATTTTACATATCATTGCACCCGTTCAATAGTATTGAAGTTAGAATACAACTATTTTATGTGCAAGATATAATATCATGTGTATTTTGTGTGTTTTTATTCAGGTACGTTCATGGTTGATGATAAGTTAATTTCTTTTGCTTTATTAGGATGACAATTACCGGTTCTAGGGGGGAAATTCGAGACTCTATTTTTATATTGCGAACCAAACCTACATTGTGTTTTTTATCTACATATAACATAAAACTCACTTAAGTAGAAAATAGTATACACAAATCCTCAGTAGAATATCGTTACATATATATCAATTTGAGTCATATGGTAATATGTTTCAAACACTTCCCTACATGTGCTGTCAGGATCTTTAATGCAGTGATTCGTATACGAATTGATGAATAAACCAATAAAAAGTTAGGCAATCTATCGAACACCTAGCATACATCTAACAATCTCACAAACAATCAATTAAGCAAACACAAACAAACACAACACCGGATTAACGTGGAAATCCAATTAGGAAAAATCATAGCGGCAGAGTCAATGGAGCTTCACTGTAAGAACAATTGGAGTACAATGAACGAAACTGGATATGGCTTGTTCGTACCGAATTGGGGGTTGGATGATTCTCCAACAATGAGATTTTTCTCAAATCTAAAACTCTAGTTTATGGTAGTTAAACCTACATCTCTTTATTTTCTCTCAAGATTTCGACAACATTAGAGTTCTAAGTAACTTAGATATTTATAAGAGATATTTAGGGTAAGCCTAAATGGCTTGAGAATACCTTAAGTACCGTTAATGAAAATTACTCAAGTTCATATTTGGTCAACTGTTTGGGGGAACGGTGAACCGTTCTTCACATTCCAATAAACCTCCAACAGCTACTGTCCACTTGAGTTCAGTCAACCATTGGCCATACGGATGACTTGATCCAACGACCGAATAAGGATCGGATGTTCGAACCTAAAGCTTCAATAAGTTCTTGAGAAGACACTTTCAAATGGACACTAGTAGACTGAATGAGATTCAGTCAACCAATTCTGGGACTCCAAAGGACGGAAAGGGATCCGGTTGACCGTTCCTGATGCTTGTTTTCAAGGGTTTCTAACATGTGCAATAGATATTCTTCTTTGTATCTACGCTCGTGAAGACAATGTCTTTCCGACAGCACGTTAGATTTAGTTTTTAATTCTACCACATCTCTGAAACTTACACACATGTTGGAGATGGTTGATTAAGTTCATATTTGTAGTTTTTTTTTCTTCTTATCAATTTGAGACTATATTTCTAAATTGATATCCTAAGCGTCATGATTTTGGAGCGCGTTTGATCGTAGTTTTATTTTTTATTTGGTATCAAACCCATTTACCTTTATGATCTATAAGAATAAAATATTTCTTATCAAGAAATAGGAAAAAAAAATGATGGTGGGGCGTGGGCTCGAGCACCATGGAAGGAAGGGATGAAAAGTTGAAAGTGGGTGGTGAGTGAGTTGTGTTGGGGTTAGCCTTGTGTTTATGATTAGTAATCATGTTTGTGTCATAGTTGAGAAAAGGAGTGTTAGAGTTGTATTGGTTAATGTATGTCCTACTTATTTTGTACACTGTGGCAAGTGGAGAATCCAGAGTTTTGTCTGAGGTCAATTATACCTTCTCGAAGTCAATACAGACCAAATGTCGACCGATGTCGAACTTTTCAGATCATTGACTTAAGGGTGTAGTCGGTGCATAGAAAGTAGAGGGGAGGTTTTTCTTTGAATTTAGAGGAAAAGTGGAAGAATTCATTCCAAATATAAATTTTGAAGTCATGAAATTTAGTAATAACTTAAGTTGTGATATTTTTAAAGCTTTTCAGTCTACTGATCACTAAGAATACATTTTGGAAATATAACTCCACTATTTTAAATTAATCAATTTGATCTCACCCTTGATCAGAGCCGCATCTAATTTGCACAAAAGGAAGCATATACAATTAAGTTGAACGTCTAAGTCATGATGTAATACATATTACTTTTGTCGATAGAAAGACGTGGATAAGCCAGACGAAAAATGTCAGCAAATGAGGCTTATCGCCTGTGATATGAGATAATAGTAAATTATTGAAATGAAATCACCAAACATCAATGTTTCATTTGTCAATAATTTTTAGAACTACTAGTCCATTTTACGCTTCAAATTTGAGCTCTTGTCAAATATAACCACCAAAATCGCAACAAAAAATTCACTCCACAAAACAAAACTAATTGCAGCACAAATTGAAATCACTCCGCAATTATTTTTGAATGACCTTTCCAAATGGATACCAGTATATATTTTTCAATGAATATAGTTTAAAATAGTGTAGCAACTCAAAACTAATCTTCAAACAAATACCAGTTAGTAATTAAGTAAAACTGACTCAGGTAGTGAAATCTATATAATTAAATCAATCAAAATCAGTAGTTGCACCGATGTAGGGTAGGATGAGCGAAGTGAATTTTCAAATTCAAAACTATGCAAGGAGGTTGCGGCTGTTCAATTGAAGGGAAGGGAAGATTGGACGGTGGTGGTCGGTGCGGGAGAGCCAATCAACGGACAGAAATCATCAGAGATCTGAATATCTGATTATCTTAATATGTCAAGTGGAGCCCACAACCATCAGCTTTTCGAGAACACGTTGCCGCCATAGTTCGAACTTCGCAGGTGCGACTCCTTTTTACGTGAGATGTCGCTGAGAGCACCCTTGACAACCTCGGGTAGTTTATAGGGGTTCAATTTTTTCTCTTAGTCACGTCAGTTTCTATTCACCACGTCAGTTCAAATTAACTCCCCTAAATTTTTCTTAACCACGCCCAAAAATAATTAAAACGTCCTACATTCTCTCACATCCACGTTATTTAGGGATCAATTCTAAATAAAACACAAAAAATTGTCATTTTTTTAAAATATAAACAAATAAAAAAATTCATAAATATTTTTTGAAAAAAATAATATTAAATAATTTTTAAAACATTTTTGAAACACAAAAAATCAAAAACAAACAAAAAATTAACCAATCGGGGGGCCGGTGGCCCCCCGGGCAGTTCCACCCGGGAACCACCCTCCCATTAAGAGAGGACATTGCCCGGGCGCCCGAAAAAGACCACCTGTTAAGGGTGGTCTAAAAATCTCAGTAAGAGCATGTTTAACGGGCTCAGGCTACCCCGGACATCTGCTCTCTCTCTGTTGTCACGTCAGTTTCTCTCTCAAACACCCTACATTCTCTCCCATCAACATCATTTGGATATCAATCTTAAGTAAAATAATTAAAAAAACACAAAAAATATACAAAATCAAAACAAATAAGAAAATATTTTCATTAAAAAAATTGATAAAATTATTTAAAATGAATTTCATCAGACTTTTAACAAAACAAAAAAAATCAACGAAGTGGTTGAACGTGCTCCCACCCAACCCACGTATGCGTCCCGCCCGAGCGCGGGATCGCGAGATCCACCACCCGATCATCCGCTTGGGCGGGAGACATGCGGAGGCGTGACGTGGACGTGGAGACGTGCGGAGGCGTGACGTGGACGTGGCAGTGCAGATTTCTGACGTGGTCGAGCGCTTGACGTGATCTGCCCTCCATTAAATGTGGTCTAAATATATTTAAAAAACGTTTTTAGGAGATGGAGGATAAAAGTTGGTTTTGACACCTTGGTGTTAACGTAAAAATTCGTTTGGACAAATCATAAATGAGAGAGGTCTAATTAGCTTCACTTGGATTGTTATTAACTCGTAAAATGCTCAACATCAGATAATGAAATTCATTGATTCTACGACTTACATTAATATTTGTATAGCATCCTATAAACATTTGTAAGTAAAAGAATTTGACCAAACAATAAGGTACCAAGATATCGATTAGTAGGAAAATCACTCCGCAAGTGTGGAACTGAACTTCCAGAACGAATTTTTGTGATTGATTTTTAGGAAAACTTATTTAAGCTTTGGAAGTCTATTTCCAAGAGTTTTACACTATTATAATTTTGTATTTGAGATGACTTCAACTTCATTAAAGGTAAATCATAGAAATTGAGTTTCAAAAATTCTTTGACTTCCTTCAAACCAATCACAACTTTAGTATAAGCTTCTCCATCTATATATATTTTAACGAATAATCAACATCATATATATTTTTTAGAAACCACTTCTTTGCCATCTCTCTTTGCGCTAAGTTGTTAGTTAAGTTTGCTATTTCGAGGTTGGTGGATAAGGGCAAAGCAATGATGACGGTGGATTTAGGCATACCCTTTACATATACTCCTTACTTGTCACTGCTTCTTAGTGCTCACCAGATATGCTGTTTTTGTAAGGCTCAAGCTTCTTCAAGATATTCTTCTTTTTGTCACGGACGGTAGTAAAATATCAAGGCTTCAGTTCCTAGTTTAAAATCATTTGAAGTTGACTTCAAACCATAACTTGCACTTAATTGGATCCCCTTTGTTTAGATACCACGGCAATCAAACTTTTTATTCACTTTTATATGTAGTATAGTCAACTAATTCACCGAAATATAAATGGAACAAGTTATGTCTTTACTCCCTAATATAAGTTTTTTTTTAATTTGATCTTAATTCACATGTTGTGATTTGATTCTTGGTCCAGACTAATCCAAAACTAGATATCTAACCCTAATTAGTATTCCCGAATATCAGGTGGGTGAAGAGTTTTTGTACGTTCAAAGAGAATTAAGTATGTACGCAGATCAGTTTTTGTTGTGGAGTGGTGGTTGTTTTAGCATGATGATGCATTTTACGTCAAAATAATTTGTGCATTATGTCTTTTTTCCTTTTTGCACTTAATGCGTCGTTTTTACATGGTCTTACGTTTTGTATTAACAATGTGAGAAGCTTTTGGTAGTTAAGGTTATTGATCAGGTGGTTGCACCTAACCTAATATACATAAGAGAGTTATATCTCAATGATAGTATTGAGTGTACTTATTTTCTGAAAGTGTTTATATTATTTATTATTATATAACCATTTCCATGATTCAACCAACTTCATAATTCATTGGGAAGCTGACCTTGGTCTTATGGTCAATAATGTATCAACTATGTCAAGTGCATCTCTTTTCCCTATCATAACAAATGTTGATTGAGAGCATTACCTGTAAGAACCCTAAAACCATTAGGATGCTAATGATGGGATTAGGAGGAGAGAGATGATTAGAGGAGGGGTTGCATGGGGAAGAGGGGAAGCACAGTGGTGTGCGTGGGAAGTTGGAGGAGGTGAGGTGATGGGGTGTAGTGTAGGGGCTGGTTACTGTGCACTCGAGTTTGGGTTGGTTTAAGAACGAAATTCTCTCTCTCTCTCACTTGCTCACTCTCTCATTTCCTTTTCTTTTCTTTCCGGCGATCAGAGGAGGAAGGAGGCTCGGAGGCTCCGGCGTGAGGAGGTCGTCGCGAGGAGGAGGTCGTGCGTGAGGTGCGGACCGGAGGCGTGTCGTGAAGCTCCGGTGTTCTTCGCCGTTCTTCGCACGTTTGAGGTATGCCGCTCTCTAGTGTGGTTTTATTGTTAACCCTCATGAGAGGGTTGTGTTGGTCGGTCGGAGGAGGTCGGAGGCCTCTCCGACGTCGCGTTTGGGCGAAGAAACCTCGGCTGGCGCGAGGTTGAAGACGACCGAACGGTCGACCGGCCTTCGTGCGGTCGACCGATTGCATGTGTGTTTGGTATGCCTGTTGCGTTTCGGTCGACCGACTCCTTGTGTTCGGTCGACCGGAACTTAATTTTATTGGTTTATATTGCATGTTGTTCGGACGTAGACTTGTATTCGGTCGACCGTTATATGACGTAGAAATGTAGGTTGACCCTAACTGTTATCGGTCGACCGAGACCCCTGAGTCGGTCGACCGATGGATTAAAATGTTGTAAAAGAGGTACTATTAGTTTTCGGTCGACCGGGACCTAAGTCGGTCGACCGATAGATTGGATTTCAATGTTGACCAGACTCCGGATTTTGACCTCGTTCGGTCGACCGGTTTTAGACCTTCGGTAGACCGTTGGGGGATTGTGTTTTGAGCGCAGCGGTAGACCGTGTTATGCGAACGGTCGACCGATTCCTTTCTGGAAATGGTCGACCGAATCACCTCTTCCGGTCGACCGTTTGGGCCCAGGACAGAATTCCTGGATCCTTTTTTGAATGTCAACTCTGTCCACGGAAACTCGTTTCCTCGCCTTGTGCGTGAGCAGGGAGGTGACGGTAGGCGCGTTCCGCGTGCCTGCCCAGGGACCGCCGTTGGGAAGAGTGTGGGTGTTCGGGACGCGTCACTTCCATGTATGGAGCGTGACTAATGTGATGGATTGATTGGACTCATTGTAGTATAGCAGGCCTGAGGTATCACGGATCCCAATGTTGATGTTTGTGCGGGCACGCAACTGGCGTTGGGTGAGGTGACTACCGGCCTTCGGGCTACGGAGGTCGCTGCCCTGCTTTTATAGCGGCGCGGTTGGTGTTTGCGGCTCGTGGAGCCTGATGACCTGGCAGACTTCGGTCTGGACCCGTCTGATGTTGTGCCGGACGTTGTGATGGACCACCGATGTTGTGCTGGTGATGCCGCCGAGATTGTGCCGGCGATGATGATTGTTGGGCCGAGGTTGTTCCGGCTATGTTGATTCCTCAACTGGGCACCTACCGAGATGATGTTGTTATACCTTCCGGGCGACGGCCCCGTTGGTCCCTGTGGCTCCGACCACTGAGATTTGCAGATCTGTATTCTATCGGCGCGCAGGCGTGACAGAGGCTCCCTGTCGAACCCTTGTGTAGTGTAGCTGCGTGTGGGGGGTGCGATGTCGCGTGCTGTAAGGCTGCATGTGCCTGCAGTAGGTCTCCTCGGGAGACTCGATGTTGACTGTCGGACTGATGTCCTGTTTTACCCTTCGGGGGAACTGTTTTCCATTCTGTCAATGCCATGACATGGTACTAGTATGATAGGTTCACTTGTGTAATGCATGCATATAGGTGAGTTGGCATACGGTGCTTCCTTCTGGAAACTCAGGCATTGTTGTTATATGTTTTCAGGACCGCCGTAGGTCCAGTTGGGTGGTGATCGGCGGGCACGCGCATTTGGAGTTGGATCCTCTTCTCGGACCGCTGAGGTCGACGTGATTACATTTTATCTTCTTTTGTCGTTTTGTTGTAATCATGTATCGTTTTGACAAACTCTGATGTAATTTTGGTGCACCGCTATTTGTTTATGAGAAGTAACAGTCCCGTCTTTGATTATTGAGTTTCTTCGTCTTGATTATAAATTTTTAAATTTCCGCTGTTTCGGGATGTTACATTACCATTATTTCGATTTCAGCCAAAACCTTAACATAGATGTTCATCATTGTTAGACTTGCTTTGGATAATATAGAATTTCTATCCATTTTGAACTTTGGATAATATATACTAGGTAACGAAATTATGTTTTCTTTGGAAGAAAAAATTCAAATTTAGTAAATATAATATAAGAAGCCATAATTGGTTCAACTTAGCGAGGTAAGGTGTGATTTGTATCAAGAAAGTGAGGGAAAATACAAAACTTCAATTCCTCCAACTTTAGTTCCAATTAGGATTTCTAGTTCTCGTGACTTCAATTCTAGTGATTGGTATGAAAACATTTTTTTGATAAATGACAAATAATAATACATTTTTTGGCATTTATCGGAAAACGTTTTTAGATATATAAAATACAAGGATCTTGATTTCCTTTAATTGGTTTATGAGTGGAAGTACGTAGGACTGCAGTAGAACTCATGTCTAATATAATTTTTGAAAGTCATAAAATTTTGTTCTATAATTTTAATTTTTTTCTGCAAATCAATCGCTCAATATTAACCTCAGAAGTTTAATTCTTATCACTTCTGTATGTTTTCTGCAACCCAATTACACTTCAACTAGTCAATTTAGCTGGAACTAGAGAGCGCTCAGTTAGCATGTGAGTGTTGGAGCAACCAGGATCGTTAAGCAGCCAACCTTGCTTCATAAACATGTCGCCAACTTTTCATTCCGTAAAGGAAATTGTGATAGTTTTATTTAAAAAAAACAAAATGTAGAAAAAACTCAATTTGAAAGAACTCATATATACGGGTCCCGTATATGATCTGTAATACTGAATTATTATTTTTGAACATGTGAGCAATCATCGATCTTGCCTTTATTTGTCGAGGTGTCGTGTGGGCGTCAAACGTGATCCTATCTTCTAGATCACTAGGGGAAAAGTCGATGATAAAGACACTGCACTTTCGAAGCAAAAAGGTTGGGAATGGAAGTGTAGAAAAGCATGCAAGCATGAGTTGGTGAATTAATATGGGTGGACGCAACCTTCTTATGCGTTGTGAATTGTTATGTGATGGCCAACATGCATGTGTGCTCTTCGAATTTAACTCCATTAATTGCATCAAGATCGGGTTGGATTTGGAGGCAGCTATATATAATGGGAACAAATAACTAGTGTCTAGTGGATGTTGCTTCGATCTACATACATGTATTGGTAGTTCTTGTGAATTGGAATAGAGACGACTTTATTTTACTTTCATGTATATCCAAAAAAATATATTAGAAGTTTAGTGCGCTCAATGTTACATTTTGGAATAACTAGTAGTCTAGCAGATTGAACTGTACCGTCGTGTTTGTGCTTTTGTATGTGAATGCATGCATGGGAGTTCCGGCCGTTTGTTAAGATGTGCTTAATCATACGAGTTGATCGAGGTGATACTGGAGAAAAACTTCATGTTAGTTATTCGAATTTCGTAATTAAGATTGTATTTAAGGGTGAAGAAATTAAGAAACTGTATGGTTCGGATAGCTTTCTATGTCTTCCAAATTCCAATCCATGACAAACAACTCGAAAAAAAGAAGAAATAATGGAATTATTCTCTTTAGCTTATAGTTAGCTTTAAAGTAACCACTGAATTCTCACTGAGATGAAAGGTATGCCATATATTAATTAGCCAGACAACACACACTGATTGATGAGTTTTGCATTTAAAATGGTTTGATGTTATGATTTCAACTCATTCACTAATTCTTTCCTGATCAACTAGCACCATTTGAAGTTTTGAAAAGTTCGTAGATCCATGCAATGAGGAATTATAAACGACAATAAAAGCCACATCTTAGATCTTTGGGTATATCATTTGAAAAAAAATTCTGAAAACAACAATACAACCTGGATGATAGAAAGGTCCGAGAGAGAAGTACCAGTTTCAGTAGGCCCAACAAATGAAGCTTAGCGCGATAAGTATCCAACTAAAATTGAGCCCACGAGTTTCAGCCCAAATAATTCGAGAATCATAATTTGGGCGTCAAATACTCCACATGGGCCTGCGGTTATTGCATTATAAGGCAGACTCCGCCCCAATATGAATTTCGTTCTCCAACAAAAGAGAGAGAATGCGAGTAGGGGTGAGTTTTGGTCCGGGACCGGACCGAATCGGACCGAAGATCAAATTTTCGGTATCCCCCGGACCGAAGACCGGACTAAATCGAAATTTACTCACCCCTAAATGCGAGTTCGACCGAAAGTGGTTCAGAGATGTACCAAGTAGGTATATATTTTGTTCTTGTTTAGTACATGATCCACTTAATTAATAAAATGCGAACAAAATATAAAATTTGATGACGATAGAGTTCTATACCATTAATTGTCACATCCCATTCGTACTTGTATCTTATACTTGTCATCAATTTCAAGATTTTTCATAAATACCCTAAAATTAACTAAGTTGGAAAAATCATTGTCTTAAAATAGTCTAGACCAGGAATCAATTTGCAGTAGTCTTTTCTAATGTTTGAGATTTAAAATAAAGTAGGAGTAAATAGTATAAATATAAAAAAATCTAAATCCGAAATATTAATATCCTCCCTAGGAGCAAATCCATTACTCTTAATTTTTTAACATCAATTTACTATTTTTAATAGCTTAAATTTTAAATGAAGAATCCAAACTGTAGATTTTGATCTATAACTCATATTATCTATGTGTGTTGAAAATCAAAAAAATGAAAGTAATTTAGTATAATGTTAAAAGATGGAAAATGAACATATTACATTTGAAAAAAAACACGATCTCTTGATCTAGTATCAAATAACTCTCAAAATTTATGATTTCGAGTACACGTAGAGTATATGTCTTAAATCAAAATCTGAGGTTTGAAATATGTTTAAAATACGGTTTAAAATATAAAATATAAAATATGAGTCAGGATAAATTGACGTTAACCAAAATTAAACATGGTTTGTACAACACCTGTACATTATAAAACCTAAGGAAAGAAAAAACAGTAAAACAAACCCCATAGAGGGGGCAAAAAAAGTTAGTGCGGAAGGAGAGAGAGAGAGGGATGGATGTTGTCTCGTCACTGCAGGAGAGAAGAAACAAAAACCCGACGAGAAGTCCCAGAAAGGGGGATGAAATCGACGAGGACTTCTCTGATCTCTAACTTCGCATCTGCTTTCTTCAGGTAGTCTCTCCCCTTCCGCGTTTCCCCTGCCGGAATCGATGGCCACGTCTAGGTCTTGGGCGATCGTGTCGGTCTAGATTACGTGAGGTTTTCCTCTATTTTCGACTTGTTTCCCCTTTTTTAACCCCTTATTGAGTGTTTTAGGTTGCGTAGTTGGTTCGTGTTTGTGATACTGTCGGATTAGGGAGGAGAGGTTGAGTTTGTGAGAGGAATAGGAATATTAGATGGCAACTTAACTGCCTTTTTAGTTGTCTATTTGCATTTATTGCTAGTTTAAGCTATAAATTTACTGGGAATGTGGATATGATGTGTTGTTCTGGTAAGGGAATGGATACTAGAATGGTTTATGACATGATAGGATAGTAGAAACTAAGGACACGAAAATGCATAACACAGGGATCTCATTGTATTGGAATCTTGAGACTCACAACAGCGGCAAAATGGGGTCGTCATAAGAGTGTATTTACTTAAGCACCAATGTAAGCTTGGCTACTACCAGTATTGGTGTAATACTTGGCCTTCTTGTTTGAATTTCAGAATCTTGTAGCGGATCGGAGTTTTGTATGAAATATGCTAAGAATGATGGGAATTTCAAACATTTTGACGTCTTGTGTGCATGGCTGTTCCGAGTTCCGACAATGTGCTGTTGCGAGGAGGTGATGGGATTGGTGTTTGATGGAGACAACTTCTTACAAGACGGGAGAAAGGATACCAAAATAGATACAAGTTCAATTACTTTCAGTAATTCAGTTGGAGAATAGAATGTGATTTAAGAACATTAACAAGCAGACATCATGACCTCCGAAAACTTGTCTTAACTCTTAATTATTAGTTCTAGTTTCTGTTGAGAGTTCTAACTTCTTACACAATCATCTTGCTAGGTCATGCACCTTTAAGAAGAATGTTTAGTGAATATTTTAACAATACCTGATTTGATCTTTGGAAATCGTCACTAGAAAATTCAGAATAGATCAATTGAGTTTACTTTTTGTGATTTTAAGTTGCCCATGTGAGCAAACCTATGAAGGAGAACATATTTCATAAACATTTTTTCCACTACAATATTGTTTTATTTATTTCCAGTTGTAATGATCTAAAAAATCTGCTATAGTCTTAAATATCTTCTTTCACATTTCTATGTTTCAAAAGTGTGGGTATCTGCAGTGGGTTTGGTAAGTGGATAAAGATGGTTGATGGGGATATATCGTTTTCAAATACTTTTCTCATATCAATTATTATGTCGACTTATAAGTTTGGCTTGGTCTCAATACGCTCATTTGTAGAAAAAGTGCTTCTGCTTTACCTGATTATTTCAATTGAAGATCCAAAACCACCTAAGTTGTATATCTGATTATGACAAGTTTGACATAGTGACTTCGACATGGATGGGAGTGTACACAGAGAAATTGGAAGGCATAAAGCTAATCATCATAAAGCAGACAATTCTCAGGTACATAGCAGTGACTTCCCTAGTTCCTTCGATGAAATATTGTAGTTATATTTGTGAAAAAGGTTGGTTAAACACTAGTAGTGCATTTGTAAAGTTAATTAGTGATGTTATGTTTTTCATGTTGATTGTGTTGAGTTTTATGCAGTATACATGAATAAAAAATTGTAATTGAGAATCAAATGAAAAATATATATTTGTGGATGACCTTGTGCTTCCGAAATTGTAACAACAAATGAAGCTTCTCAAAAGCAAAAAAAGCACCACTTCATTGCTCACATTTAAGCGATGGTATCGTTGGCATTACCACTGATGTGGGATCTTTTATTTGACGTTATTTGCATCCTTTTGTCCTATTTATCTTGTTAAATTATAAAAGATCATGCTCTGATGAATTTCTAGTGCTTACGCTTTTTTTATTTATGTCAGTGGATGGTGCCTCAACAGCTCAAGTTTATGTCTATAAGTACTTGCCACCGCTTCAACGCGGCCGTGCACTTGTGGTATAAATAAAAATCTCAACACTCATCACAAGGAGGAGTTATATATGTTCGATTTGTCGACGATAATTCTTATATTAGAATATCGTACAAACGGTTAGTTTAACCTCATAACCTAGGAGGTGATTTGTGTATATGCATGTTAGTTGGACGATTATTCTTTTGGTATCAATATCGTCATGTCTTGGTCAGTTTAGCCTCATAACCCGGAGGAATTTTGTATGTGTTTGGATGCTTCAACTTTATGATGAAGACAACCTGATATTAGTGAATTTAACCTCATCATAAGGATGAGTTATCTATAATTGGTTTATCAACGATAATTCTGATATTAGAATATCGTACAAGCGGTTAGTTTAGCCTCGTAACCTAGGAGGTTTTGTATATGTGTTTTTGTTATATTATCGATGATTCTTATATTTAAATATCATCAAATAGTTAGTTTAATCTCATAACTGGGAGAATATTTTATGTATATAATTTGTTAAATATATTGGACAGTTTAGCCTCGTGACCCGGAGGGTTTTGTATGTGTTTGTTTTGTTATATTTATTTGATTTGTTAAATGAAGACTCCATCGCCATTAAGGGAGAGGGAACCCAAGGTCATGCTTGGCGTGCATCCTCACTTACGACTAAGGTAGTCCATATTTTAGTTTTTTTTATCACTTCAACGATAAGAGAGAGGGAACCCAAGATCCAGCTTGGCGTGCATCCTATCTTATTATTAGAGTAGTCACTATTTATATTTTAATTTGTTTTCGTATTTTAAGGTTGCTTGACATATGTTACAACTTTGAAGATTTATTTTGCAATTTATCCACGTTTAGGGGAGGATTTGTGATTTTGTCTATTTAGGTTTTTTTTAATATTTTATTCAATGTATTGGCTGGTTCAGCATTTTTTAGAACACAATCACCATATTCGTCCAAATTCATTGGCGTAAGGATTGATATGCAAATTCACCTTCCACTCTTTAATCAACCAAACATATAAATATTGGCTTTAGAAAAGATTGTTTTCATGCATGCACGTAGAGTGTGTTGATTTATGATTTGAGGATGTACATTCATTTACACAAATATAATTGACATGAAGTTTCCGATTAATTTGTATTATTTCCGAGTCAACGTAGTATTTGTCTTACGAGATTGAACCAACCTAGGTGGAAAGGGTTCGAATTGTATGTTCAAATCCTCCTTTATTTGTATGAGGCAGTTGATTGAGACAATATGCGTGTCGAGTGAAACAGTTATAACTTGTCAGTGTTTTTGTTATTGTCACTGGAATAAATTCTAATTGATTCCTTATACTTTCAGAATGATCCGCAAAAAACTTAGTTAACTTTGCAATACAAATGTAACACCACCACATAATGCGGTAAAGTATACATGCAAATCAAATCAAGTGTCAGATGAACAAATTTAAAGTATACCAGAAAGTAAATGTAACACCACCTCATAACAAGGATAAATTAATGTACCGAGATTATAACAAGGATAAATGTAACCACATATAATACAAATATTCAATTTATTTGTTTGTCATATGTACATTCAATTTATTTAATGTATGTACATTCAATTTATTTAAAATATGTACATTCAATTCATACTAGCTCGAATTGAATGTATGTACATTCAATTTATTTAATTGGTTATGATGTAACTTACAATTTATCCTTGAAGAACAAGGATAAATTGACAATTATTCAATACACATATAATACAAATATGTCCTTTGAAAGACATCTAAATATAACTGTTTCACTCGACACGCATATTGTCTCAATCAACTGCCTCATACAAATAAAGGAGGATTTGAACATACAATTCGAACCCTTTCCACCTAGGTTGGTTCAATCTCGTAAGACAAATACTACGTTGACTCGGAAATAATACAAATTAATCGGAAACTTCATGTCAATTATATTTGCGTGAATGAATGTACATCCTCAAACACTTTGTTTTGTGCAATAACAAAAACACTGACAAGTTAAAATTGGTCAATGAACAAACTTTAGTTGATCCAGTGCTTGATTTCAAATTATACGTATGGATATTCCCTGTTAATTCCGGATTCAGATGAAAGTCTACCCTTTTTATTCCTTTTTGTGCATGATTACGATGCAACCGAACTTTGGTGCCAATTATTTTATTGCACCTGATAATTATTGGTTCTATTTCTTCAAATCAATCTTGACGACATTGTCCATATTGATTTCAACTATATACTCAAAAATTAAAATTTTAATTTCTAAGACAAATTCGGCAGCCTTCCGGCGTTCCTTTTTATTTGTCAAATTATAATCGATCAAACCGGGTTCGATTCCTCAAAAGGAAGAGGCCGGGATGACGTATTTTTCCCAAGCTAAACGGGCACGATTCCCCAAGGGAGGTGGCCGTTTAGCCAAACGGGCGACCGTCCGGGTTCGATTCCTTAAAAGGAGGATGCCAGAACGGTCGTTAAATACACGGATGGGTACGGATCCCCAAGGGAGTAGCCACTCGTGCACATTTTTATTAAAATTATCATTGCTATTATTATTTCGACGAAGCGATCGTCGGCGCTAATGTTGCACTTGCCGGAGTTGTTGGTGTCGTTGTCGGAATCGCTGCGGTGTCTCACCTTCTCCTTCTCTTCTTCCCTCTCTTTTTTCCTCTCTTTTTTTCACGTTTTTTTTGCTGCTTATTTTTGTATGCAAAAAAAAGCTCTCCTCTTTTTCTTTCTTCCTGGTAACGTATGTGTTTCCCCTCCCTTTTTCAGAGATCTTCTTCTCAAGGGAACTAAAGAGGGGTTAGTAATTGGATTCTAAACTCTATTGGAGATTGAGAGGCTAGCTCTTCTCTCTCCAATCTCGTCTAGAGTTTGGTGAATACTCGGAGGCAATCCACCGGGCGATTCGAGCAGCAACGCGACTCCGGATCTTCAAGAGGTTTTATAGAACCTCTAGGTATGATCCTCTTTACAATTGTTTGTTCTAATGCATGTTAAATAATCAGGACAAACAAATGCATGTCTATATGAAAATCGAAGAAAATATGAATGTTTCGATCCTATATGTTTATAAAATTTCGAAAATATATACATACTATAGGGCACGAAATCCAACATCCTCACCATCCATCTGACCATCTGCCTCACCAACGTCTTTCTCATCACTATCTGCATGGTTAACCCGTCTTTCTTGAGACTATAACTGAACTACGTATGCTTCATAATTACTAATATCAATTGGTACGCACTCATATGGTTCAAGAAAAGACTGAGGAACTGCCGACGATGGACATACTTCATATTGGCTACAAGTCTGTGTCATTGCTTGATAATCCCCAGTCAACTGACTTTGGTGCATGATTGACATCACTTCATGCTTACATTTGTATCTTATATCCATTATCTTTCACCTAAACAATGCTACGTAACGAGCCTTATGTTTGAATTTCAGAAATAAAGAGGTTTGACGAGAAGAGGCGTGAAATGACCTAAAAGAAGGAAAATGACTGAGTTGAGAGACTCGAGGACTAAGATACAAGATCGAATGACCTGAATGCAAGATAAAAGGACCAATGAGCAAACAAGAATACTTCACACCATCATGAGGAGTATTTTGGCAATTCTATTCAGGTCGGAGCTCCAGCAAACAAGGTAGATGCATCAAAGACAAACAAAGTCATCCAGAAAAGCCCAGAAGAAAATCCAAAGCGATCCGAACATTGTAGACCGCTAATTGGCGGTCTCTTTTGGTCCGGATCCGTTAAGATTTATGTGGGGCATGTATTAGAGTGTGTTTAGTCTATTTTTGGTATTTGTTTAGTCTCATACCGGGGGATTGTCCCGGATTACCTTTTCTATGACTATAAATAGAAATCTTCACATTCTATTGTAATCACTTATTGCTTGGTGACATTCTCTCTACTTGGAGTAAACTTTTAAGTAAAACTCAAGGTGGAGAAGAGTGCTACCTTCAATGTGAGTCATTTTAATAAAATAATTGTTCTTAGTTTCTTTTAATATTGTCTTTTAATTCTTGCATGCTTCTTTAGTTTTACTTTCTTTTACTTTTAGCTTATTTAATATTTCTTGCTTGCTTAGTTTAATTTCATTTCAGTACAATGTTTCATTTTGTTAATGTAGTTAGTGTAATGATTAGTAAGTAGTTTCATCCTCATTTGGGGTAGAGAAATATGTGATATGATCATGTGGTGTATTAGGTGTGTGTTATCTTAATCCCTTGAGCCTTATATGATTTGCATAACCATCTAATGAGATTTCACTCTTGTCTTTGATATGCTAATGCTCTTGAATGAAGCTTAGCTTATGCTTAGATTAGTGGACCTATTTTATGGGGAATGATAAGGTAAGGATATTGATGGAATTGAGAAGGAAACATGACTTGTAGTGTATGTGCTCTTGTTGCCCTTACCTTTATTAATGTCTTGTATGTTTTAATGATTGGGTAAATCTTATTTCATGTAGAGGCATAATGGGGTTTGGTCTTTATACTTGAGTTCATCTAGCTTCATTCCAATTATTGTCTTGTATGTTTTAATGATATGATCTTATTTTATTTCATGTGGAGGCAAAGTTGGACGTAGTTTTATGATTTTCATGCACTACATATTGTGAGGAGCTTAATTGAACACACATATACACATATCTTTGTATTCACACTCTTTTCTCTACCCCCTTTGGGGTTTAGTTTTATTGCTTATTTTCCATATCCTTTTTGCATTGTAGTGTAGTTTGACCATAACTCCTTTCTCTCCTTTCTTTCCCACTCGTCTTCGCACAAACTAAAGTCGACACACCTCCCTGTGGATCGACCCGTATTTGTCACCGCTTTAACGCGGCTGTGCACTTGCGATTAATTAAAACATATCAATCAGTGCACAATTGTATAATGTTTGGGTTGTTTCTGTACAAACAATACAACCATATTCAAGATGTTAAATAATGATAGCATCGTTCCGTGCTCTGATCATCAAATACATCAACGTAAGTATACTTTTGACAAGGTGGCCACTTGTAGGTTAACGTCAGACCAAACTCTTCTTCTCGAAAACCACAAACTCGACAAACTATTTTACAAAGATCATCATATTGCATTTCAGTATTAACATTCATCATTCATCTGTAATCTCCTTCATATTCTGGAATGTCATCTACGAAAGTAATAATTCCATCGACAAAAACTATAATTAATCATGTACCTGAGCTCATTACTTTGGGTGTACAAAATCTACATTTCAAAGTAACAATTATACATTGACTATACGTGCATTACATTTCATATCGCAAAAAAACCAAAAAAAAGTAAAACCAACCCGAGCTTTGCTTGAGGCCCGGTAGAGGGAGTAATGGGGAGTGAAGAGTAATTTGGAGTTGGGAGGAGGAAGATGGTGGCTGACTGTCCCATTTATGCCCTAGGTAAAAACGACATCTCGGATGTCATTTTCCACTTCAAGTAAAAATGACATCAGTACTGTCGTTTTTGTAAGGAATAAAAACGGCATTAGTAGTGCCATTTTTTCTTAATAAAAACGACGGTACAATTGTCGTTTTCAATGATCATAGTTTGTCAAATAAGTTTTGTTGTGTTATATTCTTTCTTTGTTTTTAAACCATTATTTCAAAAAAAACTTCAAATTTTCATTTCAGCTAATTTGAGACTAAAAATATACCAACTTAACTAACACCAATCGACTACGTGAACCATCTTTAACAGTAACACCCACCAATCTTTATATATCCACCAAGGAAAGTGATGGAAAAGAAAAGAATAATCTTAAAAAGAGTGTCCACACTAAATTTTCTCACCTCGACCCTTAGATACTCTCTTCAGCGAGCGACCTCCAGCGACCGAAACCCAGGTCACCTCCTTTCTGGCAAAATCTTTAGCGACCCCTCTCCTCTTGTTAGATTTCTTCTTCTTCTTAATTACTTATTTCTTTGCTTTCATCTTTGGATTTATGTTGAATTGGTGTAGCTGTTTTCTTTTCTTTTTTCCATAATGAGTTGTTTATGTGTAGTGTAGAACAATGTGGTAAGACTATCCTTGATTCACAACTCTCCATACTACTCCGCGATTATACCTGTGCATTGTATCATGCAACTTATATGCAGTCAAGCGTTGGATGGTTCTGGAATGTGGGGTATTTTTAATTCTACTCTCATAGTTGTGTTTGTGTAATCCACCTCTACACATTTTGTGAAATCAGGAAAAGAAAAAAGAAATTTCACTTTGTTTTTGGTCTTTCGTGTTTCATTTTAGGTAGATTGTTTCGGCTTGTATCATTTTGATTTATTGCTCTATCACATAAAATATTTGATTTTTATTATCATCTTGGTCTTCCCACTTGGCTTTTGTCTCTCTCTTGCCATCGGTTGTCTTCTCGTTTAATTTTGGAATTTCACCAACTAAAATATGAGATAGTTTCTCAAACATCAACACGATATTGAGCTTGAGTTACCAGCTTATGAATTTTGAGTTATCATTTGCCAAATGATGTTTTCAATCATAGATCACACAATAGGTTGAATATTCGACATTTCTACAAAATAAATTATATGGGATTAATGTCAATTTATGTTTTTAAAAATCAATACCGCAAATAATTTTTTCCCATAAATGCAGCAATTCAAGATCCTATCAATTATAATATAAACTAGCTAAGGGCTATAAGATATATTATAAAATCAAGGTAAGAAAATATTTTTCTAATCATAACTATTTCGAAATATCGCAACATTTGCATTTTCAAACTCTTATGACTCTTGTCGTTTTAATTAAGGGGAATTTGACCGATCCTCGTAAGAAAAACTCTTTTTCTCAAAACTGAGCTAGAGCTCCGGGTCTTGTTAAGAAAACTTATTTCATTTGATACGAGATACGTTTATCCATTGTATTCACAAACAAATATAGTCGGTGTCCACTAAGGTTGAATCACACCTTGTACATCTATTTATGGCACAACAACAGACAACCTTATATCTCCCATTATTCCCAAAGATGGAGGAAGTTATCTCCTACTAAGGGTGAACAGAATATCCCTCGATCGATGACTGCTAGTGGATGAAATAAGAAAGAAAAATACTCTTGATTTTTGGTTGGACAATTTAAACATTTATGTGTGATTTTAGAATTTAGGTGATCATGCATATTTATCATCTATACACATCCTAACATTCATTCATACAATCACATACATGTCAAGCACACAAACATAAATATATCCATTCACACACACATTGTGTGAGTTTATATGTTCCCGTGTCCTTGATCCTTGTACTTCTTCAGCGTCTTTCTCTTGCACCATGGATGTTGATATTGCAAAAATATAAACATGCATCTCTCAATTTTGAAAATTGTCTAGTCCAAGTCCTATGTAAAAATCATCTCCTATACATGCATATACATAGAAATAGAAATTTGGCTTTCACATATACATAAGCCTCTATGATTGAATAATAATAACATACACATTCATTCATTCACACACAACTTCATCGGAACATACAAACTCACATATCTCTGCATTAAAAAGTCGAGCAACGCATGTACATATACTATAAATTACTCGATTTAGTTTATCATACATCTCTAAATCAAACAATTCTAAAATCATTTGAAATCGATTAAAAATGATTTTATGCATCCATAGTTCAAAACACAAAACATTTAAACCGATGTTTATCCAATTTCCAAAAATATTTTTTTAAAGAAAGATAAACATATGCCTTTTTCGTTTTGTCGATTCCTTATAAAATAATCATTTAATTAAAAAAAATTATATATTAGACATAAGTCTAAATTTTAATTCTAACATTCACATGATGTGTTTTAAAACATTTAAAACTATCAAAAGAATCAATTAGAATTAAATCAACAAAACAATCGGAAAACTCGAAAAAGACATACAACATGAATTGTTTCGATTGTAGATGGTAAACTAAAATTAATTATATAGTCTAATCATTGAAAATATGAACTAAATGTTATGATACCACTGTAGGATTTTGTGTCCCTATATATGTATATATTTTAAAATTTTAATACAACTTAAAAGATCGATTTCATATTTTCATTGATTTTACGTACATGTATTTGTTTATTCTAATATCATGCATTCCTACACATATTAAAATAAACAAAGGATAAAGGATCATATCCAAAGGTTCTCTAAAACCTTTTAGAAGATCCGGAGCTCCGTTGCTCGTCGAATCGCCCGCCGATTCGCCTCCAATTGTTCACCAAACTCTAAACAAGATTAGAGAGAAATGAGCTAGTCAATCAATCTCTAATTATGCTTAGAATCTAGCTAATAACCCTTTTTTAAGCTTCTGAGATTTCTATCTCCAAAACTTAAAATTATTAAGAGATTTTCGTGGTGATTAAGGGAGAAATTAATGAGAGAAAAAAAATTCACATTAACATAAACAAATAGGATGAGGGGTGTTTTTATAGGCTCCAAAAATATCATTATCCAGAAATATTCTTCAGTCATTATCTCTTGCTTATTCTCTCCTAAAATTAATCTCAAATTGCCACATAAGCATCTTAAAAAACGTTTGATGAAATCTGGAATTAATTTAACCCATGATCTAATTATTCTCTTAATAATTCAGGCAAAAATCGCATTGTTCGGTTGACCGAGAATTCTTCTCGGTTAACCGAACCATTCGGTTTAACACATGTTCAATGGACTGTGAGATAGACGGTTGACCGCATATGCATGAGAAAAATTCTCTAGAAAAATTCAGACGATCCGCGTCTTGCTCTGGTCAACCGTTGACTCACCAAAATTTCTCCTGGCGGACATTCATTGGACGACCGTGTCACCTTCGGTCTACCAAAAATATCCCAAGAAATTTTCTCTCGGTTGACCTTTCACGCTCGGTTGACCGAACACAATTGTCCAGATACTCCAGACAATTTCGGTCAACCAATTGTTTTTACTCATTCCCCGTTCGGTTGACCGTTCCGAAGACACCTCAGTCAACCGAACCCTAAACGGTTCGCCGTGTTTGACCCCGATTTTGCATTTGTCATATTTTGGATTTATTTCCAACAAAATTTGATATTTTGGGGGTTTTAGCAAATTCATATCTTGTGTAATATATTATCCTATGTAATATTAAAATTATTACACCTGATAATATACACACCTCATATGAATTTATTATGATTCTAATTGTGTATGTAACTTAAATCAAGTTACATCGTGCACATTATAATTTTGTTTTATCAAGGGGTCTACTAATATCGTCACTCAATTAAGAGGGGCAACGATAATTGTTTGACTAGTTAATTATCTTTTCTAGCATAAGTCATGTTCAACCAACTACTGTCTTCATCACTATACTTATTGATAGTTTTTGACAATAATCAAATTAAGCACTTCTTGAGTGAAAAGATATAAGTCTCATATCTTAGGATCCAAGACACATTAAAACATTAATGACACGAAACACAATTCCATAATGTTTATTTGTTAGGTCTATTCAATATATAAAAGTAATTGTTTCCGCTTTTATATACTCGTGTCGTCAATTATTTGTATAGCTACAACAATCGATGACCAACACGACAATCTTATCTCGGTGATTAATGTTCCATATTATTTATCATGATTGTGAATAACTTTTGATTTATGTAAAAATTATCTTTTAGAGCTCTACGATTAAGGACCAAACGTTTCTTCATTAACACTTCCAAAAGACGAATATCATAATCAATGAACAAAATGTTTGCACATCCAATTCATAATAATTGACATATAAAAGTAAAAAAATTAGAACACATTCCTTTCAATATTAACTACATTTTTAATTTTAAATGGCGTATATTGCAAAATTACTAATGGAATTAGATGACATTTGTGATGGAATGGATCCCACTAACGACGCATGCGCATACTAGCAAATAAAAAAATGTAGATACACTGAAAGAGCTAAAGTACGGAATGCAATAGTCGAAAATAAGATGTAAATATTCAATTACGTTTGAGGGGCACCCGAGCAAATAACCATTCTTTTGGGGGTAAATTTCACTTTGCACCCCTCAATTCTTGATGTCGTCAATTTCCCCCTTCAAATCTAAAAATTCATTAAAGATGCCCCCTCATGTTACTTTGCCGTCAAAATTACCTGTTAGTCACATAAAAGACTAATTTAACCCTTATCTTTCACCAAAATTGAACTCACTCGTTCACCACTACCTTCCTCCCCAAACCCAACTCACTCTCCTTCACCCCACCTTCCTCCTTTGCTTCACTCGCCTTCCCCTGCTCTCGTCCCCAGGTTGGAGGAGTTGAGATGCCGCCAGCCAAAGGACTCGTGAGGCAAAACAAAATAAAAGATGGAAAAATTAAAGGAGAGGAAATGTGAAGAAGAAAGGTGGGTCGCATGACCTTGTGGGTTGCCTGGAGAGGAAAAGGAATTTGAGAAAAAACAATTAAGAATATTGAGAACGGACGACTGCGATTTGAAACTAAACACGAATTTCACCATTCAATTACGTTTGCGGGGGGAGGGGTGGAAGGTGGGGTAAAGGAGAGTGAGTTGGGTTTGGGGAGAAGGTAGTGGTGAAGGAGTGAATTGGATTTTGGTGAAATATGGGGGGGGGGACGCCCACGATTTTGGGTTTTTTTTTTTAATTTTTTTTAAAATACTTTAAATATGTTTAAAAATCTTTTTTGTAACATATATTTTTTGGTTTGTTTTGTTTTATCCATGTTAGAGTGTAGAAGTAAAAAAAATGACATGGAGGAAAGCATAATGTTGAGAAATGAGATAGAAATGACAGAGAATACGATTTTAGGAGGTTGGGGGCACCATAGTGGATGCCCCTACGAGATCTTGTAACTTACGCTAGTACCAGCATAAGTATGGGATTCATTTTTTCAATAAAAAATTTGGAAATTTTGTTGGGTATTTTTGTTCTTTAACCACTTAGAATCTTTCTTTTGTCCGGACATTGTTTTTCTCATTTGCTATTGACTTTTAGTTGCAAAAAGGGTCGAAAACAATTGTCAGAAAATTGTTGCAAAAGGGTTAAAACAACACTTCGCGTGAACTAGAATAAGCAGTCGATCAAGATCATATGTTGCAATTTGCAAACGGTTAAAAGATTGTTTTTTGTCTTCTCTTTTATCACTAACATAGAAAAATTCTTGGCTTTCCTCCATGCCTGTTCCTTTCTTAATTTAATAGACACATGCACAAGCTTAAAAAATAAGAGTAAAAGGGCATCAAAACTACTTAAGTCTTTCATTAATTTCATTCCTTAATGGGACATGGTATTATACTTCCAAACACACATTAGTTCTCATCAATCTTATTCCACATGCATATCTCCACTTCACCACCGTGAAGCAGCAATCTATGCAGGCACCACTAAGTTAGTTCTCCTGCACCTTCAAAACAATGCAGAAATTAATATAGAGCCCCCATGACTTACCAACTTACTTACACCAAATCAAACACCCAAAATGTAGTCCAACACTTGACCAAATTAACCAAAACCAAATAACATAAATTCCTCTCAAATGTGTACGCAAGATGAGCTCAAAAGCTCATCAAGCTTATTCTCACCAGCTTCCTCTCCACTACTCTGGAGCAGAAACAGCTCCATTTCCGGATCGCGTTGGACGCCGAATTCCGACACCCCTTCCCCTTCAAACTTCTCCTCCGGACTCAATTGAGACGCCACAAACCGGTCTAGCGTCCTCCAGTCCGTTACCTTTGCCTTGGAACGACTTGACTCCTCCTCGAGTGAAGGTAGTAGTGCATTCCGTCGCTTGGCCGGGGGAAGAGATGGGCTCTCGAGGTGCGGGAGCTCGATGAAGTGGCTTGGGTTGGGCCGGAGGAAGCTTTGGTGGTCATGCTCGGTCTCTTGCTTGCACGCATTGTTTGGTGGACAGGGGAGGTGGTGCGTGTAGTGGTTTGGTGGGTCGAGCCCAATCGGACCGTCGTAGCAGAAGATTGGGTCCCATGGCTCGTGGGTTCGCATATGGCAGTTGGGGGTTCTCTTCTTGAATGCTCGGCATACGACCCATCCTTCTTCCTGCTACAAACATGTAGAGGGTTAATATATAACTCTCGTTGGGGTTTTTTCGATGTTCAATTAATAATAAGAATATATATATATTCCAAGTACTACGTTTTCTTTTCTTTTAGACACTACAATGATGATACGTTGTTGCATGTGAACTAGAATGGTTACAATACGTTGTGACAATGATCATAAAGTCGTCGTAATCTAATGTTTCGCAATCGAAGTTTTTTCCCCCAACACCAATTCGCAACGTCCATCCCAAATAACGGGCCGGGAAAAACTCAAGTTCGGCAGTATACTAATTCCTAGAGATCGAGCAAAAAAATTCTTTCCTCTAATTAAGCCGAGCCTACAGTGTACGATTATTTAGAGAAACCCTAGACCTTGGAAAAACATGTGTGGATTTTAAAAGAATAGAACATTTGCATGCATGCACGGAGGAGAAAGCAAAAAAGTGGCTTTTCGCATCTCGTCTTTCTGTGCATGCTTGAACCACTAAGTCAACAAAACTTTAGAGGTTTCCTTTCAAAAAATAAAACTTTTAAAGGTTGCATTTACCACTGAGAAATTACAAAAATAAGAAAATAAACCACAAAAACAAAGACCAACTTGTTTGAATAAACAAATCTACTCAAATCTTAACTTCAACTGAGAATGAAAGATATTTAGAGAGAGAGAGAGAGAGAGATTGCCTGTGGAGGTCCATTTTCATTAGATTCGAGCCTATACTCATGCATGATCCAATCCGTCTTCTGCCCGTTAGGCGCTCTTCCTTTGTAGAAAACAAGCGTCTTTCTCATACCAATGAGCCTGTTTTTCTCACGAACCGCCTTGTCTCGCCCGGTCGCCTTCCAAAACCCAGCCATGGTGGCCCGATTAGTTCTAGTTCCGGTTGGATACTTCTTGTCCTTGTGACTGAAGAAGTACCAGTCATTTTGCTGGTCGTACCCTATCCTACACCTCTCTTCAACACCCAAAAGAAGAACAAATTAAAACAATAACAAAATTAGCTTAAAGAAGTTAAAATTTTAACTATGGTGTTGATTCATTGGAAAATGTGGTCAAACCTTGTAAATCCCACGGTTCGATCCTATACAAATCAATGTCACGGATGACATCGAGGTCTATCCTTTCCGATGCGACCTTCTTCTTCAGGTAATAGCCGACCAACTCCTCATCGGTGGGGTGGAATCGGAAGCCCGGAGGAACACAAGACTCCATCACATCCACCACCTGCATGCGTTGTTTAAACCAAAATCAACTTACCATATATATCACCCAAGTCCTAAATTTAAGCATCATGACCCACATAGGAAATATATCTCTTAATCTGCAAAGCGAAGAAGAAGCCTTTATTTGGATCGGGGACAGGTCTAATATATTATGACCTGGCAGAGCTGCAGGTGACATCAAAGTTAGGAAGAATATTTGGAGTTTGAGGGGCGCAGCGAAATTAAGAAGGGGACATGTGACAGAACATGCTATGATGATGTTTGGAGAAGGTGCAGTGGAGCTAATGATTCATCAAGACATGGTTGCTTTTGTGAATAGCCACTGAGGCATGGGAAGCTTAAAACTCTGTCTTATCTACTAATTAAAGTTCCACATGATGATATAATATGGACAATCTCAGTACTCTATAGGTATAAACTACAAAAATAGCCGATTAATATAGGTGTATCATATATATGGCCTACAACAGATGTAGTTGGATTTCTTTTCTTTCTTTTTTTGGGACATTGGAAGGGAAAGGAAGATATTGGACGTAAAATCGCGTCTGGTTAGAGAAAGACGGAGAAGAGCAAGAAGGCAAAAAAAAACTAAATCTTGAACAAATCACTGCTATTAGGTTCGAATTTATGATTTCTATAGCAAGAGCATGTCGGTGAACTACTCAAAAGTGTCATTCTTTACAAGCGTAGAAAATGAAATAATTGGCATTAACATATAGGAAACTTTTGTGTCTCCGAACAAAAATGTGAGTAAAAAATAAATAATGGAAGTGGAAAAAAGCTAATGTAATTCTATTTTTGCCTTCTATGACTACCACAGAAAACATGCCATGTGAAAACATGCACAAGATGGCGCGAAACTAGCAAGGAATAACAGAAGAAGGTACATCATAGTCAGAAGGAGAGATCAACATTAAAAAAAGAAAAGAAGGAACCAACAAGAGACAAGATGGATGACGTCTTATAGACCTAGAAGAGACACAAAGCATGCGCTTTGAAGTTAATTAGTAAACAAAAGGTTGTAGAAGAATGATGAAAACAACATTTCTTGGATCGCTCCTGCAGCAGAGAAGAAGAAGATTTGAATGACAAGAGTTTAATGGAGCATGGATGTTGAATGCCACGGTTTTCTGACTCACTTGTCTCTTGTCCGGTGTTTTCTTGGCACATCAAAACCCATGCATAGTCTCACTTTTGGTTTTAACTTGGTGGTTATGGTCTAAGTATACTATCTCCGAGCCTCCGGCAATTGTAGTAGGTAAATCCTTGATCTTGAAATAATCAAGACAAAATTCAAGTTTCATCCAAAAATTTAGTCAAGATATTTTTATTTTATTTTTTGAAACAAAAGAAAACATACCAAGTGACACAGACTACTTACTGCAAGCCTTCATGTATCACGCAGATGATGTGGAAGTGCAACAACGGATACAATTAATATTAGTTTACCATAAATTTTATCGCACAACGAAGAGATAAATATGATTTGGAAGGCATCCCCATTGTGTCTACTACTTCCTGAAGAGTTCAAGTAAGTTGCTGGAAAAACCGAGTCTTTATGTTATAGGGGATATGGCGCGGAAATATGATTCATGGGTTCAATTACAAAGCCTATTATACTTGTTTGACAAGTTGAGATAGGTTCATATCTCAAAATAATTTGATTTTCTCCTCCTCCTTCTAGGGTTTGTGTGTTGTATGGCTTGGCTAAATAATAAAACATCTTAAAAATATAATAAAAAATAAAAAAAACCATATGCGCATTTTGGTTGTAAATAAAATCAACTTAGATTATTGTGAATTGTACTTTTATATGGTATAATAAATGCCCAAAAAGCCCATTTTTGCATTAGCTAGGACATGGCTATTGTCTATATTCATATTTTACATAATGCCCCACTTACATGATAATTATTATTGGGACATCGAATTTATATTATGTTTTTACCCTTTAATGGTCACGTAACTAATATAAAACAATGCCCCTTATAATTAAAGAAATTATAATAATTAGGACATTGAATTTATATTAGGGTTTTACCCTTTAACGGTCACGTACTTAATATAAAACAATGGACTGTATAATTGAAAAAATTATACTAAATGAACAGATATATTACAATTATTTTCATATTATTTTTAGAATTTTTTTTGTTTCCTTGGCATTTCTCACAATGGATAATAACTTTGAACCCTCGTTTTTTAGTAAGCTGAAGAAATACACCATCTTTGAGTATATAACCTCGGACATGATATATGGAGTTGATGAGACCGAAACAAAGGAGAAGATGTTGGTAGGGGTTATATATAAAAAAGGCAGTAGACCAAACAGGATCTTAAACTTATTAATATTAAATTCTGCAAGTATGAGACTATATATCAACACTCAATTAAATTTTCTTCTATTTACTATTTTCAGGAAGCAAAATAATTAAAAAAATCCTATTCATGAACTGATGATCCGGTAGTGATGATTCTGCACTTGCCATGAAATTTAGAGCCCCTCAAATGGATTTGAAAGCAGAGAGAGAGAGAAAGCGACTGATGTGATTGTGGCATAATTAGGGTCAACAACCCTAAATTTCTAACAACGAAATCAATAAGAAACTATATCAAAAAATTGTCAAAAAATTAATTTAAACAAAAGATAAAAGAATCTAATGATCTTGCATTCCTATGAAGGGCTTGCTCATCAGAAACTCGGGAACAAAGAGAAAGCATTAACTAATTAGCCCTTCAAAAGATTTATCCGGAGTGACACCAAAAAAATAATCTCTTCCACGCTGAGTTGAAATCAGTTAAGTTAAATAGTTGAAAGACCCAACAACCGTTGAGAGGACTTTTCCTTACTTAATTTGCCTTTCATGTCCATGCACGAATCAAAAAGTGAAAACTAATTAAGACAAAACAGACGACAACACTAGAGAATAACAACCAAAACAAGAACATATTGAACTGAGCGCGTCAGAGAGGTTGATCCCAATTAAATCCGACCTCGACCCACTTATTTTCTTGCATGGAAAAGGCAAAAAAGATGCCAAACGGAAACCCTAATATCTGCGTTTGCGATAGGATTAATCACTATCAATACAAAAGACCACAAACTTACCTTGACGTACCCTTAATTAATTAACAGTGATCCGAACTCACCTCATTCATCTCAACAAGTAGTGCTTGAGTTCTTTCCCTTTTTGTTCTCTGCAAGATTACGAGAACAGGAGAGGAGAAGTGGGAAGAGAAATGTGATTGGTCTGATGAGAATAGAAGGGAGAGATATAAAAGGAGGGACCTTTTGATTGCGCGTGGGCGGAGGGAATGAAGGAAATGGGGCCCTTTGTCCCCACCCTTCGACGTCACCTTCCCACCTTTTTCACTTTGTATTAGCACTATTTACATTAAAACATTCAAATACGATGCCATAAACATGTTTTTCTGTTATGCCCTTAGACGTATGTATACTTTTCATTTTGTGCGTATTTACATTAATACTCTTCCTTTGTGTATAATCTCCAACGATGGAACATTAATAGTCCAGGTAGGGACGTAGGGCATGATCGTGTCTTGGGTTTATTCGGAACATGGAACTTGTTTGGTGAAAAGATACCGTTGGGAACAAAGACCCGCTATATATGGGTTTAACCATACTTAACTACTTCTTGTTTACTTAGTGACACATGACCAGGTGCAAAATTTAGGTATAGATTTTCAATTTTCAACTGAGGATGAGGAAAAAGATGTTGAAATTAGTATTACTCGCGTGCAAGATAGAAGTAGTCAATATGGCTTAATCTAACATCAACATATATATCCAAAGGGGTGTGTTTATTTATATGCATTTTCCTTGAAAGTGTTTTGGTGCATAAAACAAAAAAGCCCGAAGTCTTGAGTTGGAAGCGTTTAACTAAATAATGGCCCCTCTAATTAAGAAGGTAAGTGATGACTAAATTTTTTATATAAGAAATTGATTAAATAAGAAAAATCAAATTTAAGTTTTCGTTAGAATAAAAAAACGTACTTGTAATGTACTTCTAGCATTTTAGTTTCAAAAATGAAAAAGGGCAACTCCAAAAAAACAATATGAATTTCTTATCTCGTAAATTAAATTTCATGAAGTTTGATCACCGCCGGACAAATGTTGCCCTAAAAATGCACCCGTCCCGAATTAACTTCCAACCCTAAAAGATACAACCCCCTCCAAGAAAAAAGAAATCAGTTTAAGGTTGTGAATTTTGTCATGTGCAACTTGAGGGTAAATTGTGTTGGATGGAAGTTTTTTTCCAGCTTTATGGACAATTTGAGAATAAATCGCCAAAAGAAAAAGAGAGAGGGGTAACTAAATTGCAAAAATTAGCGGTCTAAAATGTCTAGTTCCAAAGAGTAAATGGTCAAAACACTCTAACATCTAAAATGAGGATGCAAACTGTAGTTAACCATATCAATTTAATTACCAAGTACATGTCATTCCATATACAAGTTAGTACTTATAATTATCTAAATAAGTAAACATGAAAACAAAGGTTAACTAACTTAAACTTGAGGCATATTAAGGTCTGTTCCTGATAATGATAATGCTTTTACAGTAGTTAATGGCAATTATAATCTGTTATCTAGGCTATTTCTTGGCCCGATATAACACAAGAGCTTCCATCAAGTATTTATAATGGATATTTACATAAAACTCCCCTGAAATATCATCCCAACTTAATATTTATGAAATTTCAAAGTTAACACTTAACCCATTGAACTTTGGATATATAACACGTTATCCTCATTGAACTTCTTTTAGTTGCTATATTTTATATCTTAACTATTAATTTTTTTATTTTTTAGAGTTGTTTGTTTAGAACACTCGTAAACCTAATTTTATGATAAATCTGATTTGAGTAGGATTTGGTAGCAATCAACCTCAAATTCCACTCAAATCTAATATTCAATTTTAACAATTTTTACCATTAAGATGAATTTATGAGTATTCTATGCAAACAACATGAAAAAATAAAAAAATAACAGTTAAAATGTGAAATTTAGTAATTAAATGAAATTCAAGATGGTAAATTTTGTTGGAATTGGTTTATAGAATTGTTAAGTAGAAGAAAATTGCAAGAACCAGTCGATCAGTGTTGGGATCTCGGTCGACCGAATAACTTCAGGAGCTACAGGGGCTCGGATCAGATCAGGATTGGTCGACCGATTCTGGGAACACGGTCGACCGAAAAACGTCAGGAGATTTAGAGCTCAGGATTGATCGAGATTCGGTCGACCGGTGTTGGGTACACGGTCGACCAAAAAACGACAGTAGCTGCAAGATGAAAATCGGCATGCAGATCGGTCGACCGGTGTTTGACACGCGGTCGACCGAAAACGTCCAGGAGCTTCAGGTGCTGCACAGAAGCGCGGAACGGTCGACCGATTAATGACAGTTACGCGAACTAACCGAAAACCGGTTGACCGATGGAGAATTTCGGTCGACCGTTTTCCGACAGTTTTGCACGATCTGAATGATTTACTGTACGGTTTTAGCCCATTATAAATATGATTTTTGCCCTAATTTTGTAACACAACATACAATACTTATTTCTTTGAGAGAGATTAGGCTAGAGAGAGATCTAAAGTGCTTTGGGAGACATATTGCTTCCAATCGTTTGTAATCTCGGAGACTTCTCTTGTTGGAGAAGAGCTTCAAGGAAAGGAAACCCGCAGGAGACCCCCCAAGGATGTAGGCATCTTGCCGAACCTTGTAAAATCACGTGTGTCGTGGTTTGTTTCAGGTGTGTTGTGTGGTTGCTTGTTATTTCCATCTTATTCGTGTTTACTTCTTGCATTGAGATTGGGAGAGGAACCGAAGTTAATTTCCGCAATCAATATTCTATATTTGTGGTGCGTATAATCCGTAGTTGTGTTAGTGCATATTAGATCCCCTCCCAACAAATTTTGCATATCTAAAATTCAGAAGGGTTAAGTGTGAACTTTAAAAGTTCATATTAAGTGATTTGTGTCTATATTTCAGAAGGATTACATGTAATATACCCAAATATAATTTCAGAACAGCTTGTGAGGCTACGAGTCACAACAGCGTAAATATAGTCCTATGATATATTAGCATGACTGTTGTTTACAATTGATTTAAGAAGGCTGTGAGTTTGTGATGTTGGATAATCCCTCGGATTTCTTTATCGTACTGTATGCTTACACTGAACTGGACATCACTTGAAGGAAATCGACAAGTATTCCCAACAAGGAAGTGAAGAGAGATGACAAACACAGCTCCACCACTGCAATGGCACGTGTAGGTCTTCCGAAGACCAACAAAGCTCCTTTACGTAGAAGATAAACAATGGGATACGCTCATCATTTTCATATATTCAGATGTTTGGTTTGGTGGTGTAGAAAAGGAAAAGTTAGCCATAGATGATAGATGAGATGTGGACTTGTTTGCAGAGTTCTCGCCAATTTGCACATAAAAATGATTAATATGTATACACATTAATAACATTTTACATATCATTGCACCCGTTCAATAGTATTGAAGTTAGAATACAACTATTTTATGTGCAAGATATAATATCATGTGTATTTTGTGTGTTTTTATTCAGGTACGTTCATGGTTGATGATAAGTTAATTTCTTTTGCTTTATTAGGATGACAATTACCGGTTCTAGGGGGGAAATTCGAGACTCTATTTTTATATTGCGAACCAAACCTACATTGTGTTTTTTATCTACATATAACATAAAACTCACTTAAGTAGAAAATAGTATACACAAATCCTCAGTAGAATATCGTTACATATATATCAATTTGAGTCATATGGTAATATGTTTCAAACACTTCCCTACATGTGCTGTCAGGATCTTTAATGCAGTGATTCGTATACGAATTGATGAATAAACCAATAAAAAGTTAGGCAATCTATCGAACACCTAGCATACATCTAACAATCTCACAAACAATCAATTAAGCAAACACAAACAAACACAACACCGGATTAACGTGGAAATCCAATTAGGAAAAATCATAGCGGCAGAGTCAATGGAGCTTCACTGTAAGAACAGTTGGAGTACAATGAACGAAACTGGATATGGCTTGTTCGTACCGAATTGGGGGTTGGATGATTCTCCAACAACGAGATTTTTCTCAAATCTAAAACTCTAGTTTATGGTAGTTAAACCTACATCTCTCTATTTTCTCTCAAGATTTCGACAACATTAGAGTTCTAAGTAACTTAGATATTTATAAGAGAAATTTAGGGTAAGCCTAAATGGCTTGAGAATACCTTAAGTACCGTTAATGAAAATTACTCAAGTTCATATTTGGTCAACTGTTTGGGGGAACGGTGAACCGTTCTTCACATTCCAATAAACCTCCAACAGCTACTGTCCACTTGAGTTCAGTCAACCATTGGCCATACGGATGACTTGATCCAACGACCGAATAAGGATCGGATGTTCGAACCTAAAACTTCAATAAGTTCTTGAGAAGACACTTTCAAATGGACACTAGTAGACTGAATGAGATTCAGTCAACCAATTCTGGGACTCCAAAGGACGGAAAGGGATCCGGTTGACCGTTCCTGATGCTTGTTTTCAAGGGTTTCTAACATGTGCAATAGATATTCTTCTTTGTATCTACGCTCGTGAAGACAATGTCTTTCCGACAGCACGTTAGATTTAGTTTTTAATTCTACCACATCTCTGAAACTTACACACATGTTGGAGATGGTTGATTAAGTTCATATTTGTAGTTTTTTTTTTCTTATCAATTTGAGACTATATTTCTAAATTGATATCCTAAGCGTCATGATTTTGGAGCGCGTTTGATCGTAGTTTTATTTTTTATTTGGTATCAAACCCATTTACCTTTATGATCTATAAGAATAAAATATTTCTTATCAAGAAATAGGAAAAAAAATGATGGTGGGGCGTGGGCTCGAGCACCATGGAAGGAAGGGATGAAAAGTTGAAAGTGGGTGGTGAGTGAGTTGTGTTGGGGTTAGCCTTGTGTTTATGATTAGTAATCATGTTTGTGTCATAGTTGAGAAAAGGAGTGTTAGAGTTGTATTGGTTAATGTATGTCCTACTTATTTTGTACACTGTGGCAAGTGGAGAATCCAGAGTTTTGTCTGAGGTCAATTATACCTTCTCGAAGTCAATACAGACCAAATGTCGACCGATGTCGAACTTTTCAGATCATTGACTTAAGGGTGTAGTCGGTGCATAGAAAGTAGAGGGGAGGTTTTTCTTTGAATTTAGAGGAAAAGTGGAAGAATTCATTCCAAATATAAATTTTGAAGTCATGAAATTTAGTAATAACTTAAGTTGTGATATTTTTAAAGCTTTTCAGTCTACTGATCACTAGGAATACATTTTGGAAATATAACTCCACTATTTTAAATTAATCAATTTGATCTCACCCTTGATCAGAGCCGCATCTAATTTGCACAAAAGGAAGCATATACAATTAAGTTGAACGTCTAAGTCATGATGTAATACATATTACTTTTGTCGATAGAAAGACGTGGATAAGCCAAACGAAAAATGTCAGCAAATGAGGCTTATCGCCTGTGATATGAGATAATAGTAAATTATTGAAATGAAATCACCAAACATCAATGTTTCATTTGTCAATAATTTTTAGAACTACTAGTCCATTTTACGCTTCAAATTTGAGCTCTTGTCAAATATAACCACCAAAATCGCAACAAAAAATTCACTCCGCAAAACAAAACTAATTGCAGCACAAATTGAAATCACTCCGCACTTATTTTTGAATGACCTTTCCAAATGGATACCAGTATATATTTTTCAATGAATATAGTTTAAAATAGTGTAGCAACTCAAAACTAATCTTCAAACAAATACCAGTTAGTAATTAAGTAAAACTGACTCAGGTAGTGAAATCTATATAATTAAATCAATCAAAATCAGTAGTTGCACCGATGTAGGGTAGGATGAGCGAAGTGAATTTTCAAATTCAAAACTATGCAAGGAGGTTGCGGCTGTTCAATTGAAGGGAAGGGAAGATTGGACGGTGGTGGTCGGTGCGGGAGAGCCAATCAACGGACAGAAATCATCAGAGATCTGAATATCTGATTATTTTAATATGTCAAGTGGAGCCCACAACCATCAGCTTTTCGAGAACACGTTGCCGCCATAGTTCGAACTTCGCAGGGCACTCCCACAAACTCCGCAAGTGCGACTCCTTTTTACGTGAGATGTGGCTGAGAGCACCCTTGACAACCTCGGCTAGTTTCTAGGGGTTCAATTTTCTCTCTTACTCACGTCAGCTTCTCTTCACCACGTCAGTTCAAACTAACTCCCCTAAATTTTTTTTAACCACGCCCAAAAATAATTAAAACGTCCTACATTCTCTCACATCCAGTTATTTAGGGATCAATTCTAAATAAAACACAAAAAATTGTCTTTTTTTTAAAATATAAACAAATAAAAAATTCATAAATATTTTTTGAAAAAAATAATTTTAAATAATTTTTAAAACATTTTTGAAACACAAAAAATTAACCAATCGGGGGCCCGTAGCCCCCCGGGCAGTTCCGCCCGGGAACCACCCTCCCGTTAAGGGAGGACATTGCCCGGGCGCCCGAAAAAGACCACCTGTTAAGGGTGGTCTAAAAATCTCAGTAATAGCATGTTTAACGGGCTCAGGCTACCCCGGACATCTGCTCTCTCTCTGTTGTCACGTCAGTTTCTCTCTCAAACACCCTACATTCTCTCCCATCAACGTCATTTGGATATCAATCTTAAGTAAAATAATTAAAAAAACACAAAAAAATCTACAAAATCAAAACAAATAAAAAAATATTTTCATTAAAAAAATTGATGAAATTATTTAAAATGAATTTCATCAGACTTTTAACAAAACAAAAAAAAAATCAACGAAGTGGTTGGACGTGCTCCCACCCAACCCACGTATGCGTCCCGCCCGAGCGCGGGATCGCGAGATCCACCACCCGATCATCCGCTTGGGCGGGAGACATGCGGAGGCGTGACGTGGACGTGGAGACGTGCAAAGGCGTGACGTGGACGTGGCAGTGCAGATTTCTGACGTGGTCGAGCGCTCGACGTGATCTGCCCTCCGTTAAATGTGGTCTAAATATATTTAAAAAACCTTTTTAGGAGATGGAGGATAAAAGTTGGTTTTGACACCTTGGTGTTAACGTAAAAATTCGTTTGGACAAATCATAAATGAGAGAGGTCTAATTAGCTTCACTTTGATTGTTATTAACTCGTAAAATGCTCAACATCAGATAATGAAATTCATTGATTCTACGACTTACATTAATATTTGTATAGCATCCTATAAACATTTGTAAGTAAAAGAATTTGACCAAACAATAAGGTACCAAGATATTGATTAGGCGGAAAATCACTCCGCAAGTGTGGAACTGAACATCCAGAATGAATTTTTGTGATTGATTTTTAGGAAAACTTATTTAAGCTTTGGAAGTCTATTTCCAAGAGTTTTACACTATTATAATTTTGTATTTGAGATGACTTCTACTTCATTGAAGGTAAATCATAGAAATTGAGTTTCAAAAATTCTTTGACTTTCTTCAAACCAATCACACATTTAGCGTAAACTTCTCTGTCCACATATGTTTTAACGAATAATCAACATCATATATATTTTTTAGAAACCACTTCTTTGCCATCTCTCTTTGTGCTAAGTTGTTAGTTAAGTTTGCTATTTCGAGGTTGGTGGATAAGGGCAAAGCAATGATGACGGTGGATTTAGACATACCCTTTACATATACTCCTTACTTGTCACTGCTTCTTAGTGCTCACCAGATATGCTGTTTTTGTAAGGCTCAAGCTTCTTCAAGATATTCTTCTTTTTGTCACGGACGGTAGTAAAATATCAAGGCTTCAGTTCCTAGTTTAAAATCATTTGAAGTTGACTTCAAACCATAACTTGCACTTAATTGGATCCCCTTTGTTTAGATACCACGGCAATCAAACTTTTTATTCACTTTTATATGTAGTATAGTCAACTAATTCACCGAAATATAAATGGAACAAGTTATGTCTTTACTCCCTAATATAAGTTTTTTTAATTTGATCTTAATTCACATGTTGTGATTTGATTCTTGGTCCAGACTAATCCAAAACTAGATATCTAACCCTAATTAGTATTCCCGAATATCAGGTGGGTGAAGAGTTTTTGTACGTTCAAAGAGAATTAACTATGTACGCAGATCAGTTTTTGTTGTGGAGTGGTGGTTGTTTTAGCATGATGATGCATTTTACGTCAAAATAATTTGTGCATTATGTCTTTTTTCCTTTTTGCACTTAATGCGTCGTTTTTACATGGTCTTACGTTTTGTATTAACAATGTGAGAAGCTTTTGGTAGTTAAGGTTATTGATCAGGTGGTTGCACCTAACCTAATATACATAAGAGAGTTATATCTCAATGATAGTATTGAGTGTACTTATTTTCTGAAAGTGTTTATATTATTTATTATTATATAACCATTTCCATGATTCAACCAACTTCATAATTCATTGGGAAGCTGACCTTGGTCTTATGGTCAATAATGTATCAACTATGTCAAGTGCATCTCTTTTCCCTATCATAACAAATGTTGATTGAGAGCATTACCATTATTTCGATTTCAGCCAAAACCTTAACATAGATGTTCATCATTGTTATGTTAGAAATAAGTATGTTCTAATACATTAAGAACATGATAAACAACAAGATCTACTACTAAATTCTATATAAAATAACATTAATGAAAACACTTACAACTAGATGTCAAAGACATCTTGAAGAACGTAAAGCGGAAGCGAAACTTTAGGGAAATGATCTTCAATTGTTTTCCCTAGACTTGATGATGGATGATCCTCTTGAATTTTGGGAGAAAATTTAGAGAGAGGATGGTGAAAATTAACTAGGGCAACAATTGGGACCAAAAACCTTTATTTATAGAATTTTGTGTGTGGTAGTTTCTTCCATCAAAATAACTACCCACTAACACACTTAATGGATATGCATGACTTTAATTAATTATTAATGGAATAATATAGGCCACATAATAATAACATTCTCCCACTTGACCGTAACATCAATTATCATTAGTTCCATTTACAAAAGTACATACAAAATTGGCCAACATAATTTCATTAAAACATATACTTCACTCAGTCAGAATCACCAAGCCAAACCAATGTAGTCAAATAATTAACGTCATCATTTGACCCCCATCAATTATGGTATTTGGTAATCTTTCCAAATTCAGTCAACATAAGTCATTAGGTTCATAAATTTGTTTGCTTAAATAATAATATTGTGCACAAGAAATAAGAAGCAAACTTTTACAAATCAAAGTCAAACACATCATTGAAGCTTCAACATATAATGTCATACACATTAGTCATTAACAACATTACATTACATTTACCAAACCCATGTCGGCAACATGCTCTCTAAAGAGACTGGGCGGTAGAGCCTTTGTTAGTGAATCAGCTAACATTGCTCGTATTCTTATGTGTTGTATGACAATAGTACCATCTTTGACTTTGTCTCTAACAACAAGATATTTGATGTCAATCCATTTGGATGCACCACTTGATTTGTTGTTTTTAGAGAAGAAAACAACAGGTTCATTATCACAAAATAATGTGAGTGGTCTCGAAATACTATCAACTACTTGAAGCCCAGGTACAAAATTCTTTAACCAAACGGCTTGAGCAGTAGCCTCATAGCATACCACAAATTCTGCTTGCATTATGGAAGATGCCCGTAAAGACTGCTTGACACTCTTCCATGATATTGGTCCCTTTGCAAGCATATATATGTAACCCGACGTGGATTTCTTACTGTCAATGCATCCAGAAAAGTCAGAATCAGAATAACCAATAACCTCAAGGTTATCTGACTTTCTGTAAGTAAGCATATAGTTTTTTGTCCCTTGTAAATAGCGTAAAACCTTTTTGGCAGCTTTCCAATGATCCATCCCTGGATCTATTTGATATCGACCAAGCATACCAACTGCAAATGCCAAATCAGGACGTGTACAAACTTGAGCATACATTAAACTCCCAACCACTGAGGCATAAGGAATTCGCTTCATTTGTGCACGTTCTAATTCATTTTTAGGACACTGTAATTTGCTAAATTTGTCACCCTTTACAATAGGAGCAACACTTGGGGAGCAGTTTTGCATGTTATATTTTTTTAAGCATTTTATCAATATATGCCTTTTGAGATAATCCTAAAATCCCACGAGACCGATCTCGATGAATTTCAATGCCAATAACATAAGCGGCTTCACCAAGATCCTTCATTTCAAACTTGTTTGATAGAAATTGTTTGGTCTCATATAACATGTCTAAATCACTACTGGCTAGCAAAATATCATCCACATACAAGACGAGAATGATAAACTTACTCCCACTAACCTTAAGATATATGCATTGATCAATCACATTTTCTTTAAATCCAAAGTTAGTTATCACCTCATCAAACTTAAGATATCATTGTCTAGATGCTTGTTTTAAGCCATATATGGATTTCTTTAATCGACATCCCATATGTTCCTTGCCTTTTACGACAAAACCTTCTGGTTGTGTCATAAAAAGTTTCTCTTGCAAGTCACCATTAAGGAATGCAGTTTTTACGTCCATCTGATGTAACTCTAAATCATAATGAGCTACTAAGGCTAAAACAATTCTAAGTGAGTCTTTCTTTGAGACCGGAGAAAATATATTATCAAAATGGATGCATTCCCTTTGTGTAAAGCCTTTAGCGACAAGTCGGGCCTTAAATCTTTCGATGTTACCTTTGGAGTCTGTCTTGGTCTTATAGACCCATTTACAGCCTATTGGCTTAGATCCAGTTGGTAAATCAACAAGGTCCCAAACTTCATTAATTTCCATCGATTTCATCTCTTCATTCATGGCTTCTAGCCATTGAGATGATTTATCGCTCATAATGGCTTCATTAAATGAGGTAGGATCCTCTCCATTGCCAATATTGCATCCTTCGGTTAGGTATACAATATAATCATTAGAAATTGCAGATTTTCGCTCCCTCTGCGACCTACGTAAAGGTTCTTCAGGAAGTTCAGGAGCTTCATTAGTGTGGGGTTCTTCATTAAGTAGTGGATTAGTTGTGTCTACAACATCCAAAAGAGGTGTTGAACTTGAAACCTCACGGATAATCGGGATTGGAACGTAAGTCTGATTTTCCTCGAGATTCACTTTTCTAATTTCACTACTCCCACTATTCTTGCCATTTTCTAAAAATACAGCATGTCTCGTTTCAACAATTTTAGTGGTATGAGATGGGCAATAAAAACGAAAACCTTTGGATCTATTTGGATAACCGATGAAATAACAACTAATGGTTTTAGGGTCAAGTTTCTTAATTTGTGGATTGAAGATTTTAGCTTCAGCATGACAACCCCAAACACGTAAGTATCCCAATTTAGGTTTTCGACCTGTCCACAATTCATAAGGTGTTTTCGGGACAGATTTACTAGGAACCCTATTTAGAATATGTATGGCTGTCTTTAATGCTTCCATCCATAGATAATCAGGCAAGTCAGTGTTGGATATCATACTTCGTACCATATCCATAAGTGTACGATTTCGTTTCTCAGCCAACATAATTATTCTTTGGGATGTCCCAACAATAAAAGCTGATGGAAGATATCGTTATCATGAAGAAACAAAGCAAAATATGAATATTATTATGACCCTTAAGACTTGAAGTAGGACATTATCCACATACATTATTGGATAATTTTTAAAAAAATTACCACTTCAAGTAACTCATTTTTTAGTTCATTTTCACATACTTGTCTTTACTACATTAAAAATCAGAAAATTTAATGTAAGAAGAATTTCAATCATAAAGAGACATAATATTCCCTTTTGAAATATATCTCAAACGACGATAACATAATGACGATGAGTTTCCATTATCATGATTTCTCTTGATTTCACTTCTATAATTATTGACACCAATAATGTTCATCGATAAAACCATTAGTCGATGAAAAACTCAAATGCAACTTATATAGAGGTCATCCTCTAATTTTTGAAACAAGAGGTAAATGTCATAAGTGGAATTTTACAACAAGTTCGTAATGTGCACAATGGTGCAAATGTCAATCCATTAGGTACATGAATGAACCTTAACTTAAAAGGATTCATAAATCATAAGGTTAACTTTATTATCTTTTTAACAAGTCATGCTTTAAAACATCATACTCCTTCAATAAATGTCTAATTTCGTTAAACAGTAACATTTAGGAGTAAAGCATGATTTGCACCGCAGGTGCTTGCTTTGTTTTTAGCAACAATTGCCTTCATTATCTTTATCCCCTTACCATTACCATTAAATTTTCTCTTTGTTGGACCATTAAAGGCAAGGTGTGCAAAGTCAGGCTTTTCAATTTTTTTAAGTCTTTCTTCTTCTTCAACACACATAGCAATTAATTCGCTCATTTTCCATTTCTCTTTCTGCGTATTATAATTGATCTTGAAAGGACCAAAATGCGCAGGCAGAGAAGTCATAATAAAATGAACAAGAAAACCTTCAGAAATTGTCATATCCATGCCTTTCAGTTTTGCGGCCATATCGCTCATCATCATGATATGTTCACGTATACCGTTAGTCCCATTATACTTGGTTGTGAGCATTTTCATTATAAGGGCACTTGCATTAGCTTCGGAAGTCCCCTTAAACTGCTCTTCAACAGAAGCCAAATACTCTTTTGCATTAAATGTCTTGTTAGCACTATCTTTTTCAGGGATTGCTCCCCGGATAGCAGGAGTAATAGAACTCTTCATAATCATTAGTGACATGCGATTAGAACGCTCCCACTTTTCATAACTGGCCTTTAGTTCGTTGGAACTAGTGGCTGTAGGAGGTGTGGGAGCATCCATACGAAAAGCATGATCGAGTTCCAAAACACCTAGACATATTTCTATTTGCTCCTTCCAAGTAAGAAAATTTGTTCCATTAAGGGTTCAATTCCAGATAGTTGTGATGTAATATGTGATGTATTCAATGCTGCATAATTATCAAAATAAATATGATGCTTACTTTCATTAACTATATAAACCACACGAGAAACAAATGACATAATAACATTAATTAATTGTAATCTAACAGCTAACAAACTGAAATTAACATTAAATACTCAAAGATATTTCAGTTAATTCATAACCGTTTTGCATAATTATTAATCTAAGTTGGTACGATTAATAACATGCACATTAATATACATTTATAAATCAATTTACATCACCGTTGGGCAGAAAATAAATTGATTTACAAAATCATTAGTCATAAGAGAATTTATAAAATAAATCATGTCTATAATTAAAGTTGGTAAAATTATGTCCATGATTTATCATACATAAAAATTGTGATTTAACACCACAAGATAACCATCACAAAATTTTATTTAACAAAAGAAAATCGACAATTAAAGTTGGTAAAATTGACGATAATCAGTCGTTAAATATATCATAATATGGTTAATAATTTTTCATAAGGCAAACATGTACAATAATTTTCCGTTGGGTCAATTATTATACATGATAATCATAATTTTACATTTTTCATAAAATGCATAAAACATATTTAGAATTGCATGAGCATGAATCTCATAATATCGTGACATTAAATTTCTCTAAATTACATAAATGTAGGAAGATCAAGTCATAAGATCAACGTCATTATATCATAATCCAAAACTAACTTAAATGTAATAATGGATAACCTAATATGCTTAATTGCAAAAAAAAGGAAACCCAACATCAATAACGTCTTGACCACGTTAACAATATGAAATAAGGCCATGTTCATACGTTATATATATTTTTGGAATAAAATGTATGATTTCAGTATCCATAATTATGCATATCATAACATCAGTACACTTTTATGACATTTTCAACGTGATCTACATTAATTTCCAATTCCTTATTAAATTAAAATCCAGAAATAACCAACTAGAGTAATAATTGGAAAGAAAAAATATATTTAAAGGCAAAACCAAAATGCCTGAACAATCCTACATGATCTCACGTTATAAGCATGTCCACATTATGTTTTCTTCTATGTAATACATATTTAACAATATAATTTTAACAACTAGAAAAATAAAATATGTAACAGTATGGACACGATGTGCACATACGAGACATTCTAACATGAACAAACATGTCATCGACGGTTACAAAATATGTATATATATTTTAATAGTTCAACCACAAGTCCATCATCACGTGGCCTAAGAAACTCAATTTTCTTAAGATTCGAAATCAAAACGTATGATTCATGAACACTACTTCTAAACGCACAATTGAAGTGGTGCTTAATTAGGATTTGGGAATCAAAACAACATGATTAATCCATAAGGAAAAAGACGCAAATACATGATCCTTGATGGTTGTTATATTTGACGTGACCATAAAATAATGTATTTTATACGAATTTAGTTTGGCTCTTGATACCAAATGTTAGAAATAAGTATGTTCTAATACATTAAGAACATGATAAACAACAAGATCTACTACTAAATTCTATATAAAATAACATTAATGAAAACACTTACAACTAGATGTCAAAGACATCTTGAAGAACGTAAAGCGGAAGCGAAACTTTAGGGAAATGATCTTCAATTGTTTTCCCTAGACTTGATGATGGATGATCCTCTTGAATTTTGGGAGAAAATTTAGAGAGAGGATGGTGAAAATTAACCAGGGCAACAATTGGGACCAAAAACCTTTATTTATAGAATTTTGTGTGTGGTAGTTTCTTCCATCAAAATAACTACCCACTAACACACTTAATGGATATGCATGACTTTAATTAATTATTAATGGAATAATATAGGCCACATAATAATAACATGTTAGACTTGCTTTGGATAATATAGAATTTCTATCCATTTTGAACTTTGGATAATATATACTATATGCGACACACAATGTGGGTAACGAAATTATGTTTTCTTTGGGAAAAAAATTTAAATTTAGTAAATATAATATAAGAAGCCATAATTGGTTCAACTTAGCGAGGCAAGGTGTGATTTGTATCAAGAAAGTGAGGGAAAATACAAAACTACAATTCCTCCAACTTTAGTTCCAATTAGGATTTCTAGTTCTCGTGACTTCAATTCTAGTGATTGGTATGAAAACATTTTTTTGATAAATGACAAATAAGAATACATTTTTTGGCATTTATAGGAAAACGTTTTTAGATATATAAAATACAAGGATCTTGATTTCCTTTAATTGGTTTATGAGTGGAAGTACGTAGGACTGCAGTAGAACTCATGTCTAATATAATTTTTGAAAGTCATAAAATTTTGTTCTATAATTTTAAATTTTTTCTGCAAATCAATCGCTCAATATTAACCTCAGAAGTTTAATTCTTATCACTTCTGTATGTTTTCTGCAACCCAATTACACTTCAAATAGTCAATTTAGCTGGAACTAGAGAGCGCTCAGTTAGCATGTGAGTGTTGGAGCAACCAGGATCGTTAAGCAGCCAACCTTGCTTCATAAACATGTCGCCAACTTTTCATTCCGTAAAGGAAATTGTGATAGTTTTATTTAAGAAAAACAAAATGTAGAAAAAACTCAATTTGAAAGAACTCATATATACGGGTCCCGTATATGATCTGTAATACTGAATTATTATTTTTGAACATGTGAGCAATCATCAATCTTGCCTTTATTTGTCGAGGTGTCGTGTGGGCGTCAAACGTGATCCTATCTTCTAGATCACTAGGGGAAAAGTCGATGATAAAGACACTGCACTTTCGAAGCAAAAAGGTTGGGAATGGAAGTGTAGAAAAACATGCAAGCATGAGTTGGTGAATTAATATGGGTGGACGCAACCTTCTTATGCGTTGTGAATTGTTATGTGATGGCCAACATGCATGTGTGCTCTTCGAATTTAACTCCATTGCATCAAGATCGGGTTGGATTTGGAGGCAGCTATATATAATGGGAACAAATAACTAGTGTCTAGTGGATGTTGCTTCGATCTACATACATGTATTGGTAGTTCTTGTGAATTGGAATAGAGACGACTTTATTTTACTTTCATGTATATCCAAAAAAAAATATTAGAAGTTTAGTGCGCTCAATGTTACATTTTGGAATAACTAGTAGTCTAGCAGATTGAACTGTACCGTCGTGTTTGTGCTTTTGTATGTGAATGCATGCATGGGAGTTCCGGCCGTTTGTTAAGATGTGCTTAATCATACGAGTTGATCGAGGTGATACTGGAGAAAAACTTCATGTTAGTTATTCGAATTTCGTAATTAAGATTGTATTTAAGGGTGAAGAAATTAAGAAACTGTATGGTTCGGATAGCTTTCTGTGTCTTCCAAATTCCAATCCATGACAAACAACTCGAAAAAAAGAAGAAATAATGGAATTATTCTCTTTAGCTTATAGTTAGCTTTAAAGTAACCACTGAATTCTCACTGAGATGAAAGGTATGCCATATATTAATTAGCCAGACAACACACACTGATTGATGAGTTTTGCATTTAAAATGGTTTGATGTTATGATTTCAACTCATTCACTAATTCTTTCCTGATCAACTAGCACCATTTGAAGTTTTGAAAAGTTCGTAGATCCATGCAATGAGGAATTATAAACGACAATAAAAGCCACATCTTAGATCTTTGGGTATATCATTTGAAAAAAAATCTGAAAACAACAATACAACCTGGATGATAGAAAGGTCCGAGAGAGAAGTACCAGTTTCAGTAGGCCCAACAAATGAAGCTTAGCGCGATAAGTATCCAACTAAAATTGAGCCCACGAGTTTCAGCCCAAATAATTCGAGAATCATAATTTGGGCGTCAAATACTCCACATGGGCCTGCGGTTATTGCATTATAAGGCAGACTCCGCCCCAATATCAATTTCGTTCTCCAACAAAAGAGAGAGAATGCGAGTAGGGGTGAGCTTTGGTCCGGGACCGGACCGAATCGGACTGAAGATCAAATTTTCGGTATCCCCCGGACCGAAGACCGGACTAAATCGAAATTTACTCACCCCTAAATGCGAGTTCGACCGAAAGTGGTTCAGAGATGTACCAAGTAGGTATATATTTTGTTCTTGTTTAGTACATGATCCACTTAATTAATAAAATGCGAACAAAATATAAACTGAATTGCTAAACATCGCCCCAAAATTACTTAAATCTCCCCTTGAAATTACCAAATTGCCCTTCTCTCATTTCTACTGCTATAACGCGACATTTTACCATCCTATCACACATTTCTCTTCATCTTCCTCTTATAATCATAAAAAATAATGTTTTGAAGGTCAGTAATGAGCCAACGGACGCCCCAGTGTACTCGAATCTGGTAAAATATCTAACATCTTTTTAATAAAAAAATAATAAAAAATAATAATAATTTACGGGCGTCCGACGGAGCCGCCCCCACGTAGGAGGGGGCGTCTGGGTAAGACGCCTCCCCCATGGGGGAGGCGTTTTACCCAGACGCCCCGCCCAAGGGGGAGGCGTCTGGGTAAAACGCCTCCCCCATGGGGGAGGCGTCTTACCCAGACGCCTCCCTCCTACGTGGGGCGGTTCCGTCGGACGCCCGTAATTTTTTTTTTATTATTAAGATAATTGATTATAATTTTAGATAATTGTTAAATTAATTAATTAATAAGTTAATAATTACTATATTCGGGTGACTGATACCCCTTCGGTACACCGAAAATTCAAAAATTTCCAGATCCAACAATTTTAAAATCCAAAAAATTTCCATGGGGCGCTGCCCCCTTGCCACCCCCGCCACCTCACCGGCGAGGTGGAATGCCGCTCGCTCACCGGGGAGCGAGACCCCCGACCGACCTGTCGAGGTGGTATTTGTAAGTAAGGATGTTTTACCGCCGGGGGATTTTGGATCTTAAAAAATGTTGAATCTGGAAATTATTTGAATCTTCATCACTTGCAAAAAACTCATTGTAATCTGACCGGTTACCACCAAAAACTTGCAAAGAAACGTCAAATAATTTGAGATAACACACCGTATAATTTTAATTTAATAAAAAAATTAAAAAAAAAACGGGACGTCTGGCTAAGACGCCTCCACCATGGTTTAGGCGTCTGGCTAAGACGCCTGTACCATGGTGGAGGCGTCTTAGCCAGACGCCTGTACCATGGTCGGGACGTCTGGCTAAGACGTTTCAACCATGGTGGAGGCGTCTGGCTAAGACGCCTGTACCATGGTGGATGCGTCTTATCCAGACGCCTCCACCATGGTACAGGCGTCTTAGCCAGACGCCCGAGTCGGAAAAAAAAATCCGCCTCCGTTACTTCGCCTAATCTAGGTGGTTCGTCAGACATTTTCGTGGTGTTGGTACTAGGAATGTTAGTAAAACTGAGTCAAAAACCTTGCTTAAAGACACGGGACGATATGAGTATTAAATATATTGTTAAGGGCAATTTGGTAATTTCAAGGGGCGATTTAAGTAGTTTTGGGGCGACGTTTAGTAGTTCCCAATATAAAATTTGATGACGATAGAGTTCTATACCATTAATTGTCACATCCCATTCGTACTTGTATCTTATACTTGTCATCAATTTCAAGATTTTTCATAAATACCCTAAAATTAACTAAGTTGGAAAAATCATTGTCTTAAAATAGTCTAGACCAGGAATCAATTTGCAGTAGTCTTTTCTAATGTTTGAGATTTAAAATAAAGTAGGAGTAAATAGTATAAATATAAAAAAATCTAAATCCGAAATATTAATATCCTCCCTAGGAGCAAATCCATTACTCTTAATTTTTTAACATCAATTTACTATTTTTAATAGCTTAAATTTTAAATGAAGAATCTAAACTGTAGATTTTGATCTATAACTCATATTATCTATGTGTGTTGAAAATCAAAAAAATAAAAGTAATTTAGTATAATGTTAAAAGATGGAAAACGAACATATTACATTTGAAAAAAAACACGATCTCTTGATCTAGTATCAAATAACTCTCAAAATTTATGATTTCGAGTACACGTAGAGTATATGTCTTAAATCAAAATCTGAGGTTTGAAATATGTTTAAAATACGGTTTAAAATATAAAATATGAGTCAGGATAAATTGACGTTAACCAAAATTAAACATGGTTGTACAACACCTGTACACTATAAAACCTAAGGAAAGAAAAAACAGTAAAACAAACCCCATAGAGGGGGCAAAAAAAGTTAGTGCGGAAGGAGAGAGAGAGAGGGATGGATGTTGTCTCGTCACTGCAGGAGAGAAGAAACAAAAACCCGACGAGAAGTCCCAGAAAGGGGGATGAAATCGACGAGGACTTCTCTGATCTCTAACTTCGCATCTGCTTTCTTCAGGTAGTCTCTCCCCTTCCGCGTTTCCCCTGCCGGAATCGATGGCCACGTCTAGGTCTTGGGCGATCGTGTCGGTCTAGATTACGTGAGGTTTTCCTCTATTTTCGACTTGTTTCCCCTTTTTTAACCCCTTATTGAGTGTTTTAGGTTGCGTAGTTGGTTCGTGTTTGTGATACTGTCGGATTAGGGAGGAGAGGTTGAGTTTGTGAGAGGAATAGGAATATTAGATGGCAACTTAACTGCCTTTTTAGTTGTCTATTTGCATTTATTGCTAGTTTAAGCTATAAATTTACTGGGAATGTGGATATGATGTGTTGTTCTGGTAAGGGAATGGATACTAGAATGGTTTATGACATGATAGGATAGTAGAAACTAAGGACACGAAAATGCATAACACAGGGATCTCATTGTATTGGAATCTTGAGACTCACAACAGCGGCAAAATGGGGTCGTCATAAGAGTGTATTTACTTAAGCACCAATGTAAGCTTGGCTACTACCAGTATTGGTGTAATACTTGGCCTTCTTGTTTGAATTTCAGAATCTTGTAGCGGATCGGAGTTTTGTATGAAATATGCTAAGAATGATGGGAATTTCAAACATTTTGACGTCTTGTGTGCATGGCTGTTCCGAGTTCCGACAATGTGCTGTTGCGAGGAGGTGATGGGATTGGTGTTTGATGGAGACAACTTCTTACAAGACGGAAGAAAGGATACCAAAATAGATACAAGTTCAATTACTTTCAGTAATTCAGTTGGAAAATAGAATGTGATTTAAGAACATTAACAAGCAGACATCATGACCTCCGAAAACTTGTCTTAACTCTTAATTATTAGTTCTAGTTTCTGTTGAGAGTTCTAACTTCTTACACAATCATCTTGCTAGGTCATGCACCTTTAAGAAGAATGTTTAGTGAATATTTTAACAATACCTGATTTGATCTTTGGAAATCGTCACTAGAAAATTCAGAATAGATCAATTGAGTTTACTTTTTGTGATTTTAAGTTGCCCATGTGAGCAAACCTATGAAGGAGAACATATTTCATAAACATTTTTTCCACTACAATATTGTTTTATTTATTTCCAGTTGTAATGATCTAAAAAATCTGCTATAGTCTTAAATATCTTCTTTCACATTTCTATGTTTCAAAAGTGTGGGTATCTGCAGTGGGTTTGGTAAGTGGATAAAGATGGTTGATGGGGATATATCGTTTTCAAATACTTTTCTCATATCAATTATTATGTCGACTTATAAGTTTGGCTTGGTCTCAATACGCTCATTTGTAGAAAAAGTGCTTCTGCTTTACCTGATTATTTCAATTGAAGATCCAAAACCACCGAAGTTGTATATCTGATTATGACAAGTTTGACATAGTGACTTCGACATGGATGGGAGTGTACACAGAGAAATTGGAAGGCATAAAGCTAATCATCATAAAGCAGACAATTCTCAGGTACATAGCAGTGACTTCCCTAGTTCCTTCGATGAAATATTGTAGTTATATTTGTGAAAAAGGTTGGTTAAACACTAGTAGTGCATTTGTAAAGTTAATTAGTGATGTTATGTTTTTCATGTTGATTGTGTTGAGTTTTATGCAGTATACATGAATAAAAAATTGTAATTGAGAATCAAATGAAAAATATATATTTGTGGATGACCTTGTGCTTCCGAAATTGTAACAACAAATGAAGCTTCTCAAAAGCAAAAAAAGCACCACTTCATTGCTCACATTTAAGCGATGGTATCGTTGGCATTACCACTGATGTGGGATCTTTTATTTGACGTTATTTGCATCCTTTTGTCCTATTTATCTTGTTAAATTATAAAAGATCATGCTCTGATGAATTTCTAGTGCTTACACTTTTTTTATTTATGTCAGTGGATGGTGCCTCAACAGCTCAAGTTTATGTCTATAACTACTGAGAGAGATAATGCGATTCACGAGCGTAATATAGCTCTTGCTGAAAAAAGGACAGCCCTAGCAGAACGAGACATGGCAATACTTCAAAAAGATACTGCAATTGCAGAAAGAAACAGGGCAATTGTGGAACGAGATTCAGCTATAGCTTCTTTGGAGTATGTACGTGAGAATGTGCTTAACTTTACTAACGGATCTATACGCTCACAAAGATGTCCGTCTCCACAAGTCAATGTCAAGCACCAAAACCAGCAAGAACATGTTCCACAAGTAGATTCTCCTCCGCGGTTAGCTGATGCTCCATATGATCACGACAGAATGCTGCATATAGCCGACGCATATCCCATTAGTGCGAAACCTCAACATAGTAAGCGTTCTAGGACTGGGATGAAGGCCCATGGAGTTCCTGTAAAGAAAGCGACCAAGTCAAGGAAGTGTCAAGAATCAAAAAAGGGTAATGCAACATTGCATGGAGAAAGTAGGGGTCAAGAATCTATTGGTATTGGAGGAAATTTAAACAAGGATGTGACTTTGCCAAAGAAAGTTTGGAATACAGAGGTGTCGGGGTTGAACCAAGTTACTTTCGATGAGACCACCATGCCGCTGCCTGGTTGTTCTTGCACAGGGACACTACACCAGTGTTACAAGTGGGGGAATGGTGGGTGGCAATCTTCTTGTTGCACCACAACTATGAGCATGTATCCTCTTCCCATGGTTCCAAGCAAGGGACGGGGACGAATTGGAGGAAGGAAGATGAGTGGCAGTGCATTCAACAAGTTGCTTAGTCGATTGGCTCAACAGGGCTACGATCTATCAATGCCCTTGGACCTTAAAAACCACTGGGCAAAGCATGGAACCAACCGTTACATCACAATCAAATGATTGTACTTGCTCAGAAGCAATAGGTTGGTGTCAATGGAGTGCCTTTGCTAGTGATTTTTTGTGCTAAACTGGGGTTGTTTCCCTATAGGAACGAACACTGTCATTTTGTCACTCTTTTTGTTCAGCCCTGTAATTACATGGACTGTTTTATGATTACACATTTTGTATCTTATTCTGTTAGGAATTTAGGATAGGCAATGTGGGTTATTCATTTGATCACTTGTGCAACTGTGTTATAAGTGCCTTGTCTTCATGAGGTTGTGAGTTGCTAGTTGCTAGTTGCTACTGCTCCTTCAGCAGTGCTAGTGCTTTGCTTGTTTCAGACTTAAAAGCAACAATGGCAAGTGTTTTATTGTCTCGGTCCTCCCAGAGTGGGTCTATTTTTTAATTTCCTTGCATCCCTTGTGTCTACAGTTACTAATCTTAATACATTCAGGAGGGAACTAGACGAGACTAAACAATATCTGGGCTATATATTGTTTAGCTCTAAATAAGTCTAAAATCCCAAATACTGTACGTTTCAATTTTTTTAGACTGGCACAAGTTGAAGATCTTTTTATTCATATCTACAATGACATTTGAACTGCAAACAAAGAAATACAATTACCCAAGCATGTCCAATCTGCTTACACCGCTGATTGTAAGGGCACCCTTAACGGGTGGGGCGCCCGGGACGACCGCCCGGGTGTTGGGCGTCCCGGGCAGACGCCCGGGCGTCCAAGGGAGGGGGACACGTGTCCCCCTCCCATTGGTTAATTTTTTTTTAATTTATTTATTGGATGTTTTGTTATTAATGGATTGAGTATTTGTTATAAATGTGGGGTAATAATTTTTTGTAAGTGATTAAAATTAAGAAATTTCTAGAACCAACAATTTCAAGTTAAATAGAAAAAATATTAATACAACAATACCACAAGAACAATACATTAATAATACTAAAATACGAAATACAACCAACCACATGAAACATAAAGGGAAATACAAACCATACAGACTACTACAACCCGAAATACAAACTAAGGGAAATACAAACCATACGAAATACAGACTACAACAAACTACACGTACCCATTCTCTTCTGCCCAGGCGAGAAGTTTATCGATTACTTTTTGATCCTTCTCCGTCGGGTTGTCCTTCCTCATCAGAGAGTGAAGCATGTCCAACTTATTTTTTATTAAATGCCTCTGGAAATTCCTTTCCGCTAACTCCTCTTGCTTGGAGAAACCATCTTCTCTGACTTGGGCGGTGTATCGAATCTGTTCTGCAAGTTCTCTAACATCGGTGTCTCTTTCGGGGCGTAATGCACTCTTAGCCTTTTTCTTAGCCTTCTTCACACCTTCTGGGCGTGTAGACGACTCCGGCATCAACTCTTCTGCATCCGAGGGTGATTGCGTCCTCGAGCCGTCCGTGCTCTTTCTTTTCCCAATGCTTCCTGACTGGGGACTATTTTCATCGTGCAACTCCGGGGACTCCCAGTCAACACGCACGACATTAGCTCCGGAGATCACACTCTCCCATTTTGGGTACCTACGCAACATAACTCAAGCATCAAAATAAAGAAATTTAGGCCCATGAGTTCGCTCGTAGATCACGTGCGCTTGTCGGACAACATCGTCGTCATTCTGGCCGCTCCTTTTCCGTCGGAATGCCTGATCGAAGCACCCGACCCACTTGTTCACAGCAGGTATAATTCTCCTCCACCGTCCTTTTAAGGACTCTGTGTTCCTTTCGGGTAGGCCAGTGTCTTCCACGGAGATGTCGTACACACGTTTCACTCTAGCCCACAATGAAGTAGACTTCTGGTTTGTCTCTGTCACCGCATCGCAACTGACTTCCATATATGCAGAGACAAGTCTCTCGTCCTCAGTTGTGGTCCACAACTTCGGATTGGCTTTGGCAGTTTGGACTTGTTTGCGGTGACGACGCTGTGGAGGTGGGGATGGTGGTGTGGGGGTGTGTCGTGGTGGGGACTCATCGTCGTCGTTACCCTCATCTTCAGTGTTCGCCATACTCTGGCTACTTTTTTGAGACATGGGTCGGCCAAACATCTGGAACCGCGGTTGATTATAAGGGAATGGTGGTGCATATTGAGAGTATTGTGGGAATGGTAAGTTTTGATCTGGAGATGCGTAGTGGGAGAATTGTGGGAATGGTGAGTTTTGGTCAGGTGGTGGGAATGGTGGTGCGTACTGGGAGAAGTCTGGTTGTTGGAATGGTTGTTGGTAAAATGGACGTGAGGGATATGGTTGTGGATAGCGTGGATGCGGATTTGATTGTGGACGAGGGGGGGAACGATGGTACTCCGGAGAAGACATTGTGGAAGAGATATGGGATGTAAGTTGAGTTTTGTGTTTTGTGGAAGAGATATGGGGTGTAAGTTGAGTTTTGTGTAGGGTATATATAGAGAAAAAATTAGACACCGTGCAATCACGCGGATTACTTTTCTTACACGCGTATACTGTACATTCACGCGGACTACTTTTCTTTCACGCGTGTAATGTACATTCACGCGGACTACTTTTCTTTCACGCGTATACTGCAATCACGCGGATTACTTTTCACGCACGCGTATACTGTGCATTCACGCGCGTTTCGAAATTCAAATATTCAAATTTCAAATATTCAAAATTTTGTGGTTTAATAGTGATTAATATTGTTAATTAATTAATAGTAATAATAAGTATATCGTGAATTAGAATTATAATGTAATTAGAATTAGATTTATATAAAATGTATTTTGTTAAATGTTGTGTGAGAATTAAATTGTCTAATTAAGAAATGATGTAGATGAAAGAGAGTGTATGGTGGGTGGGGTAGCCTGGGCATGGATAAGGGGTTTTTTTGGGTGGGTTGGGTGAGCTGACGTGGCAGAGAGAGAGTGCAGGGCGCCCGGGGTAGCTCGGGCGCTGTTATTTCTGCTCTAACTTGAGCAATGGGTAAAAGTAACAGTGGCACAAAGATAAATTTTGAACTTTGTGTGGATTATCAGACAAATCATTTGCTTACATTCCTTGGGACTTAACATGATATGTTTGTTTTAGTTTATAGAGTCTTTCTCCTCATTCCAGTCATTCAATATGCAAAACACATCATCACCACTATATACGCTAGATATATACATTATTAGAGCGACTGAATATAATAGGAGTTTCTATTGATCCTACTATGACCAACTGTCTTACCTCTAGTTACCCAACCTCAACTCTACTAACCACATTGTTTCTCTGAAACACGGAAAAGAAAAAAAATCAATATTTTTTGAAGTATCAATGCAAAACATGAACAATTAAATTCGTCAAAACAAAAAGAAATTAAACAATTTAAACAAAAAATAATGCTCATCTAAAAAAACTTGAATATGAAAGTATTGAAAGAAATTAAAGAAACATGTTTTTGTTTATCGGAAAGAGACAATAGTGTCAGAGGAAAAAATATCATCATAAACGTAACGCGTATGATCTGACAGGGATAACTGTTTATCTCAAGATTGTCATCATCCACCACCAACAAAGCCCCTGCTAACTAACAAACTCATCAACAAAATGGGAACAAGGAAACAGAATAAGAAAAGAACAACAAAAAAAACCCAGAAACAAATGAAAAAATTGAATATTTAGGGTGAGACAATCCCTTGTTCCGTTTGAATGTGTGTTGATGGTGGTGTTGTTTCTCGGAAATCCAGTGGAATTTTGTGTGTGTTACAGGTAGAGAAATTGACGTTTGTTTGGGTGTCATGGTTTCTTAAGAAACCAAATACATCACTAATTGATTTTTGTTTAATTGTTTCAAAAACCTGAAAACACCCCAGTGTTGGTTTTTGGTTTCTCAGTGTAAATCCAAGAAACCAAGGATTTACCAGAAATCAATTTTTCAAGAATCTGGACTGTGTTTGGACGTGAGGTTTAGTAGAACTTTTTATTTGTAGTGAATCCACACCGAACGCAACGCAGCCAGGGTGAAACTTCTTTAAAAATAATATTAACAACGATAGTAAATTAATTAATTAGGGTTTTGAAGAAGTGGACCTTCGTCGGCTTTTTCCAAGTCGGGCCCAACAAATATTGATCCATCACATGTTAAGATTGTTAGTACAACTGTACAAGTCAATTGTAGGATTTGTAGCCACGTGTGTGTGTTTTTCCTTTTTATAATAGAGAAATCGCAGTCACGCAATCAAGTTATCTCGTAGGCTACATCAGATGTGTTTTCGACTTCTTTTGGGAGGACATTAGACATATATTTCACTAACATTAACAAATGGTTTTTCTCTTAAAATACTAGATATAAAAAAGGTTTGACATTTATATTAATTTTCTAAGAAACTTTTGTCGAAATTGCATGCCCACAGCTTGGCACGTGAACGATGCAATGGGCTACAATGCCGAGACATGGGCCGAACAGGCTCGAGAAGAGAACTGGATTGGATGGTCCACCCCCGGTCTTATCCGAACTGGTTTGCTCCTTGTCCGGACCCAGAAAGCAACACCACATGCGTCAAACGTGATTACTAGGACAGTAATTTAGTAATTAGCACTAAAAGTATGCATCTAAGAAGGATTATAGTTCAGTTTTCCCCTCCTATACAGCAGGGATGTTGTTTGAAGACTTTTGTTCAGTTAGGTATCTTAAGACCGCAGGAAAGGGGGAAAACATTGGACATTATGTTTTTTTTATGACCTTGACTTTTACTATAGAAACTCCAACGGTAAGGGTTTATTTTTCAACAATTCCGTTGTTTTCTAGACGCACAAATTCATATTTGCTGTAAATCAACCACAAGATTCAAATTTAACATAATAATCTATTCTTGGACGTTAAAATTCTTTACTTTTTAATAAACATAAGCTAGGCTCTTTGAAATTTTCCTAGTCGCGTGACTCCCCATAGGGCTGCACATGGGTCGGGTTTGGGCAAGAACCCAACTCAACCCGAAAAATTCGGGTTTGTGAAAAACCCAACTCAACCCGAACCGATTCGGGTTCAACCCAACCCGACCTAAAATTTTCAGGTTGTGTTGGATCAGGTTGGACCCAAATTCAAAACTTCATCCCAAAATTCGACTTTCACGCCAGAACAACAAAAACCAGGATTTCATCTCATTATAATAGAAGATGGATTATTGCTCTTCACAAGTTATGAAATGTTAATACAACTAACATGAATGAATTATACTTTTAAGTTACAACATCTAAGTTAATTGAACTTAACGTATAAAGCAAAGTGTTGGGATAAGAACATCATAAGACCATACTTATTATTTATGAGGTCTACATAATACACGTCGGGAGAAGATTTCAACTATGAATGCAAAACAGGGAAGAAGAAAAAAAATATAAATCATAGAAAAATATGAAAAAGAAAGGTCAACCCATAATCCATTATTACATCAATTGACATCTGCATTGAAGGAAAGCATCATTCACAACTCAGAACAATGCAGACAACAATCCATCCTTCCCATAACAAAAAATAACATTTCCCCCTTTGAGACCAGATTAAATTTTCATGGTTCAGAGTCAGAGGAGTTGAAGAAGAGAGCTCAAGCCAATATGACCCGAGAGTTCGGAGTGCGTGACAACTGGGGTTGAAGGGGAGATCGACAGAGGCTGGATAGACGGAGAGGAGTGGAGCCTGTGGAAGGGATCAAGGGAGAGCATGTCGAAGGTTGTGGTGGGGCGGGGTCGACAAAGAGGAGTGTGTGAGGAGAGGGGGCGGGAGAGGAGGCGAGGGTTTGGAGAGTAAAGGAAAGGGTTTGGAGAGGAAAGGAAATGGTTCGGGTTTGGAGAGCTCAGATTTGAGCCTTACTTTGGACGGCCTAGATTATTCTAGGATGAAATACTTAAAAAAAATATTCTTCGGGTTCGGTCAACCTGACCCCTCAACCTGAACTCGACCCGAAAATTCGGTTTTCCGATTTTTCCAACCCAACCCAACCCGAACTCATTCCCAACCTGACCCGACCTCTCGGGTTCGGGTTGGTTTCCAAGTTCAACTCGACCCATGTGCACCCCTAACTCCCCAACCTATGGTTGATTTTGGGTGGAGGTCACGTGAGGTCCACCTATGGTTGGTTTTTTTTAGTTTAATTATAAATTAATTAGTATTGTTAAATAATATGTTGATTTGACAAGTTGACATTTTTATTGATAGAGTGTGGTGAAGTCAAAAATATTATTAATAGAATAAGAAAAAAATTATGAAAGAAAAAAATACTGATTTAACAAGTTAATATTTATGAAAGTGTCAACACTGAAAGTAACCTTAAACACAAAATCACGGTAAAAGATAATGAATGGAAGCGTACGATTGCAAGTAATTAAACTGAATAAACATACTCAAATTTCACAGTGAAAACCGCAATCTTCCAGGTCAGAGATAAAATCACACCGCCAAATGACCCAACTCCAGGCGCCGAATCACAATTAAATTTCGAAATCCCACAAACACGTAGTCAAAAATATCCCCACAAGAAGTTATTCTGGAGATAATCTTACAAAGACAAAAAAAACAAAAACAAAAACCAGAATCCACCACGTGTCCCTCGAACGTGCTTCCCTCACAAGCCAACGGTCAACCCAATCTGGACATGCCGGTGCGTTGAAGTCATGGACTCCCTCTCTTAGAAACTCGGCGCACATCTCGCCCCCAATCGCGCCGCCCACACACCCATCCAACCGTCCATTTCCTCCTCAACGGTGATTCGCCTAAAAGAAAGAAAAAAACCAAATAAAAAAAGGAATTCCATTTCCTTTTCCAAATCCACTTCCGAATCCACCCCAAAAGCTCCCCATCTGCGCTTCACGCGGAGACCAACGCGGAAAGCTAAGAGGAAGGGAAACGGAAATGGAAGTGGTTTTCCTCTCTCACTTACTCCTCCTCATTTCCACCGTGACTCCTCCTCCCTCTGGATTTTAAGTTTCCGGATCTTCCGTCGCGAGATACGCGCTCGCTTGCCTTTTACACCTCCATTTGCTTCTTCCGGAGGTATAAAAATAAAACCCCAAAAAAACTCCACCTTTTTTCTAGGGTTTTTTCAGTAGAAGAGTCAAATGATGGGCGACGCCGACGACTCCAGCGGCGGTGGCGATCTGATGCACCAGATGCAGCAGAACCAGCAGCATTCGTTCCCCAACCGGTTCGATCCCGGTTCGAACCCTAACGCGTCTCAGGGCCGGCCTCCATTCCGGCACTTCTCCCACGGCTTCGGGGGTGAAATGGGGGGTAATAATTATACTAATAGTAATAGTAATAGTACTAGTAATAGTGGTGGTGGGAGTCCCAATTCTGCTAACAAGAGGCCGGCTGGGATCCCGCCTTCGCACCCTTACTCGCAGATCCCGCCCGGGTCGGCGCGATCTCCGGTGCATCACTCCCCGCCGCAGTCGATAGGGGGCGTGCCGGGGCATAATCGGTCTCTTTCCCAGCCGGCTGGCTTCTTTAACCTTGACTCTCTGCCGCCTCTTAGTCCTACGGTTTACCGGGACAATTCTACTTCGCCTTCGTCGGAGACGGTTTCTCCTTACGCTACCATGGAGGATCGGGGGGATGCTGGTGGTTCGTTGCATGCTCCTCCCTTGGTGGTTTCGAGGTCGAGTTTGCCGCCAAGGAAGGCACATAGGAGGTCCCATAGTGAAATCCCCTTTGGGTTTGCTCAACCTTCGTCGCTGCCAATGATGGCACCCCCGTCGTTGCAGCTGAAGTCGCAGGCTGGGTTTTTGGATAGGTCGACATCTGCCAAAGAAAGCTACGGGTTCAGGAAGCAGCAGGGGCAGTATGTGAAGCAGGAATTGGACTGGGAGGTGGCAGGTGAAAGGAGGCCAGAGATGGATGATGATTTGCTCAACGCTTACATGAATTTGGACGGTATGGATGCTTTGAACTCCTCTGGAACTGAGGAGAAGCACGGAGAAATGGATAGTAGAGTGAGTGGGACGAGGACCAATGGAGCGGAGAGTAGTGAAAATGAAGCTGAGAGTAGTAGTGTGAATGAGAGTGGTGGTAGTATTCCTACCATGCAGCGGGTTAGTCCGGTGCATCTCTCGGAGAAGAAAGAAAGTACTAAAAGAGGCGCGTCTGGTGATCTTGGTATGAATGATGTGACATCCCGTCACTGCAGAAGCATTTCAATGGACAGTTTCATGGGGAAGATGAATTTCGGAGATGAATCTCTCAAATTGCCACCTTCTCCTGGATTTCAACCAGGGCACCATTCTCGTAATAACTCCTTGGACGAAACGACAAATACTTTTAGCTTGGAGTTTGGAAATGGTGAGTTTAGCGGTGCAGAGCTAAAGAAAATCATGGCTAATGAAAAACTTGCTGAGATTGCACAGACTGATCCTAAGCGTGCCAAGAGGTATATAAATTTCAATGTGTTTTACGTACGAATTGCTTTTTTGATCTGGTTTGCATCCTCTAACATTATATTCTTGGCAGAATTTTGGCCAATCGCCAATCTGCTGCACGTTCCAAGGAACGTAAGATGAGATATATCTCAGAACTTGAACACAAGGTGCAGACGTTGCAGACAGAAGCTACAACATTGTCTGCACAATTGACCTTGTTGCAGGTAAGACAAGAAGATAATTATAAATTACTAATACCTTATGTTTTGTGATCTAGGACATATCTCTCATATTTCTTTTGTTGTGTCAGAGAGATTCTGCTGGGCTTACAAGCCAGAATAATGAGTTGAAGTTCCGTCTTCAAGCTATGGAGCAACAGGCTCAGCTAAGAGATGGTATTTCTTTAGTTTAACATCTTATCATTACTGTCTATTCTTCACTGACCGATTCAAGAGTAAAATTAAAACTGATATATTTTTACGTCACATCATAGCACTTTTTTTCTTTCTTCTTTCTATCAGTTGCAATTACCTGTCATGGTGTACAGGTTTTCTTTTGTACTTGCATGTGCTGATCGTATGATCAGTTGGTCGTCATATGATCATATTTTCTTACTTTTGCAAAGTTTTATTTTCAAAACAAAATATTCTATGCCCATTTACCCACCTTACTTTTGTTTCCAGAACTCCTTTGAGGCATGCTCATTCATTTAGAAATAATTTAAACAATCTGAACTCGGTGGAAGTGAATTGTAGAAAAATGTAAATTTCATAATCACTGTTAAAGTGTTAAGGACACTTCTGCTTGAAATACATATCTAGGGTTCAGTATGAAGACTAGTAATGTTGTGCATATAAGTTACTGATGATTCGTGGTTTCTTAATGAAACCCTGTGGAATTTCTCATCACCGAGAAGGATATTACAGCTTTCAATTGCTATCTTAGAGAAACATTTTCTACGTCGTTGATCTCAAGTAGTTTCTTCATATTACTACATAAGAGAAGTTTTTGCTTGGTTGTGACCTTATTAACATAAAGCATCGTGCATGCCTATTTATACATTTTTGGTGGTTTGGCACTGTATAGTAGACTGCCTATTGAAATAAACACCATATGTCTACGCAAATCAGGTGTTAGAGCATACTCTGGAATTCAATTGACAGGTGGTAAGTATGCTCTGCCTCTTAATTTGAGTAGACACAAGTGCATCTGCCTCCTGATTTTTAGTGTAAGCATGGGTTGGATTGTACAATTAAAGACTTGTTTAATCACAAAAGCGATGATGGATTCCCCTCAGAAAATGAAATGAGGATTGAACTTTAAAGCACGGATTTCTCTTAAGAGCAAATGCGCATCGTAATGCAACCATACACTCAGAATCAATATTTCTTGCTTTGAATTTGCATTTTTCTGAAACGATGCATTAGTTGACTCAGTTTAATGGTGCGGTGCAGTGTGCACTCTGTCCAAATTGGCCATGGATTTCTTGAACATCTGCTGTTGAGATATGTACTGATGGCTTTATAAATTGTTCTTCTAGTTGCCAGATATGAGCTTCATTATGGTGAAATCTGTACCATTTTATCTGGCACCCATACTTACTTTGATTCTTTCAAATTGTACATAGAAGACACATACACACATATGTACTTGATGAGTTAGTTTTCATTTCTTTTTCTTTCTGTAGGATTATGGTCTTTTGTTCTTACTGATTAGAAGTGAAAATTATAATTTTAAAACTTAGTAGTACTTCCTTTGCTAGTGGATTCATTTGATACTCATCATGTCTTTCAATTGTCACTGCATGTATTATTTATTGTTATGGGCTTCTTCCTGGACATGATATATACGTTGGATTCACCCTGTGTTTGATTTTTTTAGCACTCAATGAGGCTCTAACTGCTGAGGTCCAAAGGTTGAAGGTAGCGACTGCAGAGATGGGTGAAGGTCAATCATCCAATAGCATGAATCAACAGCTGACCATGAAATTCCAGATGTTTCAGCTCCAGCAGCAGCAGCAGCAGCAACAACAACAATCCTCACAGCAGCAATACCAAAGCCAGCAGCAGCAAGAGCAACACAATGCACAGAAGCAGAATGAGGCATCCGGGAGACATGAATCAAGCAAATAGAAGATAAAAGATACTAAGGAGAATGCTCAGATTGCAAGACTTTCTTTCCACCTCTATGGGTGGCAGTCTTTTAAGTATCAACAATTTTAATTCTCTATCTACGACAATATTAGATCAAGAGTTTGTTTAGTTATATTGAGCCATATACATATTATATATGTTATTTTTTGATGCGTTAATCGTTTGTAACTAGAAAGTTTGTTGGTCATGTAACTTTACCGAGTTTGTAGTAAATTGTTGTCATTCTTGTAAGTTATTTAGTTTTCTTTGGAAGGACAAATTCTAAAGAGATTGAAGAAAATCTGGAAGCAATGTTGATGCATAAATTTTATTTAGAGTAGATTGTTGGTCGACGAAGATACATAGATGTGTTCACCCATTAGCTTGCATTCTGAATGTGCATCTGTTTTTCTGTGCTGCATTTTCTTCCAAAATAGTGTTAATGGATTTTCTAGTTTCAAATTGAGCTCGTAATACATATAAGTTCGCTAAGATGTAGAAGCTGGGCTGCTGGGGATAACAAGTGTAAATTTTCACATCACTTGTAGGCTTAACGTTGACATCTGATAGGTTATTTCGATCTCCAAACGACTTTGACCTGATAGGTGTCGTGGGTTTCTATTTGTAAATTAGAAGTGGTTGACACCATTTGACTTTACAACTTTTGACAACACCAACGGAGGATGGAACTTGGATCAGCGTGTTGTAAAACCACAACATTTAGAGCACCGTTAACAGCACTCGGGTAGTTTTAGGGCGTTCAATTTTCTCTCTTCGTCACGTCAGTTTTTTTCTCCGTCACGTCAGTTTCTCTCTCCGTCACGTCATTTCAAACCAACCTCCTAAATTTTTCTTAATCACACCAAAAAACAACTCAAACACCCTACATTCTCTCTCGTACATGTCATTTTAGGATCAATTATAAGCAAAATACAAAAAAAATTGTCAAAATATTCTAAAAAATATAAACAAATAAAAAACACATTTACATAATTTTTTTATAAAAAAGATTTTAAATAATTTTTAAAACAATTTCTAAAACAAAAACTCAAAAAAAAGTATCCATTGGTGGGGGCCACCCCCCCCCCCCCCCCCCCCCCCCCGCAATTTCCACCCGGGCGGGTGAAAATCGAGAATTTTGGCGTACGTGGTCGTGTGGTGAACAATACCACCCAGGCACCCAGTACCCATTAAGAGCATCATTCACAGCGCCCAGGCAGTTCCCGGACGCCCTGCTTTCTCTCTCAGCCACGTCAGCTTCTCTCTCTGCCACGTCAACACAAACCAACCCTTCTACAAAATCCTTAACCATTACTCAATCCACCCAGTCACGCTACAGTATTTGTTGCCACGTCATTATTTTTATTCTTCTCTCCAAAACTCTTTCAACAATCAACAAAATATATTAATAATCATTATCGTAATTATTTAATATCAACCATTCATTCGTTTTTAATTAACATTTAATTAATAAATACGAAAATATTATTAAAATTTAGAAAACCACATTACATAGTACATTAACCGGAAATTTAGAAACTAAAACTAAAAATACATGCTTAAATACTAAACTTCAAATACATCAAGACACATTTCCTCCAAAGCGTTGTCATATATTGTCGACCAAATCGGCTTGAAGGTTCAAATGTGTGGTGCAATCACGCACTTCATCTCTCATTCTCAAGTACCTGGTAATATCCAATACACGGTCAGTGGAATACCGAACCGCGTCGTTCACGGATTTTCTAGGTTGATCCTGAACAAATTCGTTCAAATCTCCAAAATTACCGAAGGAATCACGTTCATCCTCCACTATCATATTATGCATTACAATGCAAGCTGTCATTATGTTGTTAAGTACAATCTTACTCCATGCAAGAGATGACTTCTTCACTATCGCGAATCGCGCTTGCAAGATTCCAAATGCATGTTCTACATCTTTGTGTGCTGCTTCTTGTCGTTCAGCAAATAACCTGTCATTCAGTGTTTGTGGATGAACGATGGACGGAATGAATGCTGCCCATTTTGGATAAATACCATCAGTAAGATAATATCTCATATTATATCGAGAATCGTTTACCTCAAAATTCACAGGTGGAGCTCGTCCTTTCCAATACGTCGTCAAAAATCGGAGATCGTTGCAGGACATTTAAGTCGTTGCATGACATTTAAGTTGTTGCATGAACCTGGTGTGCCAAAAAACGAGTGTCATATCCACAAGTCAGCCGACACCACTGCCTCGAGAACAAGAGTGACATTGCCACTACGCCCTTGATATTGGCCCCTCCAAGCAACATGACAATTTTTCCACACCCAGTGCATGCAATCGATACTTCCCATCATGCCTGGGAACCCACGCTGCTCACCAACGTGAAGTAGTCGTGCTAGGTCATTTGCATTAGGTCTTCGGAGATACTCACCGCCGAAGTTGTTAATTACACCATCGTAGAATTTCTCAAGTGCGTTTCTTGCCGTGGATTCGCTTAGCCTCAAGTATTCGTCCACCTCATCAGCCGCAACACCGTACGCTAGCATACGAATCGCCGCGGTACATTTCTGCAGGCCAGAGATGCTCATCCTACCGGTGGTGTCTGGATTACGTTGGAAGAAGACATCAGACGCCTCAATGACACTCACAATGCGAAGAAATACATGCTTTCGCATCCTAAATCTTCTCCTGAAAATGTTGTCAGGATAAACAAGGTCGTTAGAAAAATAATCGGCAATCAAACGGTTCTAACCAAGCTCTCTTTCTCTATCTGGGTTCGAAGTTCGCATTCTACGCCTCTTAGGACATTGGTCCACCACTTGGGAGACATACTCCGTTAAGGAGTTCAACACTTGGTCGTAAACTTCGTCATTGGATGTTGAAGATGATGAAGACTTCCAACTGGAAGACTTATCGGGTGAAGACATTGTTCGTAGATGAATGAGAGAAAACCAACAAGGAGGGGTACATTTATAGTTGTGAGAAGTAACCTACATGCTACAGTACGCGCGTGACTCACAAAAGACGAGACGATTGGATCGAGGCTTGGACTTCTCAAAAATCGAGGACCTACAGTACGCGCGTGATTCACCAAAGACGAGACGATTGGATCGAGACTTGGACTTCTCAAACATCGATGACCTACAGTACGCGCGCGATTCACTAAAGACGAGACGATTAGATCGAGGCTTGGACTTCTCAAACATCGAAGACCTACAGTACGGGCGTGATTTACTAAAGACGAGACGATTGGATCAAGGCTTAATTTGGTTTTGATTTTTTAAGTAAATCCAAAAATTGTTAATTAATTATAAAAATATTTTTTCAATTATTTTGTAATACCTAATTAATTAAATTTCATTTATCTAATTAATATATTATCCTATTTATATATAAATAATCTTTATTTTTAAAACAAAAAAACCAAAAAAAAATCGGACGAACGGAGGGTACCGTAATAACCATACGCAGAAGTTACATCAATGTTTACCACTAACTAGGGCTGTCAATCGTGTCGTGTCGTGTGCTAATCGTGTCGTGTCAACTCCTATATATAAGCTCTAGGTGTTGCGCCGTATCCGACCCATTTAATAATCGTGTTGCTAAATTTCTGCCGTATCCAACCCATTTATAATCGTGTTGCCATATCCAACCCGTTTATACCCAATTATTAAACGGGTTACTTCATGTACACGTTTAACACCGCTACCGTTTACATCATTTAACACACATTTAACACACATTTAACATACGATTATCCACTCGTTCAGAGTTCAAACTTCAAAGTTTCAAACCACTCGTATATATAATTGGTAAAATTATAAATATGACATTCAGTTCTTAGAATTTGTTTATTATAATTTATAACTTATATATTACTTATAGACTTGTCGGTATTAATCGTGTCGTATTCGTAATCGTGTGCCTAATTACCCAATTACTTATCGTGTTTTATCGTGTCTTAATCGTGTTAATCGTTTTTACAGCAGAAATCCATATCCAACCCATTTAATAATCGTGTTGCCGTATCCAACCCATTTATTAATCGTGTTCAAATTCTCAATCCATATCCGCTAACTTCGTGTCGTTTTCGTGTCGTGTTATCGTGTTTCGTGTAAAATTGACAGCCCTACCACTAACCATGTAATTTGCAAGTTGTATCCATTTTCCATTGATCACCGACGAGTTTGTTTGTAAACCCTCCTCACAAACCCCATCCCAAAGCCGCCTCCAGCCCTCCACTCCACTCCACCCGCCATGGCCGAACAACCCACGCTTCTCCTCCAAGACCCAACTTCAACCCCAACCCCAACCCCGACCCCCGCCTCCAACCCTGAAAACCTCGTCGCCCGCGCCATAGCCCCCGTCAAACCCCAATACCTCCGCCCTCCCCCTTCCTGCCACTCCGATCCATCCCAACCACCCGACACCGATCCTTCTTCCGCCGCCTCCGTCTTGAAGGTGAAGAAGTCCAAACGCCAGCTCAAGAGAGAACGGAAGGAGGTAACGTCGCGAAACTTTATTATTATTATTATAACTTTTGTCTAAAAGTGGAGTTGTAAAGGATGTGGGTTGAGGGTTTTAGTTTGAGTGTTTCAGGAGAAGAAATCGACTAAGAACATATGCCCGGCGGTGGCGAGGACTGGAGATGTTGCTTCGTGCCGGTACGCTGGAGGGTGCCGCTTCAGCCATGACCTTGCTGGCTTTCTCGAACAGGTAAAGTTGTGTTTTTATGAGCACAATATTGGTTTGGAATATCACATTTGTTGTGATTAGTTTTCATGAAGTGGATGGAAGTTCGGAGTTCCGTTGTATGTTTATGTTATGTTGAAGTAGATCGAAGTTATCCTTTTTGTGTCAATTGAGAATTGGAGTGCTGTGGTTCTAGAGTGAAAAAGCGTGAGAGCTTCTTCTAACTTCTAAGCACAATTTTTTTAAAATTATGAATCTTGTGCTCCAATGCAAAGTTTACTTCATCACTTCCATAATATTATTGTACAAAACATTGGCACTATACTTTGTTATGTTTCTTCCACAAAAATGTGGTTTTGGAGTATCATGTTGTGTTTTAGTGTAATAAAGTGGTTTTGGAGTTGTGTGCCACTGTGAAAAGCATGATTTCAGAGTTTGGTATTGGTTATGGTTTTCTTTGTGGAAATACATTGTGGAGCTCATATTGATTTGGTTTTTGTGTTCCTTTGGTAAAATGTGTTTTGAACTCTTGCATTGATTTGAATTACTATGCTGAGTGCAGAAAAGAGAGGATCTTCCGGGGACTTGCCCCTTTTCTGATGATGGAAAGGCATGCCCTTATGGAATGGCTTGTAGATTCTCTGGTACCCATACTGAGTCAGCTGCTCCTGAAACATTGGATGCTTCTAAGAAGGTTTCTGAGGCAAATGGTCTCAGCAAAGACTTTCAGAAACTCTTGTGGAAGAATAAAGTCAAATTTCCGAAGGCTGATGCACAGCTTAAGTTACTTGGTCTTGCGGTTTGTGTTTATACTGTACAAGTTTGCAACATTTGCCTGTATTCTTGGTTTCAGTTCCTGAAATACTATTTTTCAGAAGGGGAAGAATTTTAAGGAAAAGGAAATAGAAGGAAATTCTGAAATTTCCAATGGGTCAAATACTCAAGAATTTGATGCCAAGTGCGCTCCAGCAAAAGAGGATGTTCTGGAAGATGCTTCTGAAGTTAGCGAAAGTAGACTTCCAAAAAGGTCAAAGGTTCACGACGATGTGAAAAATGATGCTGTTGAAAGCAACAATGGTTTGTTTGCTTTTTTTTCTGTCCTTTCTAATTTCTACTGTTCTGTTTTGGGTTATTTATGAGAAGTGGTTTTAGCAATAATCTGTGTGAAACATAATGACCAGGCTCATCTCATGAGGAAGGCATTCGAGAAGAACTCATGCCAAGTGAATTTGACAACGACAGTAATGCTAAGAATTCACATGTGTCAAAAATAGAACTTATTCCAACACCACATAGACGGGAAAAGAAGCTTATTGATTTCAGAGATAAGCTTTACCTTGCACCTCTTACAACGGTTGGGAATCTCCCTTTCAGAAGGGTCTGCAAAGTTTTAGGGGCAGATATCACCTGTGGTGAGATGGCAATGTGCACTAATCTCCTTCAGGTTGTCTTTGCTCAAATCCTGTCTGGCTTCTATAGAAAGCTGTTGTCATTTTGATGCTCTTGTTTTATTTTTCAAAAGCCGAAAGGAAAAAAACTAGAAGTCTAAAAATAAAATATATGATATTTGTATCCATGTTTATGCTTGATGCATGACAGCAAAACACCTATCGAGTGGCATTGCTGGAAATATCACTGCTTTCTTCTTGAGGAGTACAATTGAATATTTTTTCCCGTACGAATGTTGTATATTATTAGGCTAGATTTTCAAGTTAGTACTTAGTGAAAGCTATCAATTTATTTTGGTCTTAAAGAATTGGAATCCTGTATTTGTGATCTAACCCCCCCAAGTTTCAATTACCAATAAGAAATGCCAAGGTTGAATTGACATATGAATTTAGTTATCATTTGTTTATTGTCTTGACTTGTTTTTGCGTATTAGCAAGTCTAGCAATTTAACAATGGTGCAAACACACTCTACTGTGCCACTGATTTTTTTCCCCTTTTCCATTTTTGCTGCTATACTGCAGGGACAAGCTTCAGAGTGGGCATTATTGAGGAGGCATTCTTCTGAAGACATATTTGGGGTACAGATATGTGGGGCCTATCCTGACACTGCAGCACGTACAGTTGAGCTCATTGATCGTGAATGTGATATTGATTTCATAGACATAAACATGGGATGCCCAATTGATATTGTTGTCAACAAGGGCGCTGGGTCTTCTCTTCTTACAAAGCCCATGCGGATGAAGGGCATTATTCAAGCTGCTTGTGGGACCTTCGATAAACCATTAACTGTTAAAGTAAGCTTGTCATATAATTATATTTTATGCACATTGAATTACTTGATACTTTTGTAGTGATTATGAGGAAGCACCCTCTTCTGGAAACAGTGTTGTAAGTATTGCTACAATAGCTAAATCGATTATATTCTAGAAAATTAGTTAATAACAGTTGTTAAGCATCTTTCTCCTCACTTCACTGATTTGATTATATTGACTTCACTGTATAAGGCACTAGTTAGTACTTGGCAGGTGTTTCCTTCAAAATCACGTTACCTTACCGACTTTACCATGACTGGGTTTGTTCACATATTGTTTCAATTGGCTAGGTTAGGACAGGTTATTTTGAAGGAAGAAATCGCATTGATTCTTTAATTGCCGATCTTAGCCATTGGGGAGCCACCGCTGTAACTATTCATGGCCGATCTCGTCAGCAACGCTATAGCAAGCTTGCCGACTGGGATTATATTAATTTGTGCGCAAGAAAAGCTCCTGATTCTATCCAAGTTTTGGGAAATGGAGATGTCTTCTCATATCATGATTGGAGCACGCGCAAGTCTGAATGCCCTGAGCTATCAACCTGCATGATTGCACGAGGTGCACTTGTTAAGGTTTGTCATTTCTTATTCTCTTGTTATGTGCAAGTTGTATCTCTTTTCTGCTTTGCATTCTTTTTATTCCTTGTGTATAAATTTGGTTATCTTCCAGCCATGGTTATTCACTGAAATTAAGGAGGAAAGGCTGTGGGACATAAGCTCGGCTGAGCGGTTTGACATTTTAAAGAAATTTGTTCATTTTGGCCTTCAGCATTGGGGCTCCGACAGCAAAGGTCTGTTATGTGAAGTGTTGCAAGTATTTATGATACTCCTTGTGTAGCCATGATTTAATATTTATCCTTGGGTGTTGTTATAGCTGTTGCGCTTAAATATTTCATTCCGCATAAATTTTCGTACTTTAATAGCCAGATTAGGCAGAGACCAGATAGAGTCACCCTTCTTTTTTAGGATCTTATGTGTTCAGTGTCTAGTATTTGGTCTCTAATAGTTTTGCTTTTGGGGTGTTTCTAAGAGTTGACATTAACAACTACGATATAAGTAGACATGGTCTCAGCAAAATGCATCTAAAAGCTTCTTATGGGCCTGGAAGAAAGACATATCAGTTATCAAATAGGACTACAGGATCCAAGCAAAACAGTGGTTGACAATTTGTCATCTCTAACCGGAAGTAAAGATGAGCCTAGTGCGGTCCATTAAACATGAGTCCACCGAGACAACCCTTAAGATGCCAGAAAAGCTTAACCTGTAAGTTGCTGCAGTAAGCCCATGTTCTTATATTCTTTTCCATAATTTATTTGACAATGTGACACTATTTTGGGAGTATACATTGTAAGTTGTAACCAGTGATTGAGAGATGATGATTAATGTGGTCTTCAATCTTCATGAGTCGTGACCATAATACACCATCACGCCATGCATAGAAAAGGGTAACTGGGTGTAACTATGCTTCTTTTGAGATTTATGTCCATGTGAGAGTCCGCCAATGACTCATGCATGTTATTTCAGCATGTCCTTTCCTTTTGGAAGGAGCAAAGGGATGTATCTGCTATTTCAACTACCGTCATCATATAAAAAACATTTCCATATCATCATACATCACAATCGTGAATTTCAGCCTCTACTGAATAATTACCCGCAGCCTGTTTTCATGTACCCTTCCCATGTTTGCAGGTGTGGAGACAACTAGACGTTTTCTATTGGAGTGGCTGAGTTACACTTGCAGGTACATACCAGTTGGTCTTTTGGATGTTATTCCACAGAAACTGAATTGGAGGCCTCCAAGCTACTATGGCCGAGACGACCTGGAAACCTTGATGGCTTCTGATTCTGCTGCTGACTGGGTATACTATCGTATTCCTGATGTTGTTGGCTTACTGCGTTATTAATAAACCTTTTTGACATTCACTAAGTTAAACGAATTTCAGATAAAAATCTCCGAGATGTTGCTTGGCAACGTGCCTGATGACTTTACGTTCACACCCAAACATAAGTCAAATGCGTACGAGAGAGCTGACAATGGCTGATTACCCGGCGTGCAGATGACTTCATAATCACCAACCACATGGATGACTTACAATTCAATGTCTTTTAATAATCGGCATCAGTGGATTTGCAGAGCCCATGCAATTGAGACGGGAATAATTTTTGATTATGCCCGCTAATTATAGTTCCATTCTTTTTTCCCATTCGTATGCAAACAACGAAGATTCATATAGGTTGTGGAAATTCTTTTAGTTTTATTGGTTCTTCTATGCTTTCGATGCGCTGCTTATTTCCTAGACTATCTGAGGATGGGTGTTGTGCTATGGATTCGAGGTCGGCATGTCTATACAATACGCAATGCAAATGTCAACACATTCCTCATTTCTTATCCAAGATTTGGCTTTCCTTGTTGGTCTTTTAATTTCCTTCATGATTAATGCACAACAAAATCCTAATTGCACATTATAGGATCTTGAACAAATGATTTCCACAACGATATTAAAGAGAATACAAGAACACATATCTTGCTCCATGATTCTATTCAACGAAGAGAAATCTCCAATTGCTATGAATTGATTTCTCCCTCTCAACCTCACACACCTTTGCTTGATAGAAGTTTTGATGGGGAAAACTATCTTGTGTCTTTGGAAGAGGGAGGACCAATCCTTTTATAGAAGTACAGGGAGTAACCATTCATCATGGTGTAACTATCCACTTACCATAAATCTCTCTTAATTAATTAATTGATTATTAATTTCGTAATATTATTAATTTAATAAAGTTGACACTTAATACATGGGTTACAAGAAATATCTAACATTCTCCCACTTAGCACATGTAACATAATTCAACTTCAAGTATTTAATAACAAAACATAATACGCAAAATTTAAGCTAAAATCCTCCTTATATCAATTAAAACATCAGTCACTACTAAGTATGAAAACCTATAAGGATCATGGCGGCTGTACGTCATAGATTCTGACACATTACATTCCCTTCCATGTATCACAATATAGATTTCATATTTAGTATGATCATTAATGAGAGATATCATAATGGTCTAACGATAATGTCTTTATAAAAGACATTTCATGTTTAATCACATAAATCATTGATGTACATGTACTATTATAATGAAACAAGAAAATGTAATTTCAGAAACAATCCATAAGCGATTTCAAGAGGTCAACAACATAACATACATAGTACATTAATATGCATCATCAATAATTGTTTTCAATAATGCCCATCCGTTCGACATGTTCCTTAAATGTCTTTGGTGGCAAACCTTTAGTCAACGGATCCGCAACCATTAAATTGGTGCTTATATGTTCAATTGACACCCTTTGTTTCTGAACTTCTTCTTTAACGACATAGCATTTCAATTCCATGTGTTTAGCACCTTTCGAATACTTGTCGTTCTAAGAAAAGAAGACTGTTGCGACATTATCACAATAAATTTTCAGCGGCTTGGCAATAGAGTCGACAATTCCAAGTCCTGAAATATAATTCCGCAACCATAAACCATGAACTGTAGCCTCAAAGCATGCTACAAACTCAGCCTCCATAGTGGACACAACAATGACAGACTGCTTCGCACTCTTCCAAGATATTGCCCCTTCAGCTAAAAGAAACAAATATCCAAATGTAGATTTTCTAGTATCTACACATCCTGCAAAGTCTGAATCTGAATACCCAATCACCTCGAGGTGATCAGATCGCCTATAAGTGAGCATGTGATCCTTAGTTCCTTGCAAGTATCTTAATACTTTCTTTGCAGCTCTCCAATGATCTATTCCAGGATTACTTTGATATCTACCCAGCATACCGATAGCAAAACTGATGTCTGGTCGAGTACAAGTCTGAGCATACATCAAACTTCCAACAATGGATGCATAAGGAATATTCTCCATTTGTTTATGTTCCAATTCATTCTTTGGACATTGCTTAAGATTAAATTTATCTCCTTTCTGAATTGGAACAACACCTGCTGAACAACTTTCCATCTTAAATCTCTCTAAAACTTTGTTAATATATGCTTTCTGAGACAACCCTAACAATCCTTGTGATCTATCACAGAATATTTCTATTCCTATCACATAGGATGCCTCACCCATATCTTTCATTTCAAAGTTGTTAAAGAGAAATTTCTTGGTTTCATGTAATAAACCAAGATCATTAGTAGCTAGCAAGAGATCATCAACATACAAAATCAGAAATATAAATTTACTCCCACTGACCTTCAGATATATACATCGATCAACGACGTTTTTATTAAATCCAAAGGAAGCAATTATATCATTAAACTTGAGATACCGTTGACGGGAAGCTTGCTTAAGTCCGTATATTGATTTCTTAAGTTTACACACCATGTGTTCCTTTCCTTCAATTACAAAACCCTCAGGTTGTTCCATATATACTTCTTCATCTAAATTTCCATTGAGAAATGCAGTTTTCATATCCATTTGATGTAACTCTAAATCATAATAAGCTACTAATGCCATAATAATTCTAAGAGAGTCCTTTTTAGATACAAGAGAAAACGTCTCTTTGTAGTCAATACCACTTTTCTGAGTGAAACCTTTGGCAACAAGTCTAGCCTTGTGTCTTTCGATATTACCATTAGAATCGAGTTTAGTCTTAAAGACCCACTTACACCCAACTCTTTTAGAACCTTCAGGCAATTCTACAAGATCCCAGACTTTATTGTGATCCATTGATTTCAATTCTTCTTTCATGACATCCAACCACTTAATGGAATTAGTACTTTCCATGGCTTGTGAAAATGAAACTGGATCTTCATTAATTCCAATGTCAAGTTCTGACTCTTGAAAATAAACCACATAATCATCAGAAATAACAGGTTTCATTGGTCTTTCAGACCTTCTTAATGCCACTTCATGTGGTTCATTTGCTAAAGTTTCATTGTTGACGATTTCATTATGGGGTGTTTGGTCATTCATTTGTTGTTCTTGTACATTGTCGAATTGCTCTACAATTGTAGGAACAACAACATTAGAAGAAGTAATGGGTAAAGAAACTTGCACCCTTACTTCTTGAATTTCCACTTTACGTGGTTCTTTACTCCCACTAATCTTGTCATTTTCAATGAATTTAGCATTTCCAGTTTCAACAATTCTCGTACTATGGTTAGGACAATAAAATCTAAAGCCTTTAGATTTTTCTGGATAACCAATGAAGAAACCACTGGTCGTTCTTGAATCTAGTTTCTTTTCATGTCGATTATAAATTCTTACTTCCGCCGGGCAACCCCAAACATCCAGGTGCCTTAAACTAGGTTTCCTTCCCGTCCACAGTTCAAAAGGAGTCTTTGGAACAACCTTACTAGGAATCCTGTTTAACAAATACATAGCGGTTTTTAAGGCATGCATCCACAATGATAAAGGCAATGAGCAATTATTTAACATACTTCTAACCATATCCATTAAAGTACGATTGCGCCTTTTTGCAACACCATTTTGTTGCGGTGTGCCTGACATTGTGTATTGAGCACAAATACCACGTCCTTCGAGAAATTTAGCAAATGGACCAGGACATTGTCCACTTTCATCATACTTTCCATAATATTCACCACCTCTATCAGACCTAATTATTTTCACCTTTTTGTCCAGTTGTCTTTCAACCTCATTAACAAACACCTCTAAAGTATTTGCTGCTTGAGATTTTTCATGCAACAAGTAGACATAACCATAACGTGAAAAATCATCAATAAAGGTGATAAAATATTTTTCCCCACTAAAGGATGGAACATCAAAAGGTCCACATATATCGGTGTGTACAATTTCAAGGAGTTGTGTGCTTCTTGTGACTGATTTCTTAATTGTGTGTTTTGTGAATTTTCCTTTAATACAATCCACACATACGTTAAGATCAGTAAAATCCAAATTAGGAAAGATTTCATTCTTTACTAATCTTTGCATTCTTTCTTTGGATACGTGACCCAAACGTTTATGCCACAAGTAAGCTGAACTTTCATCCACTAAACCACGTTTCATACCAACACTATGATGCAAGGTCAATAAGGTTTCAGCAAACAAATTATCAAGATTTAACTTGTATAAACCATCACAACGGACACCAGAACCAACAAGAAGATTTTGCTTAAACAAACTGAAACTTCCATTCCCAAATTTAGAACAATAACCAGCTATATCAAGTTTAGACAAAGAAACTAAATTACGAGAAAGAGATGGAACGTAAAGAGTCTGATAAAGATCTAAATGATGTCATGTATCTAAAAGTAAACGATAATCCCAATCCCTTCAACTGGTGCTTTGACACGGTTCCCCATAAAGACAAAGTTCTCATTTGGGTTTGTGGTTTGGATCGTAACGAATCCCTGCATCGTATTAGAAACATGAGTGGTACAACCAGAATCAATCCACCAAGTATTATAAGGAACTTCTGCCAAATATGATTCGAAACATACAAAAACATTATGTTTACCTTTACTTTCGAACCATGCCTTACGTTTATGGCAGTCTTTCTGATAGTGTCCAGGTTTGTGGCAGAAATGACACTTATCACCATTTTGTTCCTTCTTGTGGATTTGAGCAGATGACTCGTGGATCTTTAACGGTCCTTTATTGCCCTTTCCATACTTCTTTCCTGGTTTCCTTTTAACTCCTGAATGACCTACGAGATTGATAGAGTGGATTCCTTGTTTCTTAAGTCTTGCCTATTCTTGAATAAGTATACTTTGAAGTTCAGTCACATTCCATTTATCCTTCATTGTGTTATAATTTATTTGGAATGGACCGTACTCCTGAGGCAAAGAATTTATGATAAACTGTACAAGGAAACTATCATCCACTTTCATTCCCATGGTTCTTAATCTTGCTGCTATGTTTGACATTTCGATCACATGTTGATGCATAGTACGCGAACCATCGAACTTCATGGTGGTTAACATTCTCATTAATGTACCAGCACGCGACTTATCAGCAGATTCAGATTGAGCAGTATCTTTCACATACTTCATAAATTCCTTAGCATCACTAGTTTCAGGAATAGTAGTCTTAATATTATTTGCCACTGTCATTCGCATAAGCATTAAGCTCAGTCTATTTGATCTTTCCCAACTCTTATGAAAAGATTTTTCTTCATTATTGCTTGTCTCGGTAAGAGCAATGAGCTTATTAGTCATGAGTGCTAAGTCAAGATCAAGAACACCTAAATGAAACTTGACTTCTTCACTCCATTCATTATAATTAAGCTCATTAAACTTTGTAATAGACGAAGCTTGCGAATGAAGTGAAACATTAACAGATGCTGCAAAAATAAATAAATGCTCCTACATTAACGCTTTGAGACATAACTTAATCACGTAATTCAGACTTATATAGCTATAAAAATATTAAATTAAATATATATTGAAAATCTCCTTTGGGTGATATAACAATATATAACAATGAACCATAATTGATGCTTAATTAAATTTTACATAATTGGAAATTAAATATGCTTCAATAAGACATGTTTGTTATCTTTGGATATACTAAACACATCTAAATCGACATATCAATTAACCACAATAATGTTCATGATCACAAATAGGTTGATCCACTTTTGGGTGATCTTAAATATTTTGTAATCTATGAACTTCAATTATTCATGATAAATCATTAAGTCATTTCATTATAACATCACGTAATCATGAATAATAGAATCTAACTTAGTTTGACATCTATGAGAAACATTCAAAATCGGTCACTTTGGCGACTACGATTTATACATAATATAGATATCATATGAATAGTTCAAATAAAATAACATGAGTTATTTGTTTGAGTCAAGATTAGAATAAAAGCAGATAGATTTAATACTTCATAAAATAGACAAATCTTAAATTTGCATAAAATTATTACAAATATCAAAACATGAGTATCACGTGTTTTACGGTCATGTACCGATTTTAACCCCCTGTTTCAAGCAACCATACGAAACAGTTTCGTTGCACATTAAAAGGTTCCATACGTAACATGTACCATATTTACCGATTTTAACCATGTTTAACAGTAAAAGGTTCCATCACACATTAAAATCTATTGCATGAACAGTTACAACATTATAACGTGGGAAATAAACGTGTTATCAGGATGGAAAGCTTTTAATGAAATCAAGATAAGGGAAAAAGTCAGTAACGTATGCATTTAGATGTTTTATTAAATATGAAAAGAATATTTCCTTTTTTCTTAACTACTTACGTAATCAAGGAAGATCTTGAAATATATGAAATGAAAATCATAGATACACATCAAGGAAAAACATGTCTATCGCAAACATTGATCTTAAGAATAATGAGAACGTAAACAAATGTTGTAACTACTTTAGGAAATCACACAATTTTCAGCGGAAGCATCATGTATGCGTGAAGTGAATATAACATGAACGGGAAATCATAAGTTCTTAAACCATGCTCTTGATACCAAATGTTGGTCTTTTAATTTGCTTCATGATTAATGCACAACAAAACCCTAATTGCACATTATAGGATCTTGAACAAATGATTTCCACAACGATATTAAAGAGAAGACAAGAATACATACATTGCTCCATGATTCTATTCAACGAAGAGAAATCTCCAATTGCTATGAATTGATTTCTCCCTCTCAACCTCACACACCTTTGCTTGATAGAAGTTTTGATGGGGAAAACTATCTTGTCTTTGGAAGAGGGATGACCAATCCTTTTATAGAAGTATATGGAGTAACCACCCATCATGGTGTAACTATCCACTTACCATAAATCTCTCTTAATTAATTAATTAATTATTAATTTCGTAATATTATTAATTTAATAAAGTTGACACTTAATACATAGATTACAAGAAATATCTAACATTCCCATTCTTATTGACGTCGACATCTAAATTTGTTTCAGCGAATGTGTTTTATTTTCCTTCTTTTCGAGTAATTTTAGTAACAGTGTGAACTGGCTCTTCGCTGTTAGTGTCATGACGTTAAATGTAAGGGTTTTGCTCGGAAAGTGGCTCGTTGCTTGTACATCGTCAACACTAAAGGCTATTAACTATTTATTTTCATGACACTAATAAAAACCCAAAATTGTTTGCATGCTACTATACTGACTCGTATCACTTCATTAACCTTTTCGTTCGTTAATTTTTCTGTTAACTATGTTTGAGTAAATTGATATTTAATTATTTCTCAAGAAGAAAAACTATATTAATTTTTAATATAAGTATTTATTTATTTTTAAATATTAATAGAGTTTTTCTTAGCAAAATAAAAAATTAAATAATTTTTTTAGCGGTGATCGAAACATTGGCACTTGGCAGTGTCATTTTCATCAGAAAGAGAAAAAAAACTTGTGATTCTTCTGGATCCGTATAATATCTTCTGATCTTGTAGACATCTATTTTATTATACTTTTCTTCTTAGCTTATCTTTATATCACAGAAACACAACATATATCATTTTCTCATCCCAGAAGTAAACACAAAAAAACAAGAAAACCCCAAGTACGTTGAAGTGTTTGCACTTTGCAGAGAACACCACCTCTGGCAGAAAAGAACTCCACTCCCTCCCATCTATTGCATCTCCTGTGATACTTCCCATCTATTATCCACTTCCCGCACCGTCCCCACTTGCCTACCCCCTCTATTAGTAGTCCACTCCACTCCACTCCACTCCACTCACTTCCCCCTAATTTCCAATTTAGAAACCCCCGCCCACATTACACATACCATTCCAACCAAATATACTCCATTTCCTTTCCAACAACTATTTTTTAAATTTAAACCAAACCAACCAAACAAATCCTTTTTCCTTTTCTTTTCCTTTTTCTAGGGTTCGCGACCGATTCCGCCGATCCCCAATCCGATGGCCACCTCTGATGCCGAGAAGAAGCCGGAGGAGCCCAAGGAGGACGCCAAGGGGGAACTCCTCTTCTTCGGCACCACCGCCTGGGAGCTCATTGGCCGCAAAGCGCCCGATCCGTCCCGCAACTTCCTTTCTCCCACCCGCCTGAGGTCCCTCGTCGGGGTCGACGTCCGATTCGTCGCCGCCGGATGCAGTATGACTTCATTTTTCCTGCTTTTCTGCTTCTTTAGGTTTTCATGCCTCTTTTTTCATTCGCTTTGTTGTGTGCTGTGCTTTCGCTGAAGGTCTGGACATGGAAGCTTAGTTCATCTGTCTTGTTTTTTCGACTTGTGAAAATTTGATTTTTATTTTTTTTTTAGGTTTTTTTGTTGTATTGGTTTTACCTGGACGTGTTCTTCGGGTTTGATCTGCTTTAAGTCATCTGTTTCGGTTGAAGTTTGCGTTTTTGGATACCGCCATTTTCTCAGTGCTGTTCTGATTTGGTGTTTGTTTTGTGTTGGAACGAAAAAGCTTCGTGTCATTGTGTGGCGTTGGATGCGCAAGGGCGATGCTACACCTGGGGACGCAATGAGGTGTGTGATGGCGAATGGTTGGGAAACGGAGTTAGTTTTTTATTATTTGTGTGGAGCTTGTATGCTTACTGCTTGTTGCTGGTTGGTTTGGGAACAGAAGGGGCAGCTGGGACATGGGGATACCTTGCAGAGGAGTCTTCCAATCGTTGTTTCTGGACTTTCCAAGTAAGTTTTATATTTTTATTTTCCAGTGATGATTTATGAGTGATTCTAGTTCCTTCTTTTAGTGTAAGTTTAGTACCCAAAGGTGATTTTCTGTCACAATGTTACAACTACTGAAAATGAAATAGTAAATTTTGGTGTTATTAAATTAGTGATGAAATATTTTCAACGGTGCATCACCTTCGCTGTATGCTGGAAGCCTGGAATATCAGAAGAATACACTAGATGTTACTTTTCGGGCTCTTCATACATGATATTTCTGCTGTTAGATGGATACCTTCTTTAACGCCGTCTGCCAATTCATATTTATTGTTGTGTCATAATTTTATATCACTTTAAAGTTTTGGCTGTAGAATTTGAGTTAGGGTCTTACTCTGCTGTGAATGCTCCTACTTCTGACTGTAGGTTTTCTCAGTTCTGTCAAGCTCACAAAGAAGTCGACATTAAATTTTACTTTGTTTTTATGGCAGAAGGCCCAGATATGATGATTAAGGTGTTAGAACATTATAATCACTTGCTAAACCACTTGGTGGTATAAGCACGACTTATCTTATCTGCGAAACGGTGTCATTTGCTCAGAAATTGAAAGAAAAAAATATCTGAATGAATCATTTGCTCGGAAATTGAAAAAAAATGCTTCCTTTGATGGACTAATTTGATGTTTTTTAGCCAAGATTTGCCCTAGTATGGAAAATGCTTTCTTTTTACATGGTCTACTTGATATTCTCCTATGCAAGTTGTTGAGTAAGAAGATGATCTTACAAGATTTTGTTTGGGATGTTGTTTTATTTGGTGCCACAATATGATACATTTTGTTATGTTTATCATGTAGGTATAGTGTCATCAAAGCCAGTGCTGGAAGAAGCCATACTGTTGTGGTAACAGATGATGGGAAATCCTTTTCTTTTGGGTCGAATAAGCATGGGCAGTTGGGATCAGGTTCAATAAGAAATGGTAGGTCAAGAGTCAGCTGCATTGTTCCATGTGTTTGTCTCATTTTTCTGGTAGTTCAGAAAAGAATAAAGTATGACTGACATGACAAATCTCCTTTCCCATGAATGAGTTTTTATGAACTCATTTGAAATTTTATGAATGAGTTTTTTTATCAGTTGAAATTTTATAAAGGAGTTTAGAGTTATACCATATTACTATTGCTGCACAAACAGTGTAGAATATAAACATGAATCTTACTATTGTTGAATTACTCGATAAACTTTCTTCTAGAATATGTCAAGGAAATCTTGGGAATGCAATTTCTAGAATGTAGAGAATATAATTTTTATAATCTCGTCATGTTGTTTAGGAATTTTGATGTGATATTTATCCTAGTGCTTGCGAGTGGTTGACCTGTTGGCCTTTTGACTGCATAGCTAGGAATTATCTTATGGGATGTTATTAAGAATTTGTGATGATTTCTCTCTGCATTATATTCAAGGTTAAGTGTCAATGGATGTTAATAATGTACTTTATTTTAGGATGGTGTATCAGCAAACTTCTTTTAAGCATATCTTAATAGCCAGTACGTGGTCTAGATTTAAAAATAAATTATTGTTCGTCATGGTAAATATGATGTCACGGGGTTTGAAGATTTTGTTTATTGTCACACACTTTCATAATCGTCATAGTAAATATAAAATGAAATATTTTATTTCAAATGTAATCATATAGTAAATAAATGTGAAATATTTTATTTTGAGTGTAGTGTTCAAGAAAAAAACACTCATTGGCTTCTACATTATAGTTCTCTGGATCTGATGCACATCTTATTCATGTTTCCAGAAATTGAACCATCTCCAGTACCATGTCTGGTTTCTGAGGCCACAAATACCGTTTGTGGTGCTGAGTTTACTGTATGGCTCTCGTCGACTCCAGGATCATCTATATTGTATGTTGGATGGCTTTTTACTATTATATTAATAAATGTTCATTGATATTCTTATCTCCAGATATGGGATTCGTAATATGTGTGGCTAGTGTATAAATATTTGGTGTCTTCAGAACTGCAGGTCTTCCTCAGTATGGACAGCTTGGGCATGGGACAGATAGAGAGGTGGCTGATTAACTCTTTTAATCGTGATGTATTTATTATTTAAGAAAATTAACTTGATGCTTTTGAATTGCAGTATAATTCAAAAGATTCATCAGTAAGGCTTGTTTATGAACCTCAACCTCGTCCTCAGTCAGTCAAGACATTTTCGGAGAAAACCATAGTAAAAGTTGCATGTGGAACAAACCATACAGGTTTCCTAGCATCTTCCTCTCATCTTGCTCGTGCACATCAAGTTTGTTTGTTCAGTTTAATAACTTGTGATGGTATTAAAATTTCTTATTATGTTGTATGTTTCGTTTCAGTTGCAGTGGATTCAAGCGGTTTTGTTTACACGTAAGTCTTCCACATGTAGGTGATTATTTTATAACTTTTTGTTTGATGCATGTCATAAAATGTGGAAGCCAATAAATCATGCAATAAATCAGCTTGATGGACGTTCTCGTTTATTTTAAAGCATGACAGTTATGTAACATGCCTCATCTGATTCCCTATTGGAAGGCCTAACTGTTCCCATGCATTAAATTCAAGCATATGATCTTTTTGTATTGTTGATAGCAGTACAGTTTCTATGTTTTTTTAATAAAGAAAATCTTGTTATTTTTCTTAAATTTAGAATTTTTCGAAATGCTCATATCAATACATTGAACTACATAAATCATTAAATCTGAACATACTACAGTAGGTAACAAAGTGAGCAACTTTTTTAAATGATCTTTTGTTATTTCTTAGTTCTCAATTTCTCATTATGTGGATAAGTGACATTAGGTTTTTTGTCCTACAGGTGGGGATTTGGTGGCCATGGAAGGTTTGTATTCTAACAATCAATAGAATATGTTCAGTTCTGATATTTTGTTACTTCGGTTTTGTAAAATTGTAAAACATGCATCATCCATGAATATCGAATAGCCTTGAACCTATTATGTCTTTTTTCTGTAGGCTGGGGCATAGAGAGCAGAAGGACGAATGGTTGCCTCGGCTTGTTGATGTCTTCCAGAGGAACAATGTTCTCCCACCCAATGCAGTTGTTTCAGCTGGATCCGCTAATTCAGCTTGCACTGCTGGTAGGTTTTTTTACAGCCGACATTTGCCATTCTATCACATATCTTTATCTTTATTACAAAGTAACTGCTGTTTTGCAAAAGTTGTCAGCTGGTGTGGATGACGTTCACAAGAGCACTTTCTTATTTGAAATTGATTCCTTCTTGCTTTCTCCAAATTATGTGGTCCTCCATGTTTCGTCAACTCCCGAGTTGTGCTTGGTAGTTTCGTTCATGAATTTTTAAAGTAATTTTTACGTTTTTGTCTATTTTGTTTCATGTCCTTTTCAGGAGGAGGGCAGCTTTATATGTGGGGTAAAATGAAGAATACTGGTGACGATTGGATGTATCCAAAGCCTCTTATGGACTTGAGGTTTCTGCCAACTAAATCTTCCCTGAGTTAGCTTATTTACCATATTTGTGTAATATTTAGAACTTAGTGTCTCTCTTGATTATGAAGTTTATGAAACTTTACCTTTGTTAAGTATCTGAGCTCTAGCTGTGGAGAGCTTGAAATTGGTAAGTGTTGGTACTTGGATTATTTCACAAAAATAGGTGAAAATTGAGAGTAATCAAGGGCCATAGGGCACGTTCAAATATTCTCTTCATATTGATATATTTAATGATATTTAGAAGACATGGAAATCTGTGTGGCTAATCAATACTTCTCTAATCATGTCAATATAAAGTTCTGCTTATTTCATGAATTTTTTTACAGTCCTTTTTTATGTGGTGTTTGTTAGATATTCCTAAATTAGTGTCTCTCCCTTCCCTCCTGTGTCCTTAGAGACAATTTAGACGATATTCTCTTTAAGGAGTTTATAGCTCTATGCAAAATTGTATCCAATTTGGTAGTCTAAGAGATGATTTAGACAAATCAATGGATCTGATTGAGTTATAATTTTCTGAACTGTCTTGATTGAATGTTCCGAAATTTTTCTTTCTGGATCCACTGACTGGATTTACATAACTTCCTTTGTTCCCCAAATGTCAATTTATTTGTCATCTCCACTGTGATGTTTTATTAGAATAGGAAGACTCTGCTTCTGTGGCAATTCACATTTTTTATGTTTTTCTTCTTCTGATGGTGACTAATTTTTTCATATAATATCTAATCTGTTATGTTGGTGGCCAGTGGTTGGAACATTCGATGCATGGATTCTGGTCATATGCACCATGTCGTTGGCGCTGATGACTCTTGCATAAGCTGGGGAGTAGCTCAGTACGGAGAACTTGGGTACGGACCACGCGGCCAAAAGTACGTTTTTGAATTCTCTTGTGTGATTTTACTGGTAGTTACCTGTCGGGGTCCTTGGATGATATATTGTTTGTTTGTGTTAGATCTTCTGCCAATCCAAAGAAAGTTGAAATCCTTGACGGAATGCATGTTATAAGGTAGTGTTTCTTTCGTCTTCTTCTCATGGCTCATTATATTATTAATTATTCACATCTTGAGGTTTAGCAAGTCCTTATTTTTCTGTAGTGTGGCATGTGGGACTGGGCTGTCACTGGTAGTTGTGGACAGAGCAAATGCAGGTGATCGATTGGAAGAGGTAGCTGTTCTTCTGTTCTTTTGCAGGGCTAACTTTTTATTTTGTAATCTACAATGTTTAGATTAATGTATGATGCTAATTTTGCAGCTTGATATTTATGATGGTGAAGCCCTCCCTGTCGAAGGTATCTTTTGCTAAGGATTGATACTTCTAAAGGAATGCTATTATATCATCGAAATCTTATGCCTGATATCATCTTAGATTTATTACACCATGCCATGGGTCTTCTGTAACATACCGTTTTCACACATAATTAACTCTTTTAAATCTTCTTTTTTTGGGTATTGATGGTTACCATGATCAAATGTTTACATTTCATTATTTTGCCAAAATTGATCCTTGAAGTTTTATCATCTGGTTTTCTAAGCATATTGACATCTGTATAGATTTTTAACTGAAGTCGTTATCGTGTCTTTTAGATACTAAAAATGAACAGAACAGTCAAAACAAAAATGCTGTTGCTTCTCCTGTAAATTCCAAAAAGAGGAAAAAGAACCCCCCATCTGATTCAGAAGATGAGGACTATGGAAGTGAGGATACTGATGAAGATGCTAATGGTGATGACGAAGATGATGACAACATCAGAGGAAACAAGGCCTCTGGTAAAGGTCGTGGCAGAAGTTCCAAAGCTCCAGCAAAGGGATCTGGACGTGGTAGAGGTCGTCCTAAATCTACAGAGACCAATAGCAGTGGACGTGGTAGAGGGCGCCCTAAATCTGCAGAGAAAAGCTCTGGTCGAGGCCGTGGTAGGGGTAAAGCTGGAAGGAAGGTTAAGGGATAAAGCTGGAAGAAAGGTTAAGGCCTTAAGGGATAGTATGTGATGCTTTCCTCATCCTCCCTAACATTGCTTTCCCATTTTGTTAGATTGCCTGACAAACGTGCGTGATGAATTGGCCGCTAATCATTTCTCATTTGTTTTATTAGTTCAGATTAACTTACGGAAGTAAGTGAAGAACACTCTGCTTCCTTTGAGCTGTTTGTTTCAAACTTTATTTTATATATTGCTTATTAGCATTTCGAACCTGCTCATATATACTGTTATCTTATTTTGATATAGCCCTTCTGTTTGCACAAGGGCATGCAATTTTGATTTGGTAAGTGGTTTATTTGTGGAATGGGAGATGGGATATGTTATTGAAACAATGTTTAACATCTAAATGTTTTGTGCTGTTCTTTTTGTTACATATTCATACGATTTCTGTGAACTTGTATCATATGTAAATTTCTACAGCTTGAAATGTGTGCTGCAAAGCTTGTTAGACCTTTTGTTACAGGTTTAACTCCCCGTAGTGTATGCTTGCTCAAGGGGCCCGTCCACAGATCTTCACAAGTTCATGTTCTTTTTAAGTTCATTATTTTGGATGTGTCAAGAGTTTGAATTACGGTGTTAGTGTTTTTTCCAATGTTTTAAAAATCGAACCGGACCAGACGGTTCGACCCGGTTGGACTGGAAATTGATGGTCCAACGGCCAGCTTAGTTAAAAATCGAACCTGTCAGTGAACTGTCCTGAACCAGATTGATCGCTTTGGACCGGGTCGGACCGGTTGGTCAGACCGAATATAAAACTATTTCCAATTTCATTTTTCTACATTTTTAGAATCAGAAAATATTGAGGACCTTTTGCAATTATTCCAAATACCCAAATTCCAAACAACTCCAAAGCCCAGCCGCATAACTCATCTTCCATAACAAAAATCCACGCCAAACCCTAGCCGCCCCTCCTTCGGTGTTGACCGTCCTCCGACGTCGCTCATTCTCTGGTGCTGCCACTCCTCCGGCGTCGTCACTCATCCAGCGTCGCCTCTCCACCAGTGCTCCCACTCCGACGTCGCCCCTCCTCTGGTGCTGCCACTCCTCTAACGTTGCTCCTCTTCCGACGCCGCCCCTCCTCAAGGTTTGTCAAATGGTTACAAAATGATGAAAAAAAACACACTCAATAGGTGTGTTTGGTCGTTATGAAGTTCTAAAGATTTATTTTTGTTCGAATTGGTGTTATACAGTAGTAGTTGGATGTTTGAATGGGTGTATTTAGTGTCTTGAAGTAGTGAACTTGTACTATTAGTCCGCAAGTGTTCTAATTTTGATATTAATCACATGCTATTGGTGTTGCATCTTTAAAAAAATGGGTTTTTTCTACTTTTTTGTAGTTATTTTTGTTTTTTGGGTGTATTTTATTCAGACACGCAATTATACAAAAATTCAACCGTAAATTTATGTTTTCATCTGATTAGATGGGTTTTCAACAAAATACATGTAAAATATGAGAAAATTTGGTATTGCTATAACTTGCTTATTTTAATCCAATTTGGAAATTTTGTTCATGAGCCGCAAAATAGTCGATTTCCTTAGTGAGCTGTGCAGGCAACTGGAAAGCTCTAGTTTTGGTATAATTGGAGAAATATCTAGCTTGGTAGTTGTGGTTCCGAATTGAAAGGGTGCATTTTTTACTTTAGTTGTTGCTTTCTTGAATAAGTTGTGCAGCGTTTATTGGTTTGATTTTGGTATACTTGCATGTCTGAATCGAGAGGTTTTGTGTGTGTGGGTCTTGAATAAGTTGTGCATCGTTTATTGGTTATTTTGGTATGTGTATTTTAATTTTTGAATGATTTAGCAGAAATCGATTCAAACCGGTCCGACCACCAGTCCGACCATTAGGGGGTGTTAGTGGCGTGGAAAGTGACGGAAAGTGATTTTTGGAGTCAACCGGAAAGTAAAGGAAAACAGAATCCAGTGGAAAACAACTTCCCTTTGATTGAAATTTGTTGTTTGTGAATGCGTCGGAAAGTGATTTGAGAAAGAGGGATTTCTGTTGTTTGCTCATACTTCTTATGTCCACTGCGACGGGTCGGTCGGGGGTTGCAAGGGGGCAGCGCCCCCTACAGTTTTGATAAAGAAAACGGACTACCGAACTAGTTCGGTGGACCGAAATGCGACTTCTCAGAGTGAACGTAAACGGAAGACCGAACTAAGTTCGGTTAACCGAACGGGTCATTCCAGTTACGAATTCGGTGGACCGAAATATGTTTGGTCGTCCGTTATATTCATTTCGATGGACCGAATGTTTGACGGTCGACCGAAAAAAATTGGTTTCCGTGGCTTTCCGTCCTCAAAGTGACGGAAAACTCAAAGAAAATTTTATACATACCACAAAATCCGAAGGAATCCGACGGAATCCATGTTTTCGTGAACAAACAACTCCTTTCCGGAGTCAACCGGAATCCAAATTCCGTTTCCGTCGGATTCCCTCGGAATCCGACTGCACAAACTCCCCCTTAGTATTTATTCGGTCCGGTCCAACTTTGGTTTTAAAAAATGCTGACGTCATCACCGGTCCGACCGTGGTGGGACCACGTTGAACCAAAACCAAACCTTTACCGGTTCAATTTACCAGTTCAATTTTTAAAACCTTGGTTTTTTCGGTCTTTTCCGACGGGGGACGTAAGATGTTTGTATCTATTCTCGTTTAGAGCTAATTGTAAATTGGTCAACTATTGTTTTTTGGTTCTTACTTCTTTGTAGGCTGGTAGCAATCTGGGAGATAAAACGAAGTTTTAGTTTCTCGTAGATTTTGGTTAACTCTAATTTAGATGAATAAAGACTGCCGAACCAAAAAAATAACCGTTTCTATCACCTGTGCAATTTTCTTTGTTCAGAGTCTTCAGACTGCAAGAGAGAGAGAAAATCCTTTGAGGTGCTAATTTTAACTTCGGTCAAAGTTTTTAAATAAAAATATACTCGAATAATTTTAGGGAAGTACTTATCCTTCTTTGACTGCAAAAGAAAGAAAAAAAAACCCTTTAAGGTGCTAATTTTTACTACTTAGTTTAAAGTTTTTAAAGAAGAGTATTTTCGAATACTTTTAGGAAGGTATTTATCCCTCGTTGTCTGCTTCTTTTGCTTCCTCGTACAGACATATCTGGGTGCTGGACTTTAAAAAGAGAAGAAGAAAATCTTAGTAATTGAATCTTTTGCTGCTTGGATAATCTCCAGTGACAAAGCAATAACCTATTATTTTTGGGTACTCAAATTTCGTCTAGAAGCTAAGAGTATAACCAAATCTGTGCTGCAAAAATATATACCAAGCACTGCCTAAAAAAGAAAAGCAACGCACCATGAACAAAAAAAATCTATTGCACGATTGTGTATTTTCTCGATAATAGCAAACGAAACAACGAAACAACGAAAATTTAAAAATTATGATCAATATAACATACACCAATAATCAAAGACGAGACTGTTACTTTTCATGAAATATATAAGCGGTGCACCATATTACATCAGAGTTTGTCAAAACGATACACGATTACAACAGAATAACAAAAGGAGATAAAAGTAATCATGTCGACCTCAGTGATCCGAAAGAGAGTATCCGATCCCAAGATGCGCGCGCCCGCTGATTACCACCCAACTGGACCTACTGCGGTCCTGAAATAAAACATGCAACAACAATGCTTGAGTTTCCATAAGGAAACCCCGTATACCAAACTCACATATATGCATGCAGTAGTACAAATGAACATATCCTACTAGTAGCATGTCATGTCATCAACAGTAAGGAAAACAGTTCCCCTGAAGGGTACAGGACATCAATCCGACAATCATCATCGAGTCTCCCAATGTGACCTACCGTAGGCACATACGGTCTAACGGAACAAGACGTGACACTCCTCACACGCGGCTATACTTATCATGGGGTTCGACAAAGAGCATTCGCCAAGTCCGCGCCATAAGAAACAGATCTGTAACTTCGTGGTCGAAACCACACCAACGGAGTCGTCGCTCGGTCCATCAATCATCATCTCAGTAGATGCCCATCTGAGGAACATATCCGGAACAACATCGGTCCATCAATTATCATCGCCGGAACAACATCGGCGGCATCACCGACACATCATCGGTGGTCCATCAATACGTCCGGCACAACATCGGACGGGTCCAGACCGAAGTCTGCCAGGTCATCAGGCTCCACGAGCCGCAAACACCAACCGTACCGCTATAAAAGCAGGGCAGCGACCTCCGTAGCCATCCAGGTCGGTAGTCACCTTACCCAACGACAGTTGCGTGCTCGCACGATCATCATACATTGGGATCCGCGATCCCTCATGCCTGTTACTCTACAATGAGTCCATCAATCCATCACATCAAGTAACGATCCATACACGGATGTGACACGTCCCGAACACCCACACTCTTCCACACGACGGTCCTTGGGCAGGCACTCGTACGCGCTCACCGTCACCTCCCGGCTCATGCACAAGGCGAGGACACTGGTTTTCGTGGACAGAGTTGACATCCTAAAAAGGACTGAGAATTCGGTTCTGTGCACCAACGGTCGACCGAAAGAGGCAACCCGGTCGACCGTTCCCATGAAAGATTCGGTCGACTGAAAGTCTGCAACGGTCGAACTCTCTGCGCAAAACCTAAGTCCCAACGGTCGAACAGAGATCGAAAACCGGTCGACCGATACGAGGTCAAAATCCGGAGTCTAGTCAACATCAATTCAAAACTACCGGTCGACCGACTCAGGGGTCTCGGTCGACCGAAAACTACCAGGGCATCCTAGCAGTTCTAAGTCATATAACGGTCGAACGCATAACAATAAACGGTCGAACAATCATGCATAATAATTCAGTACACTTAAGTTCTGATCGAACGAACCCAAGGAACCGGTCGACCGAAACACGACAGACAATCCCAACTCACCAGCAAAATGCACTACTGGTCGACCGCCACAAGACATTGTTCGACCAGTGAAGGTTAAAGTTGGCAAAATACACTACATCGGTCGACCGCCCGAAGGAACCCGGTCGACCGTTGGTCATCTTCAACCTTGCGTCAGCCGAGGATTTACGCAAAACACGCTGCCGGAGAGGTCACAACCCTCCCACGATGGTGAACCACAAAAACAGACTAAGAAGCTGGCATACTTCAAGAGAACGACGAAAACGCCAGAGCCTCGCTCGCGCAACGTCGCCTCCGGTGATCCTCCTCGCACGATCGCCTCTGCACGCCTCACGCCGGAACCACACCTACTCCACCGGAGTCACCTCCTCCGTTGCTGCTCGTCGGACCAAGAAAGGGAAGAGAGTGAGGGAGAAAAAAACGAATGGAAGAGAGAGAGAGAGAGAGAGAGAGAGAGAGAAATTTTGCTTCTTAAACCTCCCCAACCGTCACCTCACCACCCCTACTCCATCACCCTACCCCTCAACCACAGTAACCGACCCCCCTCTTCATTCCTTTCCCCATGCAAACCTCTTCCCTAATCTCCGTTAACCCCTAAGTGGGTCTAGGGACATAACATATATATTAGAAAATAATTTACCTACTACTTCAACTCTTATGTTTGGACCAATTGTTAGAAGCTTACAAGACAAGTAACAGCTCAACCGAGGACTTCTTGTCCCCTACACCCACTCGATAATTGCAGCGTCTAACCATTCCCACCGTAGAAAAAAAAACATTGTTGACACATAATCTTCATCGTCTAAGATCACAGTTCAACACAAACCAACAACCCTTTAGATGCTCACATAATTCCAAAATATCAAATTCAATAGTGCATTTGGTGTGACTTCACATAAATACTAATATATTCGCTACAAGAAATTAGATCATCTGATAACTCCATTCGCTATTCAGTAATCACTCGTCAGAGAAGAAAAGAAATCATGTTTCTGACATGTCCAAAGATGGGCTGTCAATTATTTCGTATTATTTGATGATGTAACATTAATAGATGCATATAATCATAGTCACATGCATGCAACATGAATTTTGACGTGCATATGACAAAGATGGTGGGGAGTCGAGGAGGACCAGGTTGTAAATCGCTCAGAATCAAATCTGACGCACATACTCGGCTAATTAGACATAAAATCTACATGTTTCTACTTTTCATACAAAATTAGATAACAGTGTCTTAAGAACATTAATATCAATATATTCATGAACAGGCAGACAACACATGCGATTGTTTTAGTTTTTAGACAAGATGGGCATTGGATGCCTTATCCACGACCACATGTAGGGCTGTCAAATTCTTCTCGAGCTCGTGAGCTCGTTCAAGCTCGGCTCGATAAAGCTCGACTCGAGCTCGGTTCATTTATTAAACGAGTCAAGCTCAAACATCAAAATCTGCTCGTTTAATAAACGAGTCAATCCCTAGCTCGGCTCGGTTAGCTCGATAAGAGCTCGTTTGGCTCGTTTAAGTTTATACACATATTACATATATGTCACAAATAAACATATTATTTTCTATATCTCAATTACCTAAAAGTAGAACATATAATTTATAAAATTATCCATTTATATGCTAACGATATTTATAAAATGTAATTATTATATTTTACAACAAGTTAATCAAGCCTTAAACAAGCTTAAATGGGCTCAAAAACTTGTTAAAAATTTTAAACGAGCAAACGAGCCAAGCTCGAGCTCGGCTCGTTTAATAAACGAGTCAAGCCCAAACATGACATCTGGCTCGTTTATTAAACGAGCCAAGCCCGAGCTCGGCTCGTTTATTAAACGAGCCAAGTTCAAACACCGTGGGCTCGGCTCGTTTAGGCTCGTTTACACCCCTAACCACATGGAGAGTGGGGTGTCCTTGACGTTGTACACGATATAAATCTTCGACCAAGAGTATATGTGTGAGTGTGACACATATAATTTTGAGGGCAAATGTCTAGTTTAATGTTAATTATTTCTGGGAGGTGGTGTAGCAATTTGCGAGGCATGTTACACTGTCATGTGTTAGTTTTGCCAACAAACAACGACAAATTTCTGGAGTAAAGCTGTAAGAATTTGCTTTGCCTAGCAATGAAGGGACAGAGAATAGAATGTGTGTTTATCGTTATTTATTTCAAATTAATCTTACAACGTCAGAGCATTTATCGTGTTTTTTATATAATACAGAGCATTTATCGTTGGTTGTGAAGTTTCTGATTCTGCGTTTTGGAAATGTACTCTCAACTTCAAAAAACGCAACGCATTCAAAGTCTGCCTTTTGGGCCAGTAATTTGTTCTTGGAAACAGCAGATTTTCAGCTTGCATCTGTAGACATAGGAGAAATATTTATTCAATTGTTTGTTACTTCATTATTCCAGTGACATTTTTTTTGCGCTTGTCGTTCTGCTTTCAGGAAACAAATGTTTTTTTTTGTTTAGGGTGTGATTCATTTGCAGGAAAAACAAAATAAAACAAGGAAATTGACTTTTGAGATTACTGCCGGGGTTCTCTTCCAAAAATTACATTAGAGATAAGTTTTTTCCATTTTCACTTGACCAAATGAAGTCTATTTTATTTGTTCTTGAAAACGGTATCTTCTACTTATGCAAACAATAACAATATCAACAACAAAGTCTTATTCAATAAAATAAAAAAATCCCAAACTATAGTAGATTAGGAGCAAAAGTCAATAGAAATTGCAGTTTAGGCACGCGAATCATTTTCCATGTACTCCTGTTCCCTTCTCCTTGTGGTAATTGAGTTATAATATAAAGAGAAGAGGAGATTGAATCCAATTATGGTGATAAACTTTAGCTGCTATCCTACTTAATAATGTTTAATCCCATGATAGCAGCAGGTCCCCTCCACATGGAATGAGTCTGTTCCTGCGGTGCTACTCGAGACCAAACAAAAGGCTACTCCTTTTTCTGAAGGCAGCATGGCGCAGCCACATGGGCGCATCCACAGGCACCATAAAAAGATCATTTATGACATTTGTGCTGTGAAATCAAATACCTCTGCTCTGCTCTGCTCTGCTCTGCTCTGCTCTGCACACATCTAACCCACATCACAACAAAATAAATAGGTAACCAACTAACCACCACACTTCATTATTATCTATCCTTGTGGTATTATTATCCTATTAGTGATGCGTGGTTCCTTTTAGATTTGGTTAAAATGATAAGTTAGCGTACTGAACTTGCCATCGATCTCTTCATAAACATATTTTATGTTTTGGTTGACTCATTTTCTTCTTGGTTTCTGATGCTACAAGAATGGACAGCTATTATAAGATGAGCAATCACACTTAAAAAATGACTCATAAGTAAGTTAGTACTTAATCTTATGATATTCAACACCTATATGGCTATATAACATGAGGAGGATCTACTGTCTTTTTTATTTTTGTTAACAATTAATTTATCATTATTAATAACTTAATTTTTAAAAATTTAAATGAAAAATTCAAACAACTATTAGTCATATTTTCTATGTAAGTCGAAAATCAAAAATTGAAGTTATTTCATATAAGATAAAGAGATGGAAAAATAAACGTATTAAGTTAGTCAAAAAATCTGATTTCTTGATCTCATATCAAAGTGGTGTTAAAAAAATTAAAGGTAATGAATCCCTTATCACATATCATACCCAACAGTCGAAGTATGCAAAAAAAAATCGCGTAGCCTGAATATACACTCCCCAACTAACTAGAGTAAACCGATAATCATCCGACGTTGAATTTCAAAAAAAAAAAAATTTATACGGAATTATATATGCCTTAGCTTAAAACCATACCACTTGACAACATACCCCACAACCAACGGACTCCATCTCAGCCGTCCGATCCCAACATCTCTAATCACGAGCCGTCCACCGGCGGCTCCCGTCAAAATCGTCAACACCGGACGCCAAGATTTTCGCGCAACGGCAGAAAACTAAATTTAAGACCAAGAGTGAAGTCCGCAACAGAGTATTATTAATTTATTATTACATACTCAAAAACTACTACTACTGCTACTACCGAAGTTCAGTTGGTCGGTCGCTTGTTGTGAAGAACCAGAACGAAGCGAGATTTGGATCGAGAAAACAGTTTGGGAGTGAGATGAGGAAGAGTGAGAGCTCTTGTTTGAGGATCTTTGGTTGCGTCGGAGATCCGGAGGAGACCGGCGACGTCGAGGTGGTTTCGAATTCCCATCCTTCCGGCATTCAAGTTTATGTTGTTGCCTTCCGGGTTTTGTTTGGGATTTTGATCTTTTTGTTGTACGGCTTCTGATCTACTAAAAGTTTCGCCTTTTTTGTTGGAAGTTTATCAAATTTATTTCCTTAGATTTTGGATTTGATCCAAGCCAACGTGGCTAGTCGAATTACCGTTTGCAAGAGCTTCCTTTTTAGTTGCTGCAAATTGTAGTTCCACATCAAAACCCAAAAAATCAAAATTTTCCTTAGTTTGTCAACATTGATAATCTACGAGATTTTTAGTTGGTGTTCTTCTAATAATGTTGTTTGATCGAACCGTTAAAATGTTTAAGATGGTCAACTGTTTTACCTTCATGCACTTGAGTAAACCAGAATTTATCTTTTTTCCCCTGAAAATTTAGAATGGTTCTGTTAGTCCTTGATGTGGAGCTATGCTTGTGCTGACAATTTGGGGTATGGTAAATAAATTATTAAGTGACGTCGAAATTCGATAACCCACTTAGCAAGAGATTATGGCTTCTGCAATCGAGTAGGTTACATGTTGCTGAAAGGTAACTAGGCAAACATTTGAAGAGATCGTAGAAAAAATACTTGAGAATTAATGCTTAAATCACTTCTCAATGTTTTAATATAACCTTCAGAGCATTGGTACTATCAGTTGGTATTATAATTTAGATGCCAAGCTTGGGTATGGATAGTCTAAGAGTAGATGGTTCCATGGCATCTATGTTGAACATACATATATGACTCACATTAGATTTCATGTATAGGAAGACAAGTCAATAGTTGCCCCTCAATTATGTGTATGATCATGAGCCTTGTTATCGGCCTGTCGATTCTAATGAACATTGAATTGGATACTTGTTGACATTAAATTTTAGATAATACGATTTGCGCTCATAATCCATCTTCGGTGGAATTCTTGTGAACGTCTTTTCAACAATATTGATTCCTTTTACTGTCTCTAAGTATCGAGGCATCGAATTGCTCATATCAGCTAGTTGCACTGACATTCCAGTTTTTTCTGAACATGTTCAGGGAAAAGCAAGTAAGCATACGTGGAGTTTCCGGAAGAGATCCACCAGTAGAAGGGTCATAAGTAATAATGTTATCTTGGAAACTGTGCCAACTAATGTAAATGGGAAAGACGATACAGAACACAAAAACGCTCACCACAGCTCACCAACAAATGTTGTGGTATCTGAGAAAAGTTGTGTGGTGAAGTTTGCAGATGACGTGCCTTCTATACTGTCAGCTACTTTGGAATCAGAAGTATCAAACCCCTTGTCCATTACTGAAAGCATCACCAACAGTTCGAATTCTGCCCTGGAGGGATCTGCTGCCATCACTACCCAGAATGCTGTAAGAGTATACCAGTATACCCATATACCATCTGTTTCCTTTTTCTCTACAAAATGACAAATACAAATAACATCGTAATTTTCTTACAATTTTGTAGGCCGAGAAGGAGCTTGCTAAAATTAAGAATGTTGTTAAGCTCCAAGCTGCTGTTCGGGGGCATCTGGTGCGAAAGCAGGCTGTTGGTACGTTGCGTTGTGTTCAAGCTGTCGTCAAAATGCAGGCACTTGTACGAGCTCGACATGCTAGAAGGAATGCTGGAAAGCTAGGTAATGAAGATGCTTGTTATGAAAAATCTCAGGTATACAACAAATAGCATGAACTTTCTCCTTTATATGCCTCATTATCTGGAAATTGTACCGAAGCCTTAAATGCTAGATACACTTAATCACCAAGATTCCGTTTTCACATTCCTAATCGTTTTGAAGAACAATGTTTTGAAAACCGAATGGGATCAGATCAGATGGTCCAACCGGTTGAATTGGGAACCAGATTTCTGCCTGAACTGATTGTTGAACTGACGGAACTGGCAAACCAAATTGTTTAGAACTCGTTAACCAGCAGTTGAACCACCGCTTCAATGTTCATTTCTTAAGAAATCGTGTTTTCTAGTTGACATTCTGATCGCTTGTACTTGTATGTAATAATATATGCAAATTGCAAGAACAGAACTTATCCCAGAATTGTTTGGAGTTTACTTATCCCAGTGTTATGTCATTCTATTTACATATAAGCATGAGATGTACAATTTCTTTTTCTCGCGACCAATCTATATTTTATGTTGTCCAGGAATATGGTTCTGTAAAACAACATTATCAATAGCCTTGCCTAAGCATTTTTTATGCTACAGGTGAAAGAAGACAGTGAAACAATTCATAGCATAATGTATTCCTCAATTGAAAAGTTACTGGCAAATGGATTTGCTCGTCAGGTGATCCATATATCCCTAATAGTGTTCTATACTTCAATGAGACTATAATGTCTCAGTTTTAACACGTTTTTAGTTTTGATTTCAATTAGCTCTTGGAACGTGCACCAAGTAAAAAGACAAGAAGCATTTGTATCAGCTGTGATCCTTCAAGATCTGGATCATCATGGCAATGGTTAGAGAGATGGATGACTGTAACATCCTCAGTTGGTCCAAAACAAGAACTTCACCTTGGTACACAGGAACTAGAGGTTGAACGTGTCAAAGTTGATACTGCAGAGATTGTAGATGTCCCTGTTGCCCAGGTTCCTTCTTCAAAGCAGCAAGCTGTAGTAAACAAAGGTAATGCTTCTTAGATTTTCAGTGAGCTCAAGTTGACATTATTCCTCTTCTTGAAGTTATCAAACCTAATGTTGATGTATATGAAATTTTAGACACTTGCTTGACCACTCATGAACCAGATCGTAATGATTTTGAGGCTTCAATATCTCCAACAAAGAAAGGATCCAGTTCAAATATAACAGATGGCCAACAACATACAAAGAGCAGCAAAGCAAGTGGTAAATGTGACTCTGATTCGGTCCAAGTTTCTGTTGGATCAGAGGTCAACTTGCAACCTGATCCTCTGAATGAGAGGCAGGTAGACATGGATAAGTCTATGTATACAACCAAGCGATTGAGTGAGCCACGAGAAAATGAAGGTCAGAGATTTGGATTTGGTTTAAAGAAATGCAATCCAGCATTTGCTGCTGCACAGTTGAAGTTTGAGAAATTGAGTTCTATTTCCAACTCAGATAAGACTACTGGTCCACTTCATGATATTGTAGATAAAAAATCTGGTAACAGTACATCTCAGAGTCATCTTACCACAAGTCCTGATATTTTCTTCACACATAATTCAACTCTTCATACAAAAGCTCAATCTGCAATCTCAGAATGTGGCACTGAAATTTCTATTTCATCCACACTTGATTCGCCAGATAGATCTGAAGCTGAAGGTGGGGAGATCATACTTGAGATAAATGGTTTTGGAAGAATGGATTATGTTGCCACTGCTACTGCCAATGACAGGCGTAGTTTTCACAATGCCAGTTCCAAACCTAACTTTGCTACTCCTGGAGCACCCCAAGAAAAGAATCGTGACGGTGAATATACACTTGACTCTGGTAGTGGTATGGTTGTAGAACATTCAACAGCTGCTCCAGTCACATCTGCTATACTTCCCCAAGACCCTTTTAGCAAGCAGTCTCAGGAGCCAGCTGGTCTTGGTGGGTTCTCCAACAATACAGCAGCACATGATGGATTGCCCAATTCATTATTCACAGAACCAGATTCCCTCCATGTATTGTCCAAAGAGTCAGCTGCACCAAACGCATCATCAATAGAGTTGGCTGTCTCGGATGAGTTGCCTCTAGAGCCAGTAAAAGCGGATGAGATGCCCCGATGTGAAGAAGCGACTGATCAGCAGACGTGTAGATCATCATTTGAAGGATCTCTAGCAAGTCATTTAACTGCTCCAGACCTGCATGGTACTCCGTCCAGTGAAGCTTCGTCAAATGCTAAGAAAAAGAAAGCAAGCCGCAGTGTTCTGTCCAAGAAGCAAAGGTTCCAATTATCAGGAAAGAGCCCCCCACTTGAATCAAACACTGGGTCAGGAGCAACGAGTACAAAAGAGCATCTAGAAAAAGACATTAAGAATGCAAAAAGGAGGAATTCTTTCGGAGCATCTAATCCCGACGATGGAGATTTTGAACCAAGAATCAGCAGTAGCAACTCCCTTCCTAGTTATATGCAAGCAACTCAATCTGCAAGGGCCAAGGTCCATGCAGGTAATTCTCCAAAGGTAAGCCCAGATGTACATGACAAAGAAAGCTACGCGAGAAAGAGACATTCTCTACCTTTAGGAAATGGGAAGCAGGGTTCTTCCCCTCGCTTGGTGCGGTCCACATCACAAGCACAACAAAGTTTGAAGGGAACGTGCACTCAATCTCGTACTTCAGCGGGTAGTATTTTAATAAATTTGAACTTTTCTTCCGACAGTTCTTTTAGTCATGTGTGCTAAAGATCATTAAGCTAAGTGTTCCGTATGCTAAATGCTTCCTCGGAGAGCCCATATTCTAGGTTGAGTTTGTCACTCTTCATCTAAATGCTTCCCTCGGTAGGCAAAAGGCTTAAAATGATACATAGTTAGTTTGCAACGAAAAGTTGCACTCGTAAAGTTGCAACGAAAAGTCGCACTCGTAAAGTCTGAATAACCTTGATGCTTCTATGCAATCTAAAAATAGCTCATTGTCATTGGTAAAATGCTATTTCCAATTCTTAGTAAATGATAGATGGACATGGAGATGTTCTACTATTTTATGTTCTTTTTTTGTGATTATGCTTTAACTTGGAAATTTCTTCTTTCAGAGAGAAAATGGCAAAGGTGACAAGAGGCTCCTTGGTGCAGATGAACGCTCAAACATTCATTATTGGCAGTAAGCTTCAGAATAATGTTTTTCTTTCTTTTGTTTGAATATTTGATCTGCATGTCTCATAGTCAAGGTGCACAGAACAAAAGTGGGTGATTTAGCTGTATATTATTATTATTATTATTGTGAGCGCTTGTTTGCCCGGTGTTTATGCTGCACAGAGTGAAATTTTTAGCTGGTTTTCGACAAACATTTTATTTATTCTGGAGTTAAAAACTACTGCCGTTGTGGAAGTTTCGTCTGCGAGTTCAATAATTTAGTGCTGCCTCTTCTAAAGCAAATGTACTTACTGCATCCTTGTAGAATTAATTTTGCGGCGCGATGCTTCATGCATTACGTTTTACAAGCTTCGTTTTTGTATTTTCTGGAAATACTTGTGGGTTTTGAAAGAAGAGGTTTGACGACTGAAAACGGAAGTCTGCCGTAAAATGAGAATAACAACGGGGAATAAGTGAATAACATGGAAGGTATTGTAACAATTTTATTTTTTAACATTCTTCAGCTTTATAAGGCCTTCCTTCACTTGTCAAACCTCTGATCTTCGTTTCTCCAACTACCAGTCACCACTGCGGAAGCCTACTAACTACAGAGCCTCCTGGTATTGGCCTTTATACACAAAAGTTGATCTAATTTTGCATTGGACATTTGGAAGGCTTCCCATAAAAATAAATTGAAGGGTGTTGGATAATAAACAAATGAATCTGGTAAGAAATCAGAAAGGACTTCTGTCATGTTTGCTGCTAGTTTTATTCGTAGAACTAATTCAAGTATCATATTTAGAACTGTATTTTAACCTGTCTATGCAAATCACAAACACCAAGAAATTTCAGCATATTTACCGTGACCACAGTTTTTATCACATTAAAAAAATTAACATGTTATTTTCATACGTTGTAGAAGTTGCTCAATTATACCAGATAAAAGCAACTCCATCAACGTGGTCTTCTTTGTGGCTAAAATGGCTTCTGTCCCAAAATACTTTAGGGTATGATTTCAAAAAGAAACACAAAAGAAAAGAATAATTCCTGGCAATGAGTGCTCGTAAAAGGAACCGTGATATCTGGCTACAAAATGAGCATCTGTCACTTGTTAGGAAGTCAAGAATCACGACTAATGATTCAGATTCATATTCAGATGCAAGTGTACAGCAAGCCAATCCACGTCTGGCTTATATTATGACTTACAAGGTCTCAAACAAGTTCGGTATAGGTTCATATAACTCAACCTACATCAACCCAAGAAAATTACTCTTAACTTAACCCAGTACAGTTAGTAGTAGATCTTAAGAGTCATGGAATAACCAAGAGAAGGGATCAAACCGAATGATATACGTTTATATTGTATCCTTCCAATTTAAGCTTCAAAAACATGCCAACCGTGGTTATCTAAAAACAGAATTTGAGCAACAATTTTTATTCTCTTCTTATTGCAATTGGGAAACAAAGAAGATAAAAATACAACGAACATTAAGAACCTTTTAGAAGTACTTAAAGAGAACTATAGAAAGATAACAAAACCTCTTCAACAACAATATGACAAGAAGTTCACATACAACCAATCCACAATCCAACAACAACAAACGCTTAATAAATAATAACGAAACATCATTTCACCTTGTATCTCCAGCAATTTCATCGATCTATCAAACGAGATCTGCTTCCCCCTCAAGGCTGCTGCTGTGCGTCCATGTAACCGGCATCAACAAGAACCTTCTCCCTCTTAGCAACATCCAAATCCTCATCAACCATCATCTTAACGAGCTGGACGAACCCAACCTTGGGCTTCCACCCCAACACCTCCCTAGTCTTCCTCGAATCCCCTTTCAAGTTATCGACCTCCGTGGGCCTAAAATACCTCTTATCAATCACAACATGATCCTTCCAATTCAAACCAACATACCCAAACGCCACCTCCAGGAACTCCTCAACCGTATGTGACTCCTCGGTCGCAACGACATAATCGTCCGGCTTCTCCTGCTGAAGCATAAGCCACATTGCCTCGACATAATCCCCAGCATACCCCCAGTCGCGGGAGGCGGTCAAGTTCCCTAGAAACAATTTACTCTGTAATCCGATCTTGATCCGGCCGACGGCTCGGGTGATCTTCCTGGTAACGAAATTCTCCCCTCTCCGAGGGCTCTCGTGGTTAAAAAGAATCCCATTACACGCAAAAAGCCCGTAAGCTTCCCTGTAGTTAACCGTAAACCAATGCGCGGCGCACTTGGCGACGGCGTAAGGTGACCGGGGGTGGAACGGCGAGTCCTCGGACTGCGGCGGGGGCGTGGATCCGAACATCTCGGAGGACCCCGCCTGGTAGTACTTGACCTTCCGGTCCGGGTGGGACGCGAGGTGGGAGCGGAGGGCCTCGAGGAGGCGGAGGGCACCGACGGCGACGACGTCGGCGGTGTAGTCAGGGATCTCGAAGGAGACGGCGACGTGGGACTGGGCGGCGAGGTTGTAGACCTCGTCGGGGAGGATGGTGTCGATCCAACGGCGGAGGGAGGAGGCATCGGTGAGGTCGGCGTAGTGGAGCTTCATCAGGGCCTTGGAGGCGTTGTGGGGGTCGATGTAGATGTGGTTGAGACGTTGGGTGTTGAAGTTGGAGGAGCGGCGGATGAGGCCGTGGACGGAGTAGCCTTTCGAGAGGAGGAATTCGGTTAGGTATGAGCCGTCCTGGCCGGTGATGCCCGTGATCAGGGCGACACGCCGTGGGTGGGTGCCGTTCGTCGGGAGGGTCTCCGTGTCGGTGTCGGTCGCCATTCTGGTTTTGGATCTCAAACTCAGATGGGTTTGTTCGTACTTGTAGGGGTTTTTTTTTTTGCCCCTGGATTTGTTTCGACTTTTGGATCTGGACTTGATGATTGTGATTTGGGTTTCCGTTTAAATAATTTATCATGTCTTTGACTATTTGATGTGTTAGCAATGAACTGGGATTCTAAGTTCGGACGGACGACGTTATCATCAGTGAACTAGTGTTCACTTTCTTAACGGGGAAATTTTGATTGTAATTAGTTCTTCAATTTTGATTTTTTGAAAGATGATGTTCAAATTATTCGTGTTGACCTACTAAATTGGGAGATCTCTTGTCAAAAAATAGTTAAGAACATGGATCAGATTTCAAGAATCTCATTTGTATGTTTGAGATATTGAGATTTAAAATGAGGTAGAGTAGTAAACTAAATACAGCCAAAAAATTCTACCAAGTTGTCTTTTTGGTCAAACAAGCTTCCGACTAGACTAGTTGCACTTGTTCAAGATATGATTCCAAGGGCTAAATTTTCCATAGCCCAGAGAGATGTTTAAGATATGATTCCAAGGGCTAAATTTTCCATAGCCCAGAGAGATGTTTATTTCGCTATCATTCAAAAAAAAACTTCTTGATTTTCTATTGGCTTTTTATTTTCCATCTCATTCTCAGAAAGGAAAATCCTAACGAGCATCTTCTTTGTTGAAAATTTGAAAGTAAGATCCTAACAAACATCTTTCTAAGAAAATAGTAACTTAGGGATGCAGAATGTAGGTATAATCAAGCAAGCACTTCTTCGGCATATAGTGTTTTCATCAGGAAGAGTTTTAAAGTTAAAAGAAGAGCCATAAAATCATTTCACTTCCACAAATACGACTAATAACAATCCAATCAGAGTATCAAGGACAAATGATAATAATATATGAAATGTCTCGCCGACAGATTGTCAAACACGCTTCTCAGCTGCTTGGTAATTAACAACGGGGATCTTGTTATTTTTGTGTGGAATGCAACTGTGCTTTTGAACTCCCTCCATGTGCACCGGTTGCATTGAAAAAAATTCTTTGAATCGGCACCGGCTGCGATTCTGCCTTCTTTGTGCAAAAATCAAACATCTGAATCTAGATCTGGATCTCATCTGAGAATTACGCATGTGTAAATTTGAACTACAGAAGCCCATAATCTGAAAAATACCCATTTTCCCACAAAAGTAAACACCAAAATGCAAGTCGAGAGATTTCAAAGAAATTCCCCATCAAATTTATTCCTCTTCATTGCTCGCCTATCAATTTTTTGGGCTAGAGAAGCATCATGAATATATAGGCAATTGGTCCCATGTATACAACCTCTTGGGGTGCCAAAATATACACAAGGCTTAGCAATCTTTTCTCTGTAATCCCTCTTTCTCATCGGTCGCACACCCCCATTGAAATCATTCGCCGTAGTGTTTGTCTGCCGATAGCCTTCGTTACCAACATTGTGCAATGGCATTGCACCATAGCCAGCCTGATTATCCCTACCATATTGTTGTATCGTTGGTTCCGTAGTTTGGTTAGCAATTAGAGGGACTGGCTGATTGTTAATTGGAAGGTGAACTGTATTTGGGTTGTGATATAGGTGGTGCACTGAAGCACTAGATGCTGTTGTTGGTCCACCTATTTGCATAGGTTGTACTTGTGGCTGCAGTGATGCAGATGACGGTGGGATCAGCACAGATGGTTGCAAGACTGGTGGCTGTCTGGGAGTTCCATAATCTGAAACTAGCTTCTCTATCATTTTGGGGTCACTGAAGATTTTCATGAGCAATTCATGGTCTATCAAGCTGCCATTGTCACCGCTGCTGGCTATAGCTGTAAGAGCAGCAGAGGCAGCAGCTGCTATATCAGGTTGTACACTGGATGTTGGACCCAAATTTACTGGGATGGGTGTAGAGCTTGGGAGTGTTGAAGTTGCAGGACTTTCTCGTCTCTCCGTGGAGGCATACTCAAAATTTGGAAAGTTGGGTGGTGACTTAGTTTGTGCCAACTTTTCTGCTGTGTTTGGAAATCCTGATGTGGAGGTATGACATGGTACTAAGACTGCTAGAGGTGCATCCAGTTCTTCTTCATCATCTTCTTCTTCAATCGCAGTGACTGGAACAAGAAGTGTCTCCTCATCATCATGGTCTTGATTAAGTGCCTCGGGCGGAAAGGGACTGCAGGAAAATTAAAGATGAATCATGTAGAACCAACTCAATGAATGAATAGCAACAAGTAGCTTAGGCTAAGAACCGAACTGCTCACTTAGGAGGAATAGATGATGCCCGGGGGTAAATGGCTTCTAGGACTCCACGTTGCCTCTGATTCTGAAGCCCCATCTCTTCGCTTTCTTCTCCAGCCACCATCAACCATGCTGCATTCAGGGTAAACTGCATATAAACATGGAGAAATTATGAAATATTTTCAAGTGGTTACAGAGCAAAAAGGGGTGTACACTTAATGCCACATGATTTACCATGCAAGGGTGTTGCCACTTAATCATAGGAATATCGGCGATTGCAATTTTGACATGCTTTACAGGAGGTCTTTCAAACCCCGGGGGCAGATGATCATCGGAATCCACAGCACTTGAATGCCAAAGCCAAGAAGTCTTGGTTTGGAGGTGATCTTGGGAGCCCAGGCTAGAAACACATGGGGCATCCTCTGATAGGAAGAGTCGCACCTGTTAGGTATATTAGCAGTTAAACAAGTCTACACCAATGTAAAGCAAATAGAGGACCAATAAACCAATAAAAAATAGAGGACTAATAAGAAAGAAAGCCTTGAATTGAGAGGGAAAATATTCAAAGTAATATCCTTGGATATATTAGAAATAAAAAGCAAACCATGGAAGTGGATGATGTAGCATTTGGAACTAAAGAAGGATATCTTGTAGATAAAGCGAGCAAAGGTTAAAGGATATGACTAGCAAATGGCCTCAAGACTGTGAACTAGTAGAAACAATTTATTTCCTCAATCATGTACTCATATGACCAAGAAACCATATATTGATGAAAGAGTATAATCTGTGACCCACAGAAGCAGTATAAAATGGTATGTTGCAATAACATCGTTATTTATATGTTATCCGAGGATGACTTCAATATTGTTTAAAGTGATAATGTTGCATCGAAGGCTTGCACAAAATTTTGAATAATTCCATACAGAAAGGGAAACCATTCATATCATCCAGAATATAAAGTAACTTTCAAAGCAAAGAATTCCATTCCAGAACCACCAGATAAATTATCTTCAATATCAATAACTTGAAAATCATATATGTCAAGTATCTAATGAGTCCAACAATAATCCCACCAGAAAGGAATTAAAATGGCATATAAGTCATTCAGACAGGGATTAACACAATTCATTACATCATCAGTTATTGCTTAGGGTACATCAAAATATCAATGAGAATTTTGAAGTTAGTTCTATCGCTACTGCTTATATACTCATTTTTAATGATATAACCTTATTTTAGGTAGTTGTAGAATTCCATAAAATATGATTGTTGAGTGGTTCTAGGTGTAGGAAAAATTACACAAGGGCACTAAGCTGCTAGTAAACTCGGGTTAAACCTAATACAGTAGAACTTCAAGGGTAGTAAAATTTGGTATTATCCATACATGGGAAACTTGTAGAGGATAGGAAACTTGCCGATGTTTGCGAAAAGTGTGATTTGAGCTGCACTTCAAAATTATAACAGATGAGGAAATTACTATACTGATTTCTGTATATCCAATCCCAAGATTAGTGTGCTCAGATCTGGCTAATTCTGCCCTTGGATCCCTTTTTCTATCTACTAATGATAATAATAATAATAATAATAATAAAATGTCCACTCTGAAAATGTTCGATTCGTTAGATGCCTTAAATATGAAATACTGATTTAAAACCGCCGTCAAAGTTTTTATCCAAATGCTAAACCACTGTCAAAGTTATAATAATTTCCCAGCCTATCTACACTTTACCCACAGATCCAGAACTAAAACAAAGGACGAGATGAGGAGGTGCAAGATCAGAAAAATTATTTGGATGCTGAGGATAAACTTAAGGAAACATTTTCATTCAGCATTTGATCCAAAACCCTTCTTTTGCTTACTAAAAGGACTGACATCTATAATCTCTTATTAGTTTAACATGGAAAAACATACTTACATACGAACAGATAATTCAAACTGCTTGAAACTTGGGAATGTTGAAATAATGTTTCTGAGCATATTATTTCTATAACAACCAAGCACAGCACGTCTCTCAACTGACACTAGCACTACGAAAGAAAAACAATGCAGGAAACAAGGAAAAGATGCAAACCCTTAAGTCATTCTGTCATTGTTTAAAAGTGATTTTTTGTGTGTTAACAGTCATACACAATGTATTAGTATTAATATGAGAATGAGAATAAACTACCACTAGAGTACCTCAAGATCGATCAAGAAGGAGTTGGTGGTAATTTGCCCTAAAACCAACAGCAAGAATGCGGTCCAGCAAGTTAAATAGCTCCACTAGTAACTAGGTACCACTCCGACTACCACCTTATCAACAAAATAACCAATAAGAAAATTTAGGCTCTAAGGAACAACTTACGCTTGCCATTGTCTTCGAAGGTAGTGCAATTGTGGGTTGTGGTTCTGAGTCATGGAACAAATCAGCAAGTCAGTAAACTAAGAGTCGAAATAAGCATCAACTAACATCCTCTAAAGTGACAACTGAGTGGGTCATGGTTGATGATCTAAGCCCACCTTGAATTAAGGTTACAGAATTATAAAAGGCGGAATATAGGAAAATGGCTTGGTTGTCCTCGACAGATCAAGCGCACAGATTAGGGCAAAGGTAGTGGTGACTAGGGTTTTTGAACAATGTAAAGAGAGTTAAGAATGTCCCATGTCAGGATAAAGGATGAGGGTTGCCATAAGAACCAGCGTAAAACCTCAGCTACTCCCATGGAAATGAAACTCAAAAAAGAATCGTGTTTGGGTCGCCAACCTGAATCCGTGATTCTTATTGAGTTTCGTTTTTAGCCTATCCCAACTAGTGTGAGATTAAAGACTTTGTTGTTGTTGTTGTTGTTGTAAAGAGAGTTAAGATGAGGGTCGGAAGTCCTCGTTTCTAATTCTTTCCCTAATGATGGATCATCAATGTTGTTATGTCAACGTTCTACACGCTTCAACTATGGGCATTTGGGACAGCAAATTCTCAACGCCGAAATTGCTGTCAACAATAACCCTTTTTTCATCTGAAATATTAGAAATTCAAAACTACGTACGTGTTCTACTGATCGTGTTAATTAACCTCGACTACCAGAATCTCAAAGTTTACAAATTCATCATCAGCCCCGAAGCCCTAGAATCATCAGATAAACTTCCTCAGAGATTTCCCCCAATTTTCTCTGGAAAAAAAAACCTTCCACGCCACGGACAACAGAAGACGAGAAACCAACAACGAAATCGAAGATCCGGACAGCGAGTCACCTGGCAGAGACTGGAGTCGGCTGCCCACGAGACGCGCTTCGATCGCTTCGAGCTCGAATCCATGTCCGGAGAAGTCAAATCGAGCCGCAGATCGGTTCCCGGTCGACGGCGTCGTTCCCGTCGGGCACCAAAAGGGGAGGTATTTATCCTTATTTATTTATTATTATATTATTATTGGGAAGTGACGTCGTTTCGTTTAGTTTAGTTTCGTTGAGTGGGTTCGGGTTAATTTTAGCGAAATGGATTGGGTTTGGTGTTTGGACACACTCGTACGCAATCAAATCTACCTTTTGGTCGTGTAATAAGTTCCCACACAGGGAATAGGAAAAAGTTAGTTTCTTTACTTTTTGTATTCTTTTCATTTCAATTAATTTTATTGTATATTTGTATGTGTGAAATGATTGTTATTTACAATTTTTGTCGCTTACTGTATTTAGTGGAATAATTTTCCAACTTACCTTTTTCTTGAATTGTCGTGGAAAAGTAAATCTTTCTTCCACGGAATAATTTTCCACTGAAAATAAAATTAGAAATCAAAAGAAATTGGAAATAAATCTTTCCCTTGTGTAATTAAGACATTTTGAAATCGCCTGACTAAAATAAAACATCAAGTTAACATCTCTATAATAAATTGAATTTTCTACCAAAAAATGTAAATATGGATTTTGTTTTAGTTTTTGTTAGTTGTTACTATCATTTTCTAGTCTTAATGAATTTGTCCTGGGAAATGGCCTTCAAATAGGATAAATTATGGTTTGTCGTCGTAAAGTTTGATTGGATTTCATCGTCTGAACTTTAAAATGTTGTAAATTACGCCCCTAAAATTTGGGTTTGTAAATTGCAACAAATCACTCTTTTGCAGTTTCCCATCTGAACGCCCTTATTTTTTAAAATAAAAAAATAAATTTCATCTTCCCTCTTTTTAATAATTTGTATCTTCTCTATATTCTATTACAGTATAAAGCCTTTCGACTTTAGAACCTTGACAATGACCATACCTATCCATCTTTCGACAAAGAAAATGGGGGCAATACACGAAAGTTCATTGAAACATGAATTCGACAAAGTTCTTATGTAGCTGCTATATCCTTAAATTAGTCCCACATTTTAGTAACGCATAAAAAAGAGCTAAAGGCTACCTCGCTACCTCCACTCTGTGCCTAGAATTAGATAAGAAAAATAATTACCCATCCGATATTGCCACTAGCCAAATCAGGTGCTTTTGTGAAGAGTAAGTAATTGTCATATTAAAGAATCATTTATTGCTGTAAATCTATCAAATATTCAAATGCATCTTACTACATGTTGAAACAAAAAAAGTATCCATCTTATCCATTAATTTAAATAAAAAAACAGTGTGTTGTTACGAAAATAAAGATATGTACATGGTTCATTTTCCACATTCATAAAAAACAATAGATACTACACCTCATTGTAACATCTTTGTTGGTCTATTATAATTTATAATAAAAAATAAATCACAAGGTACTCAATTCTTAGGATAATTTTTATTTATAAATCTTCAATTTTTATTTATAACTTCTTTTATTTTTGTCTTTGACTCTTTATCTTTTAGTTTTATAAATTGAGACGGCTGTAACTTACAACATCATTAACTATGACCCGTATGATCTAAGTCATTCACTTTTTTTTCTCTCTGATCCAAATGACATGTTACGTCATCATGACTCAACCTCTTCTTTCACTATTCACTCATTAACCATGACCTCTGTCATCTCACTATCTTTCCTCCACGTCATTAATTTCTTTCTCAATTTTTATTCTATTCCAAAATCATTTATATTTATCAAAATTATTAATCAACATCTATGAAGTACGACATTTTATATTTCACTTCTAAAAGCCAAGGAAATTGACTTCCTTGCACCGAATGATGAAATTAATCTGGAAAGTATCAGAGATGAAATCTTTAAGTAGAACTCTGTCGTTTTTTTCCAGTTTATGACATATTTTCCCTATATTTTAGTTGTGATTTTTTATTTCATTTTAAGACTTATATTTCCTATTTTTATTATCATTAGATTTTTAGGTATTGTGTATTTCAGTTTAATTGTTGTTTTCTATTTTAAATTTATTACAATATTCCATATTTCAGAGAAGTTACTGTATTTCAGTATAATTTTCATACTTTAATTATACGTTGTCAAAATATAATAAATCTTATCCTTAATTATTATCAAAATATAAACTAAAACTTCTTAAATCATAACTATTTATCAAAAATATAAACTCCTAATTATTAAAACAAATAACAAACTAAAAAACCAAAACCAAAACAAAATAACGGACCAACAAGGACGACCCGACAAGGATGGTCTTAATTTGACACACACAATAAATAAATCATTGTTCACTCTGATTCTTGAGAGGGAATATGATATTTTCTGTCTCTATGATTTACACAGGAACATTGTTATGTATTGTAATTCAATTTGTTGTTTTGGCTTTATGATAGGATAATTATATCTTTTCGAATTACATTCCTGGTTTGTATACAAATCAATTACAATAATTATTACGGCAATTATAATTACAGTATTTTTCTTTTATATCAATTTTTAATTATTTTGATTTTCACGCAATAACCAAATCCAAATTATCAAAATTAATGTTTTCACATGGATGAATCCCAAACCCATTCCGAATTCTGCCCTTTGGGAGTTCCAGTAGTCTTCTTCGTATAATACTTAAAACTATCAAAATCATGATAATTAACATAACTAAAACTTGGTTGTCTTTAGAATAATTGATATTCAATGTTATCGTGGATTGGAAATTTCCAGACTATCTCGAAACTCATACTTACGGAATGAAATGGTTATATTATGTTATAGCAGAAGGATATCATGAAATTAATAATTGCAGTATTAAAATGAGAGACGTGATAACATTAGTCGTACGTACTTAAAAAATTGAAACCATTAACTGTAATCTTGAATACTACGGTGAAAGGTGCTAAGACACAATGTAACATATTATGTAATGTAATACAAAAAATCACGTAGACTACTACGTGTAATTGGAAGTAAATTTAACCGAAAATATTTGTTTTCTGAGAACTGCTTAAGGTGACCAAACGAAAAGGTGAAGACCAACATTTTAAAAGGACATTAAAGTGATTAATCAATTAAAATTGATAAAAAAAATGGAAACCGTAATCAATTTCAAATACAAAAGGTAAGTAAGTAAGTCTTCCAAATTGGGTGGTTTGGAAGGAGAGAGGAGAATTGAGACGTGGGTTTAGTTTGAATTATCATTTAAGAGGGAAAATGCAAATTTATGTTCGTTTTTTTTCCATACTAGTATTCTACAAATCATACTACAAAAATGGTACTACACTCTACACCTACCATTTTTAAATCCTTATGCAGTTATGCAGGATTTGTTTATTACTAAGCAAAAAATGTGCAAGTAAGTGATTCAGGAATCACATGCTAAGTACCTACCACTGCGAGTTTCCTTACTATTAATATTTGAACCATAACATCAGGATCAGATCGATCGTTCTCGTAATGCAACTGCAGGTGGAAAAGAAAACATTTAATTTCCAACATTTAATATGCCACCATTACGCATTGCAGAGTTTTTCGAGTCCTAACTTTGAAGTAAAAAATGGTGGGTCTGCACCTGAGCTGAGTGGTCCCTCGTCTTTCTTCGATCGGATCACATTTTTAAAAAAGCGGAATGGTAGAGATCTACTTCCCCACCAGCTCATAAATCACATGCCCAACGTGACTTATTCCTGATCTATTATGAAAAGATAAGATTCATAAGGTGGTAAAATAATTTACTCCATAAGCGTCGTCCTCTCCGAATATATTCACTGTTTTCCTCATGGTGTTATCAAGTAATCGAAGGTCAGCTTCATCGGCCATACTTGAATTTGATTATTAATTGTTAATAAAGTGAGTGTTTTACGAGAGAAATAAAGTTTTAGTTCAGTAGCATAAGAGGCCCACAATGGACCCATTAAGCACGTTCAGTTGTAGAGCTCCAAATGTAATTATCCAGAAACTACTGTTATAAACTTATAATTACAACAATGCCTTAAATCGTAAATACATAACCCCATTACATAAATATGAAAAATTCGCCTATGGTTATAAATAATTTCAGTCTAAGCAATGAGGATGAGGGTGCAGTATTCTACTCCCTCCAAACAAACAAACAAAAAAATGCCGTTGAGTGGACATACTATACTAAAGTGAGTCAATCCAAAACTAGGTTCATTCTTAGATTGATAATTCATTCACTTGTAAGCTGCAACTACAGTGTTATTGATACTCAAGGAAAGTTCATTTCGATGACTTACTCACATTTTAGAGCGAAAATTAAGAAGTCACTCTAATAACATCTTTATTAGTCTCGTTTAAACTTGAGTTCCAATTTTTTTTTTAACTTTCCCAAACTACTTGTAAATATTTTAAAATTTAAGTTCCCTAGTTCTTAAAATTTCATAGGGTACCGATCACACCTTAACTCCAATAAAACAAACAACGACAAAACACTAAAAACTCCAAACATCCACTCTACAATCCACCGACAACTAACAATCAATATTTAGTCGAAGAGTCCACAGTCCACACCACAAAGATCCCAACACACACTAATCACCCACCCATTAGCAGTAACCAAACAATTAAAACACACCACTCCACTCCACTCCACACCAATCCTCCCACTCCACTCCACTCCACTCCACACCACACCATGGGGTCAGTCTCCCTGAACATCGGCGACGGCACGGCCCGATTCCGGCGGGCCAGCGTCTGCTCCTCGGCCGTGAACCTAATCATGCTCCTCTCCGTTCTAACCACAAACCTCTTCGCCCTCTACGCCTTCACCTCGACCCCACCTCGACCCCACCACCACCCCACCAACATCTCCCTCATCTCCGACCACGTCTCCGGCATCCTCCGTCAGATCCAGACCTCCCAGAAGAAGCTCTCCCAGCTGGAACGCTCCCTCTTCGGCTACGACGCCCTCGATCTCTCCCACTCCCCAGCGGAACTCAACCTCTTCCTCGCCCGCCACCCTCTCCCTCTCGGCCGCGACGCCAAGACTGGAATCACGCACATGGTCTCCTCCGTCGCTCATTCCTGCTCGAACTCGCAGGGGATGCTCTTTAAGTTCGCGTCGTACAAGCCTTTCCTGCTTTGCCCTAACGACCAAACCCTAGCGGAGAATCTGGTGTCCCGCGGTTGCGATCCTCTTCCTCGCCGGAGATGCCTTTCGCGGCCGTCTCCCGCTAAACCGCGGGTTCCGACGGATGATCTGAGTTTGGTGAGGTTGAGAGGGAAGAATGATTTCTCTATCGACGATGTGTTGGCGCTTTCCGGTGGGATCCGGATTGGTGTTGATGTTGCTGGTGGAGATGGTGTTTTCGCCGCGAGAATGGCCGAGAGGAATGTTACCATTGTCACCACGACGGTTGCCGGAGGGGCGGGTGCGGCGGCCAGGGGAGTGTTCCCGTTGTTGATATCGCCCGATCAGAGGTTACCTTTCCATGACGGTGTGTTTGATTTGGTTCATACTGTGACCGGACTCGATGGGGCCGAAGGGGAGAGGCTGGAGTTCTTGATGTTTGATTTGGATAGAGTTATTAGGGTTGGTGGGCTGTTGTGGTTGGACAATTACAGATGTTTGGATGAGAAGAGGAAGTCGGCAATGACGGTGCTTATCGAGAAGTTCAAGTACAAGAAGCTGAAGTGGGTCGTCGGAGAGAAGGCTGATGCGGTCGGGAAGGTGAATGTGGTGTTGCTCTCCGCCGTGCTGCAAAAACCTTCGAGGGGTTGAGAGGTACGTACGTAGGACTTGCTCTTGATGTTAGCATGAATTCTTTGTATTGCTTATGTTGTTGAAAGTGGGGAATAATTGGTGCAAGCCAGTAGGATAGGATGATCATAACATAGGAAATGCAAAGTTGTAGGATGATGCATCTTTTTTATTGTGTTTTCAGATTAGTAATTATTGTGTTGGTGCCACATTTTGTTGCTTTACTTTATAGATATGATGAAGGATGTGATTGGCTTTAGTTGTATAACTCTTGGCTTTGAGGACAACTAATGTGTCTCAACTCTGTTAAGTGTGAACGATTTATTCATAAGTCAAAGTTGTTTGCACTAAAAAGAGTTATGAACGTCTATATATCGTAAAGTTCTACCATTAAGGCAAGACATTTAAGAGCAGGAGGCTTAGAAACTGGGTGAAATAAAGCTGGGAAGAGAAGGCATGGTCTGCATTTTCCTAAAAGCATATGTGCTAGTTTTTGGAACATTGTAAACATGCTATATATGATTAATTTTTCATGTAATTTTATTGCGTACACAAGAGCCCTGACAATTGTTGTAGCGGGTTTCGTTATGGTTCAATTTTAACAGGACTAAAAACAAGACAGTTAGTATACCAGGCTGAAAAGGTGTTCTACCAAAACAATGTAGAGGGTTTTTTCAGTTATTCCTCATTAAAAGTTGGCTAGATCATATAAAAGACTTGCTTTTATTATAGCTTGCGTTGAAGTGGTAAACCTATTAAATTATTCATGACACCCGAACTTTGATACAAGAAGACTGTTATATAAGGTAGCTTTTGTACATTATCTCTCACCTAATTACTTGGGACTTAAACAAGAGGTTGACCACCTTGTTTCTTTGTATGTCGCGAGGAAGACTTTTCTAACCCTAACTAACTATAACCATATGTAACTTCTGTTGGAATGTTGAGATCCATTTGTTGTGGTAGCTGTGTGCTACTGTGCTTGTAAGCTTCACGTCTTCATGGTTCCTCTGTTGAACTTGACATTGTCATAGTATTGTATTGATATATTGGATACAATTTTTAGCTGTACTGTTCAAACCATAACCTCGCCCAACCGACTTCCCATTGTTTTTTACGAAGTTGGAAAGATTATCTCTGTTATCATTTTTTTCAGTCAAAAAGTTGGGTCTCAAAATTTTCGAGGACAATAGCAGTGGCCAGTAGGTAGTTCTTAAAGTTTTGTTGGATTTCCAGTTCAAAACCAAAAAAAAAAAAACTGCAAATCAATTACATTCTAGAAACTAGAAATATAGCAAAAAATGGAGTTGCAACCGTGGCCCATCTTCGGTAAAAAGAACATCATTGTCCTAACCCCACGTAAAACGGGTAGGAAACTCTAGCAGCATCATTTCTATGCAAACTCTAGGTTTTGTTAAGCGAGTGTTGTCAATCGATTTCCAAAATGGGCCTCATCTCAGCTTTTGAACATGCTCTAACGATGACTCAATTATCAATACTCAAACCGTTCGTTCAAAATTGTAATCATATTTCTTTAACTGTTCAACATCTTGAAAAACATCTGACATCACAGTGTAATATGTAGTTCTTCACTCCTGAATAGGCTCTCAAATGTGGGATATTGCTTCTATAATCTATAGATTTGTTCGTGGCAATTTTCAGAAATTTATGCAGCAATTTCACTTAATACAAAGGTACAATCAGAAGTGTTAGAAATTGGAACACTTGTACGAAGTTTAGTAGCACGCACGTTGCCTTCTATGTTGAACTTCGCACGTCGAACTTCGGCAGTGTCAATTTATCTATCTTGAAGGCTTAGATTACAAACTGAAAGGCAGAAATCTAAACGGTTGTAACTAAAACGTTTGAGGCACACATGTTCGGCCGTTATGCTTATGTTCGGCCAACCAGTTAGGGATGGATTTTATAGGCTTTAAGCCTTTGGGCTTGTATATGGGCTCAACTGGGCTGGACGGGACCTTCTGCTTTGATGCTCCAATGGACTTGACTGGGCTCCACATGGCTGTATATAGGATTGTTTGTTAAAAAGAAGAAAAAACCCCATCGAAGATAGTCTGATTTCTTAACCTTGTATATCATATTAACAAATTCTTTGCATGAAAGCTACTTATTATTAACACTTTGACTTCCGATTTCGGACATTGTAACAACAATTATTCTTTCTAACGACCCTTAAAATCCGGAATTGGTTTGTTCATGCCACTTGCCACAAGGCCCACAACCTTATTTTAGGACAGGATTAGAATCAGACAGAGCAAGGGAAACCTTTTTTAGGATATGTTCTGTTTCTGCTCTGCCGAGTTATATTAACAACCAATGTCATTAACTCCAAGATAAAAACATTCTAAACAACAGTAGAATCTAGAAATACAGCAAAATGGAGTTGCAACCGTTGCCCATCTCCAGTAAAAAGAACGTCATTGTCCAAATTCACGTAAACACAGGTAGGAAACTCTAGCAGCAGCATTTCTGTGCAAACTCTAGGTTTTGTTAGGCCGAATTATATTAACAAGAATGTCATTAACTCCAAGATAAAAGCATTCTAAACACCACACGTACGTGCCCTTCAAAAGCTTCATTTTTGTAGTCACTCACAGTTGTAAAGCCTACTGATCTTTCCATTCCTGCTGGCATGCCCTGCCCATTTTGTTCCTTTCGGCTCTTAAAATAAGCAACGTAAAGTGAAAGTTTCTCTGCACGTACTGACGTACACAACATATATAAAATAATTTGTAATTTTTAAAATCGTTAAACACTTTTCGATCAATCTAGGGAAGTGAAGTGAGTAAAAGGGTCAGAGTAGTGTTTGCCTTAGATCTGTTCCCAATGGTGTTGGTCTTTCTTTTTTATTGCATGCCCATGTGATGTGCAATCACATTTCGTAGTTTTCTTCTCCTCTCATAAAAACCAACCAATAAAAGCTTGGAGTCTATTATTTAATGCTAGGTTGTTTTGTGAGCCACTGTAGTTGCTCCACCCAATCACGGGGGATAGTGGAAGTTGGCAACTCATGAAGATTTAAGGTGCACCCCATGGGCTGCACTTCACGTACCTATCACTTAACTATGGTAACTAAACTCCTCGGCCATTTTAAGAATTCACGGTAGAGGATTGAAATTTAGAAGGATTAATTATTAATATTAATTAAATCTTTGGAAAATATTAAGAATTGAAAATGTAGAAGGATTCAAAATCCACAAGACTACTAATTAGATAGAATTTCAAAATTCAAAGGAGTTGAATGACAATTGAATGTGGCACCCCCATTGACTACCTTGGGCTAACTACTCCGGTTGTACTCTTTTCTTTCTTTGAATACCCTCATTGTTTATCATCTTATCAACACACTTAGTCATCCACTATCGTGACCTAGGTCATCCTGGTGACCTAGGTCATGTACACACTCTTCCTTTCTCTGTCTGTCATGCCGTCATGATCAACTTTCTCGTTTTTCATCACTATTCACCAATTTACCATTACATAGGTCATCACAAACAATTATAAAACGTATTTTAAAAAAATCAAAAATAAAAATAATTTAAAACAAACAAAACAAAACCATAAACATAAACAACATATTAAAAAAAACACCGATCGACCTAGGTCATGACCAGGTCGCTCCAGTGACCTGGTCGATGACTCGGTTGATGGATGACCAGATCATCCTTCCCGTGACTAGGTCGGTCACTAACGTGGCAACCTTCACTAGGTCGGTCATCGGAAGATGACCTCCCACAGTGGATGGTCTTAAAGGACAAGAATGATAGTGGTTTTGTTGACATCATGCATAGATGAATTGACTCATTTACCCTCTAGTTTGGCTAACTTGTAAACCAAATGTCAAACCTCACGCTCGATGTTAATATTCAATTTGATACAAAGTTGTACTTACAAGTTACAACATCAACCTCGCTGAAATTTGCTCTATGAGATTTAATATCTGGTGACCCCAGAATCATTTCAAATGTGGATTAATGGTCATTTCACTAGTATGTTAATACAAATACTAACAGTGTAATAACCTAATCTAAGCACCTAAATTAAACTAAACTAAACCAATTAACCTAATTAAACCTTGATTAGTGAAGGATGAGGTGGAGAATTGGATAAGAATTGAGAGATGAGGTGTTGGTGTAGGATTGGAGGAGATGGAGGTGATGAGTTATGAGGTAATTATATATAGTTAGATAAGAATTTAATTGAAAACGTTTTGCTTCATTGTTGGTTTATCAGAGAGTGAGAGAGAGGAGATTTCTTTGGAGAAGAAGAAGGAGAGAAGAAGTAAAGAAGAAGAAGAGGAGAAGAAGAAGAAGGGAAGAAGAAGAGAAGAGGTTGCCAAAGCTTGGGAGGCTTCTTCACTCGACCAAAAGGTATGCCAAATCTTCAATATAACTCAATTATGCCTTGTGAGTGTTGGGGATCGACGTTGGTGTCGAATTCCCCGTTGGATTTCAACCAATTCAGAGGTTGAAGACGACGATCGGTCGACCGGTGCCTGTGGGCAGTCGACCGGTCCTATTATTATATTGATGTTTACCCGCGAACGGTCGAACGATGTCTACGGACGGTCGACCGTTATGCCAGATTTGTGCGGGAAAAATGGGTGATGCTGTTATCGGTCGAACGAGACCACTTAGCCGGTCGACCGAATAACAATGAGAATGGGTCGGTTGGAGATTTTGACTTATTAAACGGTCGAACGTCCTTAACCTTGTTCGACCGATCCATTCGATGCTAAGTCGGTTGGGAGCTTTGACCATCAAAACGGTCGACCGCTCTTCAACTTTCGGTCGACCGACTGAGCATTTTAATTAAGCAGTAGAGTGTCTGTGATGTTTCGGTCGAACTGTATAGCAGTTCCGGTCGACCGAATGTCACTTGGGCAAGATACTGAGATTTCCTGTTATCGGTTGAACGACCCCTTGGTTCGACCGATCGGATATATATTATATAAAATTGTATAGCGTAGACCATCCAAACGGTCGACCGCTAGATGACTTTTGTTCGACCGATTGGTCGGTAATTCGGTTGGCGTGGTTCGACCGGTAGACTTGTTTGTACAGTACTGTGTACTGTGTGGGGGACCGGTCGACCGGTGTGCTTTTAGCGGTCGACCGATCTGCCGCAGGTTGGTGGATTTATCCACACGTGATCCGTTGAGTATAGGTCGACTACCGGCTCCGAGGCGACGGTTGATTACCGGCTTTGAGAGCGACGGATTTCACCTTCGACGAGGGCGTATTATTGTATTACTGTTGCCTCTCTTACCGAGCGGGGTGTGAGGGATGTGTGCCGTAAACCTTGGGCAGTTTGCGAGGGTTTAGCGGTAGGCCGAGGATGTTCCGGCAGGGTGCGCGTCTGGCGGCTCTTGGGGGAGCAGCGGCTGTCGTCTGACCCGAGTTGTGTATTCGGCGGGCTGACTCGCTCCTGGGGTGGCGGCGTGTACCTGGGGTTCCTTCCTGCATTTTTGGGGAGCAGTGGTGTCGACTGACCCTTGTGAGGCAGCGGCAGACTGACTTGACCCTAGTGACAGGAGTGGTTCAGTGCCGCGGAGGCGGTGAGGGCATTATTGTGGGCCCGAGGTGGATGATCATGTGCACTACATTGCATTGTCTTAAATTTCCTTTTTGTATTTTAGGAGGCTTGGTATACGGGGTTCTTGCAGGGAACTCAGACATGTTTGTTTGTTTTCATTTCAGGTAGCGAGTAGCATTAGAGTCAGGTGGTGACCGAGGAGAGTGCCCCCGTGATCAGATCCTGTTCTCTTTTATATCTTCTTTTGTTTGAGGTAGTGATTACATGTATATCCACTTTTGTTGTAATCACAGTTGACTCATTTATATAGTTTGACTTCCACGTGGGTCTGTATCTTATATATTTTATATATATGTTGGTTTGTTTTCCCGTGACGTGTCCTGTGTTGACCGTTGACGGTCTTTATTATTGTTTAAATTTTCCGCTGTTTTCGGGTACGTTACAAACAGTGCTATCCTCAAACGTTAATTACGCAAGATCAAGTTGGAAAAGACAATAAGTGTATTCAAGTGAAAGAAAGTATAAGTAAGGATGGATATGTACGTAAGAAAACATTAAGTTATAAAATCATCATATATGATATTTGAGCAAATAGATACGAGTCGCATAGAGAACATGTACAAGACCTAAAGAGTAAAGACCCACCACGTACGAAGGAAAATCACCATCTCTTTCCCTATTTTGTGTTTGTAGAGTATATAGACCAGCGTTCCTACAATGTGGTGGCAAGCATGCATGCATGCATGAACTACGGTGATATGACACGTACGTCTTAAGAAACAACGCACTCATGTGGTTTGAAGAGCCACCTCATGACCAAGGTTGAAACATATATATGGCACATGAACTGGAAGTGGTGTGACCTCTACGGAGGTGTGATATAACATAAACGCATACATGTCTTTTCTTTGAAGTGGTAATTAAGGAGTGGGAAAAGAAAATTCTAATCGAGTATGTGTTTGCAATTGATCGATCACATGTAAGTATATAAGTTAAAGTAGTCGAAATCAAGTGGTAAACTAATTTCACTGAGACATATATAGATACACGTACGTACGCATATATGTGATGGGTTCGAGTACGTTATAACTCTCGCCGCCGCCGTGTGGATCTGGGAATCGTAGCTGATCGATCGAAACGGTCGTTGGTTAATTAGAGCCTCTATTCGTGGGTCGAGATTTATTACTTACGTACGTACTTTGCACCGTAGACACGTACTGCTGTCCCTTTCACCTTCCCTGCATCAGAGGAAATGCATGTGTGGCTGCAACGTGGCTCGCCAAAATTAGACATACACGAAGATAAGTTAGATTAGATATATATGTGAGTGGATCGTTTTCAATTTAATAAATAATTTAGGTGTTCTAAGCTGGAATTTATTTGAATATTTTACGTGATGAAAATGCGTTGAAGTTACGTGTGTAACGTCCTCAAACAACGAAAATTTAAAGTTTTTACATATAATCAAACACGAGAATATTACGAAATAACACAGAACACCATGTGCACCAATATATATATATATATCATATATATCTGAATGTTTCAAAAGTGTGATTACATCAAAAGACTTTAAGATAAAGTACATGTAATCACTATAACCTCCAAAATCAAAATGAGGATAAGCATGATCTAGACCCAGATGTCCTCATCCGTAGTCACCACCTCCTAGCATCGCTCACGGTTTGAAACAAAACATGAAATCATGCCTAAGGTTCCCATAAAAAACCCTCATATATCAAACTCCTATCACATGTATGAACTACACAACTACAAACAAGGTATGATACAACAACAATACAAAAACCCTCATCAACACTGGGCTTCAAAGATCTCTCTCCCCGCCACAGCAAACACAAAACACAACGGGTATCAAGGGTCCTCTCACCCATCACCCACAAGTGCACACAAGCACTACAACCAGAATGATTGTCGATCATCACATCACGTGCACTCCAGCACCACAACCGGAAACATCATCGGCCAACAACACGTGCACTCAGACACCACAACCGGAAACGTCCTCGGCCACAACACAAGCACACCACAGATTGCTATCAAGCCATAAATGTTCGTACCATCGTCCTAAAAAGGTCGGGGACCCGTTGCCCTCAAAGCAGATCTCACAACATAACAAAACACCAGACTGAGCAGAAACGGTCGACCGAACAAGCATGTCGGTCGACTGGTTCCCTCTAGGAACGCACAAGAGCTCGACCGTCTCCACGACCAGTCGAACCACAACCAACAAACAAAACGGCGAATTGGTCGAACAAAGGTCACAGGCGGTCAACCGTTTGGACGGTATACGCCACAACATTTTTAATAACAAACGTCCAATCGGTCGAACGATAAAGAGGGCCTGGTCGACCGAAAATAACAGGGATTACACGTTCCCTCAACGTCCAAGGTCGGTCGAACAAGGTACACACAGGTCGAATAGACTTTAAGTTAACTTAAGTCATCGGTTGGACAAAATAAGCTGACGGTCGACCGTTTGGACAGTCCACCCCAGTCCAGATTTGTCCAACAAACATCAGTCGAACAATCATACAGGCGGTCGACCATTTTGAAGCTTTATGCCCCAACCGACTTAGCTACAAGTAAAATCGGTCGAACGAATCAAAAGACGGTCGGCCATTTAGATGGTCTATGCCCCCAACCGACTTACCATAGTGCAAAGGGAACCCAGTCGACCGAAAAATCCAGGGTTTGCCTCAAACGCACAATCGATCGACCTCCCAAAGACATCGTTCAACCGGTGTAAAATAGAAACTCGCAATTACATTATCAGCGATCGATCGTATCACCAACCGGTCGACCGAAACCAGCAAAAACTTTGCTAAAGAGAACATTTGACGAGCCTTTCGGCCTACCGTCAATAACTTAAAGACTCACACAATCTTAGGCTAGAATAAAAGCAAAGTTTGACATACCTAAAGGCTTGAAGAAGTCTTTGAAGATCAACGACAAACGCCTCCTCGCAAAACGCTCTTTCTCCGGCGAAATCACCAGAGCAACGATCTCAGCACCTCCAGCAACTCCAACCGCAATACTCATGCTCGCCGGTCACCACACGTCGCCGACACCTCAGATGGCTGAGGAAGAGAAGGGGTTGAGAGAGAGAGACGAGTGTGTGTGTGAGAGAGAGATAACTTTTATAATCCTCACCACACCTCCACCGATCAAATCCCTCCACCTCAACCACTCAAAACCTTCCCTAAATCATCATCAAACACCTAAACATGATTAGGCCACTAATTAAGGGTTAGGATATAACAACGTGGCTAGCTATGAATTTTTGCAACGTATTGCATAAGCATGAAGTGATCAAACTGTATATACACACACAGTTTGATCATATGCATTAGGGCTGAGCAAAACCCGGACCGGTCGGTCCGGGTTCGGTCCGGAAAGTTTTGTTTCGGTCCGGTCCGGTCCAGGTTTTGGTTCGGAGAATTTTAAAATTTCGGTCCGGTCCGGTCTTCGGTCCGGACCCTGGACAAAAATTCGGTCTGGTCCGGTCCGGAACGAATGCTCACCCCTATTATGCATGCTGAAAATCCTAGAGAACTGGCCTCAATTACTTGAATAAAACTTAATTACTTGTAAATATTACCCAAATTATTGGATTTTAATAAAGAATATTAATTGCAGGGGTGGAGACATGATGCGTCGAGAGGTAAAGAATAAGAAGAAAGTTGATCAAATCTCGAGTTTTCAAGAATGAAGCGTGCAAATTTCAAGATATCCATTTATGAGGTTTTAAAAAAAAGGTTAATTACAGTTTGTCCATCTGAATTATGACTTGATATCACTTTGCACTCCTGTACTTTCAAAGTTAACAGTTACATTTCCTGAACTTTCATTTTATAACTTTTCGCACTTGAACTTTAAAAATCTATTATTTAACACACATTAAATGTTTTTTTCTAATTTTTTTGTATCCTTAATACACTCCTAGACTTATATTTACGTGAATGTTCGGATTGAAACGGATGTCAGATTTGGTTAGAATTTGAGTCATATTCAGTACCAATCCGACTAAAACTCCAACATAATCTGACATCCGTTTCGATCCAAGCTTTTAGATAAATATTGGTTTAGGAATGTATTACGGATACCGTAAAAAAATTCGAAAAAGAAATGTTGAATGTGTGTTAAATAATGAATTTTTAAAGTTTAGGAGAACAAAACGTTACAAAATGAAAGTTCAGGAGATAGAATTGTTAACTTTGAAAGTTCAGAAGTGCAAAATGATATCAAGACATAGTTTACGGGGGTAAATTGTAATTAACCCCTTAAAAACTAAAATAATGAATGGGCCAAAAATATATATAGTCGTGTAGCATGGAAGAGCTAGAAGCCTAGGACTAGGAGTCACACAACCGATAAGATGCCCATGAGATTTGATTCTAACAACAACTATAACAATTCCCACTTTGGCTTCCAATTTCTAATATTATGTGAAAGAGTTGATGAAATTAAAACATTGATGAAATGAAATCATTGAATACATACCTGCAGGCCTCATTCATAGCGAAGCCAATCCGAAATTTGAATCATATAAAACATCAGAGCTTCCAGACCATATCAAGACCGTATTCTAATATCAACTTGCTTGCATATCCATAACTGTTTCACCTAAATTTCTTTACAAGATGCAATTTCATTTTGAGGTATGGACTAACTGCTATCATAAATCAAATGTCATAAGTAGATGAACGCAAGAGAATTTCTTGCTAACTAGAATGCATGCATATTGATGCTTGAATACTATATTGCCTATAATGCTCTACTCTTATGTGTTCTCCTTAATTTGGGTCCAACATGTGTAGAAACAAAAATGGTAGCGGTGGGATTGTGTTTATGGACACATAATCACCGTATAATGAAAATTGGATTTTCTTCTAAAAACTTAATTCACATGTTTAATGCCATCTCTATATATTCATCCATGGCATTTACCCCATATATATGTTGTACCTGCCTTGTATACATCTATGGTTGCATGGCATTGGTTTGATCCAATCGGGACAACATTTTGTGGTGAGACTGTAAGACATATAGATGAAGTACTATTCATTTACCAACAGACACCCCATATGGTAAATAATTGAGTGAAACTAAAACAATATCAGATTCGTTGTTTGCACCGATACCATTAGGCACGGATCGATCATCGATGCATGTTTTCTTCATATTTTCTTTTTATTGATGTGTTCTTGTAGCGACACGTGGAGTCTCGTGATCACGCGAGCATTATTATAAATATCATGTATGATAGCGTATTCACGTACATGCATGTTATCTATCAACGAGTCTCCACAAATAGAATATGTAATCGCCGAACCAAGAAGAAGCTATAATAACAAAAGAGACATGTAGTGTATTTATACAAGTTGGAAGACACCACCATCTCTGATTTGTTTCTTAAACAAACACATGGATTTCATATTGAACGGTGAATTCCATGGGGTTTGGGGCCGGGTGGTCGGGGTTTTGGATTGGAATTAATTGGAATATTTAACTTAATTAGTAGAATAATAAGGTGACCGGTGATGGGTTTAGGTTGCACATGGTGGGACTTTGATGGGTGCATTTGTTTATGCAGCTCTTGTTTTGGTATGTATTTTATGTTGTGGGAGGGTATCTTTTCTTTAGGACCCAAAGTTCCAAACCAATTGAGAGCTGAGTTGAATCGTGCACGCGGTTGTTGGTTGCTTCAAGGTTCAGATTGATCCCGACATATAAACTCACTCAGACCACGAACACACTCTTAATCATGTTGTCTCGATTTGTTCGCTTTGGTTTCATAGGAAAGTATATTTATATGGTGAGGACACGTCTATAAACCAATTCAGAATAAAGTAGTGAAATATACATTAGCATGATTTAGGCATTTCAATGCCATGGAATGTTAAAATAAAATGGAAGATATCATGTATCAGTATGTGGGTTATATTAAGGTGCAATATGAAAGATAAAAACTCCCACAAGTCGATGCTAATTTAAACGATAAGGGTTTTAATGTTACTCCTATAAATCTAGCGTTTCATTTCATTTCATCTACATACTCGATCCCATGCTGTAAAAGTAATTTTCAGGTTATTAATTTCCACAGAAAAAGGTAACATAGTAGAAGCATTAGCTGAACTAAATCCGACTACAATTATTTTTAATGACGACACATCTTTATCCTGTATTATATTATTTATTAATTTGTTAATTTGTGGGACAAACGTGCTTATGCAAGAATAGTACACAATAATTGATATCAATCACCATACCAAATCATACCAGAAAAACTTGATATTGTAATATATTGTATGATATAACACCCAATTTGAAGTATTAATTATACTTAAAGAGTATCGATCAAACGTGTTAGTGAAACATGATGCACTATTTTCCCTGATAGACTATGAACAAGTCATATATATATAGGGTCAAGCTCTAGTGAGCCTAGAGTTCATTAAATTTAGTTTAAACCCCCTACAATTTCACCATTGGATCTTATTTACAGTTAATCTCACCATTCAATAGCATAACCATTTTTTTCTTAATCTACCATACATTTTGAAATGAGTGGTGGATATTGTGGGGGCTTAATTTAGTTTGATTAAGTCCTGGGCTCACTTGAGAATTTCTGTATATATATATATATATATATATATATATATATATATATATATATATATATATATATAGGAATTCTCTAGTGAGTCCAGAGCTTAATTTTACAATATCTACCACTCATTTCAAATTGTAAGGTAGATTAAGAAAAAAACGATTATACTAATGAATGGTGAGATTAACTGTAAATAAGATCCAATGGTGAGATTGTATGAGACTTAAATTAAATTTGATGAGCCCTGGGCTCACTAGAGTTTGACCATATATATATACATATATACACACATATATACACACATATATATATATATATAATAGCTACATAGAAGAGAAATAAGTATTGGTTCCGCCGTGGGTAGTAACTAATTCGAAAACCAATATATTAATTTCTCGAAAACTGAAATCGGAACTAATAATATATGTGATCAGTGTCTGAGTGAGGTATTCCAAAGTTACTCCGAAATGAAGTAAGAAAAGAAAAAAAAGACAAAAATGAAAACCTTGCTGCGATTCATAGCAAAGTATTTTTTTAATCATTTATCAGCTTTCAAAGAAAAACAAGGAGAAAATTGATTGCAAATCGGATTAAAAGGCAGAAAATCAAAATACACTGATCTTTTTAGCACAATCCTAGAGTACGTTTTGAAAAGTAAGAATCTGACTTCCAAAAGTAAAAGTAAAGGAAATGTAGTATTTGCATCTTCAGTTTGTCGTTTGTCTAAATCACTAATAAAAACTAACGTTCAAAAATCTGAAAAAAAAAAAGTAAACACCCACCACCACCGTCAAAGGATCCCACTACCACAGTACAAATCCAAGGCCAAATCAAGAAAAAAACAGAAATGGGTTCATAGAAATCGATCCACTTGTAAGGAGTAACGGGAACACGGAAGATTTGCACGGTGTCAATGTTGTTACATTTGGCCTTTTGCACTTTCCGAAGTATTTATAATTAAGTTGATTACCATAACGACAAACTAAGATAACGAACAGGGTTTATTCCGTGATCCATCACAATACGACCCGTACCACTTTTGACACTTGCTTTGGTGATCCTTGTTAGACTAACCTCCCGGTGAAATGCTCTGTCTGTTACACAAAATAAGACGGGACATACTCACATGAAATATTGAAAGTGGTGGTGACCTCTCATTCATGATTCAACCCACCCTTTTTTAACTTATATTTGCAATTTGCCCCCAAAATATTCTGATTCTTTGAGTGCCCAATTGAACAAGTTGTGGAATGGACCCTTGAGGTCTGTCGCTGTGAATTTGTCAAAATCAAAAGGATAGATTTTTCATCAGATTCTACCGTAATTATATTTACTATTTTTTCTTACCAACTCGGTATTTTACTAGAATTTACTTGAGTTTGTTCCTTTATTAGTGGGAATGGGTAATTTATTTGGAAAGTTTTAAATATCTTTGATCTTATAAAAAACAATTAGATAATAATTTTGTGGATATCCATAATAAATGATGCCAATTAGACCAAAAGGTGTCATTATCTTATGGTTGTTGTATGTTTCTTAATCAACACACACAAACTTTGATTGACTTGCTTATTAATTCATTTTGTCTTTTAACCTATCATATATACGACGTACTTTTAAAAAAAACTACATACACGAGTATTTATGTAATTAACCTTCTTTAGTAAATCTACTTTATATATTACTATTATTATTAGTAATTAAAAAGAAGAAATCAAAGACGGTGGTAGTCAAGCAATAAAACTGAACCTCAGGGGCAATTCCGTCCTCAGAATTCTATAAATGACAAACTACCATCCTTCATCTCCACTCCCCCGGCTTCCCCAGCCAACTCGTCCCAGACCTCCACATCGAGAACCAAATTGCAAAAAACCCGAACTCATGGGCTCCTTCGCAAAATGCCACACGATCCGCTACATCATTCGTCTCCGTCAGATTCTCCGGCGCTGGCGCCACCGCGCCTGCGCCGCCGCCGCCAAACCCACCCCTCCCCCTGACGTTCCAGCGGGGCACCTGGCGGTGTGCGTGGGGACCCGATCGAAGCGGTTCGTGGTCCGGACGGCGTACCTGAACCACCCGGCGTTCCGGAAGCTTCTGACGGAGGCGGAGGAGGAGTTCGGGTTCGACCGGCCGGGGCCGCTGACGATCCCCTGCGACGAGGGGACGTTCGAGGAGGTGCTTCGGGTGCTCGCCGGAGAGGGATCGGGACGGGGGTGTAGTCGAGGGGTGTGGGGCGACGTCGCGCTTCCGCTGCTCCGCGGGTTCGACGAGAAATCGTCCGTGTGGTGATTTTCGAATCGGCTTCCTTTTGGAGGAGAGAGAAGATTCCGGTTTTTTTTAGGAGAATCGATTCCTGTAAATAATTTTAATTTTTTTTCCTTCTGGTTTTAAGCGATTTCTGTAAGGATTTGAAATTGCAAGCGATTATAATTTAATTGCAAGGGATCATTGTTGTCGACTCGTCATTATTTTTTTAAATAATTGTTCATTACTTTTTAATTATTAATTATTAAGGTACGTTGTCCAGTGGCATCACTGACTACAAGTTGTTACAGGGTTCTTGTAAGGAACGAATGTGAATACTCAACTTGTCCTTTGCACCAATTGGGATATGTTTCTTGTGTTGTAATTTATCTCTATAAATTCAAATCAGAGGTATGTCTGATGAGTAAGGAACGAATGTGAATACTCAACTTGTCCAGATGGGAATTCTTTGCAACATTGGTTTCGGTTTCGCGGGAGTTATTTTTATTTTTTTAAGTGATGAGCTGAGATAATTGAAGTTGTAATTTATCTCTATAAATTCAAATCAGAGGTATGTCTGGTTGGAATTTGGATGAAAAGGTTGGTCGAGGTGGTCCTGTGACTGTGATTCCTGTTGTTATGATATATGGTGAGGAGAAAAAGGAAGAGGTGCACGTTGTAGTGCTCCCTCTTTCCTTCAGACCACGCTTTAACGTGTCGGGAGGGCGCCTGTCGGGCGGGGGGCATGTGTTGTCTCCCGTTCGTCAATTTTTTTTGTTTTTTTGTTTTATATTTTAGTGGTAGTTTTGTTATTAGAGTTAATTGATAATGTATTGGGTATTTTTAGTAACGTATGGTGATAAATTTTTATTATTGTGGTAACAGGTTGAATTACAATAAGTTTTTACAAGTGATGAAGATTTAAAAATTTCCAGATCAAACAATTTCAAGTGAGCGAGACCCCCGAACGACCTGTCGAGATGGTTTAATAGTATGATCTAATTTGAAAAATATTTAAAAATTATACATTTAATTTAATGCTCAAATCAAAGATAAATTCATATAGTGCTAAAATTAGAAAATATATTAATACTTAACGAAATACACGAAACACGAAGCGATACGAAATACAATTCCTAAATACACACGCGTTTATTGTGCATTCCTAAATTTATTAAAAAAAATCCCGTGATTTAATATTAATTACTAATTAATAATATTAATCATTTCGTCAATTGGAATTATAAGGTAATTAGAATTAGAATTATGTAAAGTATAATTTGTTAAATGTGGTGTAAGAATTAATATTGTTTAATTAAGAAACGACGTGGAGGAAAGAGAGTGTAGGGTGGGTGGGGGTAGTCCGGACATGGTTAATAGTTTTTTTGGATGGGTGGGGTGAGCTGACGTGACAGAGAGAGAAGCTGACGTGGTGGAGAGTGGAAGCAGGGCACCCGGGGGTAGCCCGGGCATGGTTAAACATGGTGTCAAATTCTAGTTTGCTGGTCTATTTGGTGGGTCTCGTTGTGTCGCATGAGTAGTTTGTTGGATATGGGCCCGCTTTTAAGATTTCTTATTGTGGGTCCCATGTTTGTGTTGTTCCGGATCTTAGTTCGGTTCATGTCATTGGGCCGTTGGATTAAGTCCATGTAAACTTGGAATGTTTCCTTTGTGTAGGGTCTTAGAGCACCCTTAACGGGTCAGGTGCGCCCTCGTGCCCGACCTGGGCTCCCACCCGGGCGTCCATGCACTGGTGCTCCCAAATGGATGCCTAGGGCACCATCGGGTGGGGGCACGTGTTCCCCCTCATTTGTTCTTTTTTTAAAAAAATAATTAATGTTTTAGTGGAGGATTTGTTATTAAAGTTAATTTATAATGTATTGAGTATTTTTTAGTAATGTGTGGTGATAATTTTTTATTATTGTGGGATCACTGTTTAATTATGTTGCACTATGTCATCACGCTTCGACTATTCAATCACGTGTGTACTATGTAGTTACGCTTGCACTGTGCATTCACGCGTGTACTGTGCAACGAATACCTCTATCTACTCTCAACTATAAATAAAACTATCTCTTTTGAATCCTCAAATCTTCTTAAATTCTTCAATCTTATTAGCTTCTTATCTCAATGTCGGATAATAGTTCAAACCTCGTTTAATCTGACGATGACAACTGCAGCGAGACATTCGATATGATGGACTGTGCTATTGATTTGACTGTCTGGGTTGTGTATGAACAGAGTAAACGACCTAGGCTTCGTCTAAGAAGAACGACGTACTAAGATAGACATCGTGAACTTGGTTACAGACGCCTCAGGAACGAGGAGCGGTTTGAACATGGGTTTAACACAATTTGTAATGTTCTATTTCGAAGTCTAGTTTATGTAATATGTATTGTCGTTTGTTAACTTTGAATGTAATATTTCGAATTTAAGTTTATGTAATATGTAATGTGGTTTCGTAGTATTTAATAATAATTTCGTTATTTAATAGTAAAAATTAAATATTTTCGAGTTAAAGTAATTAGAAGTAGTAATTACAATTAATATTATGTAAAATGTAATTTGTTAAATGTTGTGTAAAAATTAAAATTGTTTAATTAAGAAATGATGTGGAGGAAAGAGAGTGTAGGGTAGGTGGGGGTAACCCGAGCGTAATTAAGTGATTTTTTGGGTGGGTGAGATGAGCTGACGTGACGGAGAGAGAAACTGACGTAACAGAGAGAGGGAGTTGGGCGCTCGAGGGTAACCCGGGCGCTGTTAAACATGGTCTTAGAACGAACGAAGAGAAGGTATATGTATGGTCGTTATAATGTAATTATATAGGTGTGTGTATTGGCTTGTTCTCAACAAGCCATCCTGAATCACTATGATTCGTATTATTATAGTTTCATTCAGTAGAAAATTAGCCATCCTGAAAGCAAAAGGTACATGTCCCTTAATCATGCTTTGGAAGGAGTTAGTGCATATGGCGCTTTCATATGATGTGGGCTTGTAACACCAAAATGCTTTTGCTACGCGAAGAAGTGTTTTCTCGTTTTAAAAAGGTAACAACTTAGACGATGATGGTTGATTTTGGGATGTAATTGAAACGGAAAGCAACCGAAAGCAAAATGTATTACACCGCATGAGGAGAGTCCAGCTCTACTCTCTATAGAGTGGTATCTTTTTATATTTTCCAAAAAAGGAAAAATAGATCAAGCATGGACCCGAGTTATTTCGAGCCCATGGGCTTCCAACAGCAAGATGGGCCACTATGTGCCATCCTTCCATGACTTGAGGTATAAAATCGGACAGATTCTTATATGACAATCAATATGTTACAGAAGAAGAGGAAAACAGTAAAAAAAACCTCTGTTTTCTCACATTATTTTTTGTGCCAGACCTGTGAAGGAAAAGGGACTGCATTTTGAAAAGAGGGAATCTAATGGGAATTGGGAAAAGTGGTTTGGGTTTATGATGATTCCAAGTTGGACGCTTTTGTCACAAGGAAAGTTTAGCAAAAGATTGGAAAAAAAGTATATCGAAGAAAGGCTTCTCCTTTGCAATCATGTCGTGTTAAGATGTGAGCGTGCAGCCCGAAGGAAGGCTGGTCTTGATTTTTTTTTTTCGAAAGCATTATTACAAAGTTTTGTGCCGTCTCGTTTTTATTAGTTGAGCTTGATTCCCAAGTTTAACATGTTTCCCAATCTGTTTGACATGATTTCTTTGGTGAAAAAAATATACGGGGATTTTTCTTCTTGATTTTGCCTAAACAATATGGATTGAACTGGTAGACCTGTACAAGTTAATTTATCTGTTTTGAAAGTACGGAAAATCTGTTGATTCACTACTTTTTTGGGAGGGGATGGGAGGGGAACACGCACGGAACTGATAATTAACCTTTGTTATAAATATTCATATACTCTTTCCGTTTGAGAGCAGAGTTAACTGGCCGGACGCATCTGCCGCCCGGGCGAGTATAAGAAGATATATATAAAAAAATGTGTGAACAAGTAAATGAAGCAGTTTGAAGATGAAAACTGAAGCCTACATGTGAGTACGTATTGGCCTGTTTAAGTAGACAGTTTGATGCGGAGAAAGTCGTAATGGATGGCTCAAATCCGTCAGGGTCGTAATAAGCTTTTTTGACTAAATATGATTTTCAACTTTGACTGACGAATACCAGTGCACAGCTGAAGTGGGGAACAACTTTATTGTTTCATAAATAAACTATAATTCAGAAGACATTATGGAGTGAGTAAGCAACTGGTGGGAACAGATAAGTAACGAGTCATTCCATGTTGATTTGGTTATCGATAGAAAGGTTGTAGATGTGCTCATTGTTCCTTTAAATCGTTTTTTCACAACATTATTGCACTGCTGGAAAGTTGGGGTCGTAAAGAAAACAGTGGTGCAGATGGCCGTATAGATAGAAAGGATCGAGTAGCCTTCCTTCCGTTGCATCTGAGACCTCCTCCAACGGTCTCAAATTTTTCACTTGAAGTACATCTTGTATTGAAGGTTACAAGTTCAACGTGTAAGGCCAACAATTTATTAAAGATTTTCTCTACGTGATACACTGATACGATCGTAAAAACCTCTTACTACTTAAGAAAAGATGGCACCTATAGAAGTGAAGGGATCACTAAGTAAAAATAATATGATTGTTTGTGTAAAATTTCAAGGCATACAACCACAACAATAACAAATCATTTAATCCCAACCTACTTGGGGTATGTTAGAAATGAATTCAAAAAAATCATGATTTGGACATGTGTATAATTTTCTTCTATGCACTCCTATTAAACACAAAATTCCTGGAAATATTCCAATCTTTTAGCCCCTTTTCAACTGCATTTTCTCAAGTTAAATTTGGTCTGCCTCTTCCACTTTTTATGTCTTCATCGCAACTCAATACTAACTTGAGTCAGTGCCTCCATAGGTTTGTTGTACACATGTCCAAATAATCTCAATCTATGTTGTATAAGTTTCTCCTCTATTGGGTAATTCTAACTTTCTCACGAATGTTCTAATTTCTAATTAGATCTATCTGTGCATGTCCACAACATCCCTATTTTATTCCCACTCATCTTTTAACACATGTTGTCTTTACATATCAAAACATTCTGCTTCATATTATATCGCAAGTCTTATGACGGTTTTATAAAATTTTACTTTTAACTTGAAAGGAATCTTCTTGTCACTTAAGATACCTGATGTTTGACGTCATTTCATTCACTCTTACCTAATCCTATGACTAATATCTTCGTCGATCTCACCATCATTTTCTAGTATCAACCATAAATATCTAAAAATATCTCTCATACCCACCACTTGACTATCTAATCTAATCTTTTCTCTTCATCAGTGTTGACAACACAGAAAAACACTTCATATATTCAATTTCAGACATACTTAGTTTAAAATATTTTGTTTCTAAAGTGTCCATCCACCACTCTGGTTTCCTCTCAACATCTATCATACTCTCGTCAGTTAGTATCACATCACTTCAAAGATCTTACACTATGTGATCTCAAACTGTATATCTTTTGTTACCTCGTCCATCACTAAATCAAAACGATACAGACTTGAAGCTGATCCCTGATGAAGTTCAATCCTAATTGGGAAGACACTAGTCCGACTATCACATACAAGACATGAGCTTGTAGAAGTTTCAAAAGAACAAGTTTTTTTATTCTTTTCTTTTAGGGGAAAATTGATAATGTGGTGAGGGTCATGAGGCTAAGAAGTTATGTTTCTCCCGTGTATGTTCAATGTCGTGCTTTTTGAAAGTTCTATCTAGTGATACTTAATTTTGGATAGGTTGTTATTTAGGTTTAGATTGGTACTCAAAAAGTGTATAGTTGAAGATTTATGACATTGATCTAAGATATTTAGTAACTCACACCCATCTTGTTCAAGTAGTTGCGGTTCAAAACTATTCTTGACCTAATGAGGTCATAACATGGTTCTTGCAATACTAAGGTGTAAGTGAAAGGTTGTGATAGAAGTATGAAGACATATCTCAACTAAATTTGAATCCTAAGCGAATTGAGGTCTTCTGCCTTGACTTATCTCGAGGAGATGGATTGTGAGTGACATTCTCTTTCTTACGTTTGTACATTTGCTCATATATCCACCATAATTCCACAAGGTAGGGATGGAACGAGATAGTTTCCGATGACAAAAAGAGGTTCTTGCAATATATTTATGAAAATAATTTATCGACTTCACACTTGTGTCATAAGTTTGCAGAGCCACATCGATCAGGGGCCTTCCCTCAAGGCAAAAAAATTGGAACGATATTCAAAACGTATTTTTAAGAGGTTTTTTTTTGTTGGTAAACTTTTTAAATTAGTTCGTCTAATGAAAAGGTTTACAATAATATAAAAATTGTTTGACAAGACAGTATTGTTGGGAGGTATCTAAGCACTGACACGAATACGAATTAAACGCACCCCGAAAACGAATATTGATTGCGGAACTTAACTTATGACTCTCTCCCAATCTTAATGCAACAAGATGTTGAAAATTGGTTCATATTTGTTAAGGAAGCAAATCCAGGAAGATTCGGTCGACCGGATTGGATCCGGTCGACCGACGCACAACCCAAGAAATTTCGGCGAAAACGGGTCGGTCTACCATATTGGATTCGGTCCACCGAACTGAGGATTCCAGGCACTCCGTGTGCAGCTGGGATCGGATGACCGAATTGGATTCGGTCTACCGTCAGAGGGTAACAAGCACTTCGGAACAACAGGTTCAGTAAACCGTTAGGGAGATTTTTGGTGTTCCGAGAATCTGGAAAGTGTCTGTCCAATTTGGAATGGTTCATCGATGGCTTCTCGATCAACCGAAGGGTTGTTGAAGAATTCGTTAGTTCGTGGAATAATCGTTCTCACGGTCTACCGAGCCGCATGAGAATTGTTCCCTCGGTCAACCGAGAAGGATTCGGTTAACCGAATCGGAACAAGAATCACTCCTGTTGAAGCACGCACGGTTAACCAAACGAGCATCGGTTAACAATGTCCCCAGGAATAATTCTGTTTGGTTTTGCTTAATTGTAGCTCGGTTTTTTGAGTCTATAAAAGGGTTTGTTTGCTCTTCAATGTAATACACGAAAATATCAATAGTTTCCTTTATTGTGAGTTGAGAGATTAGGCTAGAGATAGATCTAGAGTGCTTTGGAAGACACATTGCTTCCAATCATTTGTAATCTCGGTTGCTTCTCTTGTTGGAGAAGCGGAAGAAGGAAAGGAAACCCGCAGTAGACCCCCAAGGACGTAGACACGTTGCCGAACCTTGTAAATTGTGTGTGTCGTGGTTGTTTCAGGTGTGCATTTGTGTTTGCTTGTTTATTTCCATCTTATTAGTGTTCTTGTTGCAATTGAGTTTGGGAGAGGGTCCGAAGTTAATTCCGCAAATCAATATTTAGTATTTCGTGGTGCGTTTAATCCGTGTCGAGTTAGTGCATTGTTAGATCCCCCTCCCAACACAAGAAACATGAATAAGATGAAGTAGACAAGCAATCACAAACACACACCTGAAACAATCACGACACACGCGATTTATAAGGTTCGGCAATGTGCCTACGTCCTTGGGGCTTCTTTTGCGGGTTTCATTTCCTTCTTACGTTTCTCCAATAAGAGAAGCAACCGGAATTACAAGTATATTGAGACAATATGTCATTCAAAACACTCTAGATCTATCCTTAGCCTTAGTCTCTCAACTCACAATGAAGGAAATAATACACTTGTACGTTATGTATCTTGTGTTTTTAAAACCAAGAGCAAACAAACCCTTTTATAGACTAAAAACCCGAGCTAGAAACAAGCAAAACCGTGCCGAAATCGTGGGCAACGGTTGACCGAACTAGCTCATTCGGTCGATCGTTCTAACCAACAGGAACGATTCCTGTTGCGATTCGGTAGACCGAATACTTCCCGGTTGACCGTTAGACCGCTTCTCATTGCGATTCGGTTGACCGAATTGTTCTCCCGGTTGACCGCTTCCACGAACTGACTTATTCTCCAACAGCTCCACGGTCGACCGACAACTCATCGGTGGACCGTTACTTTTTCGACAAACTCTCTCGTGGTTTTCGGCCAATCAACTGCCCAACATCGGTCGACCGAATCCAGCTAGTCCAAAGTGCCTAGAGTTTCTGGACGGTCGACCGAATCACATTCGGTCGTCCGAAGCCAACAGGTCCAAAGTGCCTGGAGTTTTGTGACGGTCGACCGAAACACGATTGGGTTGACCCTTTTAACCTGGTACTGCTTCTTTAACAAACGTATACTAATATTCAACAAGTATAACCACTAAAATGTAGTTTGATATGGAGTTTAGTCGGTTAACAACTACCTGGTTACATTAGGCACTCAAAACTTGGCAACAAACACGAATTAATATTCATAAAACATAAATACTGAAAAATCCACAGTAACCAAACTTATACTCTCAAAGAACAATAATAATAATAAGGAAAACCGGTGATGACCGATGCGATGACCGTAGGTGAGAAACTCCAATCGCTATCAAGCGTGTCAAAGTCAAAGTCACCAACTTACTTTTTAAATCACGTTTGGATGGGAATAGAAACGAATTTCGGTTGTGGAAGTGAGTTGTCAACTTGTCAATTTGTCATGTTGGGTTAGGGATTTCATCAGTCTAATCACATGCTAACGTAGCTTAAAACACATGTTTATGCTCGAAGCGATCACCTAAACTTATAAAGCCAACTTAGGAATTTTATAGGGGCTCGAACATTGTTGTCTGCTTTATTTTCCCATGTGGTTCTAATTAAACTCAGATTAACGATTAAAATTAACTACATCACTGTTCGAATATAAAATATTTAAATAATTAAAAAAATCCTTAATTTGTCTTAATTGGTAAATGCCCCTCCCAATCTCCATGCAGCCTTAAAAGCGGATGTTTAACTGCTCATGAATTTGATCATGACGCTTTTCTGATCATGAAATACCCAAAATTGCTAACATGTGTAATGGAATGCTAGTTACTCAAACACATAGCTCCATCAAGGCATTCTTAATCACCGACGTCTTGAAACCGTGTGGGTCCGGCAAACAATCATCTGATGGGACTTGTCTTTCCACTGTTTTCAGTTCTTTTCCACATATAACAAATACTTCCTTGTGGATGATTTTTTGTTTCCATGGTACCGAATTTTTCGGGATGACTTCACACTCGAGTTGTATTTTTTGCGAGGAAATGTTTCACTTCCTTAAAACAGATGTAGAAGGTTATTTCATCGTGGATGTTAGTGTGATATTATCCTTTGTTTGGATATTAAGGTGTGCTTTTTCGATTCTTATTCTACTAACCACATGTTATAAGAATGAAGATCGAATTTACGTCATCCACTTCTATCTCCATTCCGGCTCCTACGCCTGTCAATGTACGCTAACAATAAGAGAATTAGGGAAAATTCTAAGATGATCGAGCACGGGATGATTCTAAGCATTCATATTAAGACCACTACACAAAAATCATGATTTAATTATTGAACCACCAGATATCACTCGACATGTGCTGCCTCTAACTTATTTACATCTAGTAATGTGGCAATAAGTCCTTGTTTTTGCTTCTCCACTTGTCGGTGGATCTGGTTTCATGCGTTGTCGATTTTTCTTTGGGTCCCTATTATTTTCACACTGCTATGTGCTGCCACCTGTCAAGTAAGAAATGATCAAAAGCAAATCAACAGCTCCTGAATGCCTTTTTTGACAAGTGACTATTCATGGTGGATCTTATTGTGTTTCATTGCAGATGGTGAAATGAATTGGTCATCATAACTACTGAGGGCGAAATCTACCAAATATAGTGGAAACACTAATATAGTAACGTTTCTTTACTGGCTAGAAAAGAAGAGCCACTGGATTGTGAAAAGTTTCTTAATTTTTGAATAAAATTTGACCCTCAACCAGTCCAAACATACATCTTCTTTTCATCTCAAATGGTGTAAGTTAAGTGAAGTGGCATGAGATATAAGTCTATAACTAGTAAGTATGACATTGTCCCTAACATATTTATTATATATATATGTGTGTGTAGATTCGAAGTATTGAGTGTGGTCTAAGCGTTTCTAGAGAAATACAAAACTATATGTCTGAATGTGTCATTTTCACATCCGCACTTGGCTATACTACAAAGATACGGAATTGCTATCGATTTCACGGTTCTTACCATATATAACCTTTGCATTGTCTCACCATCTCGGAATGCATGCAATCCTTATCCTGTAGGTGTTGCATTCCCCCACTTGTATGTTTTCGATCAATATCATGCACTTAGCCACTTACCATTTTTATATATATTAATTACAACCAATTATATTCTTCTTCATTAAATTTTATAATTAGCCTATGAAGTTGGTGGGGGGAGTTATTAACTATTTAATTAAGAAGAGTTGGAGTAAGTCGTTTACAAGTGGTGTGAAGCAGCCAAGACTTGTGTTGCACGTCGATGGGGGCTTGTCCTACAGGCTACAGCTAGTGTGAGCATTGCATGGTCGCTGGTGTAGTGGTGTGGTCTCCATTGGATCCCCTCCCTGCACACATTCCCACAACCTCTTACTTTCTTCCCGAGATCCTTTCTTTACGGTCTGGTACTACGAGAACCAATGTTAATCAACGCTTGTCCCCCCCCCCCCCCCCCCCCCCCCCCCCCCCAGTTTGCCACCTTTCTACGCCACAATCCAACTTGAAATTCAGCTATTTCCACCAAGTTGGGTTGGAAGAGTAATTACCTCCTTATATTATATACTTTATTCTACCTACTCCATAGTATCACATTTTACTTCTGACATTCCAATACCAATTGGTTCGCTTGGATATCTAACTTGTGATTTAAAATTTTCATTTCCTGACGGAAGTAATACAACTTGGTCTATCTTCAAGTTGTTTTTTTGCCATACAAATCATAAAAAAGAACATACAAAGATAAGTGTCTGCAAAGCAAAAATTTCAGACACTAAATTTTTATATCTTTTGCACCTCAAATTCAGGTTAATGACTCTACCAGCCCAATCTATGACTAGCCAGCTTACACACTCGTTATCCGACACGTTAACCAGTCATCTGTAGATAATGTCAAAATCTTTTGGCGAAGGGAATTTAAATCTAGGGTGACAAAAATCTAAGACTGGAAAAAATTCAAGAGATCAAAAATCTAAGGTGATAAAAATTCCAAAGGTCAAAATGCAATGAATTCTTATAAACTAAGGTTATGTTTGCGATTGATGGGATTAACAAATCTAAGGAATTTATAAACAACTATGTTTGTATTTACTATGTTTGAATAAATTTATTACTTTAAAATAATAATAATAAATTTATATGATATTTTATTAAATTTCAATTCAGAATTGTATCACAACCATAAAAACCACATAATGGTGTACATGAAATCATATTCATAACATAACATTAATATTTTGTATTAATTTGTATGACAAAAGTTATAAAAGTTGCGTCGAAATTTCATCTCTCGTAGGGTTTGAATTTCTTTGTATAGAAGTGTAATTTTAAAATGTAATGAAGGATTTGTAAATTCCAGCACAATTTCAACCAAACATATGAAGTCTTCGGTGGACCAGGACTCGCAGCTCGAGTAATCGCTTTTTTGTTAGGCACTTTGAAGTTAGTAGCCTTGACACCTTGAAATTTCACGTTCAAGAGAAATCCGATGATAAAATGTTGCAACAAAACGCAAAGTAAGATAAATTTTTAAAATTCCAGGTTCCCGTGGTCTCATCCTGTTGAATATTGACTTATATTTGTTAAGGAAGCAAATCCAAGAAGAATAGGTCAACCAGATTGGTTTCAGTCTACCGGCGCACAACTCAGGAAATTTCGGTGAAGACGGATCGGTCTATCGAATTGGATTCGGTCCACCGAACCGAGGATTCTAGGCACTCAGTGTGCAGCTGGGATCGGACGACCGAATTGGATTCAGTCTACTGTCAGAGAGCAAGTGACACTTCGGAACAACGCGTTCGGTAAACCGTTGAGGAGATTTTTGGTGTTCCGAGAATCTAAAAGTGTCTGGACAATTTGGCACGGTCCACCGAGGGGTTCTCGGTCGACCGAAGGGTTGTTGGAGAATTCGTTAGTTCGTGGAAGAATCGTTCTCGCGGTCTACCGAGCTGCGTGAGAAACGTTCCCTCAGTCAATCAGGAAGGATTCGGTTAACCGAATCGGAACAGGAATCGCTCCTGTTGAAGCACGCACGGTTAACCGAACGAGCATCGGTTAACCGTGTCCCCACGAATAGTTCTGTTCGGTTTTGCTTAATTGTAGCTCAGTTTTTTAGTCTATAAAAGGACTTGTTTGCTCTTAGTCTTATCTCACATTGCATACAACATAGTTTTCTTCGTTGTGAGTTGAGAGATTAAGGCAAGAGATAGATCTCGAGTGACTTAGAGAACATATTGCCTCCATATACTTGTAATCTCGGTTTTTTCTCTTGTTGGAGAAGTGGAAGAAGGAAAGGAAACCCACAGGAGACCCCCCAATGACGTAGGCACGTTGCCGAACCTTGTAAATCGTGTGTGTCGTGGTTGTTTTCAGGTGTGCATTTGTGTTTGTTTATTTCCATCTTATTAGTGTTCTTGTTGCAATTGAGTTTAGGAGAGGGTCCGAAGTTAATTCCGCAATCAATATTTTGTATACGTTGTGCGTTTAATCCGTATTTATAAGTGAATTGTTAGATCCCTCTTCCAACAGCTGGTATAAGAGCTTTGGTTGCACTTTCGATGGCGGAGGAAGCGCGAAACTTTTGGGTGGAGAAATTCACCGAGAAGAGGAACTTTTCAACATGGCAACAGAGGATTCGTGCGTTGATGTCTCAGACGGACGGACTATTGCTGACGTTGGATGGAGTTGAAAAGAAACCGTCGAAGATGACCAACGAAAAGTGGGAGAGTCTTAATCTCCGGGCTATTGGGATCATCGAGTTGTGCCCTCTCGGATGATTTACTTTTCGAGGAATCGACGAAGACCGCGGCAGAATATTGGAAACTTCTGGAGGAGAGGTTCATGAAGAAGAACCTTAACAACAAGTTGAATCTGAAACGTCAACTGTACATGCTTCGGATGAAGGAGAACACGTCGTTCATTGAGCATCTCTCGGTGTTCAATAAGTTGATAGCTGATCTAACTCAGCTAGATGACAAGATGGAGGATGTGGACAAAACAATGTTGTTATTGACGTCACTGCCGGACTCGTATGAGAACTTGGTGAACACGATCATCTATGGCAAGGATTCGTTGGTGTTGGAGGAGGTCATGGGCACGCTGATCTCTTACGATGCAAGAAAGAATTCAAGTAGTAGCTCTTTCGAGAATGGTGAAGGATTAATCACAACACCGGAAAGGGGCAGGATGGGTAACAAAGGAAGAAACAACGGAAGATGGCGATCCAAATCAAATGGGAGATCCTTTGAATGTTTTTTCTGCAAGAAGGTTTGTCATATGAAGCGTGATTCTAGGGCCTTCAAGGAGTCGTTGCAGAAAAGGAAAGACGGGTATAACTCTGTTGGCGTGGTGGAGGAGAAGAACGAAGCCGACGTTCTAACAGTTTGCGCTGCAGGTATCGACAAATCATCATCTGGATGGATTTTGGATACAGGAGCATCTTTTCACATGTGCCCGGTAAAGGAGTGGTTCACATCCTGTGAGCCACTGAAAGGGGGGATCGTTGTTATGGGCAACGATGCACCGTGCACTACCGTCGGGATTGGTTCCGTACAGTTCAAGATGTTCGATGGGTGCATTCGAACGCTGACGGGTGTGCGACACGTACCAGAGTTGAAGAAGAATCTGATTTCTCTAGGAGAGCTTGATACTCTCGGGTGGAGATGGTCCGGCGGGGACGGAAAGATCAAGGTCACTAATGGGGTGATGACAGTGATAAAGGGAACCAAGGTGGGCAACTTGTATTGGATGCTAGGGAATGCAGTAGCAGGAAAAGGTGCAACAAATGTTGCACGCGACGAAGACAACACCGCACTTTGGCATATGAGGCTTGGTCATATGTCGAAAAATGGTTTGTGTGAGCTACACAAACAGGGACTGTTGAAGGGTGTTAAGAGTTGCAAATTGGATTTTTGCAAGTATTGTGTCTTCGGTAAGCAGCACAGGATTCGATTCAAGACGGTTATCCACAAGACGAAGGAAATTCTGGAGTATGTGCACTTAGACGTCTGGGGACCGACTCAGGTTCGGTCAAAAGGTGGAGTCGAATATTTCATCACATTCATAGACGACTTCTCAAGGAAGGTATGGGTTTATTTTCTGAAAAATAAATTTGATGTCTTTGATAAGTTTAAAGCATGGAAGGCCAAAGTAAAGAAAAGTACAGGAAAATTTGTCAAGTACTTACGAACAGATAACGTAGGTGAGTACACCTCAAGGGAGTTTGCAAGTTTCTGTGAGAAAGAAGGTGTGACGAGGCATTTCACTACACCGCGGAGTCCGGAACAAAACGACGTAGCTGAAAGGATGAACAAAACACTATGTGAACGGGCCAGGAGCATGAGGCTTCATGCGAATCTGTCGAAGGATTTCTGGGCGAAAGCAAAAGATCTTGCATGCTACTTGGTAATTATCTCACCGTCATCGGCATTTGAATTAAAGACGCCTCAGGAATTGTGTACGGGTGAGCTATTTGATTACTCAAGGCTTAGGATATTTGGATGCAAAGCCTATGCGTTGGTTGATGAAACACAACGGTCGAAGCTGAATTCGAAATCGAAGGAGTGCATTTCCTTGGTTACGATAGGACGGTGAAAGGATATAAGCTTTGGGATCCAGTGAGCAAGAATGTACTCCTACGTAGTAATGTAGTATTTGATGAGACGAGTTTGCTCAATGGCCTTGAGGAGAAAAGGCAGCAAGGGAATCCCATGCAGGAAAACAAAATTGAAGTTGAGGTCACGACTTCAAGAGGAAAATCGAATCAAGAAGTTCAGCAGGAAACAATTGACTCACAAGTAGAGGAGTAAGCTGAGCAAGAGAGTATTGCTCAAGGAAGACAAAGGAGGATCACAAAGGCACCGATGAGGTATGGTCACGATGATGCTAGTTACCGAAGGATGCAAGTGGATCTTCAGGAAGAAGGAAGGGTCATCTCCTATGGAGGAGATAAAGTATAAAGCAAGGTTGGTGGCAAAAGGATATGCTGAGAAGGAATGAGTCGATTACAACAAGATCTTCTCACCCGTTGTAAAGCATACCTCTATTAGAGTATTGTTAGGCATGGTGGCTATTGATAACATGGAGTTAGAGTAGATGGACGTGAAGACAACTTTTCTTCACGGGCACATAAAGGAAGAGATCTATATGAGGTAGCCGGATGTGTTCATCACACGAGACAAGGAATGACAAGTATGCAAACTGAAGAAGTCCATCTATGGACTTAAGCAATCGCCGAGGCAGTGGTACAAAATGTTCGATTTATTTATGATTAATAATGGTTTTGTACGTTGTGATTATGATAGTTGTGTATACTTGCGGAGTCTTGGAGACGTAACACACATGTTTTTGCTTTTGTATGTCGATGATATGTTGATGGCGGCTAAGGAGATGAAGCATATAGATGATCTCAAACTGAAGCTTCACGGGGAGTTTGAGATGAAAGACCTCGGGAGTGCAAAGAAGATTCTCGGTATGGAGATCTCCAGGGATACCGAGAAAGGTGAAATTCTGTTCACTTAAAGGAGCTATATTCGGAAGATACTCGAGAGGTATAATCTCGAGAACGTCAAGCAGGTGGCCACACCTATTAGTGCTCACTTCAAGCTCTCGTTGAAGTGCAACCCCTCTACTGAAAAGGAAATGAGAGATATGGAGAGAGTTCCATATGCTAGTGCAGTCGGATCCGTTATGTATGCTATGATCTGCACTAAACCAGTCATTTCACACGTAGTTAGCCTCGTGAGTCGTTATATGGATAACCCAGGAAAAGAGCATTGGGAAACATTGAAATGGCTGTTGAGGTACCTGAAGGGAACCATGAATGTTATCTTGAAGTTCACCAAAGATAGAGCACAAAGGCAGGTGGAGGGATACGTCGATTCAGATTACGCTGGAGATCTGGATAAACGGAGGTCCACAACAGGGTACGTGTTCACTTTGGGTGGAGGTCCAGTGAGTTGGAGATTGGTTCTCCAACATACTACTGCGTTGTCTACAACAGAAGTGGAGTACATGGCTGCTGTCGATGTCGGAAAAGAAGCTATATGGTTGAAGGGTTTGGTTAGCTCTTTGGGGATGGACTAGGAAGTGACCAAATTGCATTGCGATAGTCAAAGTGCAATTTATCTAGCCAAGGATCAGACATTTCATTCAAGGACCAAACATATTGAAGTAAGGTACCATAAGATCTGAGAGTGGATCGAAGAAGGGCAGGTTGTTCTCCAAAAAATCGACACAAGTGAGAATCCTGCGGATATGATGACCAAGGTTGTCAATCGGGAGAAGTTCGAGTTGTGCTCGAAGCTTCTCAATGTCCTCAGAAAGTGAGAATGAGGGTGCTCCGGGGGTAGCGTCAAACGGTGTCTCGTGAAGGCACGAAGGGTGCGTGTTAGAAAAAAACTCAGGTAACAAATCTAAACCAAGGTGGAGATTGTTGAATATTGGCTTATATTTGTTAAGGAAGCAAATCCAGGAAGAGTCGATCGACCGGATTGGATTCGGTCTACCGACGCACAACCCAGAAAATTTCGGCGAAGACGGGTCGGTCTACCGAATTGGATTCGGTCCACCGAACCGAGGATTCCAGGCACTTCGTGTGCAGCTGGGATCGGACTACTGTCAGAGAGCAAGTGACACTTCAGAACAATGGGTTCGGTAAACCGTTGAGGAGATTTTTGGTGTTCCGAGAATCTAAAAGTGTCTGGACAATTTGGCACGGTCCACCGAGGGGTTCTCGGTCGACCGAAAGGTTGTTGGAGAATTTGTTAGTTCGTGCAAGAATCGTTCTCGCGGTCTACCGAGCCGCATGAGAAACATTCCCTCGGTCAATTGGGAAGGATTCAGTTAACCGAATCGGAACAAGAATCGCTCATGTTGAAGCACGTACGGTTAACCGAACGAACATCGGTTAACCGTGTCCCCACGAATAGTTCTGTTCGGTTTTGCTTAATTGTAGCTCGGTTTTTGAGTCTGTAAAAGAGCTTGTTTGCTCTTAGTCTTATGTCACATTGCATACAACATAATTTTCTTCGTTGTGAGTTGAGAGATTAAGGCAAGAAATAAATCTAGAGTGACTTAGATGACCTATTGCCTTCATATACTTGTAATTTCGGTTGTTTCTCTTGTTGGAGAAGCGGAAGAAGGAAAGGAAACCCGCAGGAGACCCTCCAAGGACGTAGGCACGTTGCCGAACCTTGTAAATCGCGTGTGTCGTGGTTGTTTTTAGGTGTGCATTTGTGTTTGTTTATTTCCATCTTATTAGTGTTCTTGTTGCAATTGAGTTTGGGAGAGGGTCCGAAGTTAGTTCCGCAATCAATATTTGGTATACTTGGTACGTTTAATTCGTGTTTCGTATAAATACATTGTTAGATCTCTCTCCCAACACACCCATCCCTTCTACACGCCCAACTATATTTTGTAATATACGAGCAATTATATTAAGAAACACAATTGAAAAATTCATTGTTGACGAAAACTGAAAAGGGCCAGGTCAATTCGTGATTTAAAATTCCAACCCGTCTGCTGCCCACTAGCGAGTTGTGACAAACGCACCAAGTAGTGCCAAAATGCTTCGACCAAATCAAGCACAAGCAGTCACGCACGCTTCCTAGAAAATCCAAGCGTCTACCGAGAAGAATCTCGAGTTTCCCGAATCGTCTCGCTCGCCCGTTTCGTGCCGCAAGGAACCTCGCACCTTTTTGTCCATTTTTTCCCAAATTCGTGCAACGACAAAAATCTCCAGCTTCGGATACCAAACCATGCGTACTAACTTGTCCACTCTGCAGCTGCTCTCTTCGTTTGTACATTTGTACGCCTAAGATAAGAAACCACTGAATCAAACATCTTTAATATCGGCTCCAGCCTAATCTTATCTGGTCCTAAACATGTTTGTTGCACTTAATTAAGTACTGCACCACCCCGGGCCTACCAGATGTTGACTTGTGCTGTTGCCATCCGATGGCTGTCGTTATCGACGTCACGAGAGCAACCAAATGTAGCCATACAGATATGCCTTTTTTTGTTCCGTTATCACAATGCAGTAGTGGTTTCAAAATTTTATATGTACATGTTCTTTTATTTTACAGGATTAGGTTGCATTAGGTACTACTTTTTGCTGTTCAAAACGTTTGGAGAAAGTGATCTAAGTTATGGAGTCTACTATTTATTATGAAAAAAGAGAGTTATGGAGTCTACTTGATAGATTTAAACTTACGGTATTATTAGTTTGCAGGGAATACTCTAGAAACAAAATTTGATTCCAGAGATCAAACTTAAACGTGTTAATAGTGTTACAAAATTTGAAAAAAAATAAAATCCGGTTAAGACTTTTCTTTTGTAACTAAGGACAAACTCCTCTTCTCCCGGCCGCTAAAATACAAAGTCGTATATTGCTTGCTTGTTCGGTCGAACAACCTTGTGTAGAACCAACCAGTCCCGTCTACGTCCAAACAGCACATAACCAACCAACGAGTTCCAACAAACCCAAATAACACCAGCCACGACATTGCAATCACATTACACCATAAGTAGTTGCTGATCAAATAATAAAGGGAACTACTAAACGTCGCCCCAAAACTACTTAAATCGCCCCTTGAAATTACCAAATTGCCCTTAACAATATATTTAATACCCATATCGTCCCGTGTCTATAAATAAGGCATATGGTCTTGTATATTAATAATTTATCAGTAAAAACACCACGAAAATGTCTAACGAGGGTGATGCATCGGGTGAGGTAAGCCTGGCGCGGGGCAAATTTTGGGCCGAGCGTCTGCATTAGACGCCTCCCCCATGGTGAGGGCGTCTGCGTAGGACGCCCTCCCCATGGACTAGGCGTCTAACGCAGACGCCTCCCCCATGGGATAGGCGTCTTATGTAGACGTCCTCCCCATGGGTAAGGCGTCTGTAGTAGACGCCCTTCCCTTCGGTCAGGCGTCCTACGCAGACGCCTTACCGTTGGGGAAGGCGTTTAACACAGACGCCCCATCCATGGGGCAGGCGCGTAACACAGACGCCTATTTTTTTTTTTTTTTGATTTTGATTTTGTTTTTTTATTTTCGACATTATTTTTGAAATTTTTTAATTTCTAATTTATTTTTTAATTTTTTTTAATTTTGATTTTATTTTTGTAGGTTCCAGATTTCGGTGGTGATGGAGTGGATTACAGTGAGTTATTTCAAACTACACAAATCTTTGCAACAATCGATGAAGCATGTAAATGGGCCAAACAAGTAGCTATCGGAGCTGGGTTTTTTTTGGTCGTGTCGTCGTACAAAACAAGATCAGATAGTCGGATGGATTGTTATTTGAGATGCGACCGGCGAAATCAAATGGAGTCTCGGGATATGGATACTGCACTTCGAAGAAACACCAAAAGAAAGGGTTGCGGTTGCCGTTTCTTAATAAAAGTGGTGGAGCGACGAGATCGTGATGGATGGGTTTTGGTTTTTAATAGTGCTCACGGACATCACAACCACAGACTGGCAGTTTATCCAGAGGGTCATCGTCAAATTAGTGGTCTAAGTTCTGGGGCGAAGAAGATTGTTCGTGATATGACAGAGGCGCAAGCAAAACCACGGAACATCTTGAAGGCAGTAAAAGAAAAATTCCCGGAGGACAATCCAAATCAAAGGCATATTTATAATTTCAGAGATTACATGAGGAGGACAAAATCTGAAGATCGGAATCCCGTCCAGCAGTTTCTCTACCAAGCAGTGCAGTGTGAGTACTTACATTGGATTATGGCGGATCCAGAAACTGATGTCGTCACTCACGCTTTTTTGGCACATCCGACGTCAGTCCAGTTGTTGCGGACATATCCTTTCGTTATCTGCATGGATTCGACTTACAAGACGAACAAGTATAAGATGCCTTTGTTCGAAATGATTGGGGTCACACCAGCAAACATGAATTTCCTTATTGGATATGCGATTTTGATGGATGAATCTTACTCCAGTTATTTGTGGGTGATGGAGAAGTTGAGAGATCTGTTATTGGGGACTGTCAGCCCGACTGCAATAATAACAGACCGGGAGTTAGGCCTTATGCGACCAGTGAGAGAGGTTTTTCCAGACTCTGCTCATTTACTCTGCACATGGCACATCAACAAAGACGTATTGAATTACGCGTACCACGTATTCGGCAAGAATAAGGAGATGGCAGAGACTTTGAGGCGTGGAAGATGGAGGAAGATCATGCTTTCTACTTCAGAAGCCGAGTATGATAGAGCTGTGTATGCTCTGAAAGATTTGTATAGATCGTGGCCGGCTATCACGGAGTATCTGGACACCACGTGGTTAGTGCATAAAGAAAAGTTTGTGCTGAATTGGACGAACAAAGTCCTTCATTTTGGGAACACCACGAATTGTAGGGTCGAAAGTGCTCATTCGGCTCTAAAAGAGTGGATTTCTACATCGACTGCAGCTCTGGACACTCTTTTCGAGCGCGTCAACGCGGCTACTGAAATGCAGCTGACGAATATTCGAAACTTTCTTGAAGACTCGAGACGGCGAAATTTGACTAATTTCGGACATTCTCTATATCGTCACATAAATGGTAGAGTTTCGCATCACTGTTTGCAGTTGCTGAGTCAGGAGGTGAAGAGAATGCAACAGTTAGATGATGAAGTTGAATATCGTTGCGAGTGCGCTTTTCTGACTTCTCATGGGATACCTTGCGCATGTACCATCCGTGGATGTCTTGAATCAGAAAACGGAATTTACTTAGAGCAGATTCATTCGTTCTGGAGGACACTTGTCATTGGGGAAGGAGCCGGGAACGCAGAGTTTGTGTCTCAGGCAGCTCAAGACGCCGAACATTTTCGCAGTCTGGTTGATGAGATTGCAGGAAGTGACCCTACCGTAATTCGATCTGCCTCTCGGGTTTTATTCGAGCAGCTACACCCCGAACATTCGAATTTGAAAGAGCCTGCAGTAAAAACAAAGCTACGAGGTCGACCAAGGGGAAAGTCGACACGACGGGACCCTAGTGCGTTTGAGTATGCAGAGCGAGGTAGTGGTCGATCTTCAGGTAGTGGGAGTAGAGGTCGTGGTCGTTCTTCCGGTAGTGGAAGCAAAGGTCGTGGTCGATCTTCTGGTTCTTCGTCAGTGAGAGGAGGATCAGGTATACCATCCTTACATTTATTATTATTATTATTTTGTTATTTATTTCAGTAAATATGTATCTTTTGTTATTATATCTAACTGTATTTTTTGTTCATATTGTAGTGACTGGGCGGGCTGACGTAGACGACTTCCCATATGGAGATAGAATTCCAGGAATCATTATGCCATTCCTACACCAGTGGAATGATGTACGTGCTGATGGAAACTGTGGATTTCGATGTGTCGCCGATGTTTTCCACGGTGGTGAAGACAATTGGCAACTCGCCCGTCGTTCGATTTCAAATGAGATAGCTGCGAACCCATCTTTTTATGAGCACGTATACTACGACGGTGTGGCGGAGGCTCGTCACCGGATTAATTGGGGCGGGGGACCTTGTGGCGAGAATCACTATATGGAGACGTGGACGGACTTGTTTCCCATTGCAAATTTTTACAAGTGTGCAGTTATGTTCTTCTCTCTCGGAAATGATGGTTCGTTGTACCCATGTCTTACAGTTCTACCTTGGGAGAGTCCGCCTACCGTGACGAGACCGTGCAGAGAGTTGATTATTGCTCATTTAGGGAGTTACGCTCATTACATTCGTTTGGAATTGAATGAGGGATTCCCCGTACCTCCTATAGCGACTCTGTGGTATCAAATACGAGATGAGAGTGTTATTGGATGGGAGCTGGAGTACCAACATAGGATAGCATATTGGCAACAATTATGTAATATGTTTTGATATGTTTGTACATTATATAGTGTTGCTTTATTATGTAATATGTTTTTGATATGTTTGCTTTATTTGCATTATATATAATAGTACGAAAGGTTATCAAACACAAATACAAATAATAAGGGTACAACAGATAAGCAAAACACAAATACAAACAATAAGCGTACGACATGTTCGCAAACACAAACACAAATAATAAATAATAAGCGTACAACAGATAAACAAATATAAATGCAAATACTAAGCGTACCACAGATAAGCAAACACAAATACTAAGCGTACAACAGATAAACAAATATAAATACAAATACTAAGAGTACGGTACAACAGATCAGCCTACTCATCATCCGAATCATGGTCGGAGATGCCTAACTGAGTATGCCATGACTGTATGATCTGATCCACATCTCCGCATGCAGCTCTGGCATCGTCTGGCAGCTCATCCCTCATCTGCAAGATTGGGTCTACAGCCCGTATCATCTTACCCATCCACTGCACATAACATTAACATTAGCGTACATTAACAAATTATACGGTACAAATAAATTTAGATAAAATGAAAAAATTACCAGATCGCCACACGTCCTATCTGGTGGTCGATCTGCTCTCCGGGAGGCACCACGGACGATGATAGGATGTGAGTAAGTACCGAACCAATCAAGATAACGTGCATCACACTCGGAGGGGTCGCGACTACGTCTGAAGTCGCCAAGGAACAATCGGCATGATCTCGGAAATGTCCGCCAAGTCGATTCCGCTGTAGAAGCGGGGAACCTGACGTCGTACGTCGCTGCTGTCGCAGACCGCACCGCATGCTCTGGTGTCGGGATGTCAACCGGGATCACCTGAACATATCCTAACTGACGCAAGACCCGATCGGGCATATAAGGCTCTATGATATCCCGATAACGAATAAGACCCATCAATAAAGTCCTCGGGACATCCGCTGCTGGGTCAGGACCATAGGGTAACCACTCCACCTAAAGTTTAACACATTAATAATAATACATCTTAAAATTAAATAAATGGTGTAAAGTTTGATACCTCTGATGCAGTCATATGATCTAGCCGTGCGCGGATGGAACGCAATCGTCCATCGCTCTTGTCCTCGCTCCGGACAACCCACATACCCGAACGTGGATGACCCTCGTCGATAATCTTCCGCTCACGATGCGGGCGGAATGCAGGAAAGTACTCGTATATCCACGCCTGCAGCAGCGTAAGACAACCTGCAATCCCAGAACAATCCGCACGGCTAGCTATCCCAAGCTGCCGGTACAGGTATGCCAACGTCGCTGACCCCCACGAGTACTCACGAACGGTCTCCGGGTCCCTAGCCTCCAGTAGATCGCGTGGTCTGATCCGACAACCACTCTTGTCGACAAACAAGACGGCTCCGAGCATCAAGAATAGGTACGCCGTCAACTGTGTATCATCGGCCCGCGGAGGTCGTGCCCGTCTGCATAGGTCCTCAAGGGAGTCGATGCCGACACCACCACCACTCCATAAAGCTGTATCTCTCGCCAGACCATCAGGTGTGACACCAAGCAACTCTGCCACATAACACCTCAGCTCAGACGTCGACCCCTGAGCACTAACCAGACGACCATCCACAGGAAGTCGCAGGATCTGGAAAACATCGTGAAGCATGATCGTCATCTCTCCGAAAGGCATGTGGAAAGTGTTGGTGTCAGGCTGCCACCGCTCCACAAACGCCGAAATCAAAGGCATGTCGAGATAAGGGAACATGCTGTACGGTAAGTGCCCCAAATGCGTGGCACTAATCTCCTCTCTGATATCAGCACTCAGTGTAGACCGCCAACCCTGTAGTGCTGTACAGGCTCTGTGCCGATTCTGGCACTTCAGAACCTTCCGATCCTCTCCGTCCCAGATCCGTCTAGCAATGTGACCCCAGAAACTAGGAATGACGCTCCCATCTAAAGGACCACCAGGCGTCATACTGCTCACGATCCAAGAATCGTCCTGGACCCTCTTCTTCTTCTGAGCGCGGGGATCAACAGTGCACGAGCTCGAATCCCCGGCCGTAAACCTCCCACCCCTACCCTTCCGCACCATCCATCCGGCGGAAGTAGAAGTACCCGCTCGACCACGTCCTCCGCTATAATCCCCCTGCCTCTCCACCTCCGGCCGCACATCATACGGGCCATCATCGTCGCTCTCGTCGTCGAAACTATCTACATGCTCATCATCGAAGGAATCATCCTCCTCCTCACGACGACGTAATGCCTCCCTCTCCCTCCTGACCGAAGCAGATATCCCCCGTCTACGTGGATGACGCGGTGCTGAATCATCCTCTAAAGAACGGAAGGCGTGTAATGGTATCGACTTGCCTCTCCCTCCACTGTGACCCGATGACTATTTATTGAAATTTTAAATACAAATTTGTTAAATTTGTTAAACTAAATTATCATATTTATCAAAATTGTTAAACTAAATCAAAATTTGTTAAACTTAATTATCAAAATTGTTAAACTAAATCAAAATTTGTTAAACTAAATTAAAACAATATATAAACTAAATCAAAATTTGTTAAAACTAAATATCACAAATGTTAAACTTAAAAAGAATTTGTTAAATTAATTTTTTTGATTTATCACTATTTATTAAAGTAATTATGATATTTATTAATTAAAAAAACAAAAAAGGCGGAGGCGTCTGCGAGAGACGCCTCCCGCAAGGTGGAGGCGTCTGTCGGAGACGCCTCCTCCTACGGGGAGACGTCTGCGGAAGACGTCTCCCCCATCGGGGAGACGTCTTCCGCAGACGTCTCCCGCTTCGGGTCGGCGTCCGAGGGAGACGCCCCCCGCATGGGTCGGGCGTCCTCGGAAGCCGCTCCCCCCATAGGGGGAGCGGCTTCCTCGGACGCCCGCCCCATGCGGGGGGCGTCTCCCTCGGACGCCGACGACTTTTTTTTTTTTTTTTTTTTTTTTTAAAACAAATAAATAACGTAATGTTACCTCATACGGGTACACCGGGGGAACTGCTGGCTGCTTCCCTGGCCTCCGAGACATTCGTAATCTTGTGTAGTAGGTATAGGAAGAGAAAGTTTTGAAAAAAGAGTGAAATTGTGAGATATATAAGCAAAAATAGGAGGAAGGGCAATTTGGTAATTTCAAGGGGCGATTTAAGTAATTTTGGGGCGATGTTTAGCAGTTAAATGAATAAAATAAAACTCAAAAAGTAGTTGCTAATTAAATAATAAATGAATAAAATAAAAACTCAAAAAGCGGGAATGCCATCACAGTGCACACACCAGGCCAAAACCAAAATCAAAACCAACACACAAAACACAAAAATATTATTTTCTCCTCTCACTGGACTGGAGAGAGAGAGAGAGAGAGAGAGAGAGAGAGAGAGTGAGTGGAGTTTCCCTTGTGTCACCGGCAAGGCAAAGTGGCAAACACATGAATTTTTAAGCTCAGAACAATACATCACACACACACATATAAATCTCAGCCTTTTATTGTGGAGTTTTCGTTTTTTGGTTTCGGCCGTTACATCTCAGATCTGCTGATTGGATTTCTGTTTTCCGACGTCACTGCGTTTGGATTCTCGATTCCCACTTTTACTTTGCTTTATTGCTTCCGGTCCGGATCGAGCTACAGTTCGAGTCCAGTTTCCTGATGGCATTTAAATTTAATGGTCTGCACTAGTTTTGTTTTGTTTTGTTTCGTTTTGGTCTATAGATTTCTTTGTCAGTTGGCGATATGTTCCGGGTTTGTGACATCTGTGGCCAATGCAGGAGAGGAGAATGCAAGTGGAGTTTTGTTTTGAGGAGTAATAATCTGTAATCTTCTTCTCCTCGGTTCGATCGATCCATCATCTCAGGTTACTCCGCCAAGTCCTCTATTTACGATTTTTTACTCTCTTTTTTTGTTGAGCAGAGCATGCTCTAGCAAATGCTTTCTCACTGTATGTTTTGGTTTATTCTCTGATTTTGGTTTTTTGTTAATTATTTTGGGGTTTGTCCCTTTTTAGGTTCTTTTTCGTGGATTTATTTTTTTGTCCTTATTAGTTATTAATAGTTGGTTTGTTGTTCTGTTGGATGTTCAGAACCATGGTATTAATGTCTCTAGTGTTTAGACTGATACTGGATTGATGTTCTTGCCCTGTTAGTTTTTGTGATGAAGTTTATTTTTAAGGTTTTATTGGCAAATGAAGTTTTTTTTTTGAAATTTATGTATTAATTATTTCATTGCAAAAGTACCTATTCTGAGAACTTGGATCAAGTTAATTGCATGACATGTAATTTTTTAAACTGTTCTCTAACTTCCTTAAATAGTTTTTGGGTCACATTTAGCTACTGTGCTGTTTCCATGCATGGAAAACTGGAAATGTGTTAGGAGAAGTTTCTTGACTTGTTTAATTTCCTTGCTTTTCTCTATTATCAATTCACCATCTTTCCCTTGTTCTAGTATGATCACCTTCCAGGATACTTGTACAATTGATTTATTGGATATGCTTGCATGCATGTATCTATATTGTTGCCCTTTTCTTGTTATGTTTGTAATGTATGTTATGAATTTGTCTATATTGCAGTTTGTTTTGGTACAATTATGGATCGGCGAAGTTGGCCATGGAAAAAGAAATCTTCTGATAAAACTGTATCTACACCAGATCATACTGTTGGATCATCAAATGGAACCACTGCAAACCAGGAGAGTCAGGTTGGTTTGTTCATTTTGATACCAAGTATGGCTAATTCAGTTTGATACCAAGTATGTTATGTACAATGTCTATTTGTACAATCTCAACATTAAGAACCATGATATATAACAATTAAACACTGTGCATACGTTCTTTTTGATGTATAAGAGGTCAAAACTTCAGAATATAAGAGACTGAATTTTGACAAAGGTTTTCTACAAAATCATCCTGCACCTTACGCTTCATAGTTGCCCTAATCTTCTTTTATACGGGTTGTGTTTGATTGCTCATTCCCATGGAGTCATTTTGATACTTGCAGGAGAATTCCAAGAATACAACCGTCAGTTACGTTCAACTTTCCCAGGAAAGATATGCAAATTTGTCTGAAATGGAAGACCAAGTTAAGGTGCTAAATGAAAAGTTGTCGATTGCCCAGTCTGAGTTATCTACTGCTCAGTCTGAGTTAGCTACTGCTCAATCTGAGCTATCTACCAAAGAAACTTCGATCAAGCAACACACTAAAGTTGCTGAGGAGGCAGTCTCAGGTAATGTTATTTTGAAAAGATTTCCTTCCCACTTTTGCCAATCTAATCACTTTGTTCAGATTCTTGAGTAAAAACCTTGTTCTCTATTATATTACTTTGTCTATACAAATCCTTGTATCATGCCATTTCGAAATTCTCGTATTATTCAACAGCCATTTGTATACACAGGATTTGTATTCACTTTTCCTTTTCTTTCGCTTTTTTTAGGCTGGGAGAAAGCTGAAGCAGAAGCGTTGGCTTTAAAAACTCAACTTGAATCCGTCACGCTTCTGAAGCTAAGTGTCGAAGGTCGAGCAGCTCATCTTGATGGTGCGTTGAAGGAGTGCATGATGGAAATAAGGTATGTTAAAGAAGAGGGTGAGCAAAAGTTACGTGATGTAATCTTTACAAAAACCAAGCAATGGGAACAAGTTCAGTATGAGTTTGAAGCAAAGATAAATGCGCTCGAGCAAGAGCTTCTCATGTCCTCGTCGGATATTTCTGCTCTTTCAAGATCCCTACAAGAACGATCCAATATGCTGATGAAAATAAGCGAGGAAAAATCTCATGCTGATGGTGAGATTGAAATATTAAAGACCAATATTCAGTCGCTTGAAAGGGAACTAACTTCCATGAAGTATGAAGTTCACATTGTCTCTAAGGAGCTAGAAATTCGAAATGAGGAGAAGAATATGAGTGTACGTTCTGCAGAAGTTGCAAATAAACAATACTTGGAAGGTGCCAAGAAGATAACTAAACTAGAAGCTGAATGTCAAAGGCTACGTGGCCTAGTACGAAAGAAGTTGCCTGGTCCTGCTGCTCTGGCTCAGATGAAACAAGAAGTGGAGAGCTTTGGGAGGAACAATGGAGATAGCAGATTAAGACGATCTCCTGCAAAGAGTTCTAATTCTCACTTCGATTCTGTTCCAGATCACCCCATGGAAAACACCCAACAGACACAAAAGGAGAATGAATTCCTGACTGGACGTCTACTTGCAATGGAGGAGGAAACAAAGATGTTGAAGGAAGCTCTGTCAAAGCGCAATAGCGAACTACAAGCTTCAAGAAGTATGTTTGCGAAGACTGCTGGTAAGCTTCGAACTTTGGAAGTTCAGGTACAAGTACCTGGCCATCAGAAGAACCTCTCAAAAGCAAACACGGATATCCACATGGAAGGTTCATTAAGTCAAAATGGAAGCAACCCTCCTAGCTTGACATCTATGTCTGAAGATGGTATTGATGAGGAGGCAAGCTGCTCGGAGTCATGGGGCACAGGTTTAATATCAGAGCTCTCACACTTCAAAAAAGAGAGAGATAATGATAAAGCCAGTAGGGCTGGTAGTTCTGGTAATATGGAACTTATGGATGATTTCCTGGAGATGGAGAAGTTGGCAAGCTTATCAGCAGAATCAGGTGGACCTGTTATTTTAGGTGGTGATTTGGAAGAAACGAGGTCTGCAAATGCCAAAAGTATCCAGTGTGTTGATGGACAAAAGGAAATGGATTTCCATGAAGATAAAATATGTGATATCTCCTCTTCAACAAACATAGCATCTTTGGATGGAGCTGAATCGAACTCGAATGAAGTTTCACCTTCAAAACTTCAGTCTGAGTTGGCATTGGTATTTGATGGGAAACTGAAAGAGGCTAACATCGAGAAACTTTTGGAGGACATCAAACACATTGTGCACAGGACAGAAGAAAAGTTGCCTCGGCACTCTGTTCGTTGTGTAGCTGTGGATGTTCAAGTAGCGAATGATCTGTGCGATCAGGGACAATGTGGTGAAGACCGGAATGATATCAAAGGCATTGATGGGAAGTCCCAGATTACAGAAGATCTGAAAATGGCCGTATATAAGATTCGTGAATCTATATTGTCGTTTATCAACTATTCAAATTCTGATGCCATCAGTCAAAAGGTTGAGGAATCATCATCTGCTGTTGATAAAGTTTTGTGTAATGAATCGAGTGTTGATGAGCTTGTAATTTCCTTATCATCATTTTTATGTGAAATTTGCCAACTCAGTGCTAGAACATTTTGTGAGGACAATGAAAGAGAGGTTAACAGCCCTGACTGCATTGACAAGGTGGCATTACCAGAGAACAAAGTTGATCAACAACTGACTGGAAAGAACCAGCAGTTTTCAGATTTATCATCCAATTCTGACATTTTGCGTTCTGGTTCAGATTATGAAATGAAGAGCACATTGGCAAGATGTTCGCAGGAAGAGTTTGAACAATTGAAACAAGAGAAAGAGAACCTGGCAACTGATCTTGCAAGTTGTACGGAAACTTTTGAAGTGACAAAGTCTCAGCTTCTTGAAACAGAACATCTTCTTGCAGACCTTACGTCACAATTAGCTGCTGTTCAGAAATCCAATAGCTTGACTGAGACCCAATTGAAATGTATGGCAGAATCTTACAGATTTTTGGAATCACGTGCTAACGAATTGGAAGAGGAAAATAGGATGCTGAAGTCAAAAATTGAGACCTTAGTTAATGAACTTCAGGAAGAAAGAACTGCTCATCAGGAATGCTCTGACAAATATAAGGATTTGCAAGAACAGATGGAAAGGTTAGTAGAATACTGACTTAAAGCTAAGTCAACTATTTGAGATAAAAAAAAATACAGCCTTATCATCTTGTCTTGCAAAACTTTGACTTCTATTTGTTATGACTAATTGATATTATTCTTGTTATTTGTAGCAATGGTAAACAATCCGAAGACCATGTTCTATCCGAGGGAGATGCAGATATAAAGACTAAGCCGGTATATTTTCTGTTAATTGAAATGATTGTACTTGCAAACTTCTTGGTAGTGCTGTGATTGTATATACATTTGCCATTTAGTTTGAGGTTTCTCAAAGGAATTCTTCGTTATTAATCACTTAGTGCATATTTCTGGCACCTCTAAAAGGAAGATAATTTAAAACATAGTCAATGTATACTACAAAGGTAAACCATCCACTAGTCTCTGCTAGTAAGGAAGATAAAAGCTCAACCCTCTCACTATGATTGTTCCCTACCTGACCTGGTGTACATATGTGCTCGTACCATATCAATCCTACAAGTAGAAACATAGATAAGCATTTTGATTTGGCAATCATATTGCCTCATTTTTTAGTGGATAAATGCGTAGTTCTGGAGGAAAGGGTTTCACTAGAATATTTTCATCCAGTTATTAACTATTTCAAAGATCCCCGTTTGTTGAAGTATATGCAATTTTGAAATTCTGGAAATCAATTTTAAGAGGATTAATGTATTTTTACTCCAGGAAATGGAGATGGCTGCTGCGGCTGAGAAGCTTGCGGAGTGTCAGGAAACAATATTCCTTCTTAGTAAGCAATTGAAGTCTCTGCATCCTCAACCTGATTTTCGGGTATCTTCACCGAATTACCAGAATCGTATGAGTGATAGTATTTCTGAAGATTCCCTTAGCAGCACGAGGGGTTCAAATCTCCAATGCGGGTCAGGTTTACAGCTTCACGAAAATGCTGAGAACCAGAGCGCTAGAAGCGGAGGAGAATCACCTTTCGAAGGGCACAACTACTACAATTCATCTAATTCATCAGGTCAAATCCCCAAGTCCCCCATCAACCCAAAGCTTCCTAAGAACTTATCATCAAGCTCCTTGAATTCAAGTGACGAGAAACATGGGCGAAGCTTGGGTAGATTTTTCTCAAAAGGGAAAGTAATCATTCATAGAGACGACAGTCAATCTTAAACTCAACCCGGTAAGGGCTATGTACTTAAAACAAGAATTCAGTTACCCTCTTCAAATGACTGGGATCTGGTCTACCTAGAGAAGTTTTGGATGTGTTTTTTTCATGATGGTGTGGGTCTTGTGCATACATATTTACTTCTCATAGGAGTTCAATCTGTGTATCTAAACTACCAGACAACTTGGTAGTGAGTTGTAACTTGAGCTTTTGTGGACTGTCCAAGTAGCTCAGTAAATATGTTCATGGCATATATTCTTGTTTGTTTGTCTGTCAAGTTTTCGACATACTTGTGATTCTTTCTTTCATTTCTATAACTAAGTAACAATTGAGTGTTTTTCCTCACTGACAGCTGTATTGAGTTCAGATAAATTTACATCCATTACTTCACAGGAAGGTACCGTCCGTTTTTCTGCCTTGCCTCGTGAATTAAAATTTGATCGAGGAAATCACTTGAATTATTGTTATGTAGATGGGTTCTTGTAAGATTCCCTGGGAAACTGGAAGAAGCCTAGGTTTCATTTCTCTTTGTACTGTTTAGATAGTGGACAGGAAGACAATAAAGCAACTGGATCATATATAGACATATATATATATGAACTGTTCTTGCATGTTTTGTCTTAATCATGTGATGATGATTGATTGATTTTTATTTTTTATTTTTTTTATTTATTTCTACCTTAGCTCCTCTTTCCTAAGATGTAGACAGAAAATTGATGTTGCCTGTCCAATATCCACAGGACACTTTTTTTGTGGTAAGGATTTGCTTGTTAGCCTAGCAAGGTGAAATAATTTGTTGAATTTTACGATATAGTGGAGCAATAATACATGTTCTAAATGACAACTTCACTTATTTCCTTCCATATCACATTAAGTAAATATGAAAATATACCTCTTAATTTAAACCAAAATATAGATCACTTTATATTAGAAAATTTTGACCTTTAATAAGGGAACTTCTAAACGTCGTCCCAAAACTACTTAAATCGCCCCTTGAAATTACCAAATTGCCATTAACAATATATTTAATACACATATCGTCCTGTGTCTTTAAACAAGGTTTTTGACTCAGTTTTACTAACATACCTAATACCAACACCACGAAAATGTCTGGCGAAACACCTAGATCAGGCGAAGTAACGGAGACAGATTTTTTTTCCGACTCGGACGTCTGGCTAAGACGCCTGCACCATCGTGGAGGCGTCTGGCTAAGACGCCTCCACGATGGTACATGCGTCTTAGCCAGACGCCTATACCATGGTGTAAGCGTCTCGCTAAGACGCCTCAACCATGATGGAGGCGTCTTAGCCAGACGCCGCCACGATGGTACAGACGTCTTAGCCAGACGTCCCATTTTTTTTAATTTTTTTGTCAAATTAAAATTATACGATGTGTTATCTCAAATTATTTGACGTTTCATTGCAAGTTTTCGGTGGTAACCGGTCGGATTACAATGAGTTTTTTTGCAAGTGATGAAGATTCAAAAAAATTCCAGATCCAACATTTTTAAGTTCCAAATCCCCCGGTGGTAAAACATCCTGACTTACAAATATCACCTCGACAGGTCGTCCGAATATAGTAATTATTAACTTATTAATTAATTTAACAATTATCTAAATTTATAATCAATTTTTTTAATAAAAAAATAAAAAAAATAAAAAAAAATTACGGGCGTCCGACGGAGCCGCCCCCACGTAGGAGGGGGCGTCTGGCTAAGATGCCTCCCCCATGGGGGAGGCGTCTTACACAGACGCCTGTACCATGGGCGAAGCGTCTGAGTAAAACGCCTCCTCGATGGGTAAGGCGTCTGGGTAAAACGCCGCCCCCATGGGGAAGGCGTCTTAGCCAGACGCCCCCTCCTACATGGGGGCGGCTCCGTCGGACGCCCGTAATTTTTATTATTTTTTATTATTTTTTATTAAAAAGATGTTAGATATTTTACGAGATTCGAGTACACTGGGGCGTCCATTGGTTCATTACTGACCTCCAAAACATTATTTTTTATGATTATAAGAGGAATATGAAGAGAGATGTGTGATAAGAGGGTAAAATGTCGCGTTAAAGCAGTAGAAATGAGAGAATGGCAAAATGGTAATTTCAAGGGGCGATTTAAGTAATTTTGGGACGATGTTTAGCAATTCAGTTTTTTATTCAAGCATTATTGTTCTACAGAGGTGAAGAGGTAGAGAGCTAACCAATCTTAACAACATACAAGTGGTGAGTACAACTAAATTTGACAAGGTATTAAAGTGGATTGATCGGCTGGCTCCCGAAGGGTTACAAGATTTGAGGAATTCAGTCAACCCGGGTTTTGTCTGCTCTATCGAGTTTTCTCTAGGGTTTCGAAAGCTCAACGGAGCAAAAGGACTTCGCGAAGGAAGTAAACCCGCTTTAGCTCATGAACATTCAGACAATAATAGAAAGGAGGGCGTAAGAATCTCAATCGCCCACAAGCAAGAAAGTCTTGGAAACATGGTTGCTTTACCTTTCCAAGAAGTAAAAGTGTACATCGTCTATATCTCATGGTTAACTAAATTTAACTTTTACTTGATTATATACTAATTCTGGGTAATGATTGGTTAGTTTTTTTATGACCTAGAATTCTCCGACACCCGTCTCTACTTAGGTTAGACGAGCTGCAACTTTAAACTAGAATTGATACACACCGAGACGCACCGAAACGTAATTAGCTATGTTATTGGGATTCGAAGTTGCGTCCATCAAGTAGTTTATGTTGGAATTGGTTTATACAATTGTTAAGTACAGGAAAATTGGGAGAATCGGTCGACCGATGTTGGGATCTCGGTGACCGAATAACTCCAGGAGCTACAGGGGCTCGGATTAGATCATGATCGGTTGACCGATTCTGGGAACACGGTCGACCGAAAAACGTCAGGAGATTTAGAGCTCAGGATTGATCGAGATTCAGTCGACCGAAAAGCGACAGTAGCTGCAAGATGAAAATTAGCATGCAGATCGGTCGACCGGTGTTGGACACGCGGTCGACCGAAAACGTCCAAGAGCTTCAGGCGCTGCACAGAAGCGCGGAACGATCGAACGGCTCGGGGTGAGTGGTCGACCGATTAATGGCAGTTACGTGAACTAACCGAAAACCGGTCGACCGATGGAGAATTCCTGTCGACCGTATTCCGACAGTTATGCACGATCTGAATGATTTACTGTACGGTTTTAGCCCATTATAAATAGGCTTTTTGCCCTAATTTTGTAACACAACATACAATATTTATTTCCTTGAGAGATTAGGCTAGAGAGAGATCTAGAATGCTTTGGGAGACATATTGCTTCCAATCGTTTGTAATCTCGGAGACTTCTCTTGTTGGAGAAAAGTTTCAAGGAAAGGAAACTCGCAGGAGACCCCCCAAGGACCTAGGCATCTTGCCGAACCTTGTAAAATCGCGTGTGTCGTGGTTTGCTTCATGTGTGTTGTGTGATTGCTTGTTATTTCCATCTTATTCGTGTTTACTTGTTGCATTGAGATTGAGAGAGGGTCCGAAGTTAATTTCCGCAATCAATATTCTATATTTGTGGTGCGTGTAATCCGTAGTAGTCATGTTAGTACATCTTAAGTCCCCCTCCCAACAGTTTTCACATTCCTAACTAGTCCCGTTAAGAGATCATACATGTTGATAACTTGCTACAGTACGGGTACAGTAATTGATCCCAAACTGTCGGTAGTTGACGGGGACCACTACTGCATGAAAGCATCGAACTACCAAAGATAGCCGCTTGCTTTCATGGGTCCATTACAACCCAAGTTGTTGTTCTGGATCTACTATAGTCCAGTCAGTAGAAGCTTGGGTCCATCAGGACGGACCCAGTTCAGATTCAAATCCTCAGAAAGCAACCTGACCTCACATCACATGGAAGCCCTCCAACTGCAAAGTGCAAACACCTTCACGAGGTTGTCTTCACTACAACTCCTGTGCACCCACGTTGTGATGGTTAGTTGGTATAATACAACTTGCTATCTTTAAAGTTCAATAGGGTTTTGATTATTGCACGACTAAACATGTATATATTGACTGAAACCATAGAGGAAAAATGAAGACCTTTTCTAATGAACGTTGAGATATCACATCACGTTTAGTAATGTTGGTAATGGTATTAAATCAGAAGGAACAAAAGTGTGCGTGATCCCTGATGATAAGTCTAACCTGCATTTGCTTTTGTTTGGTAATATTGGTTTTGCTTGAATTTTATTGATTTTTTTTTATACTCAATCATCATTGTTGCTAAGAATATACCCATTAATTGAAACATATGACATATGTTACAGAGATAAACGAAGGTCAGATTAGAAGGTAATGTGATCCTCAAATCTTAATACAAAGGATATCATGATTTTTCTCTGATCAAGAAAATAATATTAGCGGTTGTGTTACAATACGTATAAGTGGGACGTTACATGTAACGTCCTCAAACACAGCGGAAAATTTCAAATTTAAATCATACAATCAACGAGAACATTACGAAAAGAAATACACACCAGTGCACCAACATATAATATATATATGTGAACGAGTTTACAAAAGAATGTGATTACATCAAAAGATCATATACATAAAATATACACAAGTAATCACAACCACCTCAAAAGATAGGAAAAGCAGGATCCGGTCTCGAGCGCTCCCTCCGCCGTCGCCACCCAACTAACGTCGTTCTCGGCCTGAAAGCAGACAATGAATGCCTGAGTTTCCAGGAGGAAACCCAGTATGCCAAACCCTAACACATATATGGACAGTAATGAAAATGCGAGGAAATCAACTAAATATCGCAACTGAAACACTCGCTAAGTTCCCGGGACCTCTCTCCCGGCTATAGCCAACAACAACCCGGGTCTCAAGGGTCCTCTCACCCCAACCCCTCCACTCGTGCACACACGGCACCGCCGGTCCAAAACACGGCCAAACAACAACCCGGGTCTCAAGGGTCCTCTCACCCCAACCCCTCAACACTCGTGCACACACGGCACCGCCGGTCCAAAACACGGCCAAACAACCCCCCTTCTTGCCTCAGTGTTACCGGAGCCACGGTTTTGCATCAATTGCCGGAGCCACGACGACTAGTAAAACATACCTCATTCGCCGGAGCCACGACTTTGCCTCAACTGCCGGAGTCATGGCGACAATTATCACAATCCACCTCCACGTGTTACTACTAATCGCTATAGGGCCGACATGTCCTCCGTCGCCCCAAAAGAGTCGGCAGACCCGTTGCCTTCTAGCCAATCAATAGCAACACACACACAAAAATAGTGCAAAACGGTCGAACGAAAACTGGCTTCCGGTCGACCGATCCTCACCCAGAGAACTGACCCAACCGAAAAACCCGCCAAACGGTCGACCGACAAAGGGGTCCCGGTCGACCGAAAAGCAACAGCAGAAATCCATTTTCGCAAATAACAGTAAAAAGGTCGAACAACCGAACTCTATCGGTCGACCGAAAACAACCAGTAGAACTCACCCAGAGTCCGCACTTCACGGTCGACCGAAACCACACTTCCGGTCGACCGGCCATTAAGTTAACTTAAACGTCGGTCGAACGAGTCAAACAGGCGGTCGACCGTTTAGATGGTCAACGCCCCAACCGACATACAACAGTACTTTCGGTCGACCGGCAAAGGGGTCTCGTTCGACCGAAAATACACAGGACGTCTTTCTCTCGCTAAAATTGCACAACCGGTCGACCGCCCAAAGGGCATCATTCGACCGGTGCGAGGGATTCGCCCAAAATACACTAGAACCGGTCGACCGAACCAAAACACCGGTCGACCGATTTTAGTGCAGAACCGACTGTGCAGGTCCGACGAGCCCAAAACGGCCTACCGTCGACCGCTCCTACTCCCACACTAACAATAGGTGAGCTTGAAAGCAAGTTTGACATACCTTAAGGCTTGAAGAAGCGTTTGAAGAAACGACGACGAGCTTTCCACGCGAAAACACCTCGCAACCGGCGCTTCTCCGACGAACCTCCCACAACGACGATCCCCGCATTTCCGGCGTCTCCCACAGCACCCTCGCCACCACAATGCCGACGAAACTCTGATGGAGAGAGAGACGCGTCTAGAGAGAGAGAGACACGATCGTGAGAGAAAGAGAGAGAGAGTTGAAAACTCAAACCTTTTATACTTTCTCCCACTCAATCTCAGCCGTCGATCTCTATCCACCACTAATCCTCCCCTAAACAAAATTAGCACATAAACAAGAGTTAGGATCTAACATTACATCTCAACCGAACCTATATATATGCATGACCTTTATTTCCAATAAATTTACATAATTGAATACCTGGCTATTTTGAACTGCTATGAAAATTATAGCAATGTTATCATTACAATAATAATGGAAGATGACGCATTAAATCAAATAAAAGTGCACAAAGATCCTGGATTATATAAGTTAATCCCAACATAACATCATATATCATAGCATAACACAAAATGCTTGATTTAATTCCATTACAGCGACTTGCAATTAAAGACCAGATTTATAGGAAAAAGATGGGAAGCAAGAGTTGATAGGCATTTAGAAGGACGTGAGAGTGAGACGGTTATTGTCTTCATATAATCAAAACCAGATATCAGATTTCAACAATCTCATTCGCATATTTTGCATATTTGAGATTTAAAATGAGGTCGGGTAGAGTAGATTAAATAAAAAAACTAAACAAAACACGGACGCCTTACATCTTATTTTTAACCGTATTAATACAAGTTCACGAGGGTCATTTATGTCCAATCAATAGTTTTGCCAGAATTCCTAATGTTTCTAGTCCAATGGTTTAGTGATAATTAAGCTGAACCGTCCCAACCATCATCTTGACATTCTTGTGTTGGAGGTGTCTGAAAATTGGAAAATCCCCTAATGTAGCCTCTCCTGATTAATTAAATGTTAATATGGATGATGAAACCTTAGTGGCACGTACTTATCAATGTCCCCCCCCCCCCCCCCCCCCCGAAAAGCTACTATCCTCGTCTCATCCACGCACATTTAGGTACGGAATTGTGATAAGATCATGTGCATGTACTTAAACAAAAGAGAACATGACAAAAAATTAAGTTTAGTAAATAATTTCCACCCAAAGTGGTAAGATATATCTCTCCGGTCCTCTCCTTTGGGGGTCCTTTCACGTACATGAAGAGGCCAAAGAGTACACAAGTACGTAATTTTGATGGGAACTTATAGTCAAGCACTCCTCTCCGATCGAGCATGTGGTTGTGAGGTCGTGTGTCGTTGTGTGTGTTGCGCTACTTGTTGGAGTCATTTATTAAGTAATCCGGCCAGGCTGGTGTTGAGAGAGATGTGGAGGTGGAAGAACATGGTGTGTCCGTTGTTGGATGGAGGTTGGTAAGATCTATAGGGGTTGAGACGAGCTAGAGAGGACCCATGCCATGCCATGCATGCCCATTCCATTTCTCTCTGAACATACGTGCAAATAGGTGGTTAAGAGTTTAATTTAATTTGTCCGTCAGCTCTTTGTGGTTACATCTATATATGGATTTGTTTGTTATCTTTTTTTGCGGAAAATTTCATTCTTAAGTACGTATGTATATGAGATTTTTTATTTTTTAAATCGCCAAGATTTGTGGAAGATGGAAACGACCAATATAGTCTCGCCTTTCGGATACAAATAGAACCATTCTTTTCCTTTTGAAAGGCCAATTTAAAATATATTAGCAATGCCAATTTGTTGGTAATGTTAATTTTGTAATGATATGTGGTAGAAATAGTAATTACGTAATTGTATGAGGGGGCAACAAAGCCTTTTTAAGAATAAAAGACGATCATGATTTATCTTGAAATAAATTTAATAAAAATTAGATTTTATGGCAAGTGAACTACAATTGCAAGAATTAACTCTTACTTAAACATCATATCCTGCAACTCATTAATATTATAATATATACAACCAAAATACAAAGGCAGACCACCCGTCAATCTCTTTTACCATGCCTTCAGATAGATTTTCTTAAGTGGTCCATACATTTTAATATTGCACTTCTGTTTTTTAATCTACAGACTAACGTACCCATCATGGAAATTTTATTATGCGGGGATAAGTTAGACCACATTTAACGGTCGTGCGGCTGTTTGAGGCGTCCTCCTCGTCCGCACAAAACCGGAGAGAACGCTGGTCATGTCACCCGTCCGTGCGGATGATCGGGTTGTGGGCATCCCGATCGTCTGCACTGAGCGGGAGGGGAGAGGGATGGGTAGGGGGCACGTGTCCCCCTCAATTCGTTGATTTTTTTGTGTGGGTTTAAACTCTTTAACAATTTATTTTAAATATTTTTTTCTGAAAATATTTTTTTATTTGATTTTATAGATTTTTTTTGGGATTTTTTTTACCTATTATTAATCTCCAAATCACGTGGATGTCAGATAATGTAGTGTGTGTGAGGTATTTCTGGGTGTGATTAAGTGAATTTTGTTAGGTAAGTTGGATGAGTTTACATGACAGAAAGAGAAGTTGACGTAACAGAAAGAGAAACTGGTGTGGGCACCTGGTGTAGTCGGGTGCCTTTAAAGATGCTCCTAACTTTGCAGCAGGTCACCGATATATATTTTTTCAATCTTGGATTCATTTTTCTAAAGAAAAACTTTGCAGGACACCAACAGTACGTTAGTGCCGTACAGACAAAACAAAAGGACCACTTTAAAGAGCATATTTAACAGCGCCCGGGCTACCCCGGGCGCCCTGCACTCTCTCTCTGCCACGTCAGCTTCTCTCTCTGCCACGTCAGCTCACCCAACCCACCCAAAAAATCCCCTTATCTATGCCCAGGCTACCCCCACCCACCCTACACTCTCTTTCATCCACATCATTTCTTAATTAAACAAATTTAATTCTCACACAACATTTAACAAAATACATTATATATAAATCTAATTCTAATTACATTATAATTTTAATTCGCGATATACTTATTATTACTATTAATTAATTAACAATATTAATCACTATTAAACACAAAATTTTGAATATTTGAAATTTGAATATTTGAAATTTGAATATTTGAATTTCGAAACACGCGTGACTGCACAGTATACGCGTGAATCAAAAGTAGTCCGCGTGAATCTACAGTATACGCGTGAAACAAAATAGTCCGCGTGAATGTACAGTATACGCGTGAAAGAAAAGTAATCCGCGTGATTGCACAGTGTCTAATTTTTTCTCTATATATACCCTACACAAAAATCAACTTACACCCCATATCTCTTCCACAAAACTCAAAACTCAACTTACATCCCATATTTCTCCCACAATGTCTTCTCCGGAGTACAATCGTTCCCCCCATCCTCCACAATCAAATCCGCATTCACGCTATCCACAACCATATCCCTCACGTCATTTTACCAACAACCATTCCAACAACCCGACTTCTCCCAGTACGCACCACCATTCCCACCACCTGACCAAAACTCACCATTCCCACAATTCTCCCACTACGCATCCCCAGATCAAAACTTACCATTCCCACAATACTCACAATATGCACCACCATTCCCTTATAATCAACCGCAGTTCCAGATGTTTGGCCGACCCTTGTCTCAAAATAGCCGCCAGAGTATGGCGAACACTGAAGATGAGGGTAACGACGACGATGAGTCCCCACCACGACACACCCCCACACCACCATCCCCACCTCCACAGCGTCGTCACCGCAAGCAAGTCCAAACTGCCAAAGCCAATCCGAAGTTGTGGACCACAGCTGAGGACGAGAGACTTGTCTCTGCATATATGGAAGTCAGTTGCGATGCGGTGACAGGGACAAACCAGAAGTCTACTTCATTGTGGACTAGGGTGAAACATGTGTACGATATCTCCGTGGAAGGCACAGGCCTACCCGAAAGGAACGCAGAGTCCTTAAAAGGACGGTGGAGGAGAATTATACCTGCTGTGAACAAGTGGGTCGGGTGCTTCGATCAGGCATTCCGACGGAAAAGGAGCGGCCAGAATGACGACGATGTTGTCCGACAAGCGCACGTGATCTACGAGCGAAATCATGGGCCTAGTAAATTTCTTTATTTTGATGCTTGGGTTATGTTGCGTAGGTACCCAAAATGGGAGAGTGTGATCTACGGAGCTAATGCCGTGCGTGTTGACTGGGAGTCCCCGGAGTTGCACGATGAAAATAGTCCACAGTCAGGAAGCCTTGGGAAAAGAAAGAGCACGGACGACTCGAGGACGCAATCACCCTCGGATGCAGAAGAGCCGATGCCGGAGTCGTCTACACACCCAGAAGGTGTGAAGAAGGCTAAGAAAAAGGCTAAGAGTGCATTACGCCCCGAACGAGACACCGATGTTAGAGAACTTGCACAACAGATGCGATACATCGCCCAAGTCAGAGAAGATGGTTTCTCCAAGCAAGAGGAGTTAGCGGAAAGGAATTTCCAGAGACATTTAATAAAAAATAAGTTGGACATGCTTCACTCTCTGATGAGGAAGGACAACCCGACGGAGAAGGATCAAAAAGTAATCGATAAACTTCTCGCCTGGGCAGAAGAGAATGGGTACGTGTAGTTTGATGTAGTATGTATTCCGTATGGTTTGTATTTCCCTTAGTTTGTATTTCGGGTTGTAGTAGTCCGTATGGTTTGTATTTCCCTTTAACAGATGTTTCATGTGGTTGGTTGTATTTCGTATTTTATTATTATTAATGTATTGTTGTTATGGTATTGTTGTATTAATTTTTTTTCTATTTAACTTGAAATTGTTGGTTTTGGAAAATTCTTAATTTTAATCACTTACAAAAAATTATTACCCCACATTTATAACAAATACTCAATCCATTAATAAAAAAACCAAAACAAAAAAAAATAAAAAATAACCAATGGGAGGGGGACACGTGTCCCCCTCCCATGGGCGCCCGGACGTCTGCCCGGGACGCCCACCGCCCGGGCAAGCGCCCGGGCGGGCGCCCCGCCCGCTAACGGGGGTGCGCCCGGGCGCCCGACCGCTAACGGGGGTGCGCCCGGGCGCCCGACCAGGGCGCCCGGGCGGGGCACCCCCGTTAAGGGTGCCCTAAAGTATGCTTTCTACGTGGTAAAGAAGATATACACGACATGTTACGTAACTAAACATTTGGATTGCATCACTATTGTTTTCTTCCCACCAACTCCTAAATATTTCAGCTGTAAAAGGTAGATTGAAAAAAGAAGCATATATTGAATTGTCATCTAATGCACTAGTCCAAGTAGTTGCACTTATCTGCTTTTGCTGACTATATATAGTGAGTGCATTCATTATGGAGATCTTATTTTAAGCACTCCGTAAATTACTGAACATAAATACCCAAGTGGGACTTTGGATTATTTCAGTTGGTATATATTGTAGGGAACTCTTGTTTTGTATCGGAATAGTCAAGATATATCATAGATCGAAGTTGCCATCTTAGTGATTGTGGATCAAAATGTGGGATAAAAAAAACAGAATAGATAAGTCTATCCAAGGGAAGACATAACCATTTTATACTTTAATGTTCGTTGACGTTGCAGATATCGAAAATACTTTAAGAAAGTGTTGAGAGTAATCTCACATAAGACAATTTAAACTATTCGAATGATTTATTAGATTTTAGACCGTTCCTTTCGTCACCAAATAATTTTGAGTCGAATCACTCTTTTATTTATATCTATAGCTCGTTAATTAGGAAATAAATGTCGGCCAAAGACGTCAAGGTGGGGGTTAAAATTGGCTGATCCGGAACTTGGAAAGCGTTGTTAATATTTTGAGAGTAAATTTGGAGGTATTCATGAAATCGAGCAATATATCGTGTGAATATCTACTTATCTACTTCAAACATATAGATAGATATCTGTAAGTATAACTGTGAATTGTGGAATATGATAGAGGAATATTCCATTTTGCAGTTTGGGACCGTTCTAGTCAAGGATTACGTCGGGAAGGTGCAACTTGTGTTTGTTAATCCTAAGTACCGACTGACTAAGTTGGTGAGCTTTCAATCTTAATTATTAGACCAAACCAAGAACGAACCAACAACTTCCATGCATATCTGCTTGCTTGCTTGCTTTTACAGTCCACCCAACAGCCCAAAGTCTTACAAAGAAAGTTGCATAATCCATTGAATTACATTTTTTTTTAATTTTAGCTGGTTACAAAATCCATTGAATTTAAATCAATCTTAATTTTTAATTAAGGACAAATCATATTATGTTGTATGTCCTGTCTTTACTATGGATATATAATCTTAGGACTGATTATTGATTAACGTACAATACGTAGACAATCTTGTTTGTCGTTTATATTTTTTTCTTCCCGAAATTAGAATATATGTATATTTTTTTTATAGAGAGAGACCGTGTGTATGTGTATTATTTTAAGATGAATCTTATAGTCAATGGTATTACAGTTAGGACAATGATTGGACATGCATACTGTATGATGTGTAGATCTTATGAGAGGTTATTAACTAATGAACATTTGCCAACTAGAAAGATCACGTTCATTCTTATTTTAACTTGTATTGCAGCCAACATTTACTTTATAAAGATATAATAATGCGTTAATTATGATTAATATATATATATATATATATATATAAGTATACGAATTCAAAGTGGGCAACCACAAGCCACTATCGGAGATAAGGGCTGACGTTGGTTATCGAGGATGACGGACGTAATAAATTTAAGTCATATGGTGCTAAAATATGGAGGATTGCATGACGAGGATTACAATATTTTATCAATTTTCAAGATAACTAAATGTGTTTTTATTAGGAATGGTGAGCTGGCTATGTTCTTATCTTACTCTCCGAAAGAATTTTTTTATATAATAATAAAAATAAAAAAAATTCGAAATTTAGGAAAAAAAAATTTTTTTTTCCAAAAGTACTCCGATCGCGGGTGTAACCCGCGATCCGTGGAGGCACGGATCGCGGGTGTGACCCGCGATCCGTGCTCCACGGATCGCGGGTCACACCTGCGATCCGTGGAGCACGGATCGCGGGTCACACCCGCGATCCGTGTTCCCGCCAAAAAAATTTTTTTTTTTTTTGATTTTCGGTTTTTTTTTTGTTTTTTTGTTTTTTTTATTTTTTATTATAATTATTTGTAATCTTTTTTTAAATCTTTTTTTTTCAAAATAAGTTTTCTAATTTATATTATTTTTCTAAATTTTTCAAAATTATTTTTAATTTTTCCAATAATCTACCTCCAAATCACGTCGATAACCCGGCGTATTGAAATGTTAGGGTATTTTATACAATATAAAAACAAAATTTCTTAGTCAGAATAATAAATTATTTACAACTGAAAATTAAACAAACCATAAAACTAATTAAAACAAAAAATTGGTAACGTTGTCAAAAATTCGTAGGGTGTACACACATTACAAACATTTTGGAGGTCGATACAGCAAAAAATTAAAAACACAATTAAAAAATTTAAAAAATTAATAACAATTACAAAACATATTTTGAAAGCAAATATGATAAAAAACATAGTTAAAACGATTTTAAAAAAATCAAAACATCAAAACACTACGACTAAAATCCGGGACTTTTTTTATTTTCTTTTATTGTTTTTGTTTTTTTCGGTTTTCTGTTTTAGTTTTTTTTCTTCTGTTTTTTTTTTAATTATTTGTAATCTTTTTTGAAATCTTTTTTTTTTCAAAATATGTTTTCTAATTTATATTATTTATTAAAAAATTTTAATTTTGTTTTTAATTTTTTCAAGAAACGACCTCCAAATCACGTCGATAACTCGGTGTGTATTGAATTGTTAGGGTATTTTATACAATATAAAAATAAAAAATTCTTAGTTAAAATAATAAATTATTTACAACTGAATATTAAACAAACCATAAAACTAATTAAAACAAAAAATTGGTAACGTTGTCAAAAATTCGTAGGGTGTACACACATTACAAACATTTTGGAGGTCGATACAGCAAAAAATTAAAAACACAATTAATTTTTTTTAAAAATTAATAACAATTACAAAACTTATTTTCAAATATATATATATATAAAACATAGTTAAAATGATTTGTAAAAAAACAAAACATAAAAACAAACAGAAAACCGAAAAAAACAAAAACAATAAAAGAAAATAAAAAAAGTCCCGGATTTTAGTTGTTTTGATGTTTTGATTTTTTTAAAATCGTTTTAACTATGTTTTTTATCATATTTGCTTTCAAAATATGTTTTGTAATTGTTATTAATTTTTTAAATTTTTTAATTGTGTTTTTAATTTTTTGCTGTATCGACCTCCAAAATGTTTGTAATGTGTGTACACCCTACGAATTTTTGACAACGTTACCAATTTTTTGTTTTAATTAGTTTTATGGTTTGTTTAATATTCAGTTGTAAATAATTTATTATTCTGACTAAGAAATTTTGTTTTTATATTGTATAAAATACCCTAACATTTCAATACGCCGGGTTATCGACGTGATTTGGAGGTAGATTATTGGAAAAATTAAAAATAATTTTGAAAAATTTAGAAAAATAATATAAATTAGAAAACTTATTTTGAAAAAAAAAGATTTAAAAAAGATTACAAATAATTATAATAAAAAATAAAAAAAGAAAAAAAAAACAAAAAAAAAACCGAAAATCAAAAAAAAAAAAAAAAATTTTGGCGGGAACACGGATCGCGGGTGTGACCCGCGATCCGTGCTCCACGGATCGCAGGTGTGACCCGCGATCCGTGGAGCACGGATCGCGGGTCACACCCGCGATCCGTGCCTCCACGGATCGCGGGTTACACCCGCGATCGGAGTACTTTTGGAAAAAAAAAAATTTTTTTCCTAAATTTCGAAATTTTTTTATTTTTATTATTATATAAAAAAATTACGGCTTCACCTACTCATTATTTGAACTTTGAATTTTTAGACAAAAGAACCATGCTTATTTACAGTAGCTTCACTGATAATTATATCACCTGTTACTCAACAATCAAGGCAATAATAGATTACTGTATAGTTTGTTTTTCGGGTTTTGAACATTAACAAACCATAAACTCAAATCAACTAAGAGCAACCCAGCTTTAGTAAATCTCTATCTTAAAAGTAGTCAATAAGATGTAAAATTGAACTCCAACAATTGGAAATCACATTTTATGAAGAATACAATACATAATTCTATCACTTCCAAATTCACAGAAGGGATCTATTATGGTTTGACAAACACATAAACTACCACTGCTTCTAGAAATGTTTTAATGTGTTGTATTGATTTAGAAGCTTATTGGCGTGTTTATTTATTTATTTATTTCAGAAAGGTCAGAAAATCTTGGATTCGGAATCTAGGCATGCTTTCATTTACGCCCAATAGTCAAAAGCAGAGACATCACATGTTGGTACAGATCTATAGGTGAAAACTGCCAGGTGATTTTGTTTATACGTGACCTTCCAATTTTATAGGCTTATCAGTTATCTCATCTCCATTTCAAGATTTAATAACCTACATCAAAAAACTATGTTTAACGAAATTATCTTTGCTGGGCAACACACTTGAAAGAAAGTGGGAAGATAAAAGGTTGGTTCCAGGAGTACCCGTGAACATCATAGCCTTTATTGAGTACGGAAGCATATCTAATATTATTATAACGTCGCCTATCACGGAAGGCAGGCAAGCCATGAGTAGATTCCTGGTAGATTTTGCAATAACAGTTTTGATTTATTAAAAGCTAGAATATTTAATATAATAAGAAAGACTTTTTGACTGCCACTAATCAACCTTGCTTACAGCCTACTGGGGCAGATCAGAGCACCACTAAGAGCATATTTAACAGCGCCCGGGCTACCCCCGGGCGCCCTGCACTCTCTCTCTGCCACGTCAGCTTCTCTCTCTGCCACGTCAGCTCACCCAACCCACCCAAAAAATCCCCTTATCCATGCCCAGGCTACCCCCACCCACCATACACTCTCTTTCATCCACATCATTTCTTAATTAAACAAATTTAATTCTCACACAACATTTAACAAAATACATTATATATAACTTGTATGGTTTGTATTTCCCTTAGTTTGTATTTCGGGTTGTAGTAGTCCGTATGGTTTGTATTTCCCTTTAACATATGTTTGTATTTCGGGTTGTAGTAGTCCGTATTTCGTATGGTTTGTATTTCCCGTGGTTGTATTTCGTATTTTAGTATTATTAATGTATTGTTGTTATGGTATTGTTGTATTAATTTTTTTTCTATTTAACTTGAAATTGTTAGTTCTGCAAATTTCTTAATTTTAATCACTTACAAAAAATTATTACCCCACATTTATAACAAACACCCAATCCATTAATAACAAAACAAAAACTAAAAAAAATTCCAAAAAAATTTTTTTTAACCAATGGGAGGGGGACACGTGTCCCCCTCCCATGGGCGCCCGGGCGTCTGCCCGGGACGCCCACCGCCCGGGCAAGCGCCCGGGCGGGTGGCCCGGGCGGGCACCCCACGGGCGCCCCGCCCGTTAACGGGGGTGCGCCCAGGCGCCCGACCAGGGCGCCCGGGCGGGGCACCCCCGTTAAGGGTGCCCTAACGGTGCTTTTTTGCACCCAACGTCCCGGTCACGTAAAGATGACAAGAAACGTACGAGTCGTAGATTAAAAAATTATTTTTTTTAGTTTTGATTCTTTTGAATTTTTTGTTTTAATATTTTTTAATGTTTTTTGAAAATATGTTTTATAATTGTTTTGATTTTTTAGAATTTTTTTAATTTTTTTAAAAATTTTCCAAGATGAAACCCGAAATAATGTAGATGAGAAAGATAAGTTGTTGGGGTTAAGATGTCAATAATGTAGGAAAAAGAAGAAAGTGGGTTGAAAAGAGAAAGCTGACGTAGAAGAGAGATATAAGAGAAGATTCATGATCAGATTGTCCGAGGTCATGATCAGTGATAACTTTAACAACAAAAGGCGAAACTACAGCAGAATTAGTTGAAGAACCACTTCAACGACATTCCATGTGCGGAACTTTTAAACGTAAGGTGTGATCAACATCAAGAATATGTTCAACCAAATAATGTAATGTTGATTAAGTGGTCAACTTCAAGGTTTCAACATAACTTCCATAACCAGTTGTCAACTTCATGGTCTCTAACATCTTTTCTTCAACAAGGAGACGTGCAGGAGTCTCATGGTACTGTGAGACCACAAAAAACACTGAAATAAACTTCAAGTAAAGCATGTTATTAAGAGCTAAATACCACTTCTTTTCCCAGACAAAAGTAACCACACATTGATTAGCCAATCATATATTCACATACACACCTTTGTGCTCAAACACTAGAGATCTGGATACCAAATTACCAATCTGCCACACTGGTGCACCATAATCTCGGCACAAGCAAAAAGAAAACAAATGCAATTTAACATCACTTTAACATACTAAGAGATCTTTTTTTTTATCAGTGTGGTGGCAAATCTTCATTCAAAGGTTTCATCTTGCATAATGTGGTCGTCGAATACTCTCACAGGTGAAGAAGTAAACTGACACGAGTTGTAAACCAAACAAGATGAACACAATCAACATTGTATTTTACATTCTTCAAACATATAAAAAGAAACAAGTGACAAGTACTCTGATGACCAATGTAAGAGTCAATATTATTCATCCTGGAAAAAATGCCGTTGAGGATGTAATTAACTTAGACAACAAACAAACAGGGGAAAATCAAGGAACAAGTGAGTCTAAACTCTAACCATCATCTCCTGCTGCATTACTGGAATCTCAAAGGGCGCCAAATCACGCCACTCCGAACTTTACAAATCCAACCCACAACAATCTCATGGGTTTGGGGTCAGAACTGTTAAAAACCAAAACCCACCCAAAACAAAAACAAAAAAACACAAGACAGAGATGAGAAGGAAATGGTGTAGCTTTCATGCCCTATGCATGCCTTTTCTTCTTCTTCTTCTTCAATCTCTTCTTCTTACAAACAGCCATCCTTTCCAACCACTTCACCTGAGCATGGAAGTCAAGGACTGGAAAACAACCTCCTCACAAGGGATGGTGAGGCCCATCTCATGGTCAAACCCGAACTCCTCCTCTGCCCTCTGCAAGAGGGTCTGGAACTCAGGGTGGGTGAGGTAGGAAATGGGCACTATGTATCTACTCCTGTTCTCCCCAACATACACGGCAAAGTGTCCTTTAGGAACATCAGTGGGATGCCCATCTTGGTTCCTCCCAAGACTAGAACACCTCTTCAGTATCTGCTTGATAACAGCTGCCTGAGTTAGCTTGCTGCTCTTCCTCAAAGCCATTCTCTTTTTTTCTTTTCGATAGTTCTAATAAGAAGTGGGGTAAGTTAATGACAATGTTGGGGAGGAGTCAAGAGGTGGTGTGTGGTTATTTATGGAGTGAGTGGTAACCAAGTGGGATGGAGCAGAGGCATGTGGGAGGTGGGGACAGGAGAAAGGACAAGAAACCACGGGTGTGTTGGGGCGTGTGTTTTGTGCCCAGAGGGCGTTGTTATGTATGTATATATGTCTGTATCACGTACGTACCATCCCACCTGGGGATTCAATTTTGTGCTGCTCCTCGCAAAGACACAAGTCCACTTACATGGTCCCAGCTTTCCTGGCTTTTCTGTCCTAGTTCTTGTGACTTTGTTGTGTCGTTCAACCCTGTTGTGCGTTCATGGTAGATATTCCATTTTGATTTTTCTTTCTTTCTGAACTTCTTTTAACTGGCTTTTGATGTTTTAGGTGTCCTCCCTTTGCAGACAAGAGGACGACGTCCTTCAAGTCTTTGGTCTGGTTTTTGTTTTGTCATGATTCATCATGACTCATGAGTAACTTGCTGTTTGTTCCTCTCTTTTTTTTCTCTTAAATATAGATTACCAGAAAGTGACCATTTTTTTCTTATTTGTTTGGTGATTCTAAAAATATTTGGTTTTGTTAGTCATTACCTTTCAGATATTCTTCCCCATATTTTTCTTATCCGAAGACACCTTCTTATGCTTCAACAGAGGGAATTTATGCGTGGTCATTATAGTCCTGTTTTTATCTTACGAGTTATTTATGTACATATCACATTAACTTTTTTGAGTGCTAAACTGCTAGTGCACAAGTTTTAAGAGTGTGTTTTTGTACATGCACATGTTAATGTGTTCTTTATATTAAATAAAGAAATCCAACCCTCCAACTCTAATGATTTCTAGTTGGATATGCTCTGGTACCATCCGTATCACTCATTATGCCACATGAAACAACCAATCCTTGATTACGAATTTGAACTTAAAACAACTCAAACTAGTTCATCTTCGACGACAGTCCATCTGGCCATCCGTAAATATCATATTGCTCTCACTACAGCCACACACCCTTGTCCCATTCTCCTGAAGTCACATACACGCCCCGGACAAAACCCACTAAACACTGCCAAAACTCACATCTGCTTGACTTCTTCTGTGGCCTTCTTACAATTGTTCTACTCTCTCACTGTATCCCTTGAAGATCCTATTAACTAGATGTATAGAATCAAGCAGAAACAAGCTCCGACTTCTTACAAATGTTTGCCTTAAAAAAACTACAATTGTTCTTGGCTAGGAAAATAGTTCTAGCTCTGCAGAAGCACATAGCTATTATTTTTCTGAACTTATACAGTCATAGGCTCATAGCTATTATTCAGAAAAACTTTATAATTCATCTTCATTCTCTTTTTTGTGAAAAGCAGTTATATTGCATTATATAAAGAGTGGCTATGCCTATACCACAGTCCACAGCCACCCCAAGCAGTTTTATTATAATTTTTCGGTTAGATAGTTAAGTGTACTGAACTGTACTATCCAGTGAGTTTAGTGGTTTTCTGTGTAAGGACTGAGATTCCATGTAAAAGACAGACAACTCACCTAATCTATGCCAAACACAACCGTCTATCATCATAGCCCTACCCTCTTTAAACCTAGAGATAAGTGCACAGGCCATGTGCTCCAGTGTCTCCTTCTTTTTACTGTTTCCAGTGCTTCCAGTGGCTTCTCCCAATGCCATATGCTTTCAAAACACTCAATATTTAATGCTGTCAATAGCAGAGCTACCTCATTTTCAAACTTCACATGGGTAGATTTACCTTTTCTCTCTTGGTTTGTGAGCGAAAAACTATTCCTGCTACCTTTCCACTTATGTCCCTCCAATTCCAAGGACTACTACTTGTACCCTGTACTTCTCATCAACCCTGCTTTATTGATTCCTCCAAGAAAGGGATTTGCTTTGCTTACTTTTTTATTTGAGGTATTGGGGGGATTAGGTTTCCATTCTTGTAAAGAATAATTTGTATCTTCGTAAAGGTTAGGTTATATCCTCAAGTGCGCCTCAGTGGATGCCTATTCAAACATCCTACTTGGATTAAGGATTACACTACTCCAACGCAAACAAATGGAATCTTATTTAAATTAAACCCACTATAAATCCCGTAATTTTTTTAAATAATAAACATTTAATTAAAATTTCGAAAACTAATTAAAAACAAAATTTAAAACTACCACGGATCGCGGGTGCGACCACGGATCGCGGATTGTACCCGCGATCCGTCACCACGGATCGCGGTTCGCACCCGCGATCCGTGGGCGTGAATTCTTATAAATACCCATACGGTACGTTTTTTTAATACAATTATTTTTTAAATTCATCACTCATTTCCACTTCTACTCTCCACACAGTTGTGAAATTGTGCCCGGTAACATCAATTTTTCTGATCCGTGTGTCTTTCCTGGTGATATTTGATGTAATTATTTTTTTCATTCTTATATTTATAGTTATTAATAATTGGTAATAATATCAAATATTGAAATTCTACTCTCTTCACGGTCTTCAAATTGTGTCTGGTGATTTCAATTTTTCTGATCCGTGTGTTTTTCCTGGTGAATTTTGAGGTAATTTTTTTTCTTCTTAATTTCTATTTATCACAGATTATTAACAATTGGTAATAATATCAAATATTGAAATTCTACTCTATTCACAGTCTTCAAATTGTGCATGTTGATATCAATTTTTCTGATCCGTGTGTTTTTCCTGGTGAATTTTGAGGTAATTTTTTTATTCTTAATTTCTATTTATCTCACATTTTTAATAATTGTTAATAATATCAAATGTTGAAGTAATTTTTAATATAAAACTGATTAAAGAATTTTACATTGTAGTTAACATAATGATTGCGGTTAGTGTGCACTTTGGCGGTGAAATAGTTCAAAATGCAAGTTAGTGTACACTTTCAGCGAGCGAAAATGTAACCTTAGAAGAACTTAAGAGTTGGATATATCAAGGTTTGAATGTCGAAGAATCTCAGTACTCGATGAATATTCAATATCGTTGCAACATTGCACCAACCGGTTATTTTTTTTAATGTGATGTCTGTATATGATGAGAATTCCTGGAGAATAACCTATGAAACAGCTTATTCCAAAATGGGAATGATGGAGTTATATGTACAGTTGAATCCTGTGGAAATTGAGTAGAGGGCTGAGATGTTTACTGGTAACCAACCGGGTAGTAGTAGTGGTGTAGGTTTCATATCTCAACAATCATGTGATGCAAACACCATAGCAGAAACCAGTCAACCTACGAATAGAACTTCTGATTTCGTGCCTATACCAACAGATGATGAAGAAGAAAATGATGACGAAGATTATAATATAGATACAGAGAATGAATCATCAGGTGAGGACGATGATGATGCTTATGAGGTTGAGGAAGATGAAGATATTGGTCCGAACGTGAGTCAGTTAAGCCAATACAACCCATTTAGAGGGAGGGGTTGGGTTCACCCAGCTAAAAGCTTTCATGAATGTTCTAGTTGGGTTCCTGCAGATACATCATTTATAGAAAGCAGCGTAATAGCTGAAGGTCCGTTAGCTGAGAATCAAGCATTCTCATCAAAAGACGCTCTGAAGAACGCAATATCGAAATGGCATATTGACAATAATCGGGAGATCAAGGTGCAAGACAGCAGCAAAACCAAATATAGGGTGAGATGTAAAGATGAAAATTGTAGCTGGATGTTGTACGCTGCACGGACCAGTTCGGGTGATGCTTGGTCTATAAGAAAATGTCCGTATAAGCATATATACAGGTCCACAACTGCCCGATTTGATCATGCTCAGCTGACTGCAAAGATGATGGCTGATATCATCCGTGACGATGTCGAAAATAATGTCTCGCTCCCGATTAAACAGATGTTTGGTCTGATAAGAAAAATATTTCCATGTGTTAATCCAAAGTACAATAAATTATGGCGTGCCCGCGAGATTGCTGTTGCATACATGTTTGGAAGTTGGTCGGGTTCATATGCTTTGTTGCCTCAATTGTTAAATGCTATTAAACAATCAAATCCTGGAAGTAAAGTTGTAGTTCATTCTGACCCTTTACCATGCGCTGGTGTCCGTCAGTTTAAATGTGCAACATGGGCTTTTGGTCCTTGTATTTAGGCATTCAAATATCTGCGTCCTGTTATCAGCATAGACGCCTCATTTCTTAAAGGTAGATACGAAGGAAGGTTACTTGTTGCTGTTGGGTATGACGCTGAGAATCAACTACTGCCTCTTGCATTTGGGCTCGTTGAGAAGGAAAATATATCCAATTGGGGATGGTTTATGAGATGGTTGCGACGAGAGGTGATTGGAGATAGTAAGATATGTGTCATATCTGATCGACATGCTGCAATTAAACACATTTTTAGGAATCCCGGTTACGGTTGGCACGAGGAAGGAAATGAAGCAGTTCACCGTTTATGCGCACAGCATCTTGCCAAAAACTTGCTAAAAAATTGTAAGAATCAATATGCAGTTGACGCCTTCAAAGCAGCATGCAGACATAGTAATCCGTGGGATTTCAAAGCCAGTTTGGAACAAGTTGAGTATTAGAGTAAAGATGCATTACAATACATAAAAGGGATAGGGAAAAAATGAAACAAATGAGAATGAACCGGAAGTTCCTAGTAAGTGGTCGTTGTGTCACGACGGAGGCCAAAGATGGGGAATAATGACAAGCAATGTTGCGGAGTGTCTGAACAATGTTTTCAAAGAAGCTCGTGGTTTCCCAATTTGTGCAATTGTAGAGGCGACATACTATAAACTGTTGGAGTGGTTCAACAACAGAAGACAGCATGCACGTGTGTTGGCACAAAGAGGACACGTCTTTTCGGAGAGGGTTACACAAATGTTGGAAAAATCTGCAGCAGTTGCATGTCAACATGATGTGAAAATAACTGATTTCGATACAGGAGTATATGAGGTCATATCCAAACATGAAAGAGTGAGTAGAACTGGAGGTCGGAGGGATCGTAGTTACAAGATGATTCTACGTGACGGCACCAGACCGAAGTGCAAGTGTCGGGGACTACAAAATACAAGTATCGCTTGCAGTCATGTTTTGGCAGTGTGTGCCGCACGTAACTACAATGCCAATGAATATACACATTCGTACTACAGTGTCAACTCTCTAGTGCACACATGGGAGGGTCACTTCGATGTGTACGGGAAGGAAGATGATTGGCCTGAATATATGGGAGACAAAATAATACATGATCGAACACTCATCAAGAAAGGAAGAAGAAGGTCAAAACGTTTACCGATGACGATGGATGTCATGGAAGGAAGGATAGGTCCGGGTCATTGTACAGGTTGTGGTTCGATTAATCACACAAGCGATCGTTGCAATGTAATGGAAGGTTGAATGTATTGTAATGTTTAATATATTGTAATGTTGAATGTATTGTAACGTTTAATGTATTGTAATGTTGAATGTATTGTAATGTTGAATGTGTTGTAATGTTTATAATGTCTTATTTATAAGTCAAACCATATCAATTAAGATGACAAAACAAAATCATAAGATCTTAAAGTACAACCGCGAGTACAACTGAATTACAATATGAACTACTGCGTGGGAGTAAAAATCTTTGTCTTCATCTTGCGTCGGCACCCTTGACCGACTGGAGTCGCAACATGCACTGATTCTTCTTCATCATCAGAGAAGACGTATGGAACCAAGTCAGAATGGGGTTGAATCTCAACAGGTGAATGAGACTCAACAGGTCGAAAAGGTGACTGATTTTGAACAGGCAAATGAGATGACTGAGTCTCGTAAACTATAGAAGGTACATGATTTAATTCACAAGTGTACCCTTGGTCAGTAAATGGGCTGAATATACCATCCAACAAAGACCCGAAATCTGTTTGCGCCAACTGAGGGGTATCATAATTATTACCAGGTGTCTGATAAGTTGGATAATCTTCGGGAATCTGGGAAAGCCCCAACTGGGTTGGCTGCGATGGTCATGCGCCAATGTCACCATATGTTTGAGAATATCCAAACTGGGTTGGCTGCGATGGTCCTGCGCCAATGTGACTATATGGTTAAGAATATCCAAACTGGGTTGGCTGCGATGGTCCTGCGCCAATGTCACCATATGTTTGAGAATATCCAAACTGTGATGGATCTGGGACAAAATCATCGTATGATGCATTGGATAGCCTAAAACTATATGTTGTTTGGTCTGCAACTCTTGGTACAGGACAGTCATCACGAATCTCATTATTACCATCATCATCTTCAGGAATCGACTCCACATTTGCAGGTAATCCAGCATCACACAGTACTCTTTCAAATTCGTGCACCTGATCGCAGTCGACAGCATCGAGTTGGTGACTCTTCAGCAACATTTTACAGAGTCCCTTAGTTCCACGTTTGTACAGCTGCTTGATAACAAATTTAGCCCGTTGAATACCACGTAAGCCCTGCAATTGTAGTTTGAAAATTAGATAATAAAACACAACAAGGAACGTCGAATACGTCGAATTGTAGTTCAAAAAACATAACATACGTCGAATGCGTGGTCCACCAGGAACGTAAACTAAGTCCTCGATAGAATCACGTGGGGGTGGCAACGGCCTTTCCAGACCGAACTCTATTTGGCCTCGTATGTAGACTGTGTACATACCATTATGCTGAAACCACTGACGATACCGTCGATTTTTTCTCGGATCATATGGTCGACCTTCATGAAGAATATGCGGTCTGTCCCACATTCGTATGTAAATTTCGTGCTTCGCTGACCAATCATCTCTCTATCGGGCCGCATGTACTACTTATCAAGTTTTTTGAGTTCTGTCCACGGAAGAGGTTCTGGCGGTGGCGTCGTCTGATAAAATCCAAATTGTCTCATAGTTCTTTCTGGATAATGCCATGAAATCATCCAGAAATGAATCAAAGGCACTCTCGCAAGCCAATATGCAGCATCAGTAGTAAATACCCGGCCAGGAAGCAACATCATATTTTCATAATACGGCTGCCAGTTTACATGCTCATCCAACATACATTCAAATTCATTTCTGTAATGTGTAAGGCAATTATGTGCGGCACTAACCTCATAAGTCTATGGGTATTGCCACTTAATAGCAAATGGAGGTCGCGCTTCTAGGTGGTCTCCACCTAAACACTCAGGATGATCCACGTGTCTCGGCCGGGCTACGGGAAATCGAGTCCAAGACTAGTGTTGAAGAAGTAACAATGCACCACCAATGTTCCTTTTTCCAGTTTGACATGAAATAGACAAGTTGCGATATAAACATGAAAGCACGGCCGCACCCCAATTGTATACTATCGGCTTGTCCAACACCTGCAAAAACCTCAAATACATAACTGGAACACCTGTCCCAGAGCTATCTGGGAAAACCATGGATCCAAACAAATCTAAAATGAAAGCCCGTGTTTATTGTGCCACTTCTTCATCTGTGGGAAATTCTGGCAGATTCCCGTAATTTACTCGCAACCATTGTAAACTGATGCTAAATCCGGACTCTTTGAACATTTGTGGCTCATCTCCTCCTACCGTTCTTTTACTTTTTTTCATAATCTCGGCGTTTATATCAATCCCAAAGGAATTTCTAATTAACTCACGACTGTCTCGATCACTGTGCCCGATTATTGGAATACCACTGATAGGTAGACCCCACAAACAGCTAACATCCTGCAATGTTAATCCAACCTCCTCAACCGGTAAGTGGAAAGTGTGAGTCCCAGGACGTCAACGCTCTACAAGTGCAGTAATCAATCTATTGTCTGTCCTTGTATGTTTTATTTGGGCAAGTTGATATAATCCCAAATTTTTGAGTGCTTTACTAAAACAATCGTGGAAAGGAATTACTGTACGATGTGCACGACATTCCAAAACAGCCTCCGGCTATAATATATTAGAATATATTGTGAAAAATACATCAATTAAAAAAATGTAATTTAAATATTTAGAAAATTTACACAATATGATTTTTTTGGTACTTACATTTGTGGAAATATCATTGACTCTGAACATGCAATTTGCTATTCTGAGAAGTGGGGAAATAGACTATCTATCCACTGCATCATTATACTCACGTTCGTTTTGTACAGAGCGACTTCTACTTAAATGACTCATTTTGTCAAAACAACTGTTCATGAAAATAAAAACAAAATTAATTCTAATAATTAAAAAATAATTTACTCGTACGTTTCATGACAAATTGCATGTTATAGAAATAATGAAAGCTACAACAATTTAACACATAAATAAAACTAATATTAAAATTTTAATTTAACAGAAAATAATAAATAACTATTCCAAATACTTATATTATATAATAAATTTCGTAAATGTACGTTATACAAATTTTAGATGTACATACATTTAATTTAATTATAAATAGATACATAAAATATTTAAAATTAAATATAATAAAAAATAACAAAACAATTCCAAATAATTTTAATTTAACAAAGAAATTAAATCTTAAGTAAAAAATTTGTGTAAAATTTACCTGAGTCCTAGATAAGCTGGGAAATAAGTGTTGTGCGAGCTCCGAATGGAAGAAAAACTAGAAGAGAAGTGTCGTGCGAACCCGAGTAGATAATAAAAATTACTTGAGATTAACTGATTTTAACTTAAAACTTAATCTGAAAACTCAAAAATACTGATTTTAACTCAATACTTAAACTCAAAACTCAAAAACTAAAAAACTGAAATCTAATTTTTTTATTTTAAAAAAACCAGACGGATCGCGGATCGGGGCCGCGATCCGTGTTTACGCGGATCGCGGGTTCGACCCGCGATCGTCTTAGATTTATTTATTTTTTTGATTAGTTTTCGAATTTTTTTAAATTGATTATTATTTAAAAAAATTACGGCTATAAATCCGTCGGATGTGTTTTAGTGTGTTCCTGTTCAGATAATGGTACTGAATAAACATAAAATTGGTGGTGAATAGATAAGGCTTTTAAAAGGAGAAAAAAATGACTTATTCCAAAAACATCAAATTAGTCAAAGCAGGCATACTATCAAAATTTTAGCCGAGATGCTTACCATGACTTCTAAAAGTTGGGCCTTTCCTATTCAAATGGTTGCGTTAAAAGTATTTTTTTTTCTATTTCAAAAAGATCCTTAGTCAGTCCAGTCAGTAGTCCAGTCAACAAAAGTCAAATATCTTTTTTGTTTCTGAAATTAATTTCATAACATGTTTGTGTCACATGCAACACTTACTTTCTCAATGCAGCATTACTTTCTCACTATAATATTTGATTTCTTCATTCAACTTTTAATTTTCCCAACACAACCTTAGATTTCTCAATGCAACTCTCAGATACAAAGGTAAAATGAAGAATTCTTGTTTTGTTCTTTTAAACATATAAGTTTGTCCTTTTTAACATATGCATTTGCCATTTTTAACATCTGCATTTGTCATTTTTAATATATGAGTTTGTCTATTTTGATGTATGTTTTGTTCTTTTTAAGTAGTTGTTTGTCTTTTTTAAGTATGAGTTTATCATTTTTAAGTACCGGTTTGTCCTTTTTAAGTATGATTTTGTCATTTTTAGTGTACATTTGTCCGTTTTAAGTGTCGTTTTGTCTTTTTTAACAGTTAAGTCGGTCATTCTTATCTTGGTGGATTGTCATATTTATGTCGATATTTTGTTCTTTTAAAGTAATGATTTGTTTTTTTAAAGTAGTGGTTTGTTCTTTTTAAGTATGAGTTTGTCTTTTTTATTATATTGATTGTCTTTTTTATCATATTGATTGTCTTTTTTAACAACCCAAGTTGAAATTAGCAAACAAGACTACGAAATCAAACTCAATTCTGTGAAAACAAATCAGAACCCTCAAAAACTAATATCCAAGACAAACCAACTTTAAACAAAACATCACCAACCAAAATAAAAGAGAAAGAACAAAAAGTTTCAAGACAAACACCAACCCAACAAAAATATTCATCACCACAACACATTAAAATTAGCTACAAAGAACCAAACTTTTTCCAACAACATTACACAAAAAACTAAAACAACTACGAAGAACAAAAGGTACAACGAAACAAACTTTCCAAAATAACATAAAAAAACCAAGAACGATCCATCACATAACAAAACCAAAAACTTCAAATCAACCACAAATAAACAAACTTTTCAAAAAAACTCAACACAAAACAACCCTAATCAGCGTCCCCACCTCCCTCAAGACCCACTCCCGCGTCGTCTCCCCCTGCATCCATATTACCGATCTCGCATTCCACAGGGGAAAATGATGGAGATAAAGGTTTTAGGGGATAATGGAAAGTTTTTAGGAGATATTGACGGTGTAAACTAAAGATCGTATAGTTTAGCGTGCGTGTGACGTGACACAAAATAAATAAATAATATTTTATTTTATTAATCTTTAATAATAATAAAAATATTTTTTGATTGGACCGTAAACGGTGTCCCGGATGCACCACGTCAACAAATCGTTTTCCTTTCAAAAAGAGATAAATTACATATAAATTATAAACCCATGAATTATGTGCCCAAATCACTTAATCTCGTTATCTTTCAAAATTATTACTTAAACCTCGTAAATTTTGGATTCATAACACAGTTATCTTTTTGAACTTCTTTTAATCGTTATATTTTACATCTTAACTTTTTTTTAATTGTTTGTCCAAAACACTCGTGCACCTAATTTCATGGTAATCACAACTCTCTCTCTAAGATTTCGTAGAGGTAATCACGCCTCAGCTCCCTAAATGAACTTGTCCCCAAGATCTTTTCGGAACTGAAACCTCCTACCCCAACAGCTGTCACGAAGCCCTCCGCCTCTGGCGCTACTCAACCTGCGGTTGATCTGCCAAGAAGCGTTGCTGACGCCTCCACTGGGTTGAAACCCCAGACCGTCTCCGACATGCTTAGACCATACATTGGTCTAAAGGTGAATTACAAAGCTACTAAGAAGAAGAATTCATCTTATGTTCCGTGTTCTCTGATGATGGATTACATCATTCACCTTATCAACAACTCGCTTGTTGATAACTTCTACTTTCGTCGGGCTTGTCCTGACTACCATCCGTACACCTTGCGGCTTTACTATGCCGTATTATTCTGGATTCAGTGCATCCGCGCTACCCACCGTGCCAAAGAACTAGACTTCGACGCTCACGCGTTGTTGATCCGATTTCTGGACTCGTTTCCTGCCGAAACGCTCCCAGTCTCCGGTCCACTTTTGGACTTGTTCAAGACTCTGTGCTGCTCGCAGCCAGAAGTTCACACTTATGGGAAAGTATACCCTGAGGTACCCTCCCCTCCTGGTCCTGACTCCCGTGATCAGTTTATACTAGACCACGCTCGCCACTTCATAATTCCTAATGTCCTCCTGCACCACCTCAACCGAGTGATTAACCCCAACCAACCCAATCAAGCTGTTTACCCAGCCAAAGGTCGTCATGTCCTCGTCACCTCCGACGCCACCGTTTTCGGCCATCATTTATTTTCTGTCCGAGCCACTCGGACCCCTAAAGAAAACTGGAGCCTCGTTTCTTCAGGCCTCCAATATCCTTGTGAAGCTGAAGCTGACAAAAAGCTTCACGAAAACTTTTCTGAAAGATTTGAGAATTTCGGCTTCACCACTCTGGATGCCACTGACAATCTCTCAACTCTCGTGGCCTTTCTTCACCTTAACTCCTCTATGTCTTGGTTCGCCAAGATTAGAGACGTTGCTGCAGTCGAAGCCTCGTTTTAGGAAGCCTCCGGGCTCGCTGCCGATCACTCCCCGAGCTCGCTGAAGCAATGGCTACCGTTTCTCAAACCAATGTCCAGCTCTTTGCCGGCCACCCTCACTTCAACCCCATTGGCGCTGACACCAGACTCGGCCCATTATGGAACATTCGCCCTGAGCAAGTCTCGGTCGTCGACGAAACTTCCTACCTCTCTCTCCACGAGATCGTTCGCGGTCTCATGAGGACTACAAACTAGGGCTCCGTTTTCATGACTGCCCCGTTGGGAGCTCTGATTTTCCGGTTTCTCTTTTTGTGAACCAATTTTGAAGTTAAAACTCTAAGGTTCAAAGAAATATTTCATCTTTCTCTCCTTACGTTTCTTCGGTTTCTTTCTTTTCTGCGTTTTTAGGTTAACCTTCCTTATTTTCCGAAAAATACATCAACCCTTCTTATTGTTTGCATCCAAAAATGAAGGTGTTAACCATGAGTCTAAAATGGATCCACAAACTACAATATACGAAGAGCACATGAGATGGATGGCAGAAAACTGTAGTCATGACTCATGAGTCTTAACAATGTCCTGTCTGGGTAAGATTGTAACCAGCAATTAAGTTTGTCTCTCCAGCAAGTAATGAGGTGAAAAGAGCTACAGCTACAGGAGAAGAAAAGTCACGAGATGCGAAAATCAGTAATGTCTCAAAACTAAAACTATGGGGGGACCACCTCCAACATTCTCTGAATGGTCATTGGCAGATGGAAATCCCACACAACAACCCAATGAAATAAAGATATGCACTGCTCTGCACATCAGAAAAGTTGCTATCTGAATGTGAATCATCACGCCATGGTAAAATGCAACATAGGAACGTGACAACGAATACTTACCCTCTTCGCTATGCACATGCCACATGTTACCCCTAACACAAGATTCGGGCTCATTTTGTAATATCGCGCTGAGATTGCTCCATTTCTATTGAGTTTCTTTTTCTAAGTGGCAACGACATGGCAGCAACCAACAAATTTTCATAGCTTCCGTTTGGGAACCCCTGCGCTTGTGGTGAGGTTCCCTGCACATGAGGTTTGGGGAAAGTTTGTGTTTGAAGGTAAAGTGGCGGTGGGAGATGATTTTCTGCAAATCGCACTCACAGTTTGGGTGAAGCGGTATAATTTTTTTGAGTTATTAGCACCCTTGGGTTAAATTTATAAGATACCATAAATTACCTAGATTGTGTATAAAATATGAGAAATTATGTAGTTCCAGAAAAGAATATAGCATATTTTTTAAATTGATTAGGATACAAGAAATTACGAATTTGTGGACGAAATACATAAAAACAATTATAAATAAATAAAATATCATCAATTGCTGACGGTCTTGAATGCCCCAACAGATTGTAGAAGAAGAAAAAATATAGTATTTTTAAATAAAAAATATAGCTAATAAATTACATGTCCAGGTAGTGAAATATACACAAAATTACCTACGTTGTGGCCTTGTGGGAAAAATATGAGAAATTAGATAGGTTGGGAAAATAATATGGCAAAATACCTAAATTTATTATGATATTAAAAATTACCTAGGTTGTGAGTAAATAACCAAGTGTATGATAAATTTTTCTATGAATTATAAGTTGAGGGTAAAACAGGAAAACAACTATTGCGGGGCAGAGTTTTTTTTCCATGCAAAAAAAGTGCTCCTTGTGCAAACATCTAAAATGTTGTTTTGGAGCACAAACTTGAGATTTGGTGTCACCGGTGGCCAAACCTCAAAACGCCACAGCAAACCAACGATACCAAATGCACTAACACAACATCTACAACTTGTATTTCCCCCCTCTGTAAATAAGAAACAAGCTAAATGCAGATTACTGTGCTCAATGTCCACCAGGGACCTCATAATAATGGCAATTGGCACATACGGTCCACTAATGGAGTTGATGACAACCCTGCATGTCACAAAGAAGGCCGTAGCAAAACTGTACAAGGATCATACGGTATATTTGCCCAAGCAATGACAGAACGGAACAAATAAAAGCCATCATTTGCGTTAGGGTGGCATGTGCTCGCACAAGGGAAAGCAGAAGAAATTCAGACAACAGAATCAATGCTTGCATTTACAGAGGTCACATAACCAAAATAGGACCGGGATGAGTCACAGCAGTAAAGAGAAGTCAAAGCCACAAAAACTTGTGGACTACCTGCTTGAGAAGGGAAATGCTAAAAACAGGTGGTTGTTGGTATTTGGTAAATGTCCGAGGCATTGTCTTTCTAATGAGAAATTAAAACAAAGGTGATATGGTTACCATGTAGGTGCTCTAAATATATCAATTTCTAAGTGAAAAATTAAAATGGAAATTCATGCTAAGCTTATTTGAATATTATTAGCATGTAAGCCAACCGACCATAAACCCAGAAGCTTCTAATATCATGGCGTCTGAAGCATATCCAAGCAAAATTGTATTGAATAGACTTCAATATCTAACGTTAATAACCATTCCTTCACATCATGTAATCAAAGTATCCCTTTAAAAAAGCTGGAACAGATCTACTTAAAGTAAATAGACTCCAATTCAGCAATCTGCAGGTTCTATAACGTCATCATGCAGCAATCAACTAAGCTTTTTATGCAACACAAAACAGTAAGAAAGCGGCTTCCTTGCCTGATAAATTCCATGAAGGCATGTGCCCATCTGCAAGTTTGATTGTTCAATTTCAAGTAATGCAATTGCTGCCAACTTCACAAACATACAAGATTTTTTTTGGAATATTTGCATGGAAGTAACAACGAAACCGAAATGATGTAGAAATTTGAGGAACAGTAGCATGTGAACCTGGTACAACGTCACTTCATTTCACTCTTTCAAGAGGCAACCTGTGACTAATGATGGTTTATGTCGTTACCTTCCACGGCTTTAACAAACACCCAATTCACAAACATGTCAGTTTTGACAAATTCTCATTTGTAATATTAAGACATGCTAGATAAGAGTTCAGTCAACAGTGAAGAAATTGACATGCCACATTTTTTGCGTCTTTAGTTGGACAAGTAATATGACAGTCAAATGAACAATCAGTAATTTTACAATGGATGGGTACCATTAAGACCCTATGCACACAAAAAGAACACTAAACTGAAAGCTTACTGCATCATAGAATAGTATTTCTTCAAAAACATAATTATCGGACAGCTCATAAGACATTCCTACGTTGATGGAAAATGTACAAGTAGCTAAGCCTTTAAGTCTCCAAGTTTTCTTCTAACTGCCTCTTATGGAATGGATCTTCTAATATGCCCTTCCGTCAAGCAAGATATTCAGATGCAAGAGTCCAAGAAAAATGGTAAATTTATGCTGTCCACGAGGAAAGGGCCAAATTGCGTATTCATAGAAGAGATTTTACTAGCCATGTCAAGATTTGCTGTCAAGTCCAATGAGCAGGAGACACTAGGAAAATATGAAATAAAGTTCCATATCTGGATCAGACAAAAGAAACAGAAAAGCTCAAGATTTAGAGATAAATTTGGAAACTCCACGATTTTAACACTCACGTAATTATGTAAGACGTACTCGGCAGCCCCATTGTAGACTGGTGCACTTTTTCGTTCACAACTTATAAAGGACTATGCGTCCTAACATATATTGCAACCCCACACAGCAAGAAAAAGCGAGTGTCACTAACTCACTATTAATATATGTAGAGCTGTATGAGGTGTGCCGTTCAATACGAGTCGTCCGGGCAGCAGGTTAAGCTAATTAAAAGCCTAGGGTAACGTAAATGGTGATAATATCATGGTTATGAAAACCGGTTCAATTCGAGTCCTCCGGAGACCCCCCCCCCCCCCCCCCCCAAAAAAAAAACCCGCATTTGACGTTGAACCGGCGGTTCGACCGTCGGTTCAAGTCCAGATTTTGTATTTTTTAAAAAAATTAATTAATTCACCTGTGCTGATGAATATCAAACAAAAGGTCGTTGGTTCAATGATTTCTAGAGAAGTTATTAGATTGTAATTGGTATCTAAATCATGACCACAATCCTTCCATAGAAAACAAATTCAGTGGAAATATGTACCATCATGAGCTCCTTCTTATGTATCTAAGCTTCTTATCCGGATACTTATATTTTATTATTTATGACGTCACCGGTTCAACCGGTTCGACCCCGGTTGAACCTTTGAACCTTTAAGAATTTCGGTTAGACGTCCGGTTCGGTTCTGAAAACCATGGATAATATGATACATGTGTTAACCCACTTGTACCTCGTGGAGTCACAGGCAACAATTGTGTGCTGTACCAGACTATCAATTGGTGCTGAACCACAACTCCTCAATTATAGTTGCAAAGCAAATGTCTGAAGAAATGTGCTGAACCAACTAATTTCAAATGACTAATAAAATATTAAACTTTTTCTTTGTTTATGAAAAAGTCCATGCTAATTTTAAGTAACAGAACATGAAACAAGCGAAAGCACAAGTAGCTGCACAATTCGTGATCCTCATGATAGTTTCGAACAATTTTCTCATGACACAGCATTGCTACACAAAATTGGTTCCTTGTCTACAATTCACAGTATTATCACACGAGAAGAGATCTACATGTGAACTGGGATAAAAAAGGAACATGCATGAACTTAAACAGTAGAATTGTTCTGCAACAAGTGTATAACCTTAGACCATGCAAATAAATAGTTCTGATTTTTGACAAATGCTTGGGGTTAAGGTGAACTATGGTTTAATAACTAAGTGACAACTCAAGAGCGATACAATTACCTTCGAGATCGAGTTAGCTAACGAGTAAAATGTAGGATTTCATGTTTAATTATACATATATATTTTCGAATTTTTATGTATAATAAGGATCAATTTTTAATTTTCTATAATTTATTTCATGCATGCATCAATTTGTTTCAATATCTAGTTTCAAAACTTTATTAAAACAAATATGGGCTCCGAAATTCATACCTAGAAGTTCTCTAAAACTTCTTGAAGATTCAGAAATGTTGGGGATGCTCCTCGCTGCGCCGGATGCCTCCGAGTATTCACCAAACTCTAAACAAGATCGGAGAGAGGGAAGCTAGTCTCTCAATCTCCGATAGGGTTTAGAATCCAATTACTAACTCCTCTTTATTTCTCTTGAGAAGATGATCTCTTAAGAACTAAACTTAAGAATTAAAAAATTTTCGTGGAGAATTATGGAAGGGAATTTTTGCATTAGGAAGCAATGAATAATTAAGGAGGTAATGAGATAAACTTGTATTTATAAGTTCTCTCCAAATTACCTATTCATGTGCAACTTCTTGCCCATGATTTCATGCAAAATTCCATATAACCATTCATTATTTAATAATAAATAATATTAGCCACGAATTAAATCAATTATGGACCAATTTCATGCATTATCTAATTAATTCTTAAATTAATTCTACTGAAAACCGTATGGACCGGTAGACCGTTTGGAGGTTCGGTCGACCGCTCGAACCATGTTTCGGTCGACCGTTCAATAACTCGGTCGACCATTCGTAACAGGAATTATTCCATCGCAATGTTCGGTCGACCGTTCGAACAAATGAAAATTCTCTGTTATCGGTCGAGACATGTCCGGTCGACCGTGCCCGATCGGTCGACCGTTGGCTGCTAACCGGTCGACCGTTGGAGCACTGTTTTGCAGACTTGTCAAATTTCGGTTTTAACCCCTACAAAATTTGACATTTCGGGATTAGTAGTAAATTCACAAGTTATGTAACATATTATCCTATGCAATGATCAATCATTACACCCCATAATATTTACATCACATATGAATTTTATTTAGATTCTAATTATGTTATCAATCACAACATAATTTTGATTTTGTTTGTTCACCCTATGTGTCATATTTTCTACATGAAACCGACACATCTTATGAACTCAAAATCCTCATTTCTTGTTTCCTAGTTTTGCAGTGTGACCTATAGGAGGATCTAAACTAAGTTGGCAGTGATATTAAGAGTTTAATATCACAAGCTATAAGCGGTATGTAGCTACACATTATAACTCCCAATTAGTTAGATGTCTTAATTCCACTCAAACCAAAACCCGATCCAAACTAAAACACGACAATCTTAACCCGGTAATTAATGTCCCATGTTAATTACCATGATTGCGAATATCTTTTGTTTTATGTAAACCAATATCTTTTAGAGCTCTACGGTTAAGGACCAAGAGCCTCTTCCTTAACACTTTTAAAAGACGAATAACATAAACAAGGAACAAAATGATTTCTATGCTGCCAACACTAAATTCATAATAATCGACATTTAAAAATAAAACTTTTAGAACACATTCCCTTCATAAAACTATACTGCCAACACCGAGAACAACTTCCATGAAAAGCTTGGTTTACACACACAAACAAGACACAAGACAAGCCCTTCTGATTTATTTTGTTGAATTCAAGACAAATCTCCATAGGTCAAGAGATAACGCGTATAAGTTACGTTGCCAACACAAAGGTCGACTTTCGGGAAAACCTCGATCTAAACACACACACTCGACGAGACAAATCTTTGAAATTTAATTGGAGGATTTGATGTTAGATCTCCACAAGTAAGGAGAGGTAATGCATAAAGATCGAGTCATCTAACGCGTAGCAACTACGCTAGCAACATCGAAGTCGACTTTCAAAAAAAGCCAGGTTAAACACACACTCAACACAAGACAAATCTTTGAGATTTAATTGGAGGAGTTGATGTCAGATCTACAAAGGTCAAGAGAGATAAGACATTGAGATCAAGTTGCCTAATGTGTTGCAACTATGCTAGCAAGAACGAAGTCGACTTACTTTTAGGACAAGTACGATTTAAACACGCTCGACACAATAAAAATTCTTGAGATATAATTGAAGGAATTGATGTCAGATCTTCACAAGTCAAGAGAGATAAGAATTGACAACAAGTTAGCTAACGCATAAAACTACATTGCCAACACTGAGGTCAACTTTCGGGAAAAGCTCAATTTAAACACACAGATTTGACACGAGACAAGTCCTTGAGATTTAAATGGAGAACTTGATGTTAGATCTCCATAAAGCTAAGAGAAATCAGACATTGACATCAAGTTATCTAATGGGTAAAAGCACGTCGACAACACCAAAGTTTAATATAAAAAAATTGATTTAGACTCGCATAATCGAAACAATAAGTACTTGAGAAATAATTAGAAAACTTGATGTTAGATCTCCATAGATTAAGAGAGATAAGCTAAGCGAGTTGTCTAGCGCGTATGAACTATGCCCACCACTTTAAGGTCGAATTTCTGGAAAAACTCGATTTAAACATACACATTCGACAAGAGACAAGTCATTAAGATTTAATTGAAGAATTTGATGTCAAATCTCGATAAGTCAAAAGATATAAGACATATAAATTGAGTTAGCTAATATGTAGGAACTATGCTGCCAAACTGAGGATGGCAGAAAAAAATGGTTTAAACACACACTCAACATGAGACAAGTCCTTAAGATTTAATTAAATAACTTGATGTCAAATCTCCATACGTCAAAAGAGATGACAAAGATCGAGTTGCCTAGATAGCAACTATGCTGACAACTAGTGTGTAGAAAAAATGAATAGAAATCCATGTATGAGTTAAGAACCAATAACGAATATTACAAGTTGGCAGCATATTGGTTACCTTTCTTCGTTGACATCCATGCGGAAAACATATAATCCTCCATGTTCTCCAATCTCAATCTATCTACAACAGGAAATGCAAGGGCAAGGTTAGTAAGAAACCCTAGATCGTCAGATCAGGAACACGACTCCCTCGTTCCACCTCGCACCGGTCGAGATCACAATCACCACATCCTTCCCTTCCTCGACCTTCTGCGACAAATTTTTTGTTGAACAATGTAGATCGTCGGATTGTGACCTCCATCGCTCGACGTCGCTTCCGTCGCCGGAAGAAGGACGGAGGGTTTCGGGTTGGGTTTCTTCGCGTCTCTGGTGGCGCGGACTTTGTTGGGCCGTCGGGAGTAAAGCCTACGTCCCAATAATAGGATTCGTTTAACCAATGGGCTTGTATTCGAGTCCACTCCCATCTCTTGGGATTTGGTCTGTTCTCGCTTGGGCCCATGTGGATACCTCCTTTTAGGTCAGAGAACTAAGGGTAGGATTTTTTTTGTTGGAAAAAAATCAAAATCAAAAGTTTTTTTTATTTATTTAACGAAACAAATGAGACTTGAATAAGACTCAAAAGAATAAGGGGAAGAAAAATATCATAATTGCTTTCAAACTAGGAGTTTGGTTATTGTAAGGTTTATTTATTTTCTTGAATTTAGCGATATCACAGTATGGTGTAAATTAATTTTTTGGGGTTGAATGATAAATTCATGAAGGGAACACAATGTGATGCTATGAAATATCTATTTTTGCCTTTTAAATGTTTTTGACTTTTGACATTATGCATACAAATCAAGAACACTCAGCTATCAACTAATTTGGAAGGTGGGAGACATTATCACTTATCAACGGGCCCAATTGCTTGCATTTATCGACTAAAATCCAACTTCGCCAGCTTGATCAAATCAACGTTTTCATAATATATCAAAGACAAAAACATTCTTGACCCTAACATATACGTGTATATACATACCAACACAAAAATCTCGTTGCAATCAGTCTCTCTCCACGCAGACGCATCTCTGGTACTTCTTAGTGAATTAACAAAATTTGTCTACAGACATACATGAAAGCTCAATGCGGTCCCTACAGAGACATGAATCGAGATACGGTACGGGACCATGAAATGTGTCGGAGAATATAATAAAGAAACTTTCAATACTTATTGATAATTAGTTTTGAGTTAGATCATCACACTTTAATATGATATCATAGTCTGAAATGTCTAACGACTAGCTTAACACATCCATTATTGTTGATGTTCATGCGTAGATACAGAAAGAAGAAAAAAGTCAGTCAAACGTGTCGAAAAGTATTAGATAATAGACTAACATCGATTAATTTAGAACTTTCATCTAAATTATAAGCGGTAACCTCATCGAATTTGTTTTGAATCGCCACGCTTTAATAAAATGGAAACAAGGTTACGTAAAATAAAGTTTCTGGACTATTAAATGCAATGGCAAAGGCATGTGAGGCCTACGCTGCGGTAGGCAAAGACTAATTAACATGTATGTCCAATTTCTGACCATTTTTGGAAGACATGCAACGTGGGGGATTACCTGGGATTGTCTCAAATGGGAACTATTAAGCACGACATTCGAGTGTTTTCTAAGAGTTACTGTTTACGTAGATGAAAATTCAGGATTTGTTGGAATAATATAGATATTCAAAAAGATAGCGAAGTTGCAATTCCTTTCTACTTCAACTTAATTTCTTGTAATTACAAAGTTTGTTACAGAATTAGGTTGCTAATATATCCTTGGGTTAGCCGATTTGATCACAACAATGTTAATAAAGACAACATATGAAATCACAATCAAATTAACTAGTACCTCTTTTATAAGTGCAACATGCGGTTGCATATTCTTGAGTAACTAGCTAATTGTGCTAATTCAGTTTGTTCTCCTTCCAATTTCCTTGAAAATACTTACCCCTCTCTACTTCTCTCTCTGTTCTAGTTGGTGACAAAATCTGTTGGCTCCATTGGGAAGATAAGGCAAGCGCCATCATCATATATGACACTAATTTGAAAGCGAGATGAATAGTACCAAATCAAAACAACCAGCAACATACATTCATACAACCATGCAACATGATGTCCAAAGTTGGTTCCATGCATTCAAACCAAAAATCCAACTCCCTCTCCACGTGGGTCCAATCAACACTCTCCCATGCATGTATATATACCACAACCAACTCTAGCCAACACCATCTTAAGTTTAACTATCCAGCATGGGAAAAAGCCAACTAATTATTAGGATCAAGAAGTGGAGACTAAATAGCAAGAACAAGGAGGAGGTGAAGGTTCCCAAAGGCCACTTTGCAATCTATGTGGGTGAGAGGGAGAGGAGATTTGTGGTGCCCATATCATACTTGAAGCACCCGTCGTTCCAGAACTTGCTGAAGAAGGCAGAGGAGGAGTTTGGATTGGATCAACCTATTGATTTTGCTCTCAGAATCCCATGTAAAGAAGAAGCTTTTGCTGCTCTGACTTCTCAACTTAAGTATGCATGTTGATTGACGTGTACATGCATATGCATGCATGTGTCACGTACAATCCTTTTTTTCCCATGTACATTAATTAGGTGGCGTTTGAGCTAATATGTGTATCTCGAATGTAGACAAACAAATGGAAGTGAAGTGAATCCTTCGGTTTGTTCATGGGTTAATCCAACTTTGCTTCAGACTTTCAGTGATTGTGTGTTATATATTTACATGGAGTTTATGTGGTATGTGTAAATTTTGATAAGTGCCATAGGCATACTGCCGTATCTTTTAAATTGCATTCCTCATAGGTGGTGCCCGAGATATTTCACTTATGAAATAACACATATTGCACTCTATCCCTTGAAGACGAGTTTTTGTAACGATTTAGCAATTATTTTGGTATTATACATAAAAATCTTAAAAGCAAATACGTTACTGGCCAAGGAAAAACAACATACCCGACTCTCTCCACCAGATGCAAGAATCTGAATATCCTCATTTTATTTTCAAATCGAAGCCTAGCTAATTAATCATCACATATCACTTCAAAAAAACCTGGATTTCAAGAAGTGATACATACTTCGGGTAGTGGTTGGTCCATAAATATGTTCCTGAGTCCTGACAAGTGAAAATGTAAAACACTAATGATATGTTAAATGAAATAAATTTTATAAAACAAAACATCATTGCATATTTTTAGAAACTCGCTTAAGCAGATACAAATCACCAAAGTACAAATATCTAATATAAACTCTCGTACTTAATCACATGGTAGCTGGTTCAAATCACAAGAGCACCCTTAACGGGTGCTCTTCGCCCGGGCGCCCCTTAACGGGAGGGTGCGCCCTCGGGGGGCGTGGCCCCCCATTCGTCCGATTTTTTTTTGTTTTTGTTTTAAAAATAAAGATTATTTATATATAATTAGGATAATGTATTAATTAGGTAAATGGAGTTTAATTAATTAGGTATTACAAAATAATTGAAAAAATATTTTATAATTAATTAACAATTTTTTGATTTACTTAGATATAAATAAAATTGTAGATGCGTTCCACACGTTTCCTAAAGGACTTCATTTTTTGGTTTGTCACAACCACAGCATCACCACTGACAGTCATGTAAACCGAGACGAGTCGTTGATCCTCTTGTGCGGACCACGATTTTTGCGACTTCATTGTCGCGGTTTTGCGTGTTCCCTGGGTCGCAGTTTTGTCATTCACATCAGCTGTATAGCGGCTTGCATTTCCACTATTTTCGCCACTTAGGAGGCGAGTATACATACCCATTGGGAATTGGGTGTGCCCTTCTTCCTGAGTTGGCGGTTGATATTGATTGTGTGGGTAGAACCCTGGGTGTGGTAAAAATTGGCTTTGGTGGGACGGGTGGAATCCTAGTTGTGTGGTAAATTGACTTTGGTATAACTGGTGAAATCCTGGTTGTGGAACATTTTGGTAAGGGAAAAAGTGTTGGCTTGTGGGTGGACGACGTGGAGATCGTCGGTAATCTGGTGAACCATTGCCTTCTGAAGATGACATTGTGAGTAGAGAGTAGAGGTGAGTAGAGAATTATGGTGGAAGAAGTATGATTGGAATAGAGATGAGTAGAGAATTAATGTGGTTGGGGTATATATATTGAAGTAGTCACGCGCGTACTGTAGGTACTCGATCCAATCGTCTCGTCTTTTGTGAGTCACGCGCATACTGTAGCTCCTCGATGCCTGAGAAGTCCAAGCTTCGATCCAATCGTCTCGTCTTTTGTGAGTCACCCGCATACTGTAGTTCATCGATGCCTGAGAAGTCCAAGTCTCGATCCAATCGTCTCGTCTTTTTTTAGTCACGCGAATACTGTAGGTCCTAAATTTTAAATTTATTAATTTGTGGTTTTCTAAATTTTAATAATATTTTTGTATTTATTAATTAAATGTTAATTAAAAACGAATGAATTGTTGATATTAAATAATTACGATAATGATTATTAATATATTTTGTTGATTGTTGAAAGAGTTTTGGAGAGAAGAATAAAAATAATGACGTGATAACAAATACTATAGCGTGACTTGGTGAATTGGGTAATGGTAAAGGATTTTGTAGGGGTTGGTTTGTGCTGACGTGGCAGAGAGAGAAGCTGACGTGGCTGAGAGAGAAAGCAGGGCGCCCGGGAACTGCCCAACCCGCTAAACCAGCCAGCTAGTCAAATACGATATAGATGCATCGAAACCAATGTTCAGGTACCGCCTAGGTGAGCCTAGGCAACCGGAGGCGTCCAGTCACCTGGGCGTTCGCCTAGACGGTTGTGCGACCGCCCAGGAATGGGCGGTAATTTTTTTTAATTTTTAATTCAATTAATTTTTATAAAATAGATAAAAAATCAGGAAAATCGGGAAAAATAAGAAAAAATGCACAAATATTTTCTAAAAATACCATACATGTTTAGATTTCGAAAAGACACCTAGTTCCTCGACCAAGACCTCACTAGACACCCCCTCTACCCACCTAAACACTTAGGTATACAATTTATTGCTTAGTAGTACGATTACAAAGGTAACTCAGAGTTCATACAATAGCAGATAAGAGAGAAATTAGAATTACAAGGTAACTAACTAATTCCATTGGACACATTGATCTAATGTCCAACTGAGAACCATATCATATCCTCCACCACCATCAGAGTCGTCGGAGTCGTTCTCGTTCGGATTGTCGACGTAGACATCATCTTCTTCAGTTTCTTCATCGTCGGATTGGACATATTGCTCATCGATGTTCATCGGTGGTTGAGAACTCGATGCACCTGGATCTCGAGAACTGATGTGAACGATGACATCATCCATGCCACGACCTAATAATGGCGCGTCAGATGCAGTAGAACACCACGCGTCAGATGCAGTGGACATGGATCGAGCAAAGCGTCTCCGTGAAGAAGAATGTCCCAAAGCTGCTTCCTCGGCATCGGCCCATGTAAGCTCCTCTCCAGCGAAGACCGGATCTTCAGTTTCTACCAACCATGGATGCTCGTCGAAGAGATCGTAGTCCACACTGATGGGGTCATAAAATTCAGGCTTCTCCATCCTTTGCTGAAACATTTGCCTTAACTTTTGGTTGCAGTTCACATACACCAAGTCATTCATCTTCTTCACAGCCAACTTGTTCCTTCTCGTTGAGTGCAACTGCTCGAAGACACTCCAATTCCGCTCACAACCTGATGTCGAGCATGTCAATCCCAACACCCTCAGGGCCAACCTCTGTAATGCGGTCTCTCCCATGTCTGCGACATACGATTGTCACCAATCTATAAGTCTTCTTTCCGACCTTTGTCTGACGACCATATCCCTCGAGAATATTCTGAGGGAGTTCTTGTAACATTCAAGTAGACCGCAAATCTTGTCTTGTTCTGCAGGAGTGGGAACGAGCCGCTCTACGACATCCATGAATCCAGGCATATGCTCATTGAAAGCTACATTTCGATCCTGAAGCGGGACGGAGAAGAAGGTACCAGGGTTGAGTAAGAAATCAACTGAGTGTAGCGGTGAGGACTAGTGTCGGGTACGTAAGCCATATCTTAAAACTAGACTAATATAAAAATTTAGACTAATATGAAGAAAAAAATACTAATTAATTTAATTCTAAAGAGAAGTTAGAAAGAGTGCACTTGATTTTGGCGGTTGAAGAATGAAGAACCGGATCGGAGACTTCACTTTCCAACTTCAAAACTAAGCACCAGACCGGAGACTTAATCGCAAAAACTTGGTGATTAGGAAACTTGATGATGAGAATAGAATTAGGAAGAAGAAGAGAATGAGAGATGTGTGAAAAATGAAGAGGTTTGGAGGGGTTTATATAGGATTTGCCGATTTGGGGTAGTGACAAACTTGTAATTTTTGAAAAATTACATGGCCTAGGCGATCGTCTATTTCGCCCAGCTCTGCAAGGGGTGATCGCCTACCGCCCTGCGAGGGGCTCTGCGAGGGGCTCTGCTGGGCGAAAAGTGGTGGTCGCCCTGCGAGGGGCGATCGCCTACCGCCCAGGCGATCGCCTACCGATACACTGATCGAAACCAAAAGATCATGTACGTACTCATGTACATAGGAATTTGCATCTGCTCTGAAGTACAACCAAGAAGAAGGTTGTATTGGGAAGAGCAAAACAGTTGGTGACAACGTGGAAAAGAAAGATCTAATCAGCTTATACATGCATGACTATACAAGTGAAAATAAACCCATTGCCTCTCTCCACATGGACTGCCACCTCTGTTTTCATAACACAAGCAACTTGCACCAATCATAACTTTCAAAACAAAAACAAAAAAAACTTGTATTTATCCAAAAATTAACTTGTAGGTACGAACCTACGAGCAAAATTTACAAGTCAAAACTTGTCGTCACTGTTTTTATTTTCACATGTTGACCTTATGAAACTTCTTATCCTTTCTATAAAAATTACAAACTTAAAAGGACTGACCAAGTCACCAAGTCGATAATAATTAACTACGAGATAAACTTGAGATTCAAGATACAACGAAAGCATGCACTGCCCTTGAGTTCGTAGCACATCAAAAACATGTATGATTAATGAAACGGTGAGCAGTTGAACACGGACAGCCCATGTTTCTACCATATGACCAATGTACAAGTGGACACTAATGATAAGGTTGCAGCAGCCAAAGCTGACATCTCATGATCACGTTACGTTCTAAATTAACATGCACATATCTAAAACAATACCGCATTTATTTTTTTGAAAGCGAACAGTACCACATATTGTTTCGTGTGATTGAGTTTGACTTTGATTACCAGATTGGTGGTCTTAGAGTTCCATGTGATGTCAATGTGTTTGTAATGCTCACTTGCAAAATGGAAGGAAGGTTTTAGATGCATGAATTTTACCAAATTTGTTTTTGAGTAAAAGTACATAAAATTTCTAGCTACATGATAATGATCGGTCACATACTGACACTGCTAAATACCAAGTGTGTTTCCATTACAGTTTTTTTCTCGAACTCCAGGGTCTTCCTTCATATCTTCCTGTTTGTTTTCGACTGGTGGAAGAATAGATGTGGGGTGGTTGTCTATTTTAGCACGTTCCAAATTTACTTTGGACTTTTTTTTTCGTTACCTTTAGCTTCCAAGAAAATTTTCTGGTTTTTGTTTTTCAACTCTACTGGTTTTCGTTACCTTTAGCAATTTCAGCTTCCAAGTTCAAACAGCCATTTCTTTTATCTTAGATTCTTAGGCATCTTCTCATTTTACGACAAGAGATGGGAAGTGCTGCAAACAAAAATTAATTCTCTAAGCTTTCTACCCTCTCAAGATCTTCACTAAATCACATGATATGGTATAAACTCCACTTGCTAGTTACTACGGTCTACGGTGCACAATGCGTTAGTAGTCCAGTTGGAAAGCAAACAATTAAACCAAAGGGTCGTGTCTACATTTGTAACTTAATGTTACCTTTTGTAATTGCAGGGGATGGAAACATCACAAATTGTTTTTTTTCCTTTAAAAAAACAAACAATTTGTAATCTTTCCATTCCCTACGATAAAAGCCACGAAGAAAAAGATGACACAAGTAGAATTTATCGGAGAAAACAACACTCATGCTCATATATTTACTCATGTCAGTGTGTCAAGTTAAGTTTCAACATAAAGAAGGTACCTGAAGGTTGGAGTTCACCTTTGAATCTGGTAGTCCAGTAGGAACTGCAGTTGATAAGTTCTCGAAAATTACGATCGGAAAGTAACTTAAACCTAGTGAAATTCCCAACTAATATGGACACAAACATCCAAACTAGGGACAGAGTCTGTAATAATTCAGAACAGAACAAAGCAAAATCTCTCATTTTGACATTTGTGTTCTCGAACTTACAATGGGAAAATGAATTCCATATGAGCTCTAAACTTGCATGACAGGTTAGACGCTTGTGAGTTGTGCCACAAAAGCAACTCTACAAACGAACATATACCAGCAAAAAGAGCTTGTCTGACCAATTGCAAGAAGAATTTTGAGGTTAAATCTTGGTAATGCAACTCCCAGCACTAATCAAAGGGAATACAAAACATTCAAGTCTAAATGGTAAACCCATTACAAATATGGGACCAAATTGTTTGTTATTTGTAGTAATGATTGCCATGTGCTTCACTCACTGGACGGGACTGCCTTCTGCATCCGAGCTTCCCTCGAGCAATTCACAAACATTTTCACCAAACTGCCACATTTTAGGGGGTTCTTCAGATTTTCCTCGTAACACTTTTGGCAAGCGTTTAGTTGAGCAATACATGGCATGGGCTTCTGGTAAGGGAGTTTGAACTCCTCGTCATGCAACTCCTTGGCTCTCTCTGTCAGTTCCTGCACCATATTGTCTTCATGCTTCTGCAATCGTTCCAAAACCTTCTCACTCTCTTTTAGTGTAGACTTAATGGTCTCTAGATCTTGATCGATGCCTGGTGAAGGTGGTCCCGGTACGTGAAATGGTTGGAGAGAAGTCCATCCACCGGTGATTTTACCATGTGAGTTGCTGAAACCTGCATTGTCACTCTTGCTTGGGGGCTCATGACTTTGCCTTGGGGTCTTAGCCTTGGGTTTTTTTACTCTCTTCTTAACTTTGTCCTCGTTGCCGACAAGCTGGTTGATTAAGTCGGAACTGATTTGAACAGTGTAATCACCCATAGCTTTGTTCTTGTTTCTAGGGAGTGGCTCACATCCTGAGCAATTACAAAGCCAGATCGTCAAAAATAAGTTTGCTTACTCATAAGCTGTAAAGAACATGAAAAGGAAATCATGTAAATTGTAATCGTCTTAATTTTCGATACAAATCAGGATCATTTCTAAAACAAAGTTACAGGGTCAGCAAAAAGAAGACAATTTTAAAGCCCAAAGTCAGTCCCCTAAAGACAAAATGTCCAAGTCAAACATAATGCGAACAAAGATAGTGACACTGGTAAAACTGTTCAAAATCACAGTTTCCACAAAATAATTGATAGTGGAAGAAGACTGATGTCCATGAACGTTGCACTTTGCATGTAATCAAGCTGGCCAGAACCTACTTAGTAATGTGACTGAATTCACAACTTCAATCCTGCGAGTGAGATGTTAGTGAACCACAATCTACTTGTTGTAGATTGAGGCCAAAATCTTTGAAAAACTACACCGTATGGCTGTGAGCTTTGATTATTCTCACTTTTTTCTTCTAAAAGATTACTTAATCATGGTAAAACATGACATGTTATGACAAGTGATATAATCGATTCAACTCCATCTTAATATTTTACCCAAGGCAAACCAACCCGTGAGATATGTGTACAATAATTAATAATATGTTGCGAGAGTTGGATAGGCATTCACTATCTGCAAACAAGCAAAAAGTACATAATTTCAAAAGTGTTAAAAGCACCTACCATAACATGTTTATAACATGTTGATTGTTTATAGCAAGTTGATTTACAACATGTTTATAACAAGTTGATTTTAAGCAGTCCATTGATCCCAATCTTCATCAAAGTAAACTAGATGGTAGCAACACCAAAAATCCCAACATCGTCACATTTAACATACAACAAAACATATTAGGAACACAATTAAACCATAGGTTCTCCTTTTTCTCAAATAAAATATACAATCAAAATTCATTTGAAAAATCAATCAAAAATTATAAAATCAATAATTAGGCAAGAAGATACCACAACACATCAAAGTTTTGTTAAACGATATCTTTTTTTTATCGGCTCCATGAACAATATCTTACTAAAAGTAAAATGAATCCATTCTCCCAGAGACAACCCAACACCAATCACCCCAACATCTAACCTTTCTCACCCCAATACGACCCGAAACCGTCCCAACAATTACAGAAACATGAAGAGAAAGGCAGCCATAACAACAGTTGAAGCAAAATTAGGTCACTACCACCCATACTTAGCAGCCTTAACAAGCATCACAAAGAGGTTGTGAGCAGGATCTTAGAGCTAGATAAGCAAAAAAATGCCTCACCCACAAATTATGGTCCATCTTTAGACACCCGTACAAATAAGATGGCTAAAACTTTTTTATGCTGAACATGAAAAACTTAATTGTGTGGTTTGTATTATCTCATTCTCGCCGCTATAACCTAGATGCAACAAGCTCTTGGGATGATGATACATAATTGCAGTTCACTTGAGATTAAACACGACATGACAATAGTTGCAAATACTCGGTACGAATTTGTGACGAAACCAAACATTCAAGTATCCAACGAAACACAAAACCACCAATATCTCGACGTCGAAAACCGATTATTCAAGGTTACCACTAAGGCATCATAATCCCTGATTCTATAGAGTCAAATTCCGAATATCTGTTCCCAACGCAATGCCACTCTCTTACTAATTCTCAACTACACCGCATCTTCTAACAAATGGCAAGAGTTGTAGATTTCATTTACATCGAAACTTAGGGGGAGAAATCCAAAGCAAAAGAATCCAATCGAAACAGAAAAAAACTGCGAACAGAACTCGACCGGAAGCCATTCCAAAATCTCCAAAGTTTTGGTGAGAAAAAATTCCCAATTCTCGAGTCGGTCCAAAATTAACAAATTATGCGTTTGATTTACGTCGATAAAGTGGATCTAAAAGGAACGAGGGATTTGGACTAGCGAGAGAGAGAGAGAGAGAGAGAGAGAGAGAAGAGAAAACTGACCGGAAGAGAGAGAACGAGAGATCGACGAACGAGGTGGAAGTGGAACAGAAAGGGCTCCGGCGATGGTCCTTGAGGTTCAGGGAGGGAAGTACTACCATGGGCCTACTTGGGCCGACATTAGGCCCAATATGTGTCTAATAACTTATGGGCCTTTTTTCTTTCTTTCTCATTTCCAACTTTTTCTTATGTACTTATAATAGTTATATATTATCTCCCAATTACCATATCGTTTTTTTTTGCATCACGAACACAGTAACACGAATGGTCTTTCATTTCATATTGGAACATTAAAATACGATTGTAACTCTCAAACTTTTATCTAATTACTAAATTACGTACAAAACTACTACTACTTATTTGATAACGAAACAATATGATTTTCTAGTATTTTCTTCTCATTCTTTTTCAATTCACATTTTATTTGTCATCAATCACCCACTCAAGTGTAACCTAGAGATAATAAGGTGATTATATTTAAAAACCATCTTTACGTGTTGAACAAAACTAGTACTCAAATAAGTAAACGTTAGAATCCATATAAATATATCATCCGAGACAAGACAGGTCGGGTCGAGAGTGAGTAAGATATTTCTTAATGCGACTTTAGGTAGGATTATCAACTTTAGTTTGAGCTTGAAATTACATTGAAATGCTAATAAAAAACTGAGCCTAAACTTAGAAGTTCAATTTATCACTCAATTTATATTTATGTTTTTTATACTTAATTCTCAATTTTTTTGTTAGTTACCCATAATCCCTCGCAAGCGGCATTTCGACTTCGGAACCCTACAATGTCGTCGAAGAAAGCCAGCAAGCAAGAGCAGTCCGACGACGACAACGTCCCTCTCGGAGCCAAGAAACTCTCCAAAAAGAATCCCAAACAGGAACCAATCGAAGACGACGACGATGATAACCTCCCTTTGTCGCGCTCCAAACCCAAGAAACCCCTCAAGAAGGAACCTAAACACGAGCCCTCCTCCGAAGACGACGTCCCCATCTCCCGCTCCAGGTCGAAGAAGCAACCCACTCCCACCACCGCGAAGAAGAAGGTCAGGAAGGTCGAGAAGGGGGCCAAGAAAGTCTACAACCTACCCGGCCAGAAGCACGACCCTCCCGAAGAAGTGCGGGTTTTCGCCTTTCGGGTTTTTTTTGTTTTTTTTTGTTTTTTTTTGAGTTTGTGATTTTGGTTGGTGGTTTGTGTGCAGAGGGATCCGTTGAGGATCTTCTACGAGTCGTTGTATCAGCAGATGCCGAGTAGCGATATGGCCGCCGTTTGGTGAGTCACTTCTCATCTTCTGTTCAGTCTATTGATGTGCATTTCGTTTGCGATTAATATGTATTGAAGTGTGCATATCCAATTTAAAATCAATTGGTGACCATGAACTTATAATTCAGGAGAACGTACCTAAATCTTTTAATGTGAGACTATTCTTTAACGGTCTGTATTAGAGAATAGAGAATGGGCCCTGATTTTTCGGTACATTCTCGTGGTTCCATGAATTTTAAGTTGTGCGTGATTTTAAGCTTATCCATTGGCAATGTAAGTGAAGTTGTGATGGAATGTTAGTTCAATAGACAAATTTAAATTGTGAACAAAGGAAACTAAACTCACCATTAGGCCCTAATATGTCTTGATCTACTTCATTGCTAGTTATGTCATAAACTGCAATGACCGTATACGAGAAATGCAGGAACTGGAATGACCGTATACGAGAAATGCAGGTCCTGTTGATTCTCCCACTATATGAGCATCAGAGTATATGTTATGGGAACCATGTTTGCAGTAGGCTGAGACTCATTGGGCATTGTTGTCTCTTCAAAAAAATAATATAATCATTGCTTTTACTGGAAGACTTCACCTCCTATCGGAGAATGTTTGAAACAAACAATATGATAGCCTCTTGAATAGCGGGAAGTTTAAAGTTCGAGCGAAAATTAGGTTCAATCTTCAGTTTTATTGTTTATACTTCATCGCATATCTTCAAAGGAGACTTAAAGAACCTAGTGTAACTATGTTTGTTTACCTTTGTTCATATATCAAAAGGTTCGTGGATTTGATTATGTTGGGCATAATAACTTTGGTATCGATATTTGAAGGACGGTAACTTTAAGCAATAGGTTGAGCGTTTTATATTGGTTACAAATGACGTTAATGGAGGTAAAATGACGAACATAATGCCCCCTATCAGGTCGATAAACATAGAGTAAGAACGCTAGCAAACTCCTGATGACACCATCGTATATTGACATGTGTTTCCTGTTTAGACGGATTACGCCAGAGAGGGACGTTTCGGGATAAGATTTAAAAATGCTTACACTGGAATTGACTTGATCCAAATTACGCGCTCACTTCTGTCCTGTGGATTGACAACTTGACCTTTCAGCTGATCTTTGAAGTTCATTCTACTTTCGTGGTTCAAAAAAAAACTCATTTCCGACCATTTTTCTGGAATTTACTGTTTAAACTATAGGAGCTTTTTATAAAATCATAACTTCCTCACCGTTGCCTTTTGTGTTTCTTTTTCTAACAAGCTGATAAACAAAACAAGATACTCTCATACATGTTTAAAGATTTTAAATTTTCTGGGAAAATCTTTTCTGTTTTTATTTCGGTATCCATTGCAGGATGATGGAGTGGGGTTTGCTGCCCTCAGATGAGGCTGCACTGGTGTTTGAGAAGAAAAGGAACCTTCAAAGCAAGCTCAAATCACCTGCCAAGACTCCTACAGTTCTAAAAACTGTCAAGGCTACTGTTAAGAAAGTTAAGAAAGAATCCCCTGTACAAGCAAGTCCGAAAGTGGCAAAGAAGAGAAAGGTTTGTGATGATAGTTCGGATGAAAGTGACGATGACTTCTTCTTGTCGAAGAAAAAGGTCATCAAAAAACAAAAGGTATCTACTTAGTTTCTGGAAGAAAAATTTCTGTCCGAGAATTCAAACTTCAGAGTAGATGGATTACCTAGATTTGGACTAATTTTTAACTTGCTAGTAGGATGCAGCTGTGACCTTTGATTTACATTGTCTGTTAGCTTGATTGCATCGTAATTCCTGTATTGGATTAACATATTCTAATCTACAAAAATTTCACACAAGATTTCGAGAAATCTGATCCAGTATAAGATGATTATGAAATCTTGTGGAAGTAACATTGTCGTTCCTTTCCCTCTGTATTTCTATGACATGATCAGAATTCAGAAGTAAAGCGCTCTAAAATACGTTCTTATGATATTTTTTACATGATGTTCATATTACAATGATATGGTGAAACGGGTTGTTGGTTGCCATTGCCTTTTGTAATAGTTTGTTTAACTGCATACCGATATGGGGGAAAACAGCAGAAGGGAATTCAACCATTTTTGCTCCCAACCAGTTTTATTGATGAGAGAGAATTAGATGAAACATTCTCTTGTTTGTTGGGATTCAAGTTCCAATATATGGGTAAAAAAACAGTTGAACGGAGTTCAACCACTTTTGCTCCAAACCAGTTTTTCTTTACGAGAGTTAGAATTAATGAAACATTCTTTGGTTTGTTGAAATTCAAGTTCCAATATAGGGTAAAAAAACAGTTGAAAGGAGTTCAAACTTTTTTGCTCCAAACTGATTTTCTTGATGAGAGGTAGAATAGACGAAACATTCTTTGGTTTGTTGAAATTGAAGTTTTTGCCATACCGGGTCTACTTGCACTTGTTACTACAATGACAAATGTATTTCCTAGAAATTCTTAGGGTTAATTACAGTTACCACCCCTGAACTATAACCTAGTATCACTTTCACCCCCTCAACTATGTTTTGTTACATTTACACCCCCTCAACCATTAGGGGTGACCAAAGACCCCTTCTCTAAGTGTAATCGTTAGGTTTAAGGCCCACGTGACTGCACATGAGTTAAAAATGAACTTAAAATTCCGAAGTTACCCTTAAACTAAGATGAGGCACCCAAATCAATTTGGCATGTGATCCTTACCCCCAATCTTCCATTGCCAAAACCCTAACTTGACATTCCCTTCACCACTAAACAAATTCAAGAGCCTAATTCATTACTGGTCCAATACCAAGCCAAGACTCCAAACTGGCGTCATGGTGACCAAAATTAGGCACTCCTCCGCCTCAGATTGCGAACCCTCGACGCCATCAAGTTGGCCCATTGCAAGTGTGAACTTAGAGTCGTTGTTCGCGAATCAACGACACGTAATAACCCCAACCACCGCCTCTATGGCTCTTTAGAGGGATGAATAAATCTTTTGTATGGCGCATACAAAATCCCAACCCGAGTAGTGCATATGTTTGGTTTGTTGTGTTGTGGTTTATTCTTTCAGTTATATAGTATTTTGTATTACTCTGAGTTGTGGTGGAATTCTTATGAACCAGATGGATTTTGGTTGATTAAGTTCTGGTGGTTTGTTGTGATGGATAACTTGAATCCTTCTGAATAATCTGTTTGATTTATTTTTGTGGTTGGAATCATTGCACGAGTTATCGAATGTTGTATTGTTATTTGTAGTTCTAGTTATGAGAAATGAAAATGCTTTGTATTTAACATGTGTTTTGGACTTAGGTGTGTTTAAATCTTTTGATTTTGAATTTCTATTGATTATACTGATGATTTTTTCCTCTGAAACTCTGAAATTATTAACACAAAAATAATGATGCAGAGTTTGGTGAGGATCACAGATAAGGTTTTTGGTGAGTTTCATAAGTTCGGTGTGTGTGAGAGAGGAGATGAGTTTAGAAGAATCAAATTTAGGAAGGAGTTAGGCTGAACCAACAATGTCTGTGTGGACCAAAAAATTAATTTTCTGGGCAGAGGTAAATAAGAGATTTCTTTGATTCTGTGAGATCTCTTAAACAGAGAGAAACCCCTAATAGTTGAGGGGGTTGAGGGGGTGTAAGTGTAACAAAAAATAGTTGAGGGAGTAAAAGTGATACTAGGCTATAGTTCAGGGGTGATAACTGTAATTAACCCAAATTCTTATAACCTATCTGAATTCTGAAATTGACATGATGTTTATTGTTTGTTACTTCTGTACCTTCTGTTATGATTCGGAAGGTCATTACTCATTAGTGTTTAAAGTGGTTCAAGGTGGGTGAATGAAAATCACCAGTTAATTGGGATGTAAGAGTGACTTTGTCCAACCGGTTCCCATGCTGGTGGGTTTGTTAGAGATTTTCAGCCCATTTAAAGAGTCCAACTCGTTACTAATTACACCCATGATCAAAATCCAAATTATAGTGAAACGTTTATGAGGAAGTGAATTTGGAATTTTGACTATAGAGTCCATTCAGGAGGAAGAAATGAAATGGCGTAAATGTGGATGATGAGAGCTACTGAGATTCCTCATTATTTCTTGATTAACGAGGGGCATTCATTGCAGTGTAATATTCCACTTGTATTCATTTCGATCAACACTTACTATGTGCAATATTTATATGATCTATAATCTGCTTAATTTACACTTGAACTCGACATCTGATTGTTTAGAATTGGTAGTCAGATAAGTGCCGTTGTTCTTTGGTGTACCCTTTTTTTCCACGAATTTTAGTTGAGAAATTGAGCCGATTTGGTTGAAAATATTAGACCACTGCCTGCTCCAGTCAAGAAGTCACGGAGCAAATTAGAAACAAAATTAAGTGGAATAAGTGCTACTACTATATTTCGCATTTTCGCTAGTTCCAGTTTTTATGAGTGTCACATCACGTTTTTTTTGTTTATTCACGTTTTTAGGAATAATTACTCCTATTATATGAGTGATCTTCTAACTGAAGTATTAACTGGGTATGGTTTAAATTCAGACTAGCAGATCTTAATTTATGAGTGTTTGTAACCCCGGCTTCAACTTGATTCCTTGCCATCTCTCCTTTGTCCCGTTAAAACTGGTAATGCTGAGGAACATGTATTTAGTTGTGTGTAATTGGAACGAAGAAATTTCCAACAAATTATGGTTGATGAGTGATGAGTACCGCTAAGTTTCAAAAACAAAGACTTGAAGGTGGAGAAGAATAACTGACTGACCAGATCGCGATGGTTGTGACTTGAAGTGTGCATGTTAGACCCTAACCTTGTTTTGCACTAATCCCGTGATTAGTGGGTTTTGCATGGGGAAGGGCTCGTGCACAGTGTTGTGCGTGGGGAAGAGGAGGAGAATAGTGTTGGGTGATGGGTTAGGATGGCTGTGATGATGGGTTTTGAGAGAAAAACGTTTCTCTCCATCTTTCCCTCCTCACTTTTCCTTCATTCTCTCACCCTTTCTTCTTCTCTTCCGGCGACCAAGAGACGTGGAGGTTGCTCCGGCGTGAGGCGCGGAGGTCGGTGTGCGAGGAGGCGCGCGTGCGGTCGCGGATTGGAGGTGGCGTCGCGGTTTCTCCGGCAGGCGTCGTTGATCACACATTTGAGGTATGCCGACTTTTAGTGTGTTTGTTGTTGCTAACCCTCGTGGGAGGGTTTGGTTGGTCGGTCGGGGGAGGTCGGAGACCTCCCCAGCGACGAGAACGACGTAAATCCTCAGCTGACGCGAGGTTGAAGACGACCAACGGTCGACCGGGTTCCTTCGGGTGGTCGACCGATGTAGTGTTTTTACCCGACTTTAATCTTCACCGGTCGAACGATGCCTTGTGGCGGTCGACCGGTAGTGCGTTTTGCTGGTGAGTTGGGATTGTCTGTCGGTTTTCGGTCGACCGTCGCTTGTTTTGGGGTCGACCGGAACTTAAGTGTACTTGATGATTTTTGCATGTTGTTCGACCGTTTTCGATATATCGTTCGACCGTTATATGCCGTAGACTATTATGATGACCCTGGTAGTTTTCGGTCGACCGGGACCCCTGAATCGGTCGACCGAATAGACTTGTTGATTTTGACCAACTCTGAATTTTGACCTCGTATTCGGTCGACCGGTTTTAGACTTATGTTCGACCGTTCGGAGTTAAGTGACGCGCAGAATAGTTCGACCGTTGTAGACTTTCGGTCGACCAAACCTATTGGGGACGGTCGACCGGTTAGGCTTTTTCGGTTAACCGTTTGTGTGCATAACAGAATTCCTGGTCTTGTGATCGTGTCAACTCTGTCCACGAAAACCCGTGTCCTCGCTTAGAGTGTGAGCCGGGAGGTGACGACGGGTACGTGCTCGTACCACCCAGGGACCGCCGTGTGGAAGAGTGTGGACACTTGGGTCGCGCCACCTCCGTATCAGACTTGTGTGACGTGTTGTTGCCTTACTCTCTGATGAGTAGCAGACCTGAGGGATCGCGGATCCCAATGCGTATGACGCATGGCTCGTGGAGCATGATAACCATGCAGACTACGGTCTGGACCCGTCCGATGTTGTGCCGAACGTATGTTGTACCGCCGAGGTTGTGCCGGCGATGCCGCCGAGGTTTTTGTCGGCGATGATGATGTCGACGATGTTCCGGCTTGTGGTTGTGTCGTCCGATGTTGTGTCGGACGTATGTTGTACCGCCGATGTTGTGTCGGCGATGCCGCTGATGTTGTGTCAGCGATGATCCCTGATTGGGCACCTATCTTGGGATGTTGATCTACCGGGCTACGGCTCCGTCGAAGGTGGTGTAGACCACGTGGTTCCTTGCGCGGAAGTGTGAACGCTCCTCACTGATCCCTTAGGCTCGTGTAGTCGCGTGTGGGGGGACGCGTTACGTACTGTCCGTAAGACCGTATGTGCCTACAGTAGGTTTCCGATGGAGACTCATTGTTGTTGCTGGACTGATGTCCTTGTGGACCCTGTTGAGGGTCGTTGTGGTTGGACTGAGGTCTCGTTTACCCTGTTGAGGGACTTGATGCATTGCAGATGTGACATGACATGCTACTAGTATGATAAGTTCATTTACCATACTATTGCATGCATATATGTGAGCTTGGCATACGGGGTTTCCTAATGGGAAACTCATGCATCGTTGTTTGATTCATGTTTCAGGATCGCAGTAGGTTCTGTCGGGTGGTGACAGCGGGCGCACACATTTGGGGCCCAGGATCCTCATCGGACTCTTCGAGGTCGTCGTGATTGTTTTACCTGTCTTTTCATTGTATTGTTGTAATCACGTCTTTTGACAAACTCTGTTGGATTATCGGTGCACCGACTGTTGATTTATATGAGTAACATTCCCGTTGATGATTTTATCTGAGTAATCTCTTGATTGTTTAAATTTTTAAATTTCCATTGTTTCGGTATGTTACAGTGTAGGACTCGTTGAGAAGCAGAGAATAAAATCTTATCTATTCAGAATCTTGATATACCCGATTCAAGTCAATTTCACTGACTTCTGGAGTAGTCGACGAGTCATGGACGCTTTAATGGAAATCAATTTTTTTCCTTCTAAATAGCGGCTATGTTTTGTCCAAAGTCCACATTTTAGCTGTCATTACAAATCCAATGCAACGTCTCTGCACGCTGAAAAACGACAGATACGGACAAATCTATGTTGGAAGCTTCCACGATTAAACCTTGCCTTGACGAATCCGTGTTGTTGGAGCATTTAATTTACTATGGAAATTAAGCCGCCGCATACATCATTGAGTACAACTTCGTACACAAGACATAAATGTTTTAGTTCCTACTTCCTGGAATGTCACTTATATATTTTGACATTTTTGTTTTGAATAACGTGGGGTTTCGTAGGTAGCAGCACGTTTGATTGGTACCGGTACGTGAATAAAGGAGAAAGATGCAACAAAAATGTATGCATTCGATGAGTGACTTAATTGATGTTCGTGGGAACACATGACTTGCCGTGTTTCCATTACTTTATCGTATGCTTGCCTTTTCCTGATGTGCACACCACAATCTCATCAAAATGAATGGCATTTTTTTTTTGAAATAATCGTAGAAAAAATAAAATTGATAAAATGTAAGATTAAAAAACTTATTTGATAAAATATGATGATTGAAAATGACACATCAACTATCATTTTTATACAACAAAAAATGATATAGGAGCTGCCGTTTTCAATAAGCGCACCAATCAAAAACGGTATCTCTTATACGATTTGCGTTTGTGGAGTAGAACATGAACATGATTAATTTGAATCCAAATGAAAACAATAAGAACATGGGGAAAAAACGTGGACATGTGAAAGATACAAAATGAAGATTAACCATAATTTTGCATTGAACTTTAAAAAAATCATAACTTCGCACGTTGTATGATGGATATATGATATATATCGATGTAATAAGGAGTTAAAGAATAGCTATTTGTTAACATGTAAGAAACCTAGTGAATTATGCCAAAACACGAAAGCGCAGCTCACATGCAAGTTTCTTGTTCTTCTGTTCCCAGTAAAAAAAAACAACAACAACTATGAAGTGCTAAATGAAAGAGAGATGGCAAATTTGAGAAGAAAAATGAGATCTCATTTTTTCCTTTAAAAAATGTAGTTTTATGAAAAATGTATTTCCAAGATGATTCTTACACCATCAAGAATTGTTAAGGGGTACTTTCTATCAACTTCATATTAGGTTGGACATGAAGTCACTCTTATGCTTGATCGTGGCACATTGTTGGATTATTTCGACATCATGAAACAATTTCATCTTTTAACAACTACAATTTTTCATTTTTTTGTAACCATGTTCTTTCATCTTTTGAGATGACATATGTTCTAATTTAAACTTCGCTTATTGTCAGCGGATTAATCTCTTATATAGGACTAAAAGTAGGGCTGTCAATCGTGTCGTGTCGTGTGCTAATCGTGTCGTGTTAACTCCTATATATAAGCTCTAGGTATTGCGCCGTATCCGACCCATTTAATAATCGTGTTGCTAAATTGCTGTCGTATCCAACCCATTTATAATCGTGTTGCCGTATCCAACCCGTTTATACCCGATTATTAAACGGTTTACTTCGTGTACACGTTTAATACCGCTATCGTTTACACCATTGAACACACGATTATCCACTCGTTCAGAGTTCAAACTTCAAAGTTTCAAACCACTCACATATATATAATTGGTAAAATTATAAATATGACATTCAGTTCTTAGAATTTGTTTATTATAATTTATAATTTATATATTATTTATAGATTTGTCGGTATTAGTCGTGTAGTATTCGCAATCGTGTGCCTAATTACTCAATTACTTATCGTGTTTTATCGTGTCTTAATCGTGTTAATCGTTTTTGCAGCAGAAATCCATATCCAACCCATTTAATAATCGTGTTGCTGTATCCAACCCATTTATTAATCGTGTTCAAATTCTCAATCCATATCCGCTAACTTCGTGTCGTTTTCGTGTCGTGTTATCGTGTTTCGTGTAAAATTGACAGCCCTAACTAAAAGTGATATTATTTTTTGTTTAATTAAAACGGTACCCTAAACACATTTTCATTTGGTGTGTTTGATGCGGTGTCGTTTTATGTTGTATGAAAACGGTAGTTGAGGTGCTATTTTTTAATTTCCAAATGAGTTTTTGAGTCTTACATTTTGCCAATTTTGTTTTTTATATAATTATTTAAAAAATTTACCAAAAAAAAACACTACTTTGCTCCTTATAAATAACACTTTAGGTGTTCATGCGGCCCTCAAATTCAAAGCAAACGATTGCAAAACAAACGCGTATATTGATGAACCAATATGAGTCCCACGCATGAAATTATCATTGATGAACCAATAAGATATATGTACATTCACATGGGGTGATGAAACATGTGTAACCTTTATGGGAGTAAAGTACTTGCTTTAGCGTACATGAATTATGAATTTATGATACTGATGAGTAATACAAGTTCGTATACATGTTTTAATTGACTATAATAGTTTATTTTCCAGAACGTTTCTGTATGATATTGTCACAAATTTTATATATTTTCTTGCAATTTCCAAGTTATTTGACATTCTTGTACTTTTTTTATAATTTTTAGACCTCCGTAAAAAAATTCCATAAATTATGCTTCCAAAGATACGGACGGTCGATCTTAGATTGGAAACAAAAAAGATAAGAAAGACAAGGTCTTCTGCAACTATGCTTGGAAAAATATTCACGGAAGATCCCTCTCTTAAGACTTTTCTTAATTACATGACAAAATGACATCAACATCTAGTGATAACGATACCAAATGTAATTGGGCATCGAATTGTTGGCTTGATTTCCAGATAATTATTTAAGGCTGATTGGTTTTTTTGGCGTACTGTGTACGTCTATAGTGACTTAAAAAGTGTGAAGATTTTCTCATTAACAATTACTTGTTGTGTAATAGTTAAGTCACAAACCTAATGGTATCATTTGGTATCAGAGCAGGTCGTGAGTTCGAGGAACGTTCTGCCCATGATGAATTTTGGGTATTGTTGGGATGTGTAATCCTCGTATAATTCCTTGGGAGCTGGTGGGATCTTTCTGGTGCAATGCGGATACATGTGTAATGACTTCAAATGTACGTGGATTTTCTTACTAACAACAATTGTTTTTAGGGGGTGTTTGGCTGGGAGTGTCCAGAATGGAATGGATTCATTCCATTCTGGTGTTTGGTTTATTTATTTTAGATCCATGAATTATAATCTATTTCAGTCCATACCTAGGAATCAGTAACTTACCTACCTTTCTCAAAATGAGAATCAATTCCAATCTGGTATAAGATTCTCATTCCATTCCATTCCATTCCAAGGTAGTACAGTGGTTAAATCATATGAGCAGAAACGTGATAAAGTCACGTATATTACATATGTAGTGTTTTACTTAGTCTTTTACGTATGGAAATAAATGTGATTACAGTATAAAAAACAAAAACATTGTCTTCGTGTCACATTCACGGCAGGTGAGATTTTGCAGTGAATCTTATGGATGACGTATAATTTACTCATTCGTAGAAAGAAATTAATAAATTGTTTATGTTAATGACGATTATTGGGTCCACGCGTATCTTAGCGAATTAGAGGAAGGAATGCTAAATTGAGCTGTAATATTGCATATATAGTGTTTTACTTAGTCTTTTACATGTGAAAATAAATGTGATTATAGTATGATGAGCAAAAACATTGTCTTATTCACCTAATAATAGTAAACGATTGCTACACGTCACATTCACGGTAGGTTGCAGTGAAGCATCTCCATGACGTACAGTTTCACTCATTCGTAGAAAGAAATTAATAAATTGATTATGTTAATGATGATTATTGGGTCCACGCGTATCTTAGCAAATTAGAGGGAGGAATGCTAAATTGAGCTGATTACCGGAACTACCAGTCTTGAGCAGACTGAGTCAAAACGCGTCCGGATGTTCGAAGTTGACCTTCGTCGCCTGACGTGGCACGGCGGTTGGTTGTCCATTGTACCGTAGGTACAACAAGACGCTAACGTGGTTCATATGTCAACGTGATTACGACTTCAAATATTAAAAAAAAACTTATTATAAGTAAGATATTATATTGCGAAACAGATCGATATAATATTTGTTACGAGTCCGAGAATGCGAACGTATGGTATGATTCAGGTTTTGTTTGGTTTCTTCTCGTGCTTAGGAAAGATGAAGACTTTGAAACACGTAGATATTGATATAAACCGTACCTACAAAAATGATTTGCTAAGCAGTGCCAGTGATGCATGGTTTGTCTTCAAGTGTAAATTAATAATCAAATAGAACATTTACGAGTATATGTCTGGTAAAGGTCCAACATTTCTAATACCAATATCCGAGGCGATCAAGATAAAATCAGGAGATCAACCAATGCTGAACTTGGTTATTCAACAAAAAAAAATTAATATTTTGTCCAAAGTCGTATTTTATTATTTTCAGAATATATATAGACTATAGTCACCATATGACCAATCAACATAAACTAGATGATAGTACGTCTAACCCGAAAGGCTCACCTATTTCAAAGAAAAATAGGGATCAATCTAGAAATTGCCCGAAGAAATACAATAATATACATACAAGTCAAGATAGTAGGAGATTGGACATTGGTCTTCCTACATCATTAAACAACCATTTTGAAAGACGTCTTTGCATAATTGCATCTACATTTCCATTTTGGTGATATTTATGTAAAAAAACCTTCAAATTCAAGCAATGTGCACATATGCAATCCAATTTGTATCCATTCAGTTTGATAAGGATTTTTTTGCTTATGTGTCACTTAAAAACAGTTGATTTTCTAAAATATCGCTTACTTATAACTATTTTCTTACGTGCAGCTAAAAAACGAAAATTGAAGTCCAAAGTGTCATTAAGTTTTCAATTATGCAAACAAGAAAACAGAGGGAAAAGGAGGTCGGTGGATGTGTTTTGGCGTGAAAAAAAGGGAGGGAAATGGTTGAGGTGACTTAACTATTGTGTTAACTATATTATTAGCAATGACCATACGGAAATTGGAGGAGTTACCGCAAAAAGATAACGGAATCGCAAACATGAAAACTTAATGACACTTTGGACTTGATTTTTGTTTTTTAGTTGCACATAAGAAATTAAATAATCGTAATTTGATGACATTTTAGGAAATCAATTGTTTTTTTTTTGTGTGGCACGTACCGAAAAATTATTTCTTTAAAGCATAACTTTGATTTTGGTATTGGAAAATAGGCTCTTTGAATATGATGGTGCCTACTAAACTTGGTTATGGAGTTGAAATACTAAGTTTTTACATGTTCTTTGTTCACAATATGTCTAACTCAAAAGTTCTACGTTATATTGACATGATAGAGTTGTTTGTCACACATGCAAATCCAACATCCAATGATCCAAACATAAGTTTTATACCATAATTTTTTTAACAAATTCCCTATCGTGTTAATAAAACTCATACCGATTGGTGTAGACTAATCCAATATGAACGTGAAATGAGAAAATGAGTAGAATGAAATGTCTAGGTGGGAAAAAAAGAAGGTAAAATACTTGGGTGAGGAAAGACGGAATGAAGAACGAGTATTTATGGGTAACAAATTAAGATTTTTTGGTAAGATTTTTTAGAAAATGTATTTTGATCACTAAAATATTATTAATTCATTTTCTCTAAATTCTAATTTTGTATTACAATTTTTCTCTCAAATTCTTTTCTCTTCTTACGTCGTTGTACAAACAAGAGAAAATCTAATTTCGTATTACTGGTCTAATGTTTGTTAACCAAACATACCAAAAACGTGAGAACATAACAAGAAAAATGCAAAACACAAAATACCTTAAAAGTGGACGTCGAAAACGCAAAGACGCGGGTAGAAAAACTACCTCCATTCCCGAAGACTCCGAGAAGGGAGAGGAGGAAGGGGAGGAGGAGGAAGAAGAAGAAGAAGAAGAAGATTCCTAAATCCAAAATCCTCTCTCTTTCCCCAACCCAAAGTCTCCCTCTTTGGTTTGACCCCTTCCACCAACCTTCTCCTTTTAACCCTCCTTTTCATGCTACCACATGAAAAAATCCCACCTTTAGCCCCCCAAACCCTACCCAAACAAACCCTCAATGGGCACGTGCTTCTCCAACGCCACCAAGGTCAGTGGCTCCAACAGCAACAACGCCGCCGCGCCGCCGGCGCCGGCGCCGGTCGAGGTAGTTAAGGCTCCGCCGGCGTCGTCGTCGACGGCAGTACCGGCGAAGAAGGCCGGAGGGGAGAGGAGGGGAGGTGGGATGGTGCCGTGCGGGAAGAGGAGGGAGTTTGGTTACTTGAAGGATTTCGAGTCCAGGTATGCCATCGGGAAGCTGCTGGGGCACGGGCAGTTCGGGTATACCTACGTCGCCACCGATAGGAAGAAGGGGGATAAGGTCGCCGTCAAGAGGATCGACAAGAGCAAGGTAAAGAGGATCAATCGTCAATGGTGGGGTTTCTGTTCTGGTCTTCGATTTGGTTGAATTTAGTTTCTTTGTTTCTTTCTTTCTTTGTTTGTTCTGGTCTTGGATTTGGTGATTTGGATTATGTTTTTGGTGGTCAACTGAGGAGGATGGGTTGACATGATACAATTGTTCTTCTTCTTCTGGGATTTTGGTGATTTGTGGATAGAGGTGGAACTCTAATCCGATAAGGATGATAAGAAAGACTGAAATTTGAATGAGTTATTTTTGTTAGGGGTGTACTGCGGAATCGCAAAATTTTAAGGATCGGATTGGTAGATGTAGCGAATAAGATTTTGTTTTCCCCCCCATTCCGTGACTTGGAATGATTGTAAGATTATGCAAAAAACAAAAAATTGATTTCAGGGACTCGATCACCAGGCGGCCAGCACTATAAGTTGCAATAGTTGACTTAGGTCCTACCGTGACAATTGAAACGGGGCCTCTTGCTTTGATGTCTATCATCTCTATAATTGTGCGGGGTTCCTGCATAGTTAGGGCCTTAGAGGTAGCATTCATGAGATGAAATCGATGCATCTGTTATAAGGTCCGCGTATGTTGGATTAGCTGGGCGCAACTTGGACAAGGTTTGTGGTGGTTTTGTTTTCTGGATAAGCTTGTTCAAGTGATTGTAGATTATTTGACTAATTGACAAGAATACATATTCTAAACGACTGCCCAGTGAAGAGAAATGCAGGTGTAACATCCCAAAACAACGGAAATTTTAAAATTTTCATCAAGACGATAGAAATCAGTAATCAAAGACGGGACTGTTACTTCTCATAAAACATATAAGCGGTGCACCATATTACATCAGAGTTTGTCAAACGATACATGATTACAACAGAACAACAAGGAAGATAAAAGTAATCATGTCGACCTCAGTGATCTGAAAGAGAGGATCCGATCCCAAGATGCGCGCGCCGGCTGATCACCACCCAACTAGACCTACTGCGTTCCTAAAAAAGATGCAACAACAATGTCTGAGTTTCCATAAAGAAACCCCGTATGCCAAGTTCACATATATGCATGCAGTAGTACAAATGAACATATCATACTAGTAGCATGTCATGTCATCAACAGTAAGGAAAACAGTTCCCCCGAAGGGTAACACAGGACATCAGTCCAACAATCATCATCGAGTCTCCCAAGGAGACCTACCGTAGGTACATACGGTCTAACGGAACATGACGTGAAACTCCCCACACGCGGCTACACTAATCATGGGGTTCGGCAAGGAGCATTCGCCAAGTCCGCGCCATAAGAAACAGATCTGTAACTTCGTGGTCGAAACCACACCAACGGAGCCGTCGCTCGGTCGGTCCATCAATCATCATCTCAGTAGGTGCCCATCTGATGAACATAGCCGGAACATCATCATCGGTTCATCAATCATCATCGCCGGAACAACATCGGCGGCATCACCGGCGCTGCAACGGTGATCCATCAATACGTCCGGCACATCATCGGACGGGTCCAGACCGAAGTCTGTCAGGTCATCAGGCTCCACGAGCCGCAAACACCAACTGCGTCGCTATAAAAGCATGGTAGCGACCTCCGTAGCCACATAGGCCGGTAGTCACCTCAACCAACGACAGTTGCATGCCCGCACAATAATCATACATTGGGATCCGCGATCCCTCAGACCTGCTACTCTACAATGAGTCAAATCAATCCATCATATTAATCACGATCCATACATGGAGGTGACGCTTCCCGAACACTCACACTCTTCCACATGGCGGTCCCTGGGCAGGCACGCGGAACACGTCCACCGTCACCTCCCGGCTCACGCACAAGGCGAGGACACGGGTTTCCGTGAACAGAGTTGACATCCTACACGGGACCAGAAATTCATTCTTGTGCAAAAACAGTCGACCGAAAAAGGCAACTCGGTCGACCGAAAGTCTGCAACGGTCGAACTCTTTGTGCAAAACTTAAGTCCCAACGGTCGACCGAGATCTAACACCGGTCGACCGAAACGAAGTCAAAATTCGGAATCTGGTCAACATCAATTCAAAACTATCGGTCAACCGACTCAGGGGTCTCGGTTGATCGAAAACTAACAGGACATCCTAGTAATTCTAAGTCATATAACGATCGACCGCAAACAATTATACAAATTCAGTACACTTAAGTTCCGGTCAACCGACCACAAGGAACCGATCGACCGAAACCAACCAGGCAATCAAAATACACTACATTCGATCGACCGCCCGAAGGGACCCGGTCGACTGTTGATCGTCTTCAACCTCGCGTCAGCCGAGGATTTACGAGGAAAACGTCGCCGGAGAGGTCTTCGACCTCCCCTGACCGACCGACACAACCTTCCCACGAGGGTGAGCAACCAAAACACACTAGAAGTCGGCATACCTCGAAGAAGCAACGAAATCCGCCCGAGCCTCGCTCGCGCCTCCGTCACCTCTTCGACAACAACCACCCTCGCACGCCTCGACCGGAACCGCACGCCTACTCCACCGTGGTCGCCTTCTCTGCTGCTACCACCGGACAAGGAAAAGAGTGAGAGAGAGCAAGTGGAATGAGAGAAGAAGTAAGGAAGAGAGAGGGAAAAACGTTTTCTCTCTTAAACCTACCCAAACCCATCATCACAGCCCCCCCTCAACCCATCCCCTACCCAGCATTAACTCCTCCATCCCTATGCACCCACTGTGCAACTCCACTCCCCATGCAAAGCCTTCTCCTAATCACCATTAACCATAAGCAAGGGTTTAGGGACATAACAGCAGCTCAGTCGGATGAAAATAGCTGCCTTTCCTTTTGGTAATGCATAACATATTGTGAAGTTGTGATCTAACATCTATCCCTAGCGCTCTTTCCAAATTCCACTGTTGACTAACCCAGTCAGTCTCATTAAGAGGTCATCATAAAATGTAGTTTCTCAAGTTGACTCAATATCCAAAACTACTTCCCGCAAAGCCTCTAATTTCTATATTGGGCATAAGATATGTGGTCATTAAAGAGTTGTCAAGGCAAACCAGATGATAAAATGTAGACAGTTTGATTTTCCTCTAATATCTGGATCTCTATGTACTGTTCATTTCTAACTCGTGCTAAAGACTTCTTTTTTTTGTCTTGGAAGATGATTCTTCCTGTTGCAGTTGAGGATGTCAAACGAGAAGTAAAAATACTGCAGGCATTGACTGGCCATGAAAATGTTGTTCAGTTTCACAATGCATTTGAGGATAATACTTATGTCTACATTGTCATGGAGTAAGTCCTCCCCAAACTTTACACTTTTCAGTAGATGACATGTATAAGCACATAGACATGCAGTCTATTTTTCCCTCTTAATTGAACAATATGGGCTTTATTTCGTACTCCTTGAAGAACGTAGATATGTCTCTTGAAGTGCAATGATGAACTTGAGTATATTCAGGTTTATGGAAGGATTTACGGATTTTTTATGTGCAAATTCATGGTAACATGAAGAAAACGTAGTCTACTTTGGTAAATGTATTTATTTTCCAGAACACAATTTTTTTCTTTTTAAAACCAAAAACCATGTATAATAGGTTGGTGTTCCACTGTCTACTAGATATAGTATATAGAGTTTAAGAATTTGCATCTTTCAACAACTATCCCTCTTTCTCTCCACATGACAAAATATACTTCTGTTTTCTGCAACTTATTTTCCTCCATGCATTTTGTGTCTGGAAAACTCTCACAATTATTAGTACACCGATTGCTACCTTTCTGCTTGCAAATTTGGAACGTTTGACCAGGTAGATCATTTTCAAACTAAGAAATTTGTACGACTAACTTCCAACCAGGACATGCTGTTCAGCATTAGATCCTGAAGCTGTACTGATAGAATATGTACTGATCATATTTTTGTAGTTTCACGTTAGGCTTGCACAGCGCCACTTGATTTATTCTCAGTCAGAGGAAGTTCTAACTTTGTCATTGCTTGTTTGTCAGGTTATGCGAGGGAGGTGAACTACTGGATAGAATATTGGCCAAGTAAAAATCATTCCTATTTATTGCCTCCTTTTGTCTTTCTTTCTGTTTTTGTTAGATTTTTCATATTCTATGAAGATTGGCTTGTATTCGAGATCGGCTGATTTTCTTCGATCTTCTAAGTTTTAATTACATCATCTAGATGGCTAGATAGCTCTAAATTCCTTTCCTCAGTCATTTCATGTTGCCTTTTTTTCTTTCCAGAAAGGACAGTCGCTACAGTGAGAAAGACGCAGCTGTTGTTGTGCGACAGATGCTCAAGGTCGCAGCAGAGTGTCATTTGCATGGCTTGGTTCATCGAGACATGAAGCCTGAGGTAGATGAATATATAGAGGTCACCTTGTTAAGACGTTTTCAATCTTTTCCTTATAATGTTTTTTTCCTTTTGCAGAATTTTCTTTTGAAGTCTAAAAAAGAGGATTCACCGCTTAAAGCAACAGACTTTGGACTCTCAGATTTTATAAAACCAGGTGCAGATTTCTTATTGTTGTCCCACCGAGTGCACTTTCTTTGTAGTAAAAGACCATGGAATATAGACAACATATTTTTGATGTGCAAAATAGTATGCATTTGACACATTTTTGGTACTACTTTTAGCTTATGCCGTAATACTTTTACATGGTTATGGATCAATTGCTCAACCGCATTGTTATAATTCAGGCAAGAGGTTCCAAGATATTGTTGGGAGTGCCTATTATGTTGCTCCAGAGGTACTCAAAAGGAGATCAGGGCCTGAGTCAGATGTTTGGAGTATAGGGGTTATAACCTATATTTTACTTTGTGGAAGGAGACCTTTTTGGGATAAAACTGAGGATGGAATATTTAAAGAGGTATGTTTTTTTATTCATTCACATACCTATTCAGTATTCATCTTGTTTACCTGGTGTACTCATATGGTCTTACATGTGGTTTTGCTCAAAGTAATTCTTGTATTGGTAAATACTAAAAATTGGTGCCTTTTCTATTAGGTGTAAAGCTGCACCCTTTAGTTGTAGATATGAGTGATTTATATAAAAGTGAAAAAGTTAATTTGTGAAAATGTCTTAGCCATGTTTCCTACACGTGCATGCTAGCTTATGTTTATCCTCTGTGGCGTTTCTTTTTTTATTAGTAGTTGTATGCCTACACTTACAAATTTTTTCTTTCACTGGGCAACAGCATCATCATTTCTTTATTGAAGTCATGATATTTAAGTGTGGTTTCTCCAATCCTCCATAACTGTTGCAGAAGCATTGGTTCTGTTTAGTTCTGATATTCTTCAGTAACTCTTTTTGCAGGTTTTGAAGAATAAACCTGATTTTAAGCGAAAACCTTGGCCTAGCATTAGCAATGGTGCTAAGGACTTTGTCAAGAAGTTATTGGTCAAGGACCCTCGAGCAAGATTAACAGCTGCTCAAGCCTTATGTACGTATTTGCTCGTGCCAATTATGTCCATGCATTATAAACACACTTTGAAAATTGTTCTTGTGGCTTTAGAATATCATCTATTTTGGCCCCCTTGATATGATAAATGAAGAAATGCGAGCATGTGGTAGTTGTCATTAGATTTTTGTATATCTCTTTGCTCTGCTAGTCAATATAGGTAATATTGTTACATTGCCATTTTAATTTCAGCACATCCATGGGTTAGAGAAGGTGGAGACGCATCGGAAATCCCTCTCGACATATCTGTTCTAAACAACATGCGCCAATTTGTAACATATAGTCGCTTGAAGCAGCTTGCCCTCACGGTAATTTCTTTTATCATGGTGGCTGGGTAATACCACAGTGGATTTTGTTTTAAATATATTGTGTTCCATTGTTGCTATTTAATATTGTGATTCTCAGGCTTTAGCTAGTACACTGAATGAAGAGGAGCTTGCTGATCTTCGTGACCAGTTTCAAGCAATTGATGCTGATAAAAGTGGGACCATAAGTCTAGAAGAAATGAGACATGTATGTTCTCTCTGTTGAAATTTCACTAATTTGTTAATTTTGCTAATTTTCTCTGTTTTTATTTAGTGAAACATGCTATTTTTTATTCTTCTTATATACGTTTATATTTAGTGAAACCATTACCCACCATAACCTGATATACTGCATATAAGGCATCCTTCTAAAGTTATAGATTTATATATGTTTTTGACATTTCTTTTGCAAAACAAAAAAGAATGTGAGTCGTGAAGTTTGTTATAGAGATTTTGTTTTTGAAAACTTAACAATTACGTTTTTTGGTATATGGAAACAATATTAGCCTTTTAGTTTCTAATCATGATATTCCTTAAATATAGGCCCTCGCCAAGGATCTTCCATGGAGATTAAGGGAACCACGTGTTAGTGAGATACTCAAAGCGGTACGTTGCACTTGTACTTACTATCCTACCTATTCCATGCAGAATAGAACTATAAGTAGTGATTTAAGAATACATCAATAATTATGCTTACAATTTGTGCCTGGCTGACTTTGAACAATTGAACATGAAGAAGTCATGGATGTTTTTTCAGATTAATCCCCGTATATTTTTTCAGTATTTTCTTTATGAAACCATAAATTGTTGTATATTTTGATGATCTTGCACCGTGTGCACTTTTCAAAGTCTAGTTGACTTCTTGCTTCTCTTTTTTTCTCAAATATTTGTTTTGTTTTGTTTCCTTTCAAATTAAATGGATGTTTTCCCTTCAAATTAATCCCTATACATTCTTCCAATATTAATTGTGTGTGTATCATTCTTGCACTTCATGCATTTTTCAAAGCCTAGTGGACTTCCTGCCTAATTTTTTCTCAAATACTGTTTTATCTCCCTACTTCCAATTTAATAGCTTTATCTTAGAGGTTTGATAAAGATACTAACTTCCTACTGCAATAGTATTTTACACCACAGCCATTTTGCCGCTAGGCACTGGCCTTGTAGACCCATCCAGTTTCTTGGGCCCATCTGACCATGGTCGTTGGAAATATAGTCTTACATAAGTCGAAAATAGAAGTGCACAACAATCTACAACAAAGTTGTATCCACAATATTCCACCCAAGTACTTGGGTTTTAAGAAGTGGTGTACTAACTAAATTTCACAATGTGGTTACTGGTATAACAGACTAATTTGTTGAGGTGCTGTAACATTTCATAATGTGGTCACTGGTTTAACAGAAGTGCTGTACAGATCTTTCTGAAAGTTAATTGAAAGAAATGTTGAGTTGACCATGTGTGTGCACTGGGTATCCCATTACAATTCACAATATGTGCTGCTTTCATTCTTCTGAAATATCACGTCACCTGCAACTTCAAATACAAAAACGCAGGTTTAAACTCCATTTGCACTCTCTTCAAGATCCTTACACTTTTCATTAAAAAACAAAAAAAAAACTTGTCGATTTTAGCATTTCAGTATACATCTTGCATTACATTACTTTAGGCTTCTCATTGAAAGTTTACTGTTACTTCTTGTGTTGCACTGATTAACACCAAATACAAACCTTGCTTATTTTTCAAGCAGATCGATATTAACACGGATGGGCTTGTGGACTTCTCTGAATTTGTTGCTGCGACGTTGCATGTGCATCAGATGGAGCATGATTCCGAGAAGTGGCAATTACGGTCACAAGCTGCATTTGAGAAGTTTGATGTTGACAAAGATGGATATATTACACCGGATGAGCTTAGAATGGTATTATTTTTCTCATCTTTTGGTTTACGACTACTAGGACTACTTAAATATACCATTCGATAGGGCTTGATTTTAAACCCTCAAATTCAAGTCTTTGCAAATTAGAAATTTCATTTTTCAAACATCTACTTCTTTTTGTACTTAAGAAGACTTGTGGTCCAGCTTTAGTCTACTCTCTAAGTATGATATTACCTTAAGGCACTAATTTGTGCTGCCTTGGAATGAAGAAATTTAAGAAGAATTTTTTGTCTGTTTTTCTAATTTGACATACGGCATTCATATCATGTACTTGAGTTATCATATAATCATAAATGTTAACTGTTCTATTATCACTGTCAGCACTCTGGGTTGAAAGGATCCATCGAACCATTGTTGGAGGAAGCTGACCTTGACAAAGATGGCAAGATAAGTTTATCTGAATTCCGGAGACTACTAAGAACAGCTAGTATCAGTTCTCAAAATTTGCCAAGCCCAAGTGCTCGCCGGAACTCTCGCAAGATGTAGATCACTATTGGTTCGGTTGAGCTAAAGATGAGTGTACCCAGAGAGACTTGCATTTACCATCCCTGAAGTTCAAACCTTTGGAAGCATTTGTTGCTGTAATCCCAAATTCCAGCCTTGCTAGCAGAGTCGAGTTGATTGTGCACGAACAGAGATTCTTCAAACCTGAAGAACAACTTTACTTGTGCTGCTTTGACCTAATGAAATCAGATGTAGTCGAAAGACCGTGTTGGTTGTATCTTGTATAGTTTGTTGGCTTGCTAGGGTGATTATAAATATGTAAATGCAAATTGGCTTCTTGGATGCTCTTCTCGAAACATTGTGCTTCTCTTCCACTTTTCTTGTTCAGATCTTCCCTCAGATCAAGCAATCGTTGTGTGAATAAGTTGTTTTGTGAGTATCTATTTGGTTGTTGTGAGGTACAAGCGCATGTAACCGATTCTACGATTAGCCGTAGAATTTTTCGAGGGTAGGGTGCCATGATACAAGCTTACATGTCAATATAATCAATCACACTGAAATTTGCTTGATATACTTGCAACAGAACGATAACATAACCATTCAATTCTACTCACATCAGTACTCTAAACTTGTGACTTGCATAAGACAGGCTGCGCAAGTTACCAGGTGAGTTATGTTCAAATCAGTGGTCTTTTTAATAGTTCGTTAAGAACATAAGTTATGAGGATCTAGGTCATTCATGCACACACTTTTTTTTGCTCTGTCACGTCATCATGATCAACCTCCTATTTCTCATTTACTATTCATCAATTTACCATGATCTAGGTCATCTCACTCTCTTTCCTCAACATCATTAATTTTCTTATCAATTTTTATTATATTCCAAAATCATTTATATTTATCAAAAACTTAATAATCTAATTGAAAAACTAAAATACCAATAAATTTCGTAATTCCAAATTGCATATGCCTTTTTATTTAACCATCAATAATTACCAAATACTAAATATCATTAATATTAATAAAATAAATATTACATTAAATTAAACAAACGTAAGCTTACATTACCCGAGACGATAAACCAAATAACACACGACATAAATCAAATATCAAACGACATAAACCAAAAAACACCAACAATACATACTAATAACACACTTAAGTGTCGCTTCCGCCAAATCGCAATCAGATGTTCTCGATCAAGTCCGTCCTCAACGCGAGATGCTGGATTTTCACAAACGCGACCTATGTTCTCCATGTAGGTTCTAATGAACAACATACAATACAAATAAGTCACTTAAGTTCCGGTCGGACCAAAGGTCAAGAACGGTCGACCATTTGGATGGTCAACGTCTGGTCCAAGCGAAACACGAAGCAACGGTCGAACGGCTCAGGGGTCCCGTCCGACCGAAAACGTCCAGGCAAACCCCGACCCACCAGTACAAGCACGATCGGTCGACCGCCACAAGGCATCGTTCGACCGGTGTTGGTTAAAGTCGAGCAAAATACACTAAACCGGTCGAACGTTGGTCGACAGCAACCTTATGTCAGCCAAGGATTTTACGTCGTTTCTCGCCGTCGGTAAGGTCTCCGACCTCCCGCGACCGACCACAACTTCACCCCAACGTGGGTGAGCAACAAAGACATCTAATGCAAGAACTTGACGTATCTCTCTTCTGAAGAACGACGAAGAATGTTGGAGCTCCGCAACCAACTCCGGTCCGCACAGCTCGCGCCTTCTTCCCAACACGTCCTTGCCTCGCACGCGCCTTCACCACCCGAACTCGAGCATCAGAGGGATGGAAAGAGATGGATGGAGAGGAGAATGGTTGAAGAAGAAGAAGAAAGGAAGGAGATGAAGGAAACATGTCATAGAGAAGAAGATGTGAGTTTCTCCACCAAAACCCAACCAACCCATACCTCCCATGCCTCCACCATCACCTCAAACACCACCACCATGCTCCTCCTGCACCATAGCTCATGCCTCATTCACGTCACTCCACTATTCTTCCCCAACTCCCATGCAAACCTCTCCATTTAGCACATTAAACACTCATTAGCACCCCAATTAGGTTAGGGTCTTTACAAAAACACACAAAATTTACCTGACTTTAAAGTAAAAGAAACTAGAAAAGTATATAACTTTAGGACTCGTAAATAGATTTACGATGCAAACAAATGTTTGGTATCTGTAAAGCTCTACATAGATACATTACTCATAATTCTTTGATCGTTAATTCATCGAACATTACTCATACATCATATCACATTTAAAACCACCAGCTTAAAATGAGCTGCATTCAAGTTATCAAGATCAATTAACACGTAAGAAACCCTAGGCCTAGATAAAATTCAATCAATATTGGGAGGTTATGTTTCTTTTTGCTCTTTTTCGGGTGAAATAAGAGTTCGTCAAGCTGATTTCTTAACTAGCCAAACGGATAAGGAATCAGGAAGGCCCCCTGACAGAAAACTCGTGTTTTTATCATGGTGTTTGATAATACAAAAATTGTGTTTTTGTATAGATTCACGTTGTAACTGTTTCCCTTCAACCCCATAAAATACAGACTTTGTTTAACTTGCATTTTACTTGATGTGTAAATAAATCACGATTTCGTTATTGGCTTTGTTATGTCCCTAACCGAGATTAGGAGGCTAATGGAGATTAGAGGAGGATTAGGGCTTGCTTTGCATGGGAAGTTGGGTTTGCATGAGGAAGAGGCGGGCTACAGTGGCCTGAGGTGAGTAGGGTGATGGTGAGGTTGGCGGTCACTGTAGCAGACGGGGTTATAAAACATAGTTTTTCTTCTTCTTTCTTCTTTCTTCTTTTCTTCTTCCTTTCCCTCATTCCTTCCCTTCCTTGCTGGTGCGTGTGGCGGCGAGCAGCTGAGGAGGAGACCGGAGAGCGCGCGGCGTGAGGCGTGCGGAGTCGAGCGCGCGAGGAGAGGTCACCGGAGACGGCGTGCGCGAGCGGTGCTCCGGCTTGGTTCGTCGTTCTCGTGAGGTATGCCGCTCCTTAGTGTGGTTTGTTTGTTAACCCTCATGTGAGGGATGCGTTGGTCGAGTCGGGGGAGGTCGGAGGCCTCTCCAGCGACGTGATTCTTCGTAAAACCTCGGCTGACGCGAGGTTAAAGACGACCAACAGTCGACCGGATCCTTCGGGCGGTCGACCGTTTTAGCACTGTTTGCCCGACTTTAACCTTCACCGGTCGAACGATGCCTTGGGGCGGTCGACCGGTAGTGCATTATTGCTGGTGAGTTGGGATTTTTCTACCTGTTGTCGGTCGACCGGTCATTGTTGTGTTCGACCGGAACTTAAGTGTACCTGTTAGTTTTGCATGATTTGTTCGACCGATTTCATGTGACGTTCGGCCGATCGTTTGTTGTTCGACCGTTGGAGTTTTGCGTTCGACCGATTATATGACTTAGAATAATAGGTTGACCCTGTCTGTTTTCGGTCGACCAAGACCCCTGAGTCGGTCGACCGATAGAGTTGAATTTAATGTTGACCAGACTCCGGATTTTGACCTCGTTCGGTCGACCGGTTTTAGACTTTCGTTCGACCGTTTGGGAATTAGTGTTGCGCAGTGAGTTCTACCGATTCAGACTTTCGGTCGATCGAATTCCTCGTGGAAACGGTCGACCGGTTAGACTATTTCGGTCGACCGAATCTGCTCAGAACTGAATTCCTGGGTCCCGTTGTGAATGCCAACTCTGTCCACGGAAACCCGTGTCCTCGCCTTGTGCGTGAGCCGGGAGGTGACGGTGGGTGCGCTTGCGTGCCTGCCCAGGGACCGCCGGGTGGAAGGGTGTGGGTGTTCGGGGTGCGTCTCCTCCAGGTAGGGAGTGGGACTTATGAGACATGTTTCATTAGACTCATTGTAGTGTAGCAGGCCTGAGGGATCGCGGATCCCAGTGTATGATGATGTTGTGCGGGCACGCAACTGGCGTTGGGTGAGGTGACTACCGGCCCTTGGGGCTACGGAGGTCGCTGCCCTGCTTTTATAGCGGCGCAGTTGGTGTTCGCGGCTCGTGGAGCCAGTTGACCTGACAGACTTCGGTCTGGACCCGTATGATGTTGTGCCGGACGTTGTGATGGACCACCGATGCTGTGCCGGTGATGCCGCCGAGGTTGTGCCGGCGATGATGATTGTTGGGCCGAGGCTGTACCGGCTATGTTGTTTTCCTCGGCTGGGCACCTACCGAGATGATGTTGTTATACCTTCCGGGCGACGGCCCCGTTGGTCCTTGTGGCCCCGACCACTGAGATTTACAGATCTGTTTCTATCGGCGCGCAGACGTGACAGAGGCTCCCTGCCAAACCCTTGAGTAGTGTAGCCGCGTGTGGGGGGTGCGATGTCGCGGGCTGCTAGACTGCATGTGCCTGCAGTAGGTCTCTTCGGGAGACCCGATGATTGATTGTCGGACTGATGTCCTGTTTTACCCTTCGGGGGAACTATTTTCCATTTCTGTTGATGCCATGACATGCTACTAGTATGATAGGTTCATTGTGTGATGCATGCATATAGGTGAGTTGGCATACGGGGTTTCCTTCTGGAAACTCAGGCATTGTTGTTGCATCTTTTTCAGGATCGCAGTAGGTCCGGGTGGGTGGTGACCGAGGACGGAGCGTTTTGGAGTCGGATCCTCTTCGGCAGTTGCTAGACCGTACGACTACTTGTATTCTATTCTATTGTATCAGTATTGTAGTTGTACTTCTTTTGGAAAACTCCTTGTATTTTGGGTGCACCCGGATTTATATATTTATATATTAGTGAGTTGTCTGTTATGTTGGTTATTTTGAAATTTTAAATCTTCTGCTGTTTCGGGACGTTACAAAATTCAAATATTTTGAAAGGGTGTTTGTATTAAAATTGATCAAACTCTTTTTTGTGCAGTGAATTATTGACAAAACATTTCTGGTCTCTAAGCATTGGAAAGTTACTATAAAAAAAGTAGAAAGTGAAAATAGGAAAACAAAACATTAGCATTCTCTATTAGCCACCAGCCTATGCACCTGCAAACCAAACCAAACCACAAAAAAGACGAACGGCGTCACCTTTGAGGGCCAAAAACCCCCCAAATTCAAAAGCAGCTGCAGAAAGGCAAAATCAGACCTCGTATTCGACCTTGTGCTTCTCGGACTCCTCGAGCAACGGTTAGCAAAGTCGTAAGATTCTGGTTTGCTCTTATCATTTCGAAAGGATTGGTGGAATGGAATGGTTTGGTCTCTTTTGGTGTTTCGTTTTACCCTAACCAACTTTTTTTTTTCAGAGGACAAATCCAGCTGTTGTTGGTTGAGGTGGAAAGCAGAATGTTCGGTTATTAACATTAATTACCGCCAAAAAAACACTATTCACCGCTGAGCTGAGTTATTTCAGCTCGTTATTAAAGTTCAAAACAATAATGATATTTGGCTAAGAATACATATCTGGTGATTCTCCTTTCCTACCGTTTCAATAATTAATATTAATATTAAGTTTCACTCGTGTATAGAGGATAACAATTTTAAGTGGCTTATATCGGCACTTAATATGCTTGTGCTCTGATCATCGTAAATTTCACTCGTGTGACTAGTAGGGGTGTGCAGAAACTGGGTCGGTCCGGTCAATCGGACCAGACCGGTCGGTCCGGGTCCCAGTTTGGACATTTTGAAAATTCGATTTCGGACCGGTCCGGTTTTTGTTTTTTAATTTTTAAGATTAAAAATCGATCCTGGACCGGACCATACCGAATCCAACCGGTCCGGTCCGGTTCAGACCAGTTCGGTCCGGTCTTCAGTCCAGATGCCGGATAAAAATCTGGTTCGGTCCGGACCGAATTGACAGCCATACGTGTGAGTGCCAAATTTACTCAGTTTTTGCTATGTTAATCTGTTTTACTCTTAACTAAACTATTAGATGCCGCTCCAACCTGTAATTTTTTTATATAATAAAAAAAAATTAAAATTTCGAAATTTAGGGAAATTTTTTTTTTCGAAAAATCCGTGGATCGCGGGTGGGAACCGCGATCCGTGCTTCCTGCCAAAAAAAAAATTTAAATTTTTTTTTAATTTTTTTTAAAACTTTTCTGTTTTATTTTCTTTATTTCTGTTTTTATTTTTTATTATATTTATTTTTAATCTTTTTTGAAATATTTTTTTTTCAAAATATGTTTTCTAATTTATATTATTTTTTAAAAATTTTAAAAATTGTTTTTAATTTTTTCAAAAATGGACCTCCAAATCACGTCGATAACCCGACGTATTGAATTGTTAGGGTATTTTATACAATAAAAAAACAAAATTTCTTTATCAGAATAATAAATTATTTACAACTAAATATTAAACAAATACTAAAATTAATTAAAACAAAAAATTGGAAACATTGTCAAAAATTCGTAGGGTGTACACACACATTAAAAACATGTTTGGAGGTCGATACACCAAAAAATTTAAAACACAATTAAATTTTTTTAAAAAATATTAAAAATTACAAAACATATTTTGAAACAAATATGATTAAAAATATAGTTAAAACGATTTTAAAAAAATCAAAACATCAAACACTACAACTAAAACTAAAATCCGTGACTTTTTTTTATTTTCTTTTATTGTTTTTGATTTTATGTTTTGTTTTTTTTACAAATCATTTTAACTATGTTTTTTATTATATTTGATTTCAAAATATTTTTTGTAATTTTTAATATTTTTAAAAAAAAATTAATTGTGTTTTTAATTTTTTGCTGTATCGACCTCCAAAATGTTTGTAATGTGTGTACACCCTACGAATTTTTGACAACGTTACCAATTTTTTGTTTTAATTAGTTTCATGGTTTGTTTAATATTCAGTTGTAAATAATTTATTATTCTGACTAAGAAATTTTGTTTTTATATTGTATAAAATACCCAAACAATTCAATACACGTCGAGTTATCGACAGGATTTGGAGGTCGTTTCTTGAAAAAATTAAAAACAAAATTAAATTTTTTTAATAAATAATATCAATTAGAAAAACATATTTTGAAAAAAAAAGATTTTAAAAAAGATTACAAATAATTAAAATAAAAAAGAAAAAACAGAAGGAAAAAAAAAACTAAAACAGAAAACCGAAAAAAACAAAAAACAGAAGAAAATAAAAAAAGTCTCGGATTTTAGTCGTAGTGTTTTGATGTTTTGATTTTTTTAAAATCGTTTTAACTATGTTTTTTATCATATTTGATTTCAAAATATGTTTTGTAATTTTTAATATTTTTAAAAAAAATTTAATTGTGTTTTAAATTTTTTGCTGTATCGACCTCCAAACATGTTTGTAATGTGTGTACATCCTACGAATTTTTGACAACGTTTTCAATTTTTTGTTTTAATTAATTTTAGTATTTGTTTAATATTTAGTTGTACATAATTTATTATTCTGATAAAGAAATTTTGTTTTTTTATTGTATAAAATACCCTAACAATTCAATACGCCGGGTTATCGACGTGATTTGGAGGTCGATTTTTGAAAAAATTAAAAACAATTTTTAAATTTTTTAAAAAATAATATAAATTAGAAAACATATTTTGAAAAAACATATTTCAAAAAAGATTAAAAATAAATATAATAAAAAATAAAAACAGAAATAAAGAAAATAAAACAGAAAAGTTTTAAAAAAATTTTTTTTTTTTTTTGGCGTGCCCCACGGATCGCGGTTCCCACCCGCGATCCACATAGTTTTCGAAGAAATTTTTTTTTTCTTCCTAAATTTCGAAATTTTAATTTTTTTTTATTATATAAAAAAATTACGGACTCCGGGATCTCACTTCTAATATCGCTATAAGAATTTGAAGACCAAAAGATTACTAATTAAACTATTCCTATTGTGTATTTTTGCTAAACCACTCTGCCTAAACCTAATTCACGGCCCCTGTTCTTACAAACTAAAAGGCACTGGTGGTGGGAATTCACATCTTGATTGCTATAACAATTTATGATTGGTATTTAATTTGTTTTGATCGTGGATATATATTGTAATCAAATTTCAACTAATTTTGCATCTGATCGTTGTGTTCCAAAACAAATTTGTCGTGTTACAGATTTGTTCCGACTTCTGACACTTTTCAATCGTCCAAAATTACTACCACTATCGTAAATTAGTCGTTCAATCCATCGTTACACTGCATCCGTTCACCAAAACCATATTAAACAGTTACAAAGACAAGTTTTTTTTTGATGCTCCAAACTTCCACCGGAGCAGAAAGAAATATTTCACTATAATAAAAAAAACATTTCATGTAAGTAGTCCCGGTTACTCTCTTTTTCGGATGCAAGAATTGGGAGAAGCAAAGCGAGAATTTTTCAAACAATGTAATGGTTTGCACAGAGAATGAGAGAATCCAAAGGCAAGGGCAATCATCCTCCATCACCTTAGCTAAGATACTTTGAGTTTGCAGCAGCCAAAAGAGCGGCTCCAATTCCAGAGCCGTCCTTACTGTGCTCTATTACGACGTTCTTCGAAACCTCTGGTCCAAGTAACTCTGTCACCGCATCTTCGAGATACTTTCTGTACTGGGGATAATTCCCATAAAGACCTCCATCCATTGCCACCACTGTCCTCTTACTATAAACAACACCCTCCAAGTCATTTTCTAGTTTCTGTAGAATACCCACAATTCCTGCAGCTGCTAATCTCCCTCCTCGTTTCACAATGGTATCACAAACATTGACAACGGCTTTTTTAGCATACAAGGAAGGTTGCTGAACCTGCAATCAAATTATTTCAAATGAAGATAAAGAGTGTCATTCATTTTAGCAAAGTAGAGTTTCAATGTTTTAGTTCAAGATTGAAGGTTATAGTAAGATTTAAAAACGTGATACTTGAGTACTAACCCCAACAACATCGTGTAGGATACTTCCAACAGCTTCCAGGTCATCTGAGTTGTCCAACTGCATGGCACACAAATCCGGAGTTCTGCAAGCATAAATAATGAAATTATGTGAGTTTCATTTTTGCATGACCTTGTCAATAATAATAAACATCAGCTAAAAAGATACCAACCATTTAGCTTGATCTTCCCCGTGCTTAAGGAATATGTATTAAATGTCATTAAATAATTTACTCAAATTATTTAAAAAGGCCAAGCTTGTATTAGGTCATTAGATCTCCAATGAGGAAGAACAGAATTGAAAATCGATCGTAAGGAAACACTTCATGTCTAACTGTTAATGCCTCTCACAAGTAACATTTGAGGCTAAATATTCTCCACACAACTTTTGATCAAATATATACTCGAAACTCAAACATCATTAGTTTTACTGATGAGTAGAGATGAATTTTTAAATGTCGCTTATTTAATATCATTAATGATTTTGATATTGTTTCTGGCAACAATGCAAGCACCAGGAAACCGATTGTATGAATAATTGACAAGAGCAGCAAGAATAAAAAAAAGGACAAAGATCATCAAAGATCCTCCTACGATGATGGTGAGTGAAAAATTATGATAGCTGATATAATAAATGGGTAAGGGTAGCTAGTGAAATAGTAAATAGTTGAGACGTGTTTATACAAATTGAGGTTTCGTTTGGCATGACAGATCAAGATTCCTGTAACAGAGAGGGACCGCTATATTTTAAAGGAAAAAAGCCTTGCATTCTTCACTCGACTTACCTCAAAGAAAACTGTGTCGAAAGCTTGTTTGGGATAACATCTCCGAAGAAGTTGCTTTCTTCTGCCATATTGAGAAGAACTCTTCTTACGATCTCACCAAGGTACAATCCTGATATTGTCTTTTCAAATATCTATTTACAGATGCGGTAAAATAATGTTGTCAGATTAAAAACAGCTAATTGCTGAAATCAGCAAAGCAAACTTAGCATCAGACAGGACGTTGAGTTCAAGAAAATTGCCTGTTCCCCTGGGTTTATACTGGCAGCATCCATGTCTTCATCAAACTTGGTTAGAGGCAGACCAGATGAGAATGCTCCCCACTCTGTGCTTAATATCTGTATTTTTCATATTCATTTAATAATCTAGCAAATATATTGATAAAACACACGTTATGTGACGAAAATCAAAAATCAATTTCATAATGCAAAAATAACCGAAATTAAAATACCCATTATGAATATCAAGACAGGGATTTTGCAGTTTATACGGTTTTTCCAGAAGTTGACATGTGATTTCTCAGCTTTGGTATTGCATCCATCTGTTCTATGTAGCACGCATTAGTACCAGTACCCAAGATTACGGCAAGCATCACATCATTATCCCAATAGTGTGCTCCAGCAAGAGTGCTCACGGTGTCATTAACCTGCATCAAGATGGAAGCAGAGTAAATAAATAGAATTTTGAACGAAAGGCTAATCTTTGTCCAATACAACATCAATTACGTACTAACAAATTCGTAGGCTTTCCCCATTAGATACAGTGGGAAAAGTATAACAATCTAACTCGTACAGTAAATTGCTGAACATACTAATGCAGTAACACACATGTTGAGTTCCTGACGTGACATGGCTTCATTCAAGCAAGCTACCACATCTTTACCAGCCTGGATAAAAGCAACAAACAGAATAGTATTTTAGCCAAAACACTTGATCAAGAGAATATTGAAAGGAGCTAAGAAATGCATGCCTTAGTTAAACTCTAAAACATACAGAAAGGATGAACTTTTCCTGGTTTTCTCTTGGAATTTGATGGGACAACTTATAATGTAAGCACTTACCGTGCCAATTACGGCGAAACCCTTTGTCCACTTGATCAGTATACCAGAATCAATAGATAGTTGTTTCACAGGAAACGAAAATGCAAAACCAATTTCCCTCTTTCTTCCCTTAGGAAAGTGAAATCTATCACCCTCATTCTCCACAAAGTTCGCAAGACGGGAAGCAATAAAATCGAAAAGCTCCTACAATAAACATCAATTAATTAGGTTGTTAATATATGCATTACTGACAAATATAAATCTAGCACAAACTGAAATGTCAATAAGAACTTTGCAACCTCAGTGGTGCCGAACATTAGTTCCTGAGGAATTGAAACTTGGTCATACTCAACATCAATCACACGTTTGTCCTTACCGCCCAACTGTACTCTCAACACTCTAAAGTTTGTCCCACCAAGATCCAATGCATAGAAAACACCCTCTTCATCCCTTTCCTCGTACAAAGAGAAGTTACTCATAAGTGAAATTTCAAAAATAAACAAATCAGGTCTTGAAAAACTTCTACTACATTGCACCCATAGATAGGATATAGAACTCAATATCTAGACTGACATGTTTTTGTTTATCTTGTTGCATAAGAATGCCACACTCATAATAGTTATTCATAAGATTTCAAATTTTTAAACAACCCTTTTGTCGGATATGTAGGATGCAACATTGTAGAAAAGAACAAATTTACATCTAAGATTTGCAAATCCTCACATTGAAAACATACATAAATCATGCAAATAACCTAATTCCACATTCTAAATAGTAAAGCTCACTTGCTCATTTAAGTATCACGTACAGGAAAAAATAACTAATAACTAACTATTGCATTGATAGTGTCTAATTCATTCATAATTGTAATATTCAGTTAATTATGAAACCATACACAGGTTTTTTTACTAAATGATGTGTGCATCATAAGTTGCATTGTTGTTATAAGAAAACTTGAGCAGTACAATGATGATCTTGAGAGCAAGTGTATAACCATGGCAAAGAACATATTCAACATCACGTGTCCTCTAAGTGGTCGTATCACCTCACTAGAGTATCAAACAAAACCTAAAGTCCATAACATTGTAGAAATTTGGTTTCCTCTAAAATTTGGTTGCTCTGCCAGCCATCTAAAACCCAAACACTTTGGTTAGAACTAGTGACAGAACTTACATTAGAAACAGTTGCACAACATTACAAACTCGACATGGTTGAAACAACTTGTTGACACAACATTACAATTATAAGTTGTAAATGGTTAAAAAATCACTAGAATGTAATATACTAGTTTCAAATTTTCTCAAAGTTTGTTTCTTTGTCAAAAGCGAAATTGACCAAGCAGAAAGTTTGCTGGAGATCCGCTGACCTCGCCAGACATTTACCATAGCCATTAAATACCAAAGGATTTGTTTTCTAGATGACATTGTAGTTCATTTGGCGAACTTCATGGTGCATACAAATAATATAATTAGACCACAAGTAATTAAATTCATGTTTAAAATCAAATTGTAGTTCATGTGGTGAATTTCAAGGTGTTTACAAACAACACGGTTAGACTACAAGGAGTTCTGTTTTTTAAAATGTGATATGATCACATGGAAGATAATTCCGTGAAATTTGATTACAGCCAGCGAACCAAACATGACCTTTATTGAAATTTCAATTAAAATATTTAAATAATAAATCTAAATTAAGACTGGAAATAATGTATAGGATTGCTCCACTTTTTACTCCAAACTAAAGCAACAAAATCAAAAACTCATTTTCTACCATCTCAAAATCAAATCCAATCACCACCAACTGAACATCAAAATCAGGGGATTCCGTACACGTACCCCGTGGGCAAGGTGTCGACGAAGCTTGGGATCATGCTAAGTCCCTCTCCGCCATCCGCCGCCAACCCCGCCCTCACCTCCGCCGCCATCGCGTCCACAACGCGTCGGAGCACTGGGAGCGGCGTGGCGCACTGCTTCTGTAGATCCGCCAGGATCGGCGCGGCGACTGCCACGTCGCCGGATCCGACGGTCACGATCCTACGCCGGCGTAACCCCCATTTGATTGCCGGAACGGATCCCGTGAGTGGCGGAGGCAAAGATGCGAAGATTGAATGCATGATTGGACGGGAATTTTTTATTTGAATTTTTTTTCTAAAATAAAATTTGAGCGCCTCAACTCGTATATAATATAAGGGCCGTGATAGACGGACGGTGACGCGTCTTACGTGGACGAGTTTCGATTTGATGAGTCAGCGTCCAGTCATTTATATCTTCTGCGCGGGCTTGATTTATTTGAAGGGGAAAAAACGGCTGGTTGGGTGGGATTGTTCATTTCCCCAAATCACAATTAGACGGTTACACTTCACGTACACCAGTAGAGTCTGTAGAGCATTCGAGTATCTGTCTGTCCAGTTTCCTAATTGGCCCTTTCCTCATTTCCTCTTCCCATACAAAAACCGTCGTCCCATTTCGAGTCGAAGAAAAAACCAGAGAAGGCGAAAATGGATTCTTCTGTCCCTGAAACCTCCATCGCTCCTGAAATTCTAGCAGCGCAGGTCTGTCGTCAACCCGGATGTGTTTTTTGATGATTTTAGGGTTCAACATCGACTTGTAATATTTTTTTTTGTTGTTTCAGGGAAGCACGTACTACTTCCACGAAACTAAGTGCGGTTTGACGGCCATTCACCGGCAGTTCAGTCGGATGAAGGGAGAGGAGAAGAAGGTTTTCAAAGGGACGCCTTTCGGTCACTTACTCACTTTTCCTCACATGACAACTGATAATGAGATCGTGGGTTGGTTCGTCGAACACTTCGACGCCAATGAGGTCGGGTTGAGAATATCAACTGGGGTCGTCCCATTTGTGGTAGAAGACGTCGTCCTGCTACAGGGGCTAAGAGTGCATGGGCTGAGAGTTGATATGGAACCCATATACGTAGAGAAGCGAGACAGGGTTAACCTCGACAACACTCAGCTACTGGGTCATCTTATTGTCACGAGTGCGATGGGCGACGAGGAGGAGCACGTCCGTCTCCTTATTTGTATGATCTTCAATCATTTTTGTTCTTCGATGGAACCCTGCGAACTAAAGCGTGGTACACGAGGCACCTGAAGAACCTCAAGCGCCTCAAGAGATATGCGTGGGCAAATGCAGTTCACGCTTGTTTGGTTAGGGGTCTGGAGGAAGCCAAAAGGGACCTGTCGACGCGGAGGTTGGCTGTAGGGCTGTAAATGGGTTGAAATTTACCCGCAACCCGCACCGCCCCGCCCCGCTTAACGCGGGTTGCGGACAAAAAATTGCTACCCGCCAACCCGCCACCCGCACAACCCGCATAATAAGCGGGGCGGGTTGCGGTTTTCTCCCAACCCGCCCCGCATAACCCGCAACCCGCATAAGCCTTACATGTTTTTGATTTTTTTGTATTTAGTTATGATTTAGTTTGTATTTAGCTTTAATTTTTTTATATATAGCTTTAAAAACATACATTGATTGATTTTTTCCTTCATTTTTGTACTTAACTTTGATTAAAATAGATAATATTAAAGAAAATAAATTGATTTTTGTATTTAACTTTAATAAAAAAATTAAACCCGCCAAACCCGCCCCGCATAGCCTAGTCCATCCTTACGCGGGGCGGGTAGCAAATTTTTTTTTTTGAACCCGCCCCGCCTACCCGCTTAACTTTGGCGGGGCGGGTAGCGGTGGGGCGAAAACCCGCCCCGCCCCGCCCCGCCCCGCTTACAGCCCTAGTTGGCTGGGAACTTCAATCTGAAGCAGGGCTGCGTGTCTGGATGCGTTGCCATATTACAAGTAAGCAACTTGGTCCGGTAGTAGTGTTGTGTGTGTCCGGAATAAGTATTGTGTGTGTCCGGAAAACGTGTTGTGTCTGTCCGGAATACGTGTTGTCTGTCCGGAATACGTGTTGTGTCTGTCCGGAATACGTGTTGTGTTTGTCCGGAAAACGTGTTGTGTCTGTCCGGAAAACGTGTTGTGTCTGTCCGGAATACGTGTTATGTCTGTCCGGAATAAGTGATTTGTCTGTCCGAAAAACGTGTTGTGTCTGTCCGGAATACGTGTTCTGTCTGTCCGGAATACGTGTTGTGTCTGTCCGGAATAAGTGATGTGTCTGTCCGGAATACGTGTTCTGTGTGTCCGGAATAAGTGTTGTGTCTGTCCGGAATAAGTCATGAGTCTGTCCGGAATAAGTGTTGTGTCTGTCCGGAATAATTGTTATTTATTTATTTATGTCTCTCCTAACTCATTGTTATTTGCAGGTGTGGCTTTGCGAGAAGTTCAAATTGAGGGATCCCAGTTCAGCATTTCCACGGTTCAAATGTTGGACAGAAATGTTTGGGAGACGTCTAATCCTGAGGAAATGGGAGGAACGCGACATCAACTTGCATGAGATTTATTGGGCCAAATTTGAGTTGAAGGGCACTCCGACACTCAGCGAAAGGGAGCATGAACTGATGATAGAGGATCAAATTCCTCCTCCAGAAGCAACTCCCGCACAAAAGGTCGCCTCACCTTCAACATCCACTCTACCAAGGGTACAACTTAGTGAATGCAGCATTCCATGTGACCCACTGCTACAAGAGTTGGAACTGAGTGAGGTTAAGACGAATTGGCTGTAAGCCGAAGCAACCCTTAGGCAGGCGACCGAAAAAATTAACAGACTGGAGGAAGAACTGAGGATCTCTCAAGAGGAGTGTCGGAGGCTGAGACACGAAATCGGTCTTGAAGGACTCCGTGGGAAGGAGGAAGAGAGGAATAGGAGGGAGGAGGAAGAGAGGAATAGGAGGGAGGAGGAAGAGAAGACGAGGAAGGAGGAGGAGGAGAGGAAGAAGAGGGAGGAGGAAGAGAAGACGAGGGAGGAGGAAGAGAAGACGAGGAAGGAGGAGGAGGAGAGGAATAAGAGGGAGGAGGAAGAGAAGACGAGGGAGGAGGAAGAGAAGACGAGGAAGGAGGAGGAGGAGAGGAAGAAGAGGGAGGAGGAAGAGAGGAAGAGGAGGGAGAAGGACGAGAGGAAGAAGAGGGAGGAGGAAGACAGGAAGATGAGGGAGAAGGAAGAGAGGAAGAAGAGGGATGAGGAAGATAGGAAGAGGAGGGAGAAGGAAGAGAGGAAGAAGAGGGATGAGGAAGAGAGGAAGATGAGGGAGAAGGAAGAGAGGAAGAAGAGGGAGGAGGAAGAGAGGAAGATGAGGGAGAAGGAAGAGAGGAAGAAGAGGGAGGAGGAAGAGAGGAAGAGGAATGAGGAAAAGAGGACGAGGACGGAGGAGGAGGAACGGAAGAGGAAGGAGGAAGAGGAAGTTAGGATGAGGAAGAAGAGGGAGGAGGAAGAGAGGCAGAGGAATGAGGAAGAGAGGATACGGAAGGAGGAGGAACGGAAGATGGCGGAAGAGGAAGAGAGGATTAAGAAGAAGAAAGAGGAGGAAGAGAGGAAGGAGGAGGAGGAACGGAAGAGGAAGGAGGAAGAGGAAAAGAGGATTAACTTGAAGAGGGAGGAGAAAGAGAGGAAGAGGAATGAGGAAGAGAAGACGAGGAAGGAGGAGGAACGACAGAAGAAGGATGAAGAGAGGAAGAGGAATAGGGGGAGGGAAATGCACCCAACAAAATTGCGGACCAAAAGACCACGCTTGCGCACAGAAGATAGAGCCGAAGCGTACAGGAAATCTGGCCAAGAGGGTGTAGAGAAGAAGGCCGCAGAAGCCAACAAAGAGATAGAGGAGGCCGAAGAAGCCGCCAAAGATGTTATGGTCGCCCATGTCTCCTCGACGAGACCTGATCTGGATGTGACTGCCTTGAGATCGTTGAAACCTGATGAGGTACAACGTTTATTGAATCTCACGGCTCCCGAACGCGACGAAAAAGAGGTGATCTGGAGGGGGGACCTCTGCAATATAACCGGTGAACATCTCAAGGAAATAATAACGCCAAAATCGGAATTCAGCAACGAAACCATGGACGCCCTAATCGAGGTCCTGGTCAGAAGAGGAGGGCCGCAAAAGGTTGTTTGCATATCAACCTTTGAATCAGGAAGAATTGTGGAAGGACCGGGAGGAGATATAATGGAAGATTGTCTACTCCCCAAAATTGTTGGACTAAATGCGGCGGAGACCATCATCGCACAGCCATGCTGGAAGTCTGGCCACTGGACTCTGTTCATTGCCCACGGACTGAGATCACAGTTCATTCAGTACAACAGTATGTCCCGTTCGCTGGGAAAAGGTGAAGATCCTTCCCGGTGTGTCGGAATTCATGAATGCACAACATTTCAGTTGATGGAATTCTGACGAGAGTTGTTGAAGGCCGATTGGCCGCTCATAGTTGAGAGGAAGGCTAGCCAACGACAGCTAGCTGGGAGTAACGACTGCGGGACATACGTTTTGTACTGGATGAAGTGTTTGATGGTGAATGCTGATCCGACGAAGCCGAAGCAGACCAAGGTTATCCATCGTGTGAGGGGCGAATTGGCTAACTGGTTACTTGAAGACTCTGGGGTGTGCGGTCAACAATAATCGGCCAAAAATACTTGTTTTACTTTACACAACTAATAGTTACATAAACCATTGTTTTTTATAGCTTATACATGTTCAAATTTTTATACTGTTGTTACGAACAATACATGGATGAATGATTAGTGTTGGGTTGAATGATTGGAACAATACATGGATGAATGATTAGTGTTGGGTTGAATGATTGGAACAATACATGGACAATTAGTGTTGGGTTGAATGATTTGAACAAATAACGTAATCCGGACAGACCTAAAACGTAATCCGGACAGACATAAAAGTAAACCGGAGAGACAAATAACATAATCCGGACAGACATAAAACGTAATCCGGACAGACAAATAACGTAAACAGCACAGACATATCAGGTAATCCGGACAGACAAAGAACGTAAACCGGACAGACAAATAACGTAAACCGGACAGACATAAAAGGTAAACCGGACAGGCATATAATGTAATCCGGACAGACAAATAACATAAACCGGACATACAAATAACGTAATCCGGACAGACAAATCACGATAATCCGGACAGACATAAAACGTTAACCGGACATACATATAACCTAATCCGGACAGACAAATAACATAATCCGGACAGACAAATAACGTAATCCGGACAGACTTAAAACGTAATCCAGACACACATTAAACGTAATCCGGACAGACAAATAACGTAATCCGGACAGACAAATCACGATAATCCGGACAGACATAAAACGTAATCCGGACAGACATAACACGTTAACCGGACAGACATATAACGTAATCCGGACAGACAAATAACATAATCCGGACAGACAAATAACGTAATCCGGACAGACTTAAAACGTAATCCGGACACACATTAAACGTAATCCGGGCAGACATATAACGTAATCCGGACAGACATATAACGTAATCCGGACAGACAAATAACGTAATCCGGACAGACATAAAACGTTAACCGGACAGACATATAACGTAATCCGGACAGACAAATAACATAATCCGGACAGACAAATAACGTAATCCGGACAGACCTAAAACGTAATCCGGACAGACATATAACGTAATCCGGACAGACATGTAACGTAATACGGACAGACATAAAACATAATCCGGACATACATAAAACGTAAACCGGACAGACATATAACGTAATCCGGACACACATAAAACGTAAACCGAACAGACATATAAGTTAATCCGGACATAATAAAAAGTTTGAAGTTTTACATAAACTAATTGCAACAAATGACAAAATCAATAATCAAGGAGGAACTCCCTCGTAATACAAACTCATGTCCCAATCATTGAAGTCGTGATCCCCAGGTTTGGGTGCGACTGGGTGCAGGGACAGTGGAGCCTTCTTCCTGATGATTCTCCTATCGTTACTTTTAATTATTTTCTCAGACAAAGAAATCCGTCGTTTGCTCGGCGGTCTGCCTTTCCGTCTTGTCTTATCCGGATTGAGAACGGATATACCCTCCAGCCCAGGATCAGCTCGTTGCATACATTCCTTAAGCAAGTCAAGTGCCTCAACCGCATGAAGATATTTGTCGTGTGAGACGAAAGCGGCCTGGGCGATCCAAACCGCACGACCCATTATGTCGTCATGGCGACGAACCGCATCGTTCTCTGTCGTGCCATTTTGAAGGGAAAACTTGTCTCGATAGCTCCTTTGGATGTCCTTCCTCCATCTGTTGACAATGTAAGACTCGGGGAGCAACGCGTTGGGACGTAGTCGTGCAATAACAACATAAACGTGACAACAAAGGAGAGCGACGTGATCAGACATTCTGCAATTGCATGACTACTTCACATCTCTAATTTGCACTGCGAACCGTTTCGACAATGGGAGCATATGTGTCAATACATGTTCAGTTACATTGAAGTGGAGTGTGTCCTCCTCGTTGAACTTGTCCGTGATATCGCAGTACATCATCTTCCCAATTTCTAATTGCACCTTCTTGAAGACCCCCACCGTATACAACTCGCTCAATTGCCTCTTGAATGGATATTTCGAAATCAATTGCGGAGCCTTATGAAGACAATCGAAATCCGACTGAGCTTCCTTCTCATACTTGTGGCGGAGTGCGAGTTCGTATTGTTGAACGAACTGCTTAAGTGTCGTCCTAGATGTGAGGTACTTATCGAAGAAGGCGTTCATACTCTCACTTCTCTGGGTTGATGCCATTCCGGCGAAAAAACAATCTCGCGCAAATGCAGGTACCCAGTACTCTCGAATTGCATAAATGGATCGGAGCCAACTATTGTCGTGGAACTCGAAATCATCGAGAAAACCCAGCCAATTACGCTGAAATTCAGTCGGAGTCTTGGAATCGAATACACAGTTTTTGAGCTCAAACAACGTATGCTCCCGGTACTTCGTGGGCAGCTTCACAGGCGCTTTATTCATTATGTGTCATATACAAAATCTGTGCCGCGCTTCAGGGAACACAGTCCTCACCGCCGCTGTTATGGCGCCACATTGATCTGTTATGATCGCCGGGGGGCTTATATCTGCACATAACGTAAACCAGATAAAAACAGATGGTAATCCGGACAGACATAAAACGTAAACCAGGCAGACATAAAACGTTGTCCGGACAGACATTAAACGTAAACCGGACAGTCAAATAACGTAAACCGGACAGACATACAACGTAAACCGGACAGACATACAACGTAAACCGGACAGACATAACACGTAATCCCGACAGACAACTAACGTAAACCGGACAGACGTGTTCGTAAACCGGACATACAAATAACGTACACCGGACAGACATCCAACGTAAAAAGGGTAGCCATAAAACGTAAACCGGACAGACAAATAACGTAAACCGGACAGACAAAGTACGTACCGTTCATGCACGTCAACCATGTTTGGAACAACCAAATGTAATTTTGTGTCGTCTCGGAAGAGAGGAGTGCGCAACCGAGAAGGATGGACTGGTAATGGTGATTTACCCCCATAAATGGGGCAAAAGACATGTCGTACTTGTTGGTTATGTAGGTTGTGTCGAAACATATGGCATCACCAAAGTAAGAGTACGCAGTTCGAGAACGACTGTCGGCCCAGAACACGTTTCGTAGTCTGCCTTCGTCGTCCATATCCATTACGTAAAAAAACTGGGAATCATTCTTCTGCATCCTGATGAAATAATTTTGGATAGCTTGGGCATCGCCTGGTCCCATCTTCAGGTTTCTAACCTCGTACACAACATTCCTGCAAAACACAATTTTTATGACAAAGCAAAATGGGTAACATCAACCTAGTTAAGTAGAAAACAAAACACATTAGGTCTCGCTCGTTGAAAGACAATTTGTCATGACCTCCGGCTTCGACCACAAAAGATTGCATGGTCTTGGCGGACGATATCCCGGCAGCATCATTACACGAAATATGTGCTATGGCGGAATCCGGGACGGATCGTTTTTGTCGGAGGAAGCGCATCTGGTCGTCCGACAGCATGACGTGGTTATGTTGGAGATCTACGTAGTTAATTACGTAGCCTCTGGATGGATTTCCGGAGACCCTGATCCGAGCAGTGCACTCGACCCTACCGGATAACCTATGTTTTGGTCTACCTTCACCTTGGTTTCCCGGAGCACTACCCTCCTTGGAGCAAGTAAGAGTGGCCCGTATAAAAACACCACGATCGTAATGAGATTGCCTTATCTTAACACCAAAACCACAGGAATCGGCATAGGAAACGTAAAATGCTTTGGCTTCTTCGAAGGAAGGAAAATACATCTTCTCTTGCGGGACGTTTGAGGCATGCGTCGGCTGTGAGGACACATTAACGAGTGTCATTACAGTACAGCAAAAAGGGAGGAAGAAGAAGGAAGGGTTCATAGGATCCGTTTAAGGTAGCCAAAACATTTTGTATCTCCGTGAAGCGCCAAAAAAGAAGAAATGGAGGACGTGCTGATGGAAGCCCCGTGCTGATTTGAGGAGCATTAAATGCGATTGTGGATGCATCGGGAAAATAAAAGAAAAAGGCAACATTCCGGAGTAAGTAGTACGCTTGTCCGGAATAAGTGTTCCAACTATCAGGATTAAATAGTAACTGTGTCCGGAATGAGTCATGCGCTTGTCCGGAAAAAAAGGAAAATGAGTAAAAAAATAGGTGACGTGACACGTTAAGGGATCTTTAGTGGATCTCCGTTGAGCGCCAAAAGAAAGGGTGGTATCTCCGTAGATATGCATTTAATGCATCGGGAAGACAAATAAGAAAGACATCATTGCTCTGAGAAGCTTAGTGTATATGTTGACTGGATGCTGAATGGACAAAAGTTCTCCGCCACGTAAGTAGCGTCCGTGACGCGCAAGTCTACTAAACATTTTAACAAGTTTAATTACGATTTGACCCCTCAACTATGCATTGATATTACTTTGTACTCATGAACTTTCAAATTTAATCCGATTTAAATTCTAACTATATCCGACCTAAATTTTTGTGTTAAATAATGATTTTGTGTTAAATAATAAATTTTTGAAATTCAGACGAATAAAATATTACAAAATGAAAATTCAGAGGAAGTAATTATTAACTTTAAAAGTTCAAAAGTACAAAGTGATAGCAAGTCATAGTTTAAATGATCAAACTGTAATTAACCTAAGTAATAAAATAAGTGCATCAATTTGGTAGCAGGTCGTTTCTATTAGGGGTGCACATGGGTTAGGTTCAACCCGAAACCCAACCCGAACCCGACTGGTCGGGTCGGGTTGGGTCGGGTTGGGGAGGGGTTCGGGTCGGGTCGGGTTGGGTTGGGAAAATCAAAAACCCGAATTTTCGGGTCGGGTTGAGCCAACCCAACCCGAACCCGATTTTTATTTTTTATTTTTTTTTTCCCAAATAAACCGGTCGACCGAACATCACTCGGTCGACCGTTTCCAACCCGAAAATTTCGGGTGTTCAAGCCACCGGTCGACCGAACCCGACCAAGTTTGGGAGAAAATTTCCGAATTCGGGTTCAACCCGATCCAACCCGACCCAACCCGAAAATTTCGGGTCGGGTTGGGTTGAACCTAAACCGGTTCGGGTTCGGGTTGGGTTGGGTTTTTTCCCAACCCGAAAATTTTGGGTTGGGTCGAGTTGAGGCCCAAACCCGACCCAACCCGACCCATGTGCACCCCTAGTTTCTATATTTGCCGCATTGTAAAGATGAAAATGATTAAGAAGATGATAATCGTCGTGATTATTTGCCTAATTACTTTCAAGAAACATTTGGAATTTGTGAGAAAACTAACTTATGCAGTTATGCTTAAGTGATGACTCTACGTGGTTGAAACTCAAATCATTCTATATTCAATCTGGACTAGATCATACCATTTACCCTTTTTCACAAAGTCGTTAACTAACCAGTGTGAGCGATTTTTAACCATAACGAAGGTTAAGGGATATGAATCATAGTTTAAAAAAGGTTCTTATAGTTGAATGCATGTCATACCACGTCAATCAACAATTTGAGAAATAAAGAAAGTCAATTGTTATTGAAGTCGACTAGTATTTAGGCATTTCGATACAACAGACGATATTTTTTTGTAGTTATCTTAGTTTTTTTCTTCTTCATTTAAAATTAGGGCTATGACAAAGTGAGTCTGTATCTTACTTTGTTTTTAGTGTGTCCAGAAAGTAAGATCTGATATGCAATGATAAATTGTAGCATGAGTCATTAATAAAAATTATGACACGCATTATTGCAAAATTGCAATATGGGATGTACGTGGATATAGTCGGTATTTGATCATTTTCATCAAAAGTTGCATACTTCTTTTATGACTCGTCCATCATTAATTTTAAGATGTAGATATATCTCATATGGTATATCAAATCCAACGAACATTTTTATTACAGGGTAGTTGAACCAAGATAATCGAAAAATATATAAAAGTATGACATTCACCGATCACCAACGTCAAAGATAATATTGTTGCTTTCGTACTAAGGTTCCGTTTGGGAATTGATTCCCACAACATATTCTTGAAAATTTGTTAGTAGAAGTAGATTTTGGTTTCCAAACACCAAATCATAGGATTTGATTTTCCAACATCATGATTTTGGAGCGTGAATTACGCAGTCTCCCTCCTCAAGAATTGAAAAAATAAAAACTAATTCTCATTAGTGTAGTCTGTAGCTGATTCTTAACATGCAAAGTCCATATTGACCTCCCAAATATGCTTTATTTACTTATTCTTATTTGCCAAAATAACACAATTGTTCTTTTTCTCTCTTCCAAGTTCCAACCTTATTGAAAGATTGGCTTCAATTTTCTATATCTTCTTCAACCTCACCCCCTATTTTGGTGTCATCCTTTGCTCCCCAAAAACAAGTTCCCAACCTCTCTGTCGCCTTGCTCAAGTTGGTAGAGTCCAACGTCCCCAGCCAACTCGGGTTGCATGAGAGCTGCAACAAGCAGAGATTTAAGGTTTTGGTATATATGAGTTTGTTAACTTGTTACATTTGATAGGAAAAAGAAGAGCATGGACAGACATGTTATTTGGTATTTTGCTAGTAAAGTCATTTGGATTCCTTGTGAACCAACAAAGAGGTTGTGAGGTTGATGAAAAAGTTGGGGGTGTTTTTATCATTTTGTGAAAGATTAGAATCAACCTTTTGCTAAACGTAAAACATCTAAAATCGATTCTCTACCGGAATCAGATTTTATAGAAGTGTATGCAGAATCAAATTTTCAATAGAATCGATTTTTGAAAATCGATAGCCAGACGGGGACCTAAGAGATAGTGGCAGTCATTTTTCCACCAATAAAGAACGGCATCAGATTAGATTGACGAGTTAATTAAACATGGCCATTGGACAAGATAAACCGACAATCCTTGTGTTCCTCAAAACGTGGCGATGGTGGACTCACCTGTCAGCTTCGATCCCAATAGTTGTTAAAGCAGTGCAAATAATACAAATAGAATAATCTCTCTACTTACGACTCTAATATATCACGTCTTGTGTCGTTTTATGCAACCTACGTAGCTAAAGCATTTTCTTTTAGCATCTTGGGTTTGTTGTTACATCGTTGTTTTTAATTTTTGTAAAATAATAACATTTTCAAAACTCTGGAAAGTCTAGTTGTATTACTTCCAAAGTGTTATGGATTTTCTTCAAAAATACTTTTCACTCTCAGAATTCATATACATAAGAAACTTACTTCAAGCACCTTATGCTTCATGCTTCCCAATCAATTCTTTTGAAGTTTTACCAAACAGGACAAAATAGTCAGACTCGCCCTCGAACCAATCCGTACGTATATATATACTATATACAATCCATATACGAATAGTCAAACTTGAGCCCTGCACATCAAGTGGTTAAAGCAAATACAAGTTGTCCATATTCAACTGCAAATCCCCAACTTAGTGTAATATATGCATCACACAATTGCACTAATAATATCATACCATTCCTTGTCACTAAAACAAGGCTCATTTGTCACGACGCACACTTAACAAAAGACGTACGTGTTTCTTAATTAATCACATAACCAACACGTCAAATTTTGCTCTTATCTCATATATACCCCCACACAACTATAAAAACCTCCACATATCACAACCGAAGAAAGACATTGGTTGTCTACTCCAAATTCTATAATCAAAGTTTTGTTTAGATCGATGGAGGGGAAGAATAGGAGACTGAACGTGAGAAGGAGGAGCATGAGCACGACCACTTGCCTTCCGAGGCTTAGACGGGCCCGATCCAACACACCCTTGTCTTTCTTCGACCGCTTCCGCGAGGTCATGTTCCGGTTGATCATGTTGTCCGCCGTTCCAACGAAAGATAACGGCCGGCTAAGACCCGACCGGCGAAAGGAGGCTCGGGTTTGCTCTACCGATGCTTATCGCAGCGAGGCGGTTCAGGACTGCATAGAGTTCTTTAAGAAGTCTATGAAAGTTGATGGAGATACAAATAATTTAGATGGTGTGAACGTTGGTGCAATTTGATATATATTTTGTGAGATGGTGGATGTATACTCCTGTTTATTTTTGCTCTCCTTTGTTGTCTATCGGAGTTGATCGAAGGTGTGTCCATGACCATGGCCAACTCTTTTTTTTTCCATGTAACCAACTGATGTCTGATTGGCTACTTAATTCGTAGTTGATTCGGATGCAAATAATTAATGGTTTCCATGGTATATATCTCATTTTTGGGGATATTGTAGATGTATATATCAGTACATATATATGTTGCATACTTGCATGGTGTGTGATCGTTTTTATTTACTTTGTCTTGTATCGTTGGACGTTTTGATATGAATTCAAGTGATAATGATTTATCTATGTAGTGTTTCTTGAAAAACAGTGAAGTTATATGGATGATGTGACTCGATAACATGAAAATAGCATGTTATAATGTTTTATATATTAAAAAAATAAATCCTCATACCAAATTCTACAAATTACGAACTCTTGACGCCTTAGGGTGTAAGAAGTGGCGTTTGGGAAAATTACATCTGACCGGTTCTCAAACAATTCTTTGTAGTCGTATAGTGGAAACACAGGTGGTACTGGAGTGAGGAATCCATTTTCTAATAATTTCAAAATGAGTTGAGATCAATTTATCTTTCTTGATAACTTCAATTTTAAACTTTGAACGAAAAATATGAATCATGAATCTTGATCTATGAATTATATTATCTATGTATGTTAAAATTCAAAAAAAAAAAATAGAAGTCATTTGAGACGAGTTCAAGAGATGCAAAAATTAACTCATCATACTCGTTAAAAGATCTGATCTCTTGATCCTATGTCGAATGACACCTAAATTTTTAAATTTTCAAATGTAATAGACAAGTAAGTCATAGATCAAGATCCAATGTTCGGATTTTCTATTCAGAGCTTAAATTTCAAATTATAGATGAAGATCAATTGATCGCAACTCGTTTTAAGGACAGTGAATCCTCCTCACAATTCATATTTCACATTTTAATAATTTTATTACTACATTAACTTGATGATTAACTATTAAATTCAACCTACATCATTAGTCAGAAAATCAGTTAAAATCCCTAAAAATCAGCAATATTATAACTTCATTCTGTTCTGGTATGAAGTAAGTAATTATCAAAGTGTGGTTTCCACAGTGTCATTAGTTATTAAGCCTGAGTCGAATCTGTGTTGCGCACTGGGCTTTACGTTCATCGTGGATTCACGGACCCGTAAAGGAGTTTCAAAAGAGATTGAGGTGTATTTATATTTGGAATTTCTATTAGGAACAAATACCAATACGATAAGATTAATTGGAAGCGCTATGTGTTAATTTCAAATGATTTTCTTTGCAAATGAATAATAAACTCTAAAATCGTGATTGCAGTTTCCAAAGAAAATCTAGAATACTAATTCCATCTTGATAGAGATATGTTATGATTTCCTTCCAAGTTTTGTTGGTACTATATTCCACATGTGATGCATATCCATATGTACACGGTTGTTACTTTTAAAGTATGGATAAATACAAAAGATGAGGTATTGTGTTAATTAAAGACAGTAGAAACAACAAAACTTTGAGAGAAAAACTCATAACAGCAAATCTTGAGAGTGATCGTTCCAATCATGTCGAAGTCATCAACACCAAGAAAATGCCATTTTAGTTACAAAACCTTTTTGCCAAAAAGAAAATCAATTTTGTCTTCCAAATATAGGAGCAATCATCATTCGTCCATGTTGTAAACAATCGTTTAACTCATGCTTTCATTAACTTGTCAATTATCATATAAGAGTTATCCAGGTTTTGTATCCTATTGTCATGAAATGGTTAGAATTTTATTTTTAGTCCTCTTCCCTGGTCTTATAAGGGTTATATTTGTTCCGCAAAGTAATAAAAACAAATAATAGAAAGCAAGCTAGACATGTTTAAAAGAAGCAATTGTCACAATTCCGAACTTTTGTGGAGAAGAATCAAAACAGATAATGTTAGTCCAAAACCAGTACACTAATGGATTCTGCAAAGTCCAAACAACCAGCACCACCTTATGTGGTTGTATTTAATTATGCGCTCTAAGTCCAACACATGGAGATAATTTAATATACGTAATATTGGTTGGGTGACCGATTATCTCAGTGGAGTTTGGGTGAGAGTAGTTAGGAACATTCACATGCATGCATGGCCCATCAAAGACAGACTTTATGAAGACGATTACCACTTTATCATGGTGCTAAGAGTTACATCAGGAGTTGGAGAAGGGCCGTTGACTTATTTTTGTAGAGATGGTTATGAATGTTAAGATGAAGAAATAATAAGTATGGACTAATATATGTAACCACTTATAGTTCAAGCCTATATATAGATAGGATCAGTAGCTAAAAAATTTGATTGAAGAAACACGTTGAGATGCTACTTGAGCTAACTTAACTTGACGAGACCAATGGCCGTTGGAGACTTAATTAGCTTGTGAATAATGAAGAGCAAATAAGGATGATGAAGGTATGGTGGGGTTCGAAGGTTTATTGTAACATCCCGTTACAGCGGAAAATTTAAAAATTCATAATTAACACAAATAGCACAATAATCAAAGGCGGGACTGTTACTTCTCATAAACAAATAGCGGTGCACCAGAATACATCAGAATTTGCCAAAATGAATACATAATTACAACAAAACGACAAAGGAAGATAAACGTAATCATGTTGACCTCAGTGGTCCGACTAGAGGATCCGACTCCAAATGCGCGCGCCCGCCGATCACCACCCCACTGGACCTACTGCGGTCCTGAAAAAGGTGCAACAACAATGCCTGAGTTTTCAGAAGGAAACCCCGTATGCCAACTCACCTATATATGCATGCATTACACAATGAACCTATCATACTAGTAGCATGTCATGGCGTCGACAGAAATGGAAAACAGTTCCCCCGAAGGGTAAAACGGGACATCAGTCTGACAGTCAACAACGAGTCTCCCGATGAGACCTACTGCAGGCACATGCAGCCTTATAGCACGCGACATCGCACCCCCACACGCAGCTACACTACTCAAGGGTTCGGCAGGGAGCCTCTGTCACGCCTGCGCGCCGATAGAATACAGATCTGCAAATCTCAGTGGTCGGAGCCACAAGGACCAACGGGGCCATCGCCCGGAAGGTATATAACAACAACATCTCGGTAGGTGCCCAGCCGAGGAAAACAACATAGCCGGAACAGCCTCGACCCAACAATCATCATCGCCGGCACAACCTCGACGGCATCACCGGCACAGCCTCGGTGGTCTATCACAATGTCCGGCACAGCATCGGACAGGTCCAACACAAACGTCCGGCACAACATCAGACGTATCCAGACCGAAGTCTGTCAGGTCATCAGGCTCCTCGAGCCGCAAACACCAACCGCGACGCTATAAAAGCAGGGCAGCGACCTCCGTAGCCCGTGGGCCGGTAGTCACCTCACCCAACGCCAGTTGCGTGCCTGCACAAACATCAACACTGGGATCCACGATCCCTCAGGCCTGCTATACTACAAAGTGCCCAAACAATCCATCTCAAGTCACGGTCCATACACGGAGGTGACGCGTCCCGAACACCCACACTCTTCCCAACGGCGGTCCCTGGGCAGGCACGCATCTCACGCACAAAGCGAGGACACGGGTTTCCGTGGACAAAGTTGGCGTTCAAAACGGGAACCAGGAATTCTGTCCTGGGCCCAAACGGTCGACCGAAAGAGGTGATTCGGTCGACCGGTTCCAGAAAGGAATCGGTCGACCATACTCCTAAAACGGTCTACCGCTGCGCTCAAAACAGAACCCCCCAACGGTCGAACAAAGGTCTAAAACCGGTCGACCGAACGAGGTCAAAATCCGGAGTCTGGTCAACATCAAAATCGGATCTATCGGTCGACCGACTCAGGGTCCCGGTCGACCGAAATCCTACAGGGTCAACCTAGCATTCTACGTCATAAAACGGTCGAACGCAACCAACAATCGGTCGAACAAGCATGCAATAACATTCAGTACACTTAAGTTCCGGTCGACCGAACACAAGACCCCGGTCGACCGAAACACAACAAGCAGTCCCAACTCACCAGCAAATACGCACTACCGGTCGACCGCCACAAGGCATCGTCCGACCGGTGAAGGTTAAAGTCGAGTAAAACAGTACACTCGGTCGACCGCCCGAAGGGACCGGTCGACCGTTGGTCGTCTTCAACCTCGCGTCAGCCGAGGTTTTACAAAGAAACACGTCGCCGGAGACGTCTCTGACCTCTCCCGACCGACCAACGCCTCACCCATACGAGAGTGATCAACAAACCACACTAACAAGTCGACATACCTCAAATGAAGACGACGAAACGCCGGAGCAACGCTCACGCCTCCGTCCTCCTCCCCGCGACGACCTCCTCACGCCGGAACCTCCGAGCCTTCTTCCTCCTCTGGTCGCCGGACAGAAAATGGAGAGAGAGTAAGAGAGTGCAAGTAAGGGAAAGAGAGAGAGAGAGATTTCCACTTAAATAACCCTACACCCCATCACCTCACCCTCACCCTACACCATCACCCTACACCCCAACCCATACTTCCCATCACATCCACCACATCTTCCTCCATCCCTGTGCAAACCCCTCTTCTAAACCAAATTAACCCTAATCCGGGTTTTGGGTTCTAACACTTATAGGTTTGTTAGTCAATCAAGTGGATACTTTATATTTAAATGATTATGAGGTGACTGTTGATGTGATTATTGTGGATGCAAATCCATTCTGGTAAGTAGCTAAAAAATGGCTTGAAAGGTTTAGTAGAACTTTTTTTTCCAATGCTCCTGCTTATGTATTCCTTTGTGGATAAGTATTGATCTGTAACATTGTGAAGTGGGAACCATACATACTTGGAAATGATGTGGATGTGAGTTGCTTAACTTATAGTTATGGTGTTTCATTTTTAATATTTTAAAAACCAGCTTTTGTAATCAAACTAAGCCACACTCATTTTTATCTATTAATATCAAACATATTAATTTTTCAGGTTAAATATCCAAGTTAATTTTACCGTTATCTAAAATATCTAAATTTGAATGGTTATCATTTAATGAATTTTAAAATGGTTAGATCTAAGTTTATAACAATTTATTTCGTTTGAAATTTTTACACATTTTACTTATGCAGGACATATGCAATTCACAAAAATTCATAAAATACTCATCAAAAGTAGGTCAAAACAAAGTATCATAGCCAAAATGACTATAACTCACTTGTAACCTAATTTCCCTCTACATACTTGGAACTTTATTTGAAAATTTTAAATTTCTCTTCCTTCCCTTATTAATCATTTATCTAAATGTACCATTAATTGAAGTAGTGGTGAATTTCTTAATTGGCAATTGTAAATATGTATTGCAATATCATTTTAAAAATATTATCCTTTTCTTTACTTGTGATTCCCTCGTGGATGATAAGCTCCTATTTCGTAGAGTATTTTTATTGAATTTGCTCTTAAAGTATATTAGAAGCCATCAAGATAAATACGATCTTCCAAATGAGTGTAAATTGTTTGGAAAGTCTTGTTCCCCGCCAAATCCCAACACCAAGATTCCTTTCTGTCATTTCCACACGTCGCAACCACATCTCAATACTTAAAAAAAGAACATTCCTTCCAAATCATTAAAAAAAAGAAAATGAAGAAGAAGAAGAACACAACCTTGCAAAAAACCCCTCAAACTATCCCCATTTCCCAGACAACTCACTCTAACGTCCGATACACCACAACGAAACAAGCAAGCACAGCCCTCGGATTCACAACGACCAACTCCTCCACATTCCCGCCACCACCCGCCACCGAGTCATACCCATCGCCACCCCTATCCTCTTCTCCGTCCCGCCTCACCCGCCCGGCGATAACTCTACAAACCAACATCGCCTTCCTCCCTGGCTTCCCCACGCCGCAATGCGCCCTCCCGCTGCTGGCCGTCGTCCTTGCTCCTCTTCCTAGCCCTCCCCTTATCGCCGTGCAGACCCCACAAAGAGGGAGGCCGGAGCAGAGGGACGTCGAGCCGTGTAAGCCAAGTGGGCAGGCTAGGGTGGTGCAGTGGAAGCGGAGGAGCTCATTCCCGTCCGCCGCGCAACGCGGGTTGCAAGCGGATTGAGATTTGATAGTGTTGCGGTAGGACTCGAAGCGGGCGATGGTGGGGGCGGTGTTGTGGACTTTGAGGATACGCTCGATCTTGAATAGGGGAGGTGGGGTGAAGGCGTGGGGTGATGATGTCTTCTTGTTCCAGCTTGACTTGAAGATTATCTCTACGATGTTGCGGCTCGAGTCCTCTGGTCCAAGTTCCGAGACTGTATATATTCGTAACAACTTATAATAAAGTTTAACTTAAGTGATCAATTGAGCTAATTCAGTTTGTTTTGTACGATGAATGAATTTTTTGTTCTTACCACCATGGCGGAGTATCTGGTGAAGCTCAAGGTTCTCTAGTTTGGTGAACACCTCGCCGCACTCCGGGCACGACCGGATCATCCTTGGCATTGGATACCTGGTTTACGAATCGGAAGATGCATGTGAGTTAATCTTAGAGCAATTCTTTTGAACAAGGATCATACAAGGTCTAGCTCCCTTTAAGTGTGATTAATGGACTCTCACAAAAATAATAATTTTGCTGATCATAGAATTTTTTCAAGTGTTCACTTTAATTATTTGTCCAAGGTTATTTTGATAGAAAATAGATGTTTAATTTCATTCACTTCCACTTCAAATTAAATTTACAATGAAAAGTACTTCACTTATTCAACTACATTATAAAGAATTTGACATAAATTAAGAATATGTGGAAAAAATTGAACTATTTTTCGTTCCAAAATTAATCTTTAGATGTGTTTTCCAAGGCTATGTTCTATTAAACTACTGAATCAGACATTTGATTGGAGGGTAGATTTAACAACTCCACAAAGCATAAATGCAACCATGGCACTTCAAAAGAATATGACTTAAGTGGGTTCATGAGCAAATTAAGAATCTAATATTTAGACCTAACAAATTTGAACAACTGGTGTTAATTACGACTTAATTACCTTATGGGCTCGGATACAGCGTGACACTCATAGCAACCGGAGAGCTTCCTAAATTGCACGGCCTTGGAAGAACTCTGGTGCCCCCGAGCCGACAGAAGACGGGTTGAGCTCCCCGGGGAGCAATCCTGGTCGCGGTGGACTGCGTCCTTGACGGAGCATATGTTACTACAGGAATAAGACCCCATTCGGGCCGCCGTAGGGTCGAATACTTGAGCCGGGTTGACGCTTCGGCACGTGAGGAGGCTCTTGAGTTGCGCCCATGACGATGGCGGCTTTGGTGGGGGTGGTAGGGGGTGTGGCTTCTTCTTCTTTCGATGTCGAGTCGGGTCAGGGTTGTGGGGATGGTGGGTGCGGGATTTGGAGGTGGTTTGGGCTGTCGGTAGGAGAGAGGAGGGGATCGCCATGGGAGAGGTTGATGTGCTTTCTTCTACCTTTGTTTGCTTATCTGGTTTATGTTTATATAATGTTGAGATAATTAAGTTACATGTTTTGTTAGGAAATATATTGGAAGAATCTCGATTATATTGAGTAACTTGACCACCGAAGAAATTCACGGAGGGAATCCTAATTAGTTTTGTTATGGTTGATTTGCATTAATACAACGATATCCTTAAAATGTGTTAATATCAATTGTACCTTTAAGGTTTCTTAATTGCAATCTCATTTTGAGTCTCAGTCAGTCAGTCAGTTTGTTTTACTTTTTTTAGTGTGGTTTTGTGTTGACTTGAATTTTGAATGAATCCTGGGTCGTCAAATTCCCAAAAAATAATAATGAAAAAACCCATGGTACGTAGTGGAGTTTTAAAATAAATAAATTTAGATACTCAAAATTTTGATTTTTCTCGTACTTTCTGCAAACCAATCAAAACTTACTCCTGATTATGATGCGAATAAATTATGAATAAAGAAAGAGTCAATTTTAGATGATGCTTCCTTAATTAAATGTCATGTATATATAAAATAGGTTTAAATTTTGAACTTTTGCTAATACATTGCCTTGAATAACTATAATGTAATTGTAATAACCTAATCTAAATCCCTTAATTAACTAAACCTAAACCTAATTAACCTAATTAAGCCTTGATTAGTGAAGGATGAGGTGTTACTATAGCATGAGGTGTTGGAAGGAGAAAGAAAGAGTTGGTGGATTTTAATTGGGTTTGGAAGAGGTGGAGTTGGATAAGAATTGGAATTCCTATATATTGGAAGGTAAAACTAATCTAAAAACGTTTTCTTCTTCTTCCTTATCAATCAACAGAGAAAGTGAGAGAGGGTTTTGGTGAAGAAGAAGAAGGAGAGAAGAAGAAGAGGAGAAGAAGGTGAAGTGTTGGGTTGAAGTAGCCAAAGCTTGGGAGACATCTACAACCATCGAAAAGGTATGCCAAGTCTTCATATTAACTCCCCAAGAGGTGTGGGAGTGTAGAGGACGGCGTTGGTGCCGTTTCTCCGGTGAAAACCCTACTGGACGGAGGTTGAAGACGACTGGTTCGGTCGACCGTTGGGTGTTTCGGTCGACCGAACAACGTCTAAATGATGCCTGTCCAGTGGGAAGATGTATTGTTCGGTCGACCGGTATATGGGTCGGTCGACCGATATTTATAAATATTAACTTACTGCCCGAAAACGGTCGAACGATGTCTGTGTGACGGTCGACCGTTTATGCCAAATTTCGCGGGAAAATGAAGGGTTACATTAGCCGGTCGACCAGTGTTGTTTCGGTCGACCGAACCCAGTAGATAGGTTAGACAGGCCTTCGGCCGACCGAGTATGTGTCTCGGTCGACCGAACTGCGCAAGGTCGGTTCGAGCGTTGACCATCTAAACGGTCGACCGCTCTGGATCCGGTCGACCGACCGCGTGCAGTTTTCCTGCAGTGATGTGCCTGTAGATCGGTCGACCGGGAGGTAGGTTTCGGTCGACCGAATGCTGTAGGCAGGATTCAGACAGTTTTCCTTATCGGTGGAACGGACCCTGGTTTGACCGATTGGATATATATGTATATTAAAATGTATAGCATAGACCTTCCAAACGGTCGACTGCTAGATGACTTTTGTTTGACCGATTGGTCGTTAGTTGGGTTGGCATAGTCCGACCATACATTGTTTGTACAGTACCGAGTACTGTGCGGAGGACCGGTTGACCGGTGTGGTTGTAGCGGTCGACCGATCTGCCGCAGGTTGGTGGATTTATCCACACGCGAGCCGTCGATGTCAGGTCGTCTACCGGCTCCGTGGCGACGGTTGATTACCGGCTTTGAGAGCTACGGATTTCACCTTCGACGAAGGCGTATTATTGTACTACCATTTTCCTCTCTTACCGAGCGGGGTGTGAGGGATGTGTACCGTAAACCTTGGGCAGTTTGCGAGGGTTTAGCGGTAGGCCGAGGATGTTCCGGCAGGGTGCGCGCTAGGCGACTCTTGGGGGAGCAGTGGCTGTCGTCTGACCCGAGTTGTGTATTCGGCGGGCTGACTCGCTCCTTGGGTGCGGCGTGTACCGGGGGTTCCTTCCTGCACTTTTTGGGGAGCAGTGGTGTCGACTGACCCTTGTGAGGCAGCGGTGGACTGACTTGACCCTAGTGGCAGGAGTGGTTCAGTGCCGCGGAGGCGGTGAGGGCATTATTGTGGGCCCGAGGTGGATGATCATGTGCATTGTATTGCATTGTCTTTAATTCCTTTTTATATTTTTAGGAGGCTTGGTATACGGGGTTCCTTCAGGGAACTCAGGCATGTTTGTTTGTTTTCATTTCAGGTAGCGAGTAGCATTAGAGTCAGGTGGTGACCGAGGAGAGTGCCCCCGGGATTAGATCCTGTTCTCTTTTATATCTTCTTTTGTTTGAGGTAGTGATTACATGTATATTCACTTTTGTTGTAATCACAGTTGACTCATTTATATAGTTTGACTTCCACGTGGGTCTTTATCTTATATATTATATATATATATGTTGGTTTGTTTCCCGTGACGTGCCCTGTGTTGACCGTTGACGGTCTTTATTATTGTTTAAATTTTCCGCTGTTTTCGGGGCGTTACAGTAATTGTGTCAAATGTTTCTTGTTTTGTGTCATTTTACAAACACAGACATATATACATATATATATATATATATATATATATATATATATATCTTTCATGTTTGCTTTATTTATGTCATAACACCCTTTGCCGTGCTCGTGCATAAATAATTAAAGAGTTTTAGTGATGATAGTCCGATCTGAAAATATTGACATAAACATAAAATAGTACGAATAAATATGAAAACCCTATTAGTACTTAATGGAAGCTGACTAGCTCTAAGTATTTGGCTTCAAAAATTATGGTAGACAGATTCCATGGAGAGGTTTTTTTCAACAAAAAACAGAACATCTGAGATCACTAGACCGTGGATTGACGCAAATAATAGTGCCTTAACTGCTCTCACTCAAGTAAAATTCTCCACTCGTGCTTGCATAATTGCTTTCATTACTACAGTAACAAACTTAGTGTTAATTTCAATTAGCCTTGATGTGACACAAATGTAGGTATCTAAATAGATGAAGAACGGATCGATGTTTCTAATGGTGGCCCTTAATTTGTCACCTATAACAACTTGTGACCTACTACAATAATGTGCCCATGTTGCTTTCTTGCTGTTGCCATATCACCTTCACCTATTATCGATCTGTTGCCCCCCTCACCGTTCTAGTTTCTTGCCTACACTAATGCATCTCCAAAAAAGATAAAATACGTACAAAAAATGATTCATAATTTCTCATGATCTAAGCCATGAATGAACCCCTACATCCAATACATATAATTGCCAAAGTGACACTGACACCACCCCCCTTATCCATAGATTGGGTCCTTATACACGGACGCGGGCGTCACGAACGCGCCTTACGTGGACGTGTTGAGTCAACGTCCAGTCCGCAAAATTTCTCTTCACGTGCTTTGGTCTTCTTAAAAACGCCGGTTCTTTAGGTTGAACGATTCTTTTCCCAATACACAGATAGTGCAGACCCTAGGACAGCGTGCAGACCCTTTATTCGTGCAGAGTCCAGACTTATCATAATAAAATATTGTTTTTAACTTTTAGGTTGGATCAACTTAATCCAAACAGACACACAACATATTCCGAACAGACAGTCTTCTTATTCCGAACAGACGCACAACTTAATCCGAACAGACAGACTTCTTATTCCGAACAGACACACAACTTAATCCGAACAGACACACAACATATTCCAAACAGACACACAACATATTCCGAACAGACACACAACTTAATCCGAACAGACACACAACTTAATCCGAACAGACACACAACATATTCCGAACAGACACACAACATATTCCGAACAGACAGACTACTTATTCCGAACAGACATACTTCTTATTCCGAACAGACACACAACTTAATCCGAACAGACACACAACATATTCCGAACAGACAGACTTCTTATTCCGAACAGACGCACAATTTAATCCAAACAGACAGACTTCTTATTCCGAACAGAAAGACTTCTTATTCCGAACAGACAGACTTCTTATTCCGAACAGACACACAACATATTCCGAACAGACAGACTTCTTATTCCGAACAGACGCACAACTTAATCCGAACAGACACACAACATATTCCGAACAGATAGACTTCTTATTCCAAACTGACATACAACTGTTATACATGAAGAAAATGAAGAAGAATGTGATCATTCCTACATTTGTAAGGATGACTTTGGTCTTGTTTGTTGTATATGTGGAATTACACGCAAAAGCATAGAAAGTGTGTCTAGAAACGGAACAGAAAGTTTGTATTATTTATGTAGAAAGATTGTCTTATTTATGTAGAAAACTTGTCTTGTTTATGTAAAAAGTTTGTCCAGTTTATGTAAAATGTTTGTCCAGATTATGTTGAAAATTTGTGCAGAAATGGAACAGAAAGTATTCCGAACATACACACCACTTAATCCGAACAGACAGACTTCTTATTCCGAACAGACACACAACATATTCCGAACAGACTGACTTCTTATTCCGAACAGACATACAACTGCTGCACATGAAGAAAATGAAGAAGAATGTGATCATTCCTACATTCTTAAGGATGACTTTGGTCTTGTTTGTTGTATATGTGGAATTATACGCAAAAGCATAGAACTTTCTGATTGAACTTTTAACAGTAGAACATCACGCCAAAATCCTCGGAAGCTTTGACACCATTGCATCTCGTTCCAGCACATTAACACTTGACCCAGAGGTAGCAAACAAACGGGTGTGATGCCTTTTCTTAACACAAAAACCACAAGAATCGGCATAAGCAACGTAAAATGTTTGGGCTTCTTCGAAAGAGGGGAAAAACATCCCCTCCTTAGGAACGTTTGTCGGCTGCTCCACTTGGAAAGACACATGAACGATTTCCATCAAAGCATAGAGGTAGGACCACAGAAGAGAAATGAAGAAAAAGGAAGACGCATGTTGAGATTTATAACAAGTCTCCTGTGCTGTGTAGGAGAGCCAAAATGTTCATGGAAAATGAGTGATTTGAGACGCATTAATGAGGGATGGAGGGATGTAGACATTTGTACGAAACGAGGAATAAAATAAAAAATAAACTTTTTCTGTGGAGACTGCCAACTCAAACGCGTCTGCTGACTGGGCTGACCACACAGTGTACTTGTTGTCCGGAATAAGTGTATTTGTTGTCCGGTTTAAGAATAAAGTGTGTCCAGAAACGGAACATAAAGTTTGCAGTCCGGAATAAGTGGACTTGTTGTCCAGAATAAGTGTATTTGCTGTCCGGAATAAGTGTATTTGCAGTCCGGAATAAGTGTATTTGCAGTCCGGAATAATATATGGCTTCATTATTGTCGGAATAAACGAATCAATATATGGAATGCAATAATATGATGTCGAAACAAAAAAACGTCCGCAAAGCGAGCGAACAGAGGGAGCGCTCGCTTTGCGGGGGGGGGGGGGGGGGGGGACTCACGTCCCCCGCAGGGGCTGCCGCCCCCTGCCACCCCCGCACAAACTCAACAAATCTCCCACTGTATATTTTACCCCACAAGAATTACGTTTAGGAAAAAAATAGCATCTCAGATTTCCATTACAAACACAAACACACACAAATTACAAAAATAATATATATTTTCCCAGTAAATCGGAAAGAAGATGTAAGACTTAAACATGACTGTCTCATTCACGCTGCTTACGTTGTCAAGAACCTTCGGAGTCGGCATCAGACGCTTCTTCGACGTAATATCTTACTCGAAATGGTGATTTATTACGGAGAGATGTACAACATAAACCGAACAGACGTAAGTCTTCACCACGGAGCGTTGACAAGAACATCGGGAAGTCTTCGCACCGTCTCATTCACGCTGCTTACGTTGTGAAGAATCCTGGGAGTCGGCATCAGACGCTTCTTCGAAATGGTGATTTATTCTGGAGAGAAAGAATGAAGAAGAAAGAAAGAGTGTCATCATATTTGTATTTGGGTGGAGAGAGAAAACGTGCTGAGTTGAAACGCATTTAATGTGATTTGAGTGGACATCAGGAAGAAAAAACAAAAAAACATTCATGCTTTGGCCACGTAAGGGCTGACATGGATGTCCACGTAGAACGCGTCCGTGACGCGCTGCGTTCAACAAACATTTCCCTTTTTAAAAATATCAAAACGCGCGAAGAGAAATTTCGCTGACTGGACGCTGACTCAAAGAAAAATATCTGAACTGTACAGATCCACGTAAGGCGCGTCCGTGACCCTAAACCCTAAACCCTAAACCCAAAACCCTAAACCCTAAACCCTAAACACTAAACCCTAAACCCCGCCCGGGCGCCCGGACGTTGTTATTTGTGCTCTAAAATTTGAGAGATAGAGATTGCTGGTGGTGTCAAGGTATGTAATTTTTGGATTTTTGTTCTTTTCTAAATTTTTTTGGGGTGTTTCTGTGTTGGACATTCTCCAAGCTTATTGTGAGATTTCTTAATTTTTAAAGAAAAATCCAAAGTTTTTTTAATCTTTAATCTTGGATCTAAGTGTTCTTTAAGTGAAAATGAGGTCCACAGAACCGTTTCATTGAATGTGTAAAATGAAAATGGCATTCTTGTTATGTTTAATAAATACAGTACCACATCTCTTTTTTTCTCCTCATCTTTTGCCAAATAATTTTTTTATCCTTATATTTTTCTAATTTCTTTTTTTGATGATCATGTCAAAAACAAAAATCATGATTTTATTACATGTTTATAAATGATTTCTTTATGATTGGGTTAAACCACTTTGACCATCGATTCGACAGTACGCAATGTGGATGAGTTGGTCCAACTCTCGCTTCACAGGTTGCATACGTAATGCTGATGTCACAAACAGATCAGTTAAACTAAAATCGGAGTTTCACACGTTCAACTATTGGTTCGATTTTTAGAACCTTGATTACTACGCAGTTGATAATTTTCTAACCGTGATCATAATGTTGTAATAATTGAGATTGAAGATTGAACTCTTATCTATAATAGTGAGTTACATATTAGTGTTCAATTGGAGTATATTTTGTTCCCTTAAAAGGTTAATTTTCAATCTGACATGACTCAATTGGTTGCCATGAGATTATTTGGATTTTATTATCCTCCTCCTCTCAAGACTTGTGTGTTTAATTCGTTCAGTTAAATAATTAAAAATTTACAATTAAAAAAATTAAATTGAAAACGCAATCCCAAGTTCCCAACATCCGGGGCCAATCTTAACTATCAAATATTGGGCCCTGTCGGCCCATTGAGGCCCATATTGGAAATCTCCAAGTTAAATCCCACCGTCAAGGCTGGCCCACCATCCCCACTAAATCCCAAAGCAAACCCAAAACCCTCAAAACCTCCATCTCCGCGGGGGGAAGACGTCGACCTCGACCTGCAACTCGAATTCGAATCCACAACGATGGAGTCCGCAACAGACCAGAACGGCACAAACCCCAACTCCAACTCCAACCCCAACCCCAACGGCGGGCGAATCACGTGGGAAGGCTGCAACGTTCTCCTCGACATCAACGACGGCGATCGCCTTGTCTTCTCCCGTCTCTCCACCAACGCTACCGTGAAGATCGGAGACAAGAAGCTCCCCTTGAGTCCCCTCGTCGGCCGCCCCTTCGGGTCCCTCTTCCAGGTCCAGGTCGGCCCCGACGGCCCCTACCTGGCACCGGCTCGAGGTAGACTCTCTGTTTGAGTCGCGATCGAAGGGGAAGTCTAGATTGTGAGTTTGGTTTTTGGTTTGGTTGTGTAGGTGAGGATTTGAAGGGGAACAAGGAGAATGGATCCGCGAGGGAGGAATGCTCGAAGGATAATCGGGCGTTGGTCGATAATAATTCCGCACAAGGGCTCTCCGGTGACGACATCGAGGCCATGAGAAGGTTGGTTGGTGGGATATCCTTCCATAGATTTCTTCCTTTGTTAAATTAAATGTTGATTACGTGTTTCTGAATTGTGCTTTTTTGGTATGAATAAATTTCATTTTATGTGTATTTGTTGGTATGCATTGGAACGATTTGTGGAATCGTACTATCTAATTACTTCTGGGCGTTGTGGATGTTAGTTTTTAAGCTTAGATGATCAACCGTAGTCTTTGGAATTTCACCAGTTGAATAGTTTTATAAAGTTGTCACAGGTCTTTGTTTATTGTGATCCCATTGTTGCTCTTTAGGGGTTTTATTGGTAAAATAACTATACATTAGATGACCAGGTAGTTACTTCATTTCACTTTGCACTGATTCGTTAAATTTCAACAAACTGTCTGGGTCTTGCACTAGAAGTCTAGAAAGCATGCGGTACAACTATGTTTGTCAAATGAGGCTCGATATTTTCGGTGTGATAATCACATTTTTTAGATCAACGATGGGTACATGAAACTGCACCGCTTTCACTTGTAACTATTTCCCGTGGGCCATCTTAAATTTTGCTTGATTGCATAAGTTATCGTAGAGTAATTTTTAGGGTTAATTATAATTTGCTTCCGTGAACTATACTCTGATTTAATTTTGTAATACTTATGCTTTGATTTAATTTTGTAATACTTTGCCCCCTCCTCCTGTCTCAAATTTAAGAATCCGTTATTTTAGCACATATTCGTCTTTTTTTAATTTTTTGTGTTATTTGCCTAAAACACTCATAATCCTAACTTTATTTTAAAGTTTATATCGCATCAGATGTCTTATTTGGTTGGAATTTGACATGAATTCGATCAGACATAAATTCGAACAAGATTTAACCTCCAAATTGATCTGAACTTTAACATAAAATTAGGACTATGAAGTGTATTAGGCATACAACGCAAAAAAATTGAAAAATAACGGCGATTATATGGAAAAATAATAAATTCTTATAGTTCAATGAGGCAAAGTGTTTCAAAACGGAAGTATAAGAGGGTTGATTGTCTCCTTTTAAAGTTCAGGGGGGACAAACTGTAATTAATCCTAATTTTTATCTTAAGAAATATCCTTATCATTTGTTGTTGGATCAAGTTTAAACCATGTTCCATGGTTTTACATACATAGATACACAAGTACACAACCCAACATCTTAGAAAATGCATGTTAGGTGTTTCCATGATAAGAAAACCATTTTTTTTTGTTTCCTTGTGATTTGGTAATATAATTTCACACACATAACCGTAAAAAATGGATTATCATGTAAAATTACATTGATTTAGTTTTCTCTGTGCTGCAGGGAAGGTGCAACAGGTAGTGAAATAATTGAAGCTCTAATAGCCAACAGTGCAACATTTGAAAACAAAACAGTTCAGTCACAGGTAGATTTTACAAGATTGCTGCTTTACTTTCAGTGGGATATAATCATTTTACTGATGCCACACGAGTTTGTAGGAGAAATATATACTCAGGAAGCAAAAGAAATATGCACCAAAAATTCTTCTTAGACGTCCTTTTACTCGAAGGTGAATTTGTTGCTAAAATGTTATGTGTTTTTTTCTTCATTCTATTTATGACAAATTAAAAAGTAATGCATGATGAAAGATAAATAGCATGTTTAATTATTTCTTAATGAAGGGTGTATAGTTATTTATGGCTTGTTTTGTTTTTCAACTGTGCAAAAAAGACGTTGCGAATAGGTTGTTTGCAACTTAACAAACTAATTTCTGGGGTTTTGATTTTCTCTTTTAGTATGCAAGGCATGTATGGTGGTTCTTGAGCTTAAGCTGGTGATCTTACACTTCACATGTGTAATATTTATTCTTATCAATGTAATGGGATCATTAGATTTAAGATCTTATTTTTCTACATATGTCTTAGTTCCCTTATGTTTTGCCTAGGATTTGTCTGATTTGCTCACTTGTGATGGTTACATAATCTTAAAAGTTATATTTTCTCTTGTTGTGATTTTCCCTATGTTGACCTTGCTTTGAATTGGTGTGCTGCTTTGATATGCTATTTCTTTTTTTCCTTTGTCCAGTATATGTGAAGCATACTTCCAAAAGCACCCGACTCGGATAGGGTAAGAGTTTTTAGCTTTACCTTCTTATTAGTTTATTGTTTTTACCTTAGTTTTATTCATGATAACAGTTCATCTTCATGGCTTTTCCTGTATCTTGGGATCCTAAAAGTTTGTTGAGGGATTTGCAATTGAACTTTTCTGGGAATAGGTGACACTATAATGCAGTTTCTGGAGTGCTTGCTTGTAGCTTTCAACTTCAGTGAATGTGTTATTTAACAATTTTCACTTCGAATCCCTTGATCTACAAAAAACCCAAAACTGTGAGAGTAACTAGTGTGAGAATCCTTTGATCAGGATATATGACATTTTGGCATTATATATGAACTTACTAATTAAATTTTTAAGAAGCCAAGGTTTCAGCTTGTTAAGATACCTGAACAACTGAATTCGTAATGACTGAAAAGGTCTAGATGGAAGGCATTGAATGTAACTATGATGTCCAAGTTCGTTGTCATTGCTTTTTTTAGTTTTCATAAGACTGTGCCATAACTTGATGCTTATGAATTTTGATTATTTTCTTAATTTGCACTTTGGGACCATTTTGCCAATTCGGAAAGGTCACCTATCCCTCCTACCATTTCCTCCCATTTTGCCAATTCGGAAAGGTCACATAAGACTGTTGAACAAGTCTAGAATTTTTCTCGTATACCTGCTATTTGAGAATATACCATAAAGGGACCATGTTGCATGGTATTATTTGTTTACTGATAAAATTTGCACCATCCTACCATAATAATCGATTTTTTAATAAAAAAACTTCATATTCTTATTGTGTTCTCGCACAACAGTTCTATACTATATGGGCATTTTATGGTATTTACATATGACTAGATAACTAGATAGGTAGGTTGTAGAAGGATATACATAGTTTAAGAGATTTTTTTCAGTTGCAGATGATAGTTGATTATATGTACAAGCTAAGTGCTCTTTAGAAGGTAAATGATTCTAACAGGCCAATCTGAAGAAAGTGGGTCACAAGTGTACAAAATGGTGGTTGGCTTAGGTCATCTTTCCTATGTACTGTAAATTTTGCTGTAAAATCTGACACTAAATCATTCATTAAATATGTCATTTTTTTCTTAATTCAGGCATGAGTTGGTTAAAATGCCTTCACTTTTTTTTTGTACCACGTGTTATGGGTTTGTCTGATTTCAGGTACTTGCGTGTAGATACTCTCTCACTCCTTTCTATGGCCAACATTAGTGCATATTCACATGTCCTTTTGGTGGATAAGATTGAAGGAATTCTCACTGGAGCAGTAGCAGAACGTCTGGGAAGTATGTCCATTTCTTATCTTGAGGCACACATTTATGTCTTGAAAAACCTGTAGGTTTATTTGAGAACTTGTCTTTTGGTTGGTAATGTTAGTAAATGTTTTGTTTGGTCAATGCTGAACCCATCAGCGAACAGATTTTAATGTCTCAAATCTTTGTTGTGATGGGTGGTGACAATTTGTATATTTTACTTAAATTTGATCATGGTAAGATATGTTTTAACATGCACTGGCACTGGCAATATATGCTCTACATACTTTGGTGCAAAGCCATATCCGTTGAACATAGTAAAGATATTTAACTTCAACGATGATATCTGCAGCAGGTAATAACTGAAATTTCCTTTTACACACTAGAATGTGATTTTGTCTTCGGCAATGGTTTTCTGTCCTATTCATCAAAAATTTGCAACAACAAAACCTTTAGTTCAAACTAATTGGGGACTTAAGCCAAAACAGCTTGTAATTTTGTAGCTTCGTGTATAATGTTGACAATTACCTTACCTAGATTAGTTTACGGATTAGATCAGTTAATGAGAAACACCAGTATTTTCGATTTAAAAAAAGAAGAGAAACACCAGTATCTATCTGGACAGTAAAAATGTGTTTTTTTTGGGTAACTGGATGAAACTTAACTGTGTCATTTTACTCTGATTTTTTACATTTTATGTCTAACGAACTGAAGAAGGAACAGTAGTTTGGTCAGCAGAATATTCGTTCTAATGCTGGCCTACTTGATGATAGCACTCTTCTTGTTTGGGCATCGTCCTTCCTCTCAAATGATACTAAAATTTCCTCTCTCATAAAATCACCATATAATCCCAAATCAACCTTTTTGTGATGTTATGTGTTGATTAAGTAGATTTTGTTTTAATTATCCTTCTTCGAAACTTAACAGAAGGTTTTAGAGTTATATTGTGTCACGCATAGTTTATACTTTCCATTGTGTTTTCACGTTTGATTCATTTTCATCTCAATAAATATGTCCTTGATTTAAGAACTAATATATTTCACTGATGGAACAAAAGAACTTATATATTTTATTATATGATCTTTTTCCTTTCTGCAGAATCTTACAAGCACCATTATCTATTCTTTCTGCTGGTCAAGGTGAGAATCATTCACAATGTATGGAAACAGAAGAGAATTCTGATGAAGCATGCTTATCAAGGGAACCCATCTCATCTGGTAATTCCATGACTTCTTTGAAGGAATTTCTACCGGAAAAAGGCTAGTCCTGATAGTCTAGAGGAATCTTCCGTTGGTTGCCAAGAAGAGTCACAAGTAAACAAACCATCATGTTCTCCGAGAGTTCAAAAACCTGTCACTCCTGGTAGAGAGGCTTCTGCAGACATCATTAATTTATGGAAAGAGAGGGGATTTACGGGGTACACTATACCGGCTGCTTGTAATTTTTTTTCATCATCATTGTATAATTTGACTGATTTCTAATAACTTTCAAACTTATATTTGTAGTCTAATTATTGCTGCTCCGGAGATGGATACTGAGATAATAATTCAAGAGCTTCTACCACTGTTAGCCTATTCTGCACCATTTACAATTTATCATCAATATCTTCAGGTGATCCTTCACTTGACCAATATGATCATTCAGTAAACTAGACATTAGAGTGCCATTATGAATCGGAAGTTGATATTACCCAGATGAGATGATTATGACCAGGAGAATTTCACATGTTTATCATTTTTTAATTTTCATGAGTGCCACATATACTATAGAATAGAATGTATTCTTAACCTGTAAATTATATATGTTTTGTGCTTCTATTAAGAATTAGAGGTTGGGGTGTTGGACTGTTGGGCCATATGAAATCTGCACATTTCTCAATTTATCTCAGAAATTTGGTGTTCTTTACACTGCAAGCCTTCTTTTATGAAGTTTTATGTGGAGATGGTATATCACTTATTTAATATTTTCATCAATGCAGCCTCTTGCGACATGCATGCATAAATTACAGACTGCTAAAGTAGTCATTGGTCTACAAATTACAGAGCCTTGGCTGCGTGAATATCAGGTTATTTATTAATAGATATTGTTTTCAGTATTCATCATCTTTAACTAAATAACACTTTGGTTTAAAATTTATTCAAATGTATTGTAGTTTTGTTTCTTAAATCAATGTATGTTGGGAGGTCCAACCACTTACATTCCACATCCAAAAATTTAGGCAGAGCCGCAGAGGTGTTTCAAGAATGAACCTCTCTAGAGTCTACTACTAATTTTGAATATACGCAATATCATCATCAAAAGGTATATTTCAATAATAAGCACTTTACCCCTAGAGCTACAATTCAGTTATCCAAAGTGGCAACAGTAATACACTCTTGGTCCTTTTCCAGTTGGTGTTACTTCTGGATGTGGCAAACTAAAAGGAGAGTGTACTTATTCAGCAGGTCTCTTTTGGTGATAATTGTTGGGAAAGGGCTTGGGGGGATGTCATTTTTTTGTAGTGTCTACTGTCTAGTTGTCTACATGTAATGTTCCATGTTTTTTGCTTCTAATTCTTCTAGAGAGAAGAGGTTACAATGCCATCTTGGATCTTTGCTTTCACAACCGTTAGTTGGTTCTCCTATATGCTACCTAATTCTTTTTCATTCATTGATTCATACTTGTGCAGATATCATATTTTGCCTCATTCGTTCTATATATAGAGTTTAAGAGATCCATACCGTGAAACAATTTTAAACAAATTCATGGAAGAACCCAGGCCATAGTTCTGATCAATGTTGTTTTTCATGAATCTGCAGGTTCTTCCATCTCGCACTCATCCCCACATGCAGATGAGCTCATCTGGTGGTTATATTCTAAGTGGTATCAAGACATGCACCAATGGGGCCTCCTAGTGTGGCAGTGAAGTCGACTATGTAGCGAATTGCTGCGACTCACAAGTCATTCCCATTAACATTACAAATGTGCAAGATGTAGCTTCAGAGTAAATTATCATTTGTATTATGTTAAATTATATCAATAACCCATTTTCTAATTTCCATCTCTCCCATTCCTGTGTTGGTGTATTATGTGACATTATTACCAAGTAATACCAGTTGCTCCTGTGATTTTCTATCCTGAAAAAACGTAGATGGCTGCTACATTCAGCTAATCGGCCCTCAACTTTTTAACGCGGGGAGATCAATTTGTTTGTCAAGCGTATTATGATTTACATAAAGTGGAACACTTTTGACCAGTTATTATTGTTTATTCGTCTTTTGGGTAGAATTCACATGTCCATTTCAACTTTGTCAAAATTAAATTATTTTTTTCGGATTCCGATAATTATGAATTATATCAACTATCTAAATTATATGTATTTCTTATTTATTGTGAAATTACAAATGGTTTGTATTTTGTACCGTTGTGTTTACTGGAAACCACATTTTTTTACTCCGCCCAAGTGTATATACTCCGATTCCTATTTACTCCGCTCAAGTGGAGCAATGTTGATGATTTTCAGAAGTTCCTTTACCTCTCTGCCTTCATGTGTAACGGTCGAAGTACTATAGAAGTTCCCACTCCCATCTTTTCAGACCTATTCACTGATGTGTGCAAGACTTGGATCTCGAAAGGCCCTTAGCATGCTGTACGTTTAAGACTACGTTCTTAAACACATGTTCGTCTCCTTTTCTCCATGCTTCTACATGGGAAATTGGTTCCCTACACGCTAATCTACCACAGTGTAAGAGCTCAAAATAGGAGGGCAAATGTGAACCAATAAGGCCAAATCTTTACCCTCCCAAAGCCTACTGTTAAGCATCATCATGGGTTGAATTTTAGAAACTATTCACCAAACGGATGGTACTAGTGAACTACGATATCTAAGTTGATTCCACACAGTGCACAGAATTGGAGATGTACGGCAATAGTTAGCATACTTCCACCAGACAGTTTGATTTCAGAGTCTAATCTGAAGTAAAACAGTGGACATCTAAGTACACGACAAAGCACATAGCAACTATAAACCAAAGCGAAATGGACTCTTAACAGTTACTTGAACAGGTGAGCTAATAATATTAGAATTCAAGAGGAGCCATGAGGAGAATAGTAGGAGTTGAGTGTGAGCTCCAGAGAAGTGTCATCTTTTCTTTGTTGATCCAAACAGTAAGGTTGGAAGTAACGCTGTTGCTGGTGGTGGTGTTCTTGGTTTGAGTGGATTGGGAAGAGTGGGAGTGTCTCTATTTCCACAAGCTCTTTCTCCTCTTCCTGTTGCTGTTGCTGATGGTTGTTGTAATAGTAGTTCTCCTCATAGTAGCAATTTGCACCTGGTCTCTGTTGGCTCTGGTAGTAGAATTGTGGCACTGCTGTGGCCTCAACCCATCCCATGTTGCCTTCCATTGCACCACATTCCTGTAACAACCCAGAATTTTTTTCACTCTAAAATCATTATTTTTACAACAAAATCGTGGCCTTGCATCATGTTTAAAACAAAATAAGTTGTACTTTTGCATGCACGATTCTCTACATGTACAAACATTAAAATACATGATACTCTCTATCCTCTCTTGATATAATGTAAGATATGTTGAAAGGACTTTTTTATCCTAATGCCAAGTGGAAGCATGGAAAGGCATAGTGATAAAGGGATGGGAAGAAAAGGTGGTAGATCTTATGGGGTCAGAAGTTGGAAGACACAAGTCTTTATTTGTTTAGATACCTCAGTACGACTTAACTGATTTTCATGTTTCCAACAAAGTCATGTTGTGTCATGATTAATTTACAAGAGAACCATCTCCCCCAAAAGACAAGAATCAATCCTTTCATATCTCATATCGTGTGCTTAACTGCTTCCCATATCATTGTGCATGAGAGAAGGAATGCAACATGTACTTGCCTCCAAATTAACCTCTCCCATTTATACTCAATTCTCAAAACAAAGATATATCTATCACTAAAAGAAACACAAATCTCACCCTGTAAGTTCTCTCCATCAGCATTGCACCACCAGTACTGCCTCCCATCTGCCCAAGCCCGTAAAACACAGGAGAAGTTGGAGAAACCCCTACAATGAAAACCCAAAACCAACACCAACCAATCAACAACCAAAAATCTAAAAACCAAAAAACACCAAACAAGAATAGTGTCGTGGGCAATGTGATTCTCACCAGTTGAGGACATGTTGGTGTTGAACTTGTTGGAGTTGATGTCAACAGTGAGCCTCTTCTTCTGCCTCTCTCTTGCCTTGTGGTTCTGAAACCAGTAGAAAACATTCTTCCCCTCAATCTTCCCATACTGCCTAAGCCTAGCAGAGATCCTCTGAATTTGATCAGCATTGGGAGACCTCAGCCCATTGTTGTAGTAAAGGTCTTTGAGAATTCTTATTTGGTCAGTGGTTGGAATCCACCTTGTGCTTGACTGCCTACAGAGATAGTTACTACTCCTCCCATTTCCACTCCCACCCACATTGGTGTTATCTTGTTCCATGGAAGTGAGTTGGAGGTGTGGGGTTGTTGTTGTTCGGGTATTTGAAGAGGGGATCTTAATTGATTGGGGGTTGAGAGATCAGGTATGATATCTTTGAGAGAGGGACTGAAGTTGACAGATAGAGGGGGTTGGAAAAGGAATGTGGACAAAAGTAGGAGTTGAAAGGTGGGGGTTTTATAGGTTTTTTTGGTGTTGTGAAAAGGCATGCAAGTAGGCAAAATGATTGCATGTGATGTGGTTTGAAGTGGGCTTGCATGCATGCAGAGACAGAGGAAGTGAGGGGACTCAGATATGTGTGTTGTGTTGTGTGGGATGTAAATGTACATGGATGTCTTTGGATGTTATTAGGAATGAAGGAAAGAAAGATCATGTGATAAAGCAACTGCACGAGGGAATGAATGAATGAAAGATAGGGTGATTATGCTTCTTGGTTTTTAATTGTTTGGTTTATGATTAATTGTCAACTTAATTGGGGGGGGGGGGGGGGGGGGGGGGGGGGGACATTTAGCCTTCAAATCGTATATAAACTATTCAAAATTTAAAAACTTGAACCAACCTGACATACACATAAAAGTTATTTTGGTATAATAAAGTCTGCTAAACAACTTAGATTTCTAAGGTTTAATATGTTCAAAGGAAGTCATCTAAACAGCTCAACAACTTATTTTCTAGATTTTTTAAATATGTTCAAAGGAAAGACATGTGAATATACTGATATACATATATATGAACAAAAAATTAATATTTAAGTGAGAAGTTGTCACGGCCTCACGGGTATGGTAGAGTTGTAGGAAATAATAAATTATGAAGCCAAATCTCTCTATCAACACCCCTATCATTTGTTTATCTTTTGCATTGCAACATAGGCATCATCCCCTCTTTTGCACAACCACATTTGGTGCTGTGGTATGCATGCATGCATGCAGTGTTGTTTGAATCATTTGGGTCTCTTCAGTCTTAAGAGTTAGAACCATGGGCCTACAAAAATCACTTCAACATTAGAACTCATAGGTATCTAAGCATCTACTTTCTTTCTAGCTTTCTTGACTACTGAAAATCTTACCTGAAGTTCCTCTATTCATCACTTTAGGTGACATAATTATATGGGCTTGCACCCTTTTCTTCTCAACAGTCAATAGTTAATTAAGTTAAGTAGCGGAAATTTACATAAGCTAAAGTTTGGATTTTTGACCTCTTTAATCTCAAGTTCATATTGTTAATTTTCAATTTGCACTTTTATCAAGCTCATCAAAGCCAAATAAACCTCTTCAAAATTATAAATTCGACGGTATATAATTCAACCGACGAATATTAATGTAGCATCTAGTGTAACTGCTCAAATTATTTAACATCTAAACTTTCTATCAAGAAGATCTGTTATTTTAACAACCCAACTGGAAGAAGCTCGGAGGCACAAACTGAAATTAACAGCCCGATTATTATCTTGCTGATCTTGTTTTGATTGCACCTGCCTTCTTAAAGGGCCTACGAATTAGTAAGATTCACATCTATATATCCAGAGAACAAGTACAAGAATAAACAACCAATATCATTCATCAATAGAGCGATCTCATGGAATATTGGTCTCTGTATATATCAAAAAGTATGAGCATGCATGGCTTTCCTTGGCTTCTGTTTATGGGGACTTCGAGAGATTTGATGTGAAAAAAAAAAATATACGGTCTATAGAACCAGTCATGATTCTTCTTGTTTGTGGACCCCACAATGGGACATCTCATGGAGAGTTCCTACGATGTGGGCCCTCTCTAATTTCAAGTGTATCCCCTCATCCAATGGTAGGGAGTACAAACATTTATCTTGTGTTTTCATTATTAAAATTTTCCAATAACCACATGTTTTTTTGTTGTTGTAAACATAGATATTAAAGGAATTCACGACCCAACACATCTGCTCCTCGAGAATTTGAGTGTTCTGATATGTATGTACCCTATATATTCATACATATATAAGGGTTATATATATGTTGGATCACTTGTCACGTATTCATGTATTGTTTATCTATGTTTATGAATTATTTGTTTGAACTCGTAAAATAATTGACATAACATTTTCTAAATTTATGTGTTGTCTAAAACTCACCGTTTAGATTTGAAGGGAATGTGTTCTAAAAATTTTACTTTTAAATGTCAATTATTATGAATTGAATGAGAAATCATTTTGTTCCTTGTTTATGTTATTCGTCTTTTAGAAGTGTTAAGGAAGAGGCTCTTGGTCCTTAACCGTAGAGCTCTAAAAGATATTGTTTACATAAAACAAAAGATATTCGCAATCATGGTAATTAACATGGAACATTAATTACCGAATTAAGATTGTCGTGTTGGTCATAAATCATTGTAGCTCTACAAGTGAGTGACAACACATGTATGAAAAAGAGAAAATATTACTTTTGTATACTGAATAGACCTAATAAGTAAAATATTATAGAAATGTGTTTCTGTGTCATTAATATTTTACTATGTCTTTGGCCCTTTGATATGAGACTTATATCTAATCACTTAAGGAATACTTAATTAGATCAGTGTCTTGAACTATCGATCAGTGTAGTGTAAAGGCATTGGTTGGTTAAGTACAACTTTTGTTGGAGAAGATAGTTAGTCAAAAGACTGTCATTGCCCCTCTTAATTGAGTGATGATATTAGTGGGCCCCTTGATAAAGCAAAGTTATAATGTGCACAATGTGATTTGAGTAAAGTCACATATTTATAACTAGCTTAAAGATATCAAGAAATGAATACTAATACAAAGATGACACAATACTACTTTGTGTGTATTCTTAATATCATGAGGCAAGGGACGGACACAAGTGGTGCACTCCATCACTAATTGGATCGGGTTTTAGTTCGAGTGGAATTAAGACATCTAACTAATTGGGAGCTATAATGTGTAGCTAGATACCGCTTATAGCTTGTGATATTAAGCTCTTAATATCACTGCCAACTTAGTTTAGATCCTCCCATAGGTCACACCGCAAAACTGGGAAACAAGAAATGGGGATTTTGAGTTCATAGGATGTGTCGGGTTTCATGTGAAAATATGACACATGGGGTGAACAAGCAAAATCAAAATTATGTTGTGATTTATAACATAATTAGAATCTAAATTAAATTCATATGTGATGTAAATATTATGGGGTGTAATGATTGATCATTACATAGGATAATATGTTACATAAGTTGTGAATTTACTACTAATCCCGAAATGTCAAATTTTGTAGGGGTTAAACCGAAATTTGACAAGTCTGCATGCACTGTGCAAAAACGGTCGAACGCTAGGCCATAAACGGTCGACCGAATGTTGCGCGGTCGACCGCAATGTTGCACGGTCGACCGGATGTGTATCGAGCGTAACGAGAATTTCGTCTGTTCGTTTTCGGTCGACCGAGTATTCTCGGTCGGTCGACCGAACATTGTGATGAACCTTTTTGTTACGAACGGTCGACCGAGAATATGGATCGGTCGACCGAAACTCGGTCGAAACGGTCGACCGGACCTCGCAAACGGTCGACCGGTCAGACGGTTTTATGCAGAATTAATTTAAGAATTAATTAGATGATGCATGGAATTGGTCCATAATTGATTTAATTCGTGGCTAACATTATTTATTAATAAATAATGGATGGTTAGATGAAATTTTGCATGAGATTATGGGCAAGGGGTTGCACATGAATAGGTAATTTGGAGAGAACTTATAAATACAAGTTTATCTCATTACCTAATTAATTCATTCATTATTTCTTGTGCAAAAATTCTCTCTCCATAATTCTCCACGAAAATCCCTTAATTCTTAAGTTTAGTTTTAGTTCTTAAGAGATCATCTTCTCAAGAGAATTAAAGAGGGGTTAGTAATTAGATTCTAAACCCTATCGGAGATCGAGAGACTAGCTTCCCTCTCTCCGATCTTGTTTAGAGTTTGGTGAATACTCGGAGGCATCCGGCGCAGCGAGGAGCATCCCTAACGTCTCCGAATCTTCAAGAAGTTTTAAAGAACTTCTAGGTACGAATTTCGGAGTCCAAATTTGTTTTAATAAAGTTTTGAAACTAGATATTGAAACAAATTGATGCATGCATGAAATAAATTATAGAAAATTGAAAATTGATCCTTATTATACATAAAAATTCGAAAATATATATGTATAATTAAACATGAAATCCTACAAGATTATGATTGGGGCGCCTTCTTAAATTGACTTTAAGGTTCCATATGATTGTAAATTTATATATTCTAAGTTTGACCAAAATCTCACCTTCATCGTGCATTAGTTTTAAGGTGTTTAGAGTGTCGTTAAGAAAGTTCTGATAATACAATTACAAATATGATCATGTAATACAGTAGGTTATATATGTCGAATAAATATTCCGTAAGGATCCAGATAAAACCAACATACAAAAACATGTATAGGAAAACAAGAAACGAAGCAACAGTGATCAGAAACGACCTCAAAGACCGAGCCGTCGGAAGACGACTTGCCTCAAAGAAAATATCGGTCAACATACCAGTGCGTTTGATGGTCTGCCGGTTTTCTCCCAGGATATAACAGTCACACCGTCGATCAGGCGCACACCGGAGTCGACGGACCACGAAAGCAGCGCGGAACCTCGCAAGAATTGGTCGCCGGAGAACTCTGGATTCGGAGACCTAAAATTTGCCGGAGAGTGACGGTTTTCGTAGAGAGATGATGAGAATAAAACGTGTGTTTTCAGGAGGAAACCGACTGTGATATATATGTAGGATCGTGTGGGTTATGGGTCCACTAATCACTTTTAATCTAATCCCTAACTAATCAAACAATAAACGCAGCGGAAACAATTTAAACAAAAGTAGGGAAATATCATGCAAACCACAAAAGACGCGTCGGTTTTTATAGAGGTTCGGCACCCCACCCGGGTCCTAGTCCTCTCTTGTAAGCTCCGCTCGACTCCGCGAGCTCCGCCTACGTCTTCACTAACCACTCCCCGTTCCGGGCCGGGAGAGAACACCTTTACACCACAAGCAACGCGAACAACCCTCGCTTGCTTGAATTCTTCCTCTCACAATCCGAGAGGGACACTTCGGGCTTTCACCGAAGTCCTTGCTTCTTTTGACAACACTTGTAACTGAGTGGGATTCACTCTCTAATTGAGCACACTTTGAGTAGGATGAGTATATGATCAAATGTGTGAAGTTTAGGCTTAAAGAGTGTAGAATTGGGAGCTTTGAGGATTGAGGTTTCTCTCTAATGTATTGGGACAATTGGAGTTGGAGAGTTGTGTTAACAACAAGTCTTGATCATCTATTTATAAGCTCCTAAGGTATTCTAGCCGTTGGGGATAGATTTGATTGGGTTTTGTGCAAGATACACAAAGCAGAAAATCGGGCTGCAAATCTGTCCAGAACCGGTCGACCGAAACTAGTAAACCGGTCGACCGTTAACTTGATTTCAAAGAGAACGGTCGAACAAAAGAATATTCAGTCGGACAAACGAGCTAGAACTTAACTCTACTTAAGTGAATCGGTCGAACCAAAGTATGGGGCGGTCGACCGATAAGGGGATTCGGTTGAGACAAAGGTCAATCAGTCGAACGAGAAATGTGTCGACCGATAGCAGCGAATTTGGTTTCTGAAAATATGTTCAACCGGTCGACCGAAACAAGGTCTTCGTTCGACCGGTTACCGAATGTATTTTGGGGTTGAGTTTTGTTTTATACGAATACGACCGTTATAGGAATACGACAAGAAAAACGGCCATATTAAAATCCGGGATCGGTCGACCGAAAAGGTAGAACCGGTCGACCGGTAGAGTTCGGTAAAATCACTGTGGAGAGTCTGTTATAAACCGGTCGAACTGAGAACTGGTTCGGTCGACCGGTTCACACAGGAAATCTGGGTTTAAGTTTATAAGTGATTTCCGACTAAGGTTTGGGTGATCTAATGAAGTCCAAATAATGTGAAATTTCGTGTGTGACTTCTATAGGGAACCTATTGTGTATGTGATTGGTTTTTAACTCTTGTATGCTCAATTTACACATGTTCCTAAGACTCAAAATAAAATCAAGATTACAAGTCTTCATTTAGCTTTATTACAAATCTTGACTTGATTTCCTTCCTTCCATGAGTCTTGATCACCTGTAGATGTTAGCACATGCAATATATATGCAATGCAATATGTGTGCTACTCTACATCATCATAATTAAGATTAGGTTAATTAAATCATCAAAACCTAGATTAAGGCCAAAAAGCCAACAATCTCCCCCTTTTTGATGATGACAACCTATATCTTAATTCTATCTAAATACATGGAATTTGTATATGTAAACTATGCATATTAATGCTCCCCCTATGGATGTGCATAGTTTTTGTTCAATTTTATGCCAAATTCCAAGTTACCCCCTTAATTATCTCTCCCCATTTGACATCCATCAAAAATAATAATTATTTAAGACTTTAAGCTTAGAATTTGGATGTCTTGTAATGAAGTTGCTCCCCCTAAATTTTGCACTTCATTACTCTAATAAAAGATATAACATTTAAGCTCCCCCTATCAATAAGGCTAAATGGAAACAATGAGTATGATTCAAGTTAAGTTCATTTAAGTTTCAACTTAAGCCTTATTCTAACATCCATTTAAAATTTGACATTTAGAATCAATGGATGTGATAAATGATTTGCAATGAATAGGGTATATGATTTGCAATGAATTGAACTTCTAAAGATATGACAATTTAGCATATAAACTAGATTAGAGCTAAATTTTCAGAAATTTCAAGGATAGAAATTTATACCAAACTTGAATCTTGATTAGCTCCAATCTTATTTGGTGATGCAACCGGATTCGTATTCGACGCTTTGGCTCACCCGGTCACCACCAATTTCCTCCTCAAGCTCCTACAAGTGTAGACTTAGGTACCCAAACAACTTTGGGTCCTTGAACATTAGCTTTTGGGATCCAAACCATTTTGGTTTTGGGTGCCCACACACTTGAGGAACTAGATTTAACAAATAAATGCTTGCCATTTAAAGTAGTATGAGATACATGGTTTTTCAAATGCACATTGTATCCTAAACCATGTTTAGCTAATGATTGTCTTTGACTACTCAAAAGCATATCAAGCATTTTTGTTCCTTTAGTGAACATTTCAAGATCTTTTCTTAATTGCATATTTGAGGCTTTAAGATCTACATGTTCATCAATAATGGGTGTTTTACTTAGACTAGCAAGTGATGATTCATTTGATTCAAGTCTAGCAATCACCTCATTCTTTTCATTCATGATTAATTCAATTTGGCATTTGAGATCATTTATAGTTTTTCTAGCATTTTTGTTCTTTTCACAAATGATCTCATATTGTTTAACTAAATCATGAAATGCATTTTGAAGCTCATCATGTGTATAATTTTCATTATTTGCACTAGAGTTTGAGCTATCACTATAATAAGACTTAGTTGAGCATGAATTACTAGAACAAGAGTTAGAATCTACCTCACTTTGATCTTCAATAGCCATGAAGCATGAGTGAGCCACTTCTCTTCTACTTTGCAAGGAAGAAGACGATGATGATGGTGATGAAGAATCATCCCATGTAGCTTTGTGTGCTTCCTCCTTCCTTTCTCTTCTCTTGCTCTTCTCATTTTCTTTTCTCCTCTCCCTTCTCTCCTTTTTCTTCTCCCCTTCTCTTCTCTCATTTTCACTCTCCTCCCTCTCTTTTTCTTTTTCTCTTTTCTCACTTCTTCTACCTCTTCTTTCATTCTTTTCTCCTTTATCCCTCTTGAGGTATTTGAAGAAGTCTTTGGCTAGGACTTCTATGTCCTCATCTTCTATACTCCTCCTTGGTTCATCTAAATTTGCATGTAATGCCAAGGTGGAGTTTTTCTTTGAAGCTTCCTTCTCTCTTCGATGACTCAATTGGAGCTCATAGGCCATGAGATTTCCAATGAGTTCCTCCATCTTTAATTTTGAAAGATCGTGCGATTCTTCGATTGCCACGACCTTGTCTTCCCAATCGTTGCTCAATGACCGGAGGAATTTTCGAGCCATCTCTCCTTCATTTATCCTTCTTCCAAGAATCAAAAGAGAGTTAGTGATATCGGTGAAGCGAGTGTTCATGTCGCTTATGTTCTCACCGATTTGCATAGAAAATATTTCATATTTATGCATGAGGAGACTTATCCTAGTTTCTTTGGTTTTGCTATCACCCTCATGATGCATTTGTAACCTATGCCATATTTCATTTGCACTTTCACATCCCCTAATTCTATTGTATTCTCCCTCATTAAGGCCACAATAAAGAATATTCATAATTTTTGAATTCATTTCAATTTCTTTCATTTGAGCCCTATATAGAGAATCTAAATCATCTTCATTTGGGGGTATGTATGGATTTTGAATAAACTTCCAATACTTAAGGTCATTTGATATTAAAAAGATTTTCATTCTATTTTTCCAATAATCATAATTTGACCCATTAAGCAAAGGAGGCCTTGTGGTGCATAAACCCTCTAAGTGATTAGATGTTGAAGCCATGCTAAAATTACGGTAAAGTAATGAAATTTAGCTAACAAGGCTCTAATACCAAATGTAGGATCGTGTGGGTTATGGGTCCACTAATCACTTTTAATCTAATCCCTAACTAATCAAACAATAAACGCAGCGGAAACAATTTAAACAAAAGTAGGGAAATATCATGCAAACCACAAAAGACGCGTCGGTTTTTATAGAGGTTCGGCACCCCACCCGGGTCCTAGTCCTCTCTTGTAAGCTCCGCTCGACTCCGCGAGCTCCGCCTACGTCTTCACTAACCACTCCCCGTTCCGGGCCGGGAGAGAACGCCTTTACACCACAAGCAACGCGAACAACCCTCGCTTGCTTGAATTCTTCCTCTCACAATCCGAGAGGGACACTTCGGGCTTTCACCGAAGTCCTTGCTTCTTTTGACAACACTTGTAACTGAGTGGGATTCACTCTCTAATTGAGCACACTTTGAGTAGGATGAGTATATGATCAAATGTGTGAAGTTTAGGCTTAAAGAGTGTAGAATTGGGAGCTTTGAGGATTGAGGTTTCTCTCTAATGTATTGGGACAATTGGAGTTGGAGAGTTGTGTTAACAACAAGTCTTGATCCTCTATTTATAAGCTCCTAAGGTATTCTAGCCGTTGGGGATAGATTTGATTGGGTTTTGTGCAAGATACACAAAGCAGAAAATCGGGCTGCAAATCTGTCCAGAACCGGTCGACCGAAACTAGTAAACCGGTCGACCGTTAACTTGATTTCAAAGAGAACGGTCGAACAAAAGAATATTCGGTCGGACAAACGAGCTAGAACTTAACTCTACTTAAGTGAATCGGTCGAACCAAAGTATGGGGCGGTCGACCGATAAGGGGATTCGGTTGAGACAAAGGTCAATCAGTCGAACGAGAAATGTGTCGACCGATAGCAGGGAATTTGGTTTCTGAAAATATGTTCAACCGGTCGACCGAAACAAGGTCTTCGTTCGACCGGTTACCGAATGTATTTTGGGGTTAAGTTTTGTTTTATACGAATACGACCGTTATAGGAATACGACAAGAAAAACGGCCATATTAAAATCCGGGATCGGTCGACCGAAAAGGTAGAACCGGTCGACCGGTAGAGTTCGGTAAAATCACTGTGGAGAGTCTGTTATAAACCGGTCGAACTGAGAACTGGTTCGGTCGACCGGTTCACACAGGAAATCTGGGTTTAAGTTTATAAGTGATTTCCGACTAAGGTTTGGGTGATCTAATGAAGTCCAAATAATGTGAAATTTCGTGTGTGACTTCTATAGGGAACCTATTGTGTATGTGATTGGTTTTTAACTCTTGTATGCTCAATTTACACATGTTCCTAAGACTCAAAATAAAATCAAGATTACAAGTCTTCATTTAGCTTTATTACAAATCTTGACTTGATTTCCTTCCTTCCATGAGTCTTGATCACCTGTAGAGGTTAGCACATGCAATATATATGCAATGCAATATGTGTGCTACTCTACATCATCATAATTAAGATTAGGTTAATTAAATCATCAAAACCTAGATTAAGGCCAAAAAGCCAACAATATATATACATGTATTTAATCTTGTAACCGTCGAGGACTTAATTACAAAAATAATTAACATGAGGTTCAAAAATTAAATACACCCATCACCTTGAGGCTAAAGCCTTTAATTTCCCCCAAAACCCTCGCTGCCTCGCCTCGCCCCGCCCCGCCCCGCCCCGGACTGGGACGAGACGGGCGGGTGCACGCGTGTGTGGAGGATTCTCTCATCCTCTCTTTCCACCTACAAAGTGTCAAGTGAATAAGATGTTTATCAACATCCTTCAACTTGTTAACTTCACCAATGTAAGACTAAAAGTGAGGTGAGTACATGGTACATGGGGCAAAAGTTCTCATATTTATCTCAACATTGGATTTCTTCAATTTAGTTATTCATAGTCGTAGTCCAAACTTAATAATCCAACAAGTTCAATGTGCTTGTCTTGTCTTGTACGCATAAACAAAAAATAAATGGAGTTTATTACGATCTTTTCATCTACCACAAGATCCCACACGAAGTTGTGTTCCCAGACGACAAAAGTTCCGAGAGAGAGATCCTATGTTTTTGAAACAAGAAACACAGAAGCACAAACATAAATCTCCATTGGGCCTCCCTTATTCCCCTTTTCTGGTCATCTCTGACACCAACCCTTTGTCCTCTTTCTTTGTCCCTCTCTGATCTCAACAGCGACGTGTGTCCACACCACTCTATCCAAGCAACCAATGATGCAACCATATCAAAAGACTATGAGAAAACCATGTACATACTTGTATGTATATATTTTATATATAATAAAATCTCTCTCTCTCTCTCTCTCTTACATGCACCATATGGGCATGCAACATCTGCTTGTGGAGTATATCATGAACTAGAGCCGAGGCCCCATGCTTGTTCAATTTAGTCCATTCTTACACACACAAACACATGTACCTCTTCGGTACACCGAAAATTCAAAAATTTCCAGATCCAACAATTTCAAAATCCAAAAAATTTCAAAAGCGAGACCCCCGAACGACCTGTCGAGGTGGTATTTGTAAGTCATGATGTTTTACCACCGGGGGATTTGGAACTTTAAAAATGTTGGATCTAGAATTTTTTTGAATCTTCATCACTTGCAAAAAAACTCATTGTAATCCGACCGGTTACCACCGAAAATTTGCAAAGAAACGTCAAATAATTTGAGATAACACACTGTATAATTTTAATTTGACAAAAAACATTAAAAAAAACGTGACGTCTGGCTAAGACGCCTGTACCATCGTGGAGGCGTCTGGCTAAGACGCCTCCACCATGGTCGAGGCGTCTTAACCAGACGCCTAGACAATGGTATAGGCGTCTGGCTAAGACGCCTGTACCATCGTGGAGGCATCTGGCTAAGACGCCTCAACGATGGTGGAGGCGTCTTAGCCAGACGCCTCCACGATGGTACAGGCGTCTTAGCCAGACGCTCGTGTCGGAAAAAAAAATCCGTCTCCGTTACTTCGCCTGGTATAGGTGTTTCGCCAGACATTTTCGTGGTGTTGGTACTAGGAATGTTAGTAAAACTGAGTCAATAACCTTGTTTAAAGACACGGGACGATATGGGTATTAAATATATTGTTAAGGGCAATTTGATAATTTCAAGGGGCGATTTAAGTAGTTTTGGGGCGACGTTTAGTAGTTCCCTTATTTTAGGGTGTGGTTTGAACAAGTAATTGCTAAATGTTTTTTTTTTTTGAAAATTAAGTAATTGCAAATCGTTACAAATAGAATTGACCCAATTAGAAAAAACAACTATTAACATGTGGTAGCTAACCATATGTTGATTTCTTTAACACTGGGTTATATGATACTGACTGCCTAATTTAGTTACTATCTATTTTGTTGTGTTTGGAAAGCTAGATGTAATGTGCTGGGGGATTCAAGATAATCCTTTAGTGTCAATAGTCTATCAGGCCCATGCGGAATTCTAATATCACCATAAAATATATACATTACCCGCAATTTAACATGTATTAACTTGCTAATGGTGCCGGAGGAAGTGACGTTGCTTCATGGTGATTATGGAGAAGATTATCAGAAAATTGCAACAGAAACCCCCCGGAAATTAATGTGTCTCAGTCTATCAGATGGTCCAAAAGGTGTATAGAAGTTGCAAATAGGTGTAAGAAATTCTAATCAAACAATTTTTATGGAATCAATCCAATTGTACATGTAATGTAACTAATGTTGTCAGTCATTCATATCATGTCATCCAAATTAATTGTGCTTGTGTTGGATGCATGCAAGAATCCTTAAAGACACATACTACGTTAATCCACTATAATGATTCATCCTTAAAAATCATTAGTTCAGTAAGTCATAAGTTCTTATTTAGTTAGCTTACCCTTCAGTGTTACAAAAGCGTATAATATCTTACATCAGTTGTTCAAGACGTATGCCATTTATCACTGAAATTCAAGATATTCCACAAGAAGAGAACATTAGCATAAATTAGATGAAGAAAACACAAAACTTAAAGATAGCAATAAACCAAATATAGTTAGGCCAAAAGAGGGTGTGTACTCTGTTCCCCCATAACTTCATTCGCCCGAGCAATCATCCAGAGATGGTTTTCCTTCCTGGAGATCTCAAAAGATCACAAGGAGATATTGTGAAAGATATGTACATGAAACCAAATACTCTCCAGATGTCAAGGCTGCAGCAGCAGCAGCAGCATTAGTAAGTCAATTGACTGCATTGCCCATTTGCAGACCCTATTTTCAATTTCAATTAATTGTTTGTTCCTGCTTTCTTCAAGTCATTAATGTGTACTGCTGCCTTGAACATTTCTCTCATGACCCCTATTGAAAGGGAGATGTGCAATGTTATAGCTTATAGCCTTTAAAAATAAAGGTGGTGTTGTAGTACATGGTAGATGTAGGAGGACTAGAGGAGTGTATTTATAGACTCCATTTTGTGGGAAACTGATTTGGTGTTTGTGTGAGAGGAAGTCTTACTAAGAATGGTTGGGCTAAAGGCCTATTTTTGTGCCTACTTTCAGTGGCAAGGGGCCCAGGTGATCTAATTAGTATGTATTTTTTATTTTTTATATTCTCATGAGGGTAGAATTGCAATTAACCGAGTCAAACCGAAATCGGATTGATTTTTTTTTTTTTTTTTGGAAAAGTTAAAATCGGATTGAATTGAATTCATAGTGTGATGAGAATTTCCCCCCTTCAAATGTGGTAATGTATACCAATACTTCGACTTCAATGTGACTATTTAGAATCGTTGAAGCTAACATGTGACTCGATAATGGAATTCATATTTGGTACCTTATCATGTTGAAAATTATTGTCTAATATAATGAATATATTCAATGAAGTGAAGGTTAAGCTCATCAGATATATCTAAATATGATCATTCAACAATCATATTATTCCTTCGAAAAAGCAATTGTTTTTTCATATCTCGATTCGATGTATCATATCCAAGAAATTTCAGTTTCTGTTCCCTCACTTCGGAATCTACTTAGGGTTAGTTTTGATATTCTTGTACTCGGATTGTACCTTCTGAGAAACATGGTTTATGACAGCCAACTCAACGATTAAATTTCTGTCATACCTTTTGAGGTAAGAAATGTATGCCAGCTGGAAAAAAGAAAACACATGAAGCTAAGGATAAAAAAGAAAACACAGAAAAACAACACAAAAAATCATTTTAGGTTTAGTGTTTTTGTGTTTTGTTTCGTGTTTTTTAGTCGGAAATGTTAGTCTTTTTATTTGCTTCATGATTAATACACAACAAAACCTTAATTGCACATTATAAGATCTTGAACAAATGATTTCCACAATGATATTAAAGAGAAGACAAAGAACACATACCTTGTTCCATTATTCTATTCAACGAAGAGAAATCTCCAATTACTATGAATTGATTTCTCCATCTCAACCTCACACACCTTTGCTTGATAGAAGTTTTGATTGGGAAAACTAACTTGTGTCTTTGGAAGATGGATGACCAATCCTTTTATAGAAGTATATGGAGTAACCGCTCATCATGGTGTAACTACCCACTTACCATAAATTTCTCTTAATTAATTAATTGATTGTTAATTTCGTAATATTATTAATTTAATAAAGTTGACACTTAATACATAAGTTACAAGAAATATCTAACAGGAAACACGAAAGTAGACGATTGGTATTATTATAAAAATTCGATAGGCAGCTAGCCACACATAAATATAAGGTAACAAAACGATTTCAACCTTTTATTCAACGACAAACCATATTTTTTTACTAAACCACGCAACATGAAAGAGAAAAATAAATATGTTTTGGTGTGGAGTGGAGGAGTGCTTTAGTCTTTAGATATAGCTATAAACATTTGGTGCAAAACTACTATTCGCTTTGTGGTGTCAGGTAGCAGACAGTGAGAGGGTGTTCAGACTGGTATTCCTTCCTTCCTTCCTTCTACCATATTTACTGGAGGAAGGAAGTGATTAACTGCATGTCTGCATGTAATGATGAAAGTGTGGACTTGGGGGAGTTGTTCTTTTCATGCCGGCCGCGACTTTGAACGGTCCCATGCATGATACTTTCAGAAAGGAAATGGGCAGGGAATGTTGTCATACTTTTTGGATTTCACTTCTCTGGGACATACTCACGTCACCGCGTAATCATTGCTCTACATATACATTTTTTTTTTTGCATCTCAGCGAACATTTTGTTATTATTTATAAGGAAAATCAAACTCTAAATACGGGTGGAAGCAGTTGTGGAATATAAATCTGCTTCAAAAACAACGGTCGAGTCTCTCTGGACGTCATACGCAAGTAGTCTAAATTGACGCCTAAACTAGTCCCTTGAAATCTGTTGGCATACTTGAGTGATTTTACTTTTAACGTGAGTCCAATATCATGATTTGCATTCATCTTTTTCTTTTAAATAACTACCTTTTGGATATGTGTTACATATTAAAACAATTACTAGAACAAGTATGAAAAAAAAAACTATACCACCTCTCCCCTAAACTGTTTATACTGGTGTAAGGTTCAATGTTATAGCCCATTACAATTTCAAAGCTAGTCTGGTTAATTAGTCTTAGAAGCCCACTGGCCTTTGTAAGGCCCAGTCCATTTTACTGAAGCCTTTGTAATACTCAGCCCAGCGACCTTTACATTTAAAAGTCTCTCAGCTTGACGTAGTTCAAACGCGGATTTGAAAGGAAAAACAAAGAAATTAGCCTACCTTTTTACCGAAAATATATTATAAAACCATTGACTAGAGGTCTATTTACTTGAGGGTCATTGACTTTTTCTGACCTTAAAAAGAATACCAAATGTCACATTTACCCTTATTTATTTTGTCATAATTACAAATCATATCATTTTTCTTCCCAACATCCATATTTTTCTCAACTCTCACATCAAACATATTTCTCCCATAAATCCAATAACCTCACTTAACCATCGTACTTAATACACCAAAATATTAAGATCAATTTTCATTATGTAAGTTTTATTTTGGTATCTTTTTCGATTTTAACACAAAATGGACCAAACGAGTTGACTTGTTTTCAACAAACAAGTCAAACGACCTCGGTCGGTGTCGACCAAACGTTCTTTGTCGTTTCCACCGAACGAGCTGAGTCATTTTCCCAAACAACCTGAGTCGTTTTCACCAAACTCGGGACGCACTCATCCAACTAGGGACGTTTTCCCAAACAATTTGGGTCGTTTTCCCAAACAACCTAGGTCGTTTTCACCAAACTCGGGGCGCACTTGTCCAACTTGGGATGTTCTACCAAACGAGCTGGGTTGTTTTCACCGAACAAACTGTGTTGTCCCCCCAAACAAACTGGGTGTGGAGAACTATAAATTCGATGAGTTTGATGCGCTCAATATGTGCGCAATATGAACTCATTAATTTAGTTACTTTTTTAAAAATACAAATTTTCACGGCAAGATTTTTGATTTTTTTATTATGACCAACGGAAAGAGTGATCGGAGGGACGGGATTGTCGGTAGGTTGGAATGTTTGAGATTTGATGTAGGAATTGAGATGATTTGGTGAGTTTGTTTACGATGTGAGATTGTGACGACGAGGGTGAGGGTATTTTGGAGATAAAATTCAAAATATATTAAAATATATTAAATTTTTGATATTCAAAAGACCTTATATAACATTTGACTTTCCTAAATTGACCCTTTAATATACCTACACCAAAAATGCAACTCCCCTCCAGACTTAACATAAGTCTGTTCACCAACTCTTCTTGGTTTGTGTCCGTGATTGCATACATCCAGAGCATTCAGAATTCATGACAATGAAAGAAAGTACGCAATGCGATCAATCAATGCATTTTTGCCATTCAACCACAAGAAGAAATGCTTCATTAAAATCTACACCTTCCGACACCAAAACTAGAAAAACATAACACCGCAATGGGCAGTAGCACTGCAGCTGCTTATGGCTCCTACAATTTAGATCAGAATTGCCCCTATATTTACTACTTGTTTGCCACAATCATCAAAATCATGAATATTTTGATCAGTCTTATCGTGTGATTGATTCCATACTCCCCTACCTACCATCCATTTTGAAAGGTAAAAGAATGCTCTACTTGGTTGTCGTTGCTGGAGCAGTGCGTGATTTCCTCAGCCGTCCTCGAGTAACACGAATGGCTTCTTCCATTACAGTCTCATTCGCAGGAGAATTTGATTCTTCAGTAGCCACAGTGCTGGCAATTTCAGGTGCTGCAGCAACAATTTCTCCACTAGGCTTTATAGGAGCTGCAACTTCTGCACTAAACTCAGCAGGAGCAGATCGTGCAGTTTGGATCAAAGACGATAGTGTTCCAGGGGCTGCTTCTGCAGGATCTGAAGGTGCTTCAGAAGCTTGACTCTTGACAGAAGTATGAGTTCGACGAATAGATGGTTGTTGAGCTTGCTGCTGAGTTTGTAATGCAGCGGAAGACTGACGAGTAGGTGATGCAGCGGCAGTTTGGCGAGAAGGTGATGCCACAGTAGGTTGACGGGTTGGTGATGCTGTGGCTGGTTGACGAGTAGGGGAAGCTGCAGTTGGTTGACGAGCCGGCTGTTGGGATACAGAAGAAGCTTGACGAGTAGGCACTATTGGAGGTGGCGGACGGGCCCTCTGGGATGACTGTGGAGGCTATATCAAGCAACAATGAGGAAAATTAATCGCATAGGTAATAGTCCTGAAGCTCATTGAAGAGAGAAAATAGCAATTTATTTGAAATTATGAGAGATTTTCATGTGGCCAACAATACAGTTCCAATATGTGGCACAGGAAATACCGTTGTGCCAGAGAAATAAAAATATTTTTATACCGGTCAGCATTTTTGTGCATGTTGGCAAATGTAAAACATTATTACATGTGAAGCAAATTCTTCAACATCGCGTGAAGCATAAATATTTCTCGCCTTCATACTGTTTGTTAGGAGGAAATTTTATAGTAATTCCAATGTTTTTCACAGTTTATTTTCAGTGTGAACTGCTCACATTCCCAAACACAATGCACAGTCTGAATATTGGGCCTATGCGCTGGAACAATGCAACTTAATACATAACAAGACTTTTGTGGGATGTGTGTTTATATGTTTGTTTGAAGGGGAATATGTACCAAATTCCAGAGTTTTTTCAAATAATTTATAAGTAATTGGTTATCCAGAAAATAAATTCAGATTATATTTGCAAACTGAATACATTCCCAAACACAAATGCCTTTCCTATCTTTGGCTGTGACCTAACCATTGGCTGTGACCTAACCACTATAAACATAAATAACAAGACCTTGGTAGGATGAGGGCAATTATACATTGACCGAAGATTATAAACCAATTTCCAATGCATGTTACAACACAATAATAAAGTTTTAGGATGTGAATGGAGATTAGACAATAAGATGTAAGCTTCTCAAACAATGTCTCAACGACGTGGGCACGATAGATTGACAAAAGGCGTGCGAATATCCATACACAATTGTGATCCCAAGTGACGGACTTGCAAATTAAGCGAGAATGTGAAATATAAACTGGCCCTTTAACCATCTTTATTGAAACACACGCATATGTGCACAAGTTAACAATATTTACTGTAGTTTTACTGTGAGATTTTCCTATTAACAATATATCTCTGTAGATAAAGTTTTTCTCTCTAAAACTCAAAAAGATAATGAGTTTTGTAGTTTATCAACCCATTTCATATGTAGTCCACTGAAAAAGTTAGAAGCTCCCAGAAACTTAAACCGAGTCCCACCAAGTTGGCTAACATTTTACCTGGGCAGGTCGAGGCCTTGCTGACTGGGACTGTGAGGCAACAAACTGCAAAATTTCAAAGACTCTAGTTTGTCCATACGATGCAATCCGCTGCCCATAAAGAACTGCAGCATCCCCTGCCCTAGTCCTTAACTCGAGCAAACTCCTGTCGATCTCAGTTTCATGCTTTGCAACATAAGGGCGTAGGAAGGTTTCATAAACGTATGTGGTCCCCTGGCATAAAACAACACACAACATCAGCCACCACTTCATAAACTCGAAATGAACAATTGAATTCACCCAACTCATTCGTACCCTTGTTTTTGGATACCACAAGTATATAAAGAACGCCAACTTAGCTTCACTGTACATAGGCAACCTTCCACAGAAGAAATAAAACAGCAGAACCAATTAAACATGAATTTCCCATCAAAATATTTTCTAAAAAAAATATTCCATAAAAATTGCCATCGAGGTCATGTCTCACCATGAAATGAATGTATCTCCAACCCTCTCGAACATGGTCAGCGCCACAACTAGGATCCTGATCCACAAAGAAAAGCAGACACCATAACAACCCCAAACAAAATGACCTCTCCACAAAACACGAGTTCACTCAAATTTGATTACAACCAACCAACTCCAGGGCCAGTGCCAGGCATTTCGGTCTAGATGGTCAAAATTCGTCGGCAAAACTCCAACGATTCAAAATCCTTTAACATGAACATACAAACTTGAAACAACTTATAAAATGTTTACAGTTTTGATGTTTGTAATTCAATAAAATTGTAATTAGATTTTACATTCTACATTTTTGAAGGGGATCCTCCAATAAAATGTGATTTGGGGCAATTACATTTTACATTTGTAATTCAAATCATATACATTGGACCCTCCATTAACCGGAGGGGATCCAAGTCCATTCTTATCTCATACTAACTAAGGCAATTTTCCAAAATCCGGTCGACTGGAGAAGTAGCAAAACGACTCGACGTAAAGTAAGATTAAGGAGTGAAGAGTACAAACCAATATTGACACCAGAACCTCAACTGCTCGATCTCCGGCTTGTTCCTCTCCACAACCTTGAAGCACTCATACGCCGGATAAGCATATCCAAGAGCCAATCTACAACAAAAACATCAAATCAATCCTGATCTTAAAGATAAACAAACAGAAAACGCATTAATCGAAAAATCGTACATGAGTCCCCTCGTAAGGAACGATCCCATCATCTTCGCAGCCACCGATCTCAACCTAAAACCCGAAATCAAAAACTATTTAAACACCGAAATCGAACTCTCCCTCCTCACCTTCTCGAAGATCCCGAAGGGGATGTCCTATTTATGGGGAGGGAGAGGAGGCGGTTACGGCGGTGAAGGGATCGACGCGTCCGAGATGGAATCCGGACGCGAGTCGTTTTCGGTGGTGTCGTTAATTCCGGATTTGGGTTCCGGCAGTGGAGTGGTGTAGAATGCTGCTGGTGTTGGTGTGGGTGTCAGAGAGAGAGAGAGAAGCTCACTTGACGACGCCGTTGAGGTGATCTCGTGCGTTGGTTTATGGATCGACGGCGCTCATGAGGTCGACTCCGCTTTGACCTCTTATCTCGTGGGCTTTTTTGAAAAATTGGTCCGTTGTGACTTTTCATTTTTCCTTTTTTGGGTGTATTAATAATGGTTATTATTGGTTTTCAAGGTGGAGGTTCGTTGTGGTTGGTACATCTATGTTTGGATTCGTTGTGTCTTCGATGTGGTTTTCGGGGTTAGTTGGATATTAAAAAAGGTGTTAGGTGTTTATGGATGACTTTGTGTAACCAAAACAATTCAAGTTTGAATTCAAATGGTATCATCGTACGAAACAGAGGATTAACAATATATCCAAATAAATAAATCAATTATTTTTTTAATGAATGGCAAAACAAAAATCCAAATAAATGGAAATGGCCCCACCCATGCACACATCAGACCATGTCAGTCTGATTGTCGGTGCTTTATTTGGTACAGGAACTTTACGAGGAAAAAGTAATGACATGTGAAGTGAAGTATAAGCTTTGGAAGGAAAACGTAATTGAAATCTCATCCGTCATTTCTACGACAACAACTTCAATTCTTGTGAAAACAAGCATTCTGAACTCTGTTCTTCATGGATGATTCTTTTTCACAAATTCAATGTCAAGCTGGTCAACATAAAATGAATAGCATTCCCGTATATGATGAAACCATTTACAAGCTGGTGAATTTTTCAGAAAAATATTTAACTCAAATGATGGCAACAATTAGTATGGTTACATATACCTGAGCAAACAAATAAAAAAGAAGGGTACATATAATGGCCTAACCAAGAGATAGAGGAACAGATGAGATGGTCACCAAACCGGACAGTAGGCCAACAAATGTGGCTGAATTATATGTGCTGGGTTCGGTTTGCATGGAGTTGTTTCGGTTGTCTATGAAAGAATCATTCTTGAAAGGACCACCAACAAGTGCTCCCATTGCTACATTTGGATTGGGCTCGGTAGAAGCGAGCCATTCGAACCCATCGCAACCGGTTTCGGTGTCTGCGGGAATCGAGGCCCCCCGGTGGTGCACCTGCTGTGGGAAGCTTTCTCCATACCCGACAAGGTAGCTCATCTGCATTGGGTTTTCGCCCAATACGTAATCGGCCTGAACATTTAATTTTAAGTGTGTTTAGATAAGCAATCCTATGTAATTAGTGAAGATCGATATTCTTGACTCCACATCTTTACAGTCGGTATAGCATACCTGTGAAGTAGCGAAAGTACGAAGATCGGCAGGCGTAAATGTTTCTCCGTCGCATTCAAATGAATCCGTTTTAGATGTTAACATGTAATCGCTGTAAATAACAGCAAGGAATGAAGCCGAAATCGGATGCTGGAGAGAACCCCACTCATTTATCCACACCAATCCTCCTACAAAAGGAAAAAAAATATATACTGAAAACAAAGCTAAATTGTCCATCATAGAACAATGGGACATTATGATGCACCAATGAATTACAAATTTGAATCAGATTACCATCAGTTCTACTGGAAGTGGCAGTTGGAGAATCAGGCAGTAGACCACACATAACAGCTTCAGCTGTTTTCTTGTAATTCTGGAGACCCTCACTCTGCTTAACGTTGGATGATAATTTTGGATTAAAGAAGTGAGCCCTCGACAAAAGAACCTGCAGAAGAGTTGCGATTGTCAGATGACATTAGCCATTCATTAACGAGTTGCAGGTGTTTGGTGCATCATAACAAATGCCAGATCTTTTTAAATTATAATTTTGACAAAACAATCCAGTACAATGACTCTTTTTTCCAACCAGTTACTCATACATCGTCTAGACCAAAAAGGGGCATCAATCAGATCACTCCTAATGGCCTTCAAAATATTTAGACGGGGGTGCTATAATCTACCCCAATTTAAAACTTGACATCCTTGCCTTTACCAAATCTCAATTCAGTTTAAAAATGTTGCGAAATTCTAGAAGCAAATCACACCTACTGTATGTGTAATTTTTAGTTTCCATAAATTGCAAATGGCTAAAACTCTAATACAATTTGTAATCATCGTCCCTTGAACAGTGCAAAGTATGGTCCTGGCCAATTGCCCATTATCTATAAGTTTATCATGTATAATCCACCCTGAGTTCGCCAAAAGTTTTGTTTAGTCTGTCACCCACAAATTCACTTCGGCAACAGCAATTTTACAATTAACATCCACTAATGAGGTTTACAAAGATAAGTGCAAAGTTGCTATGGTACAATTAAGTCGTATTCTGAGATTTTTTTTATCCAAGACAAAGTGAAACTATATTTTGGGGATTTACAAGGACTTTTCGAGACGGTAGGAAGTATATTAAAAAGATGTCGATTGAACAATAGCACGTACATATACATAAGATCATATTTGAAACCAAATGTTTTACCTGTGTACCTGCTCGCTTGTCATCCCAACTAAACCAAGTTGGTCTCCCCCAGTCTGCGAAATCCTTGCCCTTTTCAACCGTCGCATAGCTCATATATGATATGTCCGTTGTAGCATAATACAGCCAAGCTGCTGCCCATAACAATTCGTCGTGATAACCGGTCGAATTATAATAAGTTCGGACTTCCGGAATGCTAACACTATATGAAGCTCTGTGCGTATCGGCAAATGTAAATAGCTCTTTGGAGTGTTTCAGCAGAAGATCTGAATAGTTGGGATCACCTTTTTTGAACACCAAAGAGGCAGCTGCTAGAGCTGCTGCTGTTTCGGCTGCCACATCTGAACCGGGAGAGGTTTTGTTGATCTGTGTGAGTGGCCTTTCGCCTTTCATCTCTTCGGGCCGTTCCCAACACTTGTGGTCCTTTTCAGGATCTCCCACCTGCCAAACCCAGCGTTATGGTCTCATCGAACGTCAACTACACCACTTAATTAATTGTAGAGATTAGATGTCATTAAGTAAACAGGCTAGAACAAAACAAAAAAGTCTAGTTCAACAAACTTTCCATATCAAGAAAGAGTTTGGAGGCAGTATGAAAATCAAAGATTTGATTTTTCAAATTTTTTGACACTCAAATTACAAATCGTAAACTTGCTGAAATTCAGTAACTTTAGAAGAAATTCAAACTTTTGGCTCAAAATAATTGCAATGACCAATAAATATAGTGGAATATTTTACATCTGGTAAACAGAAGACCTCAGAATTATAAATACAATGTCCACTGGAGCATTTCTCCTCTAAAACGAAATAAGTATTTTCCAAATTGTCAATAAATAAATGATTTTTGACACTATTTAAAAAACAGAAAATAATAAGAACTTCCTAACATAATTGAATTTGCTATTTTCCTAAGATGGTCATAAATACAAACCTAGTTATGAATGGACCACATCCTTTAGCACCATTTCAATTGAAGCATCTCAGCTTCTCCACGATGCAAAAAATGAAACACCAATTAATCTACCAACCAACAATACTCATGTTCCGAAAAAAAACAATGATTCATGCATGTCAGTGTGTGTATCGTCACAACTTCTGTTTATAGTTTATACCTTTCAGATCCGTAGAAAATTAAGGACCATAAAAAGCACTCACTTGTATGTACAACACATTTTTCTCCGGATGCGCATTCACAAGGTAATCAGTTATCCACTTAACCGCACCCTGAGCGTGATCCAGCTGCTTCACGGAAGACATCTGATCGCCATACTCGAGGATGGCCCACGACAGCACTGTCGCTGTGAAAGCCATCGGTAGTCCGAATTTCATGTGGTCTCCGGCATCGTACATTCCCTTCGAAAGATCCAATTTTGCCTCCTTCCCATCGCTCAGACCCGAATCGTCTCTCCATGAGATCCTGCTCTTCCCCAATTTACCCGCTAAACCAAAACAACAACAAACACCATAAGAACTAATGTATCGTTTGGAAATTAAGAATGTTACTAGAATCACATGCAATTGGTGGAATATCTGATTGCTAGAGAACATGATTTTTAAGCTTCTTAAATATTTGATTTTGGCACCATTTCAAGTGAACATGATTTTGGCTTCTTTTGGAAACCGATTCTAGTTAAGGGTAGCGTTTGGATGTCCGGGAAACTGAATCGATTTTCCGAAAAAAACACGATTTTAGCTGACACAGTTTTTTACGTGGGTTTTTCGCATTCCACGAGACGGTTGTTTGGCTTCCAAAAACTACAATCAGTTTTTTGCCGTCAAGGTCGAAAACGACCCTTCCCTCCAATCATTGCACCCATATAAACCACCATCATTTCCGTTGCCTCCTTCCTCTCCCACCTCTGCCGTTATCTTCGTTTCCCGCTCAAGATTTTTTTTTTGGAAAAATGATTTTTGTGAACGACGACATCCAGGAAAATCAGACTTCGTTTGCATGTGCGGCTACGTCGCGGAGAGAGTCTGGGTCGGGACCCAACATCGAGGTAAGTTTCCTTTAAAGATTTAGATTTTGTTCCATTATAACCTTTTAACCCGATTGTTCATCTCATTTTTTGTTTTTATTTGGTCGATACCGAGATGGGAATGGAAGAAGGTAGAAAAATTACGTACCCTTTTGAACGTCGAAGAATTGTAGGGCGATACCGAGAGCTTCCGAGTACTTCTTCTGGACGGTCCCCGGGGGACCGGGGACCGGAACCGGGTTATCAGATTCATGGGATCGTCGAGCCTGGTTATTCTTTACGACGATAATTATCCCGGTGATGAGAGCTCCGAGGACGACAACCAGCACGAACCACCCGCAGCAACCTCTAGACTTTGATTCCTCCCCCATTCTTACACCGGCATTGGCGTGTACAATATTCGAAGACAATGTGGATTACGACCAACAAATTAAGACGCCTTCGACTCTGCAGATCTGAAGCGAGCGACGAGGAGGTTTATCTGCGGCGACGTGTAAAACGTAGAAAGTAGGAACATGTTTAGTGACCGTTTTGCCCTCGGATGTTCCGGGGTTTTACGCGGGTTTTCCGGGGGAGGATTGGGGTTGGGACGGGTTGGTTCGTTGGGGCTGTTTGGATCGGACGGTTGACAGACGTGGGACCCGAGGAGGGAGTGGGACGAGTAATTGATGACTCATGTGGTGGTCTCTGCATGTTATCAAACTTTGATCGTTAGTTAATATCTGTGTTGTTAGATTAATGATTGGATTATTTTAAGCTGCATGCTAGTTTGCTGGTGTTTTTTTGGTATTTTTTACTGGATATCGATCCCATGAGTCCTGAGACTTCTGACTTTGAAGCAAATTTTAAAATATTAGAGCGGTCTAAGTGTTTCGTGCATGCATGTTCTATCTGCATATACACGTCCGGTGAAGGTGAGAGCAAGGCCATTGTTAATAATCCATCTAAATGCAATTTAGAGTAAAGTATAAAATTGTTCGATGCTTGCAGTAAAGTATGATTTTTTTTCTAAAAAAATGTGTACTTCAAATGCGTTATTTTCGAAATCGTTCTTTGATGTTGAAATTTGCCGGGTCCCTTCATTTCGTAAATTTGTTTTATTGCTAACTTTATCCAAAGATTCCAAACAAAATAAATTATACATTTATTTTGAAAATGTAGACTTCATGATAATATAAAACTTTATTTTAAAATTATCAGAGTTTACAGAATTTGTTTCATTCTTATTTCTCTTGTTTACAGGATGCAGATTTAATAATGCTGGCTTTGGCAACCCATGAAACATTTTTCTATCTAGAGAGAGGTTCGCATTTTAAGGCTCGCATGGACTCAAAGTACCGTGTGTGTTTTGGAAGAGAATCTTCGTTACTTGATAGATGCTGCCACAAAATTAATTGTAACGTCCTCAAACGTCGGAAAAATTCAAAATTTAAACATGCAATCAACTTAAGAACATTACCGCAAAGACATACACACACAGGTGCACTAACATATGTCTGAGTTTACAAAAGTATGTGATTACATCAAAAACTCATAGACAAAAAATATACACATGTAATCACAACCATCTCAAAAGAAGGAAAGCAGAATCTGGTCCCCAGCACTCTCCTTCGCGGTCACCACCCTCCTAACGTCGCTCTCGGCATGAAATGCAAACATTATGCCTGAGTTTCTATAAGGAAACATCGTATGTCAAATCTTAACACATGAATGAAACAATCAATACAAAACCATAAAAGGACATAAGTCCAACAACTGCAAGCCACCAACAATTGTCTCATTCACCGGAGCCACGGTTTTGCCTTATTCACCGGAGCCACGGTTTTGCCTTATTCGCCGGAGCCACGACATTTACAACCACAACCCGCTCAGAAGAGTCACCATTGATCGCTATTAGGCCGGCATGTCCGTCTGTTGCCCCAAAAGGGCCGGTGAACCCGTTGCCTTCTAGCCGATTAACAACAACAAGGAAAACACTAAAACTGTATAAAAACGGTCGACCGAATCCCCCCTTCAGAGGACTGGCCCAACCGAAAAACTCACCAATCAATCGAACGACAAAGGGGACCCGTTCGACCGAAAAGCATCAATAAAACCCACCATCAATTCACACCATTCGGTCGACCGAAACAACACTTCTGGTCGAACGACCTTTAAGTTACTTAAGTCGTGGTCGGACGAGTCAAACAGGCAGTCGACCGTTTAGATGATCAACGCCCTAACCGACCTACAACAGTACTTCGGTCGACCGCAAAGGGGTTTCGTTTGACTGAAAGTACCCAGCGCCTCCATCTCTCGCTGAATTTGCACTACCGGTCGACCACCCAAAGGTATCGTTCGACCGGTGCGAGGGATATTGCCCGAAATAACTACAACCGATCGACCGAACCCAAACCACCGGTCGGCCGTTATAGTGCAGAAAAACGGTTGTACAGGTCCGACGAGCCATTCGGCCTACCATCGACCGCTCCAACACACACACAACTTAGGTGAGCGTAAAAGCAAGCTTGACATACATTTAAGGCTTGAAGAAACCTTTGAAGATCCAGCGACGAGCGTCTCCACGCAACTTCTCTTCTTCTCCGGCGGAACCCAACTCAAACGACCGACCAACCCTCATACACTTCACTGCACCTCCACCTCGACGAACACAACTCCATCGCGCACCAAGGCTGGAAAAGAGAGAAGCAGAGTGTTGAGCGGGAGAGAGAACGAGTAGGGGTGTAAACGGGGCGGGTAATACACGTATACCCGGTCACCCGCCCCGAGCGGGTACGGGTATGGGTACAAAAATCCATACCCGTTTAAAAATTCAAACCCGTATACCCGTACCCGTTTACCCGCTTAATAAACGGGTCGGGTACGGGTATACGCATTACCCATACCCGTATACCCGTTAAGATATATTATATTATATATATAATATTTTTTTAATATTTTATATGTTATATATTATATATTTTTTATATATAATATATATTTTATATAATATATATTATATTTTTATATATTATATATTATACCCGCTATACCCGTTTACCCGCCCCGTACCCGCTAACTTAACGGGTACGGGTCGGGTACGGGTATATATGTTTTTTGCCGGGTATATACCCGTACCCGTACCCGCTAATTTAGCCGGATACGGGTACGGGTAGGGGCATACCCGACCCGTACCCGACCCGTTTACACCCCTAAGAACGAGTGAGAAGAGAGGGAGAGAGAGAATACACAAACCTTAAATACTCTCCCCAAACACATCTCAGCTGTCCATCTCAATCATTCTCTAAACCACCCCCAACACAATTAAAACATTAAAAAAGATTAGGATATAACATTATCAGAGTTGCAAGTAGCTCTTAAAATATAGGAATAGTTTCATATTATTTGTTTAGAATTTTAGACTTAATAGTTAGGGTAGACTAGAAATTGAACTTATCATGAGTCAGATTCAAGCATCGGACCAAGTTTGTGAACTAAATAAATAGGACGACATTCAACAAGTTAAGAAAAAACATCAGTTATTACGAACGGAAAAACTTAAAAATGCAAACAATGTAAACAACAACAAAAATTCCAATTATAAGTTCTAAAGTTAATTAAAAACGAAGAAGCTTGGTGACTTGGTGTTGCCTCATAAAACTGAAAAATCGAGAAGATTACTAGGAGGGTACACTTTGAGATATTTAAGAGATAAAAAGAACAATGGAATTCAAGCTGAAGGTGAAATCTGGATGCAATTTCTTAAAATCAACTGGTTGTAATTTAGGTCCCACCGCCCCAACGATTCATTTGGATTAATTGTTTAACTTAGGATCTTATTAATGCACATTCAAATAAATTCCTTTAGGATTTGTAGATCCTTCAGGAATTGTGGTACTTTGAAATATATAAGACGTCCATATGAAAGTTACCAAACTCAGATCCAAGTTGAGAGGTAGAATTTGATAATTCCATTTGAAAAAAAATGTTTTGGCATCTTCAAATTAGTCAAAAATATTGATGTTATACTAAAAATCATTAATGAAAAATTTGACAATACCAATGATCACAAGAATAACTTACAAGTTTTTTAATGGTTTATATATATTTTCTACTTCGTGTGAGTTTTTTTTTTTGCGTGTTGTGCAATTTTAAATTACGATCATTTTTAAAGTGACATGCTTATCCAAAAAAGGTGAATTTAATTCGTGTCATTGTAAGTAGGATCACTTGAAAGTAGCATAGATTTACAAACATTGTATCCGAAGTTCCAAATGCAACCTAATAGTATTCAAGAAATGAAGATGTCAAATTTAAAAGTTTAAACCCTATCATCTCCTATGGTGTAAAGCGTAGTTTCTATTTTTATTCAAATGCCCACCTTTGACTTTTAAATCAAGATAGAGAGGAAAGTAATTTTTCCTAACGAATCCTTTAGGTTGTGTTTACTACCAATAAGCAAGATAAATGCTTCCTCTGTGGTGAAATTGGTCATTTCTCTTCTGGTTGTCAAGGGTCTCGAAAAAGAAAAACTAGAGTATTCGATGAAAATGCTGAAAATGTTGCTACATCAAAAAAACCATACCAGGTCCATATTGCTTGCTTTGAACAGTCTTATGTTTTCTTTGCCAATTGATATCATTCTTACCTTTCCTTGTATAATATTTGCAGTTCTTTAGTATTTGGACTCTACGGGAATACCTGCAATATGAATTTCAAATCCCTAATCGTCCCTTTAAGATTGACTGAATGCATAGTTGACGATTTCGTCTTTATGTGCTTCTTTGTTGGCAATGATTTTCTTCCACATATGCCAACTTTAGAAATTCGTGAGGTTTGTTAACATTTACTACTATTTGATGTTATTTTATACTTGTATTGTTATTGCATAGTGAATTGGTGACTCATCAAGTGTTTGCATTTTATTTCACTTTATTTATGAGAACTACTATTCGTCGCCAGAAAATTACTTAAATCGTCCCAGAAATGACATTTTTGCCCTTAACAAATCAATTAATACTCATTTCGTCCCGTGTCTTTAAACAATGTGTCCGACTCAGTTTTACTCACATTTCTAGTACCAACACCACAAAGATGTCTGGCGAAGCACCTGAATCCGGCGAGGTAACATGGACAGAATTTTTTTCCGACTCGGACGTCTGGCTAAGCCGCCTCCACCAAGGGCGATTTAAGTAGTTTTCCGGCGACAAAAATGTCATTAAGTTTATTGAGAGAAAAATCAATTTTGATATTTATTAGTGGCACTAAAACAATTCACCCAACAAAAAAGCCAAAAATATTGAGCTATTTTAGGGAACTACTAAACGTCGCCCCAAAACTACTTAAATCGGCCCTTGAAATTACCAAATTGCCCTTAACAATATATTTAATACCCATATCATCCCGTGTCTTTAAACAATATTTTTGACTCAGTTTTACTAACATTCCTAGTACCAACACCACGAAAATGTCTGACGAAGCACCTAGATCAGGCGAAATAATGGAGGCGGATTTTTTTTCCGACTCGGACGTCTGGCTAAGACGCATGTACCATGGTGGAGGCGTCTGGCTAAGACGCCTCCACCATGGTACAGGCGTCTTAGCCAGACGCCTCCACCATGGTACAGGCGTCTTAGCCAGACGCATGTACCATGGTCGAGGCGTCTGGATAAGACGCCTCAACCATGGTGGAGGCGTCTTATCCAGACGTCCCGTTTTTTTTTGTTTTTTTTGTCAAATTAAAATTATACGGTGTGTTATCTCAAATTATTTAACGTTTCTTTGCATGTTTTTGGTGGTAACCGGTCGGATTACAATGAGTTTTTTGCAAGTGATGAAGATTCAAATAATTTCCAGATCCAACATTTTTTAAGATCCCAAATCCCCCGGTGGTAAAACATCATGACTTACAAAAATACCACCTCGACAGGTCGTTCGGGGGTTATCGGTCATCCGAATATAGTAATTATTAACTTATTAATTAATTAATTTAACAATTATCTAAATTTATAATCAATTATCTTTTTAAAAAAATAAGAAAAAATTACGGGCGTGCGACGGAGCCGCCGACACGTAGGAGGGGGCGTCTAGGTAAGACGCCTCCCCTATGGGGGGGGGGGGGGCGTCTTACACAGACGTGCGTCCCATGGGCGGGGCGTCTGGGTAAGACGCCTCCCCCATGGGGGAGGCGTCTTACCCAGACGCCCCCTCCTACGTGGGGGTGGCTCCGTCGGACGCCCGTAATTTTTTGTTATTTTTTATTAATTTTTTATTAAAAAGATGTTAGATATTTTACCAGATTCGAGTACACAGTGGCGTCCGTTGACTCATTACTGACCTCCAAAACATTATTTTTTATGATTATAAGAGGAAGATGAAGAGAGATGTGTGATAGGAGGGTAAAATATCGCGTTATAGCTGTAGAAATGAGAGAAGAGCAATTTGGTAATTTCAAGGGGCGATTTAAGTAATTTTGGGACGATGTTTAACAATTCAGTTATTTTAGGGAACTACTAAACGTCGCCACAAAACTACTTAAATCGCCCCTTGAAATTACCAAATTGCCCTTAACAATATATTTAATACCCATATCGTCCCGTGTCTATAAATTAGGCCTACGGTCTTGTATATTCATAATTTATCAGTAAAAATACCACGAAAATGTCTGGCGAATGTGATGCATCCGGTGAGATAAGTCTGGCGTGGGGCAAATTTTGGGCCAGGCGTCTGCATTAGACGCCTCCCCCAAGGTGAGGGCGTCTGCGTAGGACGTCCTCCCCTTGGCCGAGGCGTCTAACGCAGACGCCTACGCAATGGGAGAGGCGTCTTATGTAGACGTCCTCCCCTTGGGTAAGGCGTCTGTAGTAGACGCCCTTCCCTAGGGTCAGGCGTCCTACGCAGACGCCTCACCCTTGGGAAGGACGTTTAACTCAGACGCCCCTCCCATGGGGTAGGCGTTTAATACAGACGCCCGGAATTTTTTTGATTTTTTTAATCTCGTTTTTTTTTGTAGGTTCCGTTGGAAGATTTCGGTGGTGATGGAGTGGATTACAGTGAGTTATTTCAAACTACACAAATCTTTGAAACAATCGATGAAGCATGTAAATGGGCCAAACAAGTAGCTATCGGAGCTGAGTTTTTTTTGGTCGTGTCGTCGTACAAAACAAGATCAGATAGTCGGATGGATTGTTATTTGAGATGCGACCGGCGAAATCAAATGGAGTCTCGGGATATGGATACTGCACTTCGAAGAAACACCAAAAGAAAGGGTTGCGGTTGCCGTTTCTTAATAAAAGTGGTGGAGCGACGAGATCGTGATGGATGGGTTGTGGTTTTTAATAGTGCTCACGGACATCACAACCACAGACTGGCAGTTTATCCAGAGGGTCATCGTCAAATTAGTGGTCTAAGTTCTGGGGCGAAGAAGATTGTTCGTGATATGACTGAGGCGCAAGCAAAACCACGGAACATCTTGAAGGCAGTAAAAGAAAAATTCCCGGAGGACAATCCAAATCAAAGACATATTTATAATTTCAGAGATTACATGAGGAGGACAAAATCTGAAGACCGGAATCCCGTTCAGCAATTTCTCTATCAAGCAGTGTAGTGTGAGTACTTACATTGGATTATGGCGGATCCCGAAACTGATGTCGTCACTTACGCTTTTTTGGCACATCCGACGTCAGTCCAGTTGTTGCGGACATATCCTTTCGTTATCTGCATGGATTCGACTTACAAGTCGAACAAGTATAAGATGCCTTTGTTCGAAATGATTGGGGTCACACCAACAAACATGAATTTCCTTATTGGATATGCGATTTTGATGGATGAAACTTACTCCAGTTATCTGTGGGTGATGGAGAAGTTGCGAGATCTGTTATTGGGGATTGTCAGCCCGACTGCAATAATAACAGACCGGGAGTTAGGCCTTAGGCGACCAGTGAGAGAGGTATTTCCTGACTCTGCTCATTTACTCTGCACATGACACATCAACAAAGACGTATTGAACTACGCATACCACGTATTCGGGAAAAATAAGCAGATTACAGAGACTTTGAGGCGTGGAAGATGGAGGAAATCATGCTTTCTACTTCAGAAGCCGAGTATGATAGAGCTGTGTATGCTCTGAAAGATTTGTATAGATCGTGGCCGGCTATCACGGAGTATCTGGACACCAAGTGGTTGGTGCATAAAGAAAAGTTTGTGCTGAATTGGACGAACAAAGTCCTTCATTTTGGGAACACCACGAATTGTAGGGTCGAAAGTGCTCATTCGGCTCTAAAAGAGTGGATTTCTACATCGACTGCAGCTCTGGACACTCTTTTCGAGCGCGTCAACGCGGCTATTGAAATGCAGCTGACGAATATTCGAAACGCTCTTGAAGACTCGAGACGGCGAAATTTGACTAATTTCGGACATGCTCTATATCGTCACATAAATGGTCGAGTTTCGCATCACTGCTTGCAATTGCTGAGTCAGGAGGTGAAAAGAATGCAAGAGTTAGATGATGAAGTTGAATATCGTTGTGAGTGCGCTTTTCTGACTTCTCATGGGATACCTTGCGCATGTACCATCCGCGGATGTCTTGAATCAGACAACGGAATTTACTTAGAGCATATTCATTCGTTCTGGAGGACACTTGTCATTGGGGAAGGAGCCGGGAACGCAGAGTTTGTGTCTCAGGCAGCTCAAGACGCCGAACATTTTCGCAGCCTGGTTGATGAGATTGCAGGAAGTGACCCCACCGTAATTCGATCTGCCTCTCGGGTTTTATTCGAGCAGCTACACCCCGAACATGCAAATTTGAGAGAGCCTGCAGAAAAAACAAAGCTATGAGGTCGACCAAGGGGAAAGTCGACACGACGGGACCCTAGTGTGTTTGAGTATGCAGAGCGAGGTAGTGGTCGATCTTCAGGTAGTGGGAGTAGAGGTCGTGGTCGTTCTTCCGGTAGTGGAAGCAAAGGTCGTGGTCGATCTTCTGGTTCTTCGTCTGTGAGGGGAGGATCAGGTATACCATCCCTATATTTATTGTTATTATAATTTTGTTATTTATTTCAGTAAATATGTATCTTTTGTTATTATATGTAACTGTATTTTTTGTTTATATTGTAGTGACTGGGCGGGCTGACGTAGACGACTTTCCATATGCGGATAGGATTCCAGGAATCATTATGCCATTCCTACACCAGTGGAATGATGTACGTGCTGATGGAAACTGTGGATTTCGATGTGTCGCCGATGTTTTTCACGGTGGTGAAGACAATTGGCAACTCGCCCGTCGTTCGATTTCAAATGAGCTAGCTGCGAACCCATCTTTTTATGAGCACGTATACTACGACGGTGTGGTGCAGGCTCGTCACCGGATTAATTGGGGGCGGGGGACCTTGTGGCGAGAATCACTACATGGAGACGTGGACGGACTTGTTTCCCATTGCAAATTTTTACAAGTGTGCAGTTATGTTCTTCTCTCTCGGAAATGATGGTTCGTTGTACCCATGTCTTACAGTTCTACCTTGGGAGAGTCCACCTACCGTGACGAGACCGTGCAGAGAGTTGATTATTGCTCATTTAGGGAGTTACGCTCATTACATTCGTTTGGATTTGAATGAGGGATTCCCCGTACCTCCTATAGCGACTCTGTGGTTTCAAGTACGAGATGAGAGTGTTATTGGATGGGAGCTGGAGTACCAAAATAGGATAGCATCTTGGCAACAATTATGTAATATGTTTTGATATGTTTGTACCAATTATGTAATATGTTTTGATATGTTTGTACACTATATATTGTTGCTTTATTATGTAATATGTTTTGATATGTTTGCTTTATTTGCATTATATATAATAGTACGATACGTTAGCAAACACAAATAAAAATAATAAGCGTATGACAAATAAGCAAACACAAATACAAATAATAAGCGTACGATATGTTAGCAAACACAAACACAAATACAAATAATAAGCGTACGACAGATAAACAAATATAAATGCAAATACTAAGAGTACGGCACAACAGATCAGCCTACTCATCATCTGAATCATGGTCGAAGATGCCTAACTGAGTATGCCACGAGTGTATGATCTCATCCAAATCTCCGCATGCAGCTCTGACATCGTCTGGCAACTCATCCCTCATCTGCAAGATTGGGTCTACAGCCCGTATCATCTTACCCATCCACTGCACATAACAATAACATTAGCGTACATTAACAAATTATACGGTACAAATAAATATAGATAAAATGAAAAAATTACCAGATCGCCACACGTCCTATCTGGTGGTCGATCTGCTCTCCGGGAGGCACCACAGACGATGATAGGATGTGAGTAACTACCGAACCAATCAAGATAACGTGCATCACACTCGGAGGGGTCGCGACTACGTCTGAAGTCGCCAAGGAACAATCAGCATGATCTCGGAAATGTCCGCCAAGTCGATTCCGCTGTAGAAGCGGGGAACCTGACGTCGTACGTTGCTGCTGTCGCAGACCGCACCGCATGCCCTGGTGTCGGGATGTCAACCGGGATCACCTGAACATATCCTAACTGACGCAAGACCCGATCGGGCATATAAGGCTCTATGATATCCCGATAACGAATAAGACCCATCAATAAAGTCCTCGGGACATCCGCTGCTGGGTCAGGACCATAGGGTAACCACTCCACCTAAAGTTTAAGACATTAATAATAATACATCTTAAAATTAAATAAATGGTGTAAAGTTTGATACCTCTGATGCAGTCATCTGATCTAGCCGTGCGCGGATGGAACGCAATCGTCCATCGCTCTTGTCCTCGCTCCGGACGACCCACATACCCGAACGTGGATGACCCTCGTCGATAATCTTCCGCTCACGATGCGGGCGGAATGCAGGAAAGTACTCGTATATCCACGCCTGCAGCAGCGTAAGACAACCTGCAATCCCAGAACAATCCGCACGGCTAGCTATCCCAAGCTGACGGTACAGGTATGCCAACGTCGCTGACCCCCACGAGTACTCACGAACGGTGTCCAGGTCCCTAGCCTCCAGTAGAGCGCGTGGTCTGATCCGACAACCACTCTTGTCGACAAACAAGACGGCTCCGAGCATCAAGAATAGGTACGCCGTCAACTGTGTATCATCGACCCGCGGAGGTCGTGGCCGTCTGCATAGGTCCTCAAGGGAGTCGATGCCGACACCACCACCACTCCATAAAGCTGTATCTCTCGCCAGACCATCAGGTGTGACACCAAGCAACTCTGCCACATAACACCTCAGCTAAGACGTCGACCCTTGAGCACTAACCAGACGACCATCCACAAGAATGCGCAGGATCTGGAAAACATCGTGAAGCATGATCGTCATCTCTCCGAAAGGCATGTGGAAAGTGTTGGTGTCAGGCTGCCACCGCTCCACAAACGCAGAAATCAAAGGCATGTCGAGATAAGGGAACATGCTGTACGGTAAGTGCCCCAAATGCGTGGCACTAATCTCCTCTCTGATATCAGCACTCAGTGTAGACCGCCAACCCTGTAGTGCTGTACAGGCTCTGTGCCGATTATGACACTTCAGAACCTTCCGATCCTCTCCGTCCCAGATCCGTCTAGCGATGTGACCCCAGAAACTAGGAATGACGCTCCCATCTAAAGGACCACCAGGCGTCATACTGCTCACGATCCAAGAATCGTCCTGGACCCTCTTCTTCTTCTGAGCGCGGGGATCAACAGTGCACGAGCTCGAATCCCCGGTCGTAAACCTCCCACCCCTACCCTTCCGCACCATCCATCCCGCGGAAGTAGAACTACCCGCTCGACCACGTCCTCTGCTATACTACCCCTGCCTCTCCACCTCCGGGCGCTCTAACTCATACGGGTCATCATCGTCGCTCCCGTCGTCGGGACTGTCCACATGCTCATCATCGAAGGAATCATCATCCTCCTCACGACGACGTAATGCCTCTCTCTCCCTCCTGACCGAAGCTGATATCCCCCGTCTACGTGGATGACGCGATGCTGAATCATCCTCTAAAGAACGGAAGGCGTGTAATGGTATCGACTTGTCTTTCCCTCCACTGTGACCTGATGACTATTAATTGAAATTTTAATTACAAATTTTTTAAACTAAATTATCATATTTATCACAATTGTTAAACTAAATCAAAATTTGTTAAACTAAATTATCACAATTGTTAAACTAAATCAAAATTTGTTAAACTAAATTAAAACAATTGTTAAACTAAATCAAAAATTGTTAAAACTAAATATCACAAATGTTAAACTTAATAAGAATTTGTTAAATTAATTTTTCAGATTTATCACAATTTATTAAAGTAATTATCAGATTTAATAATTTTAAAAAAAAAATTGTGGAGGCGTCCGCGAGAGACGCCTCCCCTATGGTGGGGGCGTCTGTCGGAGACGCCTCCTCTTTGGGGGAGACGTCTGCCGAAGACGTCTCCTCCATCGGGAAGACGTCTTCCCCAGACGTCTCCAGCTAGTGGCCGGCGTCCGAGGGAGACGCCCTCCGCATGGGTCGGGCGTTCTCGGAAGCCGCTCCCCCCATGGACGTCCGGCTTCCGAGGACGCCCGACCCATGCGGGGGGCGTCTCCCTCGGACGCCGGCCACTTTTTTTAATTTTTTTTTATTTTTAAAAACAAATAAATAAAGTAAGGTTACCGTATACGGGTACACCGGGGGAACTGCTGGCTGCTTGCCTGGCCTCCGAGACATTCCTAATCTTCTGTAGTAGGTATAGGAAGAGAAAGTTTTGAAAAAAAGAGTGAAATTGTGAGATATATAAGCAAAAATAGGATGAAAGGCAATTTGGTAATTTCAAGGGACGATTTAAGTAATTTTAGGACGATGTTTAGCAGTTCAGTTATTTTATTGGCATTCTATAATAAATTTCGACAACAAGACACTACAAATCGGCGTAAGACGGGGTCGAAGCTGCAGTTTCTCCGAAAAAAAAGGATTTCACTACCTCCCCTCTATCTATCAGGTTTCATCCCGATGAAACCCTAACTCCTGAACCTCGCCGCCGACATCCGCTACCTTCTCGGCAATCTCAATTTCATCCGTCTGACTTATTCGTCCCTCTCTTCTTTGCTCCTACGACCTTATCATCTCTCTCCGAGGTATTTCCTTACTTTTCTATGCTTTATCGTATTATCTTTTCTGTTATGCTTTTATTCGTAATGAGAAGCTATTTTCGTGAATTCACTTTATTACGACAACATCAAAGCCCTTTACATTGAACCAGCATATGTATCTGCGTTTACATGTTTCGTAATATTGATTGTGTGGATTAATTTTCATATGAAAATCGAAGTGATCTGGTACTTGAAATGCAGGTCTTTTAAATTTGGTATTTTGATCTTGTGTTTGTAATCCTATTGACTAGGACATTTTTACGACGACCACCAAGTACCTTCCGACCCACATGGCTCACATTATTCCATCACCATCCACCTTAATCAAACCTCGCATTACCAACCACTTAACAAGCTTTCCCCTCTATCTCAACACATCAAACATCGGCTTCAAAAATTCCCGTCTCACGTTATCGGCTGCGGCAAGCACTGAAAAGTCCGGTATCATGTCGACATCGGTTGGTAAGAAGTTTCAATTGGACGATGTCATAGAAGCCCAACAGTTTGACAGGGAGACCCTCGACGATATATTCCAAGTAGCTCGTGAAATGGAGCTTATTGAGATCAACTCTTCGGGGAGTAACATACTGAAAGGATATCTTATGGCCACTTTGTTTTACGAGCCTTCCACGAGAACTCGTCTTTCTTTTGAATCCGCAATGAAAAGATTAGGTGGAGAAGTACTCACCACCGAAAATGCTCGAGAGTTCTCCTCCGCGGCCAAAGGGGAAACTCTTGAAGATAGCATAAGAACTGTCGAAGGATATTCAGATATAATCGTGATGAGGCACTTCGAGAGTGGGGCAGCTAGGAGAGCAGCTTCTGTGGCCACCATCCCGGTCATCAACGCTGGAGATGGTCCTGGTCAGCATCCCACTCAGGTTAACAACTCATTTTTTTAAAAAAATCTGTTAAAGGTGAACATAACCTTCATATGTAAACTCACTTATCAGAATTGACAGATGGTGTTTTGGAATCTTTGATTGATATGCTATTTATCAAATGGAATTTCTGAATGTATGTGCGCTGATGATTCACTTTAATATGTAGGCTCTTCTAGATGTCTACACCATTGAAAGAGAAATAGGGAGATTGGATGGAATCAAGCTTGCTTTGGTGGGCGATCTAGCCAACGGAAGGACTGTACGATCATTAGCGTACCTCATTGCTAAGTACAACAACGTTAAGATTTATTTTGTCGCTCCAGAGGTGGTAAAGATGAAGGTATGTTCTGAATTTGAATTTGAACTTAAATTCTGAGCACATAGGTACATGCCACAAACTACAAAGATTGCATGTGTCATCGTTTTTTTATTTTTTTGCTGCATTAATCGAAAAGAGTGCTCATTCACTCAGGATGACATTAAAGATTACTTAACCTCTCTTGGTGTTGAATGGGAAGAAAGCACGGATTTGTCTGAAGTTGCGTCAAAGTGTGATGTGGTTTACCAGACTCGTATTCAAAGAGAGAGATTTGGTGAGAGAATTGATCTATACGAACAAGCTCGTGGAAAATATATCGTCGACAATAGTATATTAGAGGTTATGCCTAAACATGCAGTTGTTATGCATCCTCTTCCGAGGCTTGACGAGGTAATAAATGTTGGTTATTATGCTTCATTGACACTTCTAATCGATTTGTATATTTGATGTTGGTCACTTTGTTTCTTTTGTAGATCACTATTGGTGTAGACAACGATCCGAGAGCTGCATATTTCAGGCAAGCGAAAAATGGGCTTTATATTCGCATGGCAATTCTGAAGCTTCTACTTCTTGGGTGGTGAGGTTTATGTAAACTTAAACTAGTTTCTTTTCCTAACAAATAGACGTAGACATAGGGACTTGTCATATATGTCAACCAATAAGGTTGTTTGTTTATCCCCTTTCTGTCTGCATGTTCTTTCTTCCTGCAATAATGTTGCACAGATCCATCAATAAAGTTGATTTAATTTGCTAATTTCAAACTAAAATTTATAGTTAACGGGGTCATAACATTTGTATCTTTTTTCTAACAGAATATCCTATAAAAACACATTTGATGGAGTTATAATCAAGCTTGTCCATGCGTTTCCAGTGAACAAAACAAGTACAACAAAAAATCCAAAGATGATTAAGGCTAATTCTCTTACCATGTAGGATTTGTAAGGGTTGCCTGTTTTGAATCGCCATCCGACCAAAAACATTTTGGAATGTTATTATGAAAAATGATGGATTGAGTAACATTCAAAAGGTGTTGGTTTTTTCTTTTGGAAACATCGTTTTGTTCAGGAGTGTTTATGCATGTGGTTTGGTGAAAAATCTTTTTTTGTTTACAAAAACCTTGAAAGTTGTTGCTAGTATACTCATACCCGTTATCGGATCTGAGTATTCTATTTTAGAATCAAACATATTTTCCATAAAGGCAACAAACTCGTAAAAAACAAAAAAAAACATCAGATTTAGCTTTTCATAAATATAATCAAGTTGTACGAGAGAAATCATATAAAAAAAATAAAATACTTGAACCCATTATAGGATTCCAAGGGAGTGGGTCCCCAAATGTCAGAGTGAAACAACTCGAGGGTACGACTTGTCTTATTTTCAGAAGCAAAAACGAGAGTCTAGTTCGTTTTGACAACTGACACACATCACAAGGTAATTTACTTTTAAAAGACGTAAACAATTTTTGTAAAACTATATGAGATGGGTGTCCCAATCATTGGTCCCAAGTATCATGATTAGGCATTTTAACAAGCATCTCTTTTGTTTGGTTTTCGAGCAGATAAAGTCCATTGGCGAGTTTGCCTCTACCAATTGTCCTCCATTTGTACGATCCTGAAAGGTTACGTCAAAGGTGTGAAAATGATACTGCAATTTATTTTTATTGTGAGTTGAGCAACAGACAAAAGATTAAAATCAAAATTGGGCACATACAAGACATTTTTGGGTATTTTATCATCTAAAAATTGTATTTCTTCTGTACCTTTAATTTGTATTTTGTCTCCACTTGCAATATTTACGAATTTATTTAAAAAAATTATACTAGTTTTTATGTTACAAATCATGGATGAATTTCCTGTCATGTGATTAGTTGCATCGGAGTCTATAATCCAACTACAATTATTAGAATTGTTGATTGAAAAACATGCATTGCAATTATCCAAGAATGTGTCTATACCTGAGAAATTACCTTTACTTGGGGTATTGGACTGCAAAAACGAATTTAAGTGGCTTAAGAGGGCACCAAGCTGGGCTGGGTTGGTACCTCCATTGCTGGTGGATCTGGATAGTTGAAAATCCGGAGATGGATGTGTCGGGTCATATGCTCCACCATTTGCGGGATAAAAGCCACTCCGATCCGAACCAGACCCGATTCTACCCCATTTGTTTCCTTCTCCTTGGTTGCTAGGGTTTCCTCCAGAGGGTTAAGTGCTATCGTCGCTTCTCCCGATCGAGTCCCCCCCCCCCCCCCAGATGATCGGAGATATGGGTAGGGGAAGTAGCATGTTGGTCGGTTGTACCCATGTTTCTTACAATTATCGCAATATTCGAGGCTTTTCCATCCATATTTGTTTTTACCTTTGTCGCATGGGTTTGTGTTGGTTTTTTACGCTACAAACGCCTGATTTTCGTGGTTGATCTCTGACTGAGCGGACTTGGTTTTTCGGAGAAATTTCTACCGATTAGCCATCGCAATGATGGTCGAGAAGGTTGGAAGTTCCGGCTACATGAGGATGCTAGAACAGAGTGTCTCGTAGCTTGCGTCCAATTCAACAAGAAATGTATAAATGCGATCTTTCTCAGTTTTTTCTTGTATGATTTTTGAGTTGGTGGTAGGCAGCTCGTAGATGGCGAGTTCGTCCCACGTTCTCTTTAGCATGCTGAGGTATTCGGTGACATTTTTTTTTGCCCTTGCTTGATCTGAGAGAGATCTTGCTTTAGTTTAAAAATATGCGCAAAGTTATGATGTCAGATTGTTTGATTCATCCTTGCTAGGGGTGTAAACGGGTCGGGTACGAGTCGGGTATGCCCCTACCCGTACCCGGCTAAATTAGCGGGTACGGGTATATACCCGACAAAAAACATATATACCCGTACCCGACCCGTACCCGTTAAGTTAGCGGGTACGGGGCGGGTAAACGGGTATAGCGGGTATAATATATAAAAATATAATATATTATATATAAAAATATATTATATATAAAAATATATAATATATAACATATAAAATATTAAAAAATATTAAAAATATATTATATATATAATATATCTTAACGGGTATACGAGTAAACGGGTACGAGTAATGCGTATACCCGTACCCGACCCGTTTATTAACTGGGTAAACGGGTACGGGTATACGGGTTTGAATTTTTAAACGGGTATGGATTTTTGTACCCATACCCGTACCCGCCCGGGGCGGGTGACCGGGTATACGGGTATTACCCGCCCCGTTTACACCCCTTTCCTTGCACTTGGTTAAGTTATGATGTTTCTGAATCAAGCATACTTCCCTATTATAATCTTGTGGTGTTTTTTTGAAGAGCAAGCATATATTAGCAACCAATTAAGGTGCAGCCTTCCACGACTGCGCTATTGTTCATACAAAATATTGTTTTCGAATAGTAAATAACAAAGCCTATTACAGTCTTAGCTGAACACATAACATTAACCACAACCGTAAGATAAAGCTATCAAGGGGCTAGCAACAGTGATTTAGCTCTCATCCGATGGTGGGTTTGCTTGGATGATCCCGGACTACTCCAACCGTTTAAGGTGGCACCTCACGTTTCATCTCCAGTGCATGAGGGTGCTCCTCGTCTTCCTGTTCAGCAGCCATGATCTTGTCTGCCTCTTGAATTCGTTGAATCTCACTCTCGGAGGGTGAGTTGAGACCACTATTGTTGGCCGCCCGAACAGTGATGGCAGTGTTGTTAGCAAAAACATTGAACAGCGGAAGATCGAGCTGCATTGGTGAGCAGCCATATTGTCGCCCCAAGGACATTAACTCTTTCTTGCTTGATGCTTCTGGTTTGTTGAAGCGGAGCTCCCGACCTTTTTAGTGTTTCTATCCATAACTCCCACATATCAAAAATGTTATTAAGCAGAATTTTATGGGATAGAGATGTTTCCCGAAAATTTTGATTATTTCTTTCACACCGAATAATCCAATAAAAGCAATTTATTAATGTCATCCAATTCTGGTTTCCTAAATCGAGCTGATTTTGGACACCCAATCGGAACATGATATTAATATCACAAGTGAAAGTATGGTCGATCGTTGATGTTTTATCCCAAAAAGAACAAGCAAAATCGCAGTCATAGAATAGGTGTTGTTTGGTCTTCGGTTGTAGCCCACACATTGGGCAAGCTGGATCTGTTTTAACGTCTTTCTTAATTAAGCAATCTCTCGTTAGGACCTTGTTATTGCTTAGGACCCAGTTAAATGCCTTTACCTTAGCTAGACATGTGATCTGCCAAACATGTCTCATCAGTGGATATCTTTCTCCACCATCGACAAGAAAGAAGTAGCAACTTCTCGTTGGAAATCTCTCATTTGCCTTTGGTTTCCATTTCCTAAGATCCTCACCGTCGATTGGTGAGAAGGCTAGATAAGCATTGTATAGTCTTAAAGTTTGAGCATAGGATATATCCCCCCATAACCTTTTAGTGAACCAACTTCTCTCGAATGAGTTGTCGTCAAAGAATTTTGCAATTGTTAGGAATTGATCCTTGCAACAATTGAACAAATCAATCCATTCTTCATTAAGAATTGTGTTGTTATACCAAATGTCATGCTAGAAGAGTGTGTTAGTCCCACTATATATCGTGATTTGGCTAAACCGACAAAGTATGGGAATCCACACTAACAAGTCAGTAAGAAAGGGTGAGGCTCTTCCTTTGCAATGTGGTAGAATTCCAAGGTTGGAGTTGCACTTGTACTTGTTAGTGATTATTACCTTGCTAAAGTTTTGCGATGACAATAGTATGTTCCATATGTGTTTCAATCTTAAACTTAGTGTATGCAATTTAATTTTTAGGATTCCCAATCCCCCCAAAAAATTGGGTCTACATACATTGCCCCACTTCACCAAGTTTTTGACATTGGTGTTCGAGGTTGAGTTGTTCCAGAGAAAATTCTTTCTTTCTGAGTTTGTCAATTTGTTTAATCGTGAATGTTGGTGGTTTTTGGCAACTTAATTGATGGGATATTAGGGGTGTTAGTACGACATTGATCATTGTTATGCGCCCCCCTAAGGATAAGTTTTTTTGTTTTCCAATGTCCTATTTTATTCTCCAAATCTTTTCCACCATCTTACTCCAGGAAGTGTTGGTACCTTGCGTGCTAGAAAGTGGAATTCCTAAATAGTCCAATGGAAGTTTCTCCAATTTGCACAGAAGTAGATTCCTAAAGTGATCAAGCATGTCTACATTAAGATGAGTCACGTTGATGCATGATTTGTCATAGTTAATTTTCCGCCCAGAGAGGCTTTCAAATATGGCCAAAATGCGCTTAACATTTAATACATTTTGCTTTGTTGGTTGGAGGAACAATATGGTATCATATGCGAATTGCCGGTTGAGAACTTCCGTTCCTTCACGGCCAAAGGATACCCAGAAATGAGTCCATTTTGGCAGCCAATGCGAAGCATGTGTCCAAGGAAGTTTACTATAATAAGGAAAAGCAAGGGTGAGAGAGGGTCTCCTTGTCGGAGCCCGTTCGTGGACGTAAAATATCCTTCTGGACTGCCATTAATTAGTATCAAAGTTGTTGATGTAGAGATGCATAGGTGTATCCAATTACACCATTGCTCGGGGCATCCCAATGCCTTGAGATTGGCTAATAGGAAGTCCCAATCAATTTATTGAAAGTCTTCTCAAAATCCAATTTGAGTATTAGACCTTGTTTCCTATCGTGACTTAGCTAGTGTTACAACCTCAAGTGCCACGATAATCATGTCTATTATTTGACGTCTTTTTAAGAAGGCATTTTGTGAAGGTAATATGGTGTTGTTTAAGGTCGTCAACAACCTAGTTGTTAAAGTCTTAGTTATAATTTTTGTAGATGTTATTCAGCATCGATATAGGCCAAAGGTCCTTAAGGGTTTCAATCTCAGGTTTCTCGGGGATAAACGCAATGAGACATCGATTGAGTCCTTGGAACTCGTGTTTTGAGAGTGTCCCTATGCGAAAATGCTCGAATGTTCGAGTAAGGTGACCTTTAATGTCGACCCACATTTGTTGGTAAAAATATAAGTTGAATCTATCGGGCCCTTGCAATTTGTTTGGTGTCAATGGAGCTCGCATTACCATATGAGTATAACCTTGTGGTGTAGTATTTGTATTTTCGTGGTCGCATGAAAGAACTGTCAGTTTAATATATTCAATTAAGAAAGAATCTACTCTGCATAATCTATTTGTAATTTAATTAAGCTAGAAATGTCTTTTTTCTCACGAATCTATACTTTTAATCAATGTTCAGGACTGGTGTGGTCGCCTAGCCTAGCGATAGCCGTTGGAGATTGTTTTGAACTCCCTGTGCAGCACATTGCATCGATCTCATATTGGAGTATATTAGCAAGCTGTTTTTGAAGACTATTGTTTTAGCTCGTAAGATCGTCAAACATTTCAACAACCATTCCATGTTGTTGAAGATGATGTGATTGCCATTAAAGGGAACCTGCTACGCTCTGCAGTCACGAGATTTGCCACCGTGTTTCTGACTTTGCAAAGGTTGTTTCTGTAGGATTTCATGTTTAATTACACATATATATTTTCGGAATTTTTATGCGTAATAAGGATCTATTACAATTTTCTATGATTTATTTCATGCATGCATTGTTTTGTTTCAATAACTAGTTTTAAAACTTTTATTAAAACAAACATGGGACTCCGAAATTCATACCTAGAAGTTCTCTAAAACTTCTTGAAGATTCGGAGACGTTGAGGATGCTTGTTGCTGTGCCGGATGCCTCCGAGATTTCACCAAACTCTAAACAAGATTGGAGAGAGAATAACTAGCCTCTCAATCTCCAATAGGGTTTAGAATCTAATTACTAACCCCTCTTTACTTCCCTTGAGAAGATGATCTCTTAAAAAACTAAAACTAAACTTAAGAATTAAGGGAATTTCGTGGAGAATTATGGAGAGAGTTTTTGCATGAGAAAAACAATGAATTAATTAATGAGGTAATGAGATAAACTTGTATTTATAAGTTCTCTCCAAATTACTTATTCATGTGCAACCTCTTGCCCATGCTTTCATGCAAACTTCCATCTAACCATCCATTATTTACTAATAAATAATCTTAGCCACAAATTAAATCAATTATGGACCAATTCCATGCATGATCTAATCAATTCTTAAATTAATTCTGCACAAAATCGTCTGGACCTGTCGACCGTTTGGAGGTTCGGTCGACCGCTCGAACCATCTTTCGGTCGACCGCTCGAACCATCTTTCGGTCGACCGTTCAACATTCGGTCGACCGCTCGTAACAATAAAATATTTCATCGCAATGTTCGGTCGACCGACCGATAGATTCGGTCGACCGTTCCGAACAGACGAAAATTCCCTGTTATCGGTCGAGACATGTCCGGTCGACCGTGCACGTTCGGTCGACCGTTTACTGTTAACCGGTCGACCGTTTGTGCACAGTATTGCAGACTTGTCAAATTTTGGCTTAACCCCTACAAAATTTTACATTTCGGGATTAGTAGTAAATTCATAACTTACGTAACATATTATCCTATGTAATGATCAATCATTACACCCCATAATATTTACATAACATATGAATTTAATTTAGATTCTAATTATGTTATTAATCACAACATAATTTTGATTTTGCTTGTTCACCCCATGTGTCATATTTTCTACATGAAACCTGACACATCTTATGAACTCAAAATCCTCATTTCTTGTTTCCCAGTTTTGTGGTGTGACCTATGGGAGGATCTAAACTAAGTTGGCAGTGATATTAAGAAATTAATATCATAAGCTATAAGCGGTATCTAGCTACACATTATAGCTCCCAATTAGTTAGATGTCTTAATTCCACTCGAACCAAAACCCGATCCATTTAGTGATGGAGTGCACCACTTGTGTCCGTCCCTTGCCGCATGATATTAAGAATACACATAAAGTAGTATTGTGTCATCTTTGTATTAGTATTCATTTCTTGATCTCTTCAAGCTAGTTATAAATATGTGACTTAACTCAAATCACATTGTGCACATCATAACTTTGCTTTATCAAGGGGCCCACTAATATCATCACTCAATTAAGAGGGGCAATGATAATCTTTCGACTAGATATCTTCTCCAACAAAAGTCATACTTAACAAACTAACGCATTTACACTACACTTATCGATAGCTTAAGACACCAGTCTAATTAAGCATTCCTTAAGCGATCAGATATAAGTCTCATATCTAAGGACCAAGGACACAGTAAAATATTAATGACACAGAAACAAATTTCTATAATATTTTACTTGTTAGGTCAATTCAGCATACAAAAGTACTATTTTCCTCTTTTGTGTACCCGTGTTGTCACTCACTTGTAGAGCTACAATGATCTATGGCCAACACGACAATCTTAACTCGGTAATTAATGTCCCATGTTAATTACCATGATTGCGAATATCTTTTGTTTTATGTAAACCAATATCTTTCAGAGCTCTATGGTTAAGGACCAAGAGCCTCTCCCTTAACACTTCTAAAAGACGAATAACATAAACAAAGAACAAAATGATTTCTCATTCAATTCATAATAATTGACATTTAAAAGCAAAACTTTTAGAACACATTCCCTTCAAACCTGCTACGCCCTGTTGTCACGAGATTTGCCACCGCCTTTCTGACTTTGCAAAGGTTGTTTCTGAAGAAAGACAGACTCCGAGCCTTTGTTGTTTCCCCGAAGTACAACGATCCTAATGAAAGTTGGATAAAGAACAAGAAAATGAAGGAGATCTCTACTGAAGTTGCCGAGACCATTCTACAAAGTGACTTCTGGACCAACGTCGTGAAGGCACTGAAGGCCTCACAACCTATGGTCTAGGTTCTTAGACTTGTTGACGGCGATGAGAAACCACCGATGAGATATCTACATGACGCAATGGAGAAAGCCTAAGAACAAATCACGAGGAACTTTGAAGGAAACCCGAGGTTGTACAAGCAAGTCATCGACATCATTGACACTAGGTGGGTCTAGGGAAGATGATGTCCTCACCGCTACACTCAACTGATTTCTTACTCAACCCTGGTACCTTCTTCTCCATCCCACCTCAAGATCGAAATGTAGCTTTCAATGAGCATATGCCTGGATTCATGGATGTCGTAGAGCGTCTCGTCCCCACTCCTGAAGAACAAGACAAGATTTGCAGTTTACTTGATCGTTACAAGAACTCACTTGGAATGTTCTCTAGGGATATGGTCCTCAGACAAAGGACAGAAAGAAGACCTATAGATTGGTGGCAATCTTTTGACGCAGACATGGGAGAGACCACATTACAGAGGTTGACCCTGAGGGTGTTGGCATTGACATGCTCGACATCAAGTTGTGAGCGAAATTGGAGTGGCTTCGAGCAGTTGCACACAACGAGAAGGAACATGTTGGCTGTGAAGAAGATGAATGACTTGGTGTATGTGAACTACAACCAAAAGTTAAGGCAAATGTTTCAGCAAAGGATAGAGAAGTCCGGATTTTATGACCCCATCAGTGTGGACTACGATCTTTTCGACGAGCATCTATGGTTGGTAGAAACTGAAGATCCGGTCTTCGCTGGAGAGGAGCTTACATGGGTTGATGTCGAGGAAAAAACTTTAGGACCTTCTTATTCACAGAGACACTTTTGTCGATCCACGTCTACTACATCTGACGCGCCGTTATTAGGTGTTGGCATGGATGATGTTATCCTTCACATTAGTTCTGGAGATCCAAGTGCATCGAGTTCTCAACCACCGATGGACATCGACGAGCAATATGTCCAATCCGACGATGAAGAAACTGAAGAAGATGATGTCTACGTCGACAATCCGAACGAGTACCACTCCGACGACTCTGATGGTGGTGGAGGATTTTATATGGTTCCCATTTGGACATTAGATCAATGTGTCCAATGGAATTAGTTAGTTAGCTTGTAATTCTAATTTCTCTATTATTTGCTATTGTATGAACGATCTGAGTTTGTTAACTACCTTTGTAATCGTACTACTAAGCAATAAATTGTATACCTAAGTGTTTAGGTGGGTAGATGGGGTGTCTAGTGAGACTTTGGTCGAGGAACTATGTGTCTTTTTTAAGCTTAAACATGTATGATATTTTTAGATAATATTTGTGTATTTTTTCCTATTTTCCCCGATTTTCCTCATTTTTTAACTATTTTATCAAATTTAAAAATATTAAAAAAATGACCGCCCAGAGCTGGGCGGTCGCACGATCGCCCAAGCGACGGGACAAACCCGGTCGCCTCGGCTCGCCTAGGCGTTGCATGAACGTTGCTCTTAATTGGCTATTGTTATTAACGTATCCTAAAAAATATAATATATATTAACTGGTATACGAGTAAACAAGTATGGGTAATGCATATACTCATACACGACCTGTTACCTGGTAAACATGTACAGGGTATACGGATATAAATTTTAAACGAGTATGATTTTTTGTACTTGTACCCATGCATATCCAACTGGTGACCGAGTTGCACCCCTAGCCGTCGGCAACAAAAAAACCCACCGATACAATCAAAAGAAGAGGAAGCGAAGTTCGGAATTGGGATTTGAAGGGGAGGAAACTTCCGGATGAACAATAACCCCCAATCACCATCTCCGCCAGTGGTAACCTGTTCCCCATCTCGATCTGGGTGCGTCTTCGTCCAAACTGTTAATTATATTGGTATCAAAAAATGATTTTGATGTGAGGAAAATGCGTCCAACGTACGTTTTAGAGTGGTAATCAATGTTTGGGGATGTTCTGTTTAGGTTTGGTCGGGTTAGTGATATTAGAGCGGTCTAAGTGTTTCGTGCATGCATGTTCTATCTGCATATACACACGTCCAGTGAAGGTGAGAGCAAGGTCATTGTTAGTAATGCATCTAAATGCAATTTAGAGTAAAGTATAAAATTGTTCGATGCTTGCAGTTTATGAAATATGTTCTAGAAAAATGTGTGATTCTTCAAAGTCTAGCATACACACTATTTCTGCGTCATTTTTGGAATCATTCTTTGATGTTAAAAATTTGTCGGGTCCCTTCATTTCATTAATTTGTTTTATTATTAACAAAATTCCCAACTTTATCGAAAGAAAATAAATTATACATTTATTTTGAAAATGTAGACTTGATGCTAATAATGCTATAAACTTTATTTTAAAATTACGAACTTTATCCAAAATTGACAGGATTTTAATAAGAAGGTAGACATCGTGCTAATAACGTAGTACTCTCCGTATCATCTTGAGAGTTTTCTAGATTTACTTGAAAAGAAGTTCAAATTTCAATTTCTCGACTTCACTTTGATGGTCTTTTAATTATTCTAATAAGATTGTCAGTTTGTGGAATGGTGGTATGTAAGTTAAAGGCGAGTCGAGTTTGAGTAGCATGTTCTGCTTGTTTATTAATGTTATATTTGGTCAAGTTGAATTTTTTCTTGTTTGGATAACAAATTAATAACAGAAAAGAAAAGAAATTAAGAGAAATATTGTAATACAAAATTGTAATTCAACTTTTTATCTAAATTTGGAGAGAAAATGAATGAATAATATTTTAGTGACCAAACTACCCATACTAAAAAACCTTACCAAAAAATCATAATTTGCTACCCATAAATACTCGCTCCACATTTCGTCTTTCCCCACTCAACCGTTCTACCTTCCTTTTCCCACCTAGTCATTCTCTCCTACTTATTTTCTCATTTCACGTCCTTGTTGGATTAATCTATACCGATAAAGTTGAGTTTTGTTAACCCAACAAAAAAAATATTTGTCATATAGTTATCCAAACAAAAGAAAAAGAATTAAAATATTATGTTTCTTTTTCTTTCTTTTCTCTCAAATCTTTTGAAAGATTTGTACTTTTGAAATGTCTCTGGGACTCCGAGAACATTGTGTTTTTATCTTTTCTCCAAGCAGGATAATGATCTTAGTGGGTCGGCAAATCCTGATCTTTTAAGAGTTGCCCTTCCAAGTAGGACAATTGAAGCCCAACAAAGATGAAGTGGCCACTTCCACAAGTCTCCGCATCCACTTCTACAAAGAGTGTGCAAAAGAGTAAACCGACCATGAAACAAATAGTCAGATTAAGGTTCGGTTGAAAATTGGAACTTACCGGATCAAATCGGATTAGACCAGAAAAAAAAGGATCAGTTTCATCACTAGTTGAACCGTGGCCTGACCCAAAAAAAAGGTTAAATTACAATTTGCACACTCTGAACTATATAAGTAATTGTTAAACTTCGAAGAACATTTTATATTTATTTTGTTTCAATTTAGCCTTCAAATGTTATTTTGTTACAATCATGATTTTTTCAAGTATGATTAGTATTTTGGGCTTGTGATAAGATAGATTATAAAAAAATTAATCTATCACACCTAAGTTCCATCTTTCCTTTTTTGTTTATCGTTGATATCATTATATAATAGTTAATATGTTTCGATATTTTTGTAAATTTCATAGTTAATTTTAATTACATATCTATCTAAGGATTTTAAAAACTTAAATATTTGGTTAAGTATATGAAAAATCTGGTTCAATCAGCTCAAACATCAATTTGACCATCATTTTGGAGTCTGATTATGTTCAACTTTCGGTTCACAAAATGACGATGTAATGTTGTCGTCATTATTAGTTGAACCATTTGAAACCAAACAGAGCATTTATCGGTTTACTCTTCAATTTGATTTTTCAAAAATATTGGTATGAAATGCAAAAACATAAATGATCGGTCACACAGTCTCCAACTCAGGCTTGGCCTTTTGTCCCTAACCCAAACTAAACGCGTTTGTCCTTGGCTTTCCTCAAATTACACTCTTATTTTATGCATGTAGGGGCATTACATGACGCCAAAATTAAACAAGCAAATGACATGGAGATTCCAGACATGGATTTTTGTCTTTAGACTGGTTGGTGGTGGACAGGGAAAGAGGAAGGGCAGCCAATGAGGTGATGCATTGGAGCTAATAGTAGGCAACATCTTATTTACGTACTCTATGATAAATCAAGAGAAGATAAAAAATGTTATCCACGTTGTGGGTCGAAGGCAGATCGACTGATCGACAGATGGACACAAGAAATGGATAAAACGGTTTGGGTAATTGGGTGGATAAGAGAATGTAGCTCCTTTATGGGTGGATGAGAGAATGTAGCTCCTTCGTGTTGGTTTTGCTATTATTGGTCTCTTTCAGTTGACTCTTTTTTATCCTTTTTTATCTTCTTTCGGAAAGAATAACAAATTGTACACGATTTTATGGTTTTATACGGACCTTCAGCTATACATTTGATAATAAAAAATTCCTCCAACAAACTACATAAATGCTATAGCTTACGAATGGAAATATGATTTGATTACAAAAAATAATAAATGTTACAAGATAGAGGAACGACTAGAAGAAGAAAAGAAAGTCGATGTAAGATTAATCAGAACCGTCGATAAATTCATGATCTTGTAATAATCAAAATAAGAAACTTCACGTCGGAACAAGTACGGTCATGCTTGATGTGAAGTCCTATTGTTACTAGAAACCTAAGAATCTAAGATAACCAACTCTTTAATTGAAACAAAACAAGGAGTCTCACCCAAAAATAAAACATATAACAAGAGAACAAATACATAAGTATAACTTTAATCCTACATTCCATAAACCTTCTGATCTAATTCCCATAACAATTGTTTGGTTAGCCTCAACGTCACAAGTATTCAAATTGGAACCGACTAAGTTCCTGAAATCATGTGCGGTTTTTAGATCAGACATGAGTTGGAATCAACTCTTGAACATGAAAGAGACCTCTTTCCCCTTTGACAAATTAGTCAACTACCAATGAGCACCAACAAATAGTGACACCCATCAAATCTCAATTCCAACTTGAATGCGTCAAAACGTTATCCTTGAAAGAGTAGTTGTTTTAGGACAACTCATGATGGGTTATTAAAAATAATAAACAAAATTAACTATGTGAGATTCGCGTCATGGGTCTTTCCACCCAATCGTTATTTTCAACCCAACCATTGCTTTGATTTGGATGTTTGAGTTGAACTAAGTGTCAAATGGTCAATTGATTACTATAATTATTTTTCCTTGTGGAAATGAAATCTACAAAATTCTAAGACGTGAAAAAGAATATAACAAAATAGTGAAGGGTCAAATTTTAAGAAACTTCGAAGTGTGTGTTCACACTTCACACTGATGCCGGTCCACTACGTTGTACTTCATCATGTTTAAGTGGACAAGTTCCACTACGTGAATAAAAGGCAAAGAGATCAAGAAGATTTTCCAAATTTTAAGACTTTTGAATTGCTTGTTAACGGACCCACATGAGTTGTACTTCCATCGTGTTCAGTTGGAATTTTAAGAGGAAATTTACATATGAAAAATGTTGTCTTTTTTCTTGACAAATATCAAATTTATGAGGATAGTAAAGGACGCATTGTAAAATTTAAAATTTTAGCTCATTTTTTACTTATCAATATTCAATTAGATTCCAGTCCTTTTTTTATTCAAAATCATTTTTATCATATTAAATCCAAACATAAAGCAGGTAATCTATCACCGGCATCACTAGATCTCCTAATCTCCTATCACCAGCCTTGGAGATCCAACAAATAAATGTCAAGGTTTGAGAGGGTGCTTAATTTTAGTGTCTTCTCTTTAGCCACCTTTAATTTTCTTTTGCTTCTCCTCTACAATTGGAGCTCTCTTTACCAACTTCTAATTTTTCATGTGTGCGCTCCCTTTCTAAGTTCTAACAATCAGCATTCATGGTGCGGTGGTGGAATATAATATATAATCACTTGTCGATGGGCAATGTGTACTTGTGTAGGCACCACCGAGTCTAATGTGTCTACACACCCTAACAACGTCTATGCAAATTAAACATCTAGTTCCTTCCTTTTACATGGCGTATAGGATATCTGATCTTTTGTTGGTGTTGGAGTGGGGTTCGTGGAGAATTTACAATTTGGTTCTTGTGTTATGTGATATAGGATATCACGAGTGACTACTACTAACGTAATAAGCTTGATTTAGGCGATTATTGTATCCATTTTTCTTCATTACATTCTTGAAACTTTTAAATAAAAAAATGTAAATGAGTCGTATTTACCGATTGAGAATAGTCCCTCAATTGGCAGCACTATCACCTAAGCTCTAGAACATGTAGGATTCAAGGCTGATTATGAGGAATTAACAAGTAATAAACTCTCCAATGATGAAACTTCGCCAAAAATTAAGAGATCTCTTGTTTTGAGGTAGTTCAAACTAATGATCAAATCTTAACGGTCTCATTCATGTACTTAGGAGGTTGGAATTTATAATATGACACAATAGTGGAGTAGATCAAATAATATAAAAAATTACCCAAAAAACCCCCCACAGAATATTTGAATGTAATGGATAATTCTTGCAAATTTGTATAAAAAACCCTTAAAGGTGTACTACAGTTTTGTTCATGACAAATATATGCACCCAATCAATGACCCCTTAACAAGAAACACAACCCATGCATGATTCATTGCACTAAATATGGCTCGCCATTTCACCACAAACTCAAGAACCATTCTTCCACAGGACCATTAGATATTCCAAAACAAATGCTTTGTTTTGACTCCTCCACCTTTCAAAGGCCATTAGGATTGAACAAAATGCCATCATCATCATGGTTAAGAATTAACACACTCCGTCTTCCAACAAAAGCCATGAGGACCATATAACCAACCAGGTACCTTGTTTGGTCCCATTTCCAGAATAAATACAAGTGAAGATTCTTTTAGCTCCAGACTAGACTACACCAAGTTGGGGCCATTTCCAAGGTTTGGGGACCATATAATGTGTATACATATACATCGCAGTCATGCCAGCAATCACATTAAGCACAGTCCAGTACACTTTGTTTTCAGCATCAAATTTGCACAAGGACTCATCTTTAGTGGTGTTGGAATATGCTGAGTAGGAATCTGATTTTCTGATGGCTCCTCGTTATGGGGACTACATCTACATACACTCGACGTGTCCGGCCCTTCAATCTTGGAGAGGCCGTTCATCTTGGACCACTGATTTTTCTTTTTCTTTTCAGGTGCATATGCATGTGTCTCTAGTGTCTTGAGAGTTGTGAGATTGATTCTTGCAACCTTTTTTTTTTTCAAAACAGAAAGGAAGACGGACATCCTGGAATTCTATTAATCATAGAAGAGTTTACAGTTTTAGAATTGCGTTGATTTGCCCAACTCAGATACACCTCATTGTGTCCTTTTTATTTCCTCACAGGCATACCGACTCGGGACTCACTCATCCGACTCATGTAATGCGAATACATATTACACCCCTTATGAAAACTAGGTCCATTTAGCTACGAAATTTTGAAGACGGTGCTGCCGTGCTGGTCATTCCTTATTGTGCGACACATTGCTCCTTTGATGTGAATCACATCTTTGATTTGACTAATTAACACCTTCATCATTCGATGCGCACCTTCCATCACGTGCAAGTTTATTTCTGCCCATACTTGCGTAGGTGGCAGTCCCATATGCTAGCTGTCACACACTTAAAGTCTTACACCAGGAGGTGTTGATGCGTGCAGACTGTTTGGGGAATATCGGGTGACCATATCAACATAGATACTATATTGGGGAGGGCTTCAACTCGAAGGTGAGCGCCTACAGGACTGCACTTATATGCAGTTGGGAGCGTATGGTTGGTTGGGAACTGAAGTCGCTTCCCTGACGAGCCCAAGGCAGGGCGAAACCAGTCGATCGCGCAGAATAGCTGACTGTGTGTGCATGTCTATGTGCGCGCGCACAGTGCTGTGCGGGCGTGTGCGACTGTCACCGCACAACTCCGTAATAATTGGTATCAGAGCCAAACCTATACATCTTGAGATGTCCCGTGAAAGACTTGCAAAATGCGAGTAGCAGGGGAGCTTGTACATCTAAGGTGTATCATACGGTTTGGGAAACTCACAAGCTCCAGTCCAGAAGCTGCGTAGTTGGCCATGTGTTTGTGGGCGAACGTAAGTAGCCAGGAAACCTCATAGAAGAATGTGGGGGCATATATTCCCACTCGCAGAATACCTGGATGGTGATAAGTAAGTTGTGCACGAGGACGTGCACGATTTTAAAGGGAGGAGAGTTTGTCACACCCTTAAAGTCTTCCGCCAGGGGGTGTTGATGCGTGCAGATTGTTTGGGGAACATCGGGTGGCCATATGAGCATAGATGTTATATGGGGGAGAGACTTCAACTCGAAGGTGAGCGCCTACGGGACTGCACTTATATGCAGTTGGGAGCGTAGGGCTGGTTGGGAGCTGAAGCCGCTTCCCTGACGAGCCCAAGGCAGAGCGAAACCAGTCGATGTTGTCTCGCGCGCAGAATAGCTGACTGTGTGTGCATGTCTATGCGCGCGCACACAGTGCTGTGCGGGCGTGTGCGACTGTCACCGCACAACTCCGTAATACTAGCCGTACAACATCAAGTTGTAATCGATGTTGGCTCCGAGCCCTTCCAATGCAAGCCATCTCCTCCCGAAGACCTTGCTGGCATTGTCCTTGGATAATATCTCCTCCGGAAGCCATGTACTTGGTGATTCTTTGATGTTGAAGTTGTCATCACTGACAAACCACAACCACCATTGTCACCATCACCACCCCTCAACACCACTACTCTACTCTCCCTTCCCACATTCAGACCACTACCAACACCACCAAGAATTGAAGAGAGAGAGGATTCGAGAGATATGGTAGAGATAACTGGAGAGAGAGAGAGAGCACGCATGGGAAAGAGAGAGTTGCTCGATTTTAGGTTTTACGATTTTGATTTTTTTGTCTTACTATTTAATACTAAGGACATCTTTAATTTTATATGATGTTTGTAAATTTTCTAACTGAATTGTTAAATCGTCCGTGCGAATTACCATTTTGCCATTCTCTCATTTCTACTCATATATCTCGACATTTCACTCTCCTATCACCACTTTCTATTCATCTTCTTCTCATAATCATAAAAAACAATATTTCGAAAGTCATTAAATGAACCAACGGACGCCCCCAATGTACTCGAATCTGGTAAAATGTTCAACTTCTTTTTAATATAGAAACAATTAGGGGGCGTCCGCCGGAGCCCCCCATGTGGGAGGCGTCTGGCTTAGACGCCCCTATTTTTTTTAATAAAAAATTTAAAAATTATACGGTGTGTTATCTCAAATTATTTCAGGTATGTTCCAAGTTTTTTGGTTTTAATTGGTAATTATACGGGTTGGATTACAGTGAGTTTTTTTGCAAGTGATAAAGATTCAAAAAAATTCAGATCCAACAATTTCATAATCCAAAAAAATTCCAGGGGCACTGCCTCTTGCCGACTTACAAAAAAACTCACTGTAAGTCATGAGTTTTTTGGAAGCAATTTAACGGGTTGGAGTACACTGGGAGAGTTTTACCAAATACCACCTCGACAGTTCCTTCGGGGGTCTCGCTCCCCGGTGAGCGAGCATCATTTCACTTCGCCATGTGGAATGTGGCTCACTCACCGGGGAGCGAGACTCCCGAACGACGTGTCAAGGTGGTATTACCCAGACGTCCGACCCGATTTAAGAGACGGGACCTAGACTCCTGACCCGATTTTTTTTGGGGCTTAATTCACCAAATTCAGGCGCTTCGCCATACATTTTCGTGGTGTTGGTACTGGGAAAATGAGGAAAACGTAGGCAGAAACCTTATTTTAATAGACGAGACGAAATGTGTATTAAATGAATTGTGAAGAGTAAAATGGTAACTAATGAGGAGATTTAACGACGATGAATAGTAGTTCTCCTTCCTGACGGTAACTTTGAAGAAATGCATGCGTACCAAAACGAATAGTAAAAACGCATATGCAAAAAACCAATTGCACACCTTTCGGATGTGTATCCAAGCAAATCACGAAGTAATTGCTTGCGGTGGCAAACAATACATATCAGCTATTTCATCGTACAAAAGTCGATAATGTTTCTAGAAGCCATCCTTAAACACGCAGAGTCTACAACTTTTGTACCGAACTTCCCTCCTTAAGATAACATCTAAGATCAACGTATCCAGTGACGTCAGTCGCATATTACTTTCTATCCACCATGATATATAATTTTAATATTCAATCTAGACACGTCTCTAACTAATTCCATACAATTAAGTAATCACAGACACCCGTGTTCATAAATTTGTGATCACTTTATTGGAAATACATACTACGATTGTCGTAATTAAAGTTCCTAATTGCTTCTAAAGAGAGATAAATGAAGCTTTTGACCATGATTGCAAACTCGTTCAAAATGAGTCTCATTTTTCTACTGGATATTGATTCAACGTTAGGCTTATATATAACCCGAAATAATACCCTACATCTTCTTTTCAATAAAATTGTATTCATAATTTTGAGCCGAAGTTGTAGTTGAGTTAATTGAGACTTAATTAAACTCTGACAATGCTAATATAACAGAAGGTTGCATAATCAAATCTTAGGCAAACACAATATGTACCGGTGATTCATAAGCATATGTTTTGAATCCCATTGATTTTCTTCCTTTCAAAGAATCTTACCAAAGAATCTCAAAGATCCAAATTTAAATATCCATGACACTCATAGGTGTCATAGGACATGGTACACGTGGAGTCCACTAACTGACACTATTATAAGTAAGTTACAAAATTAATTTCCACGTAAGAGACACGGTGACTTCCATGACACGCATGTCGAAGTTAGAAAAGGGCACACGAGAAAGAGGAATGGAGTGTGACAAGTCGAGACCACTTTGTTTGATTTCCAAATTAACCCCATTCATTTTGGGACCAAAACCGAACAACATCTGCCCCATCTGTTTCATTTCTCAAACGATGATAACGACGGGACCAGAAAAAAGACTTACATGCACGGGTTAATTAAGAGATATTGAGGAGATTAACATAGATTTACAAATTTAGTTTAGTGGTTCCTAAATATATACTGTTTTCTGCTGCTGTTGTTGATGTGTCTTGTGTTAACGTCAACGTGCGATTTCGGACTTGGGAGTGTGCCCTAATTGTTCCATCTCCCAACTCAAATTCACGTTGTGTCTTGGTTCGTATTCCTGCATCAATTAAGCGATGGATTTTATCGAATCATGAGGCAATATGACTCACAAGGAAAAAAAACAACAACAAATTAAGCATGATTTAATGGAATGTTCGGATATCTAGTTCGGCGAATTATGTTTATTTAGGTTTGGATTTTTACAATTGTTTGGATCACTTCTTTCCGAAACTCAAAATCCATAAAAAAATAACGACGACAAAGCCTATAATTGACCCCTCATTCTTCTGTTTTATTTTCTCCGTTAAGAGGGTAATATTGTCTTTTCGCTCTTAAATCTCAATATCTATCCAAGAAACTCATCCCTAGAGCTTTTCCTCTCCATCACCAAATGAAGTTACTTCACAATCTCATCCCTCGAATCTATGTTAATTTGGACACAAGAAAAGGTAGTCCCCATAACATCATGTAAAAGTCTGATCATCCAAACACATACTAATTAAGTATTACCGACGATTTATCTTGCTTTATAGTAGTGAAATACAACTTTTTAATGTTTTGCATACCTCTAGCTTGGACATGAGATCATGAGCAGTGTGAGAAGACACGATAATATGTCTAGCAGCAGGAGTTATGAACCCCTCATCCACAGCCTTGTCTATGAAGCACAACAACGAGTTGTAATAACCGTCCACATTCAACAACCCCACCTGACCATCACCACAAATTTCACCTAATTAGGCCCAACGTTTTACCAATCATAATTAACAACAAGTTTGCAACAAGAGAATCTTAGTAGTAGTTACGTACTGGCTTTTCATGGATTCCCAACTGAGCCCAAGTGATCACCTCAAGCAACTCCTCAAGCGTACCATACCCACCTGTTGTTAATCAATTAATGCAAAATACACCTGGGTTAGTTTAATTGTCATGTTTCTTAAAGTCAAAGAAAGAAACCACCAATAGGACAACGTCTGCTTTGTTAATATGTCGTCATGGTCAAGTTATGGTGCACTAATGACGTCGACTTTAGTTAGAACACAAGTGTCCAAACCCTACTTGTTTTCACGGGCTTAACTCGTCCACGTCCCGCCGGTTTGGTTTTTAATGTGTGGTGAGATGAATTGGTGATGTGGATTAATGGAAGTACCAACTAATCTATGAGAACGTGTTTGTTAATTAACTAATTTCTAGCTGTAGGCCCACAACATCTTTGTTCCTTTGACCTAAATTTCTACTCTGACCAAACTCTTAAAATACAAATCTCTATTTTTGAGGTTTAATTTCTTATAATTTTGACTATCTCAACACTAAAAGTTAATTGAGTTAACCTCCGTCAATAAGTTGGTCCCACCGCGGCATCTTTGTTGTTACAAGGATATTTTCTTAATACAATATAATTACAGGATCCTCAGTATAATAACACACTCAGACGTTCTTTTTGGTCGATGGTTAAAGATGAGCAGTGCTTCTCAAAATGATGGGAGCTTTTACGCCTAACTTAAATGTAAATTGGGCAATTGGAGTTTGTGACTAGGGTTGGTCATGTTCTGGATAAGATTTGATGATTATGATTAGTGACTACCATTACGATTACGATAATGATTACCTGGAAGGGCAATAAATGCATCGGCTTGGCGTGTCATCTCAGCCTTCCGTTGGTGCATTCCGGCCACTGGTCTCACCTCTCCAACTGTTTCTCCTGTGATCTAAACATAACCAAACAAAACTTCGGTTAATCTCCAATAATGACAAGGCAATTAGGTAAGGTAGCTTATGTAAGTGGAAGATGTTAAAGAAGGTAGTAATTTAAGTACCTCTTTGAGCATGAGGGTCTTGGGAATAACACTGTAAGACAAATTAAAAGAAAACAGAGCAAATGAGTCCAATAAATATAGAATTTCCAAAAAAAATCGTAAATTCTATATATTTTACTCGATTTTAATTAAAAAGAAATAGAGAAGAAAAAAAAATACCCCAAGACATGTCGGCCACCCTCGTAGACAGCCTGAGACACAAGGCCCATAAGCCCAACACTTCCCCCTCCATACACCAAATCTATATTCCTATCCACCTGCACACAACTCAAACACATCAACTACAAAACCAATAATAACAAACACTTCGATAATAAAAAAACACTGAATTTTAAAAACTTATAAACAATAACAGGAACAAAAGATCTGAAAATCTTCATGGGTTCTGTTCACATTCCGACAGACCCCTTATTGGGCAAAAAGAAGATCGCCCACTCTTGCCCAGAAATGGAAAGAGGGAAATTGGGTAATGGGCCTGGTGCATATCATTTTGGAAGGACTGAAATCAAGGAATACAAAATTTTGGGATTTTTATCGAAGTGGGTGATGTCACCTCAGCTACACAAGGATGGATGAATATGGGAAAAGAAGTAACAAAAATATTGGAAAAGAAGGCAAACTGAGTTAGCTCAGCTGATACTTTATCGTGAAATCAATGTTATAATGGTTATGTAGTCAATATTATTATTATTATTATTATTATTATTTTGCTTCACAAAAAAATGTCAATATATATATTTTCTATGAGAAGATAAAAGAAAATAGTGCGAGGGAAGAAATGGAAAAAAGAAAACATACCAATTCTTTGCCAAGTTGGATAGCTGAAAGTTGGTAACCAGGCTTCTTCCCCGGGCTGCTGCCACAAAACACACACACCCTTCTGAACCTTGAGGTGGGTTTGATGGAGAGGTCTTGTGGTTGGGTTTCCATGAGAAGTGGAAGGTCGAAGAAGCCTTTTCTTTTCTCTTCTCCTCAGCCTTGGGTTTGGTTCCTATTTGGAGATGAGAAGGAAGATGAGAGAAGTGAGTGATGGGCTAGCTTTATTTGTTGTTGGTTGTGGGGAGTATATGTAGTGTTTGTAAGAGGAGAAAGGATATAAATTATAATAAAGGGTCAAAAGAGAAAAATACTTTTCTAATGAATTGTTCTCCAAATTAATAACTACAAAATCATTTAGAGGATGTGTGATGAGGTGGAGAATTTAAGACAAGTTCATTTATAAAAATATCATAGAGGGTGTGATGCATGGTGATGATATTAATAAGCCAAAATATTTTATAACTAGGAAAATGAAACGAAAGGAAAGAAGATAAAGTGTTGGAGTGGGGGTGTTGTGAACAGTGGATGACGAAGTCAAGTTGATGGGGGGCACTGGCATACCACATGGAAGTGTCCATTAATGGAACCAAATTCATCTGCTGCTGTATTTAATAAATGGTGGGAGTTTAGGAGGGAATAAGTGTCCTTCAAATGGGCCACACTCAAATCATGCTCTGCTACCTCCTACACACATGGAATCATTTGTGGATGATGATCCAAATCCAACAACTTTACCTCCCCTTCATCACCACATGCTTCCTCTTCTCAATTGCACATCTTTCATGTTGGGATTCACTGATACAGATGCTAAAAGTGAAAGATCCTGGGGAATTTCACATGGATTTTAACATGTATTGCATGCAAAATTCTTTTCGAGGGGTTTGTTGATGTTATATATATATATATATATATATATATATATATATATATATATATATATATATATATATAGTTAGAACTTAGTTTCTTTACAATAGAAATTTACATGTATTTGTAATTTCTTTTACAAAATTATATATTTTTTACTTCATCTTTTTCTAGTTTATGTCACTCGGAACTTAAACAAAACCATGAAGCAAAGTTACAATTACAAAAGGTAATTACTTAAAAACAATGCTTTTACGCATATCTCAAACTATTCAGGTAACTCGATGGATAAATTCCTAATCTTGAAATATTCAAGATCAAAAACATAAAAAAAAAGTTCAAGGCTTTGCAAATGGATGTCACCTTTTGAACTTAAAAGATTTAAGAACCAAAGATAAACTTCAGGATTTGAGATAATTAATTAAAACAATTTTGAAGAGATGCTTAATTCTTCTTTGTTCTGAAATTTTAAGATATGCCCAAGACAGGATTTTTTTTGTAATATTGTAGGTACATACAATACTTGACATGTGCACTTAACGATACTATTAACGTACGGTTGAATTATGTAGACGAAGTCCCATCCCTTTCATCTTAATGAGTCAGGATTCCACACCTTCGTAGCATGTTCTCAATGGCGTTGCTAAGTTGTTCATCATAATTTCTCTAAATGCCTTTTGGTTGAGACTTATGAATCAAAGGGTTGGTAGTAGATTAATTGTGATTAGCTAAGCAAAGCAAGCCCATCGTGTTCATCACCGGACATGAAGTTCCATATTTTCTATTCAATTCAGCCTGTGGCAGGTAAAAAGAATATTCCTTGTGAGACGCAGTTTGCATTAGATCGAATGGCCGAGTGTTACTTGTCACTGACACAAATATATTTCCAATACTACTACAGAAAGTATATATATATATATATATATATATATATATATATATATATATATATATATATATATATATATATACACACACACACACACATATATACATCTTGATCAACCAAAGAGCTGATATTCCAATGGATAAAAGCGTCAAACTTGTAAAATTGAAAGGTCTGTAACATCCTGAAACAACGAAAAATTTAAACAAACGAGATCACAAGACAAAAGTCATCAAACGGAAATGTTACTCATATAAATGTAATCAGTCAGTGCACCACAATATAATAGAGTTTGTCAAAATACATGATTACATCAATACAACGAAAGACAAATACAAGTAATCATGAAGACCTCGAAGAGTCCAAAGAGGATCCTGACCTCAAAATGTGTGCGTCCGTTGTCACCACCAGACAGAACCTACTGCGGTCCTGAAACATGAATCAAACAACAAGGCCTGAGTTTCCCATTAGGAACCCCAATATATCAAGCTCACCAATATGAATGCAACAGTACGGTAATAAACCTATTATACTAGTAGCATGTCATGTCATCATCAGCAATGCAATAAATCCCCTCCAATGGTAAAACAAGACATCAGTCCCACAACAACAACCAATACCTTCAAATGGTCAACAAGGACATCAACCCAACAACAACAACGGGTCTCCCTCGGAAACCTACCATGGGCACATACGTAGACCTGTCAAAATCAGACACGACACGATAACACGACACGGACACGACACGATAATTTAGTGTCTGGTACAGAAACCTGGACACGAATACACGATAAGCATACACGACACGATACACGAATCCTTATTGGGTCGGGTTTGGGTATGATGGTCCATATACGAAATACACGATAACATACACGATAATAGTATCGTGTATATCGAGTATACACAATACACGAAAGACACGGTTGAACATGATACACGCTAGACGCGGGTTGTACACGATACACAGTTACACGGTTGTACACGATATACATGATGGACACGATATACACGTTAGAACCCGATCCGAATAACCTAAACCAACTAACCCGAACCCAAACCCAATTAATTATTTCTCCCAACCCGAACCAGCGAACCCTACCTCCAAAATACCCATTACCCATCCCGAATCAGACTCCAAAATCCCAAATCCCAACTCCAACTCCTTATCCTTAATGTTAACGTCGTCGTCCTCCCTTCCTCCGCACAACCCCTCCTCTCGTCGCCGCCCAACCCCGACCATCGTTGTTGGCTTCCTCTCCCCGCCGGTCCTCCACTCCCCACCCCAACCCCACCTCTTGCTCATCAGCCCCGTCCCGCGTGACCCTCGACCGCGCGCCTCCTCATCATGACATCACCCCTCCACCTCACGATCACCTCTCCGACCACCTAATCCCACGACCATTTCTTCTGCTCCATCTTCTCCCAACCTCCACCACCTTCTACCCCCAAAACCTCCTCCGCCGCTCCTCCCTTCATGCCTTCCTCCACCGTGGTAACCTCCTCCATCTCCATCTGTTGATTTTCAACAACTTGAGTAGTTGGTGATTCAACCTCCAACTACTTGAGTTTCTTGGGGGGGTTAGTTTAATTTTGTTTCTAATTTTGTGTTGTTTTGCTATTATTTGGTGCTTCAATATGTTTTTTCTTTTGGATTATTTGATCGACAATGGTAGGACTTCAGTTTAAGCATTTTGTGTGATGATATATATGTTTTCCTTTCTTGAAATCAGAGAAGATTATTCGGTGATGAAAAAGAAAGAGAGAAATGATATTCCTTACGATCAAATGTTAGCAGTTAGCAACTTGACCAACCATAGAGGATAGAGCAAATAGACTGCTGCCTCTGGTTTTGCAGATATTATGACTAAGTTTTCTATATAGAATTCCTATATATCCTTACTCTTCTATTATCTATCTATTCATGAATATTGGCGAGTCTATTCCTTCATATTGCTTGCAATTGTATATTAGTAGTTCATTTGCAAAAGGTTTTTAATATCTTGCCTTTTTTTTGATACGAAGTTGCGAATATGTTGTTGACAATTGCTGGATATTTTCTGGGTTGTGGAGTAGTTGGTGGTCTGAACTCAAGTTGTTGAAAATTATAATCGAGTTGCTGAATTTCTGAATTGTTGAGGCTGAATTTTTGACATTGCTTGTTATTTTTAATCAAGACTTGTGAGTTTGTGACATATTTTGCATATTAGTTTACTCAACTTGAGACATTACGGAGGAGTCGAGATGGACATAACGTGGGGAATACATGAAGAAACAAAGTTGGAAGTAGGAGTTGGATTTCGAGCCTTGGAAATGAAGTCTTGGATTGTTATGTTGTTTTTCATGTATTATTAGACCATTATTTGTTGAGAAACTATTTATTTGAAGCTTTGAATTAGAGGAAAGTAGTATTATATTATAATGTTCTTGTATTTGTTAGGTGTATTTGGTATTTTCTAAAAATTCTACAATTTCGTGTTTATCGTGTAATCGGGTCTTTATCGTGTCTATTATGTTAAATAGGTTTTGTTGTGGCTATTCGTGTATGCATGTATTTATCGTGTATTAGGTTCTTATCGTGTATGTAGGTTCTTATTGCGTTTGTAGGTAGTTATCGTATATAGGTACTACTCGTGTCCATTCGGGTATTATCGTGTATCGTGTTACACGACCCGATAAGAAATCGTGTACAAATCATGTCGTGTCCGTGTATACACGACAACTATCATGTCGTGTCCGGGTTTGGGTTTGTGTACATGATTTCTTATCGTGTCGGGTTCGTGTATACCTAGTACCTGTTAGCATCTGACAACACACGACACGATAATACACATACACGACTCGATTGACGGGCCTACACATACGGTCTTGCGGACAGTACACGACACACACCCACACGCAACTACTCGAGCCAAAGGGATCGGTGAGGAGCGTCCGCACTTTCGCGCAAAGCGAACCACGTGATCTACACCACCCTAACGGAGTCATAGCCAGGTCGATCAAACCATCTGCCGATAGGTGCCTAATCGAGGAATCATCGCTGGAACAACATCTACGGCATCACCGGAACAACATCGGCGGTACAACATACGTCTGACACAACATCGGACGACACAACAAGCCGGAACATCATCGTCGACAAAAACCTCGGCGGCATCGCCGACACAACCTCGGCGGTATAACATACGTCCGGCACAACATCAGACAGGTCCAGGCCGTAATTTGTAGGGTTATCATGCTCCACGATCCAAGCATCAACATGTTTTGGGATCTGTGGACAGAGTTGACACAACACAAGGACCAGGAATTCAGTTTTGCGCACAAACGGTCGGTTGAAAAAGGTATACTGGTTGATCGCTCCCTAAGTGAATTGGTCGACCGAACGCCTACAACGGTCTAACTCTGGGCTCATGACTTAGTCCCAACGGTCGAACAACAATCTAAAATCAGTCGACCAAATACGGGGTCAATATCCGGAGTCTGGTCAAAATCATACAAGTCTAATCGGTCGACCGACTCAGGGGTCCCGGTCAACCGAAAACTACCATGGGCATCCTAATAGTCTAGGTCATAAATCGGTCGAACAAGATAAATAATCGGTCGAATAGCATGCAATAATATCAAGTTCACTTAAGTTCTGGTCGAACCCAAAAATAGGAACGATCGACTGAAAACTAACAGGCAATCCTCCGACTCACCAGCACACATGCAACCGGTCGACCGCCACAAGGCATCGTTCGACCAACGTTGGTTTAAGTCGGGAAAAAACATTAAACCGATCGACTGCCCGAAGGCACCGGTCGACCGTTGGTCGACAACAACCCCGCGCCTGCCGAGGATTTTACGTCGTTTCTCATCGCTAGTGAGGTCTCCGACCTCCCGCGACCGACCACAACTCCCCACCATCGTGGTGAGCAACAAAACCAAGCTATTAAACTGGCATACCTTTTGAGATCAACAGAGCACACCGGAGATCACTCGACGTCGTCACTCCTCAAAACCGCGCTTCTCCCCCAAGCTGCTACTGGCCGGAGTCACCTTTGTCGGAAGACGCAAATGCTGGGAAGAGGAAGAGGATTAGTGAGAGTGAGAGAGAGAGAGAGAATAAGTGTTGGTTTTCTCCGCACAAAACCCAACCCAACCCATCACCCTACCCTCTACACCCATCACACCACCACTCCGCCCACTGTTGACCTCCTCCTTCCCCATGCAAAACCACCACTAAACCACCGTTAGCACCCTAAACAAGGGCTAGAGACATAACAATTCTCATCAATTATGATATCTACAATATTCTACTATGATTGGATAAATTCTACAGCTCTTAGCAGTTAAACCACCAATTTGTCGTTCGATGTGATAATGGGGTTCAAAATCATGCTTGTTGGTATGTGATTCCTTTACATAACTCATTTCACTAGGGTGAATGGAACTTAAAGGATTTAATTTATCACTCCACTTGTTATTTCATCGTCGTCAAAGTATTAATTTAGTTTGACCATCGCATAATTATCAACTGTTCACCTGCAAATAAGATCAATAAATTAAATAGCTAGCGTCATGCAAATAAGATAAACATTACATAACAACTTCTTGTTCGGTATTATTTATCGCGTTTTGACCAACCAACACATGGATTCCCATTACATATCCAATTGTCCAAGCTTATGTGTTCATGACCTAGAGAACCAATATTTGTTAATCCTAATTCAAAAGCTGGATTTCCACAAAATCTGCTTAACTTGGCCCACATCTCACTAACGCCTTCCCTCTGCTCAATCATGCTCTATATAATTGCTGGTCTGCATCCTGTACAAAAATGGTTATTACCTTGGTTTTACGAAAACAATGTTTATCTTCTAGAAGTCATTCACAAAGCAATACAATCCATATTCCCATTACATTATAGATAATCTTACTGGACGTCCGACTTTGACAAGAAAAGTACATGACACGAACAATCTAAATCATCACTAATGATACGTGCCCTAACTTTTCTTTTACATGAACATATATCTATCCATGGTGGCTTAAGGAACAGTAGTGCCCACAAAGAGCCAAATCTTGAGTCTTCACGGCTTCACCAAATGGGCACAAAAAGTGATCACTGTGCTTAGTGTTAGTCATCTTGGAGATATACCTACACTACTCTAAGAAGCATCTTGATACTAATTCTGAGAAGCATCTTGATACTAATTCTAAGATGAAAACTAGTCTGGTCATGTCACTTTCACTCCCTCCATCTCTCCGCAAGGTGTGATTCTTTCATAACAAAAAGTGAGTCCTACTTTGCTTTGTTTATTATTATTGCACTTGAAAATACTAGATTTGTTCAAAGCTAATGTGCACATATGTGTGTGATGGGTTTATGGAAGTCAAAAGTGGACATAGCCTTTGAAACCCTTTGCATGAAGCCAAGAGGAAACTTTATATAATTCACATAACATATCTTTTCAAAACCAAAATCACAAGAACATGCTGGAGTGCAACCGAACAATGGATATTCCCTTGTCTGCCGTTATAGACCTTGATTATCTTGTTTCGCCTTCCTATTTGCGTGGTGGGAAATGGGATTAGACGTAGTTGGAAAATTGATCGGATCGTCTAAGTCAGTATGTGACAAGATGTTCTTTCTTTCTTTTCCTTGATTTCTTGGGGGTGTGGGGTATATGTGCACGAGAGATTTTGACATTTTTCTCAACCTCTGACTTGAATGGTTAATATGAAGGACAATTATTAAGTGGGTATTTATAATTGACGTCGTCATCACTAGCATTTCATAAACTAATGCTTCCAATTTATATCGACATAGTAACGTACAAACTTCGGTTTTCTTAAGAAAATCAAATTAAAACTAGGTAAGAGAGGGGCCCAAAATGATATTGACTAGTTACACCAGATATTGTAATTACAACATGTTAGATTATTGAGTTTGAGCTAGGTCCATGAATTACTCAATTGAGTAAATCCAATGTTGAGTTGAAAAAGAGAACTATTACCTCATGTGTCATGTGTTCACCTCACTTTTAATCTCACATTGGTGAATCTAAAAAGTTGGAAGATGTTGATAAACATCATCTTCACTTGACCCTTTGCATGTGGAAAGAGAGAATGAGAGAATTCTCCACACATGTCTGGGGTGAGGTGATGTATGGCGTGGCAGCGGGAATTTTAGCAAAAATTAGAGGTTATAGCCTCAGGGTGATGGGTGTATCCTTTTGGACATCATGTTAATTATTTTTTGCAATTAAGTCATTGACGGTTACAAAATTAAATACATATATATCACAGTCGGTTTCTTCCTGTACACACGTTTTTATTTTCACATCTCTCTACGAAAATTGTCCATCTCCGGCGATTTCTGATCTCCAAATCCAGAGTTCTTCTGCGATCGATTCTTGCGAGATTTCACGTTGTTCTCGTGGTCCGTCGACTCCGGTGTGCGCCTGATCGACGGTGAGACCGTTCTACCCTGAGAGAAAATCGCAGACCATCAAACACACCGGTATGTTGACCGATATTTTCTCTCAGGCAAGTCGTCTTCTGACGGTTCGGTCTTTGAGGTCGTCTCTGATCACTGTTCCTTCTTTTGTTGATTTCATATACATATTTTTGTACGTTGGCTTTATCTGGATCCTTACAGAATATTTATTCGACATATGTAATCTGATATATTACCTGTGACATATATATGCAATCATAACAAATGATCAGATTCAAAAAGAATCAACTTGGAATTCAATAATTACATTTTCTTTCTTTTTAGACTCATAAAGTAGGTCTATTACCAATACGCCATCAAGTTGAAATAAATTAAGTGTTACATAAGTCTGGATCATAGGGTGGCTTCCGGTTAAATATATAGTTAGATACTTTTTACCGGAGCCTATACCAAAATAAAATAGCTTACAACGAGACCATGTTTGGTTTGTCGTAAGAAAGGATAATGGAATCCAATTACATATTGATTATATTCTATTATGTGGTTGAGAAAATTGAAAATCGTAGTCATTTCTAATCAAATCAGAATGTAGTACAAAATTACACCCTTTCAAAGTCATTATTTGTATAATGTAATAGTCTTTATTACATGTGTTTTTAAGAACTTACGTAATATGAGTGACTTAATAGCTCGTTTTTGTAGTAGTGTGATGTCGAGTAAAGTTCCATACTTTGTCTCATTGTCAAAATTCGTGTTTCGATCGACCTGGTTTTTGTGCATCTAGCTCTTTTATTGTTGAAGTAGATCATGTAAATATTCGGTTTGACCCTGAACATTATTTAAGTCATAAGCCATGTACTTAATGTAGCTAAGATCCCAAAAGCTGAGACCAGATAGAGGGGTCTCCCTTAGATTTAATTTCCAAAAGTACAAGTTTGGTCTTCACAAAACAAATAATTTAGAAGAAATTGTACCCATATAGTTGGCTTTGCAATTATGAACAGTTGGATGATGGGATCACTGTGTCAACACATGTAAAGCCCGTCATTATAAAATGGAATAGCACACGAATGTCTTAATTAAGATCTCCAAAAACGAAAGCAGATCTCCAAGTTGTATCCTCGTTTGTCTTCAGGGGAATGTTCTTTCCAAGCAAGTTCTTTGTGGTCACAACCAACCATTGATGCATGTGCAACCTTCCCCACACGTGGGGTGTTTTTGTTCCTTTAAAAAAACATAATTAAAATCAAAGGTGGTTACTGTTATTTTATTTTAATTTACGGTGGAGCATATGGTCCATCTAATTAATATTTAGACCCACAATCTGATTAGAACAAGCTGTGATCCAGCTGCCAAATCTGGTCGAATCACTAATGTCTCCATGATTCCTACTTTATCTTATCTGCATATAACTATTGTTGTATATCGTCGTCGTGGCTTGGCACATTGAAACATCTTTATAAAGTTTGATTTATTATAATTACTATAGCTTTTTTGATAGTTCGAGGAACGTCTGTACTGCCCGTCAATTAAGAACTTCTATCAAAAGCTTAAGATGATACTGTTGTTTAATGAGTATTATGCATGAGATTTACACGTCATATTAGGATTAATGGAGACACCTTTTAAATATGTTTGTCCACCCAGGGCTTTAGGTTGGATTTGTTATGCCAAAAGCATAGGTTGCTCTGTAAGGTAAAATATCAAGGACCTAGATTTAAGTTTTTGGATCATGAAAGACGTTCTCATTTGCTTTGGCTTGAGAACAACTTTAATGGTTTCTTTGCATATTAATATGGTTCGAAGACTTATCTCAAGTTCAGCACAAAATTAACATTTCAGCGTTGCATTCCTTTCCTGACTAAAAGTCCAATTAAAGTTTCAAAGTGTTCACAAATTTGGAAAAGAAGTTTAATTTTTGTCTAGCTTAATGGTTGATTTAGGCTAGAAAATACGCACAAGACATTGCTGTAATTACCAACTACTACAAATTTATGTTATTGTTACATCCATTGACCATTGCTTGGAATCATTCAATCCGGTAACTCTCCCTACATGCCTCTCATCTTCCATGTAAAAAAAATGCATACACAAGTTTAGACTAGCTTAATTGGTAAATATCTAGACTGCTTGTTTACCAGGATAAGAATGATCTTCAGCATGTATTACATCTTTGGGATTTAAAAAAAACGGAATGCTTTACAAAAACGTAGTATATATAAAGTACACAAAAAGGGTCATAATTAAACCAACCCATGCATATATGGCGCCATTGACATACCTCAAGAGATGCAATAGTTAGACACTATTGTTGTACTGCTCCAGTCCATTAACAATTAAAACGCCCACTATTGGCCCATGTTAGAGTTAGTATAACTCCAAACCATGAATATGACCCAGCTAGCTAGCTAAGAGAGAAGGTGAGCGTTCCCTTAATTGGGAGAGAATTATTGGAGGGAAGAAGGGTACGTGGCTGCATTTGGAAGCACTTCCCTCAACTACATGTACCGTGCATGCAATCAATAACATTCATGTTTAGTCACGTATAGTTCTTTCAGTGGACTGTTTTAATGAGCCACTGGTCTACCAAACTCAAACAATGAAATGGGAGGAAGAAAAGGTAGGTATGGACGAGAACTATGCAAATTGCAAAACCTTCCCTTCTCAAATCACAATTCATCGTGGAGTTTGTAACAGCTGCATGTTGTGACTCTTGTAAAGTGGATGTGCATATGATCTTATTGGTCGTTTTCATTGATTATATTAGTGATGAAATTATTATAGCTAATCATCTACAGTAGATTTTAAAAGATATTTTCACATGGGTAATAAGAACATTGGTCATATGAAGATCCTCATGAATATCATTAGGTTCCTAGTTTTCCCATTGCATTTTCTACAAAATTAATGACATTTGTTATGAACGTCCACATGAAGTATAACACCATATGTTACTTAACTCAATACGAGTTGGTGCTCATTGATAATTTACATTATTCAACGACGCATATATCATATATGTGATGACTGGATACTGAGATTGCTTCAACTTGTGTATGTTTAAAGATAGTCACCGATTATGTTAGAGAAAATTGTTGAATATTCACGCTTAAAATACTGAAAAGTTAGAAGTCGTTTTCTCAAAATCGAGTAAACCAATTCAAGCACACTCATAAGTCATACAAGTACCTCAGCTTGTAATGGTAGTTAGGTGATTGATGGGTACTTGTAATACGACTAGTTAGATCCACTCGATCTGTTCCTTAGCTGGCATTTTAACGTTGGTGGCTCATCAGTAAGTGTGATAAAGAAAACAAACAAACCCAGCATTAAGTAGTGGTTGCATGCACCTGTCAGGCTATCACTCCATTCATGTTCACATCACTTGTTTTGAAAAGTTAAAGATGGGTTCATCTTTTCATTCAACTATTTAGATGTTCATCTCTAACTATTAGATCATGTTGTCAGATTCTTCGGAGACAGCAAGCAATCACACGGTTCTAGCTGCTCATCCGTCTCACTTTTCGTGATGTAATTGTAGTTAATGGAATGAATGCAATCATGTGAAAGAAAATAATGATTTCAGTATGAAATAATTGTATAACAAGTCTACGAGGGAGGTGTCAGATTTTCAAGTTACGAGACACAATTTGTATGACATCTTGAAAAAAATCTAACGGATTCAAAATTTTAATATAAGTATACTGATTAATTATGTAAAATCCAACCTCCACATGGATGGAGAAAAATTCAAATGGATATATATATACACACACTAAAATTCAAACCGAACAAAATCTTAATTAGTATACATATTACCAAGTAAAAGTCAAATTCCAAGAAGAACTCGGCCACCATTGGCCCCTACTTGGCACCCCACTCAAGCCTACCAAAGGCAAGCGCAATTGGTTGGAAAATGGAGCGTTCTTCTTTGAACGCATGTCGGAATCTCAGTTACATACAAAAGTACAACTTCACTTTAGCATCACACTTTATCTATCTCAAAGTGAAAGTGGATGCCCAAGATTTCTTAGTCATCAAAAAATTGATGATGATGATAATCATTATACAACTTTGTTAGTTTGGTGAAGAGGATAGATCTTATGGTCAAACAACAAGGTCATCTGCATGCGTGTTGCATGATATGCGGAGACGTGGAGCTATTGTAATATTCCACGTGTCACACCTTCACTCTTTGCGGAACCTTCGTGGAAGATAAGGGAACGTTAAGAATGCAAAGAGTTCGTAATCTAATAAGTCCAAATTTAGGATATTAAAGTCTAGAATTCTCTCTACGATACTATACGAAAAAGTTTTAGAGTTTTCTACTCTAAATTTTTTATTTTTCTCCGTAACCTTCAATTCTACTACTATAAATAAAGGTGATCATCATCGTTCTAAACATTCAAATAGAGTAAGTTCTTCACAACACAGAATAAGTCTTGTGTGTAGTTTTGTATTGGTGAAAATGTGTGCGAGTAGGGGTGCAAATAGTTACCAACTATTTGAGTATTCGATTCGAAAATTTCTATTCAGTTATTATTTGGTAAGTTTCATGTTACCAATTTAATTTCGGATAAGAATTTTGTTTTAAAAAAAATACCAATTAAAAATCAGATACGAATTCGGATAGAATGTATTTCAAATTCGAATTATTCGGATATATGGTCAAATACACACATTAGTATATGAAAATTTGATTCAAAAATTTAATATTCGAAAATTAATTACAATATACATATATATTTAATTTCCGATAACATCCGAATACCAATTAGTATTCAAAATTTTTGAATACTAATTGTTAGTAGAGAGTGTGAGTCATATAGTAAAGAAATATGTCAGTGTCTAGTGTATTATTATAACATTAGTTAAACAATAAAAATTTATTTTCTTCCTTTCTATTTTTTCTCGAACAATCTCATAAGTTTGTTGTTCCCGACATCGTCTGTATGCTGATTTGATGCTGAATTTTTTAATTAATAAAAAATATTTGTTTACGAAAAAAATGATGCAATTTCGATATCTGGTTGCCTCGAACCGGACAAGTCCAGGTAGGGCCCGAGAAGTGATTTTTTTATTTTTTATTTTAATTTATTTTGGTTTTTTAAAATTATTTTAAATCTGTTTTTAAAATATATTTTCTAATTTTTAATTTTTATTAAAAAATTCCATGATCGAATTTTATCTAATTAAAATAAATTCTTTTTATTGGATAAAAGAATTAGTTTTTTATTCGATATTGAAATCGTGCCATATTTTTCCTAAAAAATTAACTTTTAATTAATTAAAAAATTCCGGAATTTGACGTGTATATAGTTCTATAAATATATTTTTTAAGTGTTATGTTAAGGATTTAAAAGTGTTTATTAGTTTGTTTGTTATGTGTGGACACTCGTTACGCGTTTTGAGTAAGATGATATTTTAAAGGAAAACAAAATTTAATATGGCGCAACAGCTCATGGTTGTCTTTGAGATCCACTATGTTATATGTATGATCTTCGAAATCTTATTTTTACCGACACTTGGATATCGTTTTCTTAGCATGTCGCACAATGTATCAACATTTACATCCAAGCAAAATAAAGCTAATGTATTTAGTCAAAATCAAAATACAAACTTAATTTTCAACAGAATTATAAATCACGTCCTATCACTTAATAGCAGACCAACTTTTTATATAACTAATTAAAATTATAAGTAAGATAGTATATTCAAAATAAAAAAATTGCAGATGCAAAAAATAGTGCCAATAATGTGTAGTTGAGTGGCCGGAAGAGAACTAAACCCACTTAACATCATCTATAATGAATCCAGAAAACAGGAAAAAGTGAAGTATATACGTGATTACATACATCACACTTTCATCTTGAATTATTATATTGTGCACAAAATAATCGACGTGGAGAAATGCCGACTATACGAATAAGCTCAAAAGATTTTAATATATAGTTTTATTTTGAAAGCGTACGTAAGATATTAGTTATAGTGGAGATTGTTAGGTGTACAACAGACTTAAATTCAAACACCTTCATTTAATTTTCAAATGTAAACCGTTGGACCTACAAAGAGAGCTAGTCAATGACTAGATGTGAAACCGAACTATATTATTCACCGTTTCTTTATAAATGTTACGATAATTTTAAGCTCCGGATGTTATAATATACAATAATGATTACGCATTGTCACGACAAGAGGTTGATAACGAAGTGAGAGTGAAAAAAGATTTGTTATTATTTTTTAAAAAATGACACTACTATTTGTTGTCGATCGAAAGCAGTTGTGATCGAGTAGGAATTAATTGGATCAAAAGATTGATCCGATAAAATTAATCACTAGTGGAATCCATTCAACGATGATCACTCGGTAGAAGGTCCAACGTTCGTCCACTTTCACTTCGATATAAATATGACCACATATAAACCTAAAGTCAACGTGCGGTTTGCTTTCGATCGACGTCAAGTTGACACTAGCTTAATCCTCCAACAACCCAAAGTTGGCCAAAATAAAGACAATATACTGGATTTGACAATGGTGTTCGTCTTCTTCTTATCCATTTTCTAGCGTCTATGTATAGATTAGACCATGTCTGTCGGTCCAACCATGCAATGTATTTACTCAACGTCGGCAGCATTGGTTCGCTTTATCCAAGCTTCCAATCTTATCAAATAGTTCTATTGTCGATGTTAATCATGTCACTTCGCGTATTTCACTCGTTTATGCATATGAAACACTATCTAGTATTTATCACACATGACAGTGTGTAGAATATTGATCGAAGCATGTTTCAAACTATGCTAGCATTTTTTTTATTTCTACCCCTAAATTAAGAGTTACTACTCGGTAATAAGTCGATAGTTCAGTTAGTAATTCATGGGACATGAAAACAGATCATGGGACGTGTGTGTTTTGCTAGTGGTCAACGGATAACTAGAGATTCTTGGAATCTTTTCCGAGCATTTGAAAGACCAATTGTTCGTTTTATCTTGTGCTGGTTGGCTTCCAACGGGTGAGAGTTGGACGTGTTTGGTTGTTCGTTTTTCCGCGCGCTCTCGTCACCTATGCTAGGTTAATTAGTAGGTTACGTTTGTCGGCTGCTAAGGAATTTCTACGTCTGTCATAAAATAAGTGCACGAGACAAAAAAGTTGCACCAAACAAGAGTAAATTGTGGATCTAGGTTGCTTCCAACCATGAAAGCAGCGAACGGACGTGGCTTGGTGTTCGACACGTATAAACTGGGTTTGGTAGACATTAATCTAAGATATTTTGAACTTCATTTGTATTTGGTTTGTCGTCTCGGATAGATTGGAGCATGGCATGCATGGATTTGCTTATGTCAGATAATATCATGGTTTCAAACACTAGCGTACGTTTGCTTATTTTATTTATTTATTTTAATTTGAGAAGTGACACTGGAAAAGAGATGGAGAAAATCGTAGAAGTTGAACTTACAACATATGGTGAAGGAAGCTCTATTGGTAACAGAAATGTCTGATATTATGTACTCTTGGATCTACTCTTGGATCTAGTCAAACTACTTAGACCAATTACTACAAAGAAAATGTTTGCAGTTTCATAAGGTTAAATTTGCGGGATGTGTCGTCGTAGTCTGGTTCTTTAAGGAAATTTTTCGTATTCAAAATGTATTTTAAGTGTAAGACGGAAACATCAATTTATGCAATTTTGTTTATTTAATGTAGACCTCAACCAGTAGCTAGTATTTGACTTTATTTCATAAGAAAGAGTCACGTCTTTAGACTATATATGACCTGAGGCCCATGTTTCTAATAGTCATCAAACTAGTACACGGGCTGCTAGGCCAGTATGTTGTAATGGTGGAAAATGAATTTTATGGAAGATAATCAGATGGCAAATGAGGTTCTAATTCGCATAATAGATTGGAGGTAATTTTAGGTTATGATGTGAATTTGAGCCACCAAAACATGCTTCATAAGAAGTTTGTAGAAGTAAGTGCGGATGACAACGATCGTCGGCGAGATCAAGCGAATCTCAAGTGGGAACAAAAGTGAGAAAGAGAGAGAGGTGGCGGAAGTCTAAGAGAAGAAGAAAATGAAACACTTTCGTTAAATAGTTGGTTTAGGGTTTACATAGGTATATATACACATTCAGTTGGATCGGATATACCCGAATCCATTTACAACACAACCAATTTTAACATAATCGGATCATCAGATCCACCTTGTAGGTGGTGGGCCTCAGTTGGGTTGATCCATAATAATAGATCAATTTAGCTCAGCAACTGACTATGCATGTATTAATTGGGTTCAAGTTTTAACTCAAGCCTTCAATTTAACTCGGCACCGTCGTATCTTTAATTGCACCTCATTCATCCTTGGCGGACTTGTTCCGATTGTTTCCGACTAACTCTGAATGTCACTGGTTGGGTCAATTTGGCTTATACTCCCCTTCAAACAAGGTCGAGGAATTTGGTCGAGTTTGGTCTGAAGCATGCGGAATTGGTCCTTAGGCATGGACTTAGTCAGGATATCAGCAAGCTGGTTTTTAAAAGGGATGACTTCTGTTGTGAGGGATCCGAGAGCCACCTTTTCATGGACAAAGTGGTAGTCGATTTCAACATGCTTAGTCCTAGCATGAAAAACAAGATTAATGGACAAATGAAGAGCACTAATATTATCACAAAATGGGGTAGGGGGTTGTGAAAGAAAACTCCCAATCACGAAGAAGGTAGTTGATCATGTTGGCTTTTTGGCCTTAATCTATGTTTTGATGATTTAATTAACCTAATCTTAATTATGATCATGTAGAGTAGCACACATATTGCATTGCATATATATTGCTTTGTGCTAACCTCTACAGGTGATCAAGACTCAAGGAAGAAAGGAAATCAAGTCAAGACATGTAATCAAGCTCATTTGAAGACATGCATTTTTGTATTTCTTTGAGTTTTTAGGAACTTGTGTATTTTGAGCATACTTGAGCTAAAATCAACTTAAACACACACTAGGTTCCTCATAGAAGTCACACACGAAATTTCACATAATTTGGACTTCAATAGATCACCCTAACTTAGATCGGAAAACACTAAACCTGAACCCTAATTGTCTGCCCACATTCGGTCGACCGCAACATGTCGTTCGGTCGATCGGATGATCAAGTAATCCAGTTTGTGTTTCCCTGTCTAGTTTCGGTCGACCGTACCATCTCTTTCGGTCGACCGTTTGAACTTACTATTCCGACCGTTATTCTTGTCGTATATACCCAACGGTCGTATTCGTATTAAAACTATATACACCCCCATATACTTTACCAAACGGTCGAACCATTTGCCCAGTTTGGTCGACCGTTTAACCTTGTCAAGAATTCCCTGCTATCGGTCGATACGATTTCGTTCAACCGATCAAAATTTCCCTCTACCGAAACGCAAATTCGGTCGACCGGTAACCCTGTTCGGTCGACCGTTTATTTAATAGATTTAAGTGTTCAGTCGACCTATCCATATTTCGGTCGATTGTATCCTTAACGAACCTAAGCGTTCGGTCGACCGTTTTACATTTCGGTCGACCGTTTCTGGACAGATTTGCAGCCCGATTTTTCTGCTTTGTGTGCTTTGCACAAAACTCAATCAAATCTTGTCCCAACGGATCTATTCTCTCTAGTGCCTATATAAGGAGTTGTAAAATATATTTTAACACAACTCTCCCACTACAAACTTGTCCCAAACTTTAGAGAGAATCCCAAACACTCCAAACCTCAATTTCCACACTTTAGTGATCAATTCCTTAATCCTACTCAAGTGTGCTCAAGATTAGAGAGTGTTGTTCCACTCAACCTTTGTTCAAGAAGCAAGGACTTCGGTGAAAGCCCGAAGTGTCCTTCTCGGATTGTGAGAGAAGAAAGTCAAGCTCGCGAGGTTGTTCGCGAGTTTGTTTTGTAAAAGGCATTCTCTCCCGGCCCGGAACGGGGAGTGGTTAGTGAAGACGTAGGCGGAGCTTGCGGAGTCGAGCGGAGATTACAAGAGAGGACTAGGACCCGGGTGGGGTGCCGAACCTCTATAAAATCCCCCGTGTCGATTGTTGTTTGCTTTTCGATTCCTTTACTTGCTTGTTTTATTTAAATTGGGCTGTGCATATCTTGATTGCTTAAACAAGTAGGTAATTAGCCTTAATTGTGGACCCATAGACCCACACGATCCTACATTTGGTATCAGTGTCTTGTGCGCTAAATTCTATACTTAATCGTATTTTTAGCATGGCTAGTACATCTAATCACGTAGAGGGATTATGCATCACTCGATCTCCTTTGCTAAATGGGTCAAATTGTGATTATTGGAAGAATAGGATGAAAATATTCTTAATTTCAAATGACCTTAAGTATTAGATGTTTCTCCAAAATCATAACACACCCCCAAATGAAGATGAATTAGATTCACTCACTAGGCCCAAAATGAAAGAAATTGAGATGAACTCAAAAATTATGAATATTCTATATTGTGGGCTAAATGAGGGTGAATATAATAGGATTAGAGGGTGTGTTAGTGCATATGAGATTTGGCATAGATTGCAAATGCATCATGAGGGGGATTGCAAAACTAAGGAAACTCACATTAATCTCCTCATGCATAAATATGAGATTTTTTCTATGCAAATCGGTGAAAACATAAGCGAAATGAACACTCGCTTCACCGATATCACTAACTCTCTTTTGGTTCTTGAAAGAAAAATCAATGAAGGAGAGATGACAAGGAAGTTCCTCCGGTCACTTAGCATCGATTGGGAAGATAAAGTTGTCGCAATTGAAGAGGTTCCTTATAGATCAACTTGAGCTAGGTTCCTTATAGAAGTCACACACGAAATTTCACATAATTTGGACTTCAAATAGATCACCCAAACTTAGACCGGAAAACACTAAACCTAAACCCTAACTGTCTGCCCACATTCGGTCGACCGCAACAGGCCGTTCGGTCGACCGGATGATCAAGTATCATGTTTGTGTTTCACTGCCCGGTTTCGATCGACCGTGTATCCAGTTTCGGTCGACCGCGTGAACTTATTTTTTCGACCGTTAGTTTTGTCGTACATACCCAACGGTCGTATTCGTATTAAACCAAAAATACCCCAAATACATTTCATGTATCGGTCGACCGAGGACCATGATCCGGTCGACCGAATGACTGTCTCTTGACAAACCCAAATCTCCTGTTGAAAAACGGTCGACCGCTTAGGTTGTTTCGGTCGACCGAATAGATCAGTGTTTGTCTACCCCAGAGTGCCTGGTACAAATCGGTCGACCGATTCCTTTTTGGAGTTCGACCGATCACTTATGTGTACATAAGTCGTAGCGTTGGGCGGTCGATTGTTACCTAACCGGTCGACCGAACTTAGTTCAAAACTGCCAAACGGTCGACCGTTCGTCCCGTTTCGGTCGACCGAATTTACTCAGAATTGGGTCCTGCGATTTTCTGTTTTGTGTATCACACATCAACTCACACTCAATCAACCCCAATGGCTTTATTATCTCTAATGCTTATAAATAGAGTTGTAAAACACATTTTCACACAACTCTCCCACTACAAATTTGTCCAAAACATTAGAGAGAATCCCAAACACTCCAAGCCTCCAATTTCCACACTTAGTGATCAATTCATTATTTCTACTCAAGTGTGCTCAAGTTAGAGAGTGTATTCCACTCAAGTTCTCAGTTGTAAAAGAAGCAAGGACTTCGGTGAAAGCCCGAAGTGTTCCTCTCGGATTGTGAGAGAAGAAAGTCGAGCAAGCGAGGGTGTTCGCGGTGCTTGTTTTGTAAAAGGCGTTCTCTCCCGGCCCGGAACGGGGAGTGGATAGTGAAGTCGTGAGCGGATCTCGAAGTGTCGAGCGGAGCTTGCAAGAGAGGACGTAGGCGGTGGCCGAACCTCTGTAAAACCCCTGTGTCCATTGTGGTTTGCATTTCTCGTCCTTACTTGCTTGTTTAGTTTAAATTCCGCTGCATATCTTTGATTGTTTATACAAGTAGAGAATTAGGTGATTAGCCTTAATTGTGGACTCATAACCCACAATTGCGACTCCATCAATCCGACGACTTGCATCTCCGAGAGCAAGAAGTTGTTGTTGCTCAACTTCACAGAGATGAAGTTGCCGATGTTGATGTGTTATATCCATAAACCCGATTAGGGGTTAATGGAGATTAAGGATTGGGTTTGCATGGGAAAGGGGGAATGATGATGAAGGTATGGGTTGAGGTGTAGGGTGATGGTGTAGGGTGAGGGTGACGTGATGGGGTGTGGGGTTTTATAAGCAAAATCTCTCCCTCTATCTCTCTCTCTAACTTGCACTCTCTCACCCTCTCTCCCTTTCCATTTTCCGACGACCAAGCAGAGGAGGAGGTTGAAGCTCGTGCGGCGTGAGACGTGTGGCGATCATGCGAGGAGGTGGACGCCCGAGGAGGTGTGGAGACGATGTGCGCGAGCGGAGCTCCGGCATAGTTCGTCGTTTCTTGAGGTATGTCGGTTCTTAGTGTGCTTTGTTGTTGCTCACCCTCGTGGGAGGGTTTTGTTGGTCGGTCGGGGGAGGTCGGAGACCTCCTCGGCAACGAAAACGACGTAAAACCTCGGTTGTCGCGAGGTTGAAGACGACCAACGGTCGACCGGGTCCCTTCGGGCGGTCGACCGATGTAGTGTATTTACCCGACTTTAACCTTCACCGGTCGAACGATGCCTCGTGGCGGTCGACCGGTAATGCATTTTGCTGGTAAGTTGGGAGTGCTTGTTGTGTTTCGGTCGACCGGTTCTTTGGGGTCGTTCGACCGGAACTTAAGTGTACTGGATTACTATGCATGTTAGATCGACCGATAGTTTTAAATTGATGTTGACCAGACTCCGGATTTTGACCTCGTTTCGGTCGACCGGTTTTAGACTTTCGGTAGACCGTTGGGACTTAAGTTTTGCGCAAATAGTTCGACCGTTTCAAACTTTCGGTCGACCAATTCCCTTGAGGAGACGGTCGACCGAGTTGACTCTTTCGGTCGATCGTTTTTGCACAGGACTGAATTCCTGGTTCCCTTTTTTAATGTCAACTCTGTCCACGGAAACCCGTGTCCTCGCCTTGTGTGTGAGCCTGGAGGTGACGGTGGGCGAGTTACGCGTGCCTGCCTAGGGACCGCCGTTTGGAAGGGTGTGGGTGTTCGGGATGCGTCACCTCCATGTATGGATCGTGACTAATATGTTGGATTGATTGGACTCATTGTAGAGTAGCAGGCATGAGGGATCACAGATCCCAATGTATGATGATTGTGCGGGCACGCAACTGTCGTTGGGTGAGGTGCCTACCGGCCTACGTGACTACGGAGGTCGCTACCACGCTTTTATAGCGACGAGGTTGGTGTTTGCGGCTCGTGGAGCCTGATGACCTGACAGACTTCGATCTGGACCCGTCCGATGATGTGCCGGACGTATTGATGGACCACCGTTGCAGCGCCGGTGATGTCGCCGATGTTGTTCCGGCGATGATGATTGATGGACCGATGATGATGTTCCGGCTATGTTCCTCAGATGGGCACCTACTGAGATGATGATTGATGGACCGACCGAGCGACGACTCCATTGTTGTGGTTTCGACAACGAAGTTACAGATCTGTTTCTTATGGCGCGGACCTGGCGGATGCTCCCTGTTGAACCCCATGTTTAGTGTAGCCCCGTGTGGGGGGTGTCGCGTCTTGTTCCGTTAGACCGTATGTGCCTACGGTAGGTCTCCTCGGGAGACCCGATGATGATTGTCGGACTGATGTCACATGTTACCCTTCGGGGGAACTGTTTTCCTTACTGTTAATGACATGACATGCTATTAGTATGATAGGTTCATTTGTACTACTGCATGCATATAGGCGAGTTTGGCATATGAGATTTCCTTATGAAAACTCAGGCATTGTTGTTGCATCTTTTTCAGGACCGCAGTAGGTCTAGTTGGGTGGTGATCAACGGGTGCGCGTATCTGGGGATCAGATCCTCTATTCGGACCACTGAGGTCGGCATGATTACATTTATCTTCCTTTTGTTGTTCTGTTGTAATCATGTACCGTTTTGACAAACTCTGATGTAATATGGTGCACCGCTTATATGTTTTATGAGAAGTAACAGTCACGTCTTTGATTATTGAGTTCTATTGCCTTGATTATAAATTTTTAAATTTCCGTTGTTTCGGGATGTTACATGATGTGACTAGGGAAGGGGTAGGGGTTTTCCCCATTAGCGACTGCATCCTTTGATTTTGGTGCCATGATCGTGATCAAAGAGATCAGGTTAGGCGAGGAGGCTCTGATACCATGTGGAAGACAACGGTCACCGGCGAGATCAAACGGATCTCGAATGGGAACAAAAGTGAGAAAGAGAGAGATGCGGCGGAAGTCTGAGAGAAGAAGAAAATGAAACACTTTCGTTAATAGTTGGTTTAGGGTTTACATAGGTATATATACACATTCAGTTGGATCGGATATACCCGAATCCATTTACAACACAACCAATTTTAACATAATCGGATCATCAGATCCACCTTGTAGGTGGTGGGCCTCAGTTGGGTTGATCCATAATAATAGATCAATTTAGCTCAGCAGCTGACTATGCATGCATTAATTGGGTTCAAGTTTTAACTCAAGCCTTCAATTTAACTGGCACCGTCGTATCTTTAATGGCACCGTCGTATCTGATTACTCTGAACGTCACTTTGGTCAATTTGGCTTGTAGTAAGGTTTTCCATTTTCCTAAGACGCACTTATGTATTGTTACAAGAATAGGCAATAGCCATGGTAATCTAACTTTATGTTTACTTGCACGTGTTGCCACAGGCATGCGAATATGCCATTCTCTTCTCCCTCTCGTAGCTGATTGTAAGTTTAATGTATATCACACTTTCTTCGTAACAGAATTCGAATGCGAAAATAGTTTCTGTCCTCCTTTTCCTTTGAAGGACGGGGGAGAATTCTATAACTTTGTAGTGGTTTATCCATTTTCTCATCCCATTTAAAATTTATTTTGACTGCCAAGATGAGTAGATGGTATAGTTTGGTAACATTGGTCCCACCTCTTAATAATTATTCTCTTCCGAGGTTATCATATAAGAGAAACTATTTCCACTTCACTCTTCCGATTTTGATCTACAAGTTGAAATTCATTTTCATTAAGATGAGCGTGAATTGAAAAATGGTTCTTGAATCCTAATGACAAGGTGGTGAAAATGATGCAACATTTTCCCAAGCTGAACTTGAGAGGAGGTGGTGAGGTGTAAGTGGTCCTCCTCCAAAGGCAGCCCTTTGGCGTCAACACAAAGGACATTATGAAGCCAGATGCTCTTCTGAGCTTCCCTCACAATGTCCACGAAAGGTCCCTCCCCTGATGCAAGAGCAACCTGCACTTGCCAATATAATACAACTGTATCATTTCAGGTTTCCATAAAACAACTCTCGGCTAAAACTAACGTATGTGACTATGTGAGGACATTTTATATGTAATTGTCAGGCTTAAGGTAAGGGTTATGCTTCTATTCACGTGAAAGATACTTGAAATGGTAAGAAGTATGTCGTCGCAAAGTAATGCAAGTTAATGACACGTACACAAGAGATTACCTTTTTTCTCTTTGTAATGGATAATTATTTAATTACCCGCTAGATTATAATTAAGGCTAAAGTAACGTCCGGTTATGTGATTAATTGTGATTGGTAACTACAGATTTTAATAAGTAAACATGACTTGAACTACGTTTTCAATATAATATCACTAACTTAATCAGAACGTAAATGCTATTGTACATTACAAGCACACATTTTGCACATTCTACTTACCCTGCAGTTATTTTCTGGAACACTAGTTTGGTGGAAGTGGAACACCTGTTCTCAATAAAGATGGGGTTGAGACCCAAGTTCAACTTGTAGTATATGAGTCTTATGAGATAAAGATTTATAATTCACCTAATAATTTAAATTAGTCATACAATTTATCCAAAAAAAAGTGGAACGATTAAACTGGTTTCGTTTTTATTTGTATTTACGACCTATATGTCATGCACACACAGATGAAACAGTTTTCAAAGTGGTTCCGTAGCATCAATATTATGGGATGCTGAAACACAAACTCACACTCTCGTCCTAACATTTTATTAGTTCATAAAATCAATGGTATATCTACCAGACTATCAAAAACACACGTATGCCCTTTATCCAAAAATAAAAATACAATTATGTCAGACGAATACTTACACATAGCATAATTAAAAAAATATGATATCGAAGCAAAAATGTGATACCCTTTCCCTTAATTACCCTAACATATGTTGTTTACAGAAATAATATATGTATGTTTTAGAATTCTCTCTCTGACTCTCTTCACATATTCATGTGTTTAATTGGACTTGAATCCCCTACAGGTCTACTCCATGTGAATTGTAAAATCTAATTACAAATCTAAATGGTAAAATAACGAGACTCCACTAAATTAAACTACAAACAACAAAAATATAAAATCGAACTACAATTTTATGGATTTACAAAATAAATTGTTTCAGATCGATCACATGGACTTTACACTTCAGCAAGGGGGAGAAGATCATATCCATTTTAATCGTATCATACCTGAATAAAAGGAAGGTCCGGCGAGTCGAGATCCCGACGCAAGTCCCCGACGAACCTCTCCAACCTCCCCTAATACTCCTCCGCATCCCTCCTCTCCACAGTATCACTCTCCCCTTGAAACCACAACACCACCCTAACCACCCCTTTCCTCCTCGCCACCCTCGCCCTCCCGACCATCCTCCCGTACAACCCACCCCCTCTCTCCCACTCCTCCAACCTCGTCCCCCCGACCGCGCATGGCACAAGCCCCACTCTCCTTGCCCTCCCCACCACCGCGTGCTCAAACGCCATCCCCGGGCCGACCCCGTTCGTCTTGTTGACGTCGATGTCGGCGTGGAGCGGCTCCCTGGCTATCTCCCAGAGGAGATCGGCGGAGATACGGAGGATCGAGGGGTTCGGGGTGGAGGTGGGGGGGATGAGGGTGTCCCAAGTGGAGTTGGTCATCCCGCCGCAGCCAGCCATGTTCTTTGCCCGGCGAGGAGGAAGATGGAGAGGGTCGGACGGAGAAGGAGGAGGAGGAGCGGCATTGGGAAGGGGTTTGGTGGGGATTGGGATTGGGATCGGGATCGGGTGGGAGAGTGGAGAAGAAGAGTACTGGAGGTGGGAAGGAAATTAACGTGTGTTGGTTGGGGTTGGTTAGGAGGAATTTATATGGTTGGGGTGTTTGCAGTTTTGTTCTCATCTTTCGCGCAATTCGCGTAACACTCTCGAGTTGGAATTATTTTTGCTCAAAATGCATAAAGTGGATTTGGAAGTCAAATAGAAAATAATAAAAAATAGAATCTAGTAGAATTAAAATCTTGTGTTGATCAAATTCTGTTATTTGTGTCTGTACCTGGAATCTGATGGAATTCAAATTAAATTGTTTATACTTGTAAGCTAAGTTTAAGAATGATCTGTTCCGCGAAGGAACGAGATCGTCCCACGATAACTCTTTTGACCGCCTCCGGCGACATCCTCTTCGACCACCATTTTTTCGGTCACCTCCGGTGACGTCATTTTTGACCACCTCCAACAACTTTTTAAGTATATACTCATATTAAAATTTTGAATTCCTTAATTTTTTTTTCCAGAAAGTCATAAAAATTGCAACCCTCCTATCTTAAAATCATGGTACTGCCCCTGCGCGTTATCGTGGTCGTGTATTGACAATTTGACATTGTTATACTTTTTTTACATATAGGCTCTGAAAATCACAAAATAATGAAAAGTGTCTCTTTTACCGTTAAATCTTGAAATCCTAAAAAGTTGGAAAATAGTCAAATAAACACTAGCTAATAGAAAAATAGAAAGGTATATTTGGCAAATGGATATCAAAAGGTATGATGTAAGTGCCACTATTTCAAATCCCTCTTCAATACATTGGTTCGGCGTAAAAGGATGAGGACATTTTTGACCTTATGCAAATTAGTCCTTTTAGTCATTAGAAAGTGTTGAATCTCTTACCAATACAATGGCTGGGCATAGAAGCATGAGGACATTTGTTTGGTCTTTTATAAATTAGTCCTTTTGGTTATTAGAAAATGTTAAAATTCTGGAAAGTTTACAATTAAGCCCTTCGAGTTATTAGAAAGTGTAAACAAGCAGGATGATTGTTTTTGGTATTTGAACTGCTATTCGTCGCCGTAAAACTACTTAAATTGCCCGTAAGATTACCATTTTGCCCCTCTACACTTTCTACTAATATAACTCCTCATTTCACTCTTTTAACACAACTTTATATTCATATCACTCTTCTATTCACCACATAAGATGTCTCGGAGGGCAGGAAAAGAACCAGCGGAGACCCATGACTACTCACATCTGGTAAATTACCTTGTTTATTTCAATTAATTTTAAAACAACATTTTTGAGTCGGGCGTCCGAGGGAGACGCCCGACGTCTACGGGAGACGTCTCCCACGTAGGGTAGGCGTCTCCGGCAGACGCCTACCACGTAGGGTAGGCGTCTCCCACAGACGCTGGGGGGGTTTTTTGTTTGTTAAAATTGATTATAAATTGTGATAAAATTGAAATAAATTGAATATTATGTTAATAATGAGTTAAATTAGTTTAGTAAATCGTTTATTAATTATAAAATGTGATAATTAATAAATAAATTGATTATTATGTTAGTAATTAGTTGTGTACGATTTTAGTAACGGATTATTGAATAATTGTGATAATTGCTAAATAAATTGATTATTAAGTTACTAATTAGTTTAATTATTTTAGTAAAATCATTAATAAATTGTATTTTTAAATTGAATTAACAGTCATCGGGTTACCGTGGAGGAAAAGGGAAATCAATTCCCTTACGCGCGGTACGTAGTATAGAGACGAGTCAGGTCATCATCATCCACGTACACGTGGTATTTCTGCTTCAGTTAGGAGAGAGAGAGATCTGTTACGTCGTCGTCAGACACCTGGAGAGTCTTTCGACGACGAGGATGATTCAGATGAGGCGATGAGTCACGACGACAGTGACGATGGGGGCCGATACGACTTGGGGCCACAGGAGGAGGCGGTACATCAGTCCGGTCGAGGATGGGGGCGACACGGTGGTCCTTCAGCTGAGTGGGTCATTAGGAAGGATCGAGGTGGCCGGTTTGTGACCGGTGATTCGAGTTCGTGCACTGCAGATGCTCGAGCTCAGAAGAAGAAGAGGGGTGATGACGAGTCTTGGATCGTCACGAATATTATTCCCGGTGGTCCTGTAGATGGCAGCGTCATTCCGAGTTTCGGAGGCCACGTCACCAGACGCATTTGGGATGGCGGGGAGCGAAAGGTTTTGAAGTGCCATAATCGGCACAGAGCCTGTACGACATATGACGACGACCGTTGTTGACAGTGGATTGGGTCACTTGCCGTACAACATGTTTTCCAGCATCGACATGTCGTTGATTTCGGTATTCGTAGAGCGGTGGCAGCCTGACACCAACACTTTCCACTTGCCGTTCGGAGAGATGACGATCATGTTGCATGACGTCTTTCAGATTCTGCACATTCCTGTTCAGGGTCCCATGGTCAGTGCGCAGGCGCCGACATCTGAGCTGAAGTTATATGTATCTGAGTTGCTGGGTGTCAGCCTGGAGGGTCTTGGGCGGGATAGCTCATTTTGGAGTGGCGGTGGTGTTAGTATCGACGCTGTGGACGAGTGTTGCAAACGTAGGCGACCACCACAGACTGATGATACGCAGATGACTGCTTATTTCTTCTTACTGCTAGGCTGCGTATTGTTTGTCGACAAGAGCGGTTCCAGACTGAGACCACGCGACTTATTGGAGGCGAGGGACCCAGATCCATTGGTGATTACTCATGGGGGTCGGCGACGTTGGCATATCTGTATCGCCAGCTGGGCATATCTAGTCGTGTTGATTGTGGTCAGATTACGGGTTGTCTTACACTGCTGCTGAAGGGAATGTGTTCTAAAAGTTTTAAATGTCAATTATTATGAATTGAATGAGAAATCATTTTGTTCCTTGTTTATGTTATTCGTCTTTTAGAAGTGTTAAGGAAGAGGCTCTTGGTCCTTAACCGTAGAGCTCTAAAATATATTGGTTTACATAAAACAAAAGATATTCGCAATCATGGTAATTAACATGGGACATTAATTACCGGGTTAAGATTGTCGTGTTTGGTCATAGATCATTGTAGCTCTACAAGTGAGTGACAACACGGGTATGCAAAAGAGGAAAATATTACTTTTGTATACTGAATAGACCTAATAAGTAAAATATTATAGAAATGTGTTTCTGTGTCATTAATATTTTAATGTGTCTTTGGTCCTTTGATATTAGACTTATATCTGATCACTTAAGGAATACTTAATTAGATCAGTGTCTTGAACTATCGATAAGTGTAGTGTAAAGGCATTGGTTGGTTAAGTATAACTTTTGTTGGAGAAGATAGTTAGTCAAAAGACTATCATTGCCCCTCTTAATTGAGTGATGATATTAGTGGGACCCTTGATAAAGCAAAGTTATGATGTGCACAATGTGATTTGAGTTAAGTCACATATTTATAACTAGCTTAAAGAGATCAAGAAATGAATACTAATACAAAGATGACACAATACTACTTTGTGTGTATTCTTAATATCATGAGGCAAGGGACAGACACAAGTGGTGCACTCCATCACTAATTGGATCGGGTTTTGGTTCGAGTGGAATTAAGACATCTAACTAATTGGGAGCTATAATGTGTAGCTAGATACCGCTTATAGCTTGTGATATTAAGCTCTTAATATCACTGCCAACTTAGTTTAGATCCTCCCATAGGTCACACCACAAAACTGGGAAACGAGTAATGGGGATTTTGAGTTCATAGGATGTGTCGGGTTTCATGTAGAAAATATGACACATGGGGTGAACAAGCAAAATCAAAATTATGTTGTGATTAATAACATAATTAGAATCTAAATTAAATTCATATGTGATGTAAATATTATGAGGTGTAATGATTGATCATTACATAGGATAATATGCTACATAAGTTGTGAATTTACTACTAATCCCGAAATGTCAAATTTTGTAGGGGTTAAAACCGAAATTTGACAAGTCTGCGGAACAGTGCTCCAACGGTCGACTGGTTAGCAGTAAACGGTCGACCGATAGGGCACGGTCGACCGGACATGTCTCGACCGATAACAGGGAATTTTTATCTGTTCGAACGGTCGACCGAATGTGATCGGTCGGTCGACCGAACATAGCGATGGAATAATTCCTGTTACGAACGGTCGACCGAGTTATTGAACGGTCGACCGAAACCAGGTTCGAGCGGTCGACCGAACCTACAAACGGTCGACCGGTCCAGACGGTTAATGCAGAATTAATTTAAGAATTAATTAGATCATGCATGGAATTGGTCCATAATTGATTTAATTCGTGGCTAATATTATTTATTATTAAATAATGGATCGTTAGATGGAATTTTGCATGAAATCATGGGCAAGAGGTTGCACATGAATAGGTAATTTGGAGAGAACTTATAAATACAAGTTATCTCATTACCTCCTTAGTTGAATTAATTCATTGTTATTCATGCAAAATCTCTCTCCTTAATTCTCCACGAAATTTCCACAAATTCTTAAGTTTAGATTTAGTTTCAAGAGGTCATCTTCTCAAGGAAACTAAAGGGGTTAGTAATTGGATTCTAAACTCTATTGGAGATCGAGAGGCTAGCTCTTCTTTCTCCAATCTCGTTTAGAGTTTGGTGAAATCTCGGAGGCATCCGGCGCAGCAAAAAGCATCCACAGCGTCTCCGAATCTTCAAGAAGTTTTAGAGAACTTCTAGGTATGAATTTCGTAGACTCATGTTTATTTTAATAAGTTTTTAAAACTAGTTATTGAAACGAACCAATACATGCATGAAATAAATCGTAGAAAATTGTAGATGATCCTTATTATACATAAAAATTTCGAAAATATATATGTATAATTAAACATGAAATCCAAAAATGGTATCAGAGCATTAGGGTTCAATTTTCTTATGATTTAAGGTTGTAAACGAATTTAGTTTGCCATATAGTATTTAAACAATTCGGTTTACCGGTTTTTCGGTGTATGGATGTTTTGTTGATATAATTCTCTGTAATAATTTGTCTGAATGTTTTAAGAGTTTTAAAACATGCCATGTAATTATTAGAATTAAGATTAAGACATTAGTCTAACTTACAATAATTTCGTTTTATTTAAAAACGATTATTTTGTAAGAGAATCAACAAAACCGAAAAACTGCATTTCATCTTTCCATTGGAAATTGGATGGACAGCGGTTCAAAATTAATTTTTGAACTATGGATGAATGAAAAATGTTTTTAATGGATTTCAAAATATTTTTCAAAGAATTGTTTAGGATTCTAGATGATTGATAAATTAGATTCTGTAGTTTATAGCAATTGCGTGCATGGATGCTTGAGTTGCTTTGCAGGATTGTGAGTTTATATGTTCCAAATCAGCAATTATGAATGTATGTAATCATTATTATACAGGGGCTTATGTATGTAAAAGCCAAAATTCTCTCTCTTTCCGTCTTTTAGATAGTTGCATTTGCATATGAGAGGTTTTTACATAGGACTTGCACTAGTCGGTTTTTTATCGAATGTGAGGAGCATGTTTATTTTCTGTAAAATCTACATCTCCGGTGCAAGAGGAAGTCGCCGCTGTAGCGCATCGATCGAGGATCTAAGATCAGGGATCGAGGATCGAAGGGAACATATAAACTCACACGATGTGGATTGTGTGAATGTTTAATTTCTTTTTTTATCTTGCTATGCATGTGATGAATGTGTTGAATGTTAGGATGTGTATGATTAATAATATGCATGATAACCTAAAATTCTAAATCACATGTTAAATTGTCCAAACAAAAATTAAGAATAAATTTCCTTCTTATTTCATCCACTAGCAGTCATTGATCGAGGGATACTCTGCTCGCCCTTAGCGGGAGATAGCTCCCTCCATCTTTGGGAATAGTGGGAGATATAATGATTGTCTGTTGTTGTGCCACAATTAAATATATGAGGTGTGTTTCACCCTAGTGAACCCCAAGTATGTTTAGTTGTGAATACAATGGATAAACGTATCTCGTATCAAATGAAAATAAGTTTTCTTAACATTACCTAGAGCCCTCGCTCGGTTTTGGGAAAAAGTTTTTTTACGAGGATAGGTCGTATTCCCTCATAATTAAAACGACAAGAGTCACAAGAGTTTGAAGATGCTAAATGTTGCTAAAATTCAAAAAGGTTGTGATTATAAAATGTTTTCTTACCTTGATATTGTAATGTATTCGATAGCCCTTAGCTAGTCTATATTACGATTGATGGGATCTTGGATTGTTGCATTTATGGGCAAAGATTTTAATTTGCAACATTTACATTTATATATTCGATATATGTATGCATGTGTATTAAAACATAAAATTGGCATTAAAATCCTATATGATTTATTTTGTAGGAAAATGTCGAACATCTAACCTATCGTACGATCCATGATAGAAAAACATCCTTTAGCAAATGATGGCTCAAACTTCATTAGTTGGCAACTCAAACTCAACATCGTGTTAAAATTTGAGAAACTATCTCACATTTTGGAAGGTCCAATCCCAAAGTGGAATGATAGATTAACCGATGAAGAGAAAGAGGCAAAAGCCAAGTGGGAAGACCAAGAGAACCAAGTTCACGGTCTTATGCTAGCATCTATGGGTGACTCGCTTCAGGCGAAATACTTGGATTCGAAACCCAAGAAGACAATGGAGGCTTTATCTAAGATGTTCATGGATAGTGCCCGAAAGGAACGCTATAAGACCACCATCGCACTCACAAGGTGTCATATGGCGGAGGGAACATCGGTATCTATGCATTTTCTCACGATGCAAGGATACCTTGAGAAGTTGGCAAAGCTCTCTTCACCAATGCCCGAGGACATTGCTGAAGATATGATTCTTGGCTCTCTAGCCCCGTCCTTTAAGGACTTTGTGATGCACTACCACGTGCGTGAAAAAGGGGTGAGTCTTGAGGAGCTGCACAACGCTCTCAAAACTGCTGAAGTTGACATGGGCAAGGGTAGGGACAAGCATGTCATTGCCGTCCATGGGAGGAGCCAAAAGATTGGTAAAGGAAAGGGCAAATCTACCAAAAGTGGTTCAATCAAGAGCAAGGGAGTAAGAGGTGCTCGTGCGAGTGCCTCGAGGGGGAAATCTCAGAAATCTCCAACTCCCAATACGGAGTGCTTTCACTGCGGTGAAAAAGGACACATCCGGCCAAATTGCCCCAAGTACAAGGAAGACATTGACAACGGAGTGATTGAACGTCGGCGCCCTAAAAAGGCCAAAGGTATATTTGTTATTGAAATAAATTTAGCCACCTCTGTCCAGGATTGGGTAATAGATACCGGATCTTGTGCTCACATAGTTTCTAATGTGCAGCTACTCATGGATAGGAAGGAACTCGTAAGGAACGAGGTAGAATTGAAGGTCGGAAATGGTGTGAATGTGTCTGCGATTGCACAAGGTTCTGTGGTGCTTCAATTATGTAGTGGTTTAAATTTATGTCTAAAGAATGTTTATTATGTACCTTCGATTAGCAAGAATATTATTTCTGTATCATGTCTGGATATGGATAATTTTAATATAAATATTTCAAATTCTTGTTTGTCTATATCGAAGAATGGTGTTTTCTATGCAAATGCGTTCATAATGAATGGTCTCTATTTGCTTGAATTGGATAATAAACAAATCTTTAATATCAATAACAAAAGACTTATGACCACTCACGAGAATGATACTCTCTTGTGGCACTATCGTCTTGGTCACATAAATGAAAAGCACATCAAGAAATTGCAAGAAGCTAACCTTCTTGGTCTACTTGATTCTAAATCATTGGAGACGTGCCAACCATGTCTAATGGGAAAAATGACCAAAAAGCCTTTCAAGAAGAAAGGTCCAAGGGCGAATGGCTTGTTGGATTTGATACATTCCGATGTATGTGGTCCAATGAGTACTAGTGCACGAGATGGTTTCAGGTACTTCATTACGTTCACGGATGATTATAGTCGTTATGGCTATGTTTATCTAATGAGAAACAAAAGCGAGTCCTTTGAAAAGTTCAAAGAATTCAAGAATGAAGTAGAGAACCAACTCGACAAGAAAATCAAGTCTCTACGAACGGATCGTGGAGGTGAGTACTTAAGTGCCGAATTTGACTCATACCTAAAGGAGTTTGGTATTGTACCTCAACTCACCCCTCCCGGTACACCTCAGTGGAATGGGGTATCCGAAAGGAGGAATATGACATTGCTCGACATGGTTCGGTCAATGATGAGTCATGCGGAATTACCTCTTTACTTTTGGAGTTATGCACTACAAACTGCGGCTTACACACAAAATAATGTTCCATCCAAATCCGTGGAGAAAACTCCTTATGAGCTATGGAGTGGTAAAACACCTAAGCTCAGTTTTCTCAAGATTTGGGGTTGTGAGGCTTACGTCAAGAAATTGATGTCGACCAAACTTCAACCAAAAGCAGATAAGTGCTTCTTCATTGGTTATCCTCGTGAGACAAGAGGATACTACTTTTGGCATATCACCTCCAATCGAGTGATTGTAGAGAGGGATGCCACATTTCTGGAAAAGGAATTTCTAAAAAGAGTAAAAAGTAGTGGGAGTAGGGTTGTGCTTGAGGAAACTCAAGATACTCTACAAGATCATGACACGAATGATGACGTTCAAGATCATGAAGGCCCAACCGAGATTCCTTTGGTTAGTGGGAGCGTGAGCGAGAGACCATCACAAGAAATTGTGACAGAATCTCAATCATCCCCACCAAGTGTACGTTCCAGAATTGAACGTGAACCAACTCCTCAAGAAATTGTGGAAGAAGTTCGAGAGACACGAGAAGAACCAAAAGAACTAAGAAGGTCAACAAGGGAAAGGAAGAAACCCGACTTATATCTGGGACTTCATGAAATCATGGTACTAGATACCAATGATCCCTTGACCTTCCAAGAAGAAATGGATAGGGAAGACTCCAAACTATGGCTCAAGGCCATGGAATCCGAAATAGAATCCATGTATGATAATCAAGTATGGGACTTGGTTGACCTTCCTCAAGGTAAAAAAGCCATTCATAATAAATGGGTTTTTAAGAGGAAGATGGACATGGATGGGAACCTGACAACCTACAAAGCAAGGCTTGTAACGAAGGGTTTCACTTAAGTTCAAGGAATTGACTATGATGAAACTTTTTCACCGGTTGCCATGTTCAAGTCCATTCGGATCATGCTCGCTATTGCCGCATTTCATGATTATGAAATATGGCAAATGGATGTCAAAACGGCGTTCCTTAATGGGAACTTGGAGGAGGATGTGTACATGGTACAACCTCAAGGTTTTGAAGATCCAAAGAATAGCGAGAATGTATGCAAGCTTCAAAGATCCATTTATGGATTGAAGCAAGCATCAAGGATTTGGAACAAACGCTTTGACGAGGAAGTGAAGAAGCTTCACTTCATTCAAAGTAAGGAAGAAACTTGTATATACAAGAAGGTTAGTGGGAGACATGTAGTATTCCTAATCTTATATGTCGATGACATATTGCTTATGGGCAATCATATTCCTTTGCTTGAGCAAACGAGAAGTTCATTGAAATCTGCATTTTCAATGAAAGATATGGGTGATGCTCAATACATCTTGGGAATCAAGATATATCGAGATAGATCCCGTAGACTCATTTGCCTCAGTCAACGTGCATACATTGACAAAGTCTTGGAAAGGTTCAAGACGAACAACTCCAAAAAGGGCAGTGTGCCAATGAGTATGGGTGTGCAGCTCAAGAAGTCTCAACGTGCGCAATCACGTAAGGACTTAGAGTACATGAAGGATGTCTCATATGCTTCGGCAATTGGGTCGATCATGTACGCGATGACTTGCACAAGACCCGATGTCTCGTATGCTCTAAGCGTGACAAGTCGTCATCAATCCAACGCATGTTCTGAGCATTGGACTGCGGTCAAGAATATCCTGAAGTACCTTAACCAGACTAAGGATACGATTCTTGTTTATGGATGACAAAGGGAATTGATAGCTGAGGGTTACTCGGATGCGAGTTTCATGAGTGATCCAGACGATAGAAGGTCGCAATCAGGATACGTCTTCCTTCGGAATGGTGGAGCTGTGAGTTGGCGTAGTTGGAAGCAAAGCACTACGGCCGACTCAACCACTGCTTCAGAAGTGATGGTTGTCGCTGAAGCGAGCAAGGAAGGAGTGTGGATCAAGAAGTTCCTTGAAGAGCTTGGAGTAGTTCCCACGAGCGAGGGACCCATTGAGCTATTTTGCGATAATAGTGCATCTATCTCGCAAATCAAGGATCCTAGATCACACCACAAAGTGAAGTACATGGATCGTAAGTACTTCGTGACACGTGACCTCATCGACGAAGGCAAAATAAATCTTTTATGGGTGGACACCAACAGCAACACAGCTGATCCATTCACAAAACCCTTATCCCAAGCCAAGGGTGAAATGCATTTCGAGTCCATGGGATTGAGGAACCATGTAGATTGGCTTGATGATTGATATGTAATGGGGTTTACCCTAGTTATTATTGTTTTATGCATTGAGTATGTATGAGAAAGAAAACTTTAATAACAAGTGGGAGATTGAAGGGAATGTGTTCTAAAAGTTTTACTTTTAAATGTCAATTATTATGAATTGAATGAGAAATCATTTTGTTCCTTGTTTATGTTATTCGTCTTTTAGAAGTGTTAAGGAAGAGACTCTTGGTCATTAACCGTAAAGCTCTAAAAGATATTGGTTTACATAAAACAAAAGATATTCGCAATCATGGTAATTAACATGGGACATTAATTACCGGGTTAAGATTGTTGTGTTTGGTCATAGATCATTGTAGCTCTACAAGTGAGTGACAACACGGGTATGCAAAAGAGGAAAATATTATTTTTGTATACTGAATAGACCTAATAAGTAAAATATTATAGAAATGTGTTTCTGTATCATTAATATTTTACTGTGTCTTTGGTCCTTTTAATTGAGTGATGATATTAGTGGGACCCTTGATAAAGCAAAGTTATAATGTGCACAATGTGATTTGAGTTAAGTCACATATTTATAACTAGCTTAAAGAGATCAAGAAATGAATACTAATACAAAGATGACACAATACTACTTTGTGTGTATTCTTAATATCATGAGGCAAGGGACGGACACAAGTGGTGCACTCCATCACTAATTGGATCGGGTTTTGGTTCGAGTGGAATTGTAGATGATCCTTATTATACATAAAAATTTCGAAAATATATATGTATAATTAAACATGAAATCCAAAAGCTGCAGGCTTGGATATATGAGTATTTTCCTGCTTTCCGCCCACATCGTGAGCGGAAGATTGTTGAGCGTGGTCATCCTCGTTCGCGTATGTGGGTTGTCCGGGCGGAGGATAAGAGCGAGAGTCGACTTCTTTCTATTCGTAGACGGCTAGATCAGATGACTGCAGCGCAGGTATATAATGTATATATCATTCACGTTTATTTAAATTTAATTTTATTATTATTAACGTATAAACGTTTAGGTGGAGTGGTTACCGTACGGTCACGAGCCTGTTGTAGCTGTGCCGAGGACTACATTTGCCGGCATTATTCGTTATATGGTTATCACAGAGCCTTATATACCTGATCGCGTGTTACGTCAGTTAGGTTACATTCAGGTGATCCCGGTTGACATCCCGACGCCCGAGCATGCAGTATGGTCTGCGACTGCGACGATGTACGACGTCAGGCACAACGTTTCGTCTACGGAATCGGTTTGGAGGACATTTCCGAGACTAGGACGACTACACCTGGCCGATCTGAGTCGTAGCCGCGACCCCTCCACTTGTGCTCCAGATTATTTGCAGTGGTTCGGTAGGTGCTCACATCCACTACTCGTACGCGGTATCATTCCGAGACCGGAGAGACCACTGGATAGGACATGTGCCGATGCGGTAAGTTTATCTAATTTTATATTTAATTGTAAATTATATATTGTTATTGTACGCTAATTTTTATTTTACATACAGTGGATGAGTAGGGCGATACGGTGTACGCAGCCGTTCTTGCGAGAGAGAGACGTCATGCCGAGTGAGGCGACGAGACTTGCATGTACAGATTGGGATCGCCTGATCGAGGATTGGAACAGCCAGTTGGGCATTTTGGACCATGATTCAGATGTTGAGTTGTAGTTGTCTTGCTTTTACTTTCGTTTTGTTGCTCTGTTACTACATTTGTTGGTATTTGCTTATGTTTATTTGTGTACTCTTGTTATTTATTTCTGACGAACATATCTTCTACATATTTCTTTGACTATCGTATTTTTTAATATTTATTTTTCACGAAAATATTTTCAACTTATTTCTTTAGATATCAAATAATATTTAAATTTAAAATGCGGTAAAAGAACAATACGATATAAGTAGAAATACACGATATATTATACATTACAAAAACATTACAAATTACAATCAAAATGTACCACGTAACCGGTTCCATTACTCCATCCTACTTTGGTACTGATCCTCCCATCCAACAACACTCTCATCTCGCATTTGATACCACAAGGTCGCTATAGGAGGTACTGGGAAATCATCAAGTAATTTCAAACGAATAAAATGTCTGTAACTCCCTAAATGAGCAATGACCAACTCTCTGATAGGCCTCGTCATGACAGACGGACACTCCCAAGGTAGAACAGTAAGACACGGGAACAACGACCCTTCCGTTCCCACTGCGAAATACATGACCGCACACTTGTAAAAATTAGCAATAGGAAACAAGTCGGACCAAACCTCCATATAATGATCCTCGCCACAAACTCCCCCGCCCCAATCAATTCGTTGACGAGCCTCTGTCACATTGCCGAAATAGACACTCTCATATATAGGATGTGCACCTATCTCATTAGAAATCGCACGACGGGCGTACGACCAGTTCTCCTGACCACCATGAAAGACATCGACAACACATCGAAATCCACAGTTGTCATCAGCACGTACGTCATTTGATGCATTGCATACATTGCATCATATGTTTTTCATTTATATTACTTTTACATCAATAAATGCTACTAAGGTATGTGTTTAGTCTTATTTACAGAATACAGGGACCTGAATGCAATTTACCCACATCCCGAGCATAAACGCGTGCAAAAGACTCATTTCTATCATAAAGACTAAGTTCAAGATTATCGGGTTACGAATGGAAATGTATCCAAGCATAAAAGCATTCAAGTCCTAATTGCAAAAAGAACAAGGACATAAGCACAAAAGTAACCAGGGACTTAACTGCAAAAAGTCAAGGACCTAATTGCAAATCACGAGTAGCTTTTATTCTCTTGGAGAAAATATATAGAAAAATCAATGTATATCTCCAAATATGTGAAGGAATTAATCCGGAATTCAAAAGAATGGAAAGAATCAATCCAGACGCGCAAAGAAAGATCAAATCATACCATAAACATTCAACCAAAATCCGGACAAAATCAGGCCAGATTGTGCGGCGTTTCTGCCGCACCACACATACAATATGCGGCGTTTCCGCCGCCCAAGCATCAATCCGTGTGCTCCAATTTCGTCCAGTCGTGTCTGGACACGTGTACTTTCCAATATTATACCTAGATCCCTTGTAACAACTATAAATAGACCCGAGAACGATGTTAGAAGGGTCCTTGGTCCTTAGTCTTTGGTGTTAGTTTTTAGTTTTAATCTTAGTTTTGTATTCTTCCTTTTCATTAATAAAATTCTGTCTTTTATTTTTTACTTTTAGTTTTCTTTTGTAATGTCTCAAGGACCCCTTCTTCCTCCCTCTATGAGTTTCTAACTCCTTCCAAAGGGTGGAGGTGACGGATTAGGGTGAAGAGAAGATGAATGAATGTTATTATTTTAATTTCGTATTAGTCTATTTTGATTACTTGAGTTTATGTTAAATCATTTATCATGTAATGCTTCATAACTAATATGATTTATTATAAGTTTCTGAATTCTCTAATCTAAACCTTAAATCTAATCCTCCACCCAACGGAATTCACTTCTTCGTTCTTGCTTTAGTTTTAATTGTTTTTGTTTCTTGCTTTAAATAACTAAAACCCAAAAATCTCAAAACCCATTTATTTCTTCTCTCTTTCTTTTCTCCAATCGAAATCACACTAAAAACAGAATCTCTCCCTCCTTGTGTTCGACCCGTATTTGCCACGTCTCCATTGACGCCGTGCACTTGCGGTATAAATTTAATTCTCATCAAGTTTTTGGCGCCGTTGTCGGGGAGGCGACACAGATTTTGTTTTTTGTTGATTTCGATTTTATCCTGTTTATCTTGTGCGCAATCTAAATATTTGGATTTGTGTTTCAGGAGAAAACAGAGTGCACGGCGAAACCCAAGCACCATCTGAGCTAAACGAGCGGCGAAATCGCCGCACCTAAAGAACAACTTGCGGCGAATCCGCCGCACACTTGGAGCTTCTGGGCTTCAAATTTTTCTGGGACGCGAGTCATCTCTGGGTGGACGCGTGAAGCTACTGAAATTTCGAGAGCGGGCGGTGAACCCGACTGAGCATTGCGTAGGTAACCTTTGTTGCCTTTTTCCTCGTAATTTCTAGTTTCAGCAAATTTCCTTTTATTAGAATTGCACGTGTTAAGCTTAAATTCCATAATTGGCAATAATTCAACTCTGACCTAAAATTGGCAAAATTAGAAAGGCCTTAGTGCATGCATCATCTAGTGTTTTGTATGCATTATTCTTGCTAAATTCTTGCAAATCAATTTATGTTGAAGAGTGCTGGAGTCAAGGTACGTATCGTGGTTTTTATCGATTGCATTTAGGCATATAATTTAGTTTGCATACAACCTTGCAATTGCCCCCAATTAAAGACCATTGTTTGACTATCTTTGCTAGATCTAAGTTAAACTATCTTAAGGGCAACTCCGTAGGCAAAGATACGGTGGGGATTTCATCACCCTTCCGTGGCCCACAAATCACAATCCTAAAGTGTCACCTAAGCCTTAAATTTAAAATCAATTAGACATTGGCCCTAAGGACTCGGACTCATTTAAGGAGAAGAATTGGTTTGACTTGCTATGACCTGAAGCCGATTGAATTTAATTTGGTGTCTAGAAAGTGTTTTTGTGTTGACGTAAGTCTTCCAAGCGAAGTGGTTGTCTAATTGGCACCGACTCTGTCGGAAGCGCCCCCACTAGCTATACACGGCCTGGCCAAGTTGGTTTGATTAGTGAGGGAGGTGAATCAAGCGAATCAATTCGACTCAACCAGTTAGGAGTCGTCTAGATCTAAGCGACACTAGGTCTAGGATTGTTTGAACCGTGCTTTCTTAGGAATTTTCTGACCAACCCTTTTTCTATCTTTAGAGTTAGGTTTCCCTTCTCATCTGAGTTTTCTTTCTCTTCTCACCTAAATTCTCTAGATTAGGATTCCTTTCTCATCTTTCCCAATTCTATTGTTTGTTTCCCTTTTGAAAAAAAAACATAAAAAAACGAAAAAAAAAACATTTGTAATTAATTCTTGAAATTAAATTTGGAATTTAAATTCAAAAATTGATTCAACCCGGTGCACTCAAATTTGGATTCGGGACTTGAGTAATCGACTCTCACGAGTTCATCTAGATTCAAGTCTGGAACTTAACCCCAATCCACCTGTTGCACCACCTCACCCGGATCCAATGGGTGAGAACGTAGTGGACCCGCCTGTTGCACAACCTATAACTCTGAGGGATCGATGCTATCCAGCGATGGCTGCTCAGCCATCGTGCATCGTTATGCCCACCATACCGGGTCGCGACTTCGAACTTAAGGCACAATACATGAGTATGTTGCCTAAGTTCACCTCTAGGGAAGATCCATATCTCTTCCTTAGAGAATTTGAGGAAATCTGCTCTCTTATGCAATACCAGCATATCCCTGAAGAGGCAGTGCGTCTGAAATTTGTGCCTCTGGCACTAAATGACGACGCTAAGAAATGGCTATATAGTCTAGCCGAAAGATCTATTAGGAGTTGGGCTGAGTTTGTTCAAGTATTTCTGAAAAAATATTTCCCCAACCATAAGACTACGAGGATTAGGAATGAAATTGTTGCATTCGTTCAGTCTGAGAGCGAGCCGTTCTATTCCTATCTAGAAAGATTTAAGAGTGTTCTGACCCAATGCCCTCATCATGGAATTCCGAGATGGCAATTATGCCAAATTATTTATGAGGGATTGACACCCACATCTAGGGTTATGGTAGAATCCGTAACCCAAGGGAATTTTATGTCGAAAAATGAAAATGATGCCTGGACTTTTCTCGAGGAATTAGCTGAAAAAAGTATGCAATGGGACAATGCTAGAACACCGCTTAATCCGAGTATTGGATCTAGAATAGCAAGTCAACCCAAACCAGGTGTCTTAGCTGTTGATGCCAACATAGCGGCTGAAGCAAAACTAGCTACCCTTATGCGCAGAATGGAAAGTTTAGAGCTACAAGCCCAAAATCGAGTGAATCAAGCCTCAACTATCCCGTGCTCTAGATGTGGTCAGACTGGTCATGTAATGGAGGATTGTGCGGAATGGGACCAAGTTAACGCCATGTATAACCATGCTAGAAATGACCCATACACATCAACCTATAACTCGGGTTGGCGTAATAATTCCAATTTCTCATCAAACCAACATGGTCAACCTCCTAGACAACAACCAAACCCGTATAACCAAAATAATACATCATCTGGGTTTAGTAACAATAACGATCATGAGGTTAGGTTGACAAGCTTGGAAAATTTGATGAAAACCTTTATACAAACAACCAACCAGACCTTCCAAAGGCTAGAGACACAAGTCAGTCAACTAGCACAAATAGTAGGTGAAAGAGAAAAGGGTCGGTTTCCAAGTCAACCTGAGGTGAACCCTAGATCTAATAATTCCTATCACTCCTACCAAGCACCTTCAGGAAATAACAACCCTAGACCGGTTCAAATGGTTAATGAGGAAGGACCGTTCCAACAAATAAATGCTGTAGTATCATTACGGTCCGGAAGACAAGTTGATAACAATGTGGTAAATCCTGGAGTGTCCAATCAATTTATCCATCAAACACCCACATATGACCTGACCATTGAACCTGACGTCCAATCTGAAACGCCAAACCCACCTACTCAACCTGAACCCATAGCTCAACATGAACCTGAGCGAGTCTATGTTCCTAAAGCCCCATTCCCCAATAGACTCAAAAAGAACTCAAGTGCACAAATAGAGAAAATCTTGGAAGTATTTAAGCAAGTTAAGGTGAACATTCCACTCTTAGATATGATTCAACAAATACCTGCTTATGCTAAATTCTTAAAAGATTTGTGCACTAAAAAGAGAAAAACGAACGTACCAAAGAAGGCATTCTTAACTGCAAACATAAGTTCTATATTGTCCAACACATCTCCTATAAAATATAAGGATCCTGGGTGTCCCACAATTTCATGTTCGATAGGAGATACTTTTATCAACAAAGCTCTTCTAGACCTTGGTGCTAGTGTTAACCTACTCCCGTACTTTGTCTACGAGCAACTCAACCTTGGTCCATTAAAACCCTCTAAGACAACCCTTCAATTTGCTGATTGCTCTACTAAGAAACCAAGAGGTATAGTCGAGGACGTTTTGATCAAGGTGGGTGACTTCATTTACCCAGTGGATTTTGTCGTACTAGATACCGCACCTGTTGTAGATCCTAAGAGACAAATCCCTGTAATACTAGGCAGACCCTTTTTAGCCACTTCTGAAGCATTGATAAACTGTCGAAATGGGCTCATGCAGTTATCTTTTGGGAACTTAAAAGCTGAATTTAATATCTTTCATGTTGATAGTGAGCCCGAAATAATATGCAATCAAAGTGATGTTGTGATGAGAGCACGTATCTATAAGATTTCTGAATCAAATAAATCATCACAAAATCAAAAAGGAAGTGAGAAAAGGAGGAGTAATTCTGCGACACACCCACCATCACTCGAGCAAATAAGAGAACCAATTTATGCGAGGGGTGTGGAACCTGTGACTCAGGACGCTCATTGCAACATGGGGAACAATTCAACTGGATACATGCACCAATATGGTGTCATTCAATCCAGTTCTGACTATGGTTGACTTTGAGCAAATTCCATCCGTCCACCGCAGTTCATCAAGGTAATAAGTGCATTTGCTTTATATATGCATACATTGAGGACAATGCATGATTTAGGTGTGGGGGGTGTTTATGTATATATTTATCTATATATTCTGTCTTTTATTATAAAAAAAAATTAATGTTTCATGACATAACTTAAGATTGAACTGCTAAAACCCGTGTACAAATTGCATTGAGTTTTTGTTCCTTATTATATAGTTCTGCTTGTAGAAATTGTGACATAAATCTAAGTTCCAAAGAAATAACTCATTGCCCTTTAAGACATGTATGCATTTAAATTGGATGAATCAAATCTTTGAAGTGGTTGATAAAAAACAGAGGTTGAGGAAAATATACCGGGAAGTGTGGACTTCTAATAGCAATTAAGCCTTGAGGAAAATAAAAATAAAAATAAAGGAATAAAGTGAAGAAAACACATTTTGCAAAATGATTACAAAAGCCCAAGCCTTTGAGTCACTGGTCCGTAGGGGTATCTTGAAACCCGGTAACTTGAGTCTACCAGCTCGGGATTATCGACCAAACTCGTTACACGAATGCAAAAGGGTAAAAGTGTCAAAAAGCAAATGTGTTGAATCACGGAAGAAAAGAAAAAAAAATAATACTCAAGGCCCAAAGCTAAAAGAATGATCCATGCCATGGTTGATCCGAATGATACTTCACCACCAGAGGAGGCGTGCAAAATAATTCAAGTGATAAACATGTGTAGAAGGGTTAGTGGTGTGAATGTTGGAGGAACAAAGACCAAGTCATATTTTTAATGAGTTAGATTTATATAATGAGCATGCAAGAATTCTCAGTGATATGTATAAGGTTGAGGTAGGGATATTGAGAACTATTAATGAAATATTGATTCAGGATTTTATGGGTATATCCGCTGAAAACCCTTAGGAGACAACACTCCTCCCCCTTGGCAACAAGGAGGTTTAACGGCTTGTTGCACATGCTAAGTGCAACCGTGATTCCTACGAAAGTGAGTTAGGATTTCCCTGTTTTCATTTTTTCTTATATTCTGTTTTGCTAGGGACTAGCAAAATCTAGGTGTGGGGGTATTTGATGCATTGCATACATTGCATCATATGTTTTTCATTTATATTACTTTTACATCAATAAATGCTACTAAGGTATGTGTTTAGTCTTATTTACAGAATACAGGGACCTGAATGCAATTTACCCACATCCCGAGCATAAACGCGTGCAAAAGACTCATTTCTATCATAAAGACTAAGTTCAAGATTATCGGGTTACGAATGGAAATGTATCCAAGCATAAAAGCATTCAAGTCCTAATTGCAAAAAGAACAAGGACATAAGCACAAAAGTAACCAGGGACTTAACTGCAAAAAGTCAAGGACCTAATTGCAAATCACGAGTAGCTTTTATTCTCTTGGAGAAAATATATAGAAAAATCAATGTATATCTCCAAATATGTGAAGGAATTAATCCGGAGTTCAAAAGAATGGAAAGAATCAATCCAGACGCGCAAAGAAAGATCAAATCATACCATAAACATTCAACCAAAATCCGGACAAAATCAGGCCAGATTGTGCGGCGTTTCCGCCGCACCACACATACAATATGCGGCGTTTCCGCCGCCCAAGCATCAATCCGTGTGCTCCAATTTCGTCCAGTCGTGTCTGGACACGTGTACTTTCCAATATTATACCTAGATCCCTTGTAACAACTATAAATAGACCCGAGAACGATGTTAGAAGGGTCCTTGGTCCTTAGTCTTTGGTGTTAGTTTTTAGTTTTAATCTTAGTTTTGTATTCTTCCTTTTCATTAATAAAATTCTGTCTTTTATTTTTTACTTTTAGTTTTCTTTTGTAATGTCTCAAGGACCCCTTCTTCCTCCCTCTATGAGTTTCTAACTCCTTCCGAAGGGTGGAGGTGACGGATTAGGGTGAAGAGAAGATGAATGAATGTTATTATTTTAATTTCGTATTAGTCTATTTTGATTACTTGAGTTTATGTTAAATCATTTATCATGTAATGCTTCATAACTAATATGATTTATTATAAGTTTCTGAATTCTCTAATCTAAACCTTAAATCTAATCCTCCACCCAACGGAATTCACTTCTTCGTTCTTGCTTTAGTTTTAATTGTTTTTGTTTCTTGCTTTAAATAACTAAAACCCAAAAATCACAAAACCCATTTATTTCTTCTCTCTTTCTTTTCTCCAATCGAAATCACACTAAAAACAGAATCTCTCCATCCTTGTGTTCGACCCGTATTTGCCACGTCTCCATTGACGCCGTGCACTTGCGGTATAAATTTAATTCTGAAACGTGGCCATTTATATGCTGAAACAGAGGACCTATGTACTGTGCCAAATTTCGACGTTTCGAATCTTCAAGAAAGTTCCGAATATTCGTCAGCTGCATTTCAATAGACGAGTTGACGCGGTCGAAAAGAGTGTCGAGAGCGGCAGTCGATGTAGTGATCCACTCTTTCAGAGCCGAATGTGCACTTTCTGTGGGGATCTTAAGGGGCCCTCTAGTGATCGTAATTAAACAAGATGCGGAATTAAAAACTAATTACGAACTAACAACTAATCATGCAAGGGTTATTCTAAGAGATAGAGAACTTGCAAACCAACGTTGAAGTCGACGCCCGATTTAACGAGGTTCGGCACCCTCCCCGGGTCCTAGTCCTCACTCACAAGCCCCGCTCGTCCCTCGAGCCTCGCTTGTGGTTTCCATTATCCGATCTCCGTTACCGGGCCGAGATCAACGCCTTTACAAACCCGAGCCTCGCGAACAACCTTGCCTCGCCCGTGTCTCCTCTCACAACCCGAGAGGGAGCTTCCTTGAAGCTATTACAACTCTTGTGATTTGGATGAAAGAATGGAATCACAACTCTTGCTAATGACACTCTAACTTTGAGCACACTTGGATTATGATATGGATCTAGGAATACAAGTGGTGAAGTTTTGGCTTGAGTGTATAGGATTTGAGCTTTGAAGGTTTGGGAAAGATAGCACAATGATACTTGATGTTTGGAGAATGTAGTGCTTGTGTTGTGCTTCTAATGAGGTCCTTATATAGGCTTCAAAGCTCTTAGAGTCGTTGGGGAGTGGGTGAGAAAGTTGACCCATGAAATGTGATGATGTGACAAAAGTTCAGGCAGAATTTGCACGCTCTTCGGTAGACCGTTAACCCAACGGATTACCGAAGATGGTCGTTTCGGTTTACCGAATTCTATTCGGTGAACCGCTCACTCAACTCCAGTAGCTCTCTAACTAGCAACCCTAATGTTTTTCGGTGTACCGAATATGATTCGGTTAACCGTTCCAAAATGGACAGTAAGTTTGGTAGGGTTCTGTTTATGCTAGGTTCGGTTGACCGTCTCTACTTCGGTAGACCGAAGTTTGCGCGGGTTTTGCGCTGACAAAGCGTGGGAGAATGGTTTACCAATAACGGTCAAGTTAAATAGCCGTTGGTCTCCTAAAGCAATATGATTCAGTTGACCGAATGAATTTCGGTGTACCGAATAAGGACAAGTCAATTTGGCTTTTAGGTCAAGATTTAAATACGACCGTTGGAGCAAAGTCCAAAACCGGTCCAGGCTAATTCGGTCTACCGAAGGTGGTTCGGTATACCGAGGTGGTTATTCCAGGGAACACCTAAAGGATTCTACACGGTTGACCGCAAGGTGTTCGGTGGACCGAACTCAACATGATTCGGTTTACCGAGTGGGTTTCGGTTAACCGTGGGGATACGGGACAGAATCCTAATGTGCTCAAGTTTACATTAATCCTAAGGACTCAAATTATACTAAATTACATATTGGTCCAAAGCTTGATTACATGTCTTGAGTCTTTATCTTCTTGTCCCCAAGCTCCTTAGCTTGATTCTTCATCAACCTTAAGAATATCGCAAGTACACGAATATATATGCAATGCATGTATTCATGTTTGCTTACTTTGATTGTCTAGGTTGATTGATTAAATATAGATTAAGATTAGATTACTTAATCATCAAAACTAAATAAAGATTAAGGCTAAAAAGCCAACACTTTCCACCCTGCAGCTCGTAGTGTTGCCGAAATGAAAAACTTTATTCGTCCAATTCAACACGAATTTTTCCTTATGCACCAACCACGTGTCTTCCACATACTCCGTGAGCACTGGCCAGGACTTGAAAGAATCTTTCAGATTACGGACTGCTCTATCATAATCCGTCTGTGAATCAGAAATCATGACTTTCCTCCACCTTCCACGCCTGAAAATCTCTGCAGACTGCTTGTCCTTGCCGAATACGTGGTATGCGTAGTTGTACACGTCTTTGTTGATATGTCAGGTGCATAGTAAATGAGCTGACTCAGGAAAAACCTCTGCCACTGGTCGCATCAGACCCATCTCCCGATCCGTAATTATTGCTGTCGGGCTAACAATATCCAATAACAGATCTCGTAACCTCTCCAACACCCACCGGTAACTAGACTCGGTCTCATCCTGCAAAATCGCATATCCGACGAGGAAATTCATGTTTGTTGGAGTAACTCCAACCATCTCAAACAAATGCATCTTGTACTTGTTCGTCTTATACGTCGAATCCATACAGATTACGAATGGGTATGTACGCAACAACTGAACTGAAGTCGGATGTGCCAAAAATGCGTGAGTCAAGACATTAGTTTCTTCATCTGCCACAATCTAATGCAAATACTTATGCTGCACTGCCTCTCTGAGAAACTGCTGCGCGAGATTCCTGTCTTCAGATTTCGTCCTCCTCATGTACTCTCTGAAGTTGTAAATGTGTCTTTGATTCGGATTATCGTCCGGAAATTTCTTCTTTACCGCCAGCAAAATGTTACGGGGTCTTGCTTGTGCCTCTGTCATATCACGAACAATTTGCTTTGCCCCAGCACTAAGTCCGCTGACCTGTCGGTGACCCTCTGAATAAACTGCCAATGGGTGGTTGTGCTGCCCATACATGCTACTAGAAACAATAACTCATCCATCACGATCTCGTCGCTCCACCACTTTTACCAAAAACCGACAACCGCAACATTTTCTTTTCGTATTCTTTCGCAGTGCAATACTCGTATCACGAGAACTCATCTCACGTCTGCGATCACATCTGAGGTAACAATCCATCCGGTTATCTGCTTTTGGTTTGTACGATGATATAACAAAAAAAAATCCGACTCCTATTGCAATTTGTTTCGCCCATTTACAAGCTTCCTCGATTGTTGTAAATATTTCTTTACTGTCAAAAAACTCACTGTAATCTACTCCATCACCACCGAAATCTTGCAACGGAACCTGAAAAATTTGAATTTAACAAAAAATTAAAAAAAAACGGGCGTCTGGCTAAGCCGCCTCCACCAAGGTGGAGGCGTCTTCCAAACATGCCTCCACATACGTGGAGGCGTGTTAGACAGACGCCTCCACCTTTGTGGAGGCGTGCATCTAAGCCGCCTCCAGCTAGGTGGAGGCGTGTGGCTAAACCGCCTCCACCTATGTGGAGGCGGCCTATCTAGACGCCTCCACCTGGGTGGAGGCGGCTTAGGCAGACGCCCGAGTCGGGAAAAAAATTCCGCCTCCGTTACCTCGCGCGGATTCTGGTGCTTCGCCATACATTTTCGTGGTGTTGGTACTGGGAATGTGAGTAAAACTGAGTCAAACACCTTATTTAAAGACACGGGACGTAATCGGTATTAATTGATTTGTTAAGGGCAAAAAGGTCATTTTTGGGGCGATTTAAGTAGTTTTCCGGCGACGAATAGTAGTTCCCTTTTCTTAGGATGCATTTTTTACTATTATAAGCCATTAGACTTTTGTGCATGTGAATTTCAATATTGTTAATTAAATTACTTTAAGTCAATATTAAACATTATATTCTTTAATTTTGTGAGATATATCAATTTAATTTATTGTCATTTTTTGAGAGTTAAAAAATAAAGAATCATATCGGATAAAAAACACATTGTACAACGTACAAGATTTAGTCTAGTTTCAGTATAAGCTCAGTGAAGGGCTGCAGGCTGTGGATGCAAAAAATCCTTAATATACTGATGGATTGAGGCGATGAGTTTTTGTTGTTGTCATTGACCATGTATTACGCAACTTGACGTTTGTTAATTTTGGGGTTGTGTTTGGGCTCATAAATTAATAATGGGTTGGTGGTATAGGCATTGAATTGTTTACGAACATCCTGATCACCTTGTGCGACTTATGTTTTGTGCGTATGATGGTGTAGATGAGGACCGAATCCTAAGAACCAGGGCCTTTGGTCGGAGAGGCAACATATACTAAAATCAATTATAGAAAATTAGCAATTGTGATCACGCTAGTCAATATGCTGCGGAGGTGAGCCAACGAGGACTTGTAGCTCAAGTTTTGTAGTCATGTATAGTATACATGTACGCACCAACGCAAGCACACGTATTTACAGTGACAGAGTGGCGGTTTGAGTCGAAGTGGACTCTCACATGCAGTTAATCATTTATCGTGACTTCATGAGACCCTCCAGGGGTACCATGACGTGGTACGGTGGTAGGGAATTGTGACATCTCCAATGTGCGTGCATATTACTGAAATAATCTAGTTCTGTCCATACAAGTTAGGATCAACTTCAAAATTGGTTTTGTAGGTTTATCGATTACTAACATGACGTTGCAGGGAATCTTGCAATCTGAACAAAATTTATTTGCTGTTGGTATAGTTAGTTATGATAATGTGAAGAAATAATAAGAGATGATCAAGAAATGACTTGGCATGTTCATATGCAAATTTATTGAGTGCTTTGCACGAAATCAAAACATGTAACATAATTCTTCAAGCTACATATATTTCCAGTGTGTTTCAAGAACTGAACAAGGAGGCACACTCAAGAACTCGCAGGGAGGAATGCACATAAATGCAACTAAGGCCATTCAATTTATCAACAACTCAAATATATTGAATTGTTTTCACTTACATTAAACAAAACATACACAAAAAAGACTCAACTGCCTAAACGAAAACAACACAACACGACAAATCGTCCAACTTAATTTCTTACAACATCATTAGCAGCTGCATCGAGCCCGATTCATACAAAATCCAACCCAACCCAACCCAACCCACCGTATCAGCAACCCAATATTGTGAATAATATCCACTTACATCATACACAACAATACAACATGCACAAAATAAACCCGACTGCATAAATGAAAACAACGCCAGACGACAAATCGTCGGACTTAATTTCTTACGACCTCTTTTAACAGCCGGGTCGAGCCCAATTCGCACAAATCCGACCCAACCCACCAAAACCCAACTTGCCCAAGAGCCCTAATTCGCCGGCCATTTCCAAAACCCCCTCATCACTCCTCCCGCCACCACTCCAACTCGAAGCCATGGGAGTTCCGGCCTTCTACCGGTGGCTTGCGGTGAAGTACCCGATGGTGGTGGTGGTGGTGGACGTGGTGGAGGAGGAGCCCGTCGTCGTCGACGGTATCCTCATCCCCGTCGACACCTCCAAGCCCAATCCTAACGGCATCGAGTACGACAATCTCTACCTCGACATGAACAACATCATCCGCCCTTGCTTCCACCCCGAAGATTGCGTAAGTCACTTTCACGATAACTTCTGCGTTTCGTTCGGAAAATGGTCCCACGTTGCTAAACACGACACTAAAATGCATAACGATCCGTGATTGAGTTCGGTCATTGTTAACGGTCTGTTTTTGGATCGGTCGAATTTTACACCTTTTTCCTTGTTTGATTGGTGGTTTATGCTGGATCGGGAAGTCAAGCTGATATTAGTTGTAGTAATTTCAAGTTTTCAGCTGCCTGATTGCAATTTAGTTTATCATGTTCCGAAGTGTAGAAATTTTTGCCTCGAGGAAAACTCAAAAGAAAGCGGGAACCAGAATTTTTGAAATGAGTTTTGGATGACTGGTTTACAGGAAGGGGAGGGAAGTCTGGAGCTCCAGTTTCATGACTTCCATTGATTATGGAGTGAAGGTACCTGATTGCATGCAGTTGATTTCAACTATTGAGGCACTGTTGGGCCTCAAACTGGAAATTCGTGCCCCGTTTTGATAGAATCACAATGATCTCAAAGTTGACAGACGAGTCACACACTCCCACTAGTTGGCTTCAACTTGACTAGCCGACTAGTCAGCTCTATTAGCTTGGCTAACTGGTCGATCCGACTGGCTGAAGTGAAATTGGTGGGTAGAAATGAGGACAGAAGAGAAGAGTGGACAGTTGGACAGAAGAGGAGGAAAGAAGTAAAGAAAAATTGTGTTTATTTTGCATTATCATGATAGGATTTACTTTGGAGAGAAGAATTTTTTTTGGTGGTGCACTACAATCCCAAGCGTCCAATGATCCATGGTAGTTTAATCCATGGGGGGTGGGGTTGTTTTTCAACGGTCCTTCAAGGCTTCAATAATATGATCATCCAAGCTTGCTTATTAAAGAGGCTACTCTGTTTCATTATCTTAGTTCAGAATCTGTTTGAACCACAAACCAATCCAATGCTTGTCCTTCGGGCTAATTAATAAGGAGACACAATATTAACCAATATTTGAAAAGAATAAGTTGAACATGTTTTGCAGACGAATGAAATAAATTAGAAATTTAAGAAGATATAGATATCTTTACTGATAAAAAGAAGTTGGAAATGTTTTGCAAACGGATGAAATCAATTAAAAAATTTAGAGATAAAGGTTCTGTCCTGGTGTCCGTTATTTGTCCCTAGATATTTTACCATTTTTTTTAAAAGAAAAGAGCTATTATCCTTTTTTATTTTCTTTGGCAGTCCGCTCCAACAACTTTCACCGAAGTTTTCCAATGCATGTTTGATTACATTGACAAACTATTTGTCATGGTGCGCCCTCGGAAGCTTCTTTTTATGGCTATTGTTTAAGATAAAGTTCGATTTCAATATTATTTTTTAACCGAGGTTATTCCAATCGGGCTGTTTGTTTGCACTATGAATCATTTGTTTTTGTGTTATCCTAATAATTAGTGGGTCACCATAATACCATTTAGATGGTGTCGCTCCAAGGGCGAAGATGAACCAGCAACGTTGCAGACGATAAAGAACAGCAAAAGATGCAGCTGATGCGGTGGGTTTCTTATGGATTCATACTGGGTTGCTGTGTAGCTGTATATCACTGTACTTTATTTCTTCCTGACTGTTTTCCCACTTTTATCACCAAAAGATTGTTTTGTCATAATTTTTCAGGCTCTAGAGGAAGAAAGTTTGCGCCAAGAATTTGAGAGGGAGGGCAGAAAGCTGCCTCCAAAACGAGATTCCCAGACATTTGATTCTAACATCATAACTCCTGGAACAGAGTTCATGACCATTCTATCTGTTGCATTGCAATATTATATTCATCTAAGACTAAACCGTGATGAGGGCTGGAAGAACATCAAGGTTGGCACAAGAAAATGACATCGTTGTCCTCCTATGCTTTTTTCTTGGAGACCAACGTGCGATAACTCTTGAGTCTTGAGGACAAATAGCAAGCCTATAGCTAATTTCTTCTCAGTGGAAGTTGGGGTTACCCAATTAAATTTTCATTTCGGAAGTAGTAATAATCCCAAAATAGTTTTTTTTGCCGTAAAGGAGGTAGGGTAGTTCTAATATTTTACAATGGCTAGTGGCTACACAAATCATGTACTTTTTCCACGAGTCTTTGCTTTTGTACTTATAACTCTCACCACTTGTTGGTTACTCGTTATAGTGAATTGGTTACTCGTTAAGTGTTTGCCTTTTATTTTCCCCTAGTCTGCCCTTTATTTTTCTTGAGAGACTTGATCTGTAGTTATGGATGTCTTCCCTTGGATCTTATTGCTAATGTGCACTTGTTTTAAAGTTTTAATACATTTTTAAATATAATTGATGAATGCTTTGCAGGGCGCTATTAATATATTGATTGCTGTGTACAAAAAGGAGTTTAGGCTCCTTGGTGGCTATTTAACAGACTCAAGCAAGGTATCTCTTATCCTGTTTGACTGTTGATCTTTGTTTCTTATTCCTTAAAAGAAGCATTCAATTAGTTAGAATGATCTGATTCTAATATTTCTAACACTTGTTTGTTCTCTTAATGCTAGCCAAATTTGAGCAGAGTTGAGCATTTTATTCAGGCAGTAGCATCTTACGAGGACAAGATCTTCCAGAAAAGGGTTCAAATGCATCAGGTTGTGGTTTCTTATATTTATTAATGAGCATATAGAATACAGGCCCATTTGTGGAATATTTTCTTTAATTGTTGATGTATTGTCATTTTATTCTTGTGATTTAGTAATTTGTTCATTTTACAGTGGTTGTAGACATCTGGGTTGCCAATGGCAAATAATCTTATATTTTACAATACAACTATGAATATGAACTTATTTTGCATATTTTACTAATTTTGGTTGTAATAGAAGTGAAGGAATAAACTGTCATCTTATTTTAATAGGGGACAAAATTAAGTATTTTTAAGCATGCTTCTCTTATGGTTGGTCAATGATAGCATCGATGCATCTCCCATGTTCTTGTAGCATTCATTTCCTAGTTTTCTTTTGTACATATTTTCTAGTGGTGGTAAAAAACTTTCAATGTGATTTTTTTTTGCTGAATATTACTGCTATAAACCTAACCTTCTTTTTACCTGTAAAGAGACAAGCACAAAGGGTCAAGCGTGACAAGGCACAAACAAAACGAGGAAATGACAGGACATTGAACCGAGGACAAGATTTAGCAGTTCTAGTTCGTTTTCAGGGTTCTCGTATTGCTTCGACACCTATTCCCTCTCCATACGATCAAACTAGAAAACCTACCAAGTCTTCTACAGATACTCATTGTCAATCCGAGAATTTTAGGTGCCTTCCCTTGGGAGGTGCAACTATCAATACTGCTACTTTTGATGCTGAAAACAATACTGACACCGATGTAAATTTATTAAGTTCTTAATGGATGTAGTAGGTTGTTTCAATTTTATTAGTTGTTTTAATTTGCTTTTGTGTTTTCTTCTCATGCCATTTCCTAGATCGAAGAAAACAAAGAGGATTTAAAGTTTAAGCTCAAAGTATTGCTTTGGGAGAAGACTGATGTTTTTAACTCTGAAAATGCAGAGGAAGATACGGTAATATTGTAATTGTTGTGCTGTGTTTTTTTGGGCACTATTATAGTAGGGTTTCTTTCTTATACACAAGCCATGTGCAGATGAGTTTAATAAATAAAGAAGCATACAACATGAAGTAACATTTACAACTCCAAAGTTTTACACATAGCTTATTGTTAATTATACCTATGGGTTGGTATAACTATAAATAGAGCTACAACTTATTGGCAGATTGGTAAATCTAGTAAGCTTACAATATCCATTATACATCTTGTATCATGTGAAAATGTCACGTCTCCAGCAAGCATCTGTAAGTCTATTCCATTAGTTGCACAAATGCTTCTTAAAGTATTGTGACCTTGGGGAAAATATATGTTGGGAATGACTATGATTAATCATTAGATAATTGTCTTATTCTTCAACTTTTATATGACTATATAAATAAAGAACACACGTTATTGCATATTTACCTTTTACTAGTTTTGGATAGTTTAAGTCTCCTAATATCACTGTTTTCATGAGTTCAGGTCAAATTAGGGCAACAAGGATGGAGGAGAAGGTATTATGAGGAAAAATTCTCAGCAACCACTCGCAAAGAACTTGATGAGATACACAAAGATGTTGTAAGTGTCGAAGCACTATATTTTATCGTGCTTGTGATTTGTTAATTTTTTATGTATTTGAGTTGCCTTCTAGGAAGAACCATCAAATAGCATAAAGTCCAAACTATTTTCTTACTAGATGAAATTAAATGTACGTGTATTGTGTCTATAGATTTTTTTTTGTTGATAGCTTTTTTGGTCTTAGTTCACCAACGCTTGTCAAGTAATGCTTATGCATGGGTCTTGTAACAACTAAATTGTTCTGCCTTGGTTCTTGGCTAATTCTTGTCTTTATTATGGGTTCCATAGTGCAAAAATTTAATTAGGACAATATTTTTAGCTTATCAGGGTCCAGCTAAGCATTAAAAGCTAGGAGAGTGGAGTTAGTTCTACAATATCTTCTGTTTACATTTTTTTTCTTTCGGTTTTCTTTGTTCTAATTTTTAGCTTTTAACCATAAAATGACCAATGGGATTTAGATTCTAGAGCTGCCCCTTTAATGTCATATTCAATGGGAGTTGGGGGCACTTAAGCTCTTAGCTGTTCTACTTTTGTGTTACAGTAACCAAAACAGTTCTGCAAGCTATGTTAACATGTGTTGGATGCAATGTGTTAGTTAGATTGAGTCCTGACTTGTGCTGTTGGCATAAATTCTCTTTGGAAACAAAATTCTGTGTCAAGAAGTGATATCAATAAAATATAATTAAATAATCTTAACTCTTATGTGGCACAGGCATAACACCTCCTTTTTGGAAATTTTTTTGTGTGGATAAGTGATGCCAATAAGGTCTAATTAGGTAATTGCAATATTACTTGGGTCAGCTTAACATTGTATGCTTACCCTATGTTGATATACGCTAAAATAAAGTTTCCTGTTGCTGACATGCTGTTGCATAGAGCAGAAAAAACGAGAAATGCAGTTCTGAAGATTTGGTGTTTCTTAGCTGTGTAATATGTAAAACAGTTTAAACATGAGATCATAAATTAGAATTGGCAACATGTACAATACAAGAGTTCAGGAAGGTTAATTGATGAATATAGTACTCTTCAGTGCAGATCCTCACACAAGTAGAAAATATAAAAACTAAAGAATAAAGGGGTCTTTGTCATCGGCATCAATGAATGTTGTAACAAGCAAGTAGGCCGGTGGTAAAATTGCTGATTTCTTCTTTTCTCTTCTTCCTTTTGGGATTAGACATTTCAAATTTGACAGATAAGGATGTTTTGGATGTTCTCCAGGGACGGAGCTAGAGCGGATAAAGCAATCCCTGTGTAGTTCCATCCCTGATATTCCCCTGACCCTCATAGAGAAGATAAAGACTCAGTGGTCAATAGAGTTGACCTCTTTAAAATTACTTGTTGTCAGGCTGGTGGTCTTATGTTTGAATGACGTTGTTGCTCAAGATTTTACTATATGATATTTTTTTATAGTTGTCACATCTAATCAAAATTTTCATGTCATCTTCACAAAGATCCAACTATCAAGAAGATAATCCCAATAGTTCAATACAGTTTCCTTTTTTTTGTTGGCTGTGCCCTGTGCTGTATGAGCTGAGCCCTCTCTTATTTTTGATAGGTTCTGCGGTATACGGAAGGCTTATGTTGGGTCATGCATTATTATTATGAAGGGGTGTGCTCATGGAAATGGTAAAAGACCTTATAGATATTGCTTTCCAAACAGTTATGATGTCTGCTGCACTTCGATTGGTTTCATAGATTTAATCATTTAATTATCACCATATTTACAGTTGATAACTAGCGCAAAAGCAGAAAGATTCTTTCTTAGTATTTTCTGTGCCTCTTTTTGTTCTTATGCTTCTTTTCTATCATTCAAAACTAGCTGTTTTGTTTTCTTTTGTCTTTTCTATTACAATTAAAGTTTTTGTGTTAACTGAATTCATTGAAACCATCTTCCTATCGTCTCACCTTTTCCCAATAGTTTGATTGTATTTGTAACAAGTTCCTGTGTCAAAGTGGTTATTGTATTACCATTCTGTTGGAATTTGTTTGATGGTAGTGGGTCTATTTTGTTGTACTTAATTTATGCTAACGAGGGTGGATCTTGGCTATTAATCATATGTCTACATTAAACATTCATTTTTGGGGGATCTCAAGATTTTCTGTTGAATTTTCTTTTGCAACTTTAGGGTTTTTCAGCAATGCTAGAGGATCCCTCATATAGGTTTTGCTCCATTCAGTTATCATTGTATTTTACTTGAATCTTATGATAACTGTAGTGGCACAGTCGGAACAGGAAATATTAACTACCAAATATCATTCATCGTGGATTATGTTTCCATACTAACATGGAGTTCTGTATATATTTATATTCTTCCTAGGTAACACCAAAGTTAACATTGTTAGCTGGCCATCTGCATATTCCTTTCATGTGTATGAACATTTCACGAACTTCAACAATTTCTATTGCAGTGATGGAATGAATGGCTATCTTTCTCTTTGTTATGGAGACCCAGTCCCTTTTGTCTTCCGATCTCCTATCGAAGGAATGGAAGATATAATGAACAATCAAGTCATGTAAGCCATTTTATTAAGATTAATCCGTTATAACATCTTAATGAGTTTTAACATTTAACATATTTATGTTTAATGAATAATGTTCTTATTTCTGTAAATAGATGTTCCATATACAGACTACCAGATCCACACAAGCACATCTCTCAGCCATCATCAGGGGTTGTTTTTCCCAAAAAGGTTATTCATAATTGATCTTCAATTAGCTTTGATCAATCTTGTTTGCCAACGTTTTATAAAAAATTCTTGTTTTCTCTGCTATACTATTTAACATATACTTTCATTTCAGATTGTGCTGCTTTTATTTTCACAGTTCAAATTAGGTCAAGACTTGGTCCCTTCGAATGAAGAAATTAATTCAATTAAAACGTTATGTACTGACCTTAGTGGCTGCATGTGCACAGTTAGGCCTTTGGCACATTATTTTTTTATCTTTAGCTCTCAATTATGACCTGAAATGGAGGCATACGCAAATCTCCGTTGTATTTGCCCTCTATTGGAGGGCGGTACAAGCATCCATATTTTAAGAAGTGGCCAAACCATGAGATCGATTGTCTCTTTGCTTGGTTGGGTACAACTAAATTTAGAACTCTTATTTTTATAGCGTCTTTCCATCGGTCTAGTTTCCCATGAGCGGATAATGTATTGTTGTCAATTAACACCATACATTTGCGAAGAGCATTTCCATGAGACCTTGCATTGTACGTCCTTCGTGATGTCATTCATTACTAAAGTGAGACGATAAGGGTTGAAGGTGAAGCTTGATTGGGTCTTTATCTAATTAGAAATGTGTTAATTTGTCTATTGCATGTCGATGCTGTAGGATTTCGTGTCCCTATATATGTATATATTTTTAAAATTTTAATACATCATACAATATCGTTTTCATATTTTCAGCAATTTTACGTACATCTATTTGTGTTTTATTCTAATAACATGTCATCCTACATTTATTAAAATAATCCACAAAAATAGAATCATACCTAAAGGTTCTCTAAAACCTTTTTGATGATCCGGAGTCGCGTTGCACGTTGTGTCGCCCACGGAATTGCCTCCGAGTGTTCACCAAACTCTAAACAAGATTAGAGAGATAGGAGCTAGCCAATCGATCTCTAATAAGGTTTAAAATCTATCTAATAACCCCTCTTTAAGTCTCCTGAGATTCTAATCTCCAAACTTAATTTTACTAAGAGAAATTTCGTGGTGATTAAGGAGAGATTAATGAGAGAGATTTTGCATTAGTTTTAAAACAAGTAGGAATAAATGCCCTTTTATAGGCTCCCAAAACACCATTATCAAGAGCTATTATTTAGCCATGACCTCTTGTTTTTCTCTCCTAAAATTAATCTCTAAATTCCACATAATCACCCACAAAAATTTTAATTAAATCTGGAATTATTCTACCCATGATTTAATTAATCTCTTAATAATTCTGGCAGAATCGTTCTTGTTCGGTAGACCGAGTATTATTCGGTCAACCGAACCATTCGGTTATAACACGTTTTCGGTGCACCGTGAGTTAGATGGTCGACCGAATCCTTATGAGAATAGTTCCCTGGAAGAATTCGGACGAACCACGTCTTTCAATCGGTCTACCGTTGACGCACCGGAATTGCCCTTGGGACATAGTCATTGGATGACCGGGTCACCTTCGGTCTATCGAGAATACTAATTCTCGGTTGACCGTTTCCAATTGGTTAACCGAACCCGATTGTCCAGGCACTCTAGACAATCTCGGTTAATCGATTGCGCTTACCCGTTCCCCATTCGGTTAACTGATCCGAAGATCCCTCGGTCGACCGAAACCTGAACGGTTCACCGTGTTTGACCCCGATTTTGCATTTGTCAAATTTTGGATTTATTTCCAACAAAAATTGATCTTTTGAGGTTTTTAGTAAATTCACATATTATGTAATATTATCCTATGTAATATTAAATTATAACACCTCATAATATATACATCTCATATGAATTTATTATGATTCTAATTATGTTAATTCTCATGACATATTGATTTTATTCATTCACCACATGTGTCTCATTTTCATAAGAAACCCGACACATCATATGAACTTAAAATCAACCCTCTTGTTTCCCAGTTTTGTGATGTGACCTATAGGAAGATCTAAGCCTAATTGACAGTGATATTAAACAGTTAATATCCCAGACTATAAGCGGTATCTTACTACACATTATAGTCACTTAATTAGCATAGATGTCTTTGTTCCACCCGAACCAAAACACGATCCATTTAGTGATGTAAGTGCACCACTTCTGTCCGTCCATTGCCTCATGATATTAAGAATATATACAAAGTAGAAATGTGTCATCTTTGTATTATATTCATTTCTTGATCTCTTTAAGCTAATTATAACTATATAATTTAACTCAAGTTACATTGTACACATTATAATTTTGCTTTATCAAGATGCCACTAATATCATCACTCAATTAAGAGAGGCAATGATAATCGTTTGACTAACTATCTTTTCCAGTATAAGTCATGTTCAACCAACTATTGCCGTTATCACTACACTCATTGGTGGCTTTTGACAATAATCAAATTAAACACTTCTTGAGTGAAAATATGTAAGTCTCATATCTTAGGATCCAAGACACAATAAAAATATTAATGACACGAAACACAATTTCATAATGTTTTACTTGTTAGGTTTATTCAATATATAAAAGTAATATTTTCCTCCTTTATATACTCGTGTTGTCAATTATTTGTAGAGCTACAACAATCGATGACCAATACGACAATCTTATCTCGGTAATTAATGTTCCATGTTAATTACCATGATTGTGAACAACTTTTGATTTATGTAAACGATTATCTTTTAGAGCTCTACGGTTAAGGACCAAGCGTCTTTTCCTTAACACTTCCAAAAGACGAATATCATAATCAAGGAACAAAATGTTTGCACATTCAACTCATAATAATTGGCATATAAAAGTAAAACTTTTAGAACACATTCTTTTCAGATACACCAGTCACTAGTTACTCCTGCATCAGCATGTCTGTGCTCAATTTCACATAGTTTCTGGAATCTCTGTTTCTTGATGGCTCATTATATAATGTTTCTTTTATCAATAAAAAAGGTTACTTTGTAGTCTACCGTATGTATTCTTAGATCAGCAAATACCTTATATGAATCTTTCATATGTATTAGTTCTTGACTTTGAACACATGGAGGCAAACTAAATTGATTTTTCTGTAACACTTCTCTCTCTTAAGACAATGTTTCGTTAATATCTGTTTCTTTTACTCTTTCCAGTTTGTGCACACCTCAAAAGCCACTTTTGGAATTCAAGTTATTTCTTTCTCCACACCTTTTGTTTTTTTTACATTTCATGACCATTCTTTATTCAAACTATTTTTAACCTAAGCAAGTTTTCCCACTATAGATTCCACCACTGGTCACTAACTACGTTTTCCTCGTGTCTTCCACCCTAAAGCTCTCTAAAATGATAGTCCAATAAAGTTGTTACTAATTACTATTCATTCTCCCAGCTAAATTACCATGAACTCTTGCTCAACTATCACCACATCCAAGTTCTATACTGCATCTTTAAGAGGGTGACGCCCGATCTGAATTCTTTTGAATTCCATTTCCATGTTGGCTCGCCATACCTGTTATCTTAAGCAACTTCCCCTATCCTGGTTCAAAATAGGCTATGTAGAAAACCACCTTGGTGGAGTTGTCCATCCTTATTTTAATGTATTTAATATTTTGTATGTTCTCCCTGGTATTTCTATTACTAATGCATATTTAATGCAACTTAATATTTTTAAAGTTTAGGTTTAATTCAATGCAACTTGATATTTTTATAATGCCCCTTTAGGTATCTCTCTTGTATATGAAGATTAGTTGTTGCCGAGGCACAGTTTTACTATAAAAGCTAACAGTCTTTGTTGTTTATAGAACTCTTGCCGGTAGTAAGACCATAATTAAGGATCAGTGAAAGCATGGCCTATTTGCCGTGGACCACCTCTATCATGAATTTCATTTACCTTCCTCAAGTCTAGGCAATTGACTCGTCATATCTTTACCTAATTGAAGGGATTTTCTCTTAACTGTCTTCTCTTTCTTTTCTGTAGATTGTTATGGCTACAGACTTAAAGCCTGCACCTGTTTTGTGGCATGATGACTACACTAGCAGACCAAATGAACATCGAAGGTACATTGCTTACATGCACAAAGATAACCTTTTTTTACATGTTCTATTGGCTATCTGGCCGCTACTATGTTCACTACCAGTGACATTTCTTGTTATGTAGGCAAAGAGGGTTTTCTGGTGTAAAGTCTGGGGTTGTAGCTCATCGTCAAAATAGTAGGTACTTCTGTTGTAATACGTACTAGATTATCTTACCTGAAGGTTAAATGTATAAGCAAAAGTTTCATAGTTCCCGTTGAACCTTTTGGCAGGGAGATCCCTTCCGGATCAATTTCTGGTAGGCAGCTCGGTCAAGCTGCTCATTGACTAGTAATCAATAGTTTCAAATCGAATGATCAAACTAGGCTTCAGTTCAAACAAGAGGAAACAAATCAAGACAACTCTCTGTGTAAAGCCTTGGGTAACATAGACAATCATGATCACCTCTGTAAGTCATCCGATGGCTTCTCAGCTTTCGAGAGGAAGTGTGGTCCTATGTCCTCAACACCAATGTTTACGTAGGCGACCGCCTAGGCGTTAGGCGGTCGCCTAGGCGGTCGCCGGTGGCGGTGGTCGCCTGGGCGACCACCGCCTTTCGCCCAGCAGAGCTGGGCGAAATAGGCGATCGCCTAGGCGATCATTTCGCCTAGGCGATCGCCTAGGCGAGAGCCGTTGGAGGCTCTCCAACGGCTCTCTCATTTTAATTTTTTTATTATTTTTTTTTTCAAAAATTACAACTTTGCCACTAGCCCCAAATCCTATATAAACCCCTCCAAACCTCTTCATTTTTCACACATCTCTCATTCTCTTCTTCTTCATAATCCTATTCTCATCATCAACCTTCCTAATCATCAAGTTTTGCGATTAAGTCTCCGGTCTGGTGCTTAGTTTTGAAGTTGGAAAGTGAAGTCTCCGATCCGTTTCTTCATTCTTCAACCGTCAAAATCAAGTGCACTCTTTCTAACTTCTCTTTAGAATTAAATTAATTAGTATTTTATTTTCATATTAGTCTAAATTTTATATTAGTCTAGTTTTAAGATATGGCTTACGTACCCGGCACTAGTCTACCTATGCATCACGAGAGTTACGATGACCTAAGACCTACCCGTACAAATGACCCCGGTTGGAATACTGCCCATTACATTAGCGCTAATGATAAAAATTGTATTGTCTGTGAGTTATGTGGTAAGGAAACTAGAGGTGGTATAGCCCGTCACAAACAACATCTTGCACACACACCCGGTAGCAATGCTAGACCTTGTGATAAAGTTCCTGACTCTATTAAACAAGACATAACTGCATACATGATTAGAAACAGTAGGACATTACAAAACGAAAATGTATGTCTTGATGATTATGTAGACCGAGAAAACATAGAATTTGATCTAGAAACCGGGTCGGGTTCCGGTTCTGCTCCGACCCCAACCTCCCGTTCTCGCCCCGTTCCTGGTCGAAAGAGACAAAAACAACGTTTGTGGGCACCATTTTGCGGACGTGGGAAGGACGTGGTTTCCGGCCCCCAACAAACAACCATCGAAAGAACCTTTAGAAAAGAAGATAGGAAAACAATTAATCAAAAATGGGCTAGGTTTTTCTATAGATGTGGTATATCATTCAACACTGTAAGGACGCCTGAGTGGAAGGAAGCAATATCCGCTACTAGTACTTACGGACCCGGACTTAAACCCATGACGTATCATGAAGTTAGTGACTCGTGCCTTAAACAAGAAATTGACTACACTAGAGGTATACTAGAATCGTACAGACAAGATTGGGCAACATACGGGTGCACGTTGATGACAGATGGGTGGACTGATAGGTCCGGTAGGAGTATAATCAATTTTCTAGTAAATTGTCCGACAGGTACCATGTTCATGAGGTCTGTAGATGCTTCCGGTCACTCTCACACCGCAGACTACCTGTACAAGCTGATGGACAAGGTAGTTGGCGAGATTGGCGAAGAACACGTTGTTCAGGTGGTCACCGACAACGCCGCCGCGTACGTACTTGCCGGTAGGATGTTGCAACAAAAAAGAAGGAGATTGTTTTGGACTCCCTGTGCAGCGCATTGCATTGATCTCATCTTGGAGGATATTGGCAAGTTGTTTTTGAAGACTATTGCTTTAGCTCGGAAGATCATCAAACATTTCAACAGCTCTGCCATGTTGTTGAAGAGGATGCGAATTGCCATTGAAGGGAACCTGCTACGCCCTGCTGTCACGAGATTTGCCACCGCATTTCTGAGTTTGCAAAGGTTATTTCTGAAGAAAGACAAACTCCGAGCCTTTGTTGTTTCCCCGGGGTACAACGATCCTAATGCAAGTTGGATAAAGAACAAGAAAAAGAAGGAGATCTCTACTGAAGTTGCCGAGACCATTCTACAAAGTGGTTTCTGGACCAACGTCGTAAAGGCACTGAAGGCCTCACAACCTATGGTTCAGGTTCTTAGACTTGTTGACGGCGATGAGAAACCAGCGATGGGATATCTGTGTGACGCAATGGAGAAAGCCAAAGAACAAATCATGAGGAACTTTGACGGAAACCCGAGGTTGTACAAGCAAGTCATCGACCTCATCGACACCAGGTGGGGTCCAGGGAAGATGATGTCATCACCGCTACATTCTGCTGGTTTCTTACTCAACCCTGGTACCTTCTTCTCCGTCCCACCTCAGGATCGAAATATAGCTTTCAATGAGCATATGCCTGGATTCATGGATGTCGTAGAGCGGCTCGTCCCCACTCCTGCAGAACAAGACAAGATTTGCGGTTTACTTGATCGTTACAAGAACTCCCTCGGAATATTCTCGAGGGATATGGTCGTCAGACAAAGGTCGGAAAGAATACCTATAGATTGGTGGCAATCGTATGGCGCAGACATGGGAGAGACTGCATTACAGAGGTTGGCCGTGAGGGTGTTGGGATTGACATGTTCGGCATCAGGTTGTGAGCGGAATTGGAGTGTCTTCGAGCAGTTGCACTCAACGAGAAGGAACAGGTTGGCTGTGAAGAAGATGAATGACTTGGTGTATGTGAACTACAACCAAAAGTTAAGGCAAAGGTTTCAGCAAAGGATGGAGAAGCCTGGATTTTATGACCCCATCAGTGTGGAGTACGATCTCTTCGACGAGCATCCGTGGTTGGTAGAAACTGAAGATCCGGTCTTCGCTGGAGAGGAGCTTACATGGGCCGATGTCGAGGAAGCAGCTTTGGGACATTCTTCTTCACGGAGACGCTTTGCTCGATCCATGTCCACTGCATCTGACCCGCGGTGTTCTACTGCATCTGACGCGCCATTATTAGGTCGTGGCATGGATGATGTCATCGTTCACATCAGTTCTAGAGATCCAGGTGCATCGAGTTCTCAACCACCGATGGACATCGACGAGCAATATGTCCAAACCGACGATGAAGAAACTGAAGAAGATGATGTCTACGTCGACAATCCGAATGAGAACAACTCTGACGACTCTGATGGTGGTGGAGGATATGATATGGTTCCCAGTTGGACATTAGATCAATGTGTCCAATGGAATTAGTTAGTTAGCTTGTAATTCTACTTTCTCTTTTATCTACTATTGTATGAACTCTGAGTTACTTTGTAATCGTACTACTGAGCAATAAATTGTATACCTAAGTGTTTAGGTGGGTAGAGGGGGTGCCTAGTGAGGCCTTGGTCGAGGAACTAGGTGTCTTTTCGAAGCCTAAACATGTATGGTAGTTTTAGAAAATATTTGTGTATTTTTTTCTATTTTTCCCGATTTTTCCTGATTTTTTTATCTATTTTATGAAAATTAATTGAATTTAAAAAAAAAAAAATTACCGCCCAGCCCTGGGCGGTCGCACAACCGCCTAGGCGATCGCCCAGGCGACCGGACGCCGCCGGCCGCCTAGGCTCGCCTAGGCGGTGCCTGAACGTTGCTCAACACCACTGTTGGAGTGTGGTCAATAGCTAATTTCTTCATTGGCGGCAAGATTGCGTGGACCATAACAAACGAGGAGAGGAGTGGTTTCCCTTTCTGGTTCAATTGGGGTTCTAGAGGAGGAAGAAAGTTTATCCCACCTCTTCACGGGGAATGCTCTAGACTCTAGTAGTATTGTTGAATACGTGAAAATACTCACATTTCTGTTTGATGATTAAAAGGTTCTAATCTTTTGACATTTTCTGCCAAGTGTTATTCGGTTGCAATCCAGGAAATGTACCGGACTCCCCTAGAAGGCGCTCTGTTTCTGGTGGCAAAAACAGTACTATTTAAATTTCATGCTGGTTGAACGATAACGCCAAAGCTGATGCAATCAATTTCATCTAGAAAAACCCCCGTGTTCAGCTATACAGCAAATTGAGATGCAGCAGCATTTGTCGGGGTGCATTCTTATGGATAATACTATTCTTTGTTCCTCAAGTGATACGATGGGGCGCATTCTTATGAATAAACTCTTTTATTAGCTTTGTTTTAGTTATCTGTGAATTTAATACTATTCTTGGTTCCTCAAGTGTGATACGGTGGGCCATTAATACTGTCTCATTAGTCATTACTCTTTTGGATGTGTCTTCATTACGGTGAATGCTGAGACTTTTATCAAAGTTTTTTTTTTGTTTTTGCATGTCATTTGAAAAAAAAACTGAATTATTTAAATATTACAATTCTTTATCTATTTCCTCATGTGCTACTACAAAATTAATCTTAGTGCGTAAGTTCATTACTTTTTTGGTTGTACCATTCTGTTAAATTTCTCCCTTAGCCGTTTACATGTGTCATCTTTCTATTGGGTGGCTTGCTAAAAGTGATTATTTGCTTTATTAATTATTGTTAGGTTTGTCATTCATAACTTATAAATTTAAAACTACAAATACAACTTACGTGTCCAACACTACATTCGTAACTATCTACCATGCCTCACTGCATTCATTAAGGAAATCACTCCGAACCACCAAACACTGAGTTCTATGTTAAGAGTTATAAATTCAAGAACGTAAACACATCATTGATAATTTAGTACATTATATTAATGAGGTGTAAGGATGACAATATATAACTGCAAGTGCATCCTTCCTACTACAACCAGCCTCAATGAGGTCTTGAAAAGTCATTTGCCTTCTCTTGACTCTTGAGAAACCTCATCAACCTGTATGTCTTCCCACACTGGTTCTTCTTGAGCTTGTTGTGGTGTTTGTTTTCGTGAGCTGCCTACTGAGATGTTGCTACCGTTGCGGCCTTGCCCTTGAGCTGGTGCTGGCCCATTCCTGGCTTCTGTTGCTGCACTTGACTCAGGTCCACTTTCAGGAGGGTGAGTTATTTCAGGTGTTGATTTTGATGTACCCTTTACCCTGCAAGAAAATTATAAGTGGTTAGTGGTAACTTTGATTGTATTATAAACTATAAACAACACCTGACTCACTCACTTTTAAGCTTCTTCTTTGGCCTTGATTGTGTGGTCGGTGTTGGCTAGGTGGGTGTAGCACTGCATTGGGAAAATGGAGCACAATTAGACAATACAAATTCAAAAGGGAAATAATGTGTAGAAGTGAATCAATTAGATTGTATGTTATTGGTGACCTTCTCCTTGCAATTCCTAGCATGGTGGCCATATTGATTACAAGCCTTGCATCTGTGTATTCTTGTATTTATGTGTGGCTCATCAAATAGTTTGATTATTTTGTTCCTTGGCCTGCTTGGAGGTCTAAGAACATCAGGCTATAGGCATGTAATCCCCTCCTCATCACACTTCCAATCAGCCTTGTCGGGTAGTGCAGCAATACTACCTCCATAAGGTTTTCTGTATGATTATGTATAGTAGCAATGATGAACATAGTTCTCCCAAACTACTACTGATTGTAGCAAGGAAGGCACGTGCATGATTACATGGTAGACCAACTAGTTGTCATCTTCTGCAGTTACAAACACCAATATCCAACTCCACTATGCATGTTCTTATTGGACTACGAACCTCACCCTGTCATTTGTAGACCATATATCCACCAAGTCCTCTACCTCTTTTTGTCAACCACTTTCTTGCAAAGGAGACTAAAATATCATCCCAACCTCTGGACTATTTCTCTCTCTCATAGAAAAGTTTCATTAGCTTCTGTCTCATAAAATCCACAAACATCAAAGTGGGTTTGTGCCTAGGGTTAGAAATCCAAATTCATTCATTAGGCACTTCGTACCTCATCAACAAATTATCAACTAAACCTTAGTCCATTTAAGCACTAACAGTACTCTTAAGCAGCTCACATGTCACTCTCTCCGGCATAAGAAAGTGACCAACCTCAACAAATTTAATTCGTACATCTTTGCCCTTCCTATTAATCCATTCACGTCCCCTAAAAATTCTAAATGTAAAGTGCTTAGGTGGTCCTGAACTGCAAGATTAAGAAAACAAGAGTCTCAGAATTACAAAAGCTTACAAAATGTGGAACAAAAACTTCAACCTAAGTGTACTCAACATACATGTTGAGAAAAAAAAGAAACAAAAAATCAAACGAAAAACACAGAAAACACAAATTGTCACCAAAACAGCATACATGTAACACAATAGACATGTATGTCAGAGAAAAACAAGAACAAGGGAATAATCGACAAACAGAAGATCAAGAAGCAAGCAACATGAATCTAAATCACATAAAACACCATTAAACCTTAAGAGGACGAAGAAGAACACACTTTCAACGCATAACACACCATCGTCTTGGCCGCATTGCTTCTCCACGACCGCGAGCAACCCTGACCTCGGTGTCAACTTCTCCATCTACGATTGCAGGACAGAGGATGGGGATGGGATCGACCGATTGATTTTTTTGGAACTTAGGGTTTCGAGGAGATTGGGGATTTAGGGTTGGGCGAATGTCATATTTGGGGATTTACAATTTCGTTCGTGGGAAGGGTAGGTAAGTGGTAAGTCAAGGTTTTGGTTTTACTAGTAATCATCTTCCTGATCACAACATTACAAGATGTTGTTTCTAATTGGGAAACAAATTATTCAAAGCCTACCAACAAACGACCCGTGTACTGGGTTAACGTGAGGGAACAACGTGGACTTAACAGATGAGTACGTGTAAAATCGTAATGACACAGTGGATGCTACCTGTTTTTTAGCGGCGCTAAAGTAAATAGCTATAACTGGATGGAAGCCAGGGAAATAAGGTGTTTTATAGTGACATTCAATCAACCAATTCAGAAAATAGTGAGCTATTTTGTTCTGAATTGTTATTCGTCGTCCTAAAACTACTTAAATCGTCCAAACAGATTACCATTAGCCCCTCTACCATTTCTACTTATATAACTCTTCATTTCACTCTTTTAACACAACTTTCTCTTCATATCACTATTATATTCACCAGATATAATGTCTCGGAGGCCAGGAAAAGAACCAGCAGACACCCAGACTACTCACATCTGGTAAATTGCATTGTTTATTTTAATTATTTAAAAAATAATAATTTGGGTCGGGCGTCCGCGGGAGACGCCCGACCCAAGGCCAAGACGTCTGAGGGAGACACCTCCCACGTAGGGCAGGCGTCTCCGGCAGACGCCTCCCACGTAGGGCAGACATCTCCCGCAGACGCCCCGAAATTTTTTTGAATTTATTTAAATTGATTATAAATTGTGATAAATTTAAAATAAATTGAATATTATGTTAATAATGAGTTAAATTAGTTTAGTAAATCATTTATTGATTATAAATTGTTATAATTATAAAATAAATCGATTATTAAGTTAATAATTAGTTTTAGTAATGAATTATTGATTAAAAGTTGTGATAATCACTAAATAAATTGATTATTATGTTAGTAATTAGTTGTGTACGATTTTAGTAAAGGGTTATTGATTAATTGTGATAATTGCTAAATAAATCGATTATTAAGTTAATTATTAGTTTAATTATTTTAGTAAATCCATTAATAAATTTGTATTTTTAAAATTGAATTAATAGTCATCGGGTTACCGTGGAGGAAAAGGGAAATCAATTCCCTTACGCGCAGTACGTAGTGTAGCAGACGAGTCAGGTCCTCGTCATCCACGTACATGTGGTATTTCTGCTTCAGTTAGGAGAGAGAGATCTGTTACGTCGTCGTCAGACACCTGGGGATTCTTTCGACGACGAGGATGATTCAGATGAGTTGAGGAGTCACGACCAGAGTGACGATGGGGGCCGGTATGACTTGGGGTCACAGGAGGAGGCGATACATCAGTCCGGTCGAGGACGAGGGCGATATTGTGGTCCTTCGGCTGAGTGGGTCATTAGGAATGATCGAGGTGGGCGGTTTGTGAGCGATGATTCGAGTTCGTGCACTGCAGACGCCCGAGCTCAGAAGAAGAAGAGGGGTGAGGACGAGTCTTGGATCGTCACAGATATTATGCCCGATGGTCCTGTAGATGGCAGCGTCATTCCGAGTTTCAGAGGCCACATCGCCAGACGCATCTGGGATGGCGAGGATCGGGAGGTTTTGAAGTGTCATAATCGGCACAGAGCCTGTACGACATTGCAGGCATGGCGTTCAGTGATGACTGATGATATGACGGCGACCGTGGTTGACAGTGGATTGGGTCACTTGCCGTACAACATGTTTTCCTGCATCGACATGACGTTGATTTCGACTTTCGTGGAGCGGTGACAGCCTGACACCAACACATTTCACTTGCTGTTCCGAGAGATGACGATCATGTTGCATGACGTTTTTCAGATTCTGCACATTCCTGTTGAGGGTCCTATGGTCAGTGCGCAGGCGCCGACATCTGAGCTGAAGTTATATGTATTTGTGTTGCTGGGTGTCAGCTTGGAGGGTCTTGGGCGGAATAGCTCATTTTGGAGTGGCGGTGGTGTTAGTATCGATGCTGTGGACGAGTGTTGCAGACGGGGGCAACCACCACGGACTGAGGATACACAGATGACTGCTTACCTCTTCTTACTGCTAGGCTGCGTCTTATTTGTCGACAATAGCGGTTCCAGAGTCAGACCACGCGACCTACTGGAGGCGAGGGATCCAGATACCATTGGTCAGTACTCATGGGGGTCGGCAACGTTGACATATATGTATCGCCAGCTGGGTATATCTAGTCGTGCTGATTGTTCTGGGATTACTGGTTGTCTGACACTGCTGCAGACTTGGATCTATGAGTATTTTCCTGCTTTCCGCCCACATCGAGAGCGGAAGATTGTTGAGCGTGGTCATCCTCGTTCGCGTATATGGGCTGCTCGGGCCGAGGATAAGAGCGAGGGTCGACTTCTTTCTATTCGTAGACGGCTAGATCAGATGACTGCATCGCAGGTATATAATGTATATATCATTCATGTTTATTTAAATTTTAACTTTATTATTATTAATGTATAAACGTTTAGGTGAAGTGGTTGTCGTATGGTCCCGAGTCTGCTGTAGTTGTGTCGATGACTACATTTATGGACGTTATTCGTTATAGGGATATCACAGAGCCTTATTTACCTGATCGCGTGTTACGTCAGTTAGGTTACGTTCAGGTGATCCCGGTTGATATCCCGACGCCCGAGCATGCAGTATGGTCTGCGACTGCGACGACGTACGACGTCAGGCATAGCGTTTCGTTCGCAGAATCAGTTTGGAGGACATTTCCGAGAGTAGGACGACTACACCTGGACGATCTAAGTCGTAGCCGCGACCCCTCCACTTGTGCTGCAGATTATTTGCAGTGGTTCGGTAGGTGCTCACATTCACTTATCGTACGCGGTATCATTCCGAGACCGGAGAGACCATTGGATAGGACATGTGCCGATGCGGTAAGTTTATCTAATTTTATTTTTAATTGTAATGTATCTTTTGTTATTATTGTTAATGTACGCTAATTTTTATTTTACATACAGTGGATGAGTATGGCGATACTGTTTACGCAGCCGTTCTTGCGACAGAGAGACAAGATGTCGACTGAGGATACGAGACTTGCATGTACAGATTGGGATCGCCTCATCGAGGATTGGAACAACTAGTTGGGCATTTCAGACCATGATTCAGATGTTGAGTTGTAGTTGACCTGCTTTTACTATCGTTTTGTTATATGTTGCATTGTTACTACATTTGTTGGTATTTGCTTATGCTTATTTGTGTACTCTTATTATTTATTTCTTACGAACATATCTTCTACGTATTTCTTTGACTATCGTATTTTTAAAATTTATTTGTCACGAAAATATCTCAACTTATTTCTTTAGATATCAAATAATATTTAAATTTAAAATACGGTAAAAGAACAACACAATATAAGTATAAATACACGATATATTATACATTACAAAAACATTACAAATTACAATCAAAATGTACTACGTAACCGGTTCCAATACTCCATCCTACTTTCGTACTGATCCTCCCATCCAACAACACTCTCATCTCGCATTTGATACCATAAGGTCGCTATAGGAGGTACTGGGAAATTATCAGTTAATTCCAAACGAATAAAATGTATGTAACTCCCTAAATGAGCAATGACCAACTCTCTGACAGACATCGTCATGGCAGACGGACTCTCCCAAGGTAGTACAGTAAGACACGGGAACAACGAACCATCCGTTCCCATTGCAAAATACATGACCGCACACTTGTAAAAATTAGCAATAGGAAACAAGTCGGCCCAAACCTCTATATAATGATCCTCGCCACGAGCTCCCCCGCCCCAATCAATTCGTTGACGAGCCTCTCCAACATTGCCGAAATACACACTCTCATAAATAGGATGTGCACCTATCTCATTAGAAATTGCACAACGGGCGTACGACGAGTTCTCTTGACCACAATGGAAGACATCGGCAACACATCGAAATCCACAGTTGTCATCAGCACGTACGTCATTCCATCTTTCCAGAAATGGTAAAATGATTCCTGGCAGTCTATCAGCATATGGGAAGTTATCCACGTCAATCCGTCCGGACACTGTAAGATAGGTAAATAACAATTCATTAAAACAACAAAATTAGGAGATAATATATTCAACCCCATCTAGATTACTGATATATATTAAATAACAACAAAGATATCGTCATACCAGAAGATCATGTGCCCGTGTTCAACGACGACCGAGACAAATTGGAAGACCGACCACGACCCCTGCTCCCACTACTGTCAGACCGACGACGACCCCTGCTCCCACTACTACCAGACCGACCACGACCTCGCTCAACATACTCGAAGGCACTCGGGTCCCGATGTGTCGACTTTCCCCTAGGTCGACCTCGTACCTTAATATTTTCTACGGGTTCTCCATAGTTCGACTGATCGGGGTGTAACTGTTCGTATAAAATACGAGCGACACTACGAATTACTGCAAGGTCGCTCTCCGAAATCTCATCAACTAGCTTCCGAAAATGCTAGACGTCTTGTACTGACTGATCCACAAACTCTGACATCTGGACTCCTTCTCCAATGACAAGTGTTTTCCAGAATGGATGAATCTGCTCTAAATAAATTTCATCACCTGACGCAAAACACTCGTACATGGTACAGGCACAAGGAATCTCATGTGTTGTCAGGAAAGCACACCCACAACGATATTCAATTTCATCACTTAAGTCATGCATTTTCTTCAACTCTTGAGTCATTAACGACAAGCAGTGATGCGAAACTCGGCCATTTATATGCTGAAACAAAAGACCAATGTAGTTTGTCACAATTCGACGTCTCGAATCTTCAAGAAAGTTCCGAATATTCGTCAGCTGCATTTCAATAGCCGAGTTCACACGGTCGAAAAGAGTGTCGAGAGCGGCAATCGATGTAGTGATCCACTCTTTCAGAGCCGAATGTGCACTTTCCACCCTGCAGTTCGTAGTGTTGCCGAAATGAAAAATTTTATTCGTCCAATTCAGCACAAATTTTTCCTTATGCACCAATCACGCGTCTTCCACATACTCCGTCAGCACTGGCCATGACTTATAAGAATCTTTCAGATTACGGACTGCTCTTTCATAATCCGTCTGTGAATCAGAAAGCATGACTCTCCACCACCTTCCACGCCTAAAACTCTCTGCAAGCTGCCTGTCCTTGCCGAATACGTTGTATGCGTAGTTGTACACGTCTTTGTTGATATGTCAGGTGCATAGTAAATGAGCAGACTCAGAAAAAACCTCTGCCATTGGTCGCATCAGACCCATCTCTCGGTTCGTTATCATTGCAGTCGGGCTAACAATATCCAATAACAGATCTTGCAATCTCTCCAACACCCACCGATAGCTAGACTCGGTCTCATCCTACAAAATCGCATATCCGACGAGGAAATTCATGTTTGTTGGAGTAACCCCAACCATCTCAAACAAAGGCATCTTGTACTCATTCGTCTTGTACGTCGAATCCATGCAGATTACGAATGGGTATGTAATCAACAACTAAAATGAAGTCGGATGTGCCAAAAATGCGTGAGTGAGGACATTAGTTTCTTCATCTGCCACAATCCAATGCAAATACTTATGCTGCAATGTCTCCCTGAGAAACTGCTGCTTGGGATTCTTGTCTTCAGATTTCGTCATCCTCGTGTACTCTGTGAAGTTATAAATATGTCTTTGATTAGGATTATCGTCCGGGAATTTCTTCTTTACCGCCAACAAAATGTTACGTGGTCTTGTTTGTGCATCTGTCATATCACGAACAATTTGCTTTGCCCCAGCACTAAGTCCGCTGACCTGTCGGCGACCCTCTAAATAAACTGCAAGTGGGTGGTTGTGCTGCCCATATATGCTACTAGAAACAATGACTCATCCATCACGATCCCGTCGCTCCACCACTTTTACCAAAAACCGACAACCGCAACCTTTTCTTTTTGTATTCTTTCGCAGTGCAATACTCGTATCACGAGAACTCATTTCACGTCTGCGATCACATCTCAGGTAACAATCCATATGGTTATCTTCTTTTGGTTTGTATGATGATATAACCAAAAAAAATCCGGCTCCTAGTGCAACTTGTTTCGCCCATTTACAAGCTTCCTCGATTGTTGTAAATATTTCTTTACTGTCAAAAAACTCACTGCAATCTACTCCATCACCACCGAAATCTTGCAACGGAACCTGAAAAAATTGAATTTAACAGAAAATTAATTTTTTTTTTAAAAACGGGCGTCTGGCTAACACGCCTCCACATAGGTGGAGGCGTGTTAGCCAGACGCCTCCACCTTAGTGTAGGCGTCCGGCTAAGACGCCTTCACATAGGTGGAGGCGTCTGGCTAACACGCTTCGACCTATGTGGAGGCGGCTTAGCCAGACGCCTCTACTTTGGCGGAGGAGTCTTAGCCAGACGCTCGAGTTGGAAAAAAATTCCGCCTCCTTACCTCGCCGGATTCAGGTGTTTCGCTAGACATTTTCGTGGTGTTGGTACTAGGAATGTGAGTAAAACTGAGCAAACACCTTGTTTAAAGACACGGGACGAAATGTGTATTAATTGATTTGTTAAGGGCAAACAAGTCATTTTTGGGGCGATTTAAGTAATTTTCCGGTGACGAATAGTAGTCTCATTTTGTTGGCATTCTTTTATAAATTTCAACAAGAATACACTACATATGGGCATAAGACGGGGTCGAAGTTGCAGTTTCTCCGAAAAAAAGATTTCACTTCCCCTATCAGGTTTCATCCCGAATAAACCCTAACTCTCGAACCTCGCCGCCGACAGCCGCTCCCGCTCCGGCGATCTCAATTTCATCCCTTTGTCTTATTCGTCCCTCTCTTCTTTGCTCCTACGACCTTATCATCTCTCTCCGAGGTATTTCGTTACTTTTCTTTGCTTTATCGTATTATCTTTTCTGTTATGCTTTTATTCGTAATGAGAAGCTATTTTCGTGAATTCACTTTATTACGACAACATCAAAGCCCTTTACATTGAACCAGCATATGTATCTGCGTTTACATGTTTCGTAATATTGATTGTGTGGATTAATTTTCATATGTAAATCGAAGTAATATTCAACCATTGAGAAAGGTTTCAATGTACGATTGAAGAGTCCAGATATCTGTAAGCAGTTGGAAGTGTATAACAAATTATGAGGTCAAACCGATACCGATGAATCGTAGAGCTACTCTAATCTGGTTTATCGTCCTTGTGCAGGACTGCAGGTTTTGAGGTAGACATCATGTCTTGGTGTACCATCGAATCTGACCCTGGTAAGTCGTATGCTAGTTATCATTCCCAAGTTGTCTTTTTTGGTATCCAAACGAAACATACTGGCCATGTTTGAACTTGGTGCAATTATCAAACGACAAGTTTGAGATTAGGGAAGATTGTAGATAAACTCGTAAAGTATTTTTCTCTTTTCATGCAAACTTTAGAATTATGCAGTTTCATCTAGGGGTGAGCAAAATTCGGTCCGACCCGAATTTTTGGACCGGACCGACCGGTCCGGACCGAACCGACCCGAATTTATTCGGTCCGGTCTTCGGTCCGCCAAATTCCCGAAATTCGGGTTCGGTTTGGTCCGGTCTAAAACCGAAAAACCCGAACCCGGACCGAAACCCGAAAACTCACGGAAAATCAAAAAACTAATGAAAATTCAGATGAGATCGGTGAGGGCTTTCCTCGCCCTCCGCAACTGACCCTCCCCCCAATGTCCGATTTTATTTCCATGGGCGAGGAGGACGATGTCAAGGTGGTTCCCCTAATCGGCGATGTGGTCGATCCCATCCCGGATGGCGTTGCAGACATCGAGGGCTTGCTTGTTAGAGTTTTTTGGGTTGGTTTGGAACAATAATAATTCTTTTATGGGTTTGGTTTGGTTATTACCTGTCAAAGAAGGAGAAAGAAATCAAGTCTTAACTTAAGTCAACAACAGCAAAACAAAGAAAAAGTAATGAAATTCGGTCCAAGAATGTTCAGTCAGGTTTTGGACCGGACCGAAACGGTCCGGTCCGGTCTTCGGTCCAAGATTTCTGAAGGTTCGGGTTTCGGTCCGGTCCTGGACCGAAGCTCACCCCTAGTTTCATCATCTGTAAGGGCGTAATAGCTATCGATTGTCAGTCATATTTGATTTCTTCATGTTACTTATGAGATTCTTATATTTCACCTAGTCATTGAATTTTGTGATGCCTGTTGTTTCTTGGATAAAAGTATATTCAACGAGCAAATATTCCATAATTTTTAACGTGTGATACTTGCCTTGATTATGTTCGGAGAACACCCTCTGTCACCAAAATATCAAATTGTCATATGCTATCTCATCTTTGAAAAATGTTGTGCGCATCATGTTAAATTTCATTCCTGGTCACCTTGGATCTGTTTGGCTACATTCTCTCCCTCCCTCGCTTATCCTTTAGAATTTTGGTTGCGTACTTGGAAGGTGAGGTGGGCTGTCCCCTTGTAATAATACTTTGCTTTGTCATGATACCATATCTGTGCACAATTTTTTTTCCAAAATATTAACTGACAGTTCTGAGACGATTTACATGTACATTTATACTACACTGACTTATTATCTGTCCAATCTTTTTATGTTTTAATTCCAACTTACACTCCTTTGTTAATGTTCAGGTGTTTTTACTGAACTTATACAACAGATGCAAGTAAAAGGTGTACAGGTATATGTTTTGACTTATCTACCATTGCCTGTTGTTTCACCTTTTCCTATACTTATTATACACAGAATCGGTTACTATTTACTGCTGGACCTTGTAGCATTAATATTATTTAGTTAAAGATGGCCTTACATTGTGATATTCATAAGTTTTAAATAGTAAATACGTTTTAGCCTATCTACCATTGCCTGTTGTTTCACTTTTTCCAATACTTAATACACAGAATTGGTTACTATTTACTGCTGGGCCTTGTAGCAACAATATTATTTAGTTAAAGATGGCCTTACATTGTGATATTCGTAAGTTTTAAACATAACAATTTCAAACATGGATGCCCTTGTAGCATTAATATTATTTAGTTAAAGATGGCCTTACATTGTGATATTCACAAGTTTTATACATAACAGTTTCAAACACGGATACCTTACTACTTTCTAGTCTTAACTCTTTAAATAATTAAAATCTACAAAATTTGATATGGGATTGTGATTCTCCATTTCTTGACAAACTGCCAAATGTACATTTGATCATTTGTGAAATTGGTGGATTGTTTGAAGTTTGAACATGCAAGCATTACAATTCCTTGAATATGAGACTCAGATTATCTAAATTGGAATGCAAATCACAATTCCTCTGCTCTATAGCCAACATTTAACCTTCCATCATCCATTTTTATTATTCCCAAGGGTCCTCCCTAGAATGGATGTTACATGTGAGACAATTTTTGTGCTATCTTTGTTGGTTAGAGTGTTTAGATACTGATCTCTCAATGTTATTGATGGGGTTTGGAGCATTTTAGCTGGTTTCATCAGTATTACTGGGTAGCAAGAGCCACCCTGTTTCAAATATTAAAACCTTGATTGACTGTATTTGTATCGCACAGCATAGACCTTGTTTTATGCATTTTTTTCATATTTTATTATTATATTTTATCTTTGCCTTTTTTTGCTCCAGGTGGAGGAACTGTACTCATTAGATACGGATTCTCTTAACGATTTGCTGTGTGTTCTCAATCGTAAGCTCTTTGGTTTTTCTGTCCAGTGCTATTCTTGCGATTAATATTTATCTCTCGTCTTCAGGCCCATTTATGGTTTGATATTCCTTTTCAAGTGGAGGCCTGGGGAGAAGGATGACCGTGTGGTCATCAAGGATCCAAATCCCAACCTGTTTTTTGCAAGTCAGGTTTGCTTCGTACCCATATGTATGTCCTGGATTATGAAGAGAAATGATGTACTTGCATCTCATCTGACATCATCTGTGTTCAGGTTATTAATAATGCTTGTGCTACACAAGCAATTCTTTCCATTCTCATGAACTGTCCAGAACTCGATATTGGCCCTGAACTCTCTATGCTTAAGGAGTTTACCAAAAATTTCCCACCTGAACTCAAAGGTTTGGCAATTAATAACAGTGAAGCAATTCGTACAGCTCACAACAGCTTTGCGAGGCCGGAGCCTTTTGTACCTGATGAGCAGAAAGGTGCTGGAAATGATGATGAAGTATACCATTTCATCAGCTATCTTCCCGTGGATGGTGTACTCTATGAACTCGATGGCTTGAAGGAAGGCCCTATTTCTCTCGGGGAATGTAGTGGCGGTCGTGATGGCTTGGACTGGCTGCGCATGGTTCAACCAGTAATCCAGGAACGCATTGAGCGCTACTCTCAGAATGAAATCAGGTTCAATCTCATGGCTGTTATAAAGAACCGAAAAGAAATGTATACAGCAGAACTGAAGGATCTTCAAAAGAAGAGGGAGCAGTTTCTGCAGCAGCTACAAATGGCACAAGCTAATGACTCCTATGCAAGTGGTCAGCCTGATTCTCTAGTTGAGTCCATAAACAAGTCATTATCAGAAGTGGCAAATGCAATTGAGAAAGTTACAGAAAAGATAGTGATGGAGGAGGAGAAGTTCAAGAAGTGGAAGACGGAGAATATCAGAAGAAAGCACAATTACATACCTTTCTTGTTCAACTTTCTTAAGATCCTCGCGGAGAAGAAGCAGCTGAAGCCTCTCATAGAGAAGGCCAAGCAGAAGATGAGCAGCCCCAGATAGTGTTCAGAAGGTAACTCTGAGATTGCATGACTAGCAGTTTGTTGCAGAGTATGGCAGAGTTCAAACCGAGGGTTGTCATTCGTTGCCTTTTCTTCGTTTGTTGTCTTGCCTCTATGATGAATGTTTACTAGTATCTGTATTAATGAGATGAGCATTCTTTTTATGCAGCTTTCTCCATGTTCCAACATCAATATGCACGTCTTCTTTTCTGTTTTTGATGAGCACGCCAATTCTATCATTTTCTGTCAAAAAGTCGAGAACTCGAGATGTTCATGCTGGCTGTAACCCTGAACTTTGTCTTTGGGTTTCTATTTCATCGAGTTTGCACTATATTTATTGTGGAAGTTATAGCCTGTATAGAAACACTTACCGGCTATGGATTTAGAAAATTTACTTTATTCTGGGATTGGGTGTTCGAGAAATTCTTGATTCAGTATCGCATTTAATCTTTGGCATCGCTCTTATGATTTGGACTCGTGGTTACAGTTTAAATTTTAGTTGCTAAATTTAATCTGTATATTTTTACCTAAGCTTATTTATATATTACCGTAAGGTATCGAGTGCTCCCGGTTATCATTTTTTATATATCTAAACACTTGTCATTAAGCTGTTGCGGCCTATGTTAGTCTTGATATTTGGTTAAAATGAATTATATAAAACTCAAGTAAATTGTAATGTCAATACGAGAAACAATAAATGAAATATATGATAACTCTAGTGTATATTTAGGGTAAGTTTGGGACCTTAGTGGTTGTCGTTTGACGTTTTTCAAACTTTTAGTTTTTAGGGAGAGACTCTGAGAGCTTGTCTATTTCCATTGTGTCAAAGATTAAATTGTTTTTTGACATTTGAAGCATCATGGACTATATCAAAGGGTTATTTAAACGATCTGCATTTCTTTTATTGTGGAATGCAGATGTTCAGTTGCATTTGCATCATTTGGGTCAATTGGAAACAACCTCATTGTTTTACAATGGTAATGTTGCGTACATCCGACCCCCCCTTACCTCGTTTAGGCGGGAGCCTCTTTAGAGGCATTGGGGTTATGTTGATGTTGAGTTTTGAGGGAGAGGTTTAAACGTGGTAGTTTAAGTTTTCCAAACCATACTCTTTAACTCCCAAACAAACCACTTTAGAAGTATTAATTTATAGAATTTTTGGTACCCCTCGTCTCAAAACGCAACATCTGCTACTTGTTTGGTTCCGTTTTGAGTTTTAGTTTGTTGGTATCAATCAAGAGAGTATTGCAATGCCTACTTTGATCTTCAAGTTATCAAAACAATTGTCATTAAAACACATCATTTTTTGAAGACCATACTAGTTATTATTACCATTATTATTATTATTATTGTTGTTGTTGTTGGAAGACCGTAGAAGTAGTTATTACTAATTATTATTAAAATAATGAAGTTGTGGCTATTCAAATTGACTAATTGAGCTAAATTGCATTTCCAACTTTACGAAATTGGGCAACTACTAATCATCTAATTTCCCAAAAATCAGAACATTTAAAAGTGTTATAGCAAACCTGCAAGTATCACATTAGTATCAAACAAAACCTACATTCAAACAATAACACTAATCGGTCTAGTTGGTCCAGTTAATGGGCTGAAAATTAATAGTCCATTAACATTAATATTACGAGGGACATGAGATGGTGTAATTGTTGCTGACCAATTAGTCTAATTTTTATGCGTTTTGCAAAACTCACCCCAATGCTTAAATTTTCCAAAATGTCATTTTGTATACAAGTCAAACCTCTAATCACTCAAACCTCAAAACGCCAAATAGAGTAGTTTGGAAGCAAGAAAATGGAGTTTTAACGGTTTGAAGCCTCAAACCTCTAATCGCAACATCATTTTTTTGTTCCCAAACGGACCTTGATGATTCCGAAATAAACACTACTAACAGCATCCGGAAATTCAGACAGACGTTTTAGTTGTTCAAACTAAAATGATAGAAGTAGGTTAGGTGAGGTTTTGGACCTACAAAAAATGATTTCCGAACCCTCTTGCTAACCAATCTCAGAAGCTGATCCAAATGGGCCCTTGGGAGCATCAATAAAACTTTACGCACCTTTTGGGAAAGATGGTGAAGATTGAAGTTTGTTGCCGATCTTGTTTCTCGTAATTATATACGAAAATAGTGTCTACTTAGAATATGACGTTGTGCATAATTAATTGGTAGATAAGTTGTATATAGTATATACATAGTTACATACAACATACACTATAAAAAAGCGAGAAATTCTAGTCGATAAGAAGATATTCCGCAACTCGCATCTCACTGGCTTACAGAGATTCGCTCGAAAATTCGAATCCGACCTTTTGATAGTTTGCTCCAGATTATTTTTTATAATCGGAAGGGGACGATAACATACTCTTTTTATGTAGTTGTGAGTTGTGACTGTGAGATCATAAGATAAATACTTAAATATACCTTTCAAACCCATTCAATATTATTTCCAAAGGCCTCTCTGTCCAACTCTACATGGCTCAATCCCAGCCATTGACCACCGCATCCCCACCAACATCTCGCCGTCGAAGTCGGATATCAAAAGAAGAATTAAATTAAAATCAATAATTATATGAGCAAAGAAAAAAATCACGTAAGCCAGCCAACTATTTATTTATAGACAATGGAATCCGACGTGGCAAGTGTCAGGATTTTACACACAGGTGTCGAATTCCCTGCTCGGATCCAACCCCATCTCAGCCGTCCATTGGACGACATATACTCTATAATCTATTGCTATCGTCTCTGTGGCTCCACCTGACCTATAAAAGGAAGAAAGGAAGGAAAAGGTGGATGTGGGTGAGACTTGAGAGAGAGAGAGAGAGAGAGAGAGGCGGCCGGAGAAGACAATATCCGACCTTTCCACTTCTCGATTCCTTGGGTTCCTGTCGAAACGAGAAGGTTTGGGTTTTTGTTGTTGTCTAACTTGTGTTTTTGTCTGGCTTTGGGTGATGGGTTTTCAAGCGTTTTTTTTGTGGTTTGGTGTTTTCGTGGTTTCGGTTTCAGGATTTCGGGAGAGAGTGAAGCAAAGAACGGTCGGTTTTTTAAACCTTTGTTTTGGTTTATTGCTGATGTGGGTTTGGTGGGTTCGGTGTTTTCATGGGTTCAGTTTCAGGATTTCGACGGGGAGAGATTGGAATTTAGAGAGTGAAGAAAACAAGAGAAAAGTGGGATTTTTACATTTTTTGGAGTGGCTTTATTTAGAAGTTGTAGTGATGTCTCTTCCTCAATTATCTTTTCCATATCCATCTTTGCCGTAGCTTTCGTCGGATAATCATATAATACTTTATATTTGTATTATTCCACAATTGGAAGAATTTTAACACGATTTATTTACATATTATATTAAAAAAATAGACATCTTCCGTCAAAGCATCGAAACAGTATATATTTATTTCAGAAAAAAAGTTAGATATTTCACCATTACTGCTGCGAAAAAATAGAAAAGGCATCCGAAGGAAAAGACACACCTCCACTCCAACTAGAATTCCCCTTTCAAATTAAATTAAAAAAAAACCTTTCAAGTTTCAACTCTCCTCACTTTCACTTTTCCAACCTCTTCTGCCAAACCCGGATACCAACGCCAACACCGCACCGTTTGCACTACTAAACCGGATTTTTTAAATATTTTTTTCGTCTGTCCGCTGTCTCTCATTTATTACTTCTTCCCCTCAGAAGAAGGAGAATTCTTGCTCCCGAAGCTAATCCGCCAAATGGGTTTGCATTTCTTCTCCCTCTGATCTCGTCTGGCCGGAAAGATCCTTTCTTTTGGTCTTTTGGGTCGGAAAACGCCGTTTTTTTGTTGTGGAAATTGGACCCATTTGGGTATTCTATTGGGTTTCGGGTATTTTTTCTTGTGGGTTTTGATGTGGAAATCCGTGTTTCTGTAGTGGGTTTGGTTGGATGTGATGGAAGGGTTGAAGAAGGAGAAGGTGAAGAGTTCCAGAGGGAGTGGTGAGATGGGTTGTGATGTCGGCGGTGATGACGTCACCCGGTCGCTGTTGGATTTGGGTGTCACCACCAAGTCTACCAATAGCAAGAAGAGAGTCAAGCTCAATGACAAGGTTAGATTGATCTCTGATTATGGTCTTCTTTCATACTATCATGTTGTATGTCAATTATTTATCATATTTCCAAAGTGCAATTTTGAAATTGTTTTTATTATTATAATGTTTCAGATTGGAGATCTCTATGGCTCCGTTGTGCCCCGGAGGTTACGTTCCGGTGCGTGCTCTAGTGGGATCTTAGTTTTTTTTTCCTTTGTTTTGTTTAGAGCAATTATTTGATTTTGAAATGAAAAAGAAGCATATGGTCTTGATGGATCCGAAGTTGCTTCTTGGTTGGGGTATTGGTTGGATTGTTTATGGATGTGTGGGTACCACATTAAATTTGGCAGATTTCCAAGTTCCCTTGTCTTAATTTTTTGTATAAATTTATTGGGCCTTCCTTTTTTTTGGTAGATATATTTGGATGAAAAATGCTACGTAATTTGGCAGGCTAATGTCGTCTATCATTTATATCCTCAGCTTTGTGCCGGCGCAGTAATGAATCTGCAACTAAATCTGTGCTGTCTTTAAAAAGGAATTGGACCTCATCCAGCAATGGTGTGAAAAAATCTACGGAAAGAATGGTAATTCTTCTTCAATCCAACCTTCCAATTCTTTTCATCCTTCATATCCTTCAGAGTCTCAATTTGTCAATCCAACTTGACTTTCTTAGTAACATGCTTGCATGATTGGCTTCTTAGAGTGGTCCGTTGACTGAGGACGAGGAAGAAGTGATAAAGGTTCTGTCTACTTTGGCCAGCATAGTGGTAGATACAACATCTTCTGGGGATGAAATGGCGCGAAAATCATCAGATAGGAACTCTGAACTGAAACTGATTGATTCGAAATCGGTTTCAGCTGTACTGTCTCAAAGTACATCTACAGCTAACCATTTCTCCCCTACTTACCAGTCTTATATAGTTAGTAATGTCAGTTAGAATAATAACATCCATTTGTTGCAGATCCTAAAGCAGATGACATGCAATCCCCACTTACTTCTGCTGGTCCTACTGCTGCATCTACACAATGCGGTGTGAAAGTCAAGCCTCTAGTAGGCATGCCTCGGCTGGACCCTCCAATTAGCATGGTTCAGTCAGGCATTCAGAACATTGATTTGGGGCTAAACATGGCTGCTGAAACCTGTAATAAAGGACCTTGTTTACTTGGGAATACTGGCTACCCCGTGAAGTCAGACGGTATTGTGAATTCATCTCATCAACATGATACTTTGACTCATGATCTCCACTCAAGAGGGTGAGTTTCTAATGGTCTTTTTTGTTATTAGCTAGTTCCGCAAAAGTTATTTCTCTGACCTTTTTTGCCCTTGTTGATACATAGGAAATTGCTAATTACACAACTTGGCAAGACCACGAGACCAAAGTCTGATGTTGAAGTGCTGCCACTGATGGTTAGATTCTTAAATCACTACAGAAAGTTTGAACGTGCCTGTTCTTTGGTTGCAACTGAAAACTTTGGTCTTTGATTATATCTTCAGGAAACTTTTGAGAAAAAGAAACAGGAAATTACTACTCTGAAGAAGCAAGATCAAGGTAGTCTTTCATCCTACTGGTTGAGATGATATTGTTTTTGTTTTCTTTCTAAGAGTATGTAGCTCGTAGTGAGGTGGTATATTATCAAAGACACTTATCATCCTATGTATTTTTAAATCTCTAGGAGCAACCTCCGATAGACTGAATGCAGTTCCTTCTACTAGTGCTTGTGGGGATTTGACACGGTAATCTTTTTGGCTCTTATATATTTTGTAGAATAAGTTTATAGAATGCTAAGCATTTTTAATTATGTTATATCCAGGTCACTTTCAACTAAAGCATCAGTAGGGCCACATTCCACACAGTTTAACGCTACAAATCTGCAAGGAGATAATCCGATAGCAGAAAAGGTAAATTGATTTTTTCAAAAAAAAATGCATTTTTGCCCCTATGGTTGTTGATTTGGTTTCTTGCTTAAGCGATCAAGAGCAACAACAATGGCATTACAAATACAACCAGCTGGAAGTATTGATTACTAATGAAAAATTACTCTGCATGACCAGCTCCTTAGACCTTATGTATGCACCAAAGGTGTATGGATCCCCTTAAATGTCAAACATATTAAGTAATGTGCCAATCTTCAACGCTTCTCACATCCAAACATGGTTGATGCACTGAAGGGTGATAGGAATCATGATGCGACTCTGAATGATTACGTTTTTGTTGGAATGGGATAATAGTGATGTTTTTCATTGAGCATTAGTGGCTTTTTCTTTGTAGTTTATCCTGGCCAGAGACCATGTCTTTGGTTGGCAAGTTCCTTGTATTGTGTTATCTCACCTGGAATCGAACATAGGGGTACCGTAATTTGTTTCCAAAGATGATATTTTGTTGCATTTAGGTGGACATTGAGTTATAAATATATTATTAGTATAAATGGATATGAGCATTGGTTGTTTTCCAAGCTCACGTTCTTCTTGATTATTACATCAAGTTTATAATCAACTTTTATCAGTAATTTTTTCCGATATTCTGATTCTATACACATTACAAAAAACTATCTAGCATAGGTATCATATTCAATATTCTTTCTTATTATTTGTAAAATATATAGATGTTTCGTACCTGTAGTTTCATGCAAGTTACAAACATATGGCTATGCAGTTTTATATCCGTCGGCCATCCACCCTTGCATTAGTGGTGCTTTACATTGTATTGGTAACTAAAGTTAAGCCTTCATAATTTTTTGTGTTTAGCTATTTCTCTCTAGCTTTCTGAGTTTTGGTTCCACAGGCACTACTTAGCTCAAAGGTGAACACACAATCTCATAAGAAATGTGCTACACATGTGCATGTAAGCCACCTCATCCGTGATTACCAGCAAGCTGGAAAAAATCACAAGTCACCTCTCACTCACCCCGCAAACCCTTCCAAGCTTGGTAACATGAAAGAATTGGGTATCTCAGCAAAGACCACGACAAATTCACAACAAAACGGCCTGAGCTGCTCTTCTAGAAGTGATCATTGCAAATCAAGCATTGGAACACATCAAGATAGGCTGGCTCAACCTGACCGCAATCACCCTACTGTGAATTCTCAAATGACACTGGTAAAGTCGAAGCTTAAGTTTTTTAGCCTTAATTGTCTGATGAACAACTCCAGTGATTCTTTAGTTAATCGTTTCTGTTGTTTTCAGACTCATGATTTCCTTACCTCGTCGGTGTGTGGGGAGTCTATTACCAGAACCTCTGGTAGAAATAGAGAATCTCATGGGGGAGTGTCTGTACCTTACCTTAATTCTCTCCCTCCACGACACAACGTGGTGCCATACTCTCTCCATCCAAGCCAATATACAACCCCCTACCCCGACCAAATAGCAGCTCAACAGGTTCGAGTTTGTCCGTTCATTCGTTTTCAAATCTCTTCTCATAAAAGTGCTAGTCATGCAGCTATTTGCACACAAAGATACTCGATGTTATGCAATTTCCGAGTGCCGTCAACTCTAAATATGTGATTGCATTGCTTCCCTACCAATTGGCCCAAACATCGACATCATTTTTGTGGTGAAAAAAAAATCTTTTGAATATTTTGCTGACACTTTTCTGTCGTTGCAGCTGCCGCGGTACATATGCCACCCTATTTATGGGATTCCCATGGATCATGTCGGGGTACCTACATCTCATCAACAGCAGCAGATGTGGCAAGCTCATCTCGCTCATTATCGGGCTCCAGCGGTAACTACAAAATTCCATCACAGTAAGAGACAAGATCAGGCTTCGTCTAGTTCAGCTATACTTTCATCTGTGAACAGCACAGTTGGCCCTCCCTCGGGTAACCAGCAACAGTTTCTGCCTCTTTCATTTCTAGACGCTGTTTCTCATGCCAAGAAGCATCATCAACCAGCTTATTACAACCACCTTAGTGGAGGTGGTGGTGCACTTCGGCCCGAAGTACCACCACCGCCCTGCAATGTGCAGCATATTTAGTAGTTGGGTGTATATGGAACTTGTGGATTCATTTTTTTTTGTCTATTGGATTCTTTAACCATTGAAACAGTTCTAGATGTTATTTTAGCTCTGTAGCAATACCCCTATAATATATGGTTACTTCAAGATTTTGTTGATGTTACTCTCATGGTCGTTAGATATATAAAGACAATTCTAGTGGAAAAATGAAGAAGCTGTTTCCACTCCCTTTTAGCCTTAAATTGAGGTTTGCTAAATTTGCCTTTTTGAGTGTAGGCGTAGAGATGGATTTCTACCTGGGTTGCTGGGTAGGTGTAAACTGTAAAGCCACACATTTTCAAAGCATTAGTGATTGCAACAAGATCACAAGAATCAACACATGAAAAACAAAAATATCGTACAGATGCACAAAAGATTAAGTAGTGCAGAACCCTGCTCCGGCTCCATAGCTGAAACATATTCCAGGTTTAGTTGAGCGTTTACAGTGTACAAGTTACAAGAAAGTTACTAGTTTCAACACAAATCGAATGGAAAAAGACATGCAGGAGAAATATAAAAGCATATTTACGCATTCAGCCGAACTCTTACATTGGTTATCTCAGAATAAATATTTTCTGTGGATACAAGTTCATTAATCACGGTATTACTTTAAGAAAATGCAGAATAAAGGAAATACAAACTACTGCTTTGGTGGTCGAGCAAAAACAACATCCGATCGCAGAACGTACTTAACATTCTTGGTGACGGCTCGAGCTTCATGGAGCAGACATTTATGACCATGAATATGAAGAAGAGCCATTCCTTCTACAGGAGCTACCTGCAAATATTTGCCCATCTAAACTTTTAGTGGGCATTAAGCCTCCACTTCTGTCAACATGAAGGACCAAGAAAAAGTAACTAAAGGAAAATACAGAAAATCATGAGCAATTTCAAAACAAAAAGGCAAAAAATAGACTAACAAACCTCAGCTACAACACCTCTCTTATCATAAAATACAGTCTCCCCTCCACCTAGATGTAGATCAGAAGAATCATCGTCACTTTCTTTCTTTCTGGCTTTGGAACACGATTGCCCACTTAGATAGATCAATAATGTGTAGAGTGTGTTTCGACCTTCTTCAATATCAACACTCTCATCAATATGACGCCCAAAACGTTGCCCGACCTTGTATCTGTTAGGCAACCCTTACATATATTAGAACACTCATCTTTCCTTAATAATCCATACACTTAGTGACGGTTGCACACCGGCTGGATTTGATGAAATAATACATCATAAAAACAGATAAATTGTGTTGATATAGACAGTGCATCCTGATTAAGGTTGCTTGCTCAAGAGCAAAGTTTTCTTTTGGGTAACTAGAAAAACATGTACAACATGTATTTTCAAAATGGATATTCTTGTATAGAAAACTGAATATGTAAAAGAAATAAAATGCCTTCCATCTGGGTTAGCTAGTACGATGTAAATCTATTAGTTGAACTTCAGTGCGGGGGGCTTCAATTAGCTTACTAATCGTCCAATTTCAAGCAAAGTGCCTTTATTTTTATATTTGAACTCAGGTGTGTTGTTTCCATGCAAAAATAACTAAGATGAACTCATTTTAAGTGTCTAGGTGTTTAATTTTCCCCCGTTCATCCTTTGAAATGCTACCCTCTAATCGTTATTCTAATTTTTAAAGGAACCTGTCTTGCCTAGCCTTTTAATCACTCAAATTATTGGCCTAGTGCTGTAACACCCCGAGGAGATGCAACAACTGTTATTTCCACACAAAAGGTGTTGTTTTCATCCCACTTAATTTATTTCTTCAAAAAAAGTAGAGGGACAAGGATACATGACAAAAGGCAGGAGGATAACTGAAAAGAAAGCACAAGACACTCTCAAACATTTAATAAAGTCCCTCGGTTTAAGTATTAGTTGTTGAATTAAAATACAAGGACAAATAAAAGAATGGAACTGTCGGGGTAAGGTGATCACTCCACCAATCTAATCCTTCACTTAATATGCACACTAATTGGGGGATCCCATAACTAATTTTAACAAAGGAATTTGAACATTTCTTTTGCTAATAGTGCTTTAGTTTTGTTACAAATTATTTTAATCAATACAATGATCTTCTAATTGGGCATATACACCAACATTCCTAAATTTTCATAATCCAAATTGAACTAAATATCTCATTCGACATCTTGATGACTGCATATTTCAAGACCAGGACCACCAGCACTTGGATCCCAAATATCCAGTCTTCAGTGAGATACAAGCTTCCCTCTTGTCTCATGTTTAATCTTTCTTACATTGCTGCTTTCTTACTTTTTTAGTTTTTTCTTATCTAGATGTTGGCATGCTTAAGATAAAAGAAATATGTGTTTAATATTCTTTTTCAACTGGAACATCGTCAAGAACTTTGAAAGAGAACAGTGGTACAATGACAATAAATTGGACGACTTAACCTGGTAAGCAGCTTTCGTCTACTTTTAGCATTATAGATCTACGGTGAATGCATAATCAGTTAGCACTTAGCAGTCAACAAAGATTCAGAGGAATCCATCCCGCCAATCTTAACACGTATTTGTAATATGTGCAGCATATGAACCCCTTAATTGCCAATAAAGTATAGGGAAAAGGTTCATGTTGGAAGTCCTTTCAATTTTTATATTTTTATAAGATGATTATGGAGATCCCCATCAGTAACTAAGAACATTATGTAAACCTGAACAGTTTTGTTAAAGCTGTTTTTTTTTTTAAAATATAAAGTAAGACAAATTCACCAAAAAAGTAACAAAATGAAGCTCACAGGGGAAATGAATATCATTACCTGTAGAATCTAATATTTGGATTCAGACCAACTGCAATCTTCCCCTGAACTTCAAGATCTGAAAAGAGTCTCTTGAGGCCCGACTCCCATATAATCTCGGCGAGAACAGGGTCATTAACAGATATACGATCGTTGTCCCTAAAGGCTTCTCCTTTGGTTGGACCTAGACTACCTTGATGGACAAAACCAAGCGACTCCGCAGCTTCAATGAATGCCTTCGATTCAGATGAGGTGAAGAAATTCGGTACCTTAAATTCAGGAAAACACAACATGAATTCAATGCCAAACCGTTCTTTTTTCACAGGATGAGCAACAAATTTTATACGCTCCTTAAAGATGTCGAGCAAATTAATTAACACCAACAGCCCCATTTCAAAATCTTGACCTCTCGGAGACTATTTTAAGGTAACACAAACCAATGGGAAGAAGCTTTGTTCAGCGAAATTCTGTGATCACAAGTTCAGAATTCTATCTAATCATGGGATTTTAGTTAATTTTACGCACTTAATGCTCATGTTCGAAGGCAAAACAAGATAATTAACGGAACAAAAAAAAACATAAGTGGGAACAAGAATTCATATAAGATATTAAGTTCAGATTTGGATGGGACGAGTTTTGTTAAGGAGTGGGAATGCGGTTTGGTTTGGGAGTACCGTGAAGAGGTTGTTGCCCTTGAGAGGCGTCACGGAGAGGTCCGGTTTGGGGGAGATGTGATGACAAACGCTTCCTTTCTTCTTTTCCTTCTTCGCCTTCTTCTCGTCGCCGCCCATCGTGAGACGGGAATAATCGGGCCTTAAAACCGGAGGAGTCACGTCACGTCGGATCCTTTTTGGAATTTAGAAGACTTCATTATTGAAAAATACATATGTGCTATGTGATCAAGTTAACTAAAAATGAGGGATAACCACAAGCGCATCTGGTGTAGTGGTATCATAGTACCCTCCCACGGTACTGACCAGGGTTCGATTCCCTGGATGCGCAACCATTGTGTTTTTTGTAACTAGGTGCTTTTTATTCCTTTTTTATTTATTATCCTTGGAGACGACTTCTTGGTTTTTAGAGGTTTTTTATTTTTATTTTTAAATTTGAGAAAGAGACTACAAGTCCATTGATTTGATCTTCAAATAGGAAAGGGATTCCCCCACCAACTCTTAAACAAAAAAGTGAAAAACCCAAAATTAATTTGCAAACTAAAAATATGTTGGTGCATGTGGAAAAGAAATTATAGTTACCCCTTTAAAAGAAGGGCAGTGTGATCAAATCTTATGCCTGGGGTGAGTATTTGATCCGGATTGGACCGAAATATTTTCCGGGGTTCGGACCGAAGATCGGATCAGACCGGATGGCTTTGGACCGGTGACCTGACCGATCCGGTTCGGTCCGGTCCGGTCCAAAACTGGATTTTTTGATATAAAAAACGAAAATCTTACCGGTCCGGACCAGACTGAAACCGAAAATTTAAAAAGGCCCGGATCGGAACCTGGACCGGTTGGATCCGGTCTGGACCGAACCCGGACCGGGTTATGCTCACCCCTACTGCAGACGGTAATAATTCACACTACTAGTCTATTCTATATATCACTAACAAAAGTTAGTTATGAACCAAGAAGTTAGTCTGTTCCCGGTCACCAATCACCCTTCCCAATGTGTAGGTTCTCTACTTCTCTTTGGCATTTATATTTATATACATATCAGCTAGGATTTATAATTTTAAAGAAAAATTGACTAGAGTTTAATTTGCCCAACTTATGTTCTAATATACATGTTGAGTAAAGAAAAATAGAGAGAAAATAAGTATCACACATGTATTGCTTAACTAATGTTATTACAACAACACAACACAACTTACTGCAAGACTTTTGCCCTCACTATAAAACTCTCACTACTATACAATAATCATTTTTTGTGTTGTGGAGAACTCTTCACTTGGATGATTTGTAATGGGAGATGACACCCATGTTTATAGGTGTGAATGGAAGCTTATGGAAGAGTTGAAGTTTCAAGATTTTGAAACTTCTAAGAAGCTTCCAGGTGTTGGACCAGGAAAAAATATCTAGAGTATGAATTCTCTAGAAATTGAGTTTGATGAGTTACTAATAATTAACTTAATAATATAATTTCTTGGACTTTGGTTGGTGTTTGATCTTCAACAATCCGTCAACATCAACCTTTCTTTTTATCATCCCAAGTTGTTGGCGAAGTTCTTTAAACTTTAGTTGATTGAGTTTTTTAGTGAAGATATCTACCACTTGCTCCTTCGTGCCAATAAACTTCATAAGAACTTCGTATTGTAAACTTTCTCCCTTAGGAAATGGTGATGCACCTTTACATGTTTCGTCCTTGCATGAAAGATTGGATTTTCTACCAGATGTATGACAAATTCATTATCACAATGCAGCAACACTGGATAGTCCACCAGCTGATGAAGATTTTCTAATAACTGCTTCAACCACGTACTCTCTAGCGGCCATCTCTCCTATTTTATACTCTACTTTTGTAGTAGACAGCGAGACAATTTTTTTATCTTTTACACTACCAAGAGATTAGTGAAAAACCAAGACTAAATGCATATCCAGTGGTCGACCTCCGTGTGTCGTGGTCCCCCATATAGTCAACATTGCAATACCTGACTAGCTTTTAATCTTCTGTACTTTTGTATAAAAGACCAAGATCAATAATACATTTCAAGTACTTCAATATTCTTCTTACTGCTTCTAAGTTGGGCTTCTTTGGTGTCTCACTAGTGCAGAATAGGCTTTACTCGTTGCCCAATAGACGTCGGCCGTTATAACAGTCGACGTCTAGAAGGGAGAGCATATCATAGACGTCGGTCTTTACTACGACTGACGTCTATTTGGTAATATAGACGTCGGCTATTGTATTACCGCATTTATGCGACGTCTATTGGGTATAACGTCGACAAATAGACGTCTGGTATTCGTTTAACCTGTGCGGCCGACATCTATAGGGTATAGACGTCGACCTATAGACGTCGGATATTATAAATATACGACGTCTATAATCCCTGCATATAGACATCGGGGTAGAGACGTCGGACATTTATAATATTTGACGTCTATAGGTCTAAAAGAAAACGAACAAACGCGTTTTCTGTCATTCATTTCAGACGAAAACCCACCCAAACCCTAGCCGTCCCGCGACCGAATCTTCCTCCGCGACCGTTCTCCAACCGATCTGCATTGTCTCCGGCACCGCAGCGACGTCCCAACCTCTCCTCCCCTTCTCCGGCCCTCTTCTCCTTCTTCCTCCGTCTCTCCACATCCTACCAATGTAAGTGTTAAGTTCGTTTTTGTTGGTTTATTTTCGGATTTTTCTTGTAGTAATGATTCTTTTCTATGTTAGTATATTTCTCGTGTCGTTTATTGTTGGTGAATGCGACATTTCGATTTTTTGGTTTTAATCTTGAATATATTCGTATTTTCGTGATTTATGCTTAAGTTTGTTGATATTTTGTATGTTCTTGAAAGAAATGAAGTCTCTTGCTAGCTTGAACTAGTTAAGCTTTGATCGAAATCTTTTGAACTCGTAATTTACTAGACATTGTAAATTAGGACAACTAAGGAGAGAAATTAGGACTAATGAAGTCTCTTACTTTTGCTAATGAATGATAGAAATGAAAAAGACATGTTTATAACAACTAAGGAGAGAAATTAGGGCCAATGTAAAGAATACGTGAACTTTAATTTGTTTTTTGGCATATGGAGAGGATGGAGAAATGAAGATATGGAAGCCGTGAAGTTTTGCCTTCACCAACCCTTTTAATTTACTTGATCATTTGGTTTCATGTCCAATCTATTCATTAACTTTTGTGAGTGTGGTCATGTAAAATTATATCAATTTGTTCCAATTTGAACATTGTCACGAATTGAGACAAAATTAATGTAGGCATGATTTAAGTTAAATGTAAGGGTGTCTAGTCTGTAGATTGTTATCCCCAATTTCTTAGGAGTTTCGATGATCTTAAAAGAAAGAGTCATAAAAGTAAAAAAAATTGTGGGAGTATTTTATTTGTGAGAGTGTTTTATTTGTGGGAGTATTTCTTACAATTTTTATTTAGTACGTACAGTTTCTTTGTGGTAGTATTTTCAATTCTAAATTTTAAATGTTTATTTAGTTACATGTTTATTTAGTTAAATGCTTATTTATGCTTAAGATATTCTTTTATTTTGACATTTTTTAATGTTTAACTCAACAACCCCCTTAAAAAACTTGGCATTTAATAACCCAAAGCAAAAGATTAGATAATATTTGCTAAATCATTCATCATATAAGATCTGCATTCATCGTATTTATTATTTATTTACGATTTCTGTCGTAGATTGCAGGCGTAAGGTACGTACTATCTTTCACTCATCATTCATTAGAAAACACGCATTTGTTAGTAGGACTTGCATTGTAACAAGAGTGATGTGAGTGCTTATTTGGTGTGTTGTTTGTTAGATTAAGGTATAAAAACACTTAGGGGGCAGTCACCTATAGGAGATGAGGTGGGGGATTTCATCACCATTTCCTTAGCCCAAAAACCACTTAATAAAAGAGCCTTAATAAAATCAATTAGACGTTGACCCCTAGGATTTTCGGACGCATTAAGGAGAGGAAACCATTTAAGACCGTTATGGCCTGAATGTCGTTGCCATCTAGTCACCTTGAGATTTTAGGAACCTCTGGGTTATTGAATTCCTACAGATTAGTGGTCCTCGATGTTTAAGACCGTTTTGGCAAGAACGTCGTTGCCCATCTAGTCTCCCTGAGATATTAGGGACCTCCGGGTTCTTGATTTCCTACAGACTAGTGGTCCTCGGTGGGACCTCGAAGTTAGGCGTCGTCTATTACTAAGGACCTATAGTGGACTTTAGGCTTGTTTTGGCCTTGATTGCTTAGTTAGGTTTCCAACCTTCTTTATTCCCACGTTAGATTAAGGACGTTAGTGTGGAAGATCACTTAGAGGAAATGGTTCAGGATATGGCTGAAAAGTTTTCGTCCAACTCCGATTTACTTGGTAATTTGTTGAGTGACAACGAGAAGCCGTTGTATAAGAATTGTACCAAATTCACTAGATTGTCAGCAGTGTTGAAGTTGTACAATTTAAAAGCTGGAAATGGTTGGTCCGATGTGAGTTTCACATCAATGTTGAAGTTATTGAAAGACATGCTTCCAGATGATAATGAGTTGCCAGATAGAACTTATGATACTAAGAAAGTGTTGTGTCCTATGAGAATGGAATATAGAAAGTTACACGCATGCTCGAACGATTGTATATTGTATAGAGGTGATTTTGAAAACTTACATTCCTGTCCTAGGTGTAATGTTTCAAGATACAAAATAAAACGTAATTGACCAAACCACAATGAAGAGGCTGATGAGATGAAAATCAAAGGACCTCCTGCTAAGATTTTATGGTATCTTCCGATAATACCAAGGCTTAAACGTTTGTTTGCGGGTAAGGATGATTCCAAGAACATGACATGGCATGCTGATCGTGAGAAACCAAATGATCAATTGCTACGTCACCCTGCAGATTCACCTCAGTGGAAAAAAATAGATTTCGACTTTCCTGTGTTTGGTGAAGAATCCAGGAATGTACGACTTGGACTCTGTATTGACGGAATGAATCATTTCGGTAGTTTGAGTAGCATTCACAGTTCTTGGCCCATTCTGCTTGTAATTTACAATTTGCTTCCGTGGTTATGCATTAAACGCAAATATATCATGTCGTCCTTAATGATTTCTGATCCGAAACAACCTGGAAACGACATCGCTGTGTATTTAAGACCTTTAATTGACGACCTAAAGAGATTGTGGGATGACGGAGAGTCAGTTTTTGATTCTTATCGTCAGGAGTCGTTCGTAATGCGGACAATGATATTTTACACGATTAATGACTTTCCAACTTATGGTAATCTGTCTGGATATTCAGTCAAATGTCATAAAGCTTGTCCAAATTGCCAAGAAAATACACGTTCTTTGCAACTAGTTAATGGTTCTAAGACTGTATATCTTGGTCATCAGAGAGATAGACGTCGTCTGTAAGTTCACCGACATCTATACCAAAATAATAGACGTCGGTTAGATATAAAGGCCGACGTCTATTCTTAAAGAAGAATAGACGTCAGCCGTATATAGAAGCTGACGTCTATTCCTAAAGAATAGACGTCAAATATTGGACGTCCGACGTCTATGTATAGACGACGCACGCATAGACGTCGGATCTGGGAGTGCTTATATCCGACGTATATACCCCCATACATCCAACGTATATGCCCCTTTCTGTAGTAGTGTCTGCACGTATCGATTGACCACTCCAACGACAAAAGAGATATAAGTCGAGTCATGGTTACGTAGATCAGACTAGCTACTAATTATTGATTTATTTGTTGCATCATCCAGATCATTACCTTTTCATGCACACAATTTGGTCATTTCCTCCATTGGAGTAGATATTGTTTGCAGTCAAACATACCAACATTTTGCAGAAGATTCTTAGTAGATTTTTCTGACAGAAAAATATATATACCTCACGTGCTTCGGTCTACTTCAAGCCTCAAGAAATGCCTAAGCTCTCCAAACTCCTTCATTTGGAATCTAACTGATAGAATCCTTTTGGTCCTCTTATTTTCCTCCTCCTCATCGTCTCCAACGATAATCAAATCATCCATGTACACGAGGACCGCAAATATTTGTCTTTTCCTTTTCTTCACGAAAAGACTTGAGTTTGTTATATTCCGTTAAACACCCAAGTAAGAATTCTGTTTATCTTTCGTTGCATGCCCTTGGAGCTTGTTTTAAGCCGTAAAATACATCCTTTAATTTGCATACGTAGTTTGGATACTCAGTACTTTCGAATCTTTGTGGTTGTTTTATATATTGATCAATCCAACTCTTCATACATTCTTCACATCTATTTGTCATAACTTTCATGACTTAATTGTTGCTATGACAATTAAGACTGGATGTCTAATCATAATTCAAATCATATTGTTGTGAAAATTCTCGAGCAACAAGACGAGTTTTATACCTTCCTATGAATCGATCAAAGTTTGTCTTCAGCTTGTAGACCCACCGGTAAATCCACCTCATAGTCATTGTACAACTCAAAAAACAAGGAAACATATTCCTCTGGTGCAAGATCGAACACCAAACCGAGGTCCCCAGGTTTGGTCTGGTCGACATGTCCAACGCCCATGGCCAACAAGCTCGCCTGCTCGTCCTTGATTGGTTCACCGTCACCGTGACCGTGACCGTTCGTCCATGAAGTGGTCATGATTGCCGACTTGACTGCTGCCGGGGACTAATTAGGGTGCAAGCTTTTGACCAACACCGCAATGCCACTGAGGTAAGGGGTTGACATCGATGTTCATGAGACCAAATCAAAGGAGTAATCATTGAAACGAAGCCCCGCCACGATTATGTTGATCACAAGACCGGTGATGTCCGGCTTCATGACGCAGGGGACTGTGGAGCTTCGCCCCCGAGAGGAGAAAGATGCTATGGTTGGGGAACGTCCGTCACCGTACCCTTGAAGGTGACTGTCGCGTTTGGGTGTTCCGTGGACGAACGGTAGGACTCTAACTTAGCTCCGTCTGCGTAGTTGATGTTGGAAGGTAGGATTAGGAATAATTCGGCGTAAGTTGTGTAGCGCCGATCCTTGGAGTTGACCAACACCATTGCCGCTCCACCTGTGTTCTTAACGATATTGCCTTTGGTTAAGGTAGTGGCATTCCCGGCCGTTCCGCAGACAACGACTTTACCCTTGACGTCAAGCTCGTCGAATGCTTCTTTCTTGCAGTGAATCTTGTTCGCATCGGCACGACAAGAGGCATTGGAGTTGATGGGAAGTTTGTAGGTTGGTTCAACATCTCTTTGTAGGCCGGGGGGAGGTCTCATCATCCCTTCCACTTGTAGGGCGGAGGATGCATGTTATCTCCCCGGAAAGAGGGATGGTCTGGTGTGATACCGGAATCGATCACTTATATGATCACACCTTGTCCGTAGTTGGCTTTGCCCCATAAACTGTTTCTCTTTGTCAAGCCAACAAACTGCGGGATGCGCTTTATGTTAAGAGAAATTAACCACAGTGTTTAAGATGATGACTTGTTTCTCCCTTGTGGTTTCGACATCTTCCCGTGTGAGTTCGGCTGCAAGGCATTTGTTTGCCTTCCCATGCGTAAAAATGAAAACAACTAGCTAGAATAGCTACAATGAGAGAGATCATTGTTGGAGAGAATATACATACAGACTGCATGAACGAAGAAGGGAAAATCGGGGATGTGAGAAATTAATTGAACAATTGGAAGGAAAGACAATTGGAAAAATTGTTCAACATTCAATTTAGTATTTGTAATTCAAGGCAAGATTTAAGAAGACCTTTTCCATATTTATCGTACGTAATCGGAAGACTTGTTCCAATATTACTACAAAAATGAAAAAAATAATTTCTTAAATATTCAATTTTTTTAATTAGGAATTCGTTGAAGAGTATATGTGAACTTACTTACCCCATGGGTTTCTGGTATTTACGTGACATCATTAATGTTAATAAAATTAAAATCTACATTTATCTCTGTTTTTCTTCGCAAATCACCCCATAAATCACAGTGGTGAATCCAGGTTAATTAGTTTTCCGATGGTTGTTAACCGTTACAAAATTCATCAGTTGTTTGACATCCCATAGGTATTTCATTTTGATCTTTCCCATAGCAAAATATGCAATTCTAAGATCTTCATTGTTCATCTTAATTAGTGGTTATGAATATGCCACATTATACTCTTATCAATTAACTAGCAAGATACTTAGGTCAAATTATAAATTTGCTTTATTACATGTTCTTTTGTAGAAGTTCTAAAAGAAATATAAATGTTAATAGGTTTAGATAAAAGTATATACCTATAACATGAACTATTAAAACATAATTTTAAATATGTATAGAGATTATTTTTAATTATTAATAATGGGTTTTCGATTCACATTCTACCAGCTACAAATTCCTTATGAGGGTGGGGTTTGAACTATATAGTGAACCACCCTATTGAACTAAATTGAACCTATTATTATCATACACAATGGGTTTTCGTTGTTTCGTAAACTTCCGTTAGAGTGATCGACAAGCAAGTTAAAATTCATTGGTTAATTAACAATTTTACAAAATCGTCAAAAAAATTGTTAATGCCTGAAAGTCAAACTCTTGATTAGTATTATAAACAATATTTTTCCACTGGTAGCTTGTTTGAATTCTAGTCACAGTTACACATACATTGCAAAGATGTAATTAACTATATCATATAGAAAATAAAGCATACGCGATATGCCACCCTCAAAGCATCTCACTCTCAGTCTTAAGTATAAGCGACCAAGATGGGTATTCTCACCACATGTTTGTCAGAAACCCAACTCAGATGACCTTCAGAGCAGGGCACACTACCACCACTCTTGTTGACGAACTTCACGGTGTAACTCTTTCTCTCGTTGACATTCGAGAATTCCAACTTTTCTGGCTTCACTGTCACGACCACACCCTCTGGCACATCAACCTTCACTATGTACGTCGACTTTGCCGGTCCCACGTTTGTCACTATTCTTGTCATGTTCGCCATCGACGACTGGCCATTTTTGAACGACACAATCATGGAAGGGTAGTTGAAGTCCTTGTCTCCCAGTATGTTGGTCTCGTTGCACCTAACCGTGCGCCCTACAATGATGCCCACTTGTGCGTCATTGTGTAACTCGCATAACAAGGAGATGTAGTCATTTGGTGCAGCATCGTACACTAGACCGGGGTCTTCGGCTTTGGTCGGATCGACATGTCCAGCGCCCATTGACAACATGCTCGCTTTCTTGTGTTGCTCGTCCTTGATTGGATCACCGTTTCTGTCCACTATGTAAGAAGTAGTCATCATTGCAGACTTGATAGCTGCTGGAGACCAGTCAGGGTGCAAGCTTTTGAGCAATGCAGCGATGCCACTGAGGTGGGGGGTGGACATGGACGTTCCGGAGATCACATTAAAGGAGTACTTGCTTGGGCGAGCTTTGGCATCTTGGTCGTTGATATATCGCCATGCTGCAATTATGTTGACGCCAGGACCAGTGATGTCGGGCTTTAGAATGCTGGGGACTATAACACTTGGTCCCCTAGACGAGAAATACGCAATGGTCGGGGACGGATTTGTACCCATTAGTGTCCCCTTAAAGATGATCCTTGCCGTTGGACTTTTAGTGAATGATAGGTAGGACTTGATCTTCGCACCGTCGGCATGGTTGAGGCGAGAAACAGGAATGGTGTAACTCCTGGTGAGAATCGTGTATCCTTTGAATTTGCTATTGATTTTCACCAACCCAAACCTATCAGGGTTATTTACAACGTCGTCGACTTTTTCAATGACATGAGTGGGCATGTCATCCCAACAAACTACAATTTTACCTTCAACGTGCGTTATAAAATTGTCACAGTAGCTTTTGTCATCCACGAGAGGCATTATGAGAGACGAAAAGTTGTTTGGTTGGTACAAAGACTCACCGTTGAGCTCGATTCCATTCCCAAGTTTCACGGTCGACCTTATAGACCGGTCGATGGTGCTAGCGGCTACAGTAAGAACCCATGGTTCGTCATTGCTCAAACTGGCAGCTTCTGGTCCATTGTTCCCTGCCGCACAACTAACAAACACGCCTTTCTGCATTGCACGAAACGTTGCAACCACAAGTGGGTCGCTGGAAAATGAACGTGAACGATGGCCAAGTGATATTGAGAGGATGTCGACTCCGTCTTCCACGGCAGCATCCAAACCTGCAATGATGTCGGCAGACCAGCAAGAGCCCCCTTCACACACCTTGTACATCGCCAAATGGGCACTTGGTGCCATTCCTACTGCTGTCCCGTTTGCGTTGCCAAGCATGTTGGCATTGTCCACTGGCGCACCTGCGGCGATTGCCGCAGTGTGAGTCCCATGGCCTATGGTGTCAAATATCTTCGGTTCATTGTTTCTATTAGACTCACGAAATTTAGATTTCAAGAGTGACCGAAAACCTATGAGCTTGTTGTTGCATAGGCCGGTTGGGAGGTCACATCTCCCCTTCCACTTCTTAGGTGGGGAAGGCATGTTGTCTCCCCGGAAAGAAGGATGGTCGGGTGTGATGCCAGTGTCGAGCAACCCAATGATGACACCTTGTCCGTAGCTGTTGTTACTCCAAAGGTCATTTGGTTTCGTCAAACCAAGGAAGTCGGGTGTGTGTGTGGTGTGAAGAGGAACCAGTCTATCGGAGTAAGCTGCCGCAAAACCTTGTTTCTTTTTCATGAATTCAACCTCTTCCGGTGTGAGCCTCGCGGCAAAACCTTTAATGGCCTCACCGTAATAATACACCATTCGTGACGATCTCATGTCCGAGGTTGGTAGAAAGGATTCATACCATTTGTTACGCTCCTCTGGAAGCTGAAAATTGATGTTGTCGGGGTGGTGGACATAGATAATGTAGGTTTCAAGTTTAGAATCATCCAAACTATTGGTCGATTCGCCTAAGGTGTAGCAACAAAGGACGAGAAATGCAACTATTAGAGAGGCCATTGGAAAGAGATTGTATGGCAGGAGTTGAAGGAAGAGGGTGATAAGAGGTGGGTCTTTATAGGCTACCGGGGATTGCAGATATGCTTCGAATTAATGCCTACAAATTGGTATTTAGAGTGGAAAAGGAAAGTAAATAATTGGTTTGAACGTTTTTTTGTTGTAAAGAGTTTTTTTTTACGTTACATTATTGTTGCGGATAGGGATGAACATTAATTATTATTGTTGAGTGCATCTCAATTGTGCTATTTTGTGATTTTAGTTGTACAACTCAATTGTTCTTTCATACAGTATTTATACCTATATAAAAATCTTTAAGATCCATTCCTTCAGATTAATTTTCTGGTGGCTAGACCTTTTTAGGAAAATGTTAATGCAAACGTTCATGAAGTGTATATGTAGGTAAGTAGGTTAATTAATTTGTTGAAAATGTTATATATTCTATTTAACTTAAACTATAGATTGCCCTTGTAGACTATTTGCGGTTAGTTACGATTTTCAACCCCAAATGGCAAATGACCAAGTAGCTCAAACAATCTTCAATTTTATGATTTGTATCAATACCAACCATGTCCATGGCAATGCTTTTAGAAAAGAAAAAAAGAAGAAGCAATGACAAAGTGGAGAATGGTTGACAAGCGGATGAAGTGACGATCGAAAGCGGTGGGTGGTGGAGGAAGTGTGACAGGAGTGATGGAATTGAAGTAAAATAAGAGAAGGAATTTGTGACAACTTGATTTCGTATTTTTTGGTTTAAGACTTTAAGTGCAAAACATCCATTGGGTTAGTTTACTACATTTTTTTTTGCGACCCAAACAATTTTGGCATTAACATATGCACCTAAATATTTAAAAAATTATTTCAAAATTATCAATCTTTATTTCAAAATAAATCTAACCAAAGCAACAAAATCTGGCAAGTCTAATTCTATATTGCAAGTTTGGCACATCACCTTATGTTTTTCATCAACCTGACTTTAAAAGTGACTTTTTATCATATATATTATTTAATGATTGAGATACCATTTAAAAATCAATTAAAACTTTTACAGATGTATGGATAAATGGTTTCGAGTCGGTACAAGTTGTTTTCAGAAAAAGTGTCCGTCCCAATAACAATTACAAAATAGGACTTAAAATACTTGTTTTACTTGGACAAACGAAGTATATCATTTTGAGTTTGTTTCCATATAAGTCTTGTAGATGCATCTGTACTTCAGCACTAAGATCAAAATCACCACCGGTGTGGTTGTTTACTTGATCGGTATTTTTGGATTTGGACATGCACAATAAGTTTTTTTTTGTTTCATGATGTTGATTAAAACAATTGTCGATAAGTAAACTGTAAGATAAAATTCATAGGTTAATGCATTTTCTCAATTATATTAAAAAATCGTCAAAAAATATTTTAAGCCTGTAAGCCAAACCCTTGATGATTAACATTTTGAATTTTTTTGCTACATACACCCCGTAGGTGTCCAAATCAACAATATACACTCATTTTTCGGTATTGCCAATGTTTCCGTAGGCGACCGCCCGTCGCGGCTGGGCGACCACCACCTTTCGCCCAGCAAAGCTGGGCGAAATAGGCGATTGCCTCGCCTAGGCGAGAGCCGTTGGAGGCACTCCAACGACTCTTTTCTTTTATTGTTTTTTTTGTTTTTCTTTCAAACTTTACAAGTTTGCCACTACCCCAAATCCTATATAAACCCCTCCAAACCTCTTCATTTTTCACACATCTCCCATTCTCTTCTTCTTCATAATTCTATTCTCATCATCAAATTTCCTAATCATCAAGTTTTCTCGATTAAGTCTCCGGTCTAGTGTTTAGTTTTGAAGTTGGAAAGTGAAGTCTCCGATCCGGTTCTTCATTCTTCAACCGTCAAAATCAAGTGCACTCTTTCTAACTTCTCTTTAGAATTAAATTAATTAGTATTTTATTTTCATATTAGTCTAAATTTTTATATTAGTCTAGTTTTAAGATATGACTTACGTACCCGACACTAGTCTCCCTATGCATCACGAGAGTTACGATGACCTAAGACTTGGTGTATGTGAACTACAACCAAAAGTTAAGGCAAAGGTTTCAGCAAATGATGGAGAAGCCCGGATTTTATGACCCCATCAGTGTGGACTACGATCTCTTCGACGAGCATCCATGATTGGTAGAAACTGAAGATCTGATCTTCGTTAGAGAGGAGCTTACATGGGCCGATGCCGAGGAAGCAGCTTTAGGACATTCTTCTTCACGGAGACGCTTTGCTCGATCCATGTCCACTTCATCTGACGCGCGGTGTTCCACTGCATCTGACGCGCCATTATTAGGTGGTGGCATGGATGATGTCATCGTTCACATTAGTTCTAGAGATTCAGGTGCATCGAGTTCTCAACCACCGATGGACATCGACGAGCAATATGTCTAATCCGACGATGAAGAAACTGAAGAAGATGATGTCTACGTCGACAATCCGAACGAGAACCACTCCGACGACTCTGATGGTGGTGGAGGATATGATATGGTTCCCAGTTGGACATTAGATCAATGTGTCCAATGGAATTAGTTAGTTAGCTTGTAATTCTAATTTCTCTCTTATCTGCTATTGTATGAACTCTGAGTTACCTTTGTAATCGTGCTACTAAGCAATAAATTGTATACCTAAGTGTTTAGGTGGGTAGAGGGGGTGCCTAGTGAGGCTTTGGTCAAGGAACTAGGTGTATTTTCGAAGCCTAAACATGTATGGTATTTTTAGATAATATTTGTGCATTTTTTCCTATTTTTTCTTGATTTTTTTATCTATTTTATAAAATTTAATTGAATTAAAATAAAAAAGACCGCCCAGACTTGGGCGGTCGCACAACCGCTTAGGCGATCGTCCAGGCGACCGGACGCCCCCGGTCGCCTAGGCGGTCCGTGAACATTGGGTATTGCTGCATATCTAGAAGTCAATCATATTTGCGCAAATGCACCAGGGCCGTTTGTGGGCCCCACACCAGAAAGACGACATGAATGACTCATTTGTAGGATTTCTAGTTTAATTGCACATATTTATTTTCGAAATTTTTATGCACAATAAGGATCAATTACAATTTTTCTATGATTTGTTTCATGCATGCATCAGTTTGTTTCAATAACTAGTTTCAAGATTCATTCCTAGAAGTTCTCTAAAACTTCTTGAAAATCCGGAGACGTTGAGGATGACGATCGTCGCTTCCCGTTGCGCCGGATGCCCCTGAGTGTTCACCGAAACCCTAAACAAGGTTGGAGAGAAAGGAGCTAGCCAATCAATCTCCAAACTAACTTAGAATCTAGCTACAAACTGCTTCCTTAATCTCTTAGATTTCTCATTCCAAAGACTTAGAAAAACTAAGAGAATTTTCGTGGTTTTTGTGGTGAATTAGGAGAGCAAACAATTAGAAAAACAACTAACTTAATTAAGGAGAATAATGACCTATTTATAGGTTCCAATCTTACTCTCAATCATGGTTATTCTTAAGCCACGTTTTCTTGAAATTTTCTCTCATAAACTAATTCCATAATGTATTACATGCGGATACAAAACGTTTGACCAAGTTTGGAGCTAATCCAACCATTGATCAAATTAATCTCTTAATCATCAAAGGCAGAAAATTGATCGTGCTTCGGTTTACCGAGATATACTCGGTCAACAGAATATGTCACGTTCGTATTACCGTGCATTAGACGGATGACCGTTCTTAAGGAGAAAAATTCTCCTTAACCGATCGGATGAATTCGCGTCTAAAACCGAGTGTCATTCCGTTAACCGAAATAGCGGAACTAGACATTGTTCGGTCGACCGTTTCTGGTTCGGTATACCGCACCAGAACTCGAGGCACTTTGGTCAAGTTCGGTCAATCAACTCTGACCATCCGTTCCACGTTCGGTTGACCGATCCACAGATCCTTCGGTCGACCGAACCATAACGGATTACCGAACTTTTACCCGATTTTGCCTTTTTCAAAATTTGGATTTATTTCCAACAAAATTTGATATTTAGGGGGTTTTAGCAAATTTACAACTTATGCAATATATTATCTTATGCAATAATAAATTATTACACCCCATAATTTATGCATCTCATATGAATTTATCATGATTCTAATTATGTTATATATCACAACATAATTGATTTTACTTGTTCACCAAATGTGTCATATTTTCTATAAGAAACCCGACACATCATATGAACCAAAAATCAAGCTTCTTGTTTCCCAGTTTTTGCGGTGTGACCTATGGAGGATCTAAACTAAGTTGACAGTGATATTAAGAGCTTAATATCACAAGTTATAAGCGGTATCTAGCTACACATTATAGCTCCCAATTAATTAGATGTCTTAATTCCACTCGAACCAAAACTCAATCCATTTAGTGATGGAGTGCACCACTTGTGTCTGTCCCTTGCCTCATGATATTAAGAATACACACAAAGTAGTATTGTGTCATCTTTGTAATACTATTCATTTCTTGATCTCTTTAAGCTAGTTATAAATATGTGACTTAACTCAAATCACATTGTGCACATTATAATTTTGCTTTATCAAGGGGCCCACTAATATCATCACTCAATTAAGAGAGACAATGATAATCTTTTAACTAACTATCTTCTCCAACAAAAGTCATATTTAACCAACCAGTGCCTTTACACTACACTCATCGATAGCTCAAGACACAAGTCTAATTAAGCAATTCTTAAGTGATCGGATATAAGTCTCATATCAAAGGACCAAAGACACAGTAAAACATCAATGACACAGAAAACACAATTCTATAATGTTTTACTTATTAGGTCTATTCAGTATACAAAAGTAATATTTTCCACTTTTGTGTACCCGTGTTGTCACTCACTTTTAGAGCTACAATGATCTATGACCAACACGACAATCTTAACTCGGTAATCAATGTCTCATGCTAATTACCAAGATTGCGAATATCTTTTGTTTTATGTAAACCAATATCTTTTGGAGCTCTACGGTTAAGGACCAAGAGCCTCTTCCTTAACACTTCTAAAAGACGAATAACATAAGCAAGAAACAAAATGATTTCTCATTCAATTCATAATAATTGACATTTAAAAGTAAAACTTTTAGAACACATTCCCTTCATCATTAACGACCGCTCAAATCAGTTCGTGGTCCGTTTGTTGGGGCGTGTGATTTGGAATTGACTGTAGCAAAACAAATTTAAGTAATCTAAGACCATCATTAAACCATTACGGTGCTGGAATCACTTTGGATCGACTCTGGAAACACTCTGGATCGCAACGTTCACGCAACGCCTAGGAGACCGGGTGCGTCCCATCGCCTGGGCGATTGTGCGACCGCCCAGCTCTGGGCGGTCATTTTTTTTAATATTTTAAATCAATTAAATTTGATAAAATAGTTAACAAATCAGGAAAAATGGGGGAAAATAGGAAAAAAATGCACAAATAGTATCTAAAAATACCATACATGTTTAAGCTTCAAAAAGACACTTAGTTCCTCGACCAATGTCTCACTAGACACCCCCTCTACCCACTTAAACACTTAGGTATACAATTTATTGCTTAGTATTACGATTACAAAGGTAGTTAACTAACTCAAAGTTCATACAATAGCAGATAAGAGAGAAATTAGAATTACAAGCTATCTAACTAATTCTATTGGACACATTGATCTAATGTCCAACTGGGAACCATATAAACTCCTCCACCACCATCAGAGTCGTTGGAGTGGTTATCGTTCGGATTGTCGACGTAGACATCATCTTCTTCAGTTTCTTCATCGTTAGATTGGACATATTGCTCCTCGATGTCCATCGGTGGTTGAGAACTCGATGCACCTGAATCTGCGGAACTAATGTGAATGATGACTGTTAGGATCTCTGACCCTCTAATCGCTAGAAAAATGCGGAATTAAAAATACTAAACGAAGGATTAAGGAAAGAGACAATGGAAACCACAAATCATCGACACCGGAGTTTAGAGAGGTTCAGCACCCACACCCGGGTCCTAGTCCTCATCGCAAGCCTCGCTCGATCCCCCGAGCCTCGCTTACGATTCCACTAACTGATCTCCGTTCCGGGCCGAGATCAACGTCGTTTACAACACCGAGCCTCGCGAACAATCCTCGCATCGCTCGTGTCTCCTCTCACAACCCGAGAGGGAGATTTCCTCGAGGCTTTTACAACTCTTTGATTCTTTGATATGGAAGTTGAATCACACTCTAACTAACACTCTATACTAGAGCACACTTGGATATGATATTGAATTGGATATGCAAGTGGTGAAGTTTAGGCTTGAGTGTTGTGGATTGAGAGCTTGAAGATGGAGAGGATTTGGCTTTGAGTATTGGATAGATAGGAAGTGTTCAAGAAATCCAAAGCAACCAAATGAGGTCCTATTTATAAGCCTTAAAGCTCATATAGATGTTTGGGAGTTGGTGGTGAATGGACCAATGAGAAATCAAGATGTGACTTAAGTTCGTCCAGAAATCGAGACAGATTTAGTCAACCGTTATCCACACAGTAGTCCAAAACATTGGTCTGAACTAAGAACTCGGTTGACCGATTAAGTATCGGATCACCGTTCACCAACCTCCAGTAGCTTTTATCTATTTAGCCCTAATTAAATTCGGTTCACCGTTCCAAGGTGGACAGTAGAATTGATTGGGCTCTGATCTACTCAAGTTCGGTTCACCGTGTATACTTCGGTAGACCGAAGTAGCGCGAGTATTCCGCTGACAATGCGTGGGAAATTGTTTTATCGATAACGGTCAAGTTAAATAGTCGTTGGGCTCCTAAAGCCAATAAGAATTCGGTAGACCGAAGTGTGTACGGTCGTCCGAAGTGGGTCAAGTTAATTTGGGCTCTAGGGTCTTGATTTGAATGCGACCATTGGAGCAAAGTCCAAAACCGGTCCAGGGCTATTCGGTCGACCGAAGGTGGTTCGGTCTTCCATTGGGGCAATTCCAGAGAACACCTAAGTTTCACTGTTGGGAAGTATTCGGCTATCTGATAGGTGTTCGGTGGACCGAACGAGGTAGAGTTTGGTTAACCGAAATAGGTTCGGTTTACCGAGAAATGACGGGACAGAATCCTAGTGCCCAAGTTTACATAAAACCTTATGGACTCAATAAATATATAAGTTATATGTCTTCGTCCAAAGCTTTGATTACAAGTCTTGAGTCTTGTTGTCCTTGTCCCAATGCTCATTTCCTTGATTGTCTTGATCAACCTATTAAGATGATTGCAAGTATACAAACATATATGCAATGCATGTAATCGTGTTTGCTCACTTTGATTGATTAAGATTACTTTAATTAATCATCAAAATTAATATAGATTAAGGCCAAAAAGCCAACATCTTAATAGATTTCTTCATCATCTTCTTCACTTTCTTCATCGTCGGATTGGACATATTGCTCGTCGATGTCCATCGGTGGTTGAGAACTCGATGCACCTGAATCTCCGGAACTAATGTGAATGATGACATCATCCATGCCAACACCTAATAACGACGTGTCAGATGCAGTGGGCGTGGATCGACGAAAGCGTCTCCGTGAATAAGAAGGTCCTAAAGCAGCTTCCTCGGCATCGGCCCATGTAAGCTCCTCTCCAGCGAAGACCGGATCTTCAGTTTCTACCAACCATGGATGCTCGTCGAAGAGATTGTAGTACACACTGATAGGGTCATAAAATTCGGGCTTCTCCATCCTTTTCTGAAACCTTTGCCTTAACTTTTGGTTGTAGTTCACATACACCAAGTCATTCATCTTCTTCACAGCCAACGTGTCCCTTCTCATTGTGTTCAACTGCTCGAAGACACTCCAATTCCGCTCACAACCTGATGCCGAGCATGTCAATCCCAAAACCCTCAGGGCCAACCTTTGTAATGCGGTATCTCCCATGTCTGCGCCATAAGATTGCCACCAATCTATAGGTCTTCTTTTCGTCCTTTGTTGCATGACCATATCCCTAGGGAACATTCCAAGTGAGTTCTTGTAACGATCAAGTAAACCGTAAATCTTGTCTTGTTCTTCAGGAGTGGGGACGAGACGCTCTACGACATCCATGAATCCAGGCATATGCTCATTGAAAGCTACATTTCGATCTTGAGGTGGGATGGAGAAGAAGGTGCCAGGGTTGAGTAAGAAACCAGTTGAGTGTAGCAGTGAGGACATCATCTTCCCTGGACCCCACCTAGTGTCGATGAGGTCGATGACTTGCTTGTACAACCTCGGGTTTCCTTCAAAGTTCCTCGTGATTTGTTCTTTGGCTTTCTCCATTGTGTCATGTAGATATCCCATAGGTGGTTTCTCATCGCCGTCAACAAGTCTAAGAACAAGGACCATAGGTTGTGAGGTCTTCAGTGCCTTCACGACGTTGGTCCAGAAGCCACTTTGTAGAATGGTCTCGGCAACTTCAGTAGAGATCTCCTTCTTTTTCTTGTTATTTATCCAACTTTCATTAGGATCGTTGTACTCTGGGGAAACAACAAAGACTCAGAGTCTGTCTTTCTTCAGAAACAACCTTTGCAAAGTCAGAAAGGCGGTGACAAATCTCGTGACAGCAGGGCATAGCAAGTTCCCTTCAATGGCAATTCGCATCCTCTTCAACAACATGGAATGGTTGTTGAAATGTTTGACGATCTTACGAGCTAAAGCAATAGTTTTCAAAAACAATTTGTCAATATCCTCCAAGATAAGATCGATGCAATGCGTTGCACAAGGAGTCCAAAACAATCTCCTTCTTTTTTGCTTCAACATCCTACCGGCAAGTACGTACGCGACGGCGTTTGTCGGTGACCACCTGAACAACGTGTTCTTCGCCAATCTCGCCAACTACCTTGTCCATCAGCTTGTACAAGTAGTCTATGGTTTCTTGAATTGATACCTCATCGTCGTCAATTTCCACCACTTGGGGTTGATTGCTTCTCTTTGGGGATGTAGTGGTGCTTGAATCCGAATCCTCATTGTGTGCCATAAAGCACATGTGTGCTTCTTCCTCTTGAGAGTATTCGGTGTCGGAGGATGTAGATGAGCTTGAATCATCCCAAGTGGCTTTAAAATCCTTCTTTCCGTCTTTGTCATGGTGATCCCTTCTTTTGTGATCATCACGTTCTCGTCTTCTAGGTCTCTCTTCTTTATCTCTTCTAGGAGGCCTATCTTCCCTAATTCTCCTCGGTCTCTCATCTCTTTCTCTTCTAGGAGGGAATCTTCTTGGTTCTCGTTGTTCACGATCTCTTGACTTAAGGAGTGGACAATCCTTCTTCATGTGCCCCGTCTTGTTGCATTCGTAGCACGTGAAAGTCCGGGATGATTCTCCTTTCCCTCTTGTGAACCTTCCTTTGGCGAGAAACTTCTTGAAGTTGCGGGTTAGAAATGAAACATCATCATCGGTGTCATCGACTTCGATACTTTCCAAATCCGACGTTGCTTTGAGAGCAATTGTTTTCTCCTTTCTCCTTAACCCCTATCGCTCCTTCTCCTTCTCTCTTCTTTCCTCCATTTGAATCTCATAAGCCATGAGGCTTCCTATGAGATCCTCCATCTTTAGCTTTGAGAGATCTTTGGCCTCCTCGATTGTTGTTGTCTTCTTCGCCCACTCCAATGTCAACGATCTAAGAAACTTCCGTACCCTGTCACTTTCAATCAAGACCTTACCAAGGTTTTTCAAGGAGTTAGTGATATGAGTAAAGCGAGTATGCATCTCGCTAATGGATTCATTGGGTTTCATGGCAAACATTTCATATTTTTGCATAAATGAATCTATCCTAGTTTCTTTCACGGATGATCGTCCTTCAAAATGACTTTCTAACATATGTCATGCCTCAAATGCAGAATCACAAGCATTAATTCTACCATATTCCTCTTCGGTTAATCCACACATGAGAATGTTCATTAATTTTGCATTCATTTGAACCATTGCTAGTTCATCATCATTCATGAGTTCAAACTCTTTATTTTGAGTATATGAAATTTGAAAGAATACCCATAGTTTAACATCATATGATTGAATGAAAATTATCATGCGTTTCTTCCAATAGGCATAATTGGTTCCATTAAAAAGTGGAGGTCTACCGGTGTGGAATCCCTCACGTTGTTGGGTCATTGCTACAAATGTTAATTTGTTTATATGCAATTAACAAGGCTCTGATACCAAATGTAGGATCTAATTGCCCTAAATATTAGTCTTAAGGGGGGTTTATAGACTAATTTCTCACTAACAACTATTTGTGCAATAACAAGATAATCAATGAAAATAGTGAGATGAAAAGGCAAACCAAACACCGGATGTATAGAGGTTTGGATCCAACCACCGGATCCTAGTCCTCTCTTACGAATTGCTCTTCCTTGAGCAACTTCACGATCTTCACTAATTTGATCTTCTTTCCGGGCAAAGATCGAGCCTTTACAATTCAAGCTTGCGAACACCCTCGCCAAGCTTGGACCTCCTTCTCACAACCCGAGAAGAGCTTCACTCCGGAAGCTTGTACAACTCCTTTGTAGTAGACTTTGTGTAACCTACTCTTGAGCACTTGAATTGATGATGAATGCAATTGAATGATTGATCAAGAGAGTGGTTGAGAGCAATAAAGAGAGTAAGAGCACTTGGAAGTTTTTAGCACAATGAGAGCTTAGAGAATGGATTGGTAACCTTGTAAAGATGATCTAAGCTCTATATATAAGCCTCTTAAGTTTTCTAGCCATTTAAGAAAGATTTGATTGGGTTTTGTGTAAGATACACAAACCAGAAATTCAGGAAGCAATTCTGTCAAAGTTCGGTCGATCGGTTACGTGAATAGTAGTCAAACGGTCAGACAAACTAGGAGCGGTCGAACTAACTGGGATGGAACTTAAGTGTACCGGTCGAACAAAACAAGGAAACGGTCGACCGATGTGTAAGGTTCGGTAGAGACAAAGTGTGACCGGTCGAACCAAAGTGGTATCGTCTGATAGCAGGAAGAATGCTACGAACGATCAATGGTCAAACGGTCGACCGGTAAATAAGATTTGTTCGACCGGTTAAGCTATGTATTTGGGGGTATGGTGAAAGTATGTGTATACGACCGTTGTATAATACGACAAGTATAACGGTCACAAAAGAAGAAAAAATAGAAATCAACCGGTCGAACAGAAAAGGACTTTCGGTCGACCGGTTTGCACTAAGGCACGTGTCTTCCAGCACGTATGAAGAGTTGATCGGTCGACCAAAATACTTTACGTTACTCTAATGAAACGGTCGAACCAGAACACCGTTCGGTCGACCGAAAGGGTTCAGAAAACAGTTTTAGGTTAAATGGTCGAACCAGATGGTCGACCGGTCGACCGGTTGAGTGCAAAATTCCTAGATATAGTTTGATTGATTTCTAAAGAAGTTTTGTATGGAATTTGAAGGTTTAGTTCTACTTCTATGAAATCCTAAAGAGTCATGATATGCAATGCATCAAGATTTAAGTTCTCAAGTTACATTTAAATCCTAATGACAATAATATAAACCTATCTACTCTTCAACTTCATTTCTCGTTAAACTTGTCACCTGAAATGTTAGTACAAAGCGATATATGTGTATTGTGCAAGAGTGATATGAATGAATTACATGTGTTTAAGTTATATGTTGATTAATCATCAAAACGGATAAGCAATCATTAGTCAAAAAGCCAACAGTATCTACAGACCTCTTAAACATGGTACTTGTCGGACAATTTACTAGAAAATTGATTATATTCATACCTGACCTATCAGTCCAGTCATCTGTCATCAACGTGCACCCGTATGTTGCCCAATCTTGTCTGTACGACTCTAGTATACCTCTAGTGTACTCAATTTTCTGTTTAATGCACGACTCACTAACTTCATGATACGTCATGGGTTTAAGTCAGGGTTCGTAAGTACAAGTAGCGGATATTGCGTCCTTCCACTCAGGCGTCCTTACAGTGTTGAATGATATACCACATCTATAGAAAAGTCTAGACCATTTTTGATTAATTGTTTTCCTATCTTCTTTTTTAAAAGTTCTTTCGATGGTTGTTTGTTGGGCGCCGGAAACCACGTCTTTCCCACGTCCGCAAAATGGTCCCCACAAACGTTGTTTTTGTCTCTTTCGAGAAGGAACGGGGCGAGGACGGGAGGTTGGGGTCGGAGCAGAACCGGAACCCGATCCGGTTTTCAGATCAAATTCTATATTTTCTATGTCTACATAATCATCAAGACATACATTTTCGTTTTGTAATGTCCTACTGTTTCTAATCATGTATGTAGTTATTTCTTGTTTAACGGAGTCAGGAACTTTATCACAAGGTCTAGCATTGCTACCGGGTGTGTGTGCAAAATGTTGTTTGTGACGGACTATACCACAGTGACTAGGGGTGAAAACGGAGCGGATACGAAGCGGATGGGCCAGTATCCGAATTCGTATCCGTTTTTTTTCTCGAATCCGAATCCGAATTCGAATCCGAGCGAATGTTTGAGAAAGGGATCCGAATTCGTATCCGTCGAATTCGGATCCGAATTCGTATCCGTCGAATTCGGATCCGAATTCGAATAAATTCGCATCCGAATTAAGTTTAAAATCCATTCCGAATTAGGATATCCGAATTCGTTAAAAAATCTGAATAGACTTAAAAACATTTTTTGATTGATATAAACAAGAATAAATTTCAGCCTTTATTTTTTTCCTACATGAAAAAATATTAAATATAATATAAATAACATAATTTAATTCATATATATTGTATATATTTTTTATTTTTATTTATATGTGCATATAAAATACGAACCGAATATTATTCAAATCGGATGTACCAATATCCATATTCGTTTCGTTTTTTACGGATGTTTATATCCGAATACAAATTCGGTTGCGGATTTTTTTTTCTCGGATAATTTTTTTGATTTCAGACACAAAGTTTCACCCCTAACAGTGACCCATAGATTGCAAAGCTGCAATTAATTAATTATATCATATAAAAAATAAAGCATACGCGGTACGCCATCCTTTAAAGCATCTCACTCTCAAGTATAGCTGTATAAGTGACCAAGATGGGTATTCTCACCACATGTTTGTTGAAACCCAACTCAGATGACCCTCAGTGTAGGGCACATTCCCACGGCTCTCATCGACGAACTTCACGGTGTAACTCTTAATCTCATTGACATTTTTCTCAAAATCTCCAAAACTCACCAACTTTTAACACTTAATCACGACATCAACTTCAACAAAATCAAGATACCAAAGATGAGTAATTTTATTAACAATCTTTCACGAAATGACTACACATCAAGAAAATTAAAATTTACTTGCAAAACCAACTTCAATGACATTATTATTAATATTTATAATAATATTGCTTTGTAATATTGCAAGGAAACACTTGATTTCGAGACATTCCAAAACACAAATTTATGCTATAATGTATTTCATTTATACTGAACAATTTCGAGACATTCTAAAACACAAAATTATGCTATAATGTATTTCATTTATACTGAACAATCACGAATTAAGAAGCCCCCGTTAACACGATCACAACCAACGTTGTATTGAAATTTTGAACAGGTAGGCACATACATGCCACCTTTGAGTTCTAATTATTTACTACATCAACAAACAACTCGACAAGGGTAGACATCTACGCTGCAGAAGCGAAGTTGACGGAGATCGGTATCCTCACGACGTGCCGGTCGGAAACCCAGCTCAGGTACCCCTCCGAGTGTGAAAAGGTAGCATTACCGTTCTTCATCACGAATGTCACGGTGTAACTTTTTTTCTCGTTCGGATTAGAGAACGTCAGCTTCTCCGGCTCCACCCTCATACGGACCCCTTCCGGAACGTCTAGTTTCAACCTATACGCCGACCCTGCCTGGCATATGTGAGTCACCGTCCTCGTTACTGTCACCGTCGACGACTTGCCTCCGAGAAACACCGAGATAGAGGGGTAGTTTAGGTCCTTCACCGCCACTTTTTCAACGTTGTTGCAGTTTACCGGGCGGCCGACGATGATACCCACCTGTTTGTTGTTATACAGTTGGCAGAGGAACGATATGTAGTCTCCCGGTTGGATGTCATAAATTAGGCCGGGGTCGATTGCTCCTGCCGGGTTCACGTGTCCAGCTCCCATGGCGAACATGTCGGCCGGGTGATGTTGCTCGTCTTTTATGCGGTGACCGTCGTGGTCCTTTATGTGAGCGGTGGTCATAATGGCGGACTTTATCGCCGCGGGTGACCAATCGGGGTGCTCGCTCCTGAGCAGGGCGGCGATACCGCTGAGATGAGGCGCCGACATTGATGTGCCGGAGATCACATTAAAGGAATTGTTACCCAATTTGGCTTCGGGGCGTTGGTCATAGACACGGAACCACGCCGCGATTATGTTTATTCCTGGACCGGTGATGTCGGGCTTCAGAATGCCGGGGCAGGTATAGCTCGGGCCTCGCGAGGAAAAAAAGGAGATTGTCGGGGCGGGTGAGACGCCCATGACCGTACCCTTGAAGGACACCGTTGCGGTTGGGTTTTTCGCAGACGACATGTAAGACTTGAGCTTTAGACGGTCGGCATAGCTGATGTGGGAGGCGGGGAGCGTTAAGTTGTAAACGAGTATGGTGTAGCCTTGTTCAACTGAGTTGGCAATAATCAAAGCACCCCCACCCGCCTTCTTAAGGTTTTCCCCTATACTCAAACAAAGGCTCTCTCCCACGTCGGTGCAAATGACCATTTTGCCCTTCACGTCAACGTTGCGAAACATATCCTCGTCGCAATACATGTCGTGAAGATTTGGCGTCCAGAGAGGCATGACAGTGGACGAGAAGTTCTTCGGTTGGTACAACGACTCACCTTCGAGCACGAGTCCATTACCGAGCTTCACCTCCGATCGGAGAGCCCTATCTGTTGTGCTGGCCGCAACAGTGAGTATCCACGGCGCATCGTTACCTAGCGTCGTCGGATATGGCCCACCGTTTCCCGCTGAACAGCTAACCAACATCCCATTTTGCATCGCTCGAAAGCTCGCAATGGCGATGTCGTCCTGATAGAATGGTTCGGGCGTGCTACTACCAAGTGATACTGATAGAACGTCGACACCGTCTTCTATTGCGGCATCAAATCCTGCTATAATGTCGGGGATCTCGCAAGTTTCGGACTGACATACTCTATACATAGCCAAGTGCGCAGCCGGTGCCATCCCGACTGCAGTTCCATTAGCTTGGCCGAGCGTGTTGGCGTTGTTAACCGGAGACCCAACGGCAGTGGAAGCGGTGTGGGTTCCGTGACCAATGTCGTCGAAGAGATTCTTATCTCGGTAGCCACCAATCGCAGGGTGCGCAGATTCGACCAAAATTTTGAAGCCTATGATCTTGTTATTACAGAGATGACGTGGGAGGTCGCACCTTCCCTTCCACTTCGCGGGCGGGGGAGGGAGGTTGTTTTCTCGAAATGAAGGATGGTCGGGTGTGAGTCCAGTGTCGAGCAACCCGACGATTACACCACCACCGTAACTAGTTTTGCTCCACAGGTTGTTCTCGGTCGACAAGCCTAGGAAATCCGGGGTGTGTGTGGTGTGCAGACGAACGCTTCTGCTTGGATAAGCTGCCACAAAGCCTTGTTTTTCTTTCATGGCTTCAACCTCTTCTGGTGTGAGTCTCGCGGCGAAGCCTTTGATGGCCTCACCGTAGGAGTAAACGATACGCGACGATATCGCATCCGAGGTTGGTAGAAAGGATGCGTACCATTTCTCACGTTCCCCTGGAACGTGGAAGTCGAGGTTTTCAGGGTGGTGTACGTAGACAATGTAGGTTTTAAGTCTCGATTCATCAACAACATTGGATAATCCAACTTCGGAGTAACAACAAAGGGTTAGAATTGTTGCAAGGAGGGTAGGGAGCAATTTGTGATTTGGAGCCATTGGAGGTGGAATTTATGGTTTAATTTGGTCTGTGAACGAAGGTATGATGAGGGTTCTTATAGGATGTACAAGTGATATGTTGGAAAAACTTTTTTTAGTTTTTTTATAACAGTGATATGTTTTAAAAACATTTTTTTTATAACAGTGATATGTTTTAAAAACATGCATGCACGTGCAGTTTTGTTTTCTTACGTGAGTAAGGTAATGGTTAGTTGGGAAAAAGAAGAATGTGTTAGAATTAGCAAGCTTCAGCTTTACATTATTTAAATCTAGAGCCTCTTGTTGATTACAACTCAATTGCATTACTTTCTGAATGGAGTCAAGGTGAAGGTATTCTAATCTTATACTTATGAGTCCTGTGTATAGTATGAAGAGCTGAAGGTTTTGAGTTGTGACCTGGATGGATTGGAATCTATATCTTGTTTGTGCGCAATTTTTTGGGTCCAACTGAAGAACTTGAGTGAGAAGCTGCATCGTGGAGGAAGATGACTATTAGTTACGGTAACGTAATCCTATTGTTGGAGTAGCTTCCATCTAATTATGTTATGCACGCTTTTATTTTTCTACATAAGACATTGTGCTTTGTTGGCTAAAGTTTTGGACATTACTAGGATCTGCACTAGTTAGATATAGAATACATGCTATAGATGTACTCGCTTACCGCCGTGAAACAATGCCATGTAGATTACTTGTATACAGTCAATTGAATTTTAATTCAAGCGTAGTCTCAAAATGAGAATTCAAATTTAAAATTCCACTATTTTACGAAATAAGGTCTAGAAAAATTACTTTGTCCACGTGGCCACATGAAGATGGGGATGGAACCAGACAATGTATGCATTCATAGTTGGTTTTTTGTTTTATTAGACTTTTTCAAACGTGTAGTCTTTCATTGACTCAGTATACCTCCAAACATACATATTTACCATGTTGCACTTCGGTCCGACCGTCGTTAATCGTTCTTTACATTCTAACAGTGGAAGGATCCGGACAACTCTGGTGAGGCATTGGCGACCTCTCTGGGCTCGATCTCGACGTGCGCAGATCAGCTCCAGCGTGGCATTGGTGGTCAACTGCGTTCTATCCCGTGGCCGCTTCCTTCAGAAGGCTTCGACCGAGAGTCGTGACGGTTGTCGAGGAAGAAACTGATATCGGGACAAGCGAAGGGATGAGTTCTTCAAAGGGTTTAAGGAGCCTTTGAGGTTTTTCTCTGCTTACTTCGATTCGTTGGACGAAAATTTCTCGAAGATGAGCAACGAGAGTTTGGCGTTGGAACGGACGACCAGGAGGGCGATAGTTGACTTAATCGTATGCGAACCGGGTGCGTCGGGGGAACGAAGGGAGACCAGTTCAAGGTGGTCGAGTAGAACGAGAGAAACCAGGTTTGAACAGGTCGGCCTAAGCGACGATGTGGCGGACAACGTCCGGGCGTTGCTGAGGTACAAGGAAGGGTGGCCGTTAGTTCTACTGCTGACGTGGACCCATCAGTGTTCGAGATCTTTCTCACGTGGAAGGAGAAAATGGAAAACTATTAACGACGGTCGGACCGAAGTTTACCGGTGTAAATATGTGTTTATAGGTGTATTGGTCTAATAAAAAACTACACGGAATCAAATGTCAAATAAAACAATTTGTTTGGAAGTGCATCCAAGCAAAAATCCCCATAGTTTCGTGATGAAACTTTCATCATACGTGACTTGCAATTCATACATTAGATGTGATCACAAATCACCCTACGTAACAAGTAGTATTTAAAACTGAATGGATCGAAATGGGTGGTGAAGCTCTAACTAACTCGAGTTCACCTCCTTACTAACTTTTATATATGAGAGAGACGAGATACAAGAGTGTCATCGATCCAGTACAAGAATTAAATGGATATCCGACTAAAACAAGTTATACAACACTAGTGGGCTTAATACACCACATGGCCTGGACTGACTAATCCTCTGAAGTAATATTTAAAATAGGGAAATGTTTGTTGAACGCTTCGCGTCACGGACGCTGCAAACCCAGTCAGCAGAATGGCTGATGTGGGCAACCCAGTCAGCAGACGCGGCTGAGTTCGCTCTCTCCCCAGAAATAATTTCTTTGTTTAGTTTATTTTTCGTTTCGTACAAATTTCGCCATCCCTCGCCATCCCTCATTAATGCGTCTCAAATCACTCCATTCTTTCGTCCTATTTCTTCCCTTCTCTTTATTAAATTCATTTTTTTCCGGACACACACATCATTCATTTTCTTTAGTTACTATTTATTCCGGATAGTTGGAATACTTATTCCGGACAGACGGAACACTTATTCCGGACAGACGAACTACTTATTCCGGACAGACGGAACACTTATTCCGGACAGACGAACTACTTACTCCTGATTTTTTGTTGCTGTTGTTTTATTTTCCCGATGCGTCCACCATCGCATTTAATGCTTTTCAAATCAGCACGTCCTCCGTCTTCTTTCTTATTGTTTGGCGCGTCACGGAGATACAAATATGAGTGTCTAGGTTATTCCGATCCTACGAACCATTCCTTCTTCTCTCCTTCCTCCATTTTTGTTGTACTGTAATGGCACTCGTAAATGTGTCCTCACAGCCGGCTCCTGCCTCCAACGTCCCTCAAGTGATGATGAATTTTCCTTCCTTCGAAGAAGCCAAAGCATTTTACGTTTCATACGCCGATTCCTGTGGTTTTGGTGTGAAGATAAGGCAATCTCATTACGATCGTGGTGTTGTTATACGGGCCACTCTTACTTGCTCAAAGGAAGGTAATGCTCCCGGAAACCAAGGTGAAGGTAGACCGAAACATAGGTTATCCGGTAGGGTCGAATGCACTGCGCGGATTAGGGTCTCCGGTAATCCATCCAGAGGCTACGTAATTAACTACGTAGATCTCGAACATAATCACGCCATGCTGTCGGAAGACCAGATGCGCTTCCTCCGTCAAAAACGATCCGTCCCGGAGTCCGCCAGAGCACGCATTTCGTGCAATGATGCTGCCGGTATATCTGCCGCCAAGACCATGCAATCTTTTGTGGTCGAAGCTGGAGGTCACGATAAATTGTCTTTCAACGAGCGGGACCTAAGGTTATTTATTCTCCACTTAACCTGGTTGAAGTTACGCATTTAGCTTTGTCATAAAAATTATGTTTCGCAGGAATGTTGTGAACGAGGTTAGAAACCTCAAAATGGGACCAGGAGATGCGCAAGCTATCCAAGATTATTTCATCAGGATGCAGAAGAATGATTCCCGCTTCTTTTACGTAATGGATATGGACGACGAAGGCAGACTACGAAATGTGTTCTGGGCCGACAGTCGGTCTCGAGCTGCTTACTCTTACTTTGGAGATGCAATATGTTTCGACACAACATACATAACAAACAAGTATGACATGCCTTTTGCCCCATTTGTGGGGGTAAATCACCACTACCAGTCCGTCCTACTCGGTTGCGCACTCCTCTCTTCCGAGACGACACAAAATTACATTTGGTTGTTCCAAACATGGTTGACGTGCATGAACGGTACGTGTTTTATTTTGTCCGGCTTTGTCCATTTTACGTTGTGTGCCTGTCCGGTTACTCCCTTACGTCTGTCCGTTTTACGTATTTTGCTCGTCCCGTTTATCCCTTACGTCTGTCCTGTTTACGTCTTTTGCTCGTCCTGTTTACCCCTTACGTCTGTCCGGTTTACGTATTTTGCTCGTCCGTTTTATCCCTTACGTCTGTCCGGTTTACGTATTTTGCTCGTCCGGTTTATCCCTTACGTAAGTCCGGTTTACGTTTTTTGCGCGTCCGGTTTATCCCTTACGTCTGTCCGGTTTACCCTTGACGCCTGTCCGGTTTACGTCTTTTGCTCGTCCGGTTTATCCCTTACGTCTGTCCGGTTTACGTCTTTTGCTCGTCCGGTTTACCCTTGACGTCTGTCCGGTTTACGTTATTTCTGTCCGGATTAACATATGTTTTTATCTTGATCGCTTTGTGTGCAGATACAAGCCCCCCGGCGATCATAACAGACCAATGTGGCGCCATAGCTTCGGCTGTGAGGACTGTGTTCCCTGAAGCGCGGCACAGATTTTGTATATGGCACATAATGAATAAGGCCCCTGTGAAGCTGCCCAAGAAGTACCGGGAGCATACGTTGTTTGACCTCAACAACTGTGTATTCGATTCCAAGACTCCGGCAGAATTCGAGCGGAATTGGCAGGGATTTCTAGATGATTTCGAGTTGCACGACAATAATTGGCTCCGATCCATTTATGCAATTCGAGAGCACTGGGTACCTGCATTTTCGCGGGATTGTTTTTCCGCCGGAATGGCATCAACCCAGAGAAGTGAGGGTATGAACGCCTTCTTCGATAAGTACCTCACATCAAGGACGACACTTAAGCAGTTCGTTCAACAATACGAACTCGCACTACGCCACAAGTATGAGAAGGAAGCTCAGTCTGATTTCGATTGTCAGCATAAGGCTCCGCAATTGATTTCGAAATATCCATTCGAGAGGCAATTGAGCGAGTTGTATACGGTGGGTGTCTTCAAGAAGGTGCAGTTAGAAATTGGGAAGATGATGTACTGCGACATCAAGGATGAGTTCAACGAGGACGACACATTGCACTTCAACGTGACCGAACATGTATTGACACATATCCTCCCATTGTCGAAACGGTTCACAGTGCAAATTAGAGATGAGAAGTGGGTATGCGATTGCAGAATGTTTGATCACGTCGGTATCCTATGTTGTCACGTTTATGTTGTTATTGCCCGAATACGTCCAAACGCGTTGCTCCCCGAGTTTTACATCGTCCACCGATGGAGGAAGGATATCCGAAGGAGCTATGGAGTCAAGTTTCCTCTTCAAAGCGGCATAACGGGGAACGATGCGCTTCGTCGCCACGACGACATAATGGGTCGTGCGCTTTGGATCGCCGAGGCCGCTTTCGACTCAAACGACAGATATCTTCAGGCGGTAGAGGCACTTGAGTTGCTTAAGGAACGTATGCAACGACCTGATCCTGTGTTCGCTGGTACATCCGTTCTCAATCCGGATAAGACAATACGGAAAGGCAGACCGCCGAGCAAACGACGGATTTCTTTGTCTGAGAAAATAATTAAAAGTAACGTTAAGAAAATCAACAGGAAGAAGGCTCTACCCCCGTTACACCCTGCAGCACCCAAACCGGGGGATCACGATTTCGATGACTGGGACATGAATTTGCATTACGAGGGAGTTCCTCCTTGATTATTGTATTTGTCCTTGGTTGGAATTATTCCTATGTAATTTTGTTGAAAGTCATTGTAATTTTGTTGAAAGTCATTGTATGTAATTTTGTTGAAAGTCATTGTATGTAATTTTGTTGAAAGTCATTGTATTATTGCATAAGATTCAACCCTTTCTTTGCTTGATCGTTTGTGAATTAATTTCTCATGGCGACAAATATATTAAGTAATTTTGTACCGTTGTATGTCTGTCCGGATTAAGTTAACAGTATGTCCGGATTAAGTTAACAGTATGTCCGGATTACGTAACATCAAAGTCCGGATTAAGTGACCAGTATGTCCGGAATACGTAATTAGGCAGTCCGGATTACATTGTTTGTCTGTCCGGATTACGTTAATTTCTGTCCGGAATAAGTTACCAGTATGTCCGGATTACGTTACCAGTATGTCCGGATTACGTTACATCAATGTCCGGATTACGTTTTATTAATGTCCTGATTACGGAATAAGTGTATTTGTTGTCCGGAATAAGTGTATTTGTTGTCTGGTTTAAGACAAAAGTGTGTCCCGAAACGGAACAAAAAGTTTGTCCGGAATAAGTGTATTTGCTGTCCGGAATAAGTGTATTTGTTGTCCGGAATAAGCGTATTTGTTGTCGGGAATAAATGTATTTGTTGTCCGGTTTAAGAATAAAGTGTGTCTGGAATAAGTGTTTTTTCTGTCCGGAATAAGTGTATTTGCTGTCCGGAATAAGAATAAAGTATGTCCCGAAACGGAACAAAAAGTTTGTCCGGAATAAGTGTATTTGCTGTCCGGAATAAGTGTATTTGTTGTCCGGAATAAGCGTATTTGTTGTCCGGAATAAATGTATTTGTTGTCCGGTTTAAGAATAAAGTGTGTCCGGAATAAGTGTATTTGCTGTCCGGAATAAGTGTACTTGCTGTCCCGAATAAGTGTATTTGCTGTCCGGAATAAGAATAAAGTGTGTCCCGAAACGGAACAAAAAGTTTGTCCGGAATAAGTGTATTTGTTGTCCGGAATAAGTGTATTTGTTGTCTGGTTTAAGACAAAAGTGTGTCCCGAAACGGAACAAAAAGTTTGTCCGGAATAAGTGTATTTGCTGTCCGGAATAAGTGTATTTGTTGTCCGGAATAAGCGTATTTGTTGTCGGGAATAAATGTATTTGTTGTCCGGTTTAAGAATAAAGTGTGTCTGGAATCAGTGTTTTTGCTGTCCGGAATAAGTGTATTTGCTGTCCGGAATAAGAATAAAGTATGTCCCGAAACGGAACAAAAAGTTTGTCCGGAATAAGTGTATTTGCTGTCCGGAATAAGTGTATTTGTTGTCCGGAATAAGCGTATTTGTTGTCCGGAATAAATGTATTTGTTGTCCGGTTTAAGAATAAAGTGTGTCCGGAATAAGTGTATTTGCTGTCCGGAATAAGTGTACTTGCTGTCACGAATAAGTGTATTTGCTGTCCGGAATAAGAATAAAGTGTGTCCCGAAACGGAACAAAAAGTTTGTCCGGAATAAGTGTATTTGCTGTCCAGAATAAGTGTATTTGTTGTCCGGAATAAGTGTATTTGTTGTCCGGAATAAGTGTATTTGTTGTCCGGAATATGTGTATTTGTTGTCCGGAATATGTGTATTTGTTGTCCGGAATATGTGTATTTGTTGTTCGGAATAAGTGTATTTGCTGTCCGGAATAAGTGTATTTGTTTTTCGGAGTAAGTGTATTTGTTGTCCGGTTTAAGAATAAATTTTGTCCAGAAACGGAACATTAAGTTTTTCCGGAATAAGTGTATTTGCTGTCCGGAATAAGTGTATTTGTTGTCCGGAATTAGTGTATTTGCTGTCCGGAATAGGTGTATTTGTTGTCCGGTTTAAGAGTATTGATTATTTATACATGTCCTTGTATTGATAATTTAACCCAACACCAAATGTCATTGTATTGATAAATCATTCAAATAGTCTATGTAATTTTAACATGTATACATGTATAACTTTGTAAAAAAAATTAAAACATCCAGAGTCGTTTATTGTTGATCGCACATCCCAGAGTCTTCGAGTAAGAAATTGGCCAAATCGCCTCTAAAACGGTGAATAACCTTGCTCTGCTTCGGCTGAGTCGGATCAGCATTCTCCATCAAACGCTTGATCCAGTACAAAACGTATGGCCCGCAGTCGTTACTCCCCGCTAGCTGTCGTTGGCTACCCTTCCTGTCAACTCTCAGTGGCCATTCGACCGCCAAAAACCCTCGCCAGAATCCCGCTATCTTAGACGCGGTGCATTCATGAGTTCCGACTAAAAGGTTAGGATTTTCACCTCTTTTAAGCGTGCGGGAGATGCTGTTGTACTGAATGAACTCCGATCGAGGTCCGTGGGCAACGAACAGAGTCCAGTGGCCGGACAAACAACATGGCTGTGCGATGACGACTTCCTCCACATTAAGTCCTTCCATTTTTGGGAGTAAATAATCTCTCTTTATATCTTCTCCCTGTCCCTCCACAATCATTTCCGATTCGAAGGATGATAAGCAGACCACCTTTTGTTGCCCTCCTCTTCTGACGAGTACCTCAATTAGGCCGTCAAGCGTTTCGTTGGTGATTTCTGTGCCTCGCGAAATTATTTCCTTGAGATCACCCCTGCTGATAATGCTGAGAACCCCCCTCCAGATAATATCTTTTGCTTCTCGCTCGGGGGCCGTTGCATTCAATAAACGATGTACCTCATCATTGGTCAGCGTTCTCAAGGCGGTATCATCCACATCTGGCCTCGTGGACGAAACAAGGGCGGCCAGTTCATCTTTCGCTTTTTCTTCACTGGCTTCTTCGGGCCCTTTTGTTTTTGTGGTGGCTTCTTCGGCCTCCTTTATTTGTTCTTGTTTTTCTGCGGCAATCTTCTGTGCCTCATCTTGGCCAGATTTGCTTTGCGCTTCGTGTATGTGTTCTGTGCGCAAGCGTGGTTTAAAGGTCCGCATTTTTTTGGGGTGCAAAAGCGGAAGCGCAACCCCAGCCTTCCTCTTTCTTTCCTCCTGTCTCCTCATAACTTCCTCCTTTTCTTCCTCCTCCTCCCTCTTATTTCTCTCTTCCTCCTCCCTCTTTTCCCTCTCTTCCCTCTCCTCCTCCTCCCTCTTTTCCCTCTCTTCCCTCTCCACCGCCTCCCTCTTATTTCTCTCTTCCTCCTCCCTCTTTTCCCTCTCTTCCCTCTCCTCCTCCTCCCTCTTTTCCCTCTCTTCCCTCTCCACCGCCTCCCTCTTATTTCTCTCTTCCTCCTCCCTCTTTTCCCTCTCTTCCCTCTCCTCCGCCTCCCTCTTATTTCTCTCTTCCTCCTCCGCCTCCCTCTTATTTCTCTCTTCCTCCTCCGCCTCCCTCTTATTTCTCTCTTCCTCCTCCCTCTCTTCCCTCTCTTCCCTCTCCTCCGCCTCCCTCTTATTTCTCTCTTCCTCCTCCCTCTTTTCCCTCTCTTCCTCCTCCCCACGGACTCTCAGCTCACGACACTCTTCTTGAGAGATCCGCAGTTCTTCCTCCAGGTTGTTAATTTTAACGGTCGCCTCCCTAAGTGCTGCTTCGGCTCGCAGCCATTTCGTCTTCACCTCACTAAGTTCCAACTCTTGTAGCAGTGGGTCACATGGAATGCTGCATTCACTGAGTTGTATCCTTGGTAGAGTGGATGTTGAAGGTGTTTCCTTCGAGGCGACCGTTGCTTCTGCAGGAGTTGAAGGTGTTTCCTTCGCTGCGGGAGTTGCTGCTGCAGGAGGAAATTGATCCTCTGACAACAGTGAATGCTCCCGTGCACTGAGTTTTGGGGTGCCCTTCAACTCAAATTGGCCCGAGTATATCCGGGACAAGTTGATGCCTCGATCTTCCCATTTTCTAAGGATTTGGCGTCTGCTAAACATTTCGGTCCAACACTTGAACCGTGGAAATGCTGACCGGGGATCCCCCAATTTGAACTTCTCGCAAAGCCACACCTGAAAACAGGAATAAGTTAAAAAACAGAAACATAACATCCCCAGGACAGTCTCATAACGTTAATCACTAATTCCGGACAGACACAACTCTTATTCCGGACAGACACAACTCTTATTCCGGACAGACACAACTCTTATTCCGGACAGACAAAGACGTATTCCGGACATACAAATTACTTATTCCGGACAGACACAAGACGTATTCCGGACACATACAGGACTATTCCGGACTGGCAACACACTTATTCCGGACAGGCAACACACTTATTCCGGACAGAGACAACACTATTGAGGACAGACACAAAACTTATCCCGGACAGACACAAGACTTATTCCGGACAGAGACAACACTATTCAGGACAGACACAAGACTTATCCCGGACAGACACAAGACGTATTCCGGACAGACAAGACAATCATTCCAGACACATACAGGACTATTCCGGACAGGCAACACACTTATTCCGGACATAAACCAACACTACTCCGGACTGACACAACACTCATTTCGGACAACCACAAGACACTTATTCCGGAAAACCTCAAGACACTTTTTCCGGACAGAGACAACACTATTTAGGACAGACAGAAGACGTATTCCGGACAGACACAAGACGTATTCCGGACAAGCAAGACAGTCATTTCGGACACATACAGGACTATTCCGGACAGGCAACACACTTATTCCGGACATAAACCGACACTATTCCGGACTGACACAACACTCATTCCGGACCAAGATGCTTACTTGTAATACGGCAACGCAACCAGACACGTAGCCCTGCTTCATAGAGAAGTTCGCTGACGATCTCCTCCTCGAGAGGTCCCGTTGGGCTTCCTCCAGGCCTTCAACCAAGAAAGTGTGAACCGCATTTGCCCACGCATATCTCTTGAGGCGCTTGAGGTTCTTAAGGTGTTTCGTGTACCACGCTTTAGTTCGCAGTGATCCATCGAAGAACAAAAAATGATTGAAAATCATAGAAATAAGGAGTCGGACGTGCTCCTCCTCCTCGCCCATCTTGCTCGTGGCGGTAAGATGACCCAGTAGCTGGGTGTTGTCGAGGTTAACCCCGTCACGTTTCGCTACGTACATGGCATCCATATCCACTCTCTGCCCATGTACTCTTAGTCCAAGTAGAAGGGCGACGTCTTCTACCGTAAATGGGACCACCCCAGTGGCTATTCTCAGACCGACTTCATTGGCGTCGAAGTGTTCGACGAACCAACCCAGTATCTCGTTGTCAGTTGTGACGTGAGGAAAGCTGAGGAAGTGACCGAAAGGCGTCCGTTGGAAGACATTTTTCTCCTCCTCCTTCATCCGGTCGAACTGCTTGTGAAGGGCCGCGAAACCGCACTTGGTTTCGCGGAAGTAGTACGTGCTTCCCTTAAACCACACAAAAAAATTGTTAGAGGCCAATAATGAACCTTAAAATGAACCAGAAAGAACATGGTTGACAAAACACCTGCGCGGCTACAATTTCAGGAGCAATGGAGGTTTCAGGTAGAGAAGGATCCATTTTCGCCTTGTCTTGGTTTTCGTTACTGGAATGGAAAGGTTTTGGAGCAATGAAGGTTTTGGATGAGCGTATGGAAAGGAACTCCGGGTGAAATGGGGAAAGTTACTCGAATGCTGTACCGCCGCTACTGATGTACGTGAAGTCGAACCGTCTAATCGTGATTTAGGGAAATGAACCGTCGCACGGAAATGAACCGTCGCACCCAACAAATCGTGATTTAGGGAAATGAACCGTCGCACCCAACAATTCGTATACATTTCCCCGCGCAGAGGTTTTGGTTGACTGGACGCACACCTGGCAGCTGACGTGTTATTCCACGTAGGACGCGTCACGGACGCTCGCGTCCGTATATAACTACTCTTTAAAATAAGCAACAGCTGAAGGAAAAATATATAATGTTCTTCGCATGCAAGATAAAACTATACAATATATTTAAACCAGGCTAAAGATCAAAGAAATAATAAACGATGATGATACGCGCTACATGTCAGTACACACTCAGCAAACACGTGGGCAAAATAAGCGTTGAACTGACAAATTCTTTGAATTTTCATTCTACACTGATTATGGACATATTCTAAAAACATTCTAGACATATTCTGGACACATTCTGGAAGCGTTATGAACACATTCTGGAAACATTCTGGACTGACTATGAAGATATTCTGGAAACATTCTGGATTGATTCTGTACACATTCTAGATTGATTATGGAATGATTCTGTACACATTCTTTATGAACTGATTCTGGACACATTCTGGAAACATTATGGAAACATTCTGGAATGATTATGGAAGATTCTAGACACATTTTGGCAAAAATTTGGAATGATTATGGAATGATTCTGGACACAATCTTTATGAATTGATTCTGACACATTATGGACTGATTCTGGAATATTATGGACTGATTCTGGAACATGATGGACTGAATCTGGACACATTCTGGAAACATTATGGACTGATTATGAAGACATTCTGGAAATATTCTTTATGGACTGATTCTGACATATTATGGACTAATTCTGGATACATTATGGATTGATTCTAGCTACATTTTGGAATGATTCTGAACACATTCTTTATGGACTGATTTTGGCACATTATGGACAAATTATGGCCTGAAATTGGATACATTCTGGAATGATTTTGGACACATCATACTGCTAGGATTCTGTCCCGTTGCAGTTGGTATTGATGGAGTGGTAAATAGATCATGTAAAATTGTATTTTATTTATCAGATCATGATATCCACACTTTATATCAACACCACCATTTAAATATGAAAGTTTAGGGAGAAGGTAGAGTCGTAGAGGATTAAGGGAAAAAACATTTAAATATGCATTTAGAATCGAACCGTCGCATAGATTGTCATGCACACGCACCCACACTCATGTGATAATAAAAATATTGAAACTGTTATATCAGTACAACCACATCAGCAACCAACTGGACAACGTCCCTTGCGCCCGCGTCCATATATCATTTTCCAATGATAAAATTCCATTCAACTGGAATTTGAAGTTAACAAACCATTTTCATACGCACTCTTCAACACTATGATTAAACATTATCAAACATAACAAAAGAAATTCACGCAAAGTACAAATAAACATGTGAGCATTCCTAAGAGAACACAGATTCGTTTGTAACATACCACTCATTAAACCAAATACATGTACATATGTAGACAAGTACACAAGTACACTACCTAAACAAATTGGAGATTTGTCATCTCCTTTCCCTGGCTTATAAGCACTCATCCCATCCTTTTCTCTGCACGAAGATGGAGCCCTCCGTCGATCAGAAGAGTTAAACCAGGGTGGTAGTTAACCACCTGTTTCTCATTGTCCAGCTTAAACTTCAGAAAGAACAGAAGAGTGGCCGCAAAGATCTTCATTTGTGTGTAAGCAAATTCTTTCCCGAGACATATCCTTGGGCCGGACTGCACAAGGGAAGCATGTCACATGAAACTTAAATAGATGGCGGAAGTAAAACTTAAATGTTTGGGGGTGATATAGCTAGAAAACCTGGAAAGCGGTGAACTTGAAAGGGCTCTCGTGACGGAAATTGCCGTTCTCATCGAGCCACCGGTCAGGTCGAAACTCCAACGCGTCGTGGCCCCAGTTGTGCTCCATCCTCCCCATTGGGTAAGGTTGATAGTCCACTGTGTCGCCCTTTTTCACAACGCTACCATCGGGCAAGACATCGTCGGAGAAGCAATATTTTCCATCCTACAATGTTGGACTTTTAGTTACTTTACCAGGCAACACATTAATGACAGCTTAAGGGAAATGAGCAACAAATTCACAACTCTGGACGACTGTACCATGTTCTTTTATTGTTGTCTTGTTCTTTTCAGTACATCAGTAGTCTCTAGGACATGTACTTTGGGGGGCCAATAATTGAGCGAACAGAGCAAGATAACCAATTGAGTACTCACACGTACATCTTGTCATGCACAAAAGCATATTAGCAGTTTGATTATGATCCCTTATTTTATTGCTTTACCGTAATGTGTTGACATAAGCAACAACAGGGGACTTCATAACTACAACAACATATCCTATGTCCCACCACGTCTTTGGCAACTCTAACCACTTCAGAGATAGTTAACACCCCTAGCTTCTTTCATCGCCAAAAATAATATGCATCCACGACGATTCTTTTTATCTTATTTTTCATCGCATAACAAAATAATTAATTTTTTTTATTTGGATTACAAAAATTAATCATTTTTTATTTTAATAAATCTTTGAAACAAAATTAAATATTTAGGTAAATACGGAAGAAAAATGTTTAAACAATTTCTTCGCTCACAATAAGAAATATATGAATTAGAAGATGGATCTGATTAAGAATGCTGACATGACATTCATTTCGGACCTGTCCAGTCTTAAGCATAATTAACTCGGATTAAGCAACGAAATCATACCATGGGAACGGCAGGATATAGTCTGAGTGTCTCAGACAGGGCCGCGTGGAGGTATTGCATTCTGTCGATTGCTGCCTTGTTTAAGTGCTCCGCCAACTCTTCCATTGTCGCTGTTTCTTTGCATTGGGTTACTTTTCTCACTTCCTCAGCTACCTTTTCCTGCAAGTCGGGGTGAACGCAGGCCATGTAGAAGAACCAACCTAGAGTCCCAGCCGTGGTGTCTCTTCCTGCCACTAGGAAGTTCAGGATTATGTCTTTTGAAGTATCTCACCGTCATCAGCTCCGGATTCTTCTTTCTCTCCAACAGAAACTTCGACAGAATGTCTTGTTTCTCCACCTGAAATTCGGACTCACATCCTCAACATAACATTAATAACTGGAGAAAATATTCATAAGTGAAACGAAGTTGTTGAAGTCTTCCGAGAAGTACTTTCGACTACTGCATGAGTTATACAACAATAGTCAAACCAAGATTTTGGTTGAAGTTCAAATTTTGATGTGCAAACCGCAAACTACTTACGAACTCACACGAGCTATACAACAATATTTGTTATTGAATTATTATCCCTAAATTAGTGACACTAGCTTGAATGGTGATCAATAACATGGATATTAGATGAACTTGTGCATTTTGTGTTATTACCTTGGAAGTGTCGTGGTCTCTGTTACGAATGACTTTGTAGACGAAGCTATCGAGTATGTGCATGTTCTTCTTCAAAGCCGCCTCGGTCCCGATGTTGAGCAATCTCTTGATCTTCCAAAAGGGATCGACGTAACGGTGGAGGATCTGCGTGCTGGAGTCCATAAACGCCCTCGCAAACTCCTCACTTGACCCTTCGAGAACGTTGAGTTCGACTCCGAACCCAACCTTGAAGATAGAATCCAAGGTGGACCTCATAAGCAGATCCTGAATATCGAACGGACGATCAAAACTCGTCTTGTCGGTCAGCATCCGGCAGAGTTTGATGGCGTTGGTCCAAAAGACGACGCTGCTGAAGTCACGGAGCACTCTGGTGGAGAACTCGTGACTTGCCAGCTTCCTCTGATACTTCCACCTGTCACCATCCACCGCGAAAATCCCATCCCCAAGAAGCGTGCTCAGATTCTCGTAGTTCACATGCCCCTGAAAAACAATACCAAATTGCTCAAAAACAGTTACTTCTTTGTGTTTTGTTGAGCTGGTGTGCGAACCATATTTTAGACTTCGATATGAAAATTGATAAAATGATACCTTTCCGTAATTGGTAAACTTGGAGATGAGGATGTGTTCTACGTTGGCGGGGTCGGTGGTGTAGAAGTTGTTGTTGAAGACGCCGAGGATCCGGAAGGTCTTGTAGCGGCGGGAGAGATGGGTGTGGTAGTCGTAGAGGTCTTTGAAATGGAAGAGTTGGTGGAAGATGGTGGCGCCGATGGGCGACCGCTTCTCGTTCGGAGGCCAAATCCGGAGGACTTTGAGACCCCAGAGGAGAGGGAGGAGGACTGATGCGAATGCAAAGAAGAATGAGAGAATGTAATTCATTTTTTGTAGATGAGAGGTGTTGGTATTGGTGGGAGTTAGGAGGTTTGGGGTTTTGGATATGTATATAAAGTTACACGTTAGTGTATTTATAGGGTCCGGCCATATGGTGACGACGGTTGCCATAAGACACGCTTTGTAAAGACCCTAACTTGTTTAGGGATTAATGATGTTTAGGTGGAGTTGATGATGGAGTTTGCATGGGAATTGGAGAGAGAGGAGGGGTGATGTGAAGAGGGATGGGCTAGAGGTATGTGTGAATAGTGGGTGCATGGTGTAGGTGATGGTGTGGAGTGGTGAAGTGAAGGGTGAGGTGATGGTGGATGTGATGTGAGATAAGGTGGAAACGTGATGGAGAGTATGGGTTGAGAGAGGGAAGTATGGGTTGGATGTTGGTGGAGTGTTATAAGAAGGGAAGCAACCATCTTTTCTTCTTCATCTTCTTCTCCTTCCATCACCATTTTCCCTTCTCATTTGTCTAATGACCAGTGGTGCTGTCGGAGGCGTCAAAGGTGGAGTTTGCATCAACGACATGAGGAGGAGCAAGATGAGGTGCAGAGAACGTGACCAACGAGGAGGCGGAGCTCCGACGTTCATCGTCGTTCTCGCGAGAAAGGTATGCCAAGTTCTTGCATTAAAGGCCTTAGTTGATCACCCACGTTGGGGTGAGGTTGGGGTCGGTCGCGCGAGGTCGGAGGTCTCGCCGGCGACGAGTTTCGACGTCAAAACCTCGGCTGGCGCGAGGTTGAAGACGTCTGTCGGTCGACCGGGTCCCTTGGACGGTCGACCGATCGTGGTGTATTTTCACTTTCTGTCGTGTTTCGGTCGACCGCGCCCCTCGTTCGGTCGACCGGAACTTGAGTGTACCGGTAGGATACGTAAGCTTCGGTCGACCGTTTGATGACATAGAAAATATTAGGTTGACCCTGTAAGTGTTCGGTCGACCGAGACCCCTGAGTCGGTCGACCGATAGATTTGATTTGAGCGTTGACCAGACTCTGGATTTTGACCTCGTTCGGTCGACCGGTTTTAGACCTTCGGTAGACCGTTGGGATTTATGTGTTGCGCAAATAGTTTGACCGTGACAGACGCTTCGGTCGATCGATTCCCTTGTGGAAACGGTCGACCGAGTTGTCACTTTCGGTCGACCGATTTCCTTGTGGAAGCGGTCGACCGATTGTCACTTCGGTTGACCGAATTCCCTTGAGGAAAACGGTCGACCGTGTCTCTTTCGGTCCTAATGCAAAGGTTGTTTCTGAAGAAAGACAGACTCCGAGTCTTTATTGTTTCCCCGGAGTACAACGATCCTAATGCAAGTTGGATAAAGAACAAGAAAAAGAAGGAGATCTCTACTGAAGTTGCCGAGACCATTCTACAAAGTGGTTTCTGGACCAACGTCGTGAAGGCACTGAAGACCTCACAACCTATGGTCCAGGTTCTTAGACTTGTTGACAGCGATGAGAAACCACCGATAGGATATCTGTGTGACGCAATGGAGAAAGCCAAAGAACAAATCATGAGGAACTTTGACGGAAACCCGAGGTTGTACAAGCAAGTCATCGACCTCATCGACACCAGGTGAGGTCCAGGGAAGATGATGTCATCACCGCTACACTCAGCTGGTTTCTTACTCAACCCTGGTACCTTCTTCCCCGTCCCACCTCAGGATCGAAATGTAGCTTTCAATGAGCATATGCCTGGATTCATGGATGTCGTAGAGCGGCTCGACCCCACTCCTGCAGAACAAGACAAGATTTGCGGTCTACTTGATCGTTACAAGAACTCCCTCGGAATATTCTCGAGGGATATGGTCGTCAGACAAAGGTCGGAAAGAAGACCTATAGATTGGTGGCAATCCTATGGCGCAGACATGGGAGAGACCGCATTACAGAGGTTGGCCCTGAGGGTGTTGGGATTGACATGCTCGGCATCAGGTTGTGAGCAGAATTGGAGTGTCTGTAACGTCCCGAAACAGCGGAAGAAATTTTTCAAATTTAAAACATAAACATACGACCGTCAACGGTCAACAAGGGCACGTTACTGGAAAAGTTAACAGAATATATATATAAAATATCTCCACGTGGAAGTCATAATACAGAGTGTCAAAAGAGTGATTACATGTCTAATACATAACTACAGTAATCACTACCTCTACAAAAAAGATGAAGCGACAGGACCCGATCCCGGAGGCACTCCCCTCGGTCACCACCAACCTAAGACCGCCTGCTCCCTGAAAATGAAACATAAAATCTGCCTGAGTTCCCGAAAGGAACCCCGTATGCCAACATCTCCTATATATACAGAAAAACAGATGAAAATGCCAAGGATGCACATGCTATGCAATCCGCCTCGGGCCCCATACATGCCCCAACCGCTGCGGACCATCTCCCAGCCGCGCCAGGGGCATGGGAAACATCCCCCCCTGCCAATCCAGGCCAACAAGAAGGGGGTCGCCGCACTCATCTCCCAGCCGCACACAGGGGCAAAGGGAGGCATCCCCCCTGCCAATCCAGGCCAACAAGAGGAGGTCTCGGCTTTCCTCCACAGGGAAAGTGCATCTCCTTCCCCCACCAGGGAAGAAAGCATCTACCACCCACACAGGCATGGCAGGCATCCCTCTGCCGCACCGGCATCCACGAGGGGTCCAACAGAAGATACGCTCTCGTCGTAGGTGAAATCCGTAGCTCCGAGGTCCGGTGATCGACCGTGGGCTCGGCAGCCGGTAGTCGCCTCTGCTCGACGTCACGTATGTGGATAAATCCACCAAGGAAAGATAATTCGACCCACCAGTCGAACAAGGTCAAATCTAGCGGTCGACCGTTTGGAAGGTCTACGCTATACGTTTTATATACATATATATCCTGTCGGTCGAACCAGGGTCCGTTCAGCCGATAAGGAAAACTGCATGAATCCTGCCCACTGCATTCGGTCGACCGAAACTCTTTCGGTCAACCGGATCAACAGGCACTTCACTACAGGAAAACTGCACGCGGTCGGTCGACCGGATCCAGAGCGGTCGACCGTTTAGATGGTCAACGCTCTTGACCGACTTTGCGCAGTTCAGTCGACCGAGACACACACTCGGTCGGCCAAAGGTCTGTCTACCCTATCTACTGGGATCGGTCGACCGAACAACTACCGGTCGACCGGACTAATATAACCCTTATAAAATATTCCCGCTAAAATTTGGCATAAACGGTCGACCGTCACACAGACGTCGTTCGACCGTTTTCGGGCAGCAAGTTATTTTTATTAAATAGCGGTCGACCGAACCTCACACGGTCGACCGAAACACTACAATATCGCCACTGAACAGGCATCATTTAGACGTTGTTCGGTCGACCGAGACACACAACGGTCGACCGAACCAGTCGTCTTCAACCTTGGTTCAGTGGGTTTTTCGCCGGGGAAACGGCACCAACGCCGCCCCCTACACTCCCACACCTCTTGGGGAGTTACTATGAAGACTTGGCATACCTTTAGAGACGATGAAGACCCACCGGAGCCTCGCTCGCGCACCGCCGTCTCCGAAGGCCTCCTCACGCTCCTTCCTCGGGCTCGCCTCCACCACGCCGCCGGAGATCTTCTCCTCCTGGTCCGCCGGAAGCAAGAAGATGGGTGAGTGTGGGTGGAAAACGAAATGGGCAACAAGGGAGACAAAATGGTTAGTTTTTGGTTTTTATAACAAAACCTAACACCCTCACCATACCTCTACCCATACACACCTCACTCCACCCATACCACCCCATACTCTCTCTCTCTCTCACTTCCACGACTTTACAGTGTCTTCGAGAAGTTGCACTCAATGCGAAGGAACAGGTTGGCTGCGAAGAAGATGAATTACTTGGTGTATGTGAACTACAACCAAAAGTTAATGCAAAGGTTTCGGCAAAGGATGGAGAAGCCCGGATTTTATGACCCCATCAGTGTGGACTACGATCTCTTCGACGAGCATCCGTGGTTGGTAGAAACTGAAGATTCGGTCTTCGCTGGAGAGGAGCTTACATGGGCCGATGCCGAGGAAGCATCTTTAGGACATTCTTCTTCACGGAGATCCATGTCCACTGCATCTGACGCGCGGTGTTCCACTTCATCTGGCGTGCCATTATTAGGTGGTGTCATGGATGATGTCATCGTTCACATTAGTTCTAGAGATCCAGGTGCATCGAGTTCTCAACCACCGATGGACATCGACGAGCAATATGTCCAATCCGACGATGAAGAAACTGAAGAAGATGATGTCTACGTCGACAATCTGAATGAGAACCACTCCGACGACTCTGATGGTGGTGGAGGATATGATATGGTTCCCAGTTGGACATTAGATCAATGTGTCCAATGGAATTAGTTAGTTAGCTTGTAATTCTAATTTCTCTCTTATCTGCTATTGTATGAACTCTGAGTTACCTTTGTAATCGTACTACTAAATAATAAATTGTATACCTAAGTGTTTAGGTGGGTAGAGGGGGTGCCTAGAGGGGGTGCCTAGTGAGGCATTGGTCGAGGAACTAGGTGTCTTTTCGAAGCCTAAACATATATGGTATTTTTAGATAATTTTTGTGCATTTTTTATTATTTTTCCCGATTTTTTATCTTTTTTATAAAATTTAATTAAATTTAAAAAAAAAACCGCCCAGACTTGGCATGTGCTCCACTACGTCATGGCACACGAAGCTTAATCAATTTCTGTATAACCGGGCAATCATCATTTTAATCTTGTTCTGTAATTCATGTTTTAATTTACTGCAAGCAGACCGACAGTTACATGCATAGAAGTTTGTTTATCTCAATTTTTTGAAGCAATGATAGGGGTGCATGTGCATCTTATTTTTCTAGAAGATGGACATGATCATGTGAATAAGATTTGGGAAATGCTTGGTGGGTTCTTATAGTGTGTTCTTTTTCGGACTCTCCTCGATTGATATCTGACACACCTACTTACTAAGCATTTCAACCTTATTTTATTTCATAACAACGATTACTTAGAAAAGTGTGCTTTCATCTTCTTCTTTTCTTCTCCTTCTTGTATTTTCTTATCCCACTTTGGTACATGCGAAGGAAAAAAATTTAGCCTAGGATTTTGTGCCAAAACTTCTTCTTATCCTTGAGCATTTACCATCCAAAGAACAGTTTTATTCTTCACCCATCTACTCCTGCATTAATGGCTTATGAATACGGTTTGGAAGAGTTATACTACCCACTTTTCTTTTATCTCTTCTATATAACTGTATTTTTTTCTTTCTCTAATCTTTACACTTATATTTTTTTCACAGTTCATCGTAGTCTATCATTCTCGGAGGATCGAGACGCCAACTCTAATAACGATCAATCTGTCCATAGTCGTGACGATTTTGACCTAGATATATCACATAATTTTTATGTTCCTGAGTCAGTTGGTATAGTTGTATCCGACTCAAATATATTTGTTCTAGAAGTACCCTTTACCCAAGACGTCCAACTTCCAACGAGTGGGATATTATTCGCTGATATAGAGTATGTGATGCAATTCTACAAGCATTATGTCATAGCAAGTGGGTTTGGAATCAAGAAACGAAATTGTGTGTGGCGTGAAAGAATTTTGATGATAGGGAAGTTTGTCTGCCACAAATCCAAGAACCCACCACCAGTATGGAACATTTGCATATATCACATAATATACAGTTCCTTAGATATATCTGACCGATGATATTAAGATCTTTTTGTTATAGACATATCTGAACTTAATTTACCTCGTGTTGTGTACAATTTTATCTTGTTTCTTATCGGGCTTCCCTAAGTAAGTGTTTCTCTAAAACCTTACCGTTTAAGGCAAGTTGTTTGTCCAGTCCAAACAAGTTCTTCCTGGTTTTACCCCATAGAAGTAACAAACTCCAGAAAAGTTTTGTGAGTCCTTTTCAAATCAGCTACGACCATGCTATCCAAGTCCGGCCAATTGACGAACTTTCCATTAGTATATGTTCCTTTTCTGGAAACGGGTGAAGTTCCTCTGCTAATCTCTCCGGGAGCTTTGACATCCATCGCTCATGGTTTCACCTACCTGAAACCATCAACAATAGACTGTGTTTAAGCTTATATGCCCGCAAAGAATCTTCGTCGTTAACACGATATCAGACACGGGATATATCTTCCACTTATTAAATGGATTCCAATCAATTAAAACTAATGGCTGAACCAAGCTCCAATATTATGTACCATTCAGATATAAAAACTGAGCCCTATGAACACAATCTCCAGAAGTCACTTGCTTCCAGCAAACTATCTTAGTTATTTTGAACGTGCGATAAAATGACTTAAACGGATATATGAACTGCAGATATATCTGGTTAGTGTGCTAGTGACAGTACCACAAAACAAAATTAGGAATTAAAACCAATTTGAAGATATAGAACCAAGCCCGTAAGCAAGAAAAAATTATATATTCCAAAGTATAAACCGTTAAGTTTGGTTTTCACACAAATATAAAAAGATATTATTTAAAAGTACACTAATAGAGAACACTTCACACTTCCGACATAACAATACTGCTAAAGGGATTCATGGTCATTTCGCACTTACAGAAGTAGACTCACTGATAAGAAAGCAGTGCAGCCATTCAAGTATCCAAGTGAGACTTTGTGGTTTGTCTGTTTCTGGGTGTATCGATCCTTGTACCGATCGAGTTCATCTTGTAAGTACTTAAAGCTTTCGAGCCCCCACGTTATCTTGTTTATTTTTTCTGCATCTTCAATTGCAGCAATAACATACTCATTGATTTTCTAATTGGAATGTGGACAAATACTGTACCAAAATCAAGGCTATCAAAAGCTGAATATATTCTTTATCATTGTCTTCCTTTTCAGAGGAATTAATTTTCTCCATAGGCTGATTGATTGTAGAAACTGACATATCATCATCGCGAAAGTACTTTTGCTTTAGCACCTTAGATTTGCCTTCTTATCGACTCTACTTCTGCTGATTGGGAGACCCATCGTAAGCTTAAACTCCTCAACCTTCAATCCAAACTCTTAGGCTCTAAAATAGAAAATTGTCGAACTAAACATGGTTCATTTAGTGATGTAAGTGCATTACTTGTGTCTATCTTTTGCCTCATAATATTAAGAATAAGTACAAAGTATAAATGTGTCACATTTGTATTATTTATTCATTTCTTGATCTCTTAAGCTAGTTATAAATATGTAACTTAACTTAAGTCACATTGTGAACATTATAACTTTGCTTAATCAAGAGGCATACTAATATCATCACTCAATTAAGAGGGACAATGATAATCTTTTGATTAGCTACATTTTCCAGCATAAGTTATGTTCAACCAACTATTATTTTTATCATTATATTCGTTGATAACTTTTGACAATAATCAAATTAAACGCTTCTTATGTGAAAATATATGTCTCATATCTTAGAATTCAAAACACAATGAAAACATTAATGACACATAACACAATTCCATAATGTTTCACTTGTTAGGTCTATTCAATATATAAAAGTAATCTTTTTCTCTTTTATATACTCGTGTCGTTAAATATTGGTAAAACTGCAATACTCTTTAACCAACATGACAATCTTATCTCGGTAATTAATGTTCCATGTCAATTACCATAATTGTGAATAACTTTTGATTTATGTAAACTATTATTTTTTAGAGCTCTACGGTTAAGGATCAAGAGCATATTCATTAACACTTCCAAAAGACGAATATAATAATCATGGAACAAAATATTTGCACATTCAATTCATAATAATTGACATATAAAAGAAAAAACTTTTAGAACACATTTCTTTCATAGAGTAGCTATTAACAATAGATCATGTATAAGTGGGTTACACACGATGTGAGATGGATGAAACACTATAAATAGATCCCTCCTCTCTTTCTTGTTTTTATGAATATAAATATTTCTCTTCCCCATATTTCTCCACAAAATCCATCCGAAATTCTTTTGTTAGTTGAGTGTTTGAAATATTAAATTCTCTCGAACATTGAAGTGGTAATTAGCTAGATTCTAACCTACAATTAAATATCGATTGACTAGCTCCAATCTTTTTAATCTTGTTTAGAGTTTGGTGAACACTTAGAGGAGTTTCGATGCGATCCGACGTGCAACTCATTTTCCTATTGGTAAAAGGGATTCAATAATCACCTAGGTGTGATTCAATTTATGTATTTCAATATTAAATAGTTTATTATACATATCGAAATACAATTAGAATTTTTGTACATAAAATTGTTGAAAATTATGAAAAACAATCCTAAATGCTTGTAATTTAAAAAAAATAAACACAAGTATAAGACACAAAATCCTATAGGATGACCTGCTGTGAAGCTTCATGGAGCTCTATAGGTTGCTTTGCTGCCACTTGGGTTGGTTTCCAGCCTCGTACTCGCTCAACTTTTTCTCCAAGAATCATCACAGTGGATGTTGCAAGAAAAGTGTTTGATGAAATGCCTATGAAGATATGGTCTATGAGGCTTTGATGATCCGTGTGTGCGCAAGAGCTTTGAAGTTTGGGGCGTTAGACCTTGATAATGGGAACATGCTTAGTCCTCCATTATGGATTGAACCCACACCACCACCGTACCAAGCCATGATAGCCTTGTGGTTTAATCATCAACAAATAAGAGTGCACACAAATTGTTCAACGAAAAGACTATATGGACCGTCTTCATCATTAAGTGACTACAACCGGCAATGATGGGGTCTAATGCTAAGTTTTGAGATTGGGCTGCACTGCAATGCATGATGGAAACGATTGTCCAGATCGTGAAGGAAAAGGGACCACCGACAAAGTCACCATGGCACAACACAACCATATTCACAACCTTAAGGACGATGTTGATTTTATGGGGGTGGATTATTAGATTTTAATTAGAAGTAACCTTGTGGTGTTGTGTGATAGATCATTAGAAATTATTTGTATTAATGAGGTGTTAACACATTGATCGTACTGGATTGAAGATTCTTGATTGTGGCTTCACTTAACTGGTCCATTTAGGGGAAAAGATAAATGTTTTTCGCACGGCAAGATAAAATTGACCAATATATTTAAACCATGATAAAAGATCAAAGAAGTGATAAAACTCCATTCAAGTAAAATTGAATTTGACGTAAACAAACCATTTTCATACGCACTCTTCAACACTATGATTAAACATTATTAAACATAATACAATAGAAATTCACGCGAAGTACAAATAAACATATGAGCATTCCTAGGAGAACACAAATTCGTTTGTAACATACCACTCATTAAACCAAATACATGTATATATGTAGACAACTAAGACAAGTAGACAAGTACACTACATAAACAAATTGGAGATCCAATTTGTCATCTCCTTTCCCTGATTTATAAGCACTCATCCCATCCTTTTCTCTGTGCGAAGATGGAGGCCTCCATCGATCAGAAGAGTTAAACCAAGGTTGTAGTTAACCACCTGTTTCTTATCGTCCAGCTTAAACTTCAGAAAGAACAGAAGAGTGGCCGCAAAGATCTTCATTTGTGTGTAAGCAAACTCTTTCCCGAGACATATTCTCGGGCCGGACTGCACAAGGGAGGCATGTCACATGAAACTTAAATAGATGGTAGAAGTAAAAATTAAATGTTTGGGGTGTGCATATAGCTAGAAAACCTGGAAAGCAGTGAACTTGAAAGGGCTCTTTGGGCAGAAATGGCCGTTCTCATCGAGCCACCGCTCTGGTCGAAACTCTAATGCGTCATGGCCCCAGTTGTGCTCCATCCTGCCCATTGGATATGGTTGATAGTCCACTGTGTCGCCCTTCCTCACCACAGTACCGTCGGGTAAGATGTCATTGGAGAAGCAATATTTCGAATCCTACAAAGTCATCGACAACATCTCATCTCCTTGTGCAAAAAATAAATAAAAATATTACCAGTTGAATCACACGGTTACTAAAGAAAATGGCAGAGACGGGAGCCAAACAGAAATAAGCACTTTTTGGGATTAAATAATGCATATAGCAATCAGATATAATCCAAAACTGAAAGATATCTCCCTTTTACGTCGACATTGCAACATGAATACAAGATCACGAAACAAAGGACAATGTATGATCTGAAAGCTCTTCAACTCCACTCAAATTAAACCTTAGAATACGATCCATTTAGCTAGGGAACATTTTTTGGTCTTGGAGTACCTAACGAATTTTTAGTGTTTTTTTTATCTTTAAGCTAACAAATTATGAAGTGTTTCTGTCACACTCTTACCACCACCCATGGTTCCCGTATAAGCTCTGGGATGTTTTGACACTCACTCTCTCAGCACAATTAGATAATCTGATTCTTTTCTTTAGGTACCTTGCCATTTTTAAAATAGCTAACTTAGATTGGTAAACAATGTAAGTCTTACCATTGGGACAGCAGGATAGAGCCTGAGTGTCTCAGACAACACTGCGTGGAGGTATTGCATGCTGTCAATGGACGCCTTATCCAAATGGTTTGAGAATTGTTCCAATGTCACAGTCTCCTCGCATTGGACAACTACCCTGACTTCCTTGACTATTTTTTCCTGCACTTGGGGGTGAACACAAACCATGTAGAAGAACCAAGACAGTGTTCCAGCTGTGGTGTCTCTTCCTGCAACCATGAAGTTGAGAATGATATCCTTTAAGTAATTCTCTGTCATAAGATCCTGGTTCTTTCTTCTCTCTAATAGAAATCTCGACAAAATGTCTTGTTTCTCCACCTGAAATCAATTTTGATGTAACTGATGTGATGTTAAGACAATTCAAAATGCAGTGCGCTGAAATGACATAATTGTAATTGATTACTACGAAACATTAATGAGTGCTATGTCCTCCGAAATCAAACTAATATCTTGGTACCCATTACAAATGGTTCTCATTCAAAAAATCCCCAAATGGTCACGGGTAGAAAGCAAAATGATATAGTTATCAAATATGGGGAATGCACATTAGAATGAATGCATTAACTAATACTTATTGGTGGACTAATGATTAAGTGTTAAGCATGACAAAACATTTATATTATTTGGCACAACAGTACAAACTCACGTTAGAGACAGCGTACATTTTCAATTTGGTTTTCCTGAAATGAAAAGGTATGATAAGTACCTTTTGTTGGTTTTTTGACCTATTTAATCTTAATTTTGATGATTAACAAACTAATATTATGCACAACTCCAATTAGCACATCACACACATCATATTGTCAAATTGCATAGATATTGTGTATTCCTAACTTTTTAGGTGCTCAAACTAAGAGACTAATCAACTTCAAGATTAAGGCTCAAGATTTATAATCAAATCTCAATGACTTCACATGTAATTTTCTATTTATTTAAGTTATAGGATCAAATGTACACTTGACGCACAAAATGATAAATTTGTTTATGTCGTTCAACCGTTTTCCTTTCAGTCTACCGAATTTGTCTCAAACGGATTCCTCGGTGAACCGTCTTCTTAGAGTCAGTAGTCACTTGATCTTTCTTGGAATCCTTGGTTCGGATTACCGAAGCTACACGGTCAACCGTTCCATTCTTCTCAGTAGCTTCGGACTTTCTCTAGATATCTCAATTCGGTTTACCGAATAGGTATTAGTCAGCCAAACTTGACATGTGTCTTTTAGCCTAACAACTACATCATATTGGTCAACGTGGCACAAACGATCTACAACAAACTTATCTTTTGTCGTTTAACAACCTTTGAAATGTCCATAATTGGTCTACCGAGTCCCATTCGGTTTACCGAAGCCTTGTTGTTAATCAAAACGTAACATGTTTTTTCCACGTAAGATTTCGACCGTTATTGATAAACCAACTTCTTAGCCAATGTCAGCAGAAAACCCGCACTTGTATCGGTCAACCAACCATGCCACGGTTTACCGAACAAGATCACCAAAGCACAAAAATTCTTTACTATCCAATTGGAACAATGAACCGAAGTTGTCTCGGTCAACCAAATTTAGTTGGTTGATATTTGGAAAAAGTTACTGGAAGTTGGTGAACGGTTATCCAACACATAGTCGGTCAACCGAGTTGTGCAATCTGACCAATACACCCACATATTGTCGGACGACCGTTGGTGTCCCGGTCGACCGAATATGCTCTGAATTCTACCCGAGCTTAAGTCACTTCTTGTTTCTTATTGGTCCAAACTTCACAAGCTCACCATAACGGCTCTATTTGTTTTGAATGTTATATAAGCTTCATTTAAGAAACACATTCACTTCTCTAATTGCCAAAAATCATTCCTACTATTGTGCTCTCAGTCTCTAATTCTTCAAATCTCCACCAACTCTCAAACTTCCATTAAACTCACTCCAAGTTCAATTCCAATCTTTGAGTGCATTCAAGTTAGAGTTCAACAACTTCTTTCAATTTTCATTGTGTTGTAAAGCTTCGAGGAAGCACCCTCTCGGGTTGTGAGAGGAGATCCGAGCAAGGCGAGACTGTTCGCAAGGTTCTGATTGTAAGAGGGTTTATCTTCGACCTGGAACGAAGATAATAGTGAATTCTCAAGTAGGGATCAGAGGAGCGATCAGAACTTGAGGAAATGACTAGATCACAGTGGTGTGATCGAACATCTATAAATCTCTAGAATCATCTTGTGGTTTGCAATCTTTCTCTTACTATTTTAATTGTGCAATTATTTAAGAAAATTAAGACATAATCTATTCACTCCCTCTAGATTAGTGATCGATCTACTTACACCTTTGTGATTCTATGTTTGGAAAGGACAAAGATCAAATTATTTTTGGAAAAAGCTTTAACCAAGTAGCAAAACAAACTAGCTAGATAGAAGATGAATTCCTCAAGTATGCTAGGAAGAATCCTTCTTGATCAAATCTACAAAGTCTGCCTCTAACATTTGCATAAATGGGTTTTCTTAAAAAATAGTGTTAGAAATTTACCCAAAAATCTCACGATTTTTGGTGGAATGATATCTCAAAAGATAGTAAATTCTATGCCCAGTCTAGTTTGGAGGTACGTACCGGGGTGTTAGGTTTCAAGGATCCACACCTCCAACTTATCTGTACTCATCAAATGTCTCCAACTTACCGGGGTGTTAAATGGGAGCCTTCCAACATCTGAATTGTTGAGTAATTTGAGTGAAATTCAATCCTGTGTATTTGAATGTCGAACTAAAGAATATTGAATTTGCCAACTTAGTGCTTGTTCTTTCAAACAACATGTTCTCATGGCCATGGCTCTATGGGGTTTGAGTCGTTTGACCCTGAACCATTCTTGTTAAAAATGCTCAGGCAATGTTATGTCAAATTATTCAGAACTGCTACAGAATGGAGGAGCAATTACACTACTGTGGATTTGGAAGCATAGGTGCAATGCAATAATCAGACAAAATTCAATGTCAGTGCGAAATTTTTGGTGACAAGTTTTGTACTAGAATTCTGGTTTTGTCTGAAGCTACCTTCCTCCCTTATAAAAAATGAATGAACTAACATATTGAAACAAGTGTGGACACCAAAATACAAAACGAAATGTAGCATTACGATAGAATTGTCCTGGTCTCTGTTACGGATGATGTTATAGACGAAACTATCAACCACGTTCATGTTCTTCTTGAGAACCGCCTCTGACCCAACGTTAAGCAATCTCTTGATCTTCCAAAAGGGATCAACATAGCGAAAGACGGTATGCATGCTGGCATCCATGAATGCCCTAGCAAACTCCCCACTGGACCCTTCGAGAACGTTGAGGTCGACCCCAAACCCCACCTTGAAGATGGAATCCAAAGTGGACCTCAACAAAAGATCCTGCACATCGAATGAATGGTCCGAAGATGCCATCTCTGACAGCATGCGGCAGAGTTTGACGGAATTGGTCCGGAACACGACGCTGCTGAAATCCCGGAGCACTCTGGTGGAAAACTCATGGCTCGCCAGCTTCCTCTGGTACTTCCACTTGTCTCCATCCACCGCAAAGATCCCATCCCCGAGAAGGGTGCTGAGGATCTGGTAGTTGATAGTCCCCTGTAAATTACGAACCAACAGAAGTACATGTGAAGACAATATGGATATCTCGTTACAACTAATAATCTGTTGTTAATTGTTAGTTGAGATTTTGTTAGAGATGTTTTGATATTTATATGGTCAATTAAAATAGCGTTTGTTGACAGTAGATTTCTTTCAGGCATTTCAACAAACAGTTAACATCACGTTTGTCAAAGTTTTAAAACAAATCCATAGACTATTGAAATTCGTGTAATTCTTATCTAACATTAATTGGAATTGAGATGGAAAGCGATCGACACCTTTCCGTAATTGGCAAAGTTGGTGCTGAGGATGTATTCGACGTTGGCGGGGTCGGTGGTGCAGATGTCGTTATGGAAGACATTAATGACCCTGAAGGTCTTGTAGCGGCGGGAGAGATCAGTGTGGTAATCGTAGAAGTCGTTGAAGTGGAAGAGTTGGTGGAAGATGGTGGCGCCGATGGGCGCCTTCTTCTCGCTCCGTGGCCAAAACCGGAGAACCTTAAGACCCCAGAGGAGAGGAAGGAGAAGAGATAAGAGTGCAAGAAAGAGTGATAGTATGGAATCCATTTGGAAGGAGGAAGGATATATTGTGCTGGAGAGATTTGGGTCGTCAGGGTTATTTGTATTGTACAGGCAGTATGTCGTTATGTAGTTTGTCAATGGTTGGAGTTGAAATTTGGAATGAGACAAAGTGGTGTCTTAGTGGCTAAGTTTCTCACTGTTTGAAGTCTAACGATGTTAAAATATTCAAGATCTGAGAGTAGTATGCAGTTGTGCCGTCTCTCTTCTTATAAAAAAAAGATAAGTATGCAGTTCGACAACTTAGTTTACTATAATAAATGTTAACGAAAGCAATCCTACATGAAATAATATATAGCTTTGTTCTAATGACTTTTGAGTCAACCGTGGTCCGTGGATTGAGTAGAAAACGAAGATCTAATAAGTCTGGTATTGGAATATACCTTTGGTTACGTATCACCCAAAACGTAGAATCACGTACGAAAAACTTCGAAACAAAGTGCACAACTTCACTAACGAAACGATAAATAAAACTCAACGCAAACCAATGAAATCGATGTATAAAATCTCCACCCGTACTCAATACATACTTATTATTAATTAACCTTAAACCATACGTACTGCAACAGAGAATTCACACCAAGAACAAATACATCTGTGCACTACAAGCACAACACAAATACGTCTGTAACAATACCACTCCTGAAACAAACCTTACACACTTATAGATTACATCCTGCTACACTATCCAAACATACTGGAGAGTGGTGAATGCAGAACTCCGATTTATAAGCACTCATCCCATCCTCTTCTCTGTACGAAGATGGAGCCCTCCATCGATCAGAAGAGTTAAACCAGGGTGGTAGTTGACCACCTCTTTCTTGTTGTCCAACTTGAACTTGAGAAAAAACAAAAGGGTGGCCACAAAGATCTTCATTTGTGTGTAAGCAAATTCTTTCCCAAGACATATTCTCGGGCCGGACTGCATACATAAACAAAAAGACGTCAAATGAAATGAATGTAATTACTTGTTTGGAGCAACAATCAATAATTAAGTTGTACATGAGTAGTAAACCTGGAAAGCGGTGAACTTGAAAGGGCTCTCGTGACGGAAGTTGCCGTTCTCATCGAGCCACCGGTCAGGTCGAAACTCCAATGCGTCGTGGCCCCAGTTGTGCTCCATCCTTCCCATTGGGTAAGGTTGATAGTCCACTGTGTCGCCCTTTTTCACAACGCTACCATCGGGCAAGACATCGTCAGAGAAGCAGTATTTTCCATCCTGCAATGTTAAGACTTTTAATTACTTCACCAGGCAACATATTAACGACAGTTTAAGGGAAATGAGAAACAAATTCACAACTCTGGATGACCGTACCATGTGCTTTTATTGTTGTCTTGTTCTTTACAGTACTCAGTAGTCTCTAGGACATTTACTTTTCATGACTCACCACAGACACTTCCAAACTCTGGGGTGTCAATAATTGAGCGAACAGAGCAAGATAACCAATTGAATACTCTCACATGTTCATCTTGTCATCAACAAAAGCATATTAGCAGTTAAGTGTTGCTTTTAACAGATCTCTAAATCATGTGTTTTGTTGTTGCTAGACTCTTTCTACCCTCCAAAACACACTCTTTTGATGACCGCATAGGTCGACTGTCAACTTTCGACGAGGAATTAGAAAAACGTTCAATTCTGATTTAACTTGAAAATAAAAAAACATTCATAAAATATAAAAAACCAACCTGATTCCCTAAACAAGCTGTTTAGACTTACAAAAATTAAGGTTCGACTTCAATTTTTCATTGCTCAATTTATAATTTTTTTGAGTAATTGGTGTTAATATAAGTTAATACTTGATACTTAAAATTTTAACTCGACTCAACTCCTTTACACCCGGGGACGGAACCAGGTGTGGGTACGTGTAGGCAAGTGTCTACCTCGGAATTTTTACGTTAATAATGTTATGGATTCTTTTCTTGAAGTGTGTTCACCCTTATTATTCGTAAGATGGTGTCCACATTTCGATTCTTAAGTCAATTTTAATAGCATTCTGTTTTCTCACTGTATTCACCATTAATCGTGTCATGACCCCCCCCCCCCTCCCCAAAACACCATAGATTCACTCCCCTCCATGTCATTTTGGAAATCAATCCTGGGTAAAATAATTAAAAAATTGTAAAAAATAAAAATAAATAAAAACATATTTTCAGAAGAAAAAATTGAAAAAAAAGATTTAAGATAACCTTAAAATATATATATTACCACTATTATCTATTAACAAAATAATAAAAATAAAAATGAGGGATGTGCCACCCACCCGCTTGGTCGGCACACCCTCTTACGGATATAGATATTTTTGAATTTGATATAACTTGTATCCGAATTCAAATATGAATTCCAAATAACATAACAAATCAAAATTCAAATTCAAATGTTTATAGCTTACCAATTTCATATTCGAATTTCAGAACTTTTTGAATTCAGATAATGTTCAAATTCATATAACATATTTTTATATATCTTTTGTTGTATAATCTAAATTATTTGGAAAGTTGTTTTAAGAGAATTATATTATAATTTATTTTTCCATTTCTATTATGTCTATATTTACAAAAGAAATAACTTTATTTTTTATTAACTCACGGTACAAATATTAATAACCACATATATTGGAGGTCAAAGTTGATATTTTCGGATATTCGGATATGGTTGACCTATATCCGAATTCGTATCCGAATTTGAAATAGTAAAAAAATTAAATAAATTTCAATTCTAAATTTTATTCGTAAAAACTTATTTACCAAATATCAATAAAATTGTAATTTTCGAATCAGATACTCGAATAATTGGTTAGCATTTGTATCCCTAGCCCCTCCCGCTAGGGGGTTTCGTCCGGACGTCAAATAAAAGTCACATTAATTGTGCACTTAGAGACCGTTTACAGTTATAAGGTGTCCACCCTTCAATTTTGTCATAAGTCTGCCCCAGTTTACAACTTATCGTGTCAATAATTTGAAGGAAAGAAAGTGGCTTGAACAATAATTGAATTCTTCAACAATAATAGGATGGTCCCCTTCTGGGCCATTAAAACCCTTGTTGTCTCGCCAACTCTATTCCGATTATCTTCAACAACTGTCGAGATTGGAATGCTTCTGTAGCAAAAATTGCGAATATGTCAATTCCAAACTACTCTACAGGTGGAATACCCACCTCACTTCAAACATGGAGCTACTAATCATTTATCACATTGTACTATTTACGAGATGTTGCTTACGAACTTCTTGCAACTCGGATGACAAACTTATGTGGTTACTTACTGATTGACATCATTTCATGCTTGTATTTGTATCTTATATCCATTATCTCACACCTAAGCAATGCTACGTGACAAGTTTTATGTTTGAATTTCAGAAATGAAGAGGTTTGATGAGAAGAGACATGAAAGGACCTAAAAGATAGAAAAATGACTGAGTTGAGAGACTCGAGGACTAAGATGCAAGGGAGAATGACCTGAACGTAAGACCGAATGACCAAAGAGCAAAACAGAAAACTCCACACCATCATGGGGAGTATTTTGACAATTCGATTCGGGTTGGAGATCCAATAAACAAAGTAGATGTATCAAAGACCGACAAAGAAACCTAGGAAAGCCCACAACAAACTTTAGCTAGATCCAGATCCTGTAGACCGTCAATTGGCGGTCTGGGCGGTCTGGAACCACCAATTGGCGGTCCGGATCTCCCCGGATCAGCTAAGATTTCTGGAGCATATGTATTAGTGTTTGTTTAAGCTATTTTTGGTGTTTGTTTAGTCCCATACCGGGGGATTGTCCCGGATTACCTTTTTCTATGGCTATAAATAGAACTCTCCCTCCTCTCATGTACCTTGTCTCCTCTCTTTGTGGCCATCTTCTCTACTAAGAGTAAAGTCTTGAAGCAAAACTCTGGTGGAGAAAGAGGTTGCTTGTAATTGAGTGAGTTAATAATAGATGTTTTCCATTAGCATGTTGTTTCTTGCTTAGTTTAATTTCCTTTAATATGTTTGCTTGCATGTTTGTTTTGTTTTATGTCTTTTAGTTAACTTGTTGTTTAGTCTTTCTATAATTAGTGTAAGCATGTCTTCTTTCCTTAGTATAATTGTTAGTTTAAATATGTGTGAGTAGTTCCATCCCTTTTGGGGTGGAGTAGATGTGTGTACATGTTATGTAGATGGTATGAATGCTAGATATAATTGTTTGTGAGAGATATTAGTATGCTTGCTTGAATTAATAAGAACTTTACTTCTGCCATAGTTAGGTACATTCCATGCTTGTATGTTCTTAATAACAACCTTGCATTGCTCATATTAATCACATAGGTTAGTGTTGTAATTGATAGGTCTTGTCATTAGGTACTTCTTATACATTAACAAACACTAACTAACTTGTGCTTGTCGTATGCATTCACTACCACAGTTATTTCATGTGCACACACACTCCACCCCTTTGGGGTTTTCCATTCATGAGTTTTATCTTCCTTCATTAGTTGTTTAGTTTAGTTTGTATTGTGATTTCATTTCAGTTTTTCTAGTTTACTAGTTTAGATTAGTGTAGTTTAGTGTAATCAATATTTCTCTCATTTATTTTCCACTCGCATTCGCACAAATCAAAAGTCGACACATCTTCCTGTGGACGACCCGTATTTGTCACCGCTTCAATGCGGCCGTGCAATTACGGTTTAATTAAAACGAGTCAATCACTTACCAAGGGCAATAATTTCACAATCAAATCCTTCTACCACTTCCTGAGTTCAAGACCGATGGAGATCACATTTCGGCTATGGAAAATTCAATGGAAAACTAAAAGTCCACTGAAGATCAAAAAATTTGTATGGCCAGTCGTAAACAACAAAATATTAACGTTTGGCAACCTACCAAAAAGATGGTTCGAGGGGCCGAATCGTTGTTCTGTGTGCAAGAAAGATAATAGATTGGAATGATTGAGGTGATGTCACCCGTAATTTTTTTGTATAATAAAAAATAAATTAAAATTTCGAATTTTAGGGAAAAAAATAAAATTCGAAAAATACTCGGGTCGCGGTTCACACCTGCGATCCGTGGAGGCACGGATTGCGGGTGTGAACCACGATCCCTCCATCAAAATAAAAATTATTATTTTTCAACGGATCGTGGGTGTGAACCGTAATCCGTCATTTTATTTATTTATTTTAAATTTCCACGGATCGCGGTTCACACCCGCGCGATCCATGGAAATTTTGAAAAAAAATTAAAGAAAATTTCACGGATCGTGGTTGTGAACCGCAGTCAATTTGTTTTTAAATATATTTTTTTACGTTTTATGTTTTCTATTTTTCTATTTTGTTTTATTTTTTTTTCTGTTTTCCTTTTTTATTGTAATTATTTGTAATCCTTTTTTCAAAATATGTTTTCTAATTTATATTATTTTTTAAAAAATTGAAAATTTGTTTTTAATTTTTTCAAAATTGACATCCATCAATAATTGGACGTATTGAAATGTTCGGGTATTTTATACAATAAAAAAATAAAATTTCTTAGCCAGAATAAAAAATTATTTACAAATGAATATTAAACAAACACTAAAACTAATCAAAATAAAAAATTGATAACGTTGTCGAAAATTCGTAGGTTGTACACACATTAAAAAAGTTTTAGAGGTCGATACAGCAAAAAATTAAAAACACAATTAATTTTTTTTTTAAAAATAAAAACAATTACAAAACATATTTTGAAAATAAATATAATAAAAAAATAGTTAAAACGATTTTAAGAAAATCAAAAATAAAACACTACAACTAAAATCCGTGACTTTATTTATTTTCTTTTATTGTTTTCGATTTTATGTTTTGATTTTTTAAAATCATTTTAACTATATTTTACATATATATATATACTTCAAAATATGTTTTCTAATTTTATAATTTTTTAAAAAAAATGTAATTGTGTTTTTAATTTTTTGCAGTTTCGACCACCAAAACTGTTTATAATGTGTATTCACCTTACGAATTTTTGACAACGTTACCAATTTTAAAACTTTATAAAAATTAGAAAACATATTTTGATATATATATAAAACATAGTTAAAATGATTTAAAAAAACAAAACATAAAATGAAAAATATTAAAAGCTAATAAAAAAGTCACGGATTTTAGTTGTAGTGTTTTATGTTTTGATTTTTTAAATCATTTTAATTATATTTTTATTATTTTTGTTTTCAAAATATGTTTTGTAATTATTTAAAAAAAAATTGATTGTCTTATTAATTTTTTGCAGTAACGACCTCCAAACTGTTTGTGAAGTGTATTCACCCTACGAATTTTTGAAAACTTTTCATTTTTGAAAAATTTATAAAAATTGGAAAACATATTTTGAAGTATATATATATATATATAATATAGTTAAAATGATTTTAAAAAATCAAAACATAAAATCAAAAACAATAAAAGAAAATAAATAAAGTCACGGATTTTAGTTGTAGTGTTTTATGTTTTGATTTTTTTAAAATCGTTTTAACTATATTTTTTATTGTAATTGTTTTCAAAATATGTTTTATAATTGTTATTATTCTTTTAAAATTTTAATTGTGTTTTTAATTTTTTGCTGTATCGACCTCCAAAACTGTTTTTAATGTGTGTACACCCTACGAATTTTGGACAACGTTATCAATTTTTTGTTTTGATTAGTTTTGGTGTTTGTTTAATATTCATTTGTAAATAATTTCTTATTCAGCCTAAGAAATTTTATTTTTTTATTGTATAAAATACTCTAACATTTCAATACGCCTTAACGTGATTTGGAGGTCAATTTTTGAAAAAATTAAAAACAAATTTTAAATTTTTTAAAAACTAATATAAATTAGAAAACATATTTTGAAACAAAAAAGATTTTAAAAAAGATTACAAATAATTACAATAAAAAGAAAAACAGAAATTAAAAATTAAAACAAAATAGAAAAACAGAAAACATAAAACATAAAAAAATTATTTAAAAAGAAAATTCAAAATTTCCACGGATCGAGGGTGTGAACCGCGATTCGTGGAAAAAAAATATTAAAAAAAATGACGGAACGTTGTTCACACCCGCGATCCTTAAAAAAAAATTGGGGGGACGGATCGCGGGTGTGAACCGCGACCCGAGTATTTTCGATTTTTTCTTCTTCTTAAAATTCGAAATTTTAATTTATTTTTTGTTATATAAAAAAATTACGGGATGTCACCTCAATCATGATTATTAATATTATAGGATATTGTAATATTATCTTAGCATCCACGGACCCACACGACTTACTTTTTATCCTAGGGCGAGTTTCTAATCTGTCCTCCTTTTCTCCTTCTCTGGATTGAGACTTGGCGTACCCTCCTTTTCTCCTCCTTCTGGACCGTCTGGAGAGCTAGAAAGGACTGGACTTGACGCATCTCCATCAAGCGAACTCATGCATGACCTCAACTACAACCCCACACTATGGACTCGGACGTTATCGATCGGCCGAGAACTCCTCTTTTGGCAAACTCTTGACCTAATTACCTTGAATATATGAAACAAATATTTCTATGTAAAAATAGACAATCGGTCGACCGAAGAACAAGTTCAGACCACCAGTATTTCAGTTTGGCGTCCAGGAAAAATGGATATTTTTGGGTGACGGATAAGTTTTAAACGGTGACCGGGTCTACGTTTGGACGTCCACGAAAAGTGTGGATATTTTGGGTCGACCGGTAGGTCTTAATCGGTTGACCCCTTTTGCATTTGGAGGTATGGGACAATTGCTTGGAAATTTCCGATCAACCGGTCTTAACGATGATTCTCATCTGGTCGATCGAGTGAAGTTTCGGAACATTACCTGGAGATTTCTGATCGACCGAAGGTGTGCGACGGTGGACCAGTAGAGCTCAGGATCGTGCTACAATTTAAGTTCGGTCGACCCATTGGAACAGTTCTACCCACGATCTGCACATTCTTTACTCTGTTTTTGGGGCAACTAAATACTTGTTTTTGGCCTATTATATAACTGCAATTTCGTCATCTTTTGTAATAGGGAAATGTTTGTTGAACGCTCGCGTCCCTAACCCAGTCAGCACACTGGCTGATGTGGGCAACCCAGTCAGCAGACGCGGCTGAGTGCGCACTCTCCCCAGAAACAATTTCTTTGTTTAGTTTATTCCTCATTTCGTACAAATTTCTCCATCCCTCATTAATGCGTCTCAAATCACTCACTTTATTTTGGCGCTCCTACACAGACTGAAGACTAGTTACTCAACATTCGTCCTCCTATTTCTTCCCTTCTCTTTATTAATAAATTCATTTTTTTCCGGACACACACATCAGTCATTTTCTTTAGTTTCTGGACAAGCGCATAACTTATTCCGGACACAGTTACTATTTATGCCGGACAGTTGGAACACTTATTCCGGACAGACGTACTACTTACTCCTGAATTTTTTTACTGTTGTTTTATTTTCCCGATGCGTCCACCATCGCATTTAATGCTTTTCAAATCAGCACGTCCTTCGTCTTCTTTCTTATTCTTTGGCGCTTCACGGAGATACAAATATGAGTGTCTAGGTTATTCCGATCCTACGAACCATTCCTTCTTCTCTCCTTCCTCCATTTTTGTTGTACTGTAATGACACTCGTAAATGTGTCCTCACAGCCGCTCATGCCTCCAACGTCCCTCAAGTGATGATGAATTTTCCTTCCTTCGAAGAAGCCAAAGCATTTTACGTTTCATACGCCGATTCCTGTTGTTTTGGTGTGAAGATAAGGCAATCTCATTACGGTCATGGTGTTGTAATACGGGCCACTCTTACTTGCTCAAAGGAGGGTAATGCTCCCGGAAACCAAGGTGAAGGTAGACCGAAACATAGGTTATCCGGTAGGGTCGAATGCACTGCTCGGATTAGGGTCTCCGGTAATCCATCCAGAGGCTACGTAATTAACTACGTAGATCTCGAACATAATCACGCCATGCTGTCGGAAGACCAGATGCGCTTCCTCCGACAAAAACGATCCGTCCCGGAGTCCGCAAGAGCACTCATTTCGTGCAATGATGCTGCCGGTATATCTGCCGCCAAGACCATGCAATCTTTTGTGGTCGAAGCTGGAGGTCACGATAAATTGTCTTTAAACGAGCGGGATCTAAGGTTATTTATTCTCCACTTAACCTGGTTGAAGTTACGCATTTAGCTTTGTCATAAAAATTATGTTTCGCAGGAATGTTGTGAACGAGGTTAGAAACCTCAAAATGGGACCAGGAGATGTGCAAGCTATCCAAGATTATTTCATCAGGATGCAGAAGAATGATTCCCGCTTCTTTTACGTAATGGATATGGACGACGAAGGCAGACTACGAAATGTGTTCTGGGCCGACAGTCGTTCTCGAGCTGCTTACTCTTACTTTGGAGATGCAATATGTTTCGACACAACATACATAATAAACAAGTATGACATGCCTTTTGCCCCATTTGTGAGGGTAAATCACCACTACCAGTCCGTCCTACTCGGTTGCGCACTCCTCTCTTCCGAGACGACACAAAATTACATTTGGTTGTTCCAAACATGGTTGACGTGCATGAACGGTACGGGTGTAAGCGGGGCGGGGCGGGGCGGGTTTTTGGTCCACCGCTACCCGCCCCGCATAAGTTAAGCGGGTATGCGGGGCGGGGCGGGGCGGGTCAAAAATAAAAAAACCGCTACCCGCCCCGCATAAGGTTGGACTAGGTGAGGCGGGGCGGGTTATGCGGGTTTGGCGGGTTTTTTAATTTTTTTTTTGATTTTTTCTAAGAAAAATAAAAGAACATGAAAACTTGAAAAATTGTAATTACTCATTGTATTTTTTGGGAAATTGAATGTGTGTTGAGTGAAAAACTAGACATTTAGTTAGTGTTGAATAATGATTTGGTAAGGTGGGTTAATGATTATGAGTAAAATGGAAACATTAAAATGATTTTGGTATATAAAAAATTAATAATATATTTGATTAGGCGGGTTGCGGGTTATGCGGGGCGGGTTGCAAGACAACCGCAACCCGCCCCGCTTATTAGGCGGGTTATGCGGGTGGCGGGTTAGCGGGTTGGCGGGTAACATTTTTTTGTCCGCTACCCGCATTAGGCGGGGCGGGGCGGGGCGGGTTGCGGGTAAAATATTACCCATTTACAGCCCTAACGGTACGTGTTTTATTTTGTCTGGCTTTGTCCGTTTTACGTTATGTGTCTGTCCGGTTACACTTTACGTCTGTCCGGTTTACGTCTTTTGCTCGTCCGATTTATCCCTTACGTCTGTCCGGTTTACGTTTTTTGCTCGTCCGGTTTAACCTTGACGTCTGTCCGGTTTACGTTATTTCTGTCCGGATTAACATATGTTTTTATCTTGATCGCGTTGTGTGCAGATACAAGCCCCCCGGCGATCATAACAGACCAATGTGACGCCATAGCTGTGGCTGTGAGGACTGTGTTCCCTGAAGCGTGGCACAGATTTTGTATATGGCACATAATGAATAAGGCCCCTGTGAAGCTGCCCACGAAGTACCGGAAGCATACGTTGTTTGACCTCAACAACTGTGTATTCGATTCCAAGACTCCGACAGAATTCGAGCGGAATTGGCAGGGTTTTCTAGATGATTTCGAGTTCCACGACAATAATTGGCTCCAATCCATTTATGCAATTTGAGAGCACTGGGTACCTGCATTTTGGCGGGATTGTTTTTCCGCAGGAATGGAATCAACCCAGAGAAGTGAGGGTATGAACGCCTTCTTCGATAAGTACCTCACATCAAGGACGACACTTAAGCAATTCGTGAAACAATACGAACTCGTAGTACGCCACAAGTATGAGAAGGAAGCTCAGTCTGATTTCGATTGTCAGCATAAGGCTCCGCAATTGATTTCGAAATATCCATTCGAGAGGCAATTGAGCGAGTTGTATACGGTGGGTGTCTTCAAGAAGGTACAGTTAAAAATTGGGAAGATGATGTACTGCGACATCAAGGATGAGTTCAACGAGGACGACACATTGCACTTCAACGTGACCGAACATGTATTGACACATATCCTCCCATTGTCGAAACGGTTCACAGTGCAAATTAGAGATGAGAAGTGTGTATGTGATTGCAGAATGTTTGATCACGTCGGTATCCTATGTTGTCACGTTTATGTTGTTATTGCCCGAATACGTCCAAACGCGTTGCTCCCCGAGTCTTACATCGTCCACCGATGGAGGAAGGAGATCCGAAGGAGCTATGGAGTCAAGTTTCCCCTTCAAAGTGGCATAACGGGGAACGATGCGCTTCGTCGCCACGACGACATAATGAGTCGTGCGGTTTGGATCGCCGAGGCCGTTTTCGACTCAAACGACAGATATCTTCAGGCGTTAGAGGCACTTGAGTTGCTTAAGGAACGTATGCAACGACCTGATCCTGTGTTCGATGGTACATCCGTTCTCAATCCGGATAAGACAAGACGGAAAGGCAGACCGCCGAGCAAACGACGGATTTCTTTGTCTGAGAAAATAATTAAAAGTAACGTTAAGAAAATCATCAGGAATAAGGTTCTACCCCCGTTACACCCTGCAGCACCCAAACCGGGGGATCACGATTTCGATGACTGGGACATGAATTTGCATTACGAGGGAGTTCCTCCTTGATTATTGTATTTGTCCTTGGTTGGAATTATTCCTATGTAATTTTGTTGAAAGTCATTGTATGTCTGTCCGTATTATTGCATAAGATTCAACTCTTTCTTTGCTTGTTCGTTTGTGAATTAATTTCTGATGGCGACAAATAGATTTAAGTAATTTTGGTTTGTTGTATGTCTGTCCTGATTACGTTATATGTCTGTCCGGATTACGATTCATCAATGTCCGGTTTATGTTTTATTTATGTCCGGATTAAGTGACCAGTATGTCCGGAAGACGTACTTAGACTGTCAGAATTACATTGTTTGTTTGTCCGGATTACGTTAATTTCTGTCCGGAATAAGTTTATTTATGTCCGGATTAAGTTACCAGTATGTCCGGATTACGTTATATGTCCGTCCGGATTACGATTCATCAATGTCCGGATTATGTTTTATTTATGTCCGGATTAAGTGACCAGTATGTCCGGAAGACGTACTTATGTTGTCCGAATTACATTGTTTGTCTGTCCGGATTACGTTAATTTCTGTCCGGAATAAGTTTTATTTATGTCCGGATTAAGTTACCAGTATGTCTGGATTACGTTATATGTCCGTCCGGATTACGATTCATCAATGTCCGGATTACGTTTTATTTATGTCCGGATTAAGTGACCAGTATGTCCGGAAGACGTACTTAGGTTGTCCGGATTACATTGTTTGTCTGTCCGGATTACGTTAATTTCTGTCCGGAATAAGTTTTATTTATGTCCGGATTAAGTTTTATTTATGTCCGGATTAAGTGACCAGTATGTCCGGAATACGTAATTAGGTCGTCCGGATTACATTGTTTGTCTGTCCGGATTACGTTATATGTCCGTCCGGAATAAGTTTTATTTATGTCCGGATTAAGTTACCAGTATGTCCGGATTACGTTATATGTCCGTCCAGATTACGATTCATCAATGTCCGGATTACGTTTTATTTATGTCCGGATTAAGTGACCAGTATGTCCGGAATACGTAATTAGGCTGTCCGGATTACATTGTTTGTCTGTCCGGATTACGTTGTATGTTCGTCCAGAATAAGTTTTATTTATGTCCGGATTAAGTTACCAGTATGTCCGGTTTACGTTTTATTTATGTCCGGATTAAGTGACCAGTATGTCCGGAAGACGTACTTAGGCTGTCTGAATTACACTGTTTGTCTGTCCGGATTACGTTAATTTCTGTCCGGAATAAGTTTTATTTATGTCCGGATTAAGTTACCAGTATGTCCGGATTACGTTATATGTCCGTCCGGATTACGATTCATCAATGTCCGGATTACGTTTTATTTATGTCCGGATTAAGTGACCAGTATGTCCGGAAGACGTACTTATGCTGTCCGAATTACATTGTTTGTCTATCCGGATTACGTTAATTTCTGTCCGGAATAAGTTTTATTTATGTCCGGATTAAGTTACCAGTATGTCTAGATTACGTTATATGTCCGTCCGGATTACGATTCATCAATGTCCGGATTACGTTTTATTTATGTCCGGATTAAGTGACCAGTATGTCCGGAAGACGTACTTAGGTTGTCCGGATTACATTGTTTGTCTGTCCGGATTACGTTAATTTCTGTCCGGAATAAGTTTTATTTATGTCCGGATTAAGTTTTATTTATGTCCGGATTAAGTTTTATTTATGTCCGGATCAAGTGACCAGTATGTCCGGAATACGTAATTAGGCCGTCCGGATTACATTGTTTGTCTGTCCGGATTACGTTATATGTTCGTCCGGAATAAGTTTTATTTATGTCCGGATTAAGTTACCAGTATGTCCGGATTACGTTATATGTCCGTCCAGATTACGATTCATCAATGTCCGGATTACGTTTTATTTATGTCCGGATTAAGTGACCAGTATGTCCGGAATACGTAATTAGGTTGTCCGGATTACATTGTTTGTCTGTCCGGATTACGTTGTATGTTCGTCCAGAATAAGTTTTATTTATGTCCGGATTAATTTACCAGTATGTCCGGTTTACGTTTTATTTATGTCCGGATTAAGTGACCAGTATGTCCGGAAGACGTACTTAGGCTGTCTGAATTACACTGTTTGTCTGTCCGGATTACGTTAATTTCTGTCCGGAATAAGTTTTATTTATGTCCGGATTAAGTTACCAGTAAGTCCGGATTACGTTATATGTCCGTCCGGATTACGATTCATCAATGTCTGGATTACGTTTTATTTATGTCCGGATTAAGTGACCTGTATGTCCGGAAGACGTACTTAGGCTGTCCGGATTACATTGTTTGTATGTCCGGATTACGTTAATTTCTGTCCGGAACAAGTTTTATTTATGTCCGGATTAAGTTACCAGTATGTCCGGATTACGTTATATGTCCGTCCGGATTACGATTCATCAATGTCCGGATTACGTTTTATTTATGTCCGGATTAAGTGACCAATATGTCCGGAATACGTAATTATGCTGTCCGGATTACATTGTATGTCCGGTTTACGTTTTATTTCTGTCCGGATTACATTGTATGTCTGTCCGGATTACGCTAATGGTCTGTCCGGATTACGTTATATGTCTGTCCGGATTACGTATCATGTATGTCTGGAAACAAGAAAATAATTTTATAAAAACCCAACACCAAATGTCCTTGTATTGATAAATCATTCAAATAGTTTATGTAATTTTAACATGTATACATGTATAACTTTGGAAAAAAATTGTTGAGTGCGCAATGGTGCAAAGTAAATTAAAACATTTTCAGGGCGTTTATTGTTGATCGCACATCCCAGAGTCTTCGAGTAAGAAATTGGCCAAATCGCCTCTAAAACGGTGAATAACTTTGCTCTGCTTCGGCTTCGTCGGATCAGCATTCTCCATCAAACGCTTCATCCAGTACAAAACGTATGACCCGCAATCGTTACTCCCCGGTAGCTGTCGTTTGCTACCCTTCCTCTCAACTCTCAGCGGCCACTCGACCTTCAACAACCCTCGCTAGAATCCCGCTATCTTAGACGCGGTGCATTCATGAGTTCCGACAAAACGGTTAGGATTGTCACCTTTTTTAAGTGTGCGGGAGAGGCTGTTGTACTGAATGAACTCTGATCGAGGTCTGTGGGCAACGAACAGAGTCCAGTGGTCGGCCAAACAGCATGGTTGTGCGATGATGACTTCCTCCACATTTAGTCCTTCAATTTTTGGGAGTAAATAATCTTTCCTTATATCTTCTCCCTGTCTCTCCACAATCATTTCCGATTCGAAGGATGATAAGCAGACCACCTTTTGTTGCTCTCCTCTTCTGAGGAGTACCTCAATTAGGCCGTCAAGAGTTTCGTTGGTGAATTCTGTTTTTGGCGAAATTATTTCCTTGAGATCACCCCTGGTGATATTGCTCAAAACCCCCCTCCAGATAATATCTTTTGCTTCTCGTTCGGGAGCCGTTGCATTCAATAAACGACGTACCTCATCATTGGTCAGCGTTCTCAAGGCGGTCGCATCCACATCGGGCCTCGTGGACGAAACATGGGCGGCCAGTTTATCTTTCGCTGTTTCGTCGGCCTCGTATATTTCTTCACTGGCTTCTTCGGCCCCTTTTGTTTTTGTGGTGGCTTCTTCGGCCTCCTTTATTTCTTCTTGTTTTTCTGCGGCATTCTTCTGTGCCTCATCTTGGCCAGATTTGCTTTGCGCTTCGTCTATATGTTCTGTGCGCAAGCGTGGTTTAATGGTCCGCATTTTTTGATGGTGCAAAAGCGGTAGCGCTACCACAGCCTTCCTCTTTCTTTCCTGTTGTCTCCTCATATCTTCCTCATTCTTCTTCTCATCCTCCTTCCTCTTCTCTCCCTCTTCCTCCTTCCTCTTCCTCCTCCTCTTCCTCCTCCATCTTCTTCCTCTCTTCCTCCTCCCTCTTATTCCTCTCATCCTCCTCCCTCCTCTTCTTCTCATCCTCCTCCCTCCTCTTCTTCTCTTCCTCCTCCCTCTTATTCCTCTCATCCTCCTCCCTCCTCTTCTTCTCTTCCTCCTCCCTCTTATTCCTCTCTTCCTCCTCCCTCTTCTTCCTCTCTTCCTCCCTCCGCTTTTTTCTCTCTTCCTCCTCCCTCCTCTTCTTCTCATCCTCCTCCCTCCCCTTCCTCGGATCCTCCTCCCTCTTATTCCTCTCATCCTCCTCCCTCCTCTTCTTCTCATCCTCCTTCATCTTATTCCTCTCATCCTCCTCCCTCCTCTTCTTCTCATCCTCCTCCCTCTTCTTCTTCTCTTGCTCCTCCCTCTTCTTCCTTTCTTCCTCCTCTCTCTTCTCCCTCTCTTCCTCCTCTCTTCTTCCTCTCCTCCGCCACCCTCTTATTTCTCTCTTCCTCCCTCTTTTCCCTCACCTCCGCCTCCCTCTTATTTCTCTCTTCCTCCTCCCTCTTTTCCCTCTCTTCCTCCTCCCCACGGACTCTCAGCCTACGACACTCTTCTTGAGAGATCCGGAGTTCTTCCTCCATGTTGTTAATTTTAACGGTCGCCTCCCTAAGTGCTGCTTCGGCTCGTAGCCAATTCGTCTTCACCTCACTAAGTTCCAACTCTTGTAGCAGTAGGTCACATGGAATGCTGCATTCACTGAGTTGTACCCTTGGTAGAGTGGATGTTGAAGGTGTTTCCTTCGAGGCGACCTTTGCTGCGGGAGTTGCTTCTGCAGGAGGAAATTGATCCTTTGACAACAGTGAATGCTCCCGTTCACTGAGTTTTGGGTGCCCTTCAACTCAAATTGGCCCGAGTAAATCCGGGACAAGTTGATGCCTCGATCTTCCCATTTTCTAAGGATTTGGCGTCTGCTAAACATTTCCGTCCAACACTTGAACCGTGGAAATGCTGACCAGGGATCCCTAAATTTGAACTTCTCGCAAAGCCACACCTGAAAACAGGAATGAGTTAAAAACCAGAAACATAACTTCCCCAGGACAGACACAACTCTTATTCCGGACAGACGCAACATTATTCCGGACAGACAAAACTCTTATTCCGGACAGACGCAACACTATTCCGGACAGACAAAATACTTATTCCGGACAGACAATATGTATTCCGGACAGACAGGACAATCATTCCGGACATATACAGGATTATTCCGGACAGACAAAATACTTATTCCGGACAGACAAAATACTTATTCCGGACAGACACAATACGTATTCCGGACAGACAAAACTCTTATTCCGGACAGACGCAACACTATTCCGGACAGACAAAATACTTATTCCGGACAGACACAATACGTATTCCGGACAGACAAAACTCTTATTCCGGACAGACGCAACACTATTCCGGACAGACAAAACTCTTATTCCGGACAGACAACTCTTATTCCGGACAGACAAAATACTTATTCCGGACAGACACAATACGTATTCCGGACAGACAAGACAATCATTCTGGACATACACAGGACTATTCCGGACATGCAACACACTTATTCCGGACAGACAAAACACTATTCCGAACATACGTAATACTTTTCCCGGATAACCTCAAGACACTTATTCCGGACAGAGACAATACTATTCCGGACAGACACAAGACTTATCCCGGACAGACAAAACACTTATTCCGGACATAAACCAACACTACTCCGGACTGACACAACACTCATTCCGGACCAAGATGTTTACTTGTAATACGGCAACGCAACCATACACGTAGCCCTGCTTCATAGAGAAGTTCGCTGACAATCTCCTCCTCGAGAGGTCCCGTTGGGCTTCCTCCAGGCCTTCAACCAAGAAAGTGTGAACCGCATTTGCCCACACATATCTCTTGAGGCGCTTGAGGTTCTTAAGGTACTTCGTGTACCACGCTTTACTTCGCAGTGATCCATCGAAGAACAAAAAATGATTGAAAATCATAGAAATAAGGAGTCGGACGTGCTCCTCCTCCTCGCCCATCTTGCTCGTGGCTGTAAGATGACCCAGTAGATGGGTGTTGTCGAGGTTAACCCTGTCACGTTTCTCTACGTACATGGCTTCCATATCCACTCTCTGCCCATGTGCTCTTAGTCCAAGTAGAAGGGCGACGTCTTCTACCGTAAATGGGACCACCCCAGTGGCTATTCTCAGACCGACTTCATTGGCGTTGAAGTGTTCGACGAACCAACCCAGTATCTCGTTGTCAGTTGTGACGTGAGGAAAGGTGAGGAAGTGACCGAAAGGCGTCCGTTGGAAGACATTTTTCTCCTCCTCCTTCATCCGGTCGAACTGCTTGTGAAGGGCCGTGAAACCGCACTTGGTTTCGCGGAAGTAGTACGTGCTTCCCTTAAACCACCAAAAAAAATTGTTAGAGACCAATAATGAACCTTAAAATGAACCAGAAAGAACGTGATTGACACAGCACCTGCGCGGCTACAATTTCAGGAGCGATGGAGGTTTCAGGTAGAGAATGATCCATTTTTGCCTTGTCTTGGTTTTCGTTCGACTAAAACAGGAATGAAGGTTTTGGATGAGCGTATGGAAAGGAACTCCGGGTGAAATGGGAAATGAAAAAGGAGAAGACTTGGGAGGAAAGTTACTCGAATGCTGTACCGCCGCTACTGATGTACGTGAAGTCTAACCGTCTAATCGTGATTTCGGGAAATAAACCGTCGCACCAAAAAATTCGTAATTTACTTTTCCCCGCGCAGAAGTTTTGTCTACTTTGCATTCTAAAGAGAAAGAGAGAACATCTTTGTGGATTCGGTATGAGTAATTTCAACAGGAATTTCTTCGTCGGTTGGTTCGTGTGTTCTGTAAGAATCTCTTGTAATATGTTTCTCTATAATAGATTGAGATTGTGTCGTCTGTCGTTTTTCCCGCATTGAGTTTTCACGTTAAAATCTTGTGATTTACTTTTTTTGTGGTTTGGTGTTGGTGATTTGCATTATTTCTGTTTTCGTTCTCCATCGGATTTGCTATTTCGATTTGCTGCGTATTTTGGAATTGATCTTATTATTTAACATTCCAAACCCCCGTTCGATCAACATGATATTTTATTACTATAATATTTTGTACCTAGGCCTAGTGTTTTGACGGAAAATGTTAATTGACTTTTACTTAATTTGGCTTGTGTTATAGACTTGGGTATTTTTGTAGATTTTGAGGTATTTTGTAAATTTTTGAATGTATTTTAGATATTTTTAAAAAAACTGAAGATATTTTAAATAAAAAATTAGAAGGGTCGGACCAGACCAACCCTGACTCCCAGGTCTAGTATGTTGTCGTTAAGAAACTTCATAACTACAACAACGTATCCTATGTCCCACGTGTTTGGCAACTCTAACCACTCAGTACTTCCCCGTAAGAAATAAAAAATCACGAACAAGAGTCATGACATTCATTTCGTACCTGTCCAGTCTTAAGCAAAATTAACTCGGATTAAACAACGAAATCATACCATGGGAACGGCAGGATATAGCCTGAGAGTTTCAGACAATGCTGCCTGGAGGTATTGCATCTTGTCGATGGCTGTCTTGTCTAAGTGGTTCACTAATTCCTCCAATGTGATTGTTTCTTTGCATTGGGTCACTTTTGTCACTTCCCCGGCCACTTTTTCCTGCACGTCGGGGTGAATGCAAGCCATGTAGAAGAACCAAGCCAGAGTCCCGGCGGTTGTGTCTCTTCCTGCCACCAGGAAGTTCAGGATTATGTCCTTTAAGTACTTTTCCGTCATTAGCTCCGGGTTCTTTTTTCTCTCCAACAGAAATCTCGACAGAATGTCTTGTTTCTCCACCTGGAATTCGGGCTCACATCCTCAACATAACATTAATAACTGAGAAAATATTCGTAAGTGAAACAAAGTTGTTGAAGTCTTCCGAGAAGTACTTTGGACTTGCACACGAGTAATACAATAATAGTCAAAACAAGATTTTGGTTGAAATTTAAATTTTGATGTGCAAACCGCAAACTACTTACGAACTCACACGAGCTATACAACAATATTTGTTATACATGGAATTATTATCCCTAAATTAGTGACACTAGCTTGAATGGTGATCAATAACATGCATATTAGATGAACTTGTGCATTTTGTGTTATTACCTTGGAGGTGTCGTGGTCTCTGTTACGAATGACTTTGTAGACGAAGCTATCGAGTATGTGCATGTTCTTCTTCAAAGCCGCCTCGGTACCGATGTTGAGCAATCTCTTGATCTTCCAAAAGGGATCGACGTAGCGGTGGACGATCTGCGTGCTGGAGTCCATGAACGCCCTCGCGAACTCCTGGCTGGATCCTTCGAGAACGTTGAGTTCGACTCCAAACCCGACCTTGAAGATAGAATCCAAAGTGGACCTCATAAGCAGATCCTGAATATCGAACGGACGGTCAAAATTCACCTCGTCGGACAGCATCCAGCAGAGTTTGATGGCGTTGGTCCGAAAGACAACGCTGCTGAAATCCCGGAGCACTCTGGTGGAGAACTCGTGACTTGCCAGCTTCCTCTGATACTTCCACCTGTCTCCATCCACCGCGAAAATCCCATCCCCAAGAAGCGTGCTCAGATTCTCGTAGTTCACATGCCCCTGAAAAACAATACCAAATTGCTCAAAAACAGTTACTTCTTTGTGTTTTGTTGAGGTGGTGTGCGAACCAAATTTTAAACTTCGATATGAAAATTGATAAAATGATACCTTTCCGTAATTGGTAAAGTTGGAGCTGAGGATGTGTTCTACGTTGGCGGGGTCGGTGGTGTAGAATTTGTTGTTGAAGACGCCGAGGATCCGGAAGGTCTTGTAGCGGCGGGAGAGATGGGTGTGGTAGTCGTAGAGGTCTTTGAAATGGAAGAGTTGGTGGAAGATGGTGGCGCCGATGGGCGACCGCTTCTCGTTCGGAGGCCAAATCCGGAGGACTTTGAGACCCCAGAGGAGAGGGAGGAGGACTGATGCGAATGCAAAGAAGAATGAGAGAATGGAATTCATTTTTTTTAGATGAGAGGTTGTGGTACTGGTGGGAGTTGGGAGGTTTGGGGTTCTGGATATGTATATAAAGTTCACGTTAGTGTGTATATGGTACGGTGATGGCGGTTGCGATGAGACACGCGTCGATTGGGAAAGTAAGCTGAATACCGAATAATGAAAAATTAGTCTGTGTGAACAAAGAGTGACCTCTGCCCGAAGTCCCAACCGACTCCTCCCAAAGCTGCATGGTTCAACAACAAAAACAAACACTTCGCTACTTCTCAACCCACGTGAGGTTTCCTCACAAACGGTTTCCTAGAAAAACTTGGAGCTCAACTAGGTTGGGATTAATGCCCGGAAATTCATGCTTTCTTTAGCTAATCGTCAGTCTTAAAGCGTTTAATTAAAGGCTACATAGATCAATAAAAAGTCAAATTGAGAAAGTCGAGCTCATAATTGTAGTTATGAAACATAAATCGAGAGAATCGAGCTCATAATTGTAGTTATGAAACACAAATTGAGAAAGTCTAGCTCGTAATCGTTAGTTATGAAACGTATGGATTTACAATGGCTCGACAATCAGATATTTTTTATTTTTCTTGTGAGAATAATTTCACGTTGGCTATCCTGAGATGTACTGAAATTATACTTGGACTCTCTTATCTACCAACTAGTTTTTAAAATCATATGTAACTATGACCAGGATCAACCCGATCAAGGGTTTTCTCTCTTTCTCTGTCTTCGTCAACTTTCTTTCTCTCTTTCCAACTCACTTTTTTCTATTTCCAATATTATCTCTTAACTACAACTCATCTTTCTCCTTCACATCAACTTTTATTTTCACTAACTTTTATTTTATTCCAAAGTCAATTATATTTACCCAAAACATTAATAATTCAAACAAAATATGTGTTAATTAGCAAATTATTATTATTATTAATAAAGCAAAATACATATTTATTTAAACGATTGTACGTAGCACAATACAAGAAAATATTACATTACCTAAAATTTATTAAAATAAAAATACATACTAATAAAAACACATTTAATTTTTGCTTCCTCCGAATCGTTGTCATATGTGGTCGATCAAGTCGGATCTGAGGGCAAGATGCGTGTTTTTTTCACGAATGAGGTCTCTGATGTCTATGTACTCAATTTAAGCATTGTAATGTAGTTTAATTTCAATTTAAGCATTGTAATATAGTTTATTTTTTAATTTAAACTTAGTAATGTAGTTTAATTGTAAGCAAACAACAAAACTGATTACAACATAAAATGGTATTTTACATGGATTCCATGTGGCCAAACAAAATCATAGTGACCAAGACCTTCCTAAACATTTTTTTATAAAAACCCAAGCAATATGAGGTTACCTCCATGAGACCAATACCACCAAAATACGTAAACTCAAGGCACATCAACCACACGACACTCTACTGTTGTGGTATGGGAGACGCTTTCACGGCGAAACTGGTGGCGTCGGCAGAAGGACGAGAGGAAAAAAATGTTGCTCCAATGGTCGAAAGAGAAAGTGTTTGGATGGTTGGTTCATTAATGTGGATATGGGCCAGAAATAGGGGTGAGCATCCGGTCCGGACCAGACCGGATTTTTATCCGGGGTCCGGACCGAAGAACGGACCGGACCGGATGCTCTTGGACCGAAGACCGGACCGGACCGGACCGAATCGGTCCGGTCCGGTCAAAAACCGGATTTTTATAAAGAAAAAAACAAAAAAAAGACCGGACCGGACCGAACCCAAACTTCCCGGACCGAAACCCGGACCGGACCGGATCGAACCAACATTTTCCGGACCGAACCCGAACCGGACCGGGTTTTGCTCTCCCATAGCCAGAAAATCGAAGTTTGATGGGGCAAAAATGTGTTATGTCAATGGCATTTCATGTGAATAATGCAAAAACAGAGGGTGGAGAATCAAGCACATGCAGCGTACTGTTGCAGAAACTCAAGAAACAATCCGTTTGAGTTTCTACTAGCCCCATGTGAAATACCATTGGCATAATACATTTAAGCGTTTTAATGGATTTTTATTTCAATTTAAGGGTTGTCTTCCTATTTTTACTATAAATACCCAATATTTACAAAATAATAAATACACGGCTTTTTACAAAATAATACTCTCAAATAATTTGCAACTCAATTATATACACAACCAAAAATATTTAAACAAAATAATAATTAAAAATAAAATAAAACCACAAGCAAGTGTGGCACGTCCATGCGACGACCAGGGCCGACATGGTCGTCGCGCCCCCAGTGAGGAGTCGACGACCCGATCGGCGAGGGGTTGTCCCTTCGGGACGACCCCGTTACAGGTGCTCTAAGAGGTATACGATTGTGAGAATAAACAAAGATAAATAACATACAACATCCATGAACTATCGGCAAAAATCAATTAAATCTATTAACTTTTAAAATTAACACTTAACCCCTTAAACTTTGGATCTTAACAAGTTACCCTTTTGAACTCATTTTAATCATTAGATTTCACATCTTAACTGTTTATTTATTTATTTTGAGTTATTTGACTAGAACACTCGTAAGCCTAACTTTATGGTAAAGTTTGGGTAAGATTAGTTGTTAGATTTGATTTATATTTAAGTCGAATTTGGTAACAATAAGATTCAAAATCCACTCAAATCTAACCTTCGATCGGAATCAACTTTACAATAAGGTTAGATTCATGAGTATTCTAGAAAAACAACATGAAAAAAATAAAAAATAAAAGATTAAGATGTGAAATCTAGCAATTAATTAAAAGAATTTCAATAGATAAAATGTTACACATTCAAAATTCATGAGGAGTTAAGTGCTAACTTTGAAATTTAATGGAAGTTAAGAGATTTTGGTTTATAGTTCAAAGGGATTATATGTAATTTACAGAAAAAATCTTTTTTGCTGTTTAGATAGAGACATTTACATGTAAGAGCTTTTCGAACAATTTCTAGATTATAAATCTTCATCCTAACGAACTCCAAGTTTCAACAGCCAATTAATATTCGTAACTTAAGATTTTATTAAATAGAAAATACTAACAAATCCTTGCTAATAAAATTATATTTTTATCAAGCGGTTACGACTTGGGAAAAGAGAGAGAGGAAATTTCTTGCCGGTGGTTTTGAAAATTGTGGTTCATCTTTCATCCTAATTCAACCCACAGTTTTGATTAGCCGGTGCTGTTCAAGGTGAGATATGTATTTTTAAAATTTTTTAGGAGTGTTTACGTAAACCAAATCAAGCTAATCTTTTGTATGATTTATAATCACTCATACAGTCATACTGATGCTAAAAATTGGAAACAAATAATATTGACACAAGAATGCAACTCTAAAGATTAGTTTGCTTTACTTTACTTACAAGAATGCAAGAAATTTAGGAATTAGGACATGTTGGAAAAATGCAGCTGTGTTCAGATTTACTTATGTTTTGAGATCACTATCTGACAATTGTCAATCATGAAATAGAATATTGTAGTACTCCAGTACGTCAAGGCACACGAACATGATTCCCATTTATAAAAAGCCAATGATCATTTAATTTGAATTCTGATATTTCATGTTTAATTCACTACAAGGAAACGGAAAGGGACTTGCACAGAAGTTGTTTATCTCAAGTTTTGGAAAAACAGAGATCTACAACTACGTTCCTTGTAGAACATAAGACTTACGTACAGATGACTTTGTTTTTTTCTCAAAATTTTGAAACAGAGATACAGAGACCTGTACAACTGCATTGACTCTGATTTAGTAGATATTGAACAGAATATGTGCCTCAACATTCTTTCTAGAAAATAAACTTATATTTGAGGTGTAATATTGCTTTAAATGGACTGGTTTTATGCTTATAGCGTTCTAAATATCCTATTTGTTTAGTATGCTATATAGAGCGTGAAAATTGTGAAAGTTCCACCTTAGCTTCTTCTCTTGAGGTATATAAATATCGAACTTATCTTAAGCCAAACAAAATCTGTCGCATCAACTTCTTTCTATCTGCCACTTAATTTCATTAAGTACACCCAAAAAATCTGATTACTCACGCCAAGAAACACCCCAAACAAGGGGTAAACGCGGTGGTAATATCCATATACTTGGTCACCCGCCCCGGTCGGGTACAAGTATGGTCACAAAACTCATACCCGTTTAAAAATTCAAACTGGTATAATCGTATTTGTTTACCCGGTTAATAAACGGGGCGGGTACGGGTATACACATTACCCGTACCCGTATACCCGTTAAGATATATTATATATTTCTATATAATATATTTTTTATATATTTATATGTTATATATTATATATTTATATATTTTATATATTATATTTTTTATATATTATAGCCGTCATACTGGTTTACCCGTCCCGTACCCGCTAACTTAATGGGTACGAGTATACATGTTTTTTGTCGGGTATATACATGTACCCGCTAATTTAACCGGATACGGGTAGGAACATACCCGACCCGTACCCGATCCGTTTACACCCCTACCCCCAAACACCCTACATTATCTCTCGTCAACATCATTTGGAGATCAGTTATTGGTAGAATAAATCACAAAAAAATCTACAAAATCAAAACAAATAAAAACATAATTTCAAACGAATTTAAAAGAATTGTATTTAGATTTTTAACAAATAATAATAATAATAATTCAACGAATGGAAAGGGTACACGTGCCCCCACCCAAAACACCAAACTGCCCAAGTGGGGGATCGTGTCGTCCATTGCACGATCTGGCACTCGGGTAGGGGGACGTGGCCGGAAATATGCTTGTGTGGCGGGTGCCCAGTTCATCCGACAAAATTTGCATGTTAAATGTGCTTTAAGTGATTTGCCGAAAAACAAAGGCTAAGGTTTTTTCGGAGAACCTGGTTGATTGTAAAAAGGCCGAATGATCCTCTCAATGGGAAAAAACTGTTGTGCCGACATGTGGCATGCCCCAGACATGTATTAAATTTTTTTCTTTTGTTTTTCTTTGTGGTGGGACCCATGAATAATCAAATTCATAGAAAATTTGTAATGCTAATGCACTGTTAAATAAAAATATTAATTTTTAAAAAATCACCAATTTTTTTATCTTTTAATATCTACAAATAGACATCTGTATTGTTATTTAAAATTTCATAATTTCAAAATTCCAAATAAAATGTGGTTACTTCAGATGAGATAAGTATCTGATTTGAAAAGAATATATTCCTAACTTTTATTTTCCAATGATTAACTTTAGATTTTCGGGATTTACTTTTCCAAGGATTTTATTCACAAATCTTATTTTTTGGAGATTTTATTCTCAAATCTTACTTTTCCAAAGATCTTATCTCAAATCTCACATTTCCAGATATTTTATTCTTAGGTTTAACTTTTTTAAATATTACATTCTCAATTTTATTATTCCAACTTATATTTTCCCCAACAATCGTATCTCTCAAATTCTATAACTACACATTCATTTTGTTATAACCTCGCACATTTTCACAATCTCTTCTCTCTCTTAAATTTTAATCTTCTTTTCTCTATCTTCCTTTGATATACTTCAAATTAATCTTCTCGATTCTGAAAATAATCAACGTCATCCACCAAATACAAACTCGCAACCAATTTTTTTACATAATTTTCCATATGATCCTACTTTTCATTCCTATCCAAATTTTCAGATGCCAATGCAGAGTAACATGAGTATGAACCCGTATTTGAATTATTTTCCAAATAACTTATCATTCTCAACTTCACAATAATTTCCTTCTCAACCACCTTATCCTCCACCAAATCATCCCCAGAACTACCAAAATTTTTGATGCTATCAAGGGAGTTTTTCTCATTGTCAGGCTAAAGATGATGCAGAATAGAATGAAGTGGAACTTGGTGATGATGAAGTTGATATTTATCCACAACATTACACACAACCAAGTTCAACTTCACCATCACAAGCAAAAAAATCATGGTCTACTGCAGAAGATGAAGCTCTCATTTCTTCATTTATGAACATCATTTGTGATGCAATTGTTGGTACCTATCAAAAAAATAGTTAGCTTTGGAGAAAGATAGAAGGCTCATAAGAAATGGCACGACAAACAAATTCTAATATCATTATTGAAAGGCGGTGGAGAAGAATTGAAGCGTCTGTAATGAAGTGGGTAGGTTGATATGACGAAGTCGTTTGAACAAGAAGGAACGGAATGAACGATGAAGATGTTATTAGAGAGGCTTATTGTATTTACGAGCGGACATATAATTTAAAATTTCTCTTCCAATATGCATGAGTTTTGTTGAACAAGTTCCCTAAATGGAAACTAATAATGAACACTTTTATTATGAATACTTGACGTGGATGTCTGAAGTCATCTGACCACATAGAAGATAGTCTTGGGACGGATAGCAGCAACAAAAGAATTCGAAGCACTAAAATTGGAGACTTCTTGTCACCTTGAAACCCACAAACACCAAGTAGTGATGAAGTTGAAACAAAAGCCTTTACTCGTCCTGAAGGTGTTAAAAAGCAAAACAAAAGGAGAAGGGGATGGGAGAGGGAAAGGCAAGCCCTCCGACTCGGCAAGGAAAGTTATGTGTAGTCTAGGTAACCAACTTCAGTGGTATAGAGAGGCACAAAAAGTAGATATTGTGTTGAAAAATGAGAGACTTGAATATTAGAAATGGAGGCTTGAAATTAAAGAGAAAGAGGTGGAAATAGAAGCGAAAGAGGGGATTATGCCTTGATAAAAGTGAAATGGGACACGTTTAATAATTTGTTGACCAAGACGACATTGACACTCGAAGAAGAAAAGATTAAAAGTAAATTAATGACAGAACTCTATTAGTGGATTGTAGTTTTCTTGTGTACTTATTTTAATTATTGTAGTATAATGTATTGTATAGTTATATTTGTAAGTAGATCGATCATTAATCTACAGGGGGTGAATAGATTATATGTCAATTTAGTTAAATAATGCACAATTAAAATAGTAAAGAGAAGATTTCAAAGCAAAAATCGACTTTGAAGATTTATAGAGGTTCGATCACACCACCGTGATCTAGTTCTCTCCTCAAGTTATGATCGATTCTTTGATCCCTACTTGAGAATTCACTAATATCTTCGTTCCGGGTTGCAAATAAACTCTCTTACAATCGGAGCCTTACGAACACCCTCGCATTGCTCGGATCTCCTCTCACAACCAGAGAGGGAACTTGCTCGAAGCTTTACAACACAATGGACGTTGAGTAAAGTTGTTGAACTCTAACTTGAATGTATTAAAGAATTAGAATATAGCTTGGAGTGTATTTGATTGAATTTTTAGAGTTGGTGGAGCTTTGAGGACTTGGAGTTTGAGAGCACAAGAGTGTAAAAGATTTTAGGCAAGTAAAAACTAGAATGTGTCTCATAAATGTATCTTTTATAGTCTTCAAAGCAAATAAAGTCGTTACGGTGAGTTGGTGAAGTTTTGGACCAATAAGAAGCAAGAAATGACTTAAGCTCGGATAAATTTTAGAACTGGTTTGGTCGAACGGTGGGTAAACGGTCATCCGAGACAATATGGGTGTATTGGTCAGAATGAAGATCTCAGTTGACCAAAAATTGTTCGGATAATCTTTCACCAACTTCCAGTAACTTTTTCCAATATCGATGGATTTAAATATCGGTTCACTGAAAGCAATTCGATTCACCGTGTCAAGATTGATAGTAAGCAACAATCAAAAATCTACATGGAAAAGAGTCGTTGCGCTCTGATTAGCATCAAGGATTTGGTAGATCGAATAAGGCTCGGTCAACCGTTGTGGGATATTTCAAAATATGTTGCCAGAGGACGAAAGATAGTTCTTTGAAAAACTTTTTTCCCACGGGGCGCAATTGGTTCTCAAGAGTTTTTCCGAGTCAAGACGCAATCGGTCCTTAAAAACTTTTCAAGTTGGGACGCAAAGGGTCTCGAATGATGGGATAATAAGGATCAAGTTTGGATGACCGTTCTCCATTCGGTAGACCGAATCGAGATTTCTAGAGAGGGTCCGAATGCTACTGAGTGTAATGGAACAGTTGATCGGTATGCATTCGGTAGTCCAAACTAAGGATTCCAGGAAAAATCGGGAAGCAACTAACTCTAAGAAAACGGTACACCGAGAAAGACTCGATCGTCTGTTTAGGACAAGTTAAGTAAACCGAAGAGAATACATATTTGATCTTATGACTCAAATAAATAGAAAATTACATGTGAGGTCATTGATTTTTATTACATGTTTTCAGCCTCAATCTTAAAGTTGATCAGTCTTTTGGTTTGAGCACCTATAATGTTAGGAATATACAATATATACGTAATTTGACAATATGATGCGTGTGATGTGATAATTAAAGTTGTGTGTAATATTAGTTTATTAATCATCAAAATTAAAAGTAATGAAGCCAAAATGCCAACATAAGTATGAGCCAATTGTCGATTTTTTATTTTGATAAAAATTTAATACATTATTTTAATAAAATATACAAAATTAATACAAAATTTAATATTTAGGTAAATACTCGTTTCCATAATAATATAGTGAACAAATTAATATCCGAAATACAATAATAGGTAAATACCAGCAGAAAGCCTCTCGTATTCCTAATCAGACTTATAGACCCAACACCTTATAATTCAAAGATTTTCTTATTGTAAACAATTAAATAGTCGAAGACCGAGGCAGGGGTGTAAACAAGTCAAGTCGAGCGAAATTTTGAGCAATAAGTATTATCTTATGTTATTAACAAATATATAAAAATTATGAATGGAACAATAAAAAATTCGAGCGAATTTTATCGAGCCAAGCATAATTTTTTTTGAGTGCGAGCGACTCACTTACCTGAAGGGAATGTGTTCTAAAAGTTTTACTTTTAAATGTCAATTATTATGAATTGAATGAGAAATCATTTTGTTCCTTGTTTATGTTATTCGTCTTTTAGAAGTGTTAAGGAAGAGGCTCTTGGTCCTTAACCGTAGAGCTCTAAAAGATATTGGTTTACATAAAACAAAAGATATTCGCCATCATGGTAACTAACATGGAACATTAATTACCGAGTTGAGATTGTCGTGTTGGTCATAGATCATTGTAGCTCTACAAGTGAGTGACAACACGGGTATGCAAAAGAGGAAAATATTACTTTTGTATACTGAATAGACCTAATAAGTAAAATATTATAGAAATGTGTTTCTGTGTCATTAATATTTTACTGTGTCTTTGGTCCTTTGATATGAGACTTATATCTAATCACTTAAGGAATACTTAATTAGATCAGTGTCTTGAACTATCGATCAGTGTAGTGTAAAGGCATTGGTTGGTTAAGTACTACTTTTGTTGGAGAAGTTGTACTTATCTTTAAGCTAGTCTTCTGACTAACTATCTTCTCCAACAAAAGTTGTACTTAACCAACTAATGCCTTTACACTACACTCATCGATAGCTCAAGACACTAATCTAATAAAGAACTCCTTAAGCGATCGGATATAAGTCTCATATCGAAGGACCAAAGACACAGTAAAATATTAATGACACAGAAACACATTTCTATAATATTTTACTTATTAGGTCTATTCAGTATACAAAAGTAATATTTTCCTCTTTTGCATACCCGTGTCGTCACTCACTTGTAGAGCTACAATGATCTATGACCAACACGACAATCTTAACTCGGTAATTAATGTTCCATGTTAATTACCATGATTGCGAATATCTTTTGTTTTATGCAAACCAATATCTTTCAGAGCTCTACGGTTAAGGACCAAGAGTCTCTTCCTTAACACTTCCAAAAGACGAATAACATACTCAAGGAACAAAATGATTTCTCATTCAATTCATAATAATTGGCATTTAAAAGTAAAACTTTTAGAACACATTCCCTTCAGGTTCCTCCCCCACATCGACCATGACTAAGCCTCCCTTCTCTTCTTCTCCCGTCCCTCTCCCTCCTGCCGCCTCTTCGATAGTATAATTTTCTCCTCCCACCATGATCCCACCTTCCTCCAAACGTCCTGCACCTTCATGGTAAATAATTTTGATTCACAATTATATTCCACAATGATATCGAGTTCCATCGAGCCATTGTCGAGCTCTATCAAGCATATCAAAAACAAACTCAACATTAAATTAAATCAAACTCAACAAACTGTTGTCGAGCCTTATCGAGCTCATAAACAAAAGTAATCGAGTCTATCGAGCACAACAATCGTGTTCCTATCAAACTCATATTGAGTCCATCGAGCTTCGTTGGAATGTGTGTCCAAAGTGAGTCCATCGAACTTTGTTGGAAACTAGTTCGGTTGTCCTTTTTTGTATTCAAACTGATAGAATTCCTAATAAATCCCCAAACCCAAAAATATATTTTGCTTGGCCACTAGGAGGCATTGTCCCCTTGCAACCCGATGAGCGAGACCCCAGATTGACCCGTCAGAGTGGGGAGGATGGGGAAATCCTAGGGTTAAACTTTGTGATTGAAGGTGGTGGGGATCAAGAGGGTGATATTGGTGATGTGAGTGACAGGATTGGGGAAATGGAGTTTTGAGATGAAGGGGGAAATATATTTTAAAAGTTAGGGGTAATTACGTCTTTTTTTCAAACAACAGTTGAAAATTAACAGGAGAGTAATGGGAGGGGGTATGTTTGATGAACTTAAAGATTTGAGGAAGCAAATTAATGACATCAACATGTAAGGGGTGCAAAGTGATACCCTGGTACATTTGAGGGGTGTGAAGTGAAATTTCCCCCAAGTTATATAGTACTTGTAAGATTTAGAAATCATTGCCATCATCTACCATTGTCTTTTGATTGATAAAGCACATTTTCTTCGAAGGCTTCACTTCGCATTAGTATAGTTTTGAACCAATTTTTTTACGTGATGCATTATTGAGATCGATTGGAATATCAAGTTTGATTGGAATATAGAGATCGACTGAGTTTGTGGTTTAAAAATCAAGTTGAAAATTGTTTCATATTTACAATTTTAAGGGAGTTTCTGCCCAATTTTTTAATAAACTTAAAATTTTAAATATTGACATTAGATATAATTAGTTTTTCGTGTTACTTCTATAGGATGTTAATCGTGCCATACAAATCTTGATTACTGATTGATAATAGATTTACACTTTAATACATAAAAAGGTTGGATGAGTTTTTAAATTTCACAATCGCAAATTTGGAAAGATTAGGTGACAATACCCCTTGTCCATGCAAGATTTGTAGAAACCACACATCTTGATCAAAGTCAAGTTCGTGAACATGTCCTCCTAAAAGGTTTCATGCGAGATTATCCTACGTCGATACCTCATGGCAAAAACCACCTGGAACATCTAGAAAAGTCCAGTCAAGTTTCACATCCACGTCAAATGTTGTTGACGACATGCAATGAATGTTGGAGATTGTCTTGGCTTTCGTATGACTTATGAAAACTATATATTTGCATTACGAGTGAGTTCTAGATTTGATATTCTTGTGCATGTGTTTGAATGTATTGGTTGAAGTGAATTTTTATTGTAAGTTGCATAAACCTGATACGGGTTATCTTTTCTTAGTATCTGATTTTTTTTGTAGTAGACACTATTATCGTCGACGAAACGTCGGCAATAAGAACAAACAATTTTGCCAGCCGACGGGATCTTCGTCGGCTTGACAATTCTGGGCCGACGACATTTTCGTCGGGTTGACAATTTACGTCCAACGGAATTTCTGTCGACCACTATTTTTGGTGTGCCCTTTCTAGCACGAAAATAGGTCACGTCGACGAAAATTGTCGATTTTGGCCATCCCGATGCGGCTATAGCACCGACGGACCAATGGCGATAAAAGTTTCATCGACAAGCGTTATTACCACCGGAAATGACACCTTTTGCCATTTGTCGGCAAATATCTATTGTAGCGGTGTTTGTTTCCATTTTGATTAAAAATTGATTAAAAAACGTACAAAACACTTTTGTAATTATAACATGTAAGAAACGTGCTACAACAAGCCTACAACAGCACAAACTCGTTAAGAAATTATTATCATTCTAGTTTTCTCGATCCACCATCTCATTTTTCCCCCAAAACACATCACGAACTCACGGATCTGACCGACAAAAAATATTTTTTTATTACACAATCCCCAAGCCACACCTGAAAGAAATCTAACACATATATAGCTTACAGATACACTAAATAAATATGGAGATTGGTGATGTGATATCCAGTACACAACTAAGCACTCGTCGCAAATCGTTTTTCTGCACGAATATGGAGGCCTCCATCGATAACAAGAGTTAAACCAGGGTGGTAGTTAACCACCTGTTTCTCATTGTCCAGCTTAAACTTGAGAAAGAACAGAAGAGTGGCCGCAAAGATCTTCATTTGTGTGTAAGCGAACTCTTTCCCGAGACATATCCTTGGGCCGGACTGCACAAAGGAGGCATGTCGAAACATAAATAAATGGTACAGGTAAAATTTAAATGATCGAGATTTATATAGTTAGTAAACCTGGAAAGCGGTGAACTTGAAGGGGCTCTCTGGGCGGAAACGACCGTTATCGTCGAGCCATCGCTCTGGTCGAAACTCCAAGGCGTCATGACCCCAATTGTGCTCCATTCTACCCATGGGGTAAGGTTGATAGTCCACTATGTCGCCCTTTTTTACAACGCTACCATCCGGTAAGACGTCGTCGGAGAAGCAATATTTTCCGTCCTACAACGTTACCAAACGACACGTGATCATCTCACCAAAGCTTCACCGTTAGAAGATTATATTACCATAGCAACATTTTCTTGCCCACGTGCTAAGATAATTATTTTAACCACTTAATCAACTGACCATACTTAAAGAATAGCTAAGAATGTGACTTTTCAATGAATTTTTGGAGCCTTACAATTGGAACGGCAGGATATAGCCTGAGAGTTTCAGACAGTGCTGCCTGGAGGTATTGCATCTTGTCGATGGCTGCCTTGTCTAAGTGGTTCACTAATTCCTCCAATGTGACTGTTTCTTTGCATTGGGTCACTTTTTTCACTTCCTCGGCCACTTTTTCCTGCACGTCGGGGTGAGCGCAAGCCATGTAGAAGAACCAAGCCAGAGTCCCGGCGGTTGTGTCTCTTCCTGCCACCAGGAAGTTCAGGATTATGTCCTTTAAGTACTTCTCCGTCATTAGCTCCGGGTTCTTTTTTCTCTCCAACAGAAATCTCGACAGAATGTCTTGTTTCTCCACCTGTTTGATTGGTTTCGTTCAGACATATATATGTTCTCCATAAATATTCATTTCGTAATATATAATAAAATAATTCATTTTGCTTATCTGTTACCTTAGTAATGTCTTGGTCCCTGTGAGTAATGATTTTGTAGACGAAGCTATCGAGCACGTCCATGTTCTTCTTGAGTGCTGCCTCAGTCCCGACATTTAGCGATTTCTTGATTTTCCAGAAGGGGTCGACGAAGCGATGTGTGGTCAGTGTGCTGGACTCCATGAACGCCCTCGCGAACTCCTGGCTGGATCCTTCGAGAACGTTGAGTTCGACTCCGAACCCGACCTTGAAGATAGAATCCAAAGTGGACCTCATAAGCAGATCCTGAATATCGAACGGACGGTCAAAACTCGCCTCGTCGGTCAGCATCCGGCAGAGTTTGATGGCGTTGGTCCGAAAGACGACGCTGCTGAAGTCACGGAGCACTCTGGTGGAGAACTCGTGACTGGCCAGCTTCCTCTGATACTTCCACCTGTCTCCATCAACCGCGAAAATTCCGTCCCCGAGAAGGGTGCTCAGGTTCTGGTAGTTTACAGGGCCCTGTGTACCATGAACACTCAGAAACATAATTCCACGTTGCTAAAAACTTAACAGCTATTTAACATGGTATTGGAACGGTTCATTCAAGCTGCGAGGTCCGTCCATTTCAATCTTAATTATGCACACTAGACACAAAAATAATGTTTATATTATTGTGCAGTGGAATGTTAGAAATAGAATCTCAAATTGGTCAAGACAAAATGTCAAAAAGTACATAAGAAAGTCAAATTCACTACCCGCTGAGGTATCGAATTAAGCCGCCGTGGATCAACCAAACTTAACATGCTCTAAAATTTAAAAGGAATTATACCTTTCCGTAATTGGCGAAGTTGGTGCTGAGGATGTATTCGACGTTGGCAGGGTCAGTGGTGCAGATGTTGTTGTTGAAGAGATTAATGATCCTGAAGGTCTTGTGCTGGCGAGAGAGTTCGGTTCGGTAATCATAGAGTTTTTCGAAGCGAAAGAGTTGATGGAAGATGGTACCCCCAATGGGCGCCTTCTTCTTGTTATCGGGCCAAAGTCGGAGCACCTTCACACCCCAGAGGAGAGGAAGAAAAGCAGCTGCGAGTGCAAGAAAGAGTGAGAGCATGGAATCCATTTGTAGAAGGACAGGAAAGATTGTGGTGATCGGGATGAGAAGTTTGGGCTTGTGGGGGTGATATATATACACACAACCAAAGTGTACAGAATTGCTGACGGTTGGAGTGAGCTTTGCAAAGCATATTAATGTGTTGAGGTGTTGACTCATGGAAAAGCCCGTGTGAACTACGAAGGACATGTCACCAAAATTGAGATGGGTCGGCAAAACATGTAGAAGACCAACTTGGCTTGTCTGGAAATATATGGTTATCTAATGTTATAGAAAAAATGTTCTAGATGTACGATCTTCAGATCCCTTCAAGATTAATAGCCATGAAGTTTCCCAACTTACAATGACAGATATTTTTAAGTTTTAAAAAATTCCTACTCCACTGGACCATAACTAACTATGTCCTGACATCTCACTTTTCCTCTTTCCTACATCACATCTCATATATCTAAAAAAATCCCCAACCACTTCCAGAAATACCCCAAACACACTACATTTTTCCTCATGGGTAAAATAAAAAAATCATAAAAAAATCTACAAATAAAAAACAAATAAAAAACAATTTTTTAGAAGAAAAAAAATAAAATAATTTAAAACGAATTTATAAACATTTTAAACAAATAACAAAAAATTTAAAAATAAAATAAAAAACAATCCAGGCAACTGGTAGGGGCACGTTCCCTAACGCATCGGGCACCCGGGTGGTGAACTGGGTCGCCCAACACCCGGGTGGGTTCAACATGTATGATCTCATTCGTCTAATATTTCAACCATCCAATTCAAATACAGTAGCAGGATTATAAAGCCTGGGTGGAGATGTTCAAGGTGAAGTATCCAACAGTTAAGTTCTGGGGCGAGTGTAATTTCACAGGCCCAATCAAAGCAGAATTTTCACATGGTTCGTTTGATACAATTATACTAATGCAATATATAAGTCAAAAATACAAGATAAAAAGTGTTTCTTGAAGACTAGATACAACTATAGTCAATACATTCAGCCATTCAGGACTATTTTCAGCATGTTGGAAAGTTCAGGCAGTGTACAGATTTGTTCTCGTGCACGACCTGTTCAATTGTTTAATCATGAACTGTTGTGCTCCACTACGTCATGGCACACGAAGCCTAATCCAATTTTTTTATAACCAGCCAATCATCATTTTAATCTTGTTCTGTAATTCATGTTTTAATTTACTGTTAACAGACCGACAGTGACTTGCATAGAAGTTTATCTCGAATTTTGGAAGCAAGGATAGGGGTGCATGTACATCTACTCACTTCTAGAAGACGGACATGAATAAAATTTTGTTTATCTCAAACCAATGAAATTGCCCATTGCGGCTTTTGCATATTTATAATTATATACATGTACATGGAGATTCCTTCTAGAAGTTGCATAAAAATATATCACATTCATTAACATGGACGAATCTTGTGATTATATAATCTCATATATGAGCCGAATGTCCCCAAATAAGACTAACTGGTTTTCATCTAGAAGTTTGTACTTTATTACTAGTAGATAGAGATCTTTAATTCTTGAGAACTTGGGGATGTCCACGCGAGGTCTCCTTCTTGGGCGACATCGATTTTTTTGGTCAAAAGACTCAAAACTATTACTCATGAGTCTACTTTCTTACAACACCTCTAAAGAAGGGTGTGTTACATATGATAGTAGACTCTTCATATAACCAACACGCAACACCGACACATTCAAACACTAAATTAGTGGTTCTTCATGCAATACATGTTTGCTTCAAAGCATTTCTGCCATGTGAACTCTTGTTAATTAGTAAGTTATGCACTTCCAATCAGCTTGTTATAAAACTTCATGCAATACACTGTTTAAACCAATGTTTTACAATCTTTTATCATTTGGACGAGCCTCGCCAAAAGGCAACCTGATGCTTTGCCATCATGAGTTCCTAGAGAAGGGCAGCTTGATCCTCTTTGAGAATCCTGATGGGAATCATGGGGGTCACGTTCAGCGCTCAAATATCTTATTCTTCACATAATGGGAACGTCTTTTATACATAATATTAATATTATCTATTTAGGTTGTGCATAATATTAAGGAAAATTAATATATACAAATGTAAATCTCCTTTGAAGCCATCAGCTAGTATAATTTGAAGCCATAATGGGAACGTCTTTTATACATTTGAATTAGATTTATTGTAATTTTGAGGCAATCCAATTTGGGAGCATAATTATAGTCTCATTGACCTTTTTGGTGTGTATAAATCACCTTAAAGAGAAGCTTCCTTTACATATTTGACCAAATTTTGTTTCACAAAAATGCCTACCATAAGAACATCTGAACATGAACTACTACCCAGGACTTTAAACTTACTTAGCTTTGTTCACGGAAGCACGAAGACAAAGTCCTTCGTCTATTTGAAGGGTGAGCATGGTTCTATAAGTCACTTTCTTATTCTCATCGTCCAACTTGAACGTGAAGAAGCGAAGGAGAACTGCAGCAAATATCCTCATCTGCCTGTATGCAAACTCTTTCCCTATACAAATCCGAGGGCCAGCCTATATTCCAATTGACAAAAGCATAAGCTTCTTTAAAAATCTGAGAGCATGCATTTAATCAATCAAAAATGTAGACAAGGCCGATTAGTAAAACACGTTGCTAAAGGTTTTGACATATTGCTGTCAGCATATGAAAGAAATCTAGAAATTTGATTTTACTAGCATTTTCTTTTCACCTGGAAAGCAGGAAACTTGAAAGGGCTTTCAGGTTGAAATTGCCCGTTTTCGTCAAGCCATCTGTCTGGACGAAAGACCTCTGCATCCTCACCCCCACAAAAAAATCATTCTGCCCATAGGATATGGTTGATAAGTTACCATATCTCCTTTTCTTACTCTGAAGCCATCAGGCAGTACGTCGTCTGAGAAACAAGTTTTTGAATCCTACAGAAAAATATACAGGTAACAAACATGTTTAGGAACTGTGGCTGAAGAAAAGATTACCCCAAAATAGTGACAAAACATAGGAGGAAACCATTTTGTTTCTTACTGAAGGAATGGCAGGATAGAGTCTAGGTGTTGCTTGAAGATACTGCATTTTGCTATTGGCTTCTTCGGTTATAGTTGTAGTGAATTCCTCAAAGGTTGAGCAGTAGCTGGATTGAGTTGCTGTGATTACTTCTTCAGCGACCTTTCTCTGGACATTGGGATGTTTAAAGAGCATGTACAAGAACCAGGAAAGAGTGACTGCCGATGTATCCTTCCCTGCAATCACAAAGTTCAAGATGATGTCCCTCAGATATTTACGGTTCATGGTCTCTTGATCACTCTCACTCTGGAGCAGAAATCTCGACAAAATGTCCTGCCTCTCCACCTGCATTTGCAATTCAAGTTCCATTTGATCACGTGAATTTATTTAGCTTTTGTTCTGAAACAAACTAACATATACTTACATTGTCTGCCCTGTCCTTTTCCATGATTTTTCGAGATATCAGTTCATAGACAAAATCGTTCATCAACTTTAGGTTTTTTTTCAATGCTGCCTCTGAGCCGATATTTAATAATCTTGCAAGTTTTCAATGCTGCCTCGAATCGTCAAATGCTTTCGTGAATCTCATTCCTTCTTGGTTTTGACCACCAAGGCAGTTCAGCTCCACACCAAATGAAATTTTGAATATTGAGTCCATCGTTGATTTCATGAACAAATCCTAGAGAAAAGCAAGGTTATGGTTATTGGAGTTTCAATTACACATGATATTTTCTCTCAGAAATTTCGTAATATATCCACAGATGCTATGATTAGTTCAAGGTTCACATGTTGTGATATATTATTGAGTTTTGAAATAAAGATGGTTGAAGAGTGGACCGATGATGGAAGAGATGATTGAGAGAGAGTTGTGATGAGAGGAGAGAACATTAGGATTTCTGTTATGTTGTGTATAGTATATATAGGTAAGTATGGCGGTTATGGTGGTTATTGGTGATCCGGTTATGGATCTGGATCACCATTAACCCGATTACAGAATAGACTTAAAAAGTCTTAATGGATCAAGCCTTAGTTGGGTGACAATACCCAATTATGCATAAGGCGCATGTACATTGACTCTAAGCTGAATTCATCATCTGAAATACTTTAATCATCCATTTAATCTTCTTAATTCAACACTCCCCCTCAAAGTTGGAGAGTATAAATTGCATACTCCGAACTTGCCGAGTAGATGAATGGAGTTGGTTTTGCCTAATGGCTTTGTAAATAAATCTGCAATTTGATCTATGCTGCTGACATGTTGGGTCTGAATGTTTTCTTGGATTTTCTGTCGAATTAAATGACAGTCTAACTCTATGTGTTTGGTTCTTTCATGAGGGACTGAGTTCTGAGCAATATAGAGGGCAACCTTGTTATCGCAAAACAATCTTGCAGGTGCATCCTGTTGAATACCCATGTCATTAAGTAGGTATCTTGACCAAGTGATTTCACATGTTGCTGCTAGAGCTCTATATTCAGCCTCTGTTGATGAGCTTAATATTGTGTGTTGTTTCTTTGTTTGCCATGAGACTAAAGACTCTCCGAGGAAGATTGCATAGCCTGTGGTGGAGCGCCTTGTTATAGGACAATTGGCTCAATCAAAGTCACTATAACCAATAGTATAAGAGGGGAATATGAGACCTTGTCTTGGGGAATTTTTGAGATACTTGACAAGCCTGAGTGCAACCTCATAATGGTTTTGCTGTGGATTGGCCATGTGTTGACTCAACTGGTTTACTGCAAAAGTGATTTCTGGTCTTGTAATTGTGAGATACAGTAGTTTACCTACCAATCTTCTGTACTTGGTTGCATCTTCCGTAACTTCTCCTTCCTGATGAAGTTAGATATTCTGCTCAATGGGGTATGCTTTTGGTTTACAACCAAGTAATCTAGTCTTTTGAAGTATCTCTAGTGCATATTTATGTTGTGATATGCAAATTCCCTTCTTTGATTGTGCCACTTCAATTCCCAAAGAAGAATTTGAGTTTTCTAAGGCCTTTGATGTTTAATTCACTTCTGAGCAGGTCCTTGAGTTTCTGAATCTGTGCTTTGGATTGTTGGTACCCAGCTTTAATCAAAAAACTTGAAAGTTTCTCGAAACAAACTCTGGAGGTTTGTTTTAGTCCATAGATGGATTTCTATGATTTGTGGACTTTGTTCTCCTCCTTTCTCTCATATCCTTGAGGCAATTTCATTTAGACTTCTTCATTCAAATGACCATGTAGGAATGCAATGTTTACAATGCTCAATGTAGGAAACATTGTTATTTATAGAAGAAATAGTTGTGTAGATGAATCTAGAAGCAATCTGACAACTGTAATTGTTTTCTCTCAAGTCTGGTGCACCCAAATAACCAAGATCAAGTCACGGGAGAAATTGGAACAAATTTGGAGCAAATTGATCCACCACTGGTGGATTGTTTGTCTGATCCGCCTTGATTTTTTTCAGCAGCTTAAATTAGTCATTTCACACATGGGGTGCACTCCAAGTCCGTTGGTTCAAGCCCGTTTAGTCTTAATTCCCCAAATACTTCTCAAGATCATGATAATGATGAATTTTTGCAGCATAAATGTTTTCCTTATGCTCAAGTTCCTCCGGATTTCATCTGGGTCCTTCCTGAATTTTAGATGAGTCCTTGAGCATGACAAACATGTTCAAGATGCTTCAATAATGTCATTTGTTCTTGCATTTAGGCATTTTTTGGTTCATTTCTCATATTTATTACCTAAAACACGTCAAGTAAACACTCAAGTAACACAAAATTAAGGTAAAATAAAGAATATATAACATGAATACAATGTATGATATGTTATTAATCACCATGTGTGGTTCTTCTCAAGTGCTTCTATAGTGAGTTCATTGCAACTCTCCAATTTGAAACAACATATGCCTCCTTATATGTTGTTGGCTCAGTGATGGACATGACATCGGATAGAAAAGAAACACGATGTTTAGAAAGTTTATCATAACTCGCATGATTTGATAATGGGTATAATGCATTTGTAGTATTGTGATTCAGAGTGAGGCATATGAAGTCTTTAAAATTGTTAGGAGGGTTGTGAGTTCTAGTGGATCTTCTTATTCTATCTTGAGTATAATCTTCATTCTGAATAGGATTATGAATGTGGTTGTTATTCTGTGTATTATTCTCATGTTCATAGTTGTTTTCATCACAATTGACATAGACATGACTATTATCATCTATGTCGGGAATAAAGTTGGGAATGACTACATCATGTGTATTATAACTGTCATGGTTACATTGATGAAAATGGAACTTATCCTCGTCAAAAATAACATCACGACTTACAAAAACATTATGTTCACTGAGATTATAAAGTTTGTATCCCTTTTGAGTGGAACACTCTTAATAGCTAGGACTGAATTTGCCCTTAATAGTTTTATTAGTGGCAAAAGAAATGCATCCAAAGGTTCTTAGATGGTTATAGTTAGGAATCTTGCCAAGCAGAAATTCATAAAGGGTCTTATAATTAATGACAGGACTTGAGATTCTATTGATGAGGTAAACAACAGTACTTACACAATCACCTCAAAATTTAAAAGTATTTTAGATTGAAACTTAAGGGCTCTTGCAACTTCAAGTAAATGATTGTGTTTCCTCTCCACAACACCATTTTGATGTGGAGTATAAACACTAGTTTGATGAGAAATAACATGACTTTTGAAGAAACTTTGTAAGTCATTAGCAATGAATTCACACCTATTGTCACTTCTTATTGTTTTGATTTTTTTATCATATTGATTATGAACTGAAATAATGAAATTCTTAAGAGCACTTCCAGTTTCAGTTTTATTCCTCATAAGGATTACCCAAGTTATCATACTAAAGTCATCAACTACGGTTAAAAAATAATGAAAACCATCATAAGTGGCAGTGTTGTACTTTCCCCATATATCACAATGTATCAAACTAAAAGGAGAATCATAAACATTCAAGCTCTTATTAAAAGGTAATCTAGTTTGTTTTGCCAAGAGGCAACAATCACACATATTCAGAATCACTAAACATCTCAGGTACAGTTTTGACAATTTCACTTAGTTTCATTTGAAACGGGTGACCTAATCTTCCATGCCACATGCCTTGAGCATGTGTAACACTAGTGAGGGTAGCAAGACAAGCTTCAATTGTTTTTTTTTGTTTTAATCTATGTTTTGATAATTTAACTAACCTAATATTAATCACAATCAAATTGAGTGTAGCACACATTATGCATGGAATATATGTTGTATTGTGCTAACATCTACAGGTGATCAAGACTAAAGGAATAATTGAATGAAGTCAAAACATGTAATCAAACTATTTAGAGACATGCAATTTTGCATTTATTTGAGTCTTAGGAATAAATGTGAACTTGAACATATAAGAGTTATAATCTATTCACATACACACTAGATTCCTTATAGAAGTCACATACCAAATTTCACATCATTTAGACTTCAATAGATCACCAAAATCTTAGTCGGAAAATCACTCAAACTAAAATCTGTCTGTGTAGAACGGTCGACCGAAACGAGTTTTCCTTCGACCATTTATACCAGTCAACAAATTCTCTATAAAGATTTTACCTAGCTCCACCAACCGACCTATCTTGACCTTTCGGTCCACCGGTTACCCATATTTTCATATGACCATCTTCTTCTCGTATTATACAACGGTCGTATTCGCATATTTTCATATGACCACCGGTCGAATGATGTCTTGATGACGGTCGACCGAGTGTAGACAAACTTTTTTGAGTTCGACCGTTAAACCTTTACTCTGGCCAAAACCCTCAGAACAGTCAACTGCCCCTAGTTTGAGTTTGACCTTCAACTTAAGTTGTAGCCGTTTGGTTCGACCATAGTTTAAGTTAGTTTGAACATTTCCTTATTTTCATGAAAATGGTCGACTGTCTATCCCGTGTCGGTCGACCGGTATTAGACAGATTTGCAGAACTTAATTATCTATTTTGTGTATCTCACACAAATCTTAACCAACGGCTATAACACTTTAGGAGTTTATAAATAAAGGTTCTCATACCTTATTTACATCTCTCATACTCCAAACTCACACATACATTTAAGAGAAACTCTCACGCTCAAGAATCTCAAATCCTACACTCAAAAACTTAAACTTCACAACTTGACCCAAATTTATATCATACTCAAGTGTGCTTCAAGTTAGAGTGTTGATACTCTTGTTTTGTTGTTGTCAAAGATTGTAATACTTGATATCGGCCCGTAACGGTGATCATCTCTCTCAGGTTATGAGAGAAAAATCAAGCTCGACGAGGGTTTTTGCGAGCTTGCTTTGTAAATGTGTTATATCCCAGCCCGGAACGGGGAGATGATAGTGAAGACGTGAGCAAAACTCGTGAGATCGAGCGGAACTTGCAAGAGATGACTAGGACCCAGGTGATGTGTCAAACCTCTATAAAAATCATTGCGTCTTTTGTGGTTTGCATTGTCTTTCTCTACTCGTTTTAATTTGTGTTTCCGCTGCATTCTTAAGTAAAGATTTACAAATTGATTAGATTAATTAGGTCATACACGATGTTACATCAATTGTTGACCTTGGTGGAGAATATAAACACCCCCAATGCATTTACCCAAGCGAATCATCTTCTTGGAAGTTAAGTCCTGAATGATGCAGTGATTAGATTTCAAAACCACAACTAATTTATTATATTTAGCTAGTTCACTAACATAAATAAGATTAACAACAAAACTAGATATGTAAAGAATATGGTTAAGGACTTGTAAAGAATCCATTTTAACCGAGCCAATGATGTTAACATTCACAAATTGGTTATTTGGTAGTTTAACAGGTAATGGTTGGTCTTTTTTTATTAACAAAACATTGATGTTGCTGCACATATGATCAGATGCACCAGAATCTATGATCCAAATATCATTCCTGGATGAAAAATTGCATAAATTTATGCCTGTTGTGTTGGATGTGCCTTGACCATGAGTTTCTACATTTCTTCCATCTAGTAGTTGCATGAGTTTCACATATTGATCTAGAGTGATTGGTGGTGGTGATGGTTGACTTGTTTTAGCTATAAGTCATTCCTCTTCCACTTTTAGAATTCTTCTGAATGCCTCTTTCTCTATCCTTTTTTGGATCTTTGCTCTTGTTGCTTGTCGAATTTTTGTATCATTTGGAAAGCCAATAATTGAGCAACAATTTTCCCTAATATGACCACTTTTCTTGCAATTAGTGCATTGTAATCTTGACTTATTGTTTTGTTGGTTACCTCCTCTCTGATTGGAGTTGTAGTTGTTGTTTGCATATAGTGTTGTTGCATCTGACTGGATTCCTGCATTACTGATTCCTCTTTGCCTTTTATCTTGTAAGATTAAGGCATAGGTCTGCTAACATTGGGTAATGGGCTCATTAGTAAAATACCACATCTAATTGCAGCAAAGGAGTCTTTCAAACCTAGTAAGAAATGGACCATATGGTTCTCTTGTTTCCTCTATACTAGAGCCTTCAAACCACCACATGTGCAACTTTGAGGTATCACATACACATATGGGTGTAAACGGGACGGGTAATACCGGTATATCCGGTCACCCGCCTCAGTCGAGTACGGGTACAAAAAAGTCAAACCCGTTTAACAATTCATACCCGTATACCCATACTCATTTACCCGTATACCCGTTAAGATATATTATATATTTTATATATTATACTCACCTACCCATTTACCCGCCTCGTACCCGCTAAGTTAGCGGGTACAGGTACACACTTTTTTGGCCAGGTATATACCCGTACTCGCTAATTTAGCCGAATACGGATAAGGGCATACCCGACCCGTTTACACCCCTACATACACATTCAACTCATCCCACATACTCCTTCAATCTAGTATAGTAGTCAATGTCATGTTACCTTGCCTTAGACTTAGATTTAAATAGCATTCTTGATCTAAAAAATTCTTGGAGCATTATTTTGAGAGAACCTTTCATGCAAGTCTTTCCAGACTTCGAAAGCACTTTCTGCATAGATCACACTCCCAACAATGCTTGGGTTTATGGAGTTTAAGATCCAAGATTGGACTAGATCATTACACCTCTTCCAATTTTTATTTTATTTTTAGTGATTGTTCTTTAGATGGTTGTGGGATGCTCCATCAACAAAGCAAATCTTTTTCTTGGCATTTAATGCCATATTCATTGATTTTTTTCCACATCCCAAATTCTCACCATTCAGTTTATCACTTCACTTACTAGCACGGAGCCTAGATTATATGAGGTTTGCAAGAAATATGAGTTGTAAACATCAATGGAGGTCGTGTTGTTACCTGGGTTTTCTGACATTTTGATGTCTTCTTCCTTCTTTCTTCTGTTTTCCTTCTGGTTAGTTTGATCTACTTTTTTCTTTTCCACTAATTGAATCTTCTTCCTCCTTGCTCTGATATCATATTGAAAGTCCTTAAATTAACCGATGTGGGATTACCCTCTAACACTCTCTTGTACGCGTGACCGGGATTAATTTTTTCTTCTCTGTGTCGACGCGTTGACAACAACAATGGTGGATGTGTCAAGCCAGTCGTTGGGTCTTTTAGGCTATGATACCATATTGAATTTTGAAATGAAGATGGTTGAAGAGGGGACCGATGATGGAGGAGATGATTGAGAGAGAGTTGTGACGAGAGGAGAGAACATAATGAATTCTGTTCTGTTGTGTATGGTATATATGGGTAGGTATGGCGGTTATGGTGGTTATTGGTGATCCGGTTATGGATCTGGATCACCATTAACCCGATTACAGAATAGACTTAAAAAGTCTTAATGGTTCGAGCCTTAGTTGGGTGACAATACCCGATTATGCATAAGGCGCATGTACATTGACTCTAAGCTGAATTCATCATCTGAAATACTTTAATCATCCATTTAATCTTCACAATTCAACATATATCACATAGCTTTTACGTACACTGTTATTTAAATTTAGAAATAAGATCGGTTTTTCGGCATAGTACATATATATTTAACATTGAAACACAGTCATTAAAGTATATAAGTTTAGTTAATGGAGAGAAAAATACAAAACTGATGTATCTTAAAATCAAATGATATATACCACTGAAAAAACCAAAAGAAAACCACAAAAGGTAGTGCAAACTGCTCCATTTTATATCATATAACTTCGTGAAATTTTAAAAATAAAAGAGCATGAAGTCCATTGTCAATTATGTGGAGAGATGTAAATTGAAAAATTGTTGATTCAAATAGTTGAAATACATATTTCAGGAGGAATTTATGGATACTTGTTTTCCTTCTCGTTTGATTTTTGACCAGATTTAAACATGTAGAGCAAGTTCTAAAAAAGAGAGTGCTTGCAGTTACCTGTATATCCATTACTTTGCCGCTGTTTGCAGCTTCCAGAACTATTTGTGCAAGTTTGACCGCATTCTTCTTGAAGATGACACTGCTGAAATCCATCAAAACTTTTGTCGAAAACTCATAGCTCACAAGCTTCCTCTGATGCCGCCACGTCTTTCCATCGACTACAAAGATTCCATCTCCAAAGAGATCACTTGCTACGTCATGTATTTCTTGTCCCTAGAGAGGTAAACCAAATTACTTGCTTCAAACCAAAAATCACGAAACATACAAAATTGATGGACAATCCCTTTTTGGCTTGTTTCAGAATGTGTCTAATCTGTTCCATTAACAGCAGTCAGGAGAGAAATGGAAAAAATTATATCACACATTAATTCCCATACCCCCCCCCCCCCCCCCCCCCCCCCCCCCCCCCCCCCCCAATACTGCTAAAGTAAATTGAAAACAAAACAACACCCAAGGTCTAGTTGTTGCATTTGGTAATTACAAGCATCAAAATGAAAAACAAATATAGTAAAATTACATATTAGTATTTCAGAGAAGAACATCATACAAGCAAAATTAGAATTAAAATGTGAAAATCATTGTCCAAATTCCAGTTGCTATAAGTCCTGATGCACCTTGAACTAGAGTTGGTGTAAAATAAACTAAACCATGGTATAAAAGTGGACTTTATTTTGATTTTCTTGCTTGTTTTGGCCAATTTCAGTCACACATTCGGGTAAGCCAGAAAGGTAGGTCGAGTTTACCTTCTGGATTTACTTTCGGTCTGAAAGAAACAGGTAGAAAAGGAAATGGTGGTGCAACCACTAGCACACCATCTGATTTAGCAGCAGTAGGAATTTACCTTGTCAAGTATCTCCCTCGTTACTCGTTAGAATGTTAGATAGAACTTGGGAGTAATTTCAAAATTTTGAAATCATAAATACACTCATGGAAATTCCAGTCTGATCTAATGGAACCGAATTCTAATAAATCAGGTGTTAGGAACAATGGAAACATGTAGATGTGCTGTCTGCATTCATTACAAAATTTATTTCAGTCACAATTTTTAAATTTGAACTTGTTCTTTTTGTGCTCAAAATAGAACTAGTATGTGTTTGTAATTTACAATTTTGGTGGAACTTTTCACAAATAGCAAAAACATATTTTTATGTGATAAAAGAGGGGTAGTTTTAGCGGTGAAATTCAAACCTGACCTAATACCATACTATCAGTATCAATCCTTCACACAAAAAATAAGACTAATTGGAATGGAGGTTTAAATTTGCCTCGAAAGTGACATAAAATCAAAGTGGCTTGACAATATCAAGAAGAGTCACCAATACTCCAATAGATAGATCACCAATATATATTTTTAACTTTAAAAAAGATACAATTTTTAATAAGTTGATTTGTTAACGATTAAGCATAATTAAGTTAATTACCTTGCCGTAGTTGGCGAAGTTGGCAGCGAGGATGTACTCGACGTTGCGGGGGTCGGGGGTGAAGATCTCGTCGTGGGTGGGGCCCATGAGGCGGAAGGTCTTGTGGCGGCGGGTGATGTCGGTTAGGTAGTCGTGGTACCTCTTGAAATGGAGCAGTTGGTGGAACAGCGTTCCCTCGTAGGGTGCGCGCTTCCCCGACCGCCGCGTCGAGGCGTAGATCGACAGGATCACCACTGCCACGGCCGTCAAGACCAGAGCGTAGACTTCCGGAACCATGAGAGAGAGAGTTTGTTCGGCAAAAATTGTACTGGTGGTTTTATGCCCGTCGGACGGCCCACAGAGTTGTTAGTTCTAACCTCTGTTTAAGGCAACGCGCCAAATGTGTTCGACAAAATTCCCAACACGGAGCAGGCGCCAGGTCGGAGGGCGTAGCTCGAGTGGTAGTGGCAACACTTTCGCAACTCTATGACACATGTTTTGAGTTTTGAAAATTACGTCTTTGGTCGAAACAATGCTTGCTTTATTTCAGAATCATGACCTACTAGACCCACACCGTACACTTACATTTAAAGGACTAACGAGGTAGGTATGTAGATGCAACTTGAACATACATTACGCCCACTCGAGCATATCACTCGTGTCAAGGCTATTGATTAATTAGGGATGGCCCATAGCTCGTGTCAAGGCTATTGTTATCAAATTTTGGGTTTTCCTGATATATAAAGTCGGCATATCACTCGGAGATTTGCACCTCTGTTCATTCCCGTAGTACTCCACTTTGGTGTTATATAGGTCAAGAGAGTTTTCCAATGCCAAAAATCTCGAGCTTACATGAAAGTGAGTACAGTCGTGCTCTCTTATTTGCTCGAGCCTCTTTCTATGTTGTTCGACCTGTTGTTCTTTCATTGTAAGCTCCTATAAAATGTTAGCCCGATCCTGCTATTCCTTTCAATCAATGCACAGAATAGCCTCTGTTCCCATCAAGTTCTTTTCCATGTTTTCATACATATCTCAACCCAATCTAGATTTAGTGTTTCCCCCCTTCTAAACTCTCCCTACATAACTTTTGCATCTGTCAATATGCTTTGAAACCGTGCAGTAACGTGTTTTGTTCATTTGAATCGCTCCTCTCTTAACTTTATATGTACTGGGGGAAGAATTTTCTTGTTGCATGGAACAAAATCTTCTCAAAAGCTGTACTATGTACTCTTCACCTTAAATAAGGCAATCAAACTGATTGACATTGATTTTATTCTAGTGTGGAAGCAATACAGATTGAACAATTCCTGTTATTACTTATTACATACTCATGTTGGCAGTTGGCACATAAACATGCTCTGCTAATTCGATAAGATATGACCTTGAGGTGACGTCAGGAGGAACCACAACTGCTACTAAAACAACCAACAAATTCGAAATAAATTTGAATTATTCCTACCACTAAATCGGCAACATGAGTAAAACCTTCAAAAGAAGAGCCTCCAATCTTCCATGTCGCAATCTAGAGTGGACGGGTGTGACGACCAGCAGCCCTGCCACAGAGAAGTGCATGCTTTGGAATGGGGTACTCATCCCTTATTGATTCAACGGGAGAGTATACTCTCAAATAAAATTGTTGTCCAAGATATTGACGTGCCCAGAACTCAGTTCTCACGTTCCACATGCCCACATTGTCGAGGGCAATGTAAATTGCAGTCCAAGACTTTGGATAGACCTGACATCAAAAGCAAGGGAAGTTATTAGGTAAGTGCAAATGTCTGAACTGTATTTGGAACTTCTGTGATCTCTGCTTACTTGTGTAGTACAACGTGATACAGCATCCATTAAATTGTATCCTTTTCTACTGGCTACACTCCATTGTCCTCCATCCATTCTGCATATCGGGTATCAAATAGACATGTTAGTGTTCTCTAAGAATGCCAAGGATGAAACCATGAGCAATTGAGCATGCTAGAAATCTAAAACAACAAACATTATTGGTATGCAAAATGAGGTAGGTTTTAAGATGATCGCTAGAGAACAACAACTAATTCAAAATTAAGTATAGCTTTCAAATTATGCGTGAAATTGGTCATAATTGAAATTTATGTTAAGGTGTTTGTCCTTTCTCTTATCATGCTTAGATATCATTTCTCAAATGTATCCTTACCCAACTACAAAGAAGTTGTAACCGTCTATGTGCCAGGTTTGCACAATGTTCTCATTGTTCTGGAACACAATCTCAACGAACACTCGGAAGTCAGAATGCATTACTGAAGTATCAAGGTATTCTCTCGAACCAGTGGGCCTCTCAGGGATGCTTCCTACGCGAAAGACACCTCCAATTTTGAAGTAATCTGCAAGCTTCAAAGGTGTATCAGCTGGCACAAATGAAACACTATTCACAGCGTAGCGCTGCTTCCCATTAACTTGAGCAGCTGAATTAGCCAATATGATTGTACGTGCAGGTGTCACAGTTCCATAACGGTAAGAACCTTGAGGGTTAGGCCTTGGTCCACTTGCAGTAAGATTGGTCCTATGATGGGGGGAAAAAAGAACATTAATTTACTTGGAGTTGTTTGGGTCAATTGAATTACAACATTCTTAGAGAAAGTCACCTGTTTAATTTTCTAACCAGCATGTATAGTTTTTCTCCTAAATTTTAGTTTATGTTATTGGCATATAATTATATGAGTCTTTACCAGTTCTTTTTTTTTAAGGTTTGTAGTCTTGATGATGAAGCTAAAGAAACTTCAGACTTTTGAGGCATTTTAGATAACAAAAGGATTAGTCAGCTTAATGGCACCTTAGTTGTTCTATATATCATTTTAACTATGGTACCAGGAATCAAATTACCTGATGGATCGTGCTTGATTTAGTGACCAATCAATCTGTATTGTAGGTCCTCCTGGCACTGATCCTGATACCTTCTGACCTGAGTTGCTATAGTGAAAAATTGCTGTACTGGTAAGAATGGTAGAGGTAAATCGGGTAGAGACTGCCATATAGTAGTCTTTAGGAGGCTGATCAGCTGTTACAAGAATAGAGTATGACTGCCCAACATGAATGTCGAGGGAAGAGTACGAGCTTTGCTCTGTGTGTGTCCCTTCAACTTCAACCAACTTAAGTGTGTGCCCTTCAATGCGGAAGTTCAGCGAGTTCTGCAGACCCACATTTGATATCCGAAGCCTATAGGTTTTCCCTGCATTGTGTTAATACTTGCTTAGGCAAATGAACTTTCAAAGGAAACTAACATTAAATGAAGTATGATCCATGACTAGGCAAGAACTGAGAATATAAAAACCTGTGATAGATTGATGATGTATGCTTGCAAGATGGTACTAAATAAGTCTTGACCGTGCTTGTTTTCAGTCTCCACTCGACTACTCCAGATGTTTCCTTTTTATATATCAATTTTGTTTTGATACCTTGTCTTAATTACTTGTAGACTCATATTTTTCAAGAAACAGATCCAGACATCCAACCGTCGTATACAATGCATTTCTTAATGCCTGTTAATTTGTAACTAGAGAGGTCGATGTAAACAATGCTTATGATGAATGTCAATTTTTATTTGGTAGAAGTGTACCTTGATCGACGGTGAAAGCTGCGCCCCCCGGCCCTCTACCGTTGATGAGAATGCCGTCAGGGAAAGGAAGCATATTGCCGCGGTCCAGTCTAGCTTTCAGTACCTGCACATCAACGCATAATGTAAGCACTCTTCTTTAACCGGGATAACTGAACATATGTTACAGTAGTGCGAATCAAACTGAAACTTAACTGTGTGGTTTGCCTTGTACCAATCACCAATGAGAACCGTATAGTCTCCCGCAGGGTCGGGGAATGGCACGGGGATCCTCGGGCGGCTGAGGATACGTAAGCCACCGAAGCCTCCAGCCGCCTTGTGGAATTGAAGAGAAGGGAAGTAGAAGAAGCTGCCAATCTGGTCCTTGACTTGGAGAACATAGGTGAAGTTCCTCCCTGGTAAAATGGGGCAGTTGGTGCCATACACACCATCCTGCCATGAGTTCCTCCTCTGCTGAACTCCATTCCTGTTCAACACATTGGTTAGTGAGCATTGTTTACTTCCCGGTTCAATATTGCCTTCAAGTTTCATATGTGATATGCAATGGAATTTAGGCAAACCATCTGGTGGACGAATTTTACTCCAATCGGGTTGAGTCGAGTTCGACCTTAGCTTTGACCCGTTTGACATAGTCTATATTCTACGTTTTAAATTGACAAAACAGAACCTATCATTTGAAAAGTTTTCCTAATTTTATTCTTAACTTAAACCCTCAGGCATACGACATGCATTTGTTCAGATTCGATCTTTGTGTTGGCTACTTCAGAATTAAAGATCTATCCAGTTGTTTTGCAGTTATTATGTTTTTATTCAGGTCGTAATTTCAAAGGAACAAGTGAGGTGAAATTGGTGGTCTTGTCGAACGCTATATGGACAATTGATAGGATTTGTAATGAATCCATCTTGAGACTCATCCAAATCTGATCCGACCCGTCTAATTGGTTCACATATGACATATAGATGCCTCAAGTTCCCACTGTAGGTTTCACCTCCATTACACATCGGAAAGGCCCACAAGGCTCTGTCCCTTTGTATTTAACCCTTGTTTTGGCGTTTCGGGGGACATCTGCTAGTGAAAGCAGTTGGCACTTGGCAGCATGTCTTTGGCGACTTCACACAATCACATGTGCAGACTTTTGGTGTTTTCCAATTTTATATTCCACTTTTACAGGCTCCAAGGACTAATATCGCCACCGACAGCACAGAAAGAAAGAATGAAACAACAATTAGGTTAAGGCTCCCAGTCTTAAAACTAAACGTGTCAATGAAATCAAATGCGTTTCCCAGAATTGGAGGGAAACAGCTGTTCCGTAGGAACAGTAAAACTACAAAAATTTGTATCTTTTACTTTCGAAACAGAAACGTTGTTGATTCAAACCAGCAATTCTTTGTTGACTGAGAGGCTAATGACTTCAGGGGAAATCTTGAGTGAAAATGAATTCCCAAAATGGCATGCCTATCTTCGTATGATTTATGAATCACATGATTCAGCGGTCTATTTTAAAAGTAAAAATAGCACACTTTAATTTATTTATTTCCCTTTCTATCAGTATTATTGTGCGGTAGAGTGACAACGTATGACGCAGGACATCACATGGGGTCTTGCTAAGCACGTACCGTCCATATAGGTTCACACATGATGATTGATGACATAGATCTGTCTCTCAGACCATTTTCTAGAAAAGTAGAGAACATGCAATGCTACTCGAGATGTGTGGGGATCCCATCTACGTATACATCATCTCGGGTGCAAAACAGTGTGTAGGATTAGGAATGGACCCATACATCTGTTTCAGAGTTGCAGTGCCCCTCATTGGCTCCTCAAAAGGCCATCTTCTTTGAATGATTACAACCTAAATGACTGGCACACGATATAATTAGGGTGACTTAAATGCATACATGACCAATGGTTAGGATCCACTTTGGATGACACGGACTTAAATAAATGCATGACGATCGGTTAGGATTGTCATCCTACTCTCCGTGATAAACTTATCGTGTTTCTCTTGTTTGCAATCATCTTACCCAACCAAGATTTCAACTTCTATTCTACTCAACCAACCCTGGCGTTGGGAATATAATTTTTTGTTTCGAATCTAAAACGGAAAGTTTTTTTCGAGAGAACTACGTGTAAAACAATGATTCTAAATTTTGAAGTTCGTCGACCGGCTTCTAAATGTTTGGATTTTAGAAAGGCAGGACTAACCTAATTAATTTTACATTTTTTAAACGAAAAACAAAAAAGACACGCAATCATACTATCCTCCAGAGAATTGAAAGAACAATTTGCCCTTGAACGCATTTCTCTTTTACTATTAGAAGAAGAAGACATGCCTTTAGTGTAACATCACTTGGCAGAAATTAGGAAGACAAGAGAACAACATCACGTACCATGATATGAGGAAAGGCTCAGGCAAGCTGTTGTGGACATTGATTATGAGATTGTCATTAGTCACAGAGTGGATGTCTGGACCAGGGAACTGCCCATTGATCAGTATTCCCTATGAAACAACCATGCAAATATCAGACATCCAACACTTCACCGAAACAAGAGGATTTGAAGCATAAGAAAAGAAGACTACCACAAACCTGTTGGCGAACCCCAAGAGGGTATATGTCACCATAGGTGACATTCCACTCGAAAAACCTATATGGGTCTTCCCCCTTAACTTGAATGGCCAAGGCTGCCAAGGATAGTAGCAGAGCGAATGCCAAGAAGTTGGGTTGCATTGGCGCTGGATGGAGAAGGAAGTTAGAGGGAAGAGATTTGTGCTTAAGTGGTGTTGGTGTGAAGGTTTTGTTTGGACAATGGGGTCATGATATGGTTTTAGATGTGCAGAGGAAGTGTGAGTGGTTTTGAATGGGAGTAGTGAGCTTAATAGTCTGGGAAGTGGGAAGTGCTGTACAGAGGTAAAGAGAAAGCGCGTAGAAGTAAAAGTATTTGCCTATCTTGTACTCCAACTCTATCAACAGTTAAACTACTTATCAAATTTCTGTCAAGTATGAAGTATCTACGTCACAAAAATTATGTTGGTCTTCTTTCAGAAATGTTCCTGACGTTTGGCATAATTTCATAAATTTCGTTAACTTTGAAGTGTTATTAGTTATTACACTTGTTCTTTAGTTTCATGGTTTTGGTGAATACTTTGTGGTCTCTGTAGACTTGAACCTAAGGAAAAATCTATATGTAAAGAGTATGACTCGAACTAATTAATTCTTAGTGATTTTCATTCATCCTTATGAAAGAGTAATACTTGTTATAAATGATAATGTAGCACTTGGTAAAATTAAACAAAACTTCAAAAGATAATGACTAGTATATCTCATCCCCACCTAATACGAAGTGAGGGATGTAAGAGAAATAAAATATAAGAAAACATGAAACAAGTAAGGGTGGTTAGAATATATAGACCTTAAGATCGTATTATGCTATCAAATATACTAACTTGAAGGCGTGTATTTATCACTTGCAAAAGTAGAGACATAATTTAACAAATTCCTATGTTTGCCAAAAATAGTTTGAATAGGAGAGTTTATCTAGAACAGTTGAAGTTGGAGGATCAAAATGAAACTTGACCAAGATGGAAAACTGGAAAGAGCCGTGATAGACGGATGCGGGCGTCACGGACGCGCCTTACGTGGATCTGTACAGCTCAGATATTTTCTTTGAGTCAGCGTCCAGTCAGCGAAATTTCTCTTCGCGAGTTTTGGTCTTTTTAAAAAATGCTGGTTCTTTAAGTTGAACGATTCATTTCCCAATACACAAATAAGACAGTGTGCAGACTCTAGGACATCGTGCAGTCTCATTATTCGTGCAGAGCCCACACTTATCATAATAAAATATTTGTTTTTAAGTTTTACGTTGGATCAACTTAATTTGTCTAACTTACTTTATGTGTGTGTGCAGTTTACATTATGTGTTTGTCCTGTTTACGTTATGTGTCTGTCCGGAATAAGTGTATTTGCAGTCCGGAATAAGTGTATTTGTTGTCCGGAATAAGTGTATTTGTTGTCCGGTTTAAGAATAAAGTGTGTCCAGAAACGGAACATAAAGTTTGTCCGGAATAAGTGTATTTGCTGTCCGGAATAAGTGTATTTGCAGTCCGGAATAAGTGTATTTGTTGTCCGGTTTAAGAATAAAGTGTGTCCAGAAACGGAACATAAAGTTTGTCCGGAATAAGTGTATTTGCTGTCCGGAATAAGTGTATTTGCTGTCCGGAATCGGAATAAGTGTATTTGTTGTCCGGAATAAGTGTATTTGTTGTCCGATTTAAGAATAAAGTGTGTCCAGAAACGGAACATAAAGTTTGTCTGGAATAAGTGTATTTGCTGTCCGGAATAAGTGTATTTGCAGTCCGAAATAAGTGTATTTGTTGTCCGGAATAAGTGTATTTGTTGTCCGGTTTAAGAATAAAGTGTGTCCAGAAACGGAACATAAAGTTTGTCCGGAATAAGTGTATTTGCTGTCCGGAATCGGAATAAGTGTATTTGTTGTCCGGAATAAGTGTATTTGTAGTCCGGAATAAGTGTAGTTGTCCAGAATAAGAAGAAAGTGTGTTCAGAAACGGAACAGAAAGTTTGTCCGGAATAAGTGTATTTGCTGTCCGGAATAAGTGTAGTTCATGTCCGGTTTAGGAAGATAGTTTGTCCTGTTTATGTAGAAAGTTTGTCATGTTTTGTCCTGTTTATGTAGAAAGTTTGTCCTGTTTATGTAGAAAGTTTGTCCTGTTTATGTAGAAAGTTTGTCCAGTTTATGTAGAAAGTTTGTCATGTTTATGTAGAAAGTTTGTCCTGTTTATGTAGAATGTTTGTCCAGTTTATGTAGAAAGTTTGTCCTGTTTATGTAGATACAATGAGAGCACAATGAGATATTTATGGTACATATTATTGATGATAACTATTACACAATAAGATACAATAAGAGCACAAAGACAAACAAACAATACAAGCACAAACACAAACACACAAAAATTACAAAATTAATATATCTTCTCCCAGTAAATCACACACAAACAAACAATACAAACACACACAAATTACAAAGATAATATATATTTTCCCAGTAAATCGGAAAGAAGATGTAAGACTTAAACATGATCGTCCCATTCACGCTGCTTACGTTGTGAAGAACCTTGGGAGTCGACATCAGACGCTTCTTCGACGTAATATCTTACTCGAAATGGTGATTTATTACGGAGAGATGTACGACATAAACCGAACAGACGTAAGTCTTCACCACGGAGCGTTGTACCTCTCTCCGGAAAAAATCACCATTTCGAGCAAGATATTATTTCGAAGAAGCGTCTGATGCCGACTCCCAGGGTTCTTCACAACGTAAGCAGCGTGAATGGGACGGTCGATGACACTCTTTCTTTCTTCTTCCTTCTTTTTCTGTCATGGGCACTCCAACAATGCAGCAAAGATGTTGTGGTGCGAAGTCTTCACCACCGGATCGTCACATTCACGATGTTAACGCTGACAAGAACATCGGGAAGTCTTCGCACCGTCCCATTCACGCTGCTTACGTTGTGAAGAATCTTGGGAGTCGGCATCAGACGCTTCTTCGACATAATATCTTGCTAGAAATGGTGATTTATTCTGGAGAGAAAGAATGAAGAAGAAAGAAAGAGTGTCATCATATTTGTATTTGGGTGGAGAGAGAGAACGTGCTGAGTTGAAACGCATTTAATGTGATTTGAGTGGACATCAGGAAAAAAAAACAAAAAACATTCATGCTTTGGCCACGTAAGGGCTGACATGGATGTCCACGTAGAGCACGTCCGTGACGCGCTGCGTTCATAAAACATTTCCCAACTGGAAAAGGTTCCCAAAACAGAGGTCCCAATGTATAATGTTTATATGTATATATTTTGTATGTGAAGGGTAGAACTGACATTTTTTCGTTTAGACACCCATTGCTTTGCTTTATTTTGTTTCGGACACACACGGCTGATGACATGAAAGTCTAAACATAAGTAGTATTATGATATGATTCCTTTTCTTTTCTACTATATTTAATCCGAGAGACCATTTTAATTAATTGAGAAATTCATAATATTCATTTATCCGGTGTCTGAAAATAGTAATTCTCCTTTGGTAAATGGATATGTTGATGTTCAGTGCCGTTCAGTACAATAATCTCACAAAATCTCACATGTTGAAAACTTACTATTTTCCGACTCCCGACATTTTCCATCTTTCCCGTGACAATTACATATTTGATACGTCATAAAAGTAATTAGACATAGTAGCTAAAGGTTTATGAATATGGCTAGCTTTCTTTTCGGATAAAGCATGCAGAGTTTTTTTTTTTGAAAAGTTAAAGTATGTAGAGTTAGACATGTGTCAATTTGTGCTGCAACATTAGCTAGAAATATAGACGAGTTAAGAGGGGGGGAAATCATAATGCAATTGGCGAGGGATGTCACGTGACCACTTAAATCACATTCGATTTAAGAGACCGATATCCCTAACTTGTATTATAACTACTTAATGCTGGAAATATAATTTCACAACAGGCTGAAAACTAACAACATACGCTTCACAGTAAGTTCATCTACAATCTTTCACTTAAGTAAACGGATTTAGAAAGATAATTGTTATGTCCCTAACCCGGTTTAGGGTTTAATTGGTGATTAAGGAGGTATGGTGGGGCTTGACTTTTGTGGTGAGAGAGAGAGAGGTGATGGCGTGGGGGGAATGGGCTGGGTGTGTAGGGGTGTGGTGAGGAGGTCGTGCACTGTAGCGGCGAGGGGGTTTTAAGGGTGCAATTCCTTTCTCTTCCTCTTTTCTTCCCCTTCCATTCTCTTCACTCCCTTCATCTCTTTCCAGTCGAGGCTCCAGCTGAGGAGTCGATCAGAGGAGGCGAGGACGTCGTGCGGGAGGAGGTCAGACGTCCGGAGGAGGAGGGGCGCGTGCTCGAGGTCTATCGGAGGCGACGTGCGTGAGCGAGCTCCGGCGTTTCGTCGTCGTTGGTTGAGGTATGCCGCTCATTAGTGTGATTTTGTTGCTCACCCTTGTGGAAGGGTGTTGTTGGTCGGTCGGGGGAGGTCGAGGACCTCTCCGGCGACGCGTTCTTCGTAAATCCTCGGCTGGCGCGAGGTTGAAGACGACCAACGGTCGACCGGGTCCTTCGGGCGGTCAACCGTTTTAGCACTGTTTGCCCGACTTTAACCTTCACCGGTCGAACGATGCCTTGGGGCGGTCGACCGGTAGTGCATTATTGCTGGTGAGTTGGGATTTTCTACCTGTTATCGGTCGACCGGTCCTTGTTGTGTTCGACCGGAACTTAAGTGTACCTGTTAGTATTGCATGTTTGTTCGACCGGTAGTATGTTTACGTTCGACCGTTTGATGACGTAGAATACTAGGTTGACCCTGTCTGTTTTCGGTCGACCGAGACCCTGAGTCGGTCGACCGATAGAGTGGAATTTAATGTTGACCAGACTCCGGATTTTGACCTCGTTCGGTCGACCGGTTTTATACCCTTGTTCGACCGTTGGGGGTTCTGTTTTGAGCGCAGCGGTAGACCGTTTTAGGAGTACGGTCGACCGATTCCTTCCTGGAACCGGTCGACCGAATCACCTCTTCCGGTCGACCGTTTGGGCCCAGGACAGAATTCCTGGTTCCCCTTTTGAACGCCAACTTTGTCCACGGAAACCCGTGTCCTCGCCTTGTGCGTGAGCCGGGAGGTGACGGTGGGCGCGTGATGCGTGCCTGCCCAGGGACCGCCGTTGGGAAGAGTGTGGGTGTTCGGGACGCGTCAGCTCCATGTATGGACCGTGACTTTTGAGATGTTTGTTGGCACTTTGTAGTATAGCAGGCCTGAGGGATCGCGGATCCCAGTGTTGATGTTTGTGCGAGCACGCAACTGGCGTTGGGTGAGGTGACTACCGGCCCACGGGCTACGGAGGTCGCTGCCCTGCTTTTATAGCGGCGCGGTTGGTGTTTGCGGCTCGAGGAGCCCGATGACCTGGCAGACTTCGGTCTGGACCGTCCGATGCTGTGCCGGACGTTGTGATGGACCACCGATGCTGTGCCGGTGATGCCGCCGAGGTTGTGCCGGCGATGATGATTGTTGGGCCGAGGCTGTGCCGGCTTGTTGTTTTCCTCGGCTGGGCACCTACCGAGATGATGTTGTTATACCTTCCGGGCGACGGCCCCGTTGGTCCCTGTGGCCCCGACCACTGAGATTTACAGATCTGTTTCTATCGGCGCGTAGACGTGACAGAGGCTCCCTGCCGAACCCTTGTGTAGTGTAGCTGCGTGTGGGGGGTGCGATGTCGCGGGCTACTAGACTGCATGTGCCTGCAGTAGGTCTCTTCGGGAGACCCGATGATTGATTGTCGGACTGATGTCCTGTTTTACCCTTCGGGGGAACTGTTTTCCATATCTGTTGATGCCATGACATGCTACTAGTATGATAGGTTCATTATGTGATGCATGCATATAGGTGAGTTGGTATACGGGGTTTCCTTCTGGAAACTCAGGCATTGTTGTTGCATCTTTTTCAGGATCGCAGTAGGTCCGGTGGGTGGTGACCGAGGACGGAGCGCTTTGGAGTCGGATCCTCTTCGGCATTTGCGAGATCGTACGACTACTTGTATTTTCATTTCTTCCATCTGGATTGTAGTTGTACACCTTTTGTAAACTCCATGTATTTTGGGTGCACCCGGATTTCTATATTATATATTAGTGACGTTCCCGCCTTGAATTGTCAGTTTTATTCGTTATTTCGAAATTTTAAATCTTCCGCTGTTTCGGGACGTTACAACTTGGTATCAGAGCGGTCGATTCCTGTGTCTTCGTCTAAAGAACCACCCTTAGGAGTAGTGCTAGAGGCATGCATTAATTTCGTAGCTCATGCATGCATTGTTGCTTATCTGTTGATTGTTGTGGTGACAGATGGCACCTAGGCGCGTGAGGAGTTCTCCACGCGATCGTGATCCCAGTGACGACACTTCAGGTGCTCAGTGGGACAGGCTGGGCGAGTTTCTGGAGCGTCAGGCTGCTCAGAGCGCTCAGAGCGGGGTGGGAGCTGAGCACGATCGGTTCATGCGTCAGCACCCGCCGACTTTTGATGGCAGGAGGGCCCCAGAGGTTGCAGAGGACTGGGTCTTCCGGATGGAGAAGATCTTCCGCGCTATTGGTGTAGTACCTGAGAGGATGGTGGAGCTGGCCACCTACGTGTTCGACGGCGAGGCCGCCAACTGGTGGAGATCTACGTCCACAGTGTTGTTTGATGATCGTGTGGACGTGAGCTGGGAGGAGTTCTTGGAGGTGTTTCATGAGCAGTACTTCCCCCAGCATGTCAGGGATCAGAAGAGGGAGGAGTTCATGTCGCTAGAGCAGAAGGACATGACACTGACGAGCTACATCAGCAGGTTCAACGCTTTGGAGCGTTACTGCCCTGAGATTTGTGTGACCCCAGAGCAGCGGGCGAGGAAGTTCGTGAAGGGACTGAGGCAGCCGCTTCGTTCTCGGGTGATCAACAGTATGCCGCGGACCCTTGCAGATGCGGTGAAGCATGCTACGATCATAGAGCAGGACCAGAGGGAGTGTATTCAGGAGGCGCGGAAGGCGCCAGTGAGCACCGGCAGCAGAGTAGCTGGTCGTGGAGCAGGGAACCCGGGCAAGAGGCCCAGGTTTGATGGAGGAGGAGCACGTCAGTCTGGAGCGTGCACTTACTGCGGGAGGTTCCATCCAGGACAGGAGTGTCCCCGTCGGACTGGAGCTTGTATGGGATGCGGTCAGATGGGACATTTTGTCCGTGATTGTCCTCAGAGGCAGGGTGAGCCGAGCAGGAGGCCGGGACCACCAGCAGTAGGCAGAGGCGGAGGCAGCCGATCAGTTGTTGCACCGGGCCAGAGCAGGAGGACCGGGCGAGTCTTCACTATCCAGGCTGAGGAGGCGAGGGACTCCAACACCGTCGTGGAAGGTACGCTTTCAGTTTCTGGTTCAGTAGCGCGTGTGTTGTTTGATTGCGGCGCCACTCACTCCTTCATTTCGGAGAAGTTTGCTGGCGAGTTGGGTCGGACCCCTGTGCTGCTGACTGATGTTTTGGAGGTCAGCACGCCCATGGGTGAGGTGGGCACTGTGGGGAGCTTTTTCCCCGGCACCACAGTTGCTTCGGGAGACCACGATTTTCCGGCAGATCTGGTCTTGTTACCGATGGTGGACTTCGACGTCATACTGGGGATGGACTGGCTGTCCCGGTACGACGTGCGGGTCTTTTGCCGTGAGAAGAAGATCCTGATTCCGATGGAGGGTTTGCCAGATGTTCTGATCAGAGGTGCGAGGAGCAGAGGGGGTCGTCTGATTGTGTCTGCAGTTAGGGCACAGATACTGATACAGCAGGGATGCAGAGCGTTTGTGGCCACGCTGGTAGTTCCTGATCGTGAGACGAGGAGACTGGAGGACATAGAGATTGTGCAGGAGTTTCCGGATGTGTTTCCAGCGGAGATTCCAGCGTTACCGCCGCACCGAGAGATCGAGTTCGGCATCGAGCTGGTAGCGGGTACGACACCTCAGTCGAAGGCACCGTATCGTATGGCACCTGCAGAGTTGACAGAGCTGAAGAAGCAATTGCAGGAGTTGATGGAGTCCGGGTTCATTCGACCGAGTGTTTCTCCATGGGGAGCGCCTGTGCTCTTCGTGAAGAAGAAGGATGGGACGTTGCGGATGTGCATCGACTACAGGATGCTGAATAAGGTTACCGTTCGGAATCGGTATCCTTTGCCCAGGATTGATGATTTGTTTGATCAGTTGCAGACGGCGAGAGTGTTCTCGAAGATCGATCTGCGTTCGGGTTATCATCAGTTGCGGATCAGGGAGGCAGATGTTCAGAAGACAGCCTTCAGGACGCGGTACGGCCACTACGAGTTCTTGGTGATGCCATTTGGACTGACGAATGCGCCTGCAGCATTCATGGATCTGATGAATAGGACCTTCCAGCCGTACCTCGACAGATTTGTCGTTGTATTCGTAGACGACATTTTGATATACTCGCCTGACAGGGAGCAGCATCGAGAGCACCTGAGGATTGTGCTTGGCATCTTGAGGGATCAGCAGCTATATGCCAAGTACACGAAGTGCGAGTTTTGGTTGGATCAGGTGGCTTTTCTGGGGCATATTGTGTCAGCAGATGGGATTTCAGTGGATCCGGCGAAGGTCGAGGCAGTGACTCAGTGGAGAGCCCCGACGAGCGTGACGGAGATCAGGAGTTTCGTAGGTCTGGCAGGGTATTACAGACGGTTTATCCAGGATTTCTCCAGACTTGCATCGCCGCTGACAGCATTGACGCAGAAAGGCGTCAAGTTCGTTTGGTCCCAGAAGTGCGAGGACAGCTTTCAGGAGCTGAAGAGGCGATTGACGACAGCACCTATTCTGACGCTACCGAGTGGCAGTGGAGGCTACGTGATTTACAGCGATGCATCAGGGATAGGCTTGGGTTGTGTCCTGATGCAGCATGGGAAGGTGGTCGCGTACGCTTCGAGGCAGCTGAAGGTGCACGAGAAGAACTACCCGACTCACGATCTGGAGCTGGCGGCGGTAGTTCACGCGTTGAAGACCTGGCGGCACTATCTGTATGGCGAGCAGTTCGAGGTCTTCACCGATCATCAGAGTCTGAAGTACTTGTTCTCGCAGAAGGAGCTGAATATGAGGCAGCGCAGATGGCTCGAGTTCATTAAGGACTACGACTTCACCATTTCCTATCATCCGGGGAAGGCGAATTCGGTTGCAGATGCGCTGAGCCGGAAGGTGGAGGTTTCTGTTGCGAGTCTGTGCATTCAGGAGTGGAGGCTACTCGAGGCTTTGTCAGAGTGGAGACCGTTCACAGAGGGTACAGAGGGAGCAGTGATTGCTGGGCTTCGGGTGGAGCCGCAGACTGTCTCACGGTTGGTTCAGGCTCAGCAGGGGGATGAGGAGTTAGCTGGTCTGCTACAGTTGGCTTCCAGAGATGGATCAGATTTCAGTGTGGGGGTTGATGGTGGTCTGAGGTTCAGGAGTCGGATTTGGGTGCCGAAGGTTGATGGGCTGAGAGATGACATCATGGAGGAGGCACACAGAGCTAGATACACCATTCATCCGGGGAGCATGAAGATGTATAAGGACCTGCAGCGGAACTTCTGGTGGAAGGGCATGAAGAAGGATATTGCAGAGTTTGTGGAGCGATGCTTGGTCTGCCAGCAGGTGAAGATTGAGCATCAGAGGCCAGCAGGACCGATGCAGTGTATTGAGCTTCCTGAGTGGAAGTGGGAGCACGTGACGATGGATTTTGTCACAGGATTGCCGAAGACGAGGAGATTCCACGACGCGATTTGGGTGATAGTCGATCGACTGACCAAGTCGGCGCACTTCTTAGCGATCCGGACCACGTTGCCTTTGGAGGGTCTGGCTAAGTTGTACGTGGAGGAGATAGTCAGGTTACATGGAGTGCCAGTGAGCATCATCTCCGATCGAGATCCTTGTTTCACTTCCAGATTTTGGGGGAGTCTGCAGCAGGCTTTGGGGACGCGTCTGAGATTCAGTACGGCGTTTCATCCGCAGACCGATGGTCAGTCAGAGAGGACGATACAGACCCTGGAGGATATGCTGAGAGCATGCACACTGGATTGGGCAGGGCACTGGGATGAGCACCTGCCGCTGATAGAGTTCGCCTACAACAACAGCTACCACTCGAGTATTGGGATGGCACCGTACGAGGCATTGTACGGGAGGCCTTGCAGGTCACCGGTATGCTGGAGTGATGTGGGCGAGAGGCAGTTAGTTGGGCCAGAGATGGTGCAGATGTACTCAGAGAAGGTTGATGTGATCAGGAGGAGACTGGCCACAGCACAGAGCAGGCAGAAGAGTTATGCTGATCGACGCAGACGAGAGTTGAGTTTCGAGGTAGGCGACCATGTGCTTCTGAAGATTTCCCCAGCCAGAGGTGTGATGAGGTTTGGGAAGAAGGGGAAGCTCAGTCCGAGGTATGTTGGACCGTTTGAGATCCTCGACCGGGTTGGAGAGGTTGCCTACCGGATTGCGTTGCCGCCGCAGTTTTCAGGTCTGCATGATGTCTTCCATGTGTCGATGCTGAGGAAGTATGTGGTAGATCCGTCGCACGTCATCGAGATAGCAGTACCAGAGATCCAGCAGGACTTGTCACTCGAGGAGAGACCAGTTGAGATTGTCGATCGCATGGATCATCAGCTCAGGAGGAGGATCATTCCGATGGTGAAGGTCAGGTGGCAGCATCACAGTGAGCGTAAGGCCACGTGGGAGATCGAGGAGGATGTCAGAAGGCAGTATCCAGAGCTTTTCGGTGAGTAGTTGCTTGATTTCGGGACGAAATCCTTTTAAGTTGGGTGGATTGTTATGTCCCTAACCCGGTTTAGGGTTTAATTGGTGATTAAGGAGGTATGGTGGGGCTTGACTTTTGTGGTGAGAGAGAGAGAGGTGATGGCGTGGGGGGAATGGGCTGGGTGTGTAGGGGTGTGGTGAGGAGGTCGTGCACTGTAGCGGCGAGGGGGTTTTAAGGGTGCAATTCCTTTCTCTTCCTCTTTTCTTCCCCTTCCATTCTCTTCACTCCCTTCATCTCTTTCCAGTCGAGGCTCCAGCTGAGGAGTCGATCAGAGGAGGCGAGGACGTCGTGCGGGAGGAGGTCAGACGTCCGGAGGAGGAGGGGCGCGTGCTCGAGGTCTACCGGAGGCGACGTGCGTGAGCGAGCTCCGGCGTTTCGTCGTCGTTGGTTGAGGTATGCCGCTCATTAGTGTGATTTTGTTGCTCACCCTTGTGGAAGGGTGTTGTTGGTCGGTCGGGGGAGGTCGAGGACCTCTCCGGCGACGCGTTCTTCGTAAATCCTCGGCTGGCGCGAGGTTGAAGACGACCAACGGTCGACCGGGTCCTTCGGGCGGTCGACCGTTTTAGCACTGTTTGCCCGACTTTAACCTTCACCGGTCGAACGATGCCTTGGGGCGGTCGACCGGTAGTGCATTATTGCTGGTGAGTTGGGATTTTCTACCTGTTATCGGTCGACCGGTCCTTGTTGTGTTCGACCGGAACTTAAGTGTACCTGTTAGTATTGCATGTTTGTTCGACCGGTAGTATGTTTACGTTCGACCGTTTGATGACGTAGAATACTAGGTTGACCCTGTCTGTTTTCGGTCGACCGAGACCCTGAGTCGGTCGACCGATAGAGTGGAATTTAATGTTGACCAGACTCCGGATTTTGACCTCGTTCGGTCGACCGGTTTTATACCCTTGTTCGACCGTTGGGGGTTCTGTTTTGAGCGCAGCGGTAGACCGTTTTAGGAGTACGGTCGACCGATTCCTTCCTGGAACCGGTCGACCGAATCACCTCTTCCGGTCGACCGTTTGGGCCCAGGACAGAATTCCTGGTTCCCCTTTTGAACGCCAACTTTGTCCACGGAAACCCGTGTCCTCGCCTTGTGCGTGAGCCGGGAGGTGACGGTGGGCGCGTGATGCGTGCCTGCCCAGGGACCGCCGTTGGGAAGAGTGTGGGTGTTCGGGACGCGTCAGCTCCATGTATGGACCGTGACTTTTGAGATGTTTGTTGGCACTTTGTAGTATAGCAGGCCTGAGGGATCGCGGATCCCAGTGTTGATGTTTGTGCGAGCACGCAACTGGCGTTGGGTGAGGTGACTACCGGCCCACGGGCTACGGAGGTCGCTGCCCTTCTTTTATAGCGGCACGGTTGGTGTTTGCGGCTCGAGGAGCCCGATGACCTGGCAGACTTCGGTCTGGACCGTCCGATGCTGTGCCGGACGTTGTGATGGACCACCGATGCTGTGCCGGTGATGCCGCCGAGGTTGTGCCGGCGATGATGATTGTTGGGCCGAGGCTGTGCCGGCTTGTTGTTTTCCTCGGCTGGGCACCTACCGAGATGATGTTGTTATACCTTCCGGGCGACGGCCCCGTTGGTCCCTGTGGCCCCGACCACTGAGATTTACAGATCTGTTTCTATCGGCGCGTAGACGTGACAGAGGCTCCCTGCCGAACCCTTGTGTAGTGTAGCTGCGTGTGGGGGGTGCGATGTCGCGGGCTACTAGACTGCATGTGCCTGCAGTAGGTCTCTTCGGCAGACCCGATGATTGATTGTCGGACTGATGTCCTGTTTTACCCTTCGGGGGAACTGTTTTCCATATCTGTTGATGCCATGACATGCTACTAGTATGATAGGTTCATTATGTGATGCATGCATATAGGTGAGTTGGTATACGGGGTTTCCTTCTGGAAACTCAGGCATTGTTGTTGCATCTTTTTCAGGATCGCAGTAGGTCCGGTGGGTGGTGACCGAGGACGGAGCGCTTTGGAGTCGGATCCTCTTCGGCATTTGCGAGATCGTACGACTACTTGTATTTTCATTTCTTCCATCTGGATTGTAGTTGTACACCTTTTGTAAACTCCATGTATTTTGGGTGCACCCGGATTTCTATATTATATATTAGTGACGTTCCCGCCTTGAATTGTCAGTTTTATTCGTTATTTCGAAATTTTAAATCTTCCGCTGTTTCGGGACGTTACAATAATGGACCAAATAAAATTGACAATTACAAGCTTATTCTTACTACAACATCATCACAACAATTTGGGTGCCATCTTAATTTCACCATTTCAAGACCAACTAGACCCAAATTAGATGGTGTTGGGCCGTTAAATACACACCACAGGAATCTCACTAGAGTTCTCGACTTCTCTGTCCAGTGGTTAGTGTAGTTCCTTTGGTCCACCACCTTCCCTTTACCTTCGGCCGCATATATTTCATATTATTTCCGTGGATTATGACGACGATGGTAGCAATGGCAGGAACATTCGCACATGTCACGTGCCCACCGCCAAAGTCCACCTCATGGATTTAGCCATTTAGGCAGCAAACAATCAAGATTAAGCACATGCATGCTGAATGACATCATTCTTGGCAGTTGGCACCGCAGTCCATGGAGGCATAGACCGCGTCATTTGCGAGCAATTATAGTTAGGCATGTCCAGGTAACGTGAGGCTGTTGTTTGGCGTCGTGATGTTTAAATAAGGGATTATACTAGTTTGGTAAAGCTATAATGTATGAGAAATAATTATGTGTAGTTGTTAAAAAGTTCCAGGCTATCAAGCACCTATGTGTTTGTGTTTGTGTTTTTTTTTTTTTTTTTTTTTTTGCTGCCTCAAAGAGTCAAGGGGGTTCGTGTTTGCTTCTACTCGATGATAATGCGTAGGCGGCTTGCAATGTGACTTAATTAAAGATGATTATTGTAATGTAAACTATTGGCTAAGGCGAATCTGACAATGGGCGTAAGCTCCTCAAATGGCAGAGGAGAAAGAGTTGATAAAGGTCTCCTCCTGAAAAAGAAGACTTCGAATTCAAACCTACGTTACGCAATGCAATCATAAGAACTCAGAAGGAGTTGATTGGTTGGCATTCGGCAAAGTGGCGATTGACGAGTGATTATTTGACAAGCGAGACGTGCACGGGTCATTATCTATGTCATCGTTTGTTTGTTTTTTATTTAAAAATTTAATTTACTATAAAATAAGACAATTGATTTTTCCATAAAATAAGATACTTTAAATGCGAAGAATGAGCACACATCTATCCCACGTGAGACACATTAGTAATATGCAGGAGATACATATGTCCCACGAGGGACACACCAGGCCTGCATGACACACATCTGTTCCGTGTAAGACACGTCAATCTCGCGTTGGACGCACACCAGTCCCACGAGATACACATCAGTCTCACATGGGACACAACCCCGTCTCGTATGGGACACACAAGTCTTATAATAGACAAATTTATGTATCTTGGAATGTCAATAGTCACGTGCATCACGAAACCAACAGATGCTTAAATTATCACATCAATTTTGAAAACAAATAAAATAATTGATAAAAGGTTCGACGTACGTACAACTTGAAGGAATCATGTCTATCCACGTCTTGAGTGTCATAAAATACGTGTTAAAAGAAATCCATAAATCATTTTCTCACTTTAAAAGTATAATCTTTGAGATCGACGTACAGAAATTTAGAAGCAGCATGATATTGTATTGGTATCCTACGATGGAACAGTCGGTGCTAAATTTAGGATTCGAGGAACATTACCAAACAACTTCTTCCTAGATAAAAAGGAGAGGGAAAATAATCCAAGATGAAGACTATGATTGTTCTGAGGAAACAATTTAGTTTAAAAGCTTTACTTCAAAGAAGTTAATTGGCGTTTGATGATTAGTTGCAAAATTAAGTTGAAATTAAAAACGAAGAGAATCATTTTCAGTACTGGTTTATGATTACCGTGATGGTGAAGATCATCACATCACATGTATACATGTTGTCTCAAAAGGCATAAACTGTGGAAACCTTAACGACCATCAAGCAGAAGTTAACTTTACAACTTCAATTTTTTTCCTGATTAATGGAATACCAGTTGGTGGGCAAAAGGAGGAAAACATCACCGAAAGCTCACTCTGTTAATTAGTCCTGCTTGTTTGTTTGTTTCTGATGAGTTCAAGTTAATTTAACTATTAAGGTAGATCATGAACCAACAACCCACAGAGCATGGGTTGCTACAAGATTTCACTTCTTCGAGTGGGTCACTTGTAACTTCTTTTACGGGTAAACATACTGAATTGATATTCATCGCCAGAAAACTACTTAATTTATCTATATGAATTATTATTTTGTCTTTCTCTCATTTCTACTTATATATCTCTTCATTTCACTCTCATACCATCACTCTCTCTTTATCTTCCTCTCATAATCATCAAAAAGAATATCTCGGAAGTCAGAAAAAGAATCAACGGACGTCCTAGTGTACTCGAATTTGGTAAAATGTCTCATTTATTTTAAGTTTTTTTAAATAAAAAATAATTTGGGGTGAACGTCCACGAGAGTCCCCCCAACATCCGCTGGAGACGCCCCATCCATAGGGGCGACAACTTACACAGACGTCCGACACAATTTTTTTTGTTGGACTTACCTTACCGGATCCAGACGTTTCGTCCGACATTTTCGTGGTATTGGTACTGGCAAAGTGAGGAAAACGTAGACATAATTCTTAGTTTAAAAGACGAAACGAAATAGATATTAAATGAATTGTGAAGAGCAAAATAATAATTACACGGACGAATTAAGTAATTTTGGAACAACGAACGGTAATTCCATGAACATAACTCAACCACGGGGAAATCAACGTGCAATTCCTATTTTACGTGCTTTCTCTTGTACTAAGCCATCAGCCATGTAATATGTGCTACTTGTGATTTGTGAAACACCAATAATTTTCTATGATGCGTCAAGTTCACTGCCATAAAGTTTATTAAAGAGCTGGAGGGAAGTACTTATGCCGGTAGAAGGTTGGCCTCTGCTCCGAGATCCTCCAATTTGTAAATTGTAACCCAAGTGATCTGTGACTGCTAGGGAAGTTTGTTCAGCTAATATATAAACCTGCATGGAATGGGAAACGAACACGTAAAAGATCAGAGGAACTAAACAATCTCATGGTTACGAGGTTCCCTGTAAGGGATCAGACACTCGTCAATACTGGAACAGACACAATTTTATGTTGGACCTCTTGCACAAAAAGTGGTGAGTGGTCACAAGGTAGAGACAGGTTCTGCTTAGATCTATTAAGATTAAAGAAGTCAGCTTTCAAAGGAAATGCACGTGCAAGAAAGCAGGAAGAATATGCTAAGTCCGAACAAGATACGTTCATACATCAGAAATCAAGAAACTAAAATGTTAGCCATAGAAACCATGCTAAGAAATACTCAGTGATGATTATTAGGCTAAACAATGGTTGATTCATAAATGTCATTGCAGAAGATACTTAGATTCATTAATGATCTGAAATTTAAATATTCAGATTGTCAAACTGAAACTGAAACTGAAGCACCTTCCTCAGATGGGAGGAATCAGAAATGGCTGAATTAAATCCCAAAGTTTCTAGTTACATAACAAAATTGCAACTAGGCCAGGTTTTCGGACCAAAGAAGAAAACCCTTTTGCCCTCTTGGAGGGAAATCTTCAACAATATGCACAATGCACCACATGTAAGCTGTAATAACAACAGAGTGAACTACGAAGATATACCTCTGTATTGGTATAAGCAATAAAATGATGACTCTTGATAATGCTTTTAGCAGTTACCACTGCAGTCTGCAGGAGCACAGAAAAAGCATCTAGACAGTAATTCTGATTTCTGAACTAATATTTATTACAGTGTAACACTCCCTCCAGCTATAGACAAATGTTTTATCTTGATGTAAACATTTCAGTTGCTGCTGAAAGTTTTGGCTTCTAAGCCTACATCAATTGTCAAAAGCAAAGAAATCTAAGGTAATCTTTATATGCAACCAATAGAATAAATGATAAAAAAACAACTTTCAAGTTGAACAGACAACAATGAAATTTCGAGGTACAAAAAGAGATTGTGTGGATAAGGTGGTATTTTATATTGAAATGAAAGTAATGGCTATGCACCACAGCCATATAAAAAGCAGCAGTTAAGCTCATATCAACCTACAAGTAAAAAACATAAGTTTTAAAACAGTGTTAACGTGAAACAAGGAGATCTTCAATCTTAGTCAAGCAAGAACATTTGTTGGAACTAACTAGAAGTCTAGAACAAGATTCTAAGGTCAAAGGAGGCAACAATCTCAATTATGGAGATTCAAAAAAAAAGGAAAATAAAATAAACGTAAAACCTACAAAAATTTATCACTTATTCTTTTGGGAATTCATAACTAAATGACTTAAGTGACCCTCATAATAAGAAATAACATATATAAACACCAATGAAGACTGAAGATAACATTGCCAAACGCCCAAACATAAGTGCCACTAACCCCTGCTACAGGTTATGGTTCATCTGCAGGTGAGGACTATTTGTTTGTCTTACCTTAAGGAGTTGCTTAAATTAGAACATACTTTTCTCAAATTGGTAGACTAACCTTAATAATTATGACCATAGAAGCATTATAGTTAAATTTGTAATATCTGACTCTCTTTTTTTCCCCTATCCTAAAGGTGGGAGTTGCAGTTACCTCCACATTGCTATGATTTGCAAGTGGTCGTTTACAATGGTGTTTGTAGTTTCTATATGAAACCATGCTGGTAGGCTGGTAGCTCAAGATGTTAAAATTTATAGCATGAGAAGGATTTACAGAAATCTTTTGGTTAATGCAATGTCAAAATTGCCGACGAGTTACAAGGGTTACAAACATAAGCAGGAAATCTTCTGTTTAATAAGGCAATAACTTTTTTTTGGAACGAAGGCAATAACAAAAATCAAAATGCCTCAGCAACTTCGGTCATGACCTTAGAAAATGGATCGCTAGAATCCTAAGGAAGAAAAACATATTACATGCAGGAAGCAAATCAAGTATTAGATGTGTGAACAGCCATTTCCAGAGCAATCATTGGGCCCAAATAAGATGGACTTTCATCACTGAGTATTTCTTAGCAAGGTTGGGATTGATGTTTGTTATGGCCGTTTCTATGGCTAACATTTTAGTTTCTTGATTTCTGATGTATGAATGTATCTTGTTCGGACTTAGCATATTCTTCCTGCTTTCTTGCACGTGCATTTCCTTTGAAAGCTGACTTCTTTAATCTTAATAGATCTAAAGCAGAACCTATCTCTACCTTGTGACCACTCACCACTTTTTGATCTAAATCATGAAGTATGTCTTCCAAGAAAGGTAACCGACGCCAATGGATTACATCTAGTTCCTTTTGGTCTCAGAAAACTAGCAAATAATTGCATGATCCTTGGAAATAATGGGAGTAGAAGAGACATGATCAACCCAAATCCAATACAAGGACCAGGAAATAGGAGAAATCATCGTTTAGCTATCATTACATAGTCCAATATATTGAGAATAGTTTATAGTTCCATATTGGACATGACTTATGAGTTCATATATGTATCTCTACTTAACAATCGATTCATTTTAAGAAGAAAGCCCAACTTTTCTAAGAACCTTGTCACAAGGTGTATTCCTTAGTAAGCTAATTAAAGTTGTCTTGCTACAACAATTGCAAAGATCCGTTTTCACAGTTCAACATGTTTGCATCCTGCATATATTGTTTAACGATAGATATAAGGACATATTAATCCATCGTATATTCGTATCTCTATTTATGATCATATTAATCCAACATAAAATCTGATCTTTGAAACATAATATTGAGCTTTGGATAAGGGTGTCAAATGTATGTCGAACTTGATAAGGACATACTTAGGCCGAAATTTAGCTCATTTAAAGCTGCACAAATAAATGAGACAATTCATTCAGTCGTTGGTCTAATAAAACCAGCTGAGTCAGCTTGCCAGAAGCTTGTTAGGGTTAAACAAAATTAACCTATAAACATGCCATCATATGTGTTTGGGATATTGGGTATGATACCATCTCATTCCAGGCCTAATAATATGTCTAAATAAAACCTTTTAAGTCCACTGGCGGAGCCGAGCCTGATAGTATCAGTCTGATGTCGAACCTTTCTCTGATATTGTATTACAATAAAGTTTGATTGTATCTTGATTTCAGCACAGTTATTGACTTGTTGTATTAGTAGCCAAACACAGACCTAACTTCACATTTGCTAAGACCAAGCCTGGGTTTGATAGCTAATCAATATAACATTGTCTTCAACATCACAATAAATAACAAATATGAACTCTGCCAAAGTTTGCGAACTCTAGAAACAATCATCAAAATTGAACAACCTCCAAAGTCCAAACAACTTACATTGAAACTGAACACATTCCAAACGCTTGATATCCAAATTATACTCATAAAAGTCCTACCTAGAATCTGCACACGATATCCTATTAAAAGGAAGCTTAAGAACAGATATTGCACAAGATTATACCTAAAGTCAACTGCGAGAACCAACAGCAGTCTCCTGCTGAAGCCCAGGCTGAGATCCTTGCTGTTGTTGCTCCTTTGCCTCAAACTCCTGAATCAGCTCCTCATCCACATTCTCCTCAGGCTCACAAGTAGCCTCCTCAATGTCCACCCACTTGACAAGAAACTCCCTCTTCTTCTCCTCTCCTTCCACCACTTTCACCCCCACCACCGCCTCCGCGACACCGTACTCCAACCCGGCCTCGTAATCCCTAACTAAATCCTCCCCGACCCATTTCGCCTTCACCCACTCCCTCCCTCCGTCCGCCCACTCCACCAAGTACTCCCTCGACTCCCTCTCCCCTCTCCCCTCCAGCACCTGCTCCACCTCCACGTACTCATACACCGCCCCCTCCAACTCCCTCACCACCGTCTCCAATGCCAACCGCCTCGCAAACGCCACAGGGTTCCCCTTCGAGGTCGCACCCAGCACCTCCTTGGCAAGAGCAATCGGAGTCCTCCCCCTCCCGTCTTCCACCTCCACCTCCGCGCCCAACTCAATCAAAGCCTTAACCGCCTCTGGCCGTGCGTACCCGGCCGCCATGTGGAGAGGCGTGAGCCCCCCGGCCCGATCCCTCCGGTTCAAATCAGCACCCGCATCCACCAGAAGTCGAATGCAAGGTTCCGAACCGAGGCCAGAAACGAAGTGGAGAGCGGAGCGGGCGTCGGAGTCGAGCGCATCGGGGTCGCGTGATATGGTGGGGTCAGAGAGAAGCCCAGAAAGCTTGTCGGCATCGGCGGCCTTAGCGGCGGTCCACCAGGGAGTCTCGTACTCGGCCAGAACGTCGGGGGCGATGCCGGAGGACGGGACCCACGAAGGATCGTGGCCGTCGTTCCACTCGACGAGGAATTCGGTGGTGAGGGTGGGGGTGGGGTCGGGGACTTCGACCGTGCGGCTGCCGATGATCCGGTTGACTTCACCGAAGGATTCGGGTTGTTCGGAGGGGGAGGTGGTGGGGAATTGTTGGTCTTGGAAGAAGGCGCGGGTGAGGAGGGGAAGGGAGATGGGGCGGTGGCGGAGAGGAAGGGAGGTGGGTTTGGTGGAGAGGGAGGGGAGTAGGGGTTTGAGATTGGCGAAGAGTTTGAGGCGGGAGATGGAAGGAGTTATGACCACTCCCTCCATTCCGGCGATTTCGTATTTTGGTTGGGTTGGACAAGTTCGAGTGGAGTTTTTGCTTGAATTGAGGAGGGAATAATGGAGTGGATAGGGAATCGCATCTTATCCCAGCCATCTCTAATCCGTAGGACCCACCTCGGACCCATGAACATGAGAGATAAAATACCCAAAATACTACCCACCCAGCTTAACCAGCTCAAAAGTTCTTAAGATTGGTCCCAGTATCTAGGATAATAGGAGCTGAAGTGACAACCCAAATCTTCACCAGTTTTCACCGTGAAAAAAGACACCTGGGTTTCATTGGTTTCTGAAGGATGCATAAGCATGCCGAATGTTTCAAAGTAGCGAACACACTCCTCAAGCTCCCTTTGCCTCGCCTCACCTCCTCTTCCAATAGCCTCTGTGCTTGACAAAATGCTCAACTTAGAATCGACCGTAAGAAAAAAATCTTATTACTTGAAAACTTGTGAATAAGAAGGTTTCTACACTACTACAAAAGTTCCATACAACTCCATGGAAAAGTGAATTTAAATAAGAATATTTTTGGGACAAAATTTAACAATCCTTTCACTTTTAACTTCAAACTCTAAATATTTTTAACTCCACTTCTTCTAGGTTAAAACTTCCAAACAAAGCGATTTATGCTCATCAAATGGACAATGGCATGACAAATCCATCTATACTCAATTCTTGTACTTATGTTGTACAAAAAAACTCCAACTAAACACTCAGTTACTACTTACTAGTTGAAAAAAATAAACTAACGAGCATTTCAGCTGCATATTCTTTAGGTCTCCAAGCAAGCATAGAAACAAGGACATCAAGTGGGGGTGTCAGGATGCAGGTTGAAGGACTGAGTGCTGAAGCAATAGACTGAGCAACTGTTTGTTACAACATATATAACTGCAGCATTGGTTTCAGGGTCTTCGACCGAAGGGAACCTGCTGTGAAGAGTATCTTTGTTAACATCAAAATAGGAGCTTAGATTTCAATACTTACGTGAACCAACAATTGAACAAAATGATTGTGACAAAAGTGTTAATTCATACGGCAGATAGCCTCCGACGTGAAGTAGTAAATTCATTCATGTAAACCAATTGAATTACCCAATTCTGCTATCTTGACAAATTTAAAGATAGCATAGCATTCAGACTCATAGTGCAACAAGATTGACACCAGAATTCTACACTCAAATGCACTTATGTTGTAGAAAACTACAAGGTCACAAGCTACATGACTCTGCTCGAATACATACCAAAGACTTACATTCTCTTAATTACATAGTTAATGGCCATTTGTAGTTCTACATGCCTTAATAAGTCCCAGAGAATACCTTCTGAAGTTCTGTTACATCAGCATTAATATAAAAAAGCAAATATTTCTAGCTTTTGGGGATTAGTCTAGATGAGAACTATATATTTTGACATGTAGTAGACAAATCTACTGTTATTGGGGACTGGTGGTCTAATTCCTGCAGGAAGCAATTTTTTCCGCTGATTTTGGTTTTTCTATTGCTGTTTTTTTCAGTTCTTATTTCCCCTTATATCACTCGTTTCTATTATGATAAAAAAATATAAAAGTATGAAACCTTTTTTGGTGTCCCACAACAACAAAACTTTTCTTTACAATGTGGTTCTTCTATGTTTCAGATCACTGTGTCTATTATTAGCCAATTATTTTAAGTTTTATGTTGCCAACCTATATAGATGATAGATAGAGCAACAAGGCCAATTTGCTACCCTACATGTAACAAGAAGTGCTCTCTTGAGCAGTGATCACTAACCAGCCCAATCTGCTTCATTGACAAGGTGAATGATAGACACACACTAAACAGCCCAAGAGAACAGCCAGGCGGTTATGTATGGGGAATTATGAAGTGACAACTTCGAACCTACTTAAGTGTAAGCTAGTAGCTACGAATGGTACTATAAAATTTGTAAGCCTATCTGATCATAAATATCCACACAAAAAAATGGAACAGAATCAAGAATTAGCCTTTCTACAACAGGTGTACATGTGAATAGCTTCTTCATTTAAAAAAGCTCAGCCAAGGCGGTAAAGATAGAGCAACTCTTCAACTGGCTCAGTTATTACTAGCATGGCAAGTGCTAGTTTTCCACACCCAAATTGATTTTTCTTGAAGCATCAAAATCGGACCTAACCACCCAACAGCAAACCAAACCAAAATTTGGACAATTCGTGATTTAGTACGTACATTTTAGTCTACATTTAGCACATTGATATTTTGAAGCAAAGAAGCTAACTCACCAATCATTATTAATGATTCATTAATACGGAACTGAAATTCTAAAGCACCTAAAATTCTAACAATTTAACAAACCAACTAAGCACAACTGGCTGAACTGAAACCAAGCCGAATTCATTTCAGAGTTTTCCTATAACCAAACTTTTGTCCTGATTCGGTATCAGTTCCGAAACACGCCTAATTGTCATTTCTATGCTGCACTCATGAACTGATTTGATTTTCTGTATAATCATTACAGCATCCAAAAAAAATCCATTTAGAAATTGATTTCCAAATTCCTAACATTTCGAACAATGTAACCGACTTTATGAATTTAGACCCGCAATGTGATATTTGGGAACCAAATCAATATATCATAAACAAAAATCAGGTTTTTCAAGTCTACTGTTGTTGTTTACCTTGAATATGTGTTTAAAGTATTAGTACATAAAAACAGACAATCGGTCGACCGAATGTGTGTTGGTTCGTCCAACAAAGTGTCTGTCGTTTTTCGGTCGACCGTAACTTAAGTGTACGGTCGACCGGGCACCAATTGGAGCTGGGCATAAAGTTACTGTCGGTTTTCGGTCGACCGGAAACATTCGAGGAGCTGGGAGAAAAGTGCATGTTGAATTTCGGTCGACCGGAACTTAAGTGTACGGTCGACCGATTATGCACTCGCGTAAGCCAGAAAAGTTACTGTCGTTTTTCGGTCGAACGGGACTTCAATATCGGTCGACCGTTTGCGATACAGTTATTGGATCGGTCGACCGTTTGGACCGTTCGGTCGACCGTTTGGACCCAGTTCTACCCATGTTTTGCATATTTCTCCACGCGATTTTGGTGCAATTAATACTTGTTTAGGCCTACTATATAAATACAATTTCGTCCCTTTTGTTTAGGGTTAATTTCTTATTGTCCACTTTTGCATTCTAGAGAGAAAAGAGAGAGAGAGCATCCTTGTGATTCGGTGGGAGAGATTTTGAGCCGGGTATCTCGTCGGTTCGTTCGCGTCTCCTTGTAAGCATCTCTTGTAATACGTTTCTCTATAGTGGATTTGAGTTGTGTCGTCCGTGGTTTTTCCCGCATTGGGTTTCCACGTTAAATTTTGCGTGTTTGTGTGGTTTGGATTTTGGATTTGCGTTTTGTTCTCAAGATTAGCCAATTGGATTTGCCGTTTTATGTTCCGCTGCGTATTTGGGATTGGTTTTAATTCCTAACAACTGGTATCAGAGCTTTTTGGTCCGAATTTGGGGATTTTTCATCGATCTTTTGTCAAGTACTCATGACAAATCATTGGAAGATTGAGAAGTTGAGCCAAGATGTCAATTTTGGCTTGTGGCAAGTCAAGATGCACGCAATTCTGGTGCAGCAAGATGTGGAGGACGTTCTTGAGGGCTTGGACAAGTTGTCAAAAGAAATGTCCGATCAAGATAGGCAAAAACTTGATCGTAAGGCGATGTCAACAATAAAGCTATTGTTGTCTGACGAAGTTTTGAGAGAAATGTTGAAGGAGAAGACAACTACAAGTATGTGGAAGAAATTAGAGGAAGTCTACATGAAGAAGTCACTTGCGAGCCGGATTATCTTGAAGAAGAAGTTATTCCTATTCAAGATGAAGTCGGGTATCTACCTTCAGCAACACTTGGATGATTTCAATGCAATCATCATGGACCTGGAGAAGGTTGAAGCAAGGTTTTCTGATGAGGATCAAGCGATCCTTTTACTTTGCTCGTTGAGTTCTTCATATGATCACTTCGTGGAGACAATGATGTATAGCAGGACCGACATCTCTCTTGCGGATGTCAAAAGCGCACTCTCCTCCAAATCCGATATGGAGAAGAGGTCTGATGGTTCTGAGTTGAGCAAAAGTGAAGCACTTGTTGCTCGTGGTAAGGGTAAAGAGAGGAGTTTCTCAAAGAACACCTCTAAGACCAAGTCGAATGACAAAGATATTATTTGTCATTACTGCAAGAAGAAAGGTCACAAGATATCAGAATGTTTTAAGCTACAGAACAGAGAGAAGCAAAGGGGTTCTAGTAGTGGTGATCAGTCAGGTTCGAATGTTGCGGAGTCCGATTCTGATTTTGTGTTGGCAGCTACAGGTGCTTCTGAAGCTTCCGACGGTTGGGTGATTGACACGGGCAGTACATTCCACTTAACTCCGAATAAACACTGGTTTTCATCTTATGAAACAATGTCAGGTGGAATGGTTGTGATGGGCAATGGTGACAGGTGTGAGGTTGCAGGAATTGGTTCTGTCAGATTGAGGACCCATGATGGCCTAGTCAAGATTTTATCGGATGTGCGACATGTTCCGAAGGCGAGCAAGAATCTGATTTCAGTAGGTAGCCTGACTGCAAAGGGCTACAAATTCAGTGGTGAGGATGACAACTTATCCATCACCAAAGGATCACTTATTCTGATGAAGGGGAAGAAGCTTGGGCCCGGCAAGCTTTATATGCTTAAAGGAGAAACTGTTGTGGGTGACGCAGCTATAGCGTCATCGTTGTCTGGTGAGGAAAATGCCCAACTTTGGCATATGAGGTTGAGGCACATGAGCGAGAAAGGCATGACGGTGTTGAACAAACGTGGTTTGTTTGGAAGTCAGAAAATCGGCAGTCTGGACTTCTGTGAATTTTGTGTTTTTGGAAAGCAGAAAATGGTTAGCTTCTCAGCAGCTAAGCACACCACCAAGGCCACTTTAGATTATGTCCACTCTGATTTATGGGGACCTTCTCAGGTTCCATCAAAAGGTGGAGCTCGCTACATGCTCACATTTATTGATGATTTCTCCAGAAAGACTTGGGTTTATATTCTGAAACAAAAGAGTGATGTGTTTCAGAATTTTCAGCACTGGAAGGTTATGATTGAGAATCAAACAGGAAATAAGATTAAGGTTCTTAGGACGGATAATGGTTTGGAGTTTTGTTCCTCAGAGTTTAACGATTTCTGCAAGGATGAAGGAATCGTGAGACACCGAACCGTACGTCACACGCCACAACAGAACGGAGTAGCGGAACGTCTGAATCGAACTCTCTTGGAGAGAGCTAGATGTATGCTTCTGAATGCTGACCTGACTAAGGATTTTTGGGCAGAAGCAGTGTGTACCGCTTGTTATTTAGTGAACCGTTCACCTCACACCGTTTTGGATATGAGAACACCGGAAGAAGTTTGGACAGTAGGAGCTTCAGATTTGTCCAAGTTGAGAGTCTTCGGTTGTCCAGCGTACGCACATGTAGATCAAGGAAAGTTGAATGCTCGATCGTTGAAGTGTATATTCCTTGGCTACGATTTGGGTATGAAGGGTTATCGTTTATGGTGCAAAGAATCACAGAAGCTCATGGTTGAAAGAAATATTGTCTTTAATGAGCTTGCTATGTTACCTTCCAGGAAAGACACTGTTATTTCTACTCCTGTGTCAAGTGGGACTCCAATTCAGGTGGAGCCATCGGTAGTGACTGCTGATGAAGATACCAGTGTGACACAAGGAGAGAGTTCGAAATCTGAGGAAGATAAAGAGTATTTATTGGCAAGGGACAGAGAGAGGCGGCTGACCAAGAAACCCCGTAGATACGTTGAATCAGTCCTTACATATCCTCTTAGTGCAGCTGAAGATATTAGAGCCTCTGGTGAGCCGAGCAAGTATTCAGAGGCAATTTCGGCACCCGATTCAGCTGCTTGGGTGGGTGCAATGAATGAAGAGATGGAATCTCTTCATAAGAACCAAACTTGGAAGTTGGTAGAACTTCCAAAAGGAAAAAGGGTCGTTAGCTGCAAATGAGTCTTTAAGAAGAAAATCGAGGGTCTCTCAGATGTGAGGTACAAAGCTCGATTGGTTGCTCGTGGTTTTAGTCAGGTGGAGGGTGTGGATTATAGTGATATTTTTTCACCCGTTGTGAAACATACTTATATTCGTGTTTTGTTGAGTTTGGTTGCAGTTCATGATTTAGAGTTGGAGCAACTAGATGTGAAGACCGCTTTCTTACATGGAGAATTAGAGGAGCAAATTTACATGTCCCAGCCGGAGGGCTTTGTGGTCGAGGGTAAGGAGAATCAGTTCTGTTTGCTGAAGAAGTCGCTTTATGGGTTAAAGCAGTCGCCTCGACAATGGTATAAAAGATTTAATTCTTTTATGGTTGGACATGGGTACAGCAGGTCCCAGTATGACTTTTGCGTTTACCGAAAGGTATTTTCAGATGGCTCTCTTGTTTTGTTATTACTCTATGTAGATGATATGTTGATAGCAGCTAAGGACAAGTCTAAGATTTCTGAGCTTAAAGAGTTGTTAAAGGCTGAGTTCGAGATGAAGGATCTCGGATCAACAAAGAGGATTCTAGGTATGGAGATACGTCGCGATCGTACATGCAAGAGTTTGTTTCTCTCCCAGCAGCAATACATTGAGAAACTCTTGCATCGTTTTGGCATGGAGAATGTCAAGTCTGAAAGAATTCCTCTCGCCGCGCATTTTAAGCTCTCGGTAGACTTGTGTCCCAATGAGGAGGAGGATAAGGCATACATGTCACGTGTGCCTTATACTAGTGCAGTTGGCAGTCTGATGTATGCTATGATATGCACTCGTCCAGATATAGCTCAGGCGGTTAGTGTGGTGAACCGCTATTTGTCGAATCCAGGAAAGGAGCATTGGTCAACTGTGAAGTGGATTCTCCGGTATCTAAAAGGTACAACTAAGCTATCTCTGAAATTTGGTCGATCTTCGTATTCGTTAATGGGGTTTGTTGATGCCGACTACGCGGGAGACCGCGATAGACGAAGATCTATGACTGGTTATGTGTTTACTGTTGGGAGCACGACTATTAGCTGGAAAGCGACGTTGCAACACACTGTTGCTTTGTCTACAACGGAGGCAGAGTATATGGTAGTGACCGAGGGTATCAAGGAAGCTCTTTGGCTGAAAGGTTTATTTGGAGAGCTTATTCCAGGTCAGAATACAGTGGTTGTTTATTGTGATAGTCAGAGTGTCATTCATCTGACGAAGGATCAGATGTACCACGAGAGGACGAAGCATATCGACGTCCGTTATCACTTCATTCGGGAAGTTGTTGCTGAAGGAGGTGTGATGGTGAAGAAGGTGGGCACTGAAGATAATCCGGCTGATATGTTGACGAAGCAAGTTATTTCGACTAAGTTCATGGTATGCGTGAACTTGGTTGGTTTGAGTTCCGAGTAGGTGGAGCTAAGACGACGACACAATGAGGAAGGAAGTGTTCCTTCAAAGAGTTACAAGGGTTATTCAAGGTAAAGGTGGAGATTGTTGTTGTTTACCTTGAATATGTGTTTAAAGTATTAGTGCATAAAAACAGACAATCGGTCGACCGAAAGGAGTGTTTCGGTCGACCGAATGTGTGTTGGTTCGTCCAACAAAGTGTCTGTCGTTTTTCGGTCGACCGGAACTTAAGTGTACGGTCGACCGGCACTAATTGGAGCTGGGCAAAAAGTTACTGTCGGTTTTCGGTCAACCGAGACCTTGGGTTTGGTCGACCGGAAACATTCGAGGAGCTGGGAGAAAAGTGTCTGTTGAATTTCGGTCGACCGATTATGCACTCGCGTAAGCCAGAAAAGTTACTGTCGTTTTTCGGTCGAACAGGACTTCAATATCGGTCGACCGTTTGCGATACATTTATTGGATCGGTCGACCGTTTGGACCGTTCGGTCGACCGTTTGGACCCAGTTCTACCCACGTTTTGCATATTTCTCCACGCGATTTTGGTGCAATTAATACTTGTTTAGGCATACTATATAAAGGCAATTTCGTCCCTTTTGTTTAGGGTTAATTTCCTATTGTCCACTTTTGCATTCTAGAGAGAAAAGAGAGAGAGAGCATCCTTGTGATTCGGTGGGAGAGATTTTGAGCCGGGTATCTCGTCGGTTCGTTCGCGTCTCCTTGTAAGCATCTCTTGTAATACGTTTCTCTATAGTGGATTTGAGTTGTGTCGTCCGTGGTTTTTCCCGCATTGGGTTTCCACGTTAAATCTTGCGTGTTTGTGTGGTTTGGATTTTGGATTTGCGTTTTGTTCTCAAGATTAGCCAATTGGATTTGCCGTTTTCTGTTCCGCTGCGTATTTGGGATTGGTTTTAATTCGTAACATCTACAACCCCCCCCCCCCCCACCACCAAAAAAAACTCCCAGAACCGCATGCCGACCTGAATCCTAATCGTCGTCATGAGGAAGTGTTGGGCGAAGCTTGCCTTGTTCTTGATCGCGTTCTCGACGAACCCCGGCGGTTTCTTCCTTCCGCCGGGGTGAGGGTCGGTTGCCGGAGTTGCCGCCATGTGTGGTGTGATGGTACGACCTGGAGTCCTTGTTTTTTGTCAGGATGAATAGCTCCGACCAAAACTTGGTTCGACGACTAGAAGTCTCACATCGGGTCTCAGTTCTCACTCAGTCATAGCTACAACTCAGTTGGGGAGTGACCGAAAAAATTAATGCCGAAATTGCCCTCTAGTCACGGCTGATGAGTTTGCAAGTTCGGGGAGAAGTTCTCACGGAGAAGGGTCGTGATGATACCCTAGAAAATTAGACATTATGCGGTACAAGGTTTTCTTTTCAAAAACTATCACGGTTCATTTAATACACATTTTGTCTCTTCTTTTAAACTAAGGTTATGTCTAAGTTTTCCTCATTTTACCAGTACCAACATCACGAAAATGTATGACAAAACGTCTCGATCATGTGAATTTCAAAACAAAACAAAAAAATCGGGGTCGGACGCCTGGGTAAAATGCCCCCAGATGCGGCTTGCTAAGACGCATCCCCCATTGGGTCTGTTGTAGACGTCCGTCCAAAAATAATTTTAAAAAAAGTCTTAAATTTATATGATGTATTATTTCAAATTATTTGAGATTCCGTTGCAAGATTTCGGTAGTAACGGGTTGGATTAAAATGAATTTTTGCAAGTTATTAAGATCCTAGCAAGTCCCCCGACCGACCTATCGAGGTGGTATTTGGTAAAAACTTCCTGACTTACAAAAAAAGGTCGTCATAATCCACCCCATTAATACCGAAAATCTTGGAACGGAAGTTGAAATAATTTGAGATAACATACTGTATAATTTTAAGATTTTTTATTAAAAAAAATAGGGACGTCTAAGCCAGACGCCTCACCCATGGGGAGACGTCTGCGAAAAACGCCACCCCCATGTGGGGGCGGCTCTGGTGGACGCCCCTTTTTCTTTTTCTTTTTTACTAAAAAGAAGATTGGCATTTTACCAGTTTCGAGTGCACCAGGGTTTCCGATGACTCCTTTTCTGACCTCCGAAAAATTATTTTTGATGATTATAGGACTGGTACGAAGAGAGTGATAGTATGAGAGTTAAATGAAGAGATACATAAGTAGAAATGAGAGAATAACAAAATGGTAATTAGTTTCCGACGATGAATAGCAATTCAGTATTATAATTGTATAGAAACAAAACAATTATGAAAGCAGTTCCATGTAAATAAGTAAGGGAACTACTATTCGTCGCCGGAAAACTACTTAAATCACCCCAAAAATGACCTTTTTGCCCTTAACAAATCAATTAATACCGATTTCGTCCCGTGTCTTTAAACAAGGTGTTTGACTCAGTTTTACTCACATTCCTAGTACCAACACCACGAAAATGTCTGGCGAAGTACCTGAATCCGGCGAGGTAACAGGGGCAGAATTTTTTTCCCGACTCGGACGTCTGCCTAACACGCCTCCACATAGGTGGAGGCGGTTTAGACAGACGCCTCCACCTTTGTGTAGGCGTCTCCTATGGACGCCTCCACAAATGAGGAGGCGTCTGGCTAACACGCCTCCACGTTTGTGGAGGCGTGTTAGGCAGACTTCTCCACCTTGGTGGAGGCGGTTTAGCGAGACGCCTTTTTTTTAAATTTTCTGTTAAATTCAAAATTTTCAGGTTCCGTTGCAAGATTTCGGTGGTGATGGAGTAGATTACAGTGAGCTTTTTGACAGTAAAGAAATATTTACAACAATCGAGGAAGGTTGTAAATGGGCGAAACAAGTTGCAATAGGAGCCGAATTTTTTTGGTTATATCATCATACAAACCAAAAGCAGATAACCGGATGGATTGTTACCTCAGATTTGATCGCAGACGTGAGATGAGTTCTCGTGATACGAATATTGCACTGCGAAAGAATACGAAAAGAAAATGTTGCGGTTGTCGGTTTTTGGTAAAAGTGGTGGAGCGACGAGATCGTGATGGATGAGTTATTGTTTCTAGTAGCATCTATGGGCAGCACAACCACCCATTGGCAGTTTATTCAGAGGGTCACCGACAGGTCAGCGGACTTAGTGCTGGGGCAAAACAAATTGTTCGGGATATGACAGAGGCACAAGCAAGACCCCCGTAACATTTTGTTGGCGGTAAAGAAGAAATTTCCGGACGATAATCCGAATCAAAGACACATTTACAACTTCAGAGAGTACATGAGGAGGACGAAATCTGAAGACAGGAATCCCGCGCAGCAGATTCTCAGGGAGGCAGTGCAGCATAAGTATTTGCATTGGATTGTGGCAGATGAAGAAACTAATGTCTTGACTCACGCATTTTTGGCACATCTGACTTCAGTTCAGTTGTTGCGTACATACCCATTCATAATCTGTATGGATTCGACGTATAAGACGAACAAGTACAAGATGCCTTTGTTTGAGATTGTTGGGGTTACTCCAACAAATATGAATTTCCTCGTCGGATATGAGATTTTGAAGGATGAGACTGAGTCTAGTTACCGGTGGGTGTTGGAGAGGTTGCGAGATCTGTTATTGGATATTGTTAGCCCGACAGCAATAATTACGGACCGGGAGATGGGTCTGATGCGACCAGTGGCAGAGGTTTTTCCAGAGTCAGCTCATTTACTATGCACCTGGCATATCCCGTGTACGTGGATGACGAGGACCTGACTCGCATGGTGTCTGACGACGACGTAACAGATCTCTCTCTCTCCTAACTGAAGCAGAAATACCACGTGTACGTGGATGGCGAGGACCTGACTCGTCTGCTATACTACGTACCGCGCGTAAGGGAATTGATTTCCCTTTTCCTCCACGGTGACCCGATGACTATTAATTCAATTTTAAAAATACAATTTTATTAATGGATTTACTAAAATAATTAAACTAATTATTAACTTAATAATCAATTTATTTAGCAATTATCACAATTAATCAATAATCATTTACTAAAATCGTACACAACTAATTACTAACATAATAATCAATTTATTTAGCGATTTATTTATTAATTATCACAATTTATAATCAATATACGATTTACTAAACTAATTTAACTCATTATTAACATAATATTCAATTTATTTAAATTTTATCACAATTTATAATCAATTTTAAAAAAAATTTAAAAAAAATCAGGCGTCTGCGGGAGACGCCTACCCTACGTGGTAGGCGTCTGCCGGAGACGCCTACCCTACGTGGGAGACGTCTCCCGCAGACGTCTGTTCCTTGGGTCGGGCGTCCGCGGGAGCCGCCCGACCCAACGATCGGGCGGTTCCCGTGACCGCCCTCTCGTTGGGTTGGGCGTCTCCCGCGGACGCCCGACTCAAAAATGTTTTTTTAAATTAATTGAAATAAACAAGGTAATTTTACAGATGTGAGTAGTCAGGGGTCTCCGCTGGTTCTTTTCCTGGCCTCCGAGACATTTTATGTGGTGAATAGAAGAGTGATATGAAGACAAAGTTGTGTTAAAAGAGTGAAGTGAGGAGTTATATTAGTAGAAAGGGTAGATGGGCAAAATGGTAATCTTACGGACGATTTAAGTAGTTTTACGGCGACAAATAACAGTTCAGATAAGTAACTAGCATTCTACTCGCCTTGCACGAGGGTTGCTATGATGACATGCAAGTAATTACCGGTATAAGTACATTAAATAGCCTTAATAAAAAAGAATTTATTTTATTATATGTTGGCGTTAGATGATTAGATTCCTTTTTTACATGGTCAACAATTACGATACAACTTGATTTAATTCGTAATGGATCAATCTTTATCCATTATCAAGGTAGTCATAAAGACTTTGTTGGCATATATGTAAACATATTAAACAATCTTAGGTCTTCCACTGTGAGTGGAAAATCCCTGACCAGGGTAGACCTTGGGTTGGGTCGCAACCCGGGTTGCAATGAGACTTGGGTCGCGACCCAGCGTGTGTGTCTGGGTCCATGTTCTCAAGGCTATTGGCCAGTTAGTTTTTTTTTCTTTTTGGGTTTTGTATTTTTTTCCTCTAAAATCAGTTTAAATCTTTTTTTAAATATATTTTTTATTTTTTATTTTAAAAAATAGTATTTCAAATATTAGAAAACATTCAAGTGTTACAATTCAAATATTAAAAAAAATCAAGTGCTGCAAATAAAATATCAAAAAATAAATCAATAAGAACCTAATGTTGCACATATTTCTCAACTTCAACACATATTCTCCATTAAAACTCACATACATTCATTACTCTATTTTTAAGATTACAATAATCAAACTTAAATTCCCACGTACATTCAAACTCACGTACATTCAAACCTAAATAACCCATTTTTAATATTACAATCATTAAAACTCACATATATTCAAACCAAAATAACAACAACAAATTTAATTTCAATCACAATAATCAAACATAAATTCAATTATTTTTAAGATTACTACCGTAAACCTACAATCAAGAAAAATGAAATCAATAATCTACTAAGAACACAAGAAAAAAATAGTTTGCTATATAAACCCAAAATCAGAAACGGGTTTGTACCAAAACGGGTCCCTAAACCAACAAAAATACTACAATCATACATAAAACAACAATGTATATCATCCTAATACATAAAATAGACAAAAATGATGGAAAACGAAGAAAAATTAAAACATTAACCTCAAAATCGCGATAACTCAGCGTGAGGAAGAGGGGGTGTTGGGCTGTTTTTATAGCCCGACAAAACTCAGTGTTACAAATGTCGAGTTCACTTTTTTTCAGTGAACTCGACGTTGAGGATGCCGAGTTCTTCCTTTTGAACTCGACATCCCAATTGCCGTGTTCACTTAAAAACATAGCCCCCCAACTGTCTCATGCACGTTTTGTAGGATTTTGTGTCCTTGTGTATGTGTATATTAAAAAAAATTAATACATGCACACATGATCGATTTCATATTTTCAACAATTTTATGTACACGGGTTTGTATATATTATAATATTATGTAATATACATATATAAAAATAAATAGATAAGATGATCATACCAAAGGTTCTCTAAAACTTTTACGAAGATCCAGAAATACGTTGACCGTCGAATCGTCCGTCGATTCGCCTCTAAGTGTTCACCAAACTCTAAACAAGATTAGAGAGAAATGAACTAGTCAATCAATCTCTAATTAAACTTAGAATCTAGCTAATAACTCATCTAAAGCTCCACGAGAATTAATCTCCAAAAGTTCGAAATAATTAAGAAAATTCGGATGGATTAGGGAGAGAGAATTTTTGTATTAACCCTTAAAACAAGTAGGGTAAGAGGTCATATTTATAGCATCTCAAATCACTCATATCATGAACTATTCTCTAGTCATGATTTATTGTTTTTCTCTACTTTAAACCAATCACAATTTGTTACCTAATCATCCTCAAAAACGTTTGACCACATCTGAAATTAATCCACCACATGATCTACATAATTCTCTTAATAATTCTGGCAGAAATCGTGTTGAACGGTCGACCGAACTCACCAATAGCTCGACCGAACAAGTAAGTTTTTATAAGTTCGGTCAAACTTGTTGGCTTTTTGGCAAATGATTGCTTATCCGTTTTGATGATTAATCAACATATAACTTAAACACATGTAATTCGTTCATATCACTCTTGCACAATACACATATATTGTTTTGTACTAACATTTCAGGTGACAAGTTTAACGAGAAATGAAGTTGAAGAGTAGATAGGTTTACATTATTGTCATTAGGATTTAAATGTAACTTGAGCACTTAAATCTTGATGCATTGCATATCACGACTCTTTAGGATTCCATAGAAGTAGAACTAAACGTTCAAATTCCATACAAAACTTCTTTAGAAATCAATCAAACCATATCCAGGAATTCTGCACTCAACCGGTCGACCGGTCGACCATCTGGTTCGACCGTTTAATCTAAAAACTATTTTCTGAACCCTTTCGGTCGACCGAACTGTGTTCTGGTTCGACCGGTTCATTAGAATAACTTAAGGTATTTTGGTCGACCGATCAACTGTTCATACGTGCTGGAAGACACGTGCCTTAGTGCAAACCGGTCGACCGAAAGTCCTTTTCTGTTCGACCGGTTGATTCCTATTTTTGTCTTCTTTTGTGACCGTTATACTTGTCGTATTATACAACGGTCGTATACACATACTTTCACCATACCCCGAAATACATAGCTTAACCGGTCGAACAAATCTTATTAACCGGTCGACCGTTTGACCATTGATCGTTCGTAGCATTCTTCCTGCTATCGGTCGATACCACCTTGGTTCGACCGGTCACACTTTGTCTCTACCGAACCTTCACATCGGTCGACCGTTTCCTTGTTTCGTCCGACCGGTACACTTAAGTTCCCTCCCAGTTAGTTCGACCGTTCCTCGTTTGTCTGACCGTTTGACTACTATTCACGTAACCGGTCGACCGTTTCATTCTTACCGGTCGACCGAACTTTGACAGAATTGCTTCCTGAATCTCTGGTTTGTGTATCTTGCACAAAACCCAATCAAATCTTTCTCAAACGGCTAGAAAACTTAAGAGGCTTATATATAGAGCTTAGATCATCTTTACAAGGTTACCAATCCATTCTCTAAGCTCCCATTGTGCTAAAAACTTCCAAGTGCTCTTACTCTCTTTATTGCTCTCAACCACTCTCTTGATCAATCATTCAATTGCATTCATCATTAATTCAAGTGCTCAAGAGTAGGTTACACAAAGCCTACTACAAAGGAGTTGTACAAGCTTCCGGAGTGAAGCTCTTCTCGGGTTGTGAGAAGGAGGTCCAAGCTTGGCGAGGGTGTTCGCAAGCTTGAATTGTAAAGGCTCGATCTTTGCCCGGAAAGAAGATCAATTTAGTGAAGATCGCGAAGTTGCTCAAGGAAGAGCATTTCGTAAGAGAGGACTAGGATCCGGTGGTTGGATCCAAACCTTTATACATCCGGTGTTTGGTTTGCCTTTTTCATCTCACTATTTTCATTGGTTATCTTGTTATTGCACAAATAGTTGGTAGTGAGAAATTAGTCTATAAACCCCCCTTAAGACTAATATTTAGGGCAATTAGATCCTACAAAACTGTGAGCTAGACGATAGTCAAAAAAATTATGAGAATAAGTCCCTGGAATATTTCGGTCGAACCACGTCTTGCTCCGGTCAACCGTTAATTTACCAAAAATTCTTTTGGAACATTTTGGTCGACCGTGTCACCATACCGCTCGACCGTTGTATCACCAAGACAACTCCTAAAGATTTTCGGTCGATCGCGTACTACGCCCAGTCGACCTATCCTATTATTTGGACACGTCCAGATAATTTTGGTCGACCCATGCACTCCGATCTTTGTCCAGTCGATCCTCCCTTAGGACCCCGTCGACCAAACTCAAAACGGCCTACCGTTTTGACCCTAATTTTGTCTTTGTTAAATTTTGAATTTATTTCCAACAAAATTTGATATTTTTTGGGTTTTAACAAATTTATATCTCATGTAATATATTATCATATGTAATATTAAACTATTACACCTCATAATGTATACATCTTATATTAATCTATTCATGATTCTAATTATATCAATTTTTTCATGACATATTGATTTTATTGATTTACAACATGTGTCTCATTTCACATAAACTCCGACACATCATATGAACTCAAAATCAAGTTTCTTGTTTTCCAGTTTTATGGTGTGACCTATAAGAGGATCTAAGCGGTATCTAGCTAGAAGTTATAGCTACACAATTTGCATAGATGTCTTGTTCCACTCGAACTAAACACGATCCATTTAGTGATGTAAGTGCATCATTTGTGTTTATCCTTTGCCTCATGATATTAAGAGTATATACGAAGTAGAATTGTATCACCTTTGTATCATATACTCATTTCTTGATCTCTTAAGCTAATTATAAATATGTAACTTAACTCAAGTTACACTGTGCACATTATAATTTTGGTTTTTCAATGGACTCACTAATATCATCACTCAAATTAAGAGGGGCAATGATAATCTTTTGACGAACTATCTTTTTCAGCATAAGTCATGTTTAACCAACTATTGTCTTTATCACTATACTCTATGATAGCTTTTGACACTAATCAAATTAAACACGCCTTATGTGAAAAAATACAAGTCTCATATCTTAGGATCCAAGACACAGTAAAACATTAATGACACATAACACAATTCCATAATGTTTTACTTGCTAGGTCTATCCAATATATAAAAGTAATATTTTTCTATTTTATATACTCGTGTCGTTAAATATTTGTAGAGTTACAACTCTTTAACCAACACGACAATCTTATCTCGGCAATTAATGTTCCATGTCAATTACCATGATCGTGAATTAATTTTTGATTTATGTAAACCATTATCTTTTAAAACTCTACTAGTTAAGGACCAAAAACCTTTCATTAACACTTCCAAAAGAAAAATACAATAATTAAGGGATAAAATGTTTGCACATTTAATTCATAATAATTGACAATATAAAAATAAACTTTTAGAACACATTCCCTTCGGTTTTTGGATAGCCTGGACGAATAAAAACCAAATTTAACTCGACACTAGTGATGATGAGTTATGTACACACTAAAAAACAACACACTGACACGTGGTGACAACGGATCTAGTGTGAAAAATATTTTCAAATGAGATTTATTTTGACAATTTTTTTAAATTTTTTTTTTGAATTTTTTCCTATGATATAAACCATTATTTTTGCCTTGCAATTTTAGCATAATTGGAACTTCCAAAATAAAGATAATTTACATTATATCGTAAATATCTAGTGCTTGAACACAAGTTGATACGTAAATTTATGAAGTGAAACGTAAAACCACTCATCGTTGGCACGCTTATTGGATCAAAGAAAGATCCATAGAAAAAATATGATCAAATATAATAATATTGATATATCCAGAGTAATATTAATTTAATTCATTGAATGAACAAAGTGTTTGAACATTGCTCAATGATGCATGTTAAACTCAAGTCTTCTATCATGTTCAACTGATTCTAAATATCGGTGGAACCTAAACCTTCTCTGAATGCCACCATGTTCTTCGGATTCATTTTCTCGGTGCTCATCATTGCTCTTTAGGCATGCTTTTTTCTGGTAAAATTCGAGCCTTGCACCTAGAAAATCAAATATCATGTTAATATATGTTAAGAATTGAACTGAAGCACACCAATGTACCAAAGTTCATCGCATTCAACGTAAAAACCATCTCATACATGAGGAACTCCCACTCACAGGGTTCTAGTTGTCTCGGAGGACGTGATTCTTGACACTCCCTGCAAGTGTTATTCCAGGAAAAAATCATCAATTGGCAATTGACATCTACAAATTTCAGAGGCTTCTTAGGTTGGCCAAAACAACCAATATCTTCACGCGGCTTGGGATTCCCATGGAATTTAAGAGTGGTAAAAAATAAAAAAACAATTACGAGATAGGTATTAAGCAAAATAATCTTTTATTTAATTATATGTTATTCTTGGACCAGAAGCAAGATCAGAGTCGTAAGTTGAAACTTGGAAGTTTCCAAATTCCAACGGGTGGATAACGCACACGGTACATAAGCGACCTACTCTTCCCTTCACTCCTCTACCCATCCCGCCATCGCCCCTCTTCGACCCACTCTTTCTTCCCTCCCCTCCTGTCCACTCATCCTCTTTCCGATCGACACGAAACCCTAACCCTAACTACTCTCCGCCCCGATCTGTCTCCGATCATCCCCAAATCCCAATCCCGATCCTCCTCCGCTGCCATCCCTCTTCGATCCGCCTGTTCCAAATCTAGAAGCGGGAGGGAAACGGCGCGTTAGAGATGTCGTTTCCCGATCTCCGAGCAGGAGAGCACGGCGAGGTTTGTGCGCTTGATATTTCCGATGAATATTTTCTTTTTCGGGGTTTCGACACATATTAGTGTGCTGCGGTTAGGGTTTGGGGTTTCCTTTTTAGAATGTGGTTCATTTTCTTTTCTTTTTTTCTTTTTGATAATGAGAAGGATTTCTTGGGGTTTTCATCTCTGATACGTCGATCTGAAAAGCTTTTTGACCTTGATTTCTAGGGTTTATGACTATGGGAAGCATATATCGTGATTTTATAAATTTTGAGGTTTTCGTCACTAAATCATGGCCTCACCTTTGATTCCTGACTTTCCCCCCCGAATATTACATTCACATTTGGATATGGTACAATACCTTCACCATTTTGATACGTAGACTGCTCTGTTTCCTCAATTGTAAGGGTGGAAAATGAATGCAAAGTTCTTTGTTCAATATTGCATTTTAATACATTACCATGCTTATTTAATCTTTCATCATGTTGCGATTTTTATTCTGTTGTAGGAAACCACCATGGTTGGGTTAACCGAGAAATCTTACAAGTGGTTGATGCCTTACTGAAGCCTAAATACTGTATAGTTGGTTCAGATGTCGTAATGTGGGACTCCAAAAGCCATAGCATCTTCTTTGTACATGAATTAGCAGGTTATTTTTGTAAATGTTAGAATGATTGACTCTTTTAAATATCAAGATTCCACTGCACTTCCTTTTAAACAGAATCAAGTTCAAATTTTTGTGGTCAATCTTTCTTTTTCCTGTCATCCTAATTATATTTGTGAATATGTCCTTTGATCCTAATCATGTTAATTTCAGGTTAGTGCACACTTCCATAATTTGCTGAAAGCGATCTCACGGTTTGCTGATTCTTATAGTACTGCATCATGACCAGATGTCCATGTTCAGTTCGAAGAGGTAGCTAGGGAACTATTTTATCTCATAAATGATTTTTCTTAGGGGATTAGATGCATTTAAGTTTACCTTATTTCTCTTTTAAATTCTCATTTATGGTGTTGCACAGATGCTCGTCTCCTCTCCAGTGTCAAGTCAAGGAAGATGCAAGGGAAAGAACTTTGTTTGATTTTGACGTGGTAGGTTTCATGTTGTGAAGAATACTTATAATTGGTTTCGTTTGTTTTTTCTTGTCATGCTTTTTGTTCTTCTTCAATCCACAATAATGGTTCCCAACACTCGTATAACATAACATGCCATACACTTGGTAGTTAGTTTTTTTTAAAATCTTTTTGGGTCTGAAAGTGACCAACTAACCTGTTATTTCACTGATAAATCTACAAATCAACACCACTTTCCATATGTGATAGTTTATTACTCATAATTCCAATATTCGATCTTTACCATAGGGAAATACACAAGAAATAAACCAGATAACCTGGCCAATGCTTGGAGATTTTAGTTAGTCAATGTCTATGGCTCTTCCCCACGTACTGAAGAGAAAATGACAAGTTATATGCCAACAAACTTGCTATGGTATGTAATTTTTGTGTTAATGCTTTTACAGTTCATTTTATTTTAACGTGGTCATTGTATAAATGTTTAAGAACGAGAAACTATTGTCAACACATAATGTTTTCATTCTACTCTAAAACATGTTTCAAGCTTTCTTTTTTAGGAACGTAAATGTAGCTAGGGATACAAGACAAAACAGATTGTTCGACCAACAATTAGGCCAAAAATCCCATAATCGGTTTCAAGTCCTCCGATTGCTATCTCATTGACTTGTTTATGAATAACTTCCTCTAAATGTGATATCTCTCGACCTAAAGTGGTATGACATCAAATCCCCCAATTATTATCTCAAGGACTTAGTCTATTTTTCGGAGTCGCTTCAAACTCCTCTTACGTTGTCAGCGTAGTTACGACGAATAATTTCCAATGTCATACCTCCATCGACCTCTGGAGGTATGACATCAAGTACTTCAATTATTATCTCAAGAACTTGTTTTAGAATCACTCCTTTAAATGACATGTCTATCGACCTACATAGGTATGACATCAAACCATCCAAGTATTATCTCGAGGACTTGTTTATGGAGGTATGACATCAAGTACTTCAATTGTTATCTCAAGAACTTGTCTACTCTTCCGAGTCGCTCTTCCTAAACTCCTTATATTGTCAGCGTAGTTCCTAAGTTTTAAACGACAACTTCCATTGTCACACATCTCTCGACCGATAGAGCTATGCCATCAAGTCCAATTATTATCTCCCGACATGTTTATGAATCACTTTATCTAAATGACATATCTCTCGACCTAAAAAGGTATGACATCTTGTCCTTCAATTATTAACGTACATCCTGTCCTCCAATTGTTATTGCAATGACTTGTTTATTCTTCGGAGTTGCTTCCTAAACTCATCCTTATGTTGTCGGCATATTTCCTACGCATTACACAACAACTTTCAATGTCATATTTCTATCGACGTATGGAGGTATGACATCAAATCCTCCAATGGCTATCTCAATGACTTGTTTATGAATAACTTAATGTCACATCTCTTGACCTAAAGAGGTATAACATCAAGCATTTCAATTGTTATCTGAACGACTCGTGTATACCTTCGAGCCGCTAACTAAACTCCTTACGTTTTCAGCGTAGTTCCCACGCGTTAGACGATAATTTCCAATGTCGTACCTCTTTCGACCAATGTAGGTACGAGATCAAGTCCTCAAATTATTATCTCAAGGACTTGTTTTTCAATCACTTCTTCAAAATGTCATATCTCTCGACCTATAGAGGTATGACATCAAGTCCTACAATCATTTTACTAAGGACTTGTCTATTCATCCGAGTTGCTTCCTAAATTCGTCCTTAAGTTGTCAGCATAGTTCCTACGCATTAGACGACAATTATCAATGTCATATCTCTCTCGACTTATGAGGGTATGAGATCAAGTCCTCCAATTATTATCTTAAGGACTTGTTTGTGAATTATTTCCTCTAAATGTCATATCTCTAGACTTCTAAAGGTATGACATCAAGTTCTTCAATTATTATCTCAAGGATTTGTCTATTCTTTCGAGTTGCTTTCTAAGCTCCTATGTTGCTATGTAGTTCGTACACGTCAGACAATAATTTCCAAAGTCATATCTATATCGAGCTATGGAGATATAACATCAAATCCTCCAATTATTATCTTAAGTACTTGTGTATGAATCACTGCCTCTAAATATCATATCTCTCGACCTATAGTGGTGTGACATCAAGTTCTTCAATTATTTTCTCAAGGACTTGTCCACCTTTTCGAGTCTCTTCCGAGCCTCCTTATATTGTGAGTGTAGGTCCAACGTGTTAGACGATAATTTCCAATGTCATACCTTTATCGACCTAGGAGGTATAACATCAAGTCCTCCAATTATTACTTAAGGACTTGTGTATGAATCACTGCCTCTAAATGTCATATCTCTCGACCTATAGTGGTGTGACATCAAGTTCTTCAATTATTTTCTCCAGGACTTGTCCAACTTTTCGAGTCGCTTCCAAAACTCCTTTTATTGTGAGTGTAGCTCCAACGCGTTAGACAATAATTTCCAATGTCATACCTCTATCGACCTATGGAGGTATAACATCAAGTCCTCCAATTATTATCTAAATGACTTGTTTATTCTTTCGAGTTGCTTCCTAAACTCCTTACGTTTTCAGCGTAGTTATACGCGTTAGACAATAACTTCCAATGTCATATCTCTCTCGACTTGTGAGGGTATGAGATCAAGTCTTTTAATTATTATCTTAAGGACTTGTTTGTGAAGTACTTCCTCTAAATGTCATATCTCACGACATCTAAATGTAGGACATCAAGTTCTTCAATTATTATCTCAAGGACTTGTCTATTCTTTTGGGTTGCTTTTTAAGCTCTTACGTTGCTAGCGTAGTTCGTACACGTCAGACAATAATTTCCAATGTCATATCTCTATCGACTTATGGAGATATAACATCAAATCCTCCAATTATTATCTTAAGGACTTGTGTATGAATCACTGCCTCTAAATGTCATATCTCTCGACCTATAGTGGTGTGACATCATGTTCTTCAATTATTATTTCAAAGACTTGTCTACTTTTTCGAGTCGCTTCCAAAACTCCTTATATTGTGAGTGTAGGTCCAACACGTTTAACGATAATTTTCAATGTCGGACCGATTTCGACCTATGTAGGTATGACATCAAGTCCTCAAATTATTATCTCAAAGACTTGTTTTTCAATCACTACTTCAAAATGTCATATCTCTCGACCTATAGAGGTATGACATCAAGTCCTACAATCATTATACTAAGGACTTGTTTATTCATCCGAGTTGCTTCCTAAATTCGTCATAATCTTGTCAGCATAGTTCCTACGCGTTAGACGACAATTATCATTGTCATCTCTCTCTCGACTTATGGGGGTATGAGATCATGTCCTCCAATTATTATCTTAAGGACTTGTTGTGAATTACTTTCTCTATATGTTATATCTCTCGACTTCTAAAGGTATGACATGAAGTTCTTCATTTATTATCTCAAGGACTTGTCAATTCTTTCGCGTTGCTTCCTAAACTCCTTACGTTTTCAGCGTAGTTATCACGCGTCAGACAATAATTTCCAATGTCGTATCTCTATCGACCTATTGAGATACAAAATCAAATCCTCCAATTATTATCTTAAGGACTTGTGTGAATTTCTGCCTCTAAATGTCACATCTCTCGACCTATAGAGGTATGACATCAAGTCCTACAATCATTATACTAAGGACATGTCTATTCATCTGAGTTGCTTCCTAAATTCGTCCTTATGTTGTCAGCATAGTTCCAACGCGTTAGACGACAATTATCAATGTCATATATCTCTCGACTTGTGAGGGTATGAGATCAAGTCTTCCAATTATTATCTTAAGGACTTGTTTGTGAATTATTTCCTTTAAATGTCATATCTCTCGATTTCTAATGGTACGACATCAAGTTCTTCAATTATTATCTCAATGAGTTGTCTATTCTTTCGAGTTGCTTTTTAAGCTCTTATGTTGCTTGCGTACTTTGTACACGTCAGACAATAATTTCCAATGTCATATCTCTATCGACCAATGGAGATATAACATCAAATCCTCCAATTATTATCTTAAGGACTTGTGTACGAATCACTGCCTCTAAATGTCATATCTCTCGACCTATAGTGGTGTGACATCAATTTCTTCAATTATTATTTTAAAGACTTGTCTACTTTTTCTAGTCGCTTCCGAAACTCCTTATAATGTGAGTGTAGGTCCAACACGTTTAACGATAATTTTCGATGTCGTACCAATTTCGACCTATTTAGGTATGACATCAAGTCCTAAAATTAATATATCAAGGACTTGTTTTCCAATTAATTCGTCAAATGACATATCTCTCGACCTATAGACGTATGACATCAAGTCCTACAATCATTATACTAAGGCTTTTCTATTCATCTGAGTTGCTTCCTAAATTCGTCCTTATGTTATCAGCATAGTTCCTACGCGTTAGACGACAATTATCAATGTCATATCTCTCTCGACTTATGGCGGTATGAGATCAAGTCCTCCAATTATTATCTGAAGGACTTGTGTGTGAATCACTGCCTCTAAATGTGATACCTCTCGACCAATAGAGGTATGACATCAAGTCCTACAATCATTATACTAAGGACATGTCTATTCATCCGAGTTGCTTCCTAAATTCGTCCTTATGTTGTCAGCATTGTTCCAACGCGTTAGACGACAATTATCAATGTCATATCTCTCTCGACTTATGAGGGTATGAGATCAAGTCTTCCAATTGTTATCTTAAGGACTTGTTTGTGAATTATTTCCTCTAAATGTCATATCTCACGACTTCTAAAGGTAAGATATCAAGTTCTTCAATTATTATCTCAAGGAGTTGTCTATTCTTTCGGGTTGCTTTTTAAGCTCTTACGTTGCTAGCGTAGTTCGTACACGTCAGACAATAATTTTCAATGTCATATCTCTATCGACTTATGGAGATATGACATCAAATCCTCCAATTATTATCTTAAGGACTTGTGTATGAATCACTGCCTCTAAATGTCATATCTCTCGACCTATAGTGGTGTGACATCAAGTTTTCAATTATTATTTCAAAGATTTGTCTACTTTTTCGAGTCGCTTCCGAAACTCCTTATATTGTGAGTGTAGGTCCAATGCGTTTAACGATAATTTTCAATGTCGTACCGATTTCGACCTATGTAGGTATGACATCAAGTCCTCAAATTATTATCTCAAGGACTTGATTTTCAATTAATTCGTCAAATGTCATATCTCTCGACCTATAGAGGTATGCCATCAAGTCCTACAATCATTATACTAAGGACTTGTCTATTCCTCCGAGTTCCTTTATATGTTCGACCTTATGTTGTCAGCATAGTTCCAACGCGTTAGATGGCAATTATCAATGTCATATCTCTCTCGCCTTGTGAGGGTATGAGATCAAGTCTTCCAATTGTTATCTTAAGGACTTGTTTGTGAATTACTTCCTCTAAATGTCATATCTCACGACTTCTAAAGGTAAGACATCAAGTTCTTCAATTATTATCTCAAGGAGTTGTCTATTCTTTCGGGTTGCTTTTTAAGCTCTTACGTTGCTAGCGTAGTTCGTACACGTCAGACAATAATTTCCAATGGCATATCTCTATCGACTTGTGGAGATATAACATCAAATCCTCCAATTATTATCTTAAGGACTTGTCTATGAATCACGACCTCTAAATGTCATATCTCTCGACCTATAGTAGTGTGACATCAAGTTCTTCAATTATTATTTCAAAGACTTGTCTATTTGTTCGACAATAATTTCCAATGTCATATCTGTCGACTTATGGGGGTATGAGATCAAGTCCTCCAATTATTATCTTAAGGACTTGTTGTGAATTACTTTCTCTACATGTCATATCATTCGACTTCTGAAGGTATGACATCAAGTTCTTCAATTATTATCTCAAGGGCTTGTCTATTCTTTCGAGTTGCTTCCTAAACTCCTTACGTTTTCAGCGTAGTTATCACGCGTCAGACAATAATTTCCAATGTCGTATCTCTATCGACCTATTGAGATACAAAATCAAATCCTCCAATTATTATCTTAAGGACTTGTGTGAATTTCTGCCTCTAAATGTCACATCTCTCGACCTATAGAGGTATGACATCAAGTCCTACAATCATTATACTAAGGACATGTCTATTCATCCGAGTTGCTTCCTAAATTCGTCCTTATGTTGTCAGCATTGTTCAAACGCGTTAGACGACAATTATCAATGTCATATCTCTATCGACTTGTGAGGGTATGAGATCAAGTCTTCCAATTATTATCTTAAGGACTTGTTTGTCAATTACTTCCTCTAAAAATCATATCTCACGACTTCTAAAGGTAAGAAAGACATCAAGTTCTTCAATTATTATCTCAAGGACTTTTGTCTATTCTTTCGAGTTGCTTTTTAAGCTCCTACGTTGCTAGCGTAGTTCGTACACGTCAGACAATAATTTCCAATGTCATATCTCTATAGACTTATGGAGATATAACATCAAATCTCATACCCCCATAAGTCCTTCAATCATTATACTAAGGACTTGTCTATTCATCCGAGTTGCTTCCTAAATTCGTCCTTATGTTGTCAGCATAGTTACCACGCGTTAGACGAGAATTATCAATGTCATATCTCTCTCGACTTATGGGGGTATGAGATCAAGTCCTCCAATTATTATCTTAAGGATTTATGTGTGAATCACTGCCTCTAAATGTAATATCTTTCGACCTATAGAGGTATGACATCAAGTCCTACAATCATTTTACTAAGGACATGTCTATTCATCCGAGTTGCTTCCTAAATTCGTCCTTATGTTGTCAGCATTGTTCCAACGCGTTAGACGACAATTATCAATGTCATATCTCTATCGACTTGTGAGGGTATGAGATCAAGTCTTCCAATTATTATCTTAAGGACTTGTTTGTCAATTACTTCCTCTAAAAATCATATCTCACGACTTCTAAAGGTAAGAAAGACATCAAGTTCTTCAATTATTATCTCAAGGACTTTTGTCTATTCTTTCGAGTTGCTTTTTAAGCTCCTACGTTGCTAGCGTAGTTCGTACACGTCAGACAATAATTTCCAATGTCATATCTCTATAGACTTATGGAGATATAACATCAAATCTCATACCCCCATAAGTCCTTCAATCATTATACTAAGGACTTGTCTATTCATCCGAGTTGCTTCCTAAATTCGTCCTTATGTTGTCAGCATAGTTACCACGCGTTAGACGACAATTATCAATGTCATATCTCTCTCGACTTATGGGGGTATGAGATCAAGTCCTCCAATTATTATCTTAAGGATTTATGTGTGAATCACTGCCTCTAAATGTAATATCTTTCGACCTATAGAGGTATGACATCAAGTCCTACAATCATTTTACTAAGGACTTGTCTATTCATCCGAGTTGCTTCCTAAATTCGTCCTTATGTTGTCAGCATAGTTTCTACGCGTTAGACGGCAATTATCAATGTCATATCTCTCTCGACTTATGAGGGTATGAGATCAAGTCATGCAATTATTATCTTAAGGACTTGTTTGTGAATTACTAACTCTAAATGTCACATCTCTCGACTTCTAAAGATATGACATCAAGTTCTTCAATTATTATGTCAAGGACTTGTCTTTTCTATCGATATGCTTCCTAAACTCCTTACGTTTTCAACGTAGTTCCCACGTGTTAGACGATAATATCCAATGTCATATCTCTATCGACCTATGGAGGTATAACATCAAATCCTCCAATTATTATCTTAATGACTTGTGTATGAATCACTATCTCTAAATGTCATATCTCTTGACCTAATGGGGTGTGACATCAAGTTTTCAATTATTATCTCAAAGACTTGTCTATTTATTCGAGTCGCTTCCGAAACTCCTTATATTGTGAGTGTAGGTCCAACGCGTTAATCGATAATTTTCAATGTCGTAAATTTTTCGACCTATGTAGGTATGACATCAAGTCCTAAAATTATTATCTCAAGGACTTGTTTTTCAATTAATTCGTCAAATGTCATCTCTCGACCTGTAGACGTATGACATCATGTTCTACAATCATTATACTAAGGACTTGTCTATTCATTCGAGTTCCTTCCTAAATTCGTCCTTATGTTGTCAACATAGTTCCTACGTGTTAGACGACAATTATCAATGTCTTATCTCTCTCAACTTATGAGGGTATGAATTCAAGTCCTACAATTATTATCTTAAGGACTTGTTTGTGAATTATTTTCTCTAAATGTCATATCTCTCGACTTCTAAAGGTATGACATCATGTTCTTCAATTATATCTCAAGGACTTGTCTATTCTTTTGAGTTTCTTTTTAAGCTCATACGTTTCTAGCATAGTTCGTACACGTCAGACAATAATTTCCAATGTCATATCTCTATCGACCTATGGAGTTATAACATCAAATCCTCCAATTATTATCTTAAGGACTTGTGTATGAATAACTGCCTCTAAATGTCAAATCTCTCGACTTATAATGGTGTGACATCAAGTTCTTCAATTATTATATCTCAAGGACTTGTCAATGTTTTCGAGTCGCATCCGAATGTCCTTTTATTGTGAGTCTAGGTCCAACACGTTAAACGATAATTTTCAATGTCGTACCTCTTTCGACCTATGTAGGTATGACATCTAGTCCTAAAATTATTATCTCAAGGATTTGTTTTTCAATCACTTCATCAAAATGTCATATCTCGACCTATAGATGTATGACATCGGTCTGTTGTCCAATTATTATCTGAAGGACTTGCTTGTTCTTCGGAGTTGCTTGCTAAACTCGCCCTTATGTTGTCAGAATATTTCCTACGCATTACACGACAATTTTCAATGTTATATTTCTATCGACCTTTGGAGGTATGACATGACCTCCAATTGCTATCTCAATGACTTGTTAATGAATAACTTACTCTAAATGTGATATCTCTCGCCCTAAAGTGGTATGACATCAAGTCCTACAATTGTTATCTCAAGGATTGGTCTATTTTTCGGAGTCCCTTTAAACACCTCTCGCGCTGTCAGCGTAGTTACGACGCGTAAGACGATAATTTCCAGTGTCACACCTCCATCGACCTCTAGAGGTATGACATCAAGTTCTTCAATTGTTGTCTCAAGGACTTGTTTGTGAATCACTCATCTAAATCACATGTCTCTCGACCTAAAGAGGTATAACATTAAGCATTTCAATTGTTATCTCAAGGACTTGTGTATACCTTCGAGTCGCTTCCTAAACCCCTTACGTTTTCTGCGTAGTTCTCACGCGTTAGACGATAATTTCCAATGTCATACTTCTATCGACCTATGGAGATAACATCAAGTCCTCCAATTATTATCTGAAGGACTTGGACATTTTTCCGTGTCACTTCCTGAACTCCTTTTTATCTTGTCCGCGTAGGTTGTACGCCTCAAGCGACAATATCCAATGTCATACCTCTCTGACCTTTGGAAGTATGACATCAAGTCCAACAATTAGTATCTCAAGGACTTACTTATGAATCACTTCATGTAAGTGTCATACATCTCGATCTATAGAGGTATGACATCAAGCCCTCCAATTATAATATAAAAGACTTGTTCATTCATCCGAGTTGCTTCCTAAATTCGCCTTTATGTTGTCAACGTAGTTCCTATGCGTTAGACGACAATTTCCAATGTCATCTATCTCAACTTGGGATTGTATGATATCATGTCCTCCAAATATCATCTTAAAGTATCGTTTATGAGTAACTTCATCTAAATGTCATAACTATCGACCTAAAGGTATATGATATCAAATCATTCAATTATTATCTCAAAGACTTGCCTATTTTGCCTAGTCGCTTCTAAACTCATTATCTTGTCAGCGTAAGTCCTACACGTTAGAGGACAATTTCCAATGGCTTACCTTTTTTAACCTAAAGGTCGGAGAGGTATGGCATTAAGTTTAACCTAAAGGTCAGAGAGGTCAGAGAGGTAACCCTAAATTTAACCTATGAAGGTATGACATCAAGTTTTCCAGTTATCATCTCAAGGACTTCTTTATCAATCACTTCCTCTAAATGTCATATCTCTCAACCTAAAGGAGCATGTCATCGAGTCCTCGATTATTATATGAAGGGCTTTTCTTTTCTTCTTAGTGGCTTGCTAAACTTGTCCTTATGTTTTCAGCGTAGTTCCTACGCGTTGGACAACAATTTACAATGTCATCTCCCTCGACCTGTGGAGGTATGACATCTAGTCCTCCAATTTCTATTTGAAGGACTTCTTTATGAATAACTTCCTCGAAATGTCATATCCCTTGACCGAAAGTGTCATGACATCAAGCCCTCTAATTATAATATCAAGGACTTGTCTATTTTTTCGAGTTGCTTACCAAACTCCTCTTACGTTGTCATCATAGTTCCTACGCGTTAGACAACAATTTGCAGTGTCGTACCTCTATCGACCTATTGAGGTATGACATCTAGTCATCCAATTATTATCTCATGAACTTGTTTACGAATCACTTACTCTAAATGTCATATTTGTCGACCTAAAGGGGTATGTCATCAAGTCCTGCATTTATTATATCAAGGACTTGTCTATTCTTCCGTTGTCGCTCGCTTAACTCGTCCTTTTGTTGTCAACGTAGTTCCTACATTTTAGACGGCAATTTCCAATATCATCTCTCTCGACCTATGGAAGTTTGACATCCAATCATCTAATTGTTATCTTCAGGACTTGTTTTTGAATAACTTTTAAATGTCATATCCCTCGACCTAAAGTGGTATGACATCAAGTCCTCCAATTATAATCTCTAGAACTTGTCTATTTTATCGAGTCGCTTACCAAACTCCTCTTACGTTATCAGCGTTTTTCTTACGTGTTAAACAATAATTTCCAATATCATATAGCTTTATCCACCTATAGAAGTATGACGTCTAGTCCTCCAATTATTATGTCAATGACTTGTTGATAAATCACTTCTTTTAAATGTCATGTCTCTCGACCAATAAAGATATGACATCAAATTATTATCTTGAGGACTTGTTTATGAATAACTTCATCTAAATGTATGACATTAAGTCTTCCAATTACTATATCATGGACTTGTCTATTTTTCCGAGTCGCTTCCTAAACTCATTATATTCTCAATGTAGGTCCTACGCATTAAACGACAATTTCCATGTCATACCCTCTCGATCTATGTAGGTCTGACATCAAATCCTCCAATTATAATTTCAAGGACTTGTTTATGAAGCACTTCATCTTAATGTCATATCTCTAAACTTATAGAGGTATAATATCAAGACCTCCAATTATTTTATCAGGGAGTTGTCTATTTTTCCTAGTTGTTTCCCAAACTCCTCTTATGTTGTCAGTATAGTTCTTACGCATTGGACAATAATTTCCAGTATCATAGCTCTATCGGCCTATGGAACTCAAGTTCTCTAATTACTATCTAAAGGACTTGTTTACGAATCACTTCTTCTAAATGTCATGTCTCTCGGACCATTAAAGAATGAAATGAAATCCTCCAAGTATTATCTGGAGGATTTGTTTATGAATAACTTCATCTAAATGTCATCTCCCGACCGAAAGAGGTATGAAAAAAGTCTTTCAATTATTATCTCAAGTATATGTCTATTCTTTCGAGTCTCGACCTAAAGTGGTATGTCATCAAGTCATATTATTATATCAAGGACTTGTTTATTCTCCCGAGTTGCTTGCTAAAATCTTCCTTATGTTGACAGCGTAGTTCCTACGCGTTAGACGATAATTTCCATTGTCATCTCTCTCGACATGTAGAGTTATGACATCGAGTCCTCCAATTGCTATCTCAAGGATTTGTTTATGAATAACTTTCTCTAAATGTCATATCTCTCGACCTATATTGGTATGACATCAAGTCCTCCAATTTTAATATGGACTTGTCAATTTTTTTCAAGTTGCTTTCCAAACCGACCATTATGTTGTCACCGTAGTTTCTACATGTTAAACGACAATTTCCAATGTCAAACCTATGTCGACCTATGGAGGTATGAGATCAAATCCTCAAATTATTATCTTAAGGTCTTGTTTGTAAATCACTTCCTTAAAATTTCACATCTCTCGACCTAAATGGGTATGTCATCAAGTCTTCCAATTATTATATCTAGGACTTGTCTATTCTTCTGAGTTGTTTCTTAAAGTCATCCTTATGTTGTCAGTGTAGTTCATACTCCTTAGACGACAATTTCCAATGTCATATCTCTATTGACCTTTGGAGGTATGACATTGAGTCCTATTGCTATCTCAACAACTTGTTTATGAATACATTTAAATGTCATATCTCTGGACCTGTAGAGGTCTTACGTCAAGTCCTTCAATTATTATATCAAGGACATGTCTATTTTTCCGAGTTGTTTCTCAAACTCCGCCTTACTTTTTCAGCGTAGTTTTTACGCGTTAAACGACAATTTTCAATGTAATACCTGTATCGGCCTATGGATGTATAATATCAAGTCCTTTAATTATTATCTTCATGACTTGTTTATGAATCACTTCCTCTAAATGTCATATCTCTCGACCTAATGAGGTATGTCATCAAGTCCTCCAATTATTATATCAATGACTTGTCTATTCTTCTGAGTCGCTTCCTAAAGTCGTTCTTATGTTGTCAGTGTAGTTCCTACTTGCAAACAACAATTTCCAATCTCATATCTCTTTCGACCTATGAAGGTATGACATCGAGTCCTCCCATTCCTATCTAAGGGAATTGTTTATGAATAACTTCATCTAAATATCATATTTCTTGACCTAGTGAGGTTTCTCTCGGAGTTGCTCCCTTAACTCGTGTTTATGTTGGCAACGTAGTTCCTACACGTTCAACGGGAATTTCCAATGTCAAATCTAGGGCTGAGCATGGACCGGTTCGGGTTCCGGTCCGGACATTTTTGAAAACCCGATTCCGGTCTGGACTGGTCCGTTTTTAAAAAAAAATTAAGGCAAAAATTTGGTCCTGGACTGGACCAGACCGAATCCAACCGGTCTGGTCCGGTCTTCGATCTGGACCCCAGAAAAAAAATCTGGACCGGATGCACAACCCTAGTCATCTCTCCCGAGTCTCGACGCATGGAGGTATGACCACAAGTCCTAATATTATCTCAAGTACTTGTCTATCCTTCTAAGTCACTCAACTCGTGCTTATGTTGGTGTAATTCCTACGCATCGAACAACATTTTCCGGTGTTACTTTCTCTAAATATCATATTTCTCGACCTTTAGATGTATGACATTCTCATGGTGGTATATGTTACGCGATATGGTATCTCATTTGTAGTGTCATTTCTCTCTTCACCTATGGAGATATGTGATCAATCCTTCAATTTCTGACTAAAAGAACTTGAGTAGTGTTCTTGAAAGTCGTTCGGGTGGTCAATGTAATACGTTACAAATGAGTCTATCCTTTGTCGTTGTCGTATCTCTCCTTTGACCTAGGAAGATATGACATCAAGTCATTAAATTTTTAACTCAATGAACTTGAATCGCACCTAATGTGACCTGAAAGTCATTATCGGGGTGGTCGGTGATATATGATACAAGATACTCGATCTTATTATCAATGTCACATATTCCATTGACTTATGGAGATATGATGTTAAGTCCTTAAAGGACTTTGATCGGCCTAGTAGTGTTCCTGAAAGTCATTACCCGGGTGAGGGTAGTGACATCAAGTCTGCCTATTTATAACTCAATAGACTTGCATCGGTCGAGTAGTGTTCTTACAAGTCATTGTGTAGTTGGTTAGTGTATGTCTTACACTTTAGACCATCTCAATCGAATGTTATATCTTGCTTGCCCAAAGCAGATCTGACATCAATTCCTTCAAATTTAAACTCAAAATGCTTGCTTCGTTAGTTTTGAGTACCCAAAATATCGTTTCTTGGGTGGTCAGTGTAATATGTTACGCGGTAGACTATCCTATTTCTTATGTCATGTCGCTCCTTACCCACGAAGATATGACATCAAATCCTCCAATTAGTAACTAAAAAGTCTTGCTTTGATAGTTTTGAGTTTCCCAAACTAGCTTTACGAGTGGTTGGTGTATTTCTGTTGGACTCTCTTTCAATTGCCGTATCTCTCTTGACCTATGAGGATATTATATCAAGTCCTATTTTTAACTCAAAGAACATATAATCGAACAACATTGTTCCCAATAGTCATTATCCGTGTGGTTGTTGGTATATGTTTTGTGTTAGTGTATCTCATTATCAATGTCATTTCTCTCTTGACTTATTAAGATATGACATCAAATCCTCTAATTTTTAACTCAAAGTACTCGAATCGGTCGAGTAATGTTCCCAAAAATCATTATCTAGGTGGTCATTTTAATATGTTACGCGTTAAACTCTCCCATTTCCAATGTCATATCTCTTTTGACCTTCAGAGATATCCTCTTAATAGTTTTTATGTTTCTGAAATTAATTTTCTTTGTGGTTATTGTAATTCTTTACGGATTGTACTATCTGATTTCTAATGGGCTAATGAGATATGACATGAAGACCTCCAAATACTAACTCAAAAGATTTGTTTTGATAGTTATATGAGCACGAATTTCCCAGGTGGTTAGTGTATAATATCTTACACATTAGACTATTTGCTTGCCAATGCCATAGATGTTGATTTATGGAGATAGCAACAATCTATGTTAAATGGAACTATGATTAATCTGCAACGAGGAAGAAGAAATGCAACGATACAATTCATGGCAAGTGGAACTTTTTTTGTAGCAAAAGTAGCACCACCTTCAACTTTGATTTGTTGTGTCTTGACCAATGAGGGTACAGAGTTCACTCTGAACAGAGGGAAACCTGTGCCTAAATGTATCCATATCAGTATTCAGAGTGGAAATTTGTAGGCCATGTAATATTTCAAAGCAAAGAAGTAATTCCTTTGTATGTTAGCTCTGTCAAAGGTCCTTCAAAATGGATTTTCTGGTCGTTAGGTTTGCTTTTGTTGAACTTCAGCTGATTATTCTTTTACTACTATGTGTTTGTGCAAGATTTTCATTTGGAGCTCTCCAGATACAGTTTAGTGCACAGTGAATAAAGAGAGGTTCATCACAATGCATAAGAACCACTTTTTTGTGATTGTTAAAGTTTTTCAAGAAAGAATCTTATGCATGTATGCTCTCTATATTACTGCTTTAGCACTTACAGTAGGTCTTAGGCATGTCTTGCAGTATTCTCATGGGCAGGCTACTTACTGATATTAGAAAATATATTTCTTTTATTTAGCTAAAGAAATGTTTTAGTTGTTTTTCCAATAATGGATGTGGGATGTACAATTTGAAGTGCATAATTGATCTTCATGCAGCTCCTGGTTCCCAAAATGGTATGGAACATAGTGGCAGTAGAAATGGTTTGGCTGATTGGGCCATCTGACTATATTGCACAGAACTTTGATGTCATTTTGTTCTTAGCTTCAAGGTAAAAGTTATACATCGACGTATGTTATTGAAATTGATCTTGACGTTTATGCATGATGTTGGCTTGGTACAGTTACTTTACTTTCTAAACCTTTTTGCATTTCAGTGTTGTAATTGATTTACATAAATGGCCTATTACGGTATTGTGAATCACCCTGCTTGCTAGGAATCGAGTTATTGAATGAGCCCACTACAACAGCAGTACCTTTAGATGTTCTAGTTTCTTACTACAAGAGAGGTTACGAAGTAGTTCAAAAATACTCACACGATGCTTCTGTTATTATCTGTCGAAGTCTTGGCAAAACAGATCCTATGGAGCTTTACCATGCAGATCCTATGAGAGTGGAACCTGGTAATGGATTTGCATTACTATGATATTTTGACTCATTTTTCTATAATATGAGTGCTACTGACAATATTCAGTTCATATACAAGTGTAGAGAACCTCAACTAAACACATTGAATAATGCAAGCGGACACCTTGTCTTTATAGGTACAATCATAAAATCTAATTATTTTCCTCATAACACGTAAGGTAATAAGATGATAAAATAATTTGTCATGAAGGAATAGTACATGCTTTTGCACAAATTAAATTCACTCGTATTTTGTCCATCTTCATCTCTACTTAACAATTCAGCCTCCCCTTTGAAGCTTTACGACCAGGAAAGTGGAGGAAAGGAGGGAAAATAATTTCCGTTTGACTGCTAAGATGGGGTTGTTTGTGCACTCGGAATCCAACGAAATCACTTTCCGTCGGATTCCAAGTCCTTAACAAAAAGTTTGATTTGCTTTTTCACCGTTTTAAGTCGAAAAACAATGGACACTTATTTTTTTCAGTTGACTGTCAACCATTCAATCTACCGAAATAATTTTTAAGATCGACCGAAACTATTCAATATCTCCGAAATCACTTTTCCAGACATACAGAAACAACAAAATTCAGTCAAAAAGAAAATTTTCCACTAGATTCTGTTTTCCTTTGCTTTCTGGTTGACTTCGAAATTCAATTTCCGTGACTTTCTGTGTCACTAACACCCCTTGTAATATAGTCTACTTTGGTTGGTTGGTCATATTGTAGTGCTCAAAACCACGCGGAGACTTCGAATGGAATATTAGGAACAACTACCTCCCATTAGGTACGTGTCGTCTCTATTATTTCCTTGTTCATACTTGTAACTTCTGCACATACCAGCATTGCTCTTGTAGTTTGACCAGTTCTTACTAATGGATAAAGAAAATTGTTCAGTATGACATATCGACTAATTGAAGTTTTCTGTCACCATCATAGACCAAAATGTTGCACATTAAAATTTAAAACAATATCGTAGATTTCTAGAATATCTTTATGTTTAAAATATTTTGGTGCTAATTTATTGTATGGACTTTTGACTTTTAGTAATTTTTAATATACGTGCATGTGGGAGATTGAAGATAAACCCAATAATTTCTTCCGAAGCACTCAAGACTTTATGTTAAATTGTTATAACACAAATTATGTATCATAGGATTATGTTTGTCTAATTTGTGCTTAGAAGAATCTCTTGTCCGGGTGGATCATTATTCTAGTTCAGACGTTTCAATTCATCTACTAATCATCCAACTTTTCTGCTACTATTTACTTATTAAATAGGGATATGGGGCTTCTTCAAAGAGAAATATGTCAAACTGTCTCCTGTTTCTTACATTGGCATATGGATTTCAAAATTTGCAGCGATGGTCCTTGATCTGGTAGTATACACGAGAATGTATGTTTAACTTTGAAGGTGAGTGTTGAAGCAACCGACATTGTTTTTCCTTCATAATTGTCCTTGGAAAGTGGTTGTGCCCTTGGAAAGTGGAGGAAAGGGTTATGCCCTTGGAAAGTGGAGGAAAGGATCGAAAAATGATTTCCGTTTGACTGCTAAGATGTGGTTGTTTGTGCACTCGGAATCCAACAAAATCACTTTCCGTCGGATTCCAAGTCCTAAACAAAAAGTTTGATTTGCTTTTTCATCGTTTTAGGTTGAAAAGCAACGAAAACTTATTTTCCTCCAATTTCAATTTCCAAGTCCTTAACAATTGGTTATTTTCCGCCAACCAATTAACATCCGACATCTTCTGAGTCGATTTCACTACATGTCTCTCCATCGGCTCTGAAATGTGCTGTTGTAGACCGAACTGTCTCATCATTCGGTCTGGACAATGCATAACCACATCATCAAAATTTATAAGTCAAGTACGGTTCGTTCAGATCTCTGAACCTTCCGTACATAGTGGTAGTGATGGTAACTGACTAAGATCCAAATGTGCATAAGGGTCCCAGATCACTTGATCGAATTTCTGTACGTCCGGTTTATTCCGATAAAAATCAAGTGTCGTCTCCAACGGGCACCTAATGGTGTCATGTGGTCATCCGGGTATAGTAATAGTCTGCTGTTCAAAGGTCTCTCAATGTGTAGATGTTCCTAACACCACAACTGCAGGATTGTATGAAAATCACACAGATGTTTGGTCGGAATTAGTGAAGTTTCGTCTAACTTGTGATATAAGTGGGCCAGAGCCGCACTACCCCAATTGTACTCCGATGCGACGGTCAAATCTCCGAGCAAAGACAAGTACTTCAAGTGAACCAACATCCTGTTCTTATCTGCCAAAATACTGCATCCCAGCTGGGACAGAATAAAACCTCTGGTATGTCGTGTAACCGTCTCCTTGTCAGCATCAAAAGGCAACTGCTGAAACTAAGCCTGCAACCAACCCAGAGTTACCAAACCCTTACGACCCAAGTCATCGGGGACCTGACCCAACAAATATATGCAGACCTCTGACCAAACGTACTCCTGAGACTCAAACACCGACAAACCATCTACGCGCAAGCCGATAATCATAGAGATGTCACGCAAGGTGCAAGTGATCTCACAATGTCGCAGGTGAAATGAACGAGTCTCTGGTCTCCAACGCTCAACCATCGCCCTCAGCAAAGTATGGTCCAACTGTACTCGGCTCAACCGAGTGATTGTGTCAAACCATTCGTTGTCATTCGTTGGCAACAACATCCCGCCATATCTAGCAGAAACAACATCCTCTCATCAGTTATCTGTCATTCGTTGAGCTTCGATTCATGCTCAACCCATTTTACGTCATCAACATCCTTCTGCAAAATTTAAGATAAATGTTAGAATAATAATACATACATGCAAATATTTCACTTAAAGTAGTAAAATGCTTACAAAATCTTTGAACAATTCAGACTTGTGGTTGAGCTGCAAAACCAACATTAATCTGTGTACCGAACCCTGTGAAGTGTGCTGCCTCTAACCGAACCGGTACTGTAACCACCAAACTTTATCTGTATATAACATGTTAAATATTAGAAAACATTGAACTATTGCAAATAATATCTTAAGAATAAACGTAATATTAAATTGGAGTCATAAAAATCAAACATCTAGTTTTTTACCAATATGTAATGACATTCATTGAAGTCTTACATCACAATCAAATATTAAAAAACATTCAACTCTTACACCACATCAATTCAACTCTTACATTCATCTGAAATCCTACATAATAGTAACATAGACATTTTTTAAACAATTTTACTATATAGGTTCCTTGTATCGTTTTCTATTATGCCCCAAACTGCCGCATCTCTCACACTGTACCCTTCTTCCACAGTGTTCATCCATCTCATTTCGGATTCGTGTTGATTTTGGCCGACCAGGAGATCTTTTGGTTTGCAGAGGCTTCATTGTGATGTTGTCACGATCTTGCCAATACCTCACATCTGGAATTGGGATAAATATCAGTTTGTATTGTCTGTACATTTGAACCTCATAATACGGGGATACCATATGTGAAGTGCTAACATTTGCATGTCTACCGTTGCAAATTGCTAGTACATGTGAACAAGGGACGTGCATTGCAATTATGTATCCCCAAGTGCACGTAATAACTCCTTCAAATTTCACAAGTTAATTTTTTTGGTCATTGGCTTCAACCTGGTACATCAACTGGTGGTATTGAGTTATTGTATGAGTTATGGTCAATTTGTTGTTACCATGGTGCGGACTGTCGGTACATATGTTTCATTCCATGACAAAGCGACATTCTTTTTTTAACAAAGAATTTGTTTAAACGGAAAAATGTCATCAAAATCAAGGTCCTAATTGGCATACCGCGTGCCCTTCGTAAGACATTGTTGAAGCTTTCTGACATATTTGTTGTTATACATCCGAAACGTCGACCCTCGTCGTGACAACAAGTCCATCGTCCCAAAGGACCTTGATGTTGAATCCACTCGTATACCGATTTATGTTCCACTACAATAGCCTTCATTAGCTCTTCAAATTTCATAAAAGAATGAGTTTTACCTGCTTCGTAAAACTTGTTTTGTCTCGTTCTTTGCTTGCAATTTCGATGTTTAGCAAGATTTGCTTTCATGTGTCGAAGACATATCGATGTACATGTCACTCTGAAGGTGGAAATGTATCTCGCACACAAGCATTTATTCCCGAAAATTTGTCGGTGATAATACACAAATTAGGTCGCCCAGTCACTCTACTTGCCAGTAATTGAAAGAACCATGTCCATGACTCTGTTTTCTCGCTCTTTACAACAGCAAATGACAAAAGTAAAATTTCATTGTCTGCATATGTGCCCAGAGCAATTAACAATAAACATTTATATTTGTTATAGAGGTGAGTTCCATCCACACTCATAACGGGTCTGCAATGTTGAAACTCACTAATTTGATGGTCGGAACGCCTAAAACACACGCTTAAACATCTCCTCATCTGGATTTACTTGTACGGTCTCTATTTCGACAACAAATCCTTTATTGTTTTGACAGAGAACTGTGAGCAACTTTCGCAGATCCCTAAAACTATCTTTTTCGGCACCATAAATTCGATTCAACTCTTTTTGCCTGACATGTCATGCTTTAGCGTAACCGATTTCAAGTGAGTATTTGGTATTTACCATTTTCATTATCTCAACAGGAGTAATTGTGAACTTAGTTCTAACAGATGACATTATCCAGTCGTAAACAAAATTAGCACTGCATTGTTTGTTGTCGTTTAGCAACATCGGATTGGAACAAGTGTGTTCGGCGTCGTACGTTTTCACTTGAAAATATCTGCAGCCTTTTGGGACAAACACAAGTAAACGTCATTTGCAGTTATCCTCATCACGACAAAGACAATGAACAAATAGTATACCGTTTCGTTGAAGAAACCACAATTGAATACTGAACAAACTTTTTAATGTGTCACAACTGCATAACATGAACCAAATCATATTTTGTTGAGAAAATTCGTTTATCCCAAAAAGAACGATAATATTCCGTACGTTAATCACCATGTCGTCCTCGAAAATATCGGGAAGTTCATTAAGAGTTGGAATCATGTCGTTGTTAGTAACTGCATCATCAACAACGTCGTCGTTTTCACGGTTTATGGATACTCATTGCATATATGACATCTTGTGTCTCCGGAACGACTTCATTAGCAGAAACACCTTTATGTTCATCTTCTATAGCGAATGGTGTATTGCAATCCTTTGATTTTTCAGTGTCATCATCTTCAACGCTGTGTATCTCTTGCATGCATTCTGGTCGACTAAAATGAATTGGGTTAACAGTTGACAACCCAAGCCCAAGGGAGAGATATGAGGTAGACGGTCCAGTCCTACCAGCAAACTCATCATGACTGTAATGCATGAGTTCAAATTGCGACAGACTAGGATAAGGAATTGCACTGCTAAACGGAATGTCACATGCATTTTCTGGTTATTCATTTCTTGTTTGCTTGTAGTTCTGTGATTAGAAATATGGAATTTGGTGGTATGTCGGTACTTATGTTGTAAGATTTAGACTTATATTCAAATCTATTCCGTAGTCCCAATCGGCCGACCTTACTGTACCATATTTCGACGAATGAGTATTGGTTGTCACCGTAGGGTCGGGCATTTTAGGTTCAACTTCCACAAACAGTCCAACCACATATTTTTTTAAACAAACACATCATTTCATAAACCGACTTATCATTGGTTAATGAAGTCTATGTCCAATCATTGTTTACCGGCAAATTTGCTGTCAACTTCACACCAAATATATTGTGTGGATAACAACATTCGGATCTATGACATCCATTAAATCCCCATATTTTATGTTCAACAGAACAACTACCAATTTGCAATCAGATCCTCTATACTCTTTCACATCTCCGTTACATTCTAATTTCCCATTATACATGACCAACAAATATCATTCATCGTCTTTATCCATTCCTAACATATATTAATTAAATTTGAAAATGTGTTGAACTGAGATGATTGTTCTTTTATTACTAATTAATTAAAAATTGAAAGTACTAAAAAGTTTTAAAAATTACCTCAATCGAGTGTAGTAGCAAACGACTGTAAACGTCGAACAATGAGTGTAGTAGTAAAATCAACTACAATAAACAACGTTACGATTAATGTTAATTTTTTTTTTGAAATTTTGACATAACCACACTTATATTTTCAAATTCGTAAAATATAAACATGCATTGTAAAAAAACTAACGATACTACAAATAACATTCTCAACTTCCAAACATCTAAATAATGACATATTTCACAAAATCAAACGACACATTCAAACATACAAATCACGATATATTTAAAACACATATTTCTCGACTTTAACACATTTTTTCCATTAAAACTCACATACATTTATTACTCTATTTTTAAGATTACAAAAAATCAAACTTCAATTCCAACATACAATCAAAGACATACATTCAAACTCAAATAAATCATTTTTAAGTTTACATTCGTTAAAACTAACATACATTCAAACCAAATAACAACAAAAAAAATCTAATTTCAATAACAATAATCAAACTTAAATTCAACTATTTTTAAGATTACTACCGTAGACACAATCAACAAAAATGAAATGAATAATCAACTAAGAAACAAGAAATACATATTTTGACCTAAAACCCAAAATCGAGATCTAACCAAAACGGGTTCCTAAACCAACAAAAATACTACAATCATACCTAAAACAACAATATAAATCATCATAATACATAGAAAAGGCAAAAAAAACGGTGGAAAACGAAAAAATCAAAACCCTAACCTTAAAATCGCAAAAACTCGGCGGAGGGAGAGAGGGGGGACGTCAGACTGCTTTTATAGTCCGACGAAACTCGGCGTTTGAAATGCCGAGTTCTTCCTTTAGAACTCGGCATGTAAGAAATTGTTCTCCTGTCGCGTCAACCGTCTCATGCATGATTTAAGTGTCAGGAGAAAAGTTCAAATAGAACTCGGCATCACAAGGGTCGAGTTTGACTTAACGTCGAACGAAATATGATAAGTGTTGAGCAATAAAAATCTGACTGAATTCGACACTTGTGATGTCGAGTTCTGCTTGAGGAAACTCGACATCACCAGTATCAAGTTCTCCAGACACTAAAAAATAAAACTCACCGCCATCACGTGTCACCACGTGGTTGCAGTAGGTGTAGTATGGGAAATACTTTTAGATAAGGTTTATTTTGACAATTTTTTTAAAAATCATATTATTTTGAAAACATGTCCGATAATCAATTACACCGGTGACCTTGAACTGTGAACTTTGTCAGGTACATCTGAAGAAATCCACAAGTTGGTATATCTCCACCACATTATTATATTCGAGCTATGATTGATGCCAGTTGGTTTGATTCATTCTTGCACTTGGTTACGTTGTGTTGTTTCTGAATTTTAGTGATCGCATGGAAGTGATCAGTTTAATATATTCAACGAAGAGATGATCTACTCTGCGTAATCTGTTTGTAATTTAATTAAGCTAAAAATGTATTTTTCCTCAGGAGTCGTTACTCTTAATTGGCTATTGTTATTAACGTATCCTTTAAAAAATTGTCTTACGTGTCCAGTTTGTATGTTACTTGAATAGTAAGCCCAGAAGTTGGTTGATTAGAACAGTGGACAATCATCCTGAGATGGCGAATCAATAACCCACCACATGTTTTCTTAGACACTGTTGGTCTTCTCAAGAGCTGTTGAGATTAGTTTCATGATTTGTTTATTGTCTGCGATTCTTTTCACATCTTCTGCTCTCGTTGTAAAGGCCAACTATATTATTGAAAGGTTAATTGTAGTTTTTTTACTGTCCTTTCACTTTTGGCGTTCTGCACCTTTAACTTTTGGCGTAGTTTGTTTTTGTCCTTTCATTTCTGCTAGTTTTGAAAAAAACATTAAAAAAATTAATGTTAAAAATAAACAAATGGGTCGAGGACGGTTAGGTTATTTTGATGGAGTCAAAACTAGTAGAGTTTGAGAAAAAAAAGTGAAGTACAAAAGACAAACCGTAATTAATTTTTTATTAAAATATTATATCGTTAATCTTAAGTGTAACAATATTGTGGGTAGACTTTTAAGAGATTCTCGTATTCACGTATAAATATGCTATTGGAATTGAAATTGTTTTTTTGTGGGAGAAAGGAGCAGTTACAACCGCGTGTTAGGCACCAAGTGTACGGATTTCTTTGACCTACGCATCCATGTGATCTTCAAGTGTTTTTGAATCAAGAGAGAGAAAAGATAAACGTGAATGGCGGGAAAAGGCTGTATCCCGTGGGTGAACGTGTTCCTACTCGACCATGTTTAACCATGTGAGGGTTACTCCGGGCGCCCTTCTCCCTCTCTCCGTCATGTCAGCTTTCTCTCCGCTACGTCAGTTCACCCAACCCACCCAAAGAAAATCCTTACCCATGCCCGGGCTACCCCCACCTACCATACACTCTCTTTCCTCCACATCATTTATTAATTAAACAATTTTAATTCTTACATCACATTTTAACAATTTACATTTGTATTAATTGAAATTACTACATTATCAATTAATACCCAATACATTGTCAAATAACCTTAACCATGTGTGTTTAGACCATGAATTAATCATCTTAAATCATATTATTAACTTACCTCGACAGGTTGTTCGGGAGTCTCGTTAAAATAATAAAATCTCCACAAAAATATATAAAAAAAAATCGACGAAAGTGGGGGGGGGGGGGGGGGGGGGGGGGGGGGGGGGGGGTGGACATGGCCCCCCCGCCCGATGGGCGCCCTCCCCGTTGGTGGCCTTAAAGTCCGTTGCCAAGTATCTAGGATAGTAATTTTATTACGTATGATCCTCGAGATTTTTAAATAGAGTTCTGTAATCGAATTTTGAATGTTGCACATTTGTCATATAACCGAAATATGGTTGGTACATGCTGGTCTTGAATAAGAGAGCTTAGCTCATATAATTTAACTATGTATGCGAAACTTTGACTCATAAAATGGGTGGTTGAGACGAGCCGAAAATTGAGTCACTCATAAAATGGATGCAACCAACTCTGTAGTCTAGCAGATTGGCTTTAGCAATGGTAAACGAGGGGCAGATCGGCCAGTTGATAAGCTGCCCAAACAAATCGGAAGTAACAAGTGTGTACCAATTGACGACTCAAAAACTGGTCTCATGACCCAACAACGTAGTTGTCACACATCATCCCATTAACACCTATGCTGTACACTTACGTATGCATACGTAAAACCATTTTATTTGTTCACCTTACTGCGAAGAGACAAAAACCCATGGACCATATCAAACGTAAAGATAAAACTTTGTTCAAACACCAAATCCACATTATATAGTCAAGTCTCCAAGCCTACCATGACAACATATTAAGACGTAATTGCTTGTAAGTTGTAACCTACGATAATAAGGTTTTGGTGTTTAGGAATTTAAACATAAGGTATTGTAATTACGATTTTTTTTAAAATTGTTGACTTTAGTGGGTTGGCCTGTTAAACTAAAATCTAACCAAAATACAATATACAGCCATACTTAAGAGATGACATATTGGCAATACTATTTTTCCAAGTGGACAAGTAGGGCAATGAGCCAGATCAAATTTTCATGCTTTAGTGAAAAATCCATGATTTCATTTTTGTGTTTTATAGTGCTTTTGAGTTTTGTCTTTTTAGTAGTCCACAACCCATTATTATGGGTTGCTAGTGCATGAACACGTAAAATAGTAGGTGAAGATGTAATCATCCATTCCAACAATCGATAATGCACTCTCCAATGATCAATCTATATCTTCATATTTTTCTCAACTATCTTATATTGACCGAGCTCTCTTTGAACGTAGAAAGAAACACGAAACATGTGGAAGTAAGATTTGTTATTTTCTCCGAATAAAAATATCATTCAGCCTCTAAAAAGATATTTTCATTTCACTTTCGGATTTCAATCTTCTTGAGGTACTATTAGTCCTCTCAGTAACGGACCAAACCAACTTTATGGGCGTGTCTGTTCACACCAAGTTTGAGGCATAAACCATAATCACAACAACAACATAATGTAAAGTTAAAATCACCGCTACTCATGAATTTTATACGGATAAGCTTATTCTCAATTAATTGATGTATATCTTTCTCTTCACATGATTAATGTTCGATATGTGTGTCTAGCATGGTCCTATCTGCGTAACCCCGAGTTTGTTTTTTTGTTGAAATGGGGTAGCAAGTAGCAACGGTAGAAAGAAAAGAAAAGAAACTTGATTTTTTTTCCCCTTCGTTTCTTCTTTTGACAACACCACGATAAAAAAAAAGATAAGGAATTGATCATGTTAGATTAAGCAAATTATCGTTCTTTTATTCTACTGATGGGCATAAATGATGAATTATTTTTTTAACTCCAAGGATTTTATTTTGTTGGTCTATTGTTTTCCCATTCGTATAATATAAATATAAATTCGCAAATTCTAATAATTGCATGATTTCATAGAGATAATATCACATTGTGGCCTAGAGTAACTGAGCAATTCAGTCCACATTAGTCCTCATAATCATTTGTCGGCGTAGTTTACAAGTTTGGTAGGTTTTCGCGGTTCAAACCTACAGCATGTGATATTTATAACCTTACAGAAACACATGGAACAGTGGAGTTGTTTTTGTTAATTAGGATTTTTTTATTATCATCGAAAAGTTAGCTTTTCATCGAAAATTTAGCTTTTTTATTATCGTAGAGAGCCACAAACATGAATAAGTTAGAAAAGATTGAACACGCAATGAGAAAATAACTTGACATGAAATTCATCTTAACTCAAGAGGAGAGAATCATGGGACCACATTGACTGGTAATTCACTAATGGGAAAAGAAATTACACGTGAAAATTTCATTACTAATTTTTTTTTCATTTATCTCATTTCTTACTGCAAATCCTAATATCCACTAACTCTATTTTTTTTTTCAACGACTCATATTTTTTCGACTCTACTAGACTACTACCCACTCCATTCCAGTCCTAACAGCCAAAAACATGCAAACGAGAACATTACGATATTCCATTAAGATTAAGTCACTATCCATTATCCTCGCACATCCAAGTATCCAACCCTACCTACGTTCATCGATCTGTGGGAATATTAATGTGACCAACGACCTAATAATGGTGGCGGTGCTGTTTGGATTTCGGATATATACGACACAGTAGGTCGTAACAAAAATCAAATTCATGGTTGGGGACCGTTTGACGAAGAGAAGTTGTGAAATGTCAACGTCAGTTACAATTCCAGTTGAGATACGAATACCAGAGACAAGTCATATATGCATGCCCGTTCTCCAACGGCAGCAGCCCATTGTTTTCTTTCTTTCTTTCCTTCCTTTCTCTTTTTCTTCCTCAGTTGTTTTCGCAAACGTCTAGTCTTCCACCTTTTGTCACGATTCTTCCATTACCGAATTGTTGTTGGTTGACTGAACTTATCTACAAGACAGCTATTGATTTTTAGACCTTTTTTTTCATTTCTCGTTTTCAAAAGGATGCATGAGTAGGAAGTCTCCAATTTGAATGTGCAAACCTGATATTAATGTTAAAAACTTTGGCAGTAATTAAATCGAATGAAGTACATGTATATTATTTTAAATTTTGGTTCTAATTAATAACAATACTGGTTATTTTAGTGAAATGGTTTTATACTTTGGTGAATTCTTTCCAAGTTAGTTAGTTCTAAGGCGAGCGAAGTAGCTTGTTTACTTGGTACAAGGCCATCCAAAGAGGCCTTGAGTGAAGGTAACCTATCTCGGTTTAGTTGAAACACTAAGCTAATGGTCTGTCGTGCGACTTTAACTTCTTCCAAACCTTATAGTGAGGATCGATTTGTTTAGCTCCCTTTGAAAAGTTTCGCCCTACAAAGAACGCTTTTATTATCTGATTCTGTTTCTTTGATAAGATAATTATATTTAGTATTTGTAGTTTGATTTTGATTGTCATTTCATTTATTAGTGACATGATTCGTAGGTTCACTTCAATATAATTACACGAACGTGAGCAATGAGGATTCTACAAACATAGTAGAAAAATCCAACATAGATACACCGTAATGTTCAACATGATACTATCATAATGTGAATTTCTTTTTTCTTCCTTAAATAGTCATCCAACTGTAAACCACATCTGTAGGTACAACCCTTTATCTACAAATCCCATTTATCTCCAAAATTTTGAACTAACCCCACGAGAATTATTGGGGTTAAATTTTGTGTTAGTCTTTTTTGTAGCCCTTGCAAATGTATTGAAGGCATCACCCAGATTAGTCCACCATGAGGTCCCCAACCATGATAGAGAACCTATTATCTTTCTCTTAATTGCCCTTACACGACCCCTAAACAATGGAACGCTTGTCAGTTGCCACCATCGTCAGAAGCCAAACGACATTAGTTGAGACTTGAGACGGGTCCAACTATATCTGCTGGAGCATTAACAATTAATCAGCTTGATCAGTGCAAAACCTTGACGTTCTTCCCTCCAAGACGGGTACTGAATGGTAGGCGGAGTTCCAACAATGTCAGTCGACCTTTGGTATTGGCGTAAGGCTCCAATAATATAGTAATTTTAAGTTTATTTGATTGATATAATAAAGATATGTCACTTGGATTTTACAAAGCAACCGAATTAGTAACTGATTAATAGTTTTATGACGGAATCTATAACTGTATTCTTCTCAAAAGGGAACACAACACAAATTTAAACTTTGTACCTTTGATAAACAAATACTAAACACCATTTTAACTCTTCAAAAACATTTAGATTCATTTCAACGGTGGCTAGTCCATAATTAATTCATTTAATTAAGTAACAAAAAAATAACGTGATTTATATAAGCGTTCATTTGAGATACGCAACGATTGCGTCAGAAGAAATGAGATGTCGAGGAAATTACTTTTTTGGAATCTCAAAAGTCATCGTTTTGACTCTTGAGTGTAATTTTAATTGATCAGATTTTGAATGTATGGTGAAAATTAATGTTGATTTGTTTCTCAACTTTTCAATTTAAGGATGCACTTCGAAGTGGACAAATTAACTTCGTGAATGATATCATAGTGATTGATTTGTAGAAAAATTTAAAATAATTTTAAAAACTAAATTTTGTGAATTTCAAATTCATACAAAATTGTATTTTTAATGACTCATTCAAATTGCACTTTAAATTATAAAGAATACATGAAATTGAGTTCAAAATGTTCACCACTTTATATAAAACAAGCACACTCACAGTGGAAAAACTACCAAGTTAACCAATTATGAGAAGTCCAATGATAGGTGTCCCTAAGACCACCAGTAACAGGGTCGTCCCGCCCAACGACCACCGGCGATCATGTAGTTTGGGTTGTTTGTTTTTTAAATTTTATTTTGTTTTGATTTTTAAAAATTAGTTTTAATTTTTTTTTGAAAATACGTTTTCTATTTTATTTTTTTGATTTTTTAGAATTTTTATAGATTTTCTTTAGAATGTTTTTCAAGACCGAACCCAAAAAAATACGAAGAATAGAGACAAGTTGTTGTGGGTTATGGTTAAGAGGTAAATAATGTAGAAAATAGAAAAAGTTGAGTAGAGAAAAAACTGATTTGAAAAAGAAATAAAAAAAGACAAAATTAATGAGAAAGTCTATATCATGATGATCTATAAATATCGTAAATTGGAATTTAGAAAAATAGTAACCATTAAAATAATTGACAGCAAATACAAAAAAAAAAATCACACTTACTCACGCCCCCCGAAAGTTCCATAACATTTCCAGAGCGAAAAATTGTTCTGTAGACGTCAGCAATGAGCAGCCACACTGACCTGACCAGAACAGAACAGAAACCAAAAAGTCTAAAGCACCCACAGTCAGCTCTCTCCCTCTATCCCTCCTGTCTTGGAAGCCACGCCTCGTTTTCTAATCCCACCAATTATTAGTTATATCACACACATATATGTATAAATATATAAACCCCCAAATTCCACTCTTCCAGTCTCCCAACCCTACACATCGTACAAACCCAACGATGACCACCGCGTTCCCGTCACCTCCCACCACCATGCTCCTACTCTTCATCCTTCTGCTTCCGGTCACCACCCCTCAACCCACCTCTGCCCCACCACCTCCCTACGACTTCAACCCGAAGTTTAACCCCTCGATGGCCATCGTCGTCGTCGTCCTGATCACCGCCTTCTTCTTCATGGGCTTCTTCTCCATCTACCTCCGCCAGTGCGGCGTCGTCTCCGATCCGGACCCATCCCGTCGTCCTCCTCCCACCCGCCGCTCCGCCCCCAAAGGCCTCTCCCCTTCCACCATCGAGTCCCTCCCGGCCCTAGTCTACTCCGACGTCAAGGACCACAAGCTCGGCAACGGCGCCCTCGAGTGCGCCGTCTGCCTCTCCGAATTCTCCGACGACGAGACTCTCCGCCTCCTACCCCACTGCGACCACGCCTTCCACGCTTCCTGCATCGACGCCTGGCTATCTTCCCACACCACGTGCCCCGTATGCCGCCACGACCTCGCCGCCAATGAAGTCGACGTCACACCCAAACCCCCGGCGGCGGTTTCTCTCCCCGCGCTCCCGCCGCCGGATCAGGTCGCCGTCGACGTTCAGGAAGATCCGACCCCGCCACCGCCGTCACCCGGGAGTAGGAGGGGGAGGGGCTTGCCGTTGCCGTGGTCGAGGTCGAGGTCCGCGAGGACGGAGAGGCCGGTGTTGTGGTCAGAGGAGGACCGGGAGAGGTTTACTCTCCGGCTGCCGGAGTACGTACGCCGGGAGGTGGTCTCCGGGAAGCTGAGGAGGTCGGTCAGTGTTGCGGTGTTCACCGGAGAAGGAAGTAGTCGGGGTGGGAGGGGGTCGTGGATCGGACGGAAGGAGTGGGCAGCGAAGTCCGACCGGTGGGCGTTCGTGACCCGGCCGTTGTCGTTCAGGTTCGGCGGGGAGGGATCGACGAGACGAGGGGAGGGGTCGACAAGGCGAGGGGAGGTTGGGGAGGGGTCGAGAGGGAAGGTGCTGGATTGCCTTGTCGGAGGGAGTGGTGTTGCCGGTGAGGTTGCCGGCGGGGACAGGTCTGTTTCTGGGAATCCGGCGAAAGTTTAGGGTTCGTTTTTTAAGTTGCTTCTGGAAACGCCAAAAGGTGGGTGGTTAGAAGCTGAAGTGCTGAGGAAGAACGCTTTGATTTATTTATGTTAGAAGAAATTATTGTTTCTCGATTTACGTTGATTCTTTTGCAGAGAGCCATAGAGTTGACTATTTTGGTCTTGATTTGATGGTTATTATTATGTAAATATTGCCCCCAATGTGGTTACTAAATGTTGTTAATTAGTTCTTAAGATTATTAATAAGTTGTGAATATATGTATGGGTTTTTTTTGTTTGTTTGATAAGTGTATGTAGGGTGGTTGTTGGTGTGGATTGAGATGGTGGCATAAAGAATAGTGTAAGTTAGAGAAGTTCCCGATGATGTTGTGTTTGAACAGAATATGGTTCGAGGTCTTCTCATTTAACTTTTTTTGTTTTTTGTGATACATACTTGTTTACGAAGATGTGTAGTTGACTCTACTTAAAATGACATGACGTAGTGGTTTAGTGGTCTGAATTTGACACGATCCTTACAGAATTGGAAGTTCATGTTTAATCCTTTCGAGTCCTGACTTTTTTTGACGGAAAAAATGTATTAGTTTGTAGCAAATTGGAACCATGACATGTAATGATTCTAACTTTGCATTAATAATGAACACGAACACTCAGTGCCAAATTTTGTCAATCCACATAATTTTTTTAAGGAAGTGGCAGCCTAATAGCATTTTTTGTTTGTAAGACTAGAAGAGCGTGTCACAAAAAAAAAGACAAAACAGACACGAGTCATGCACATATCATTTGGTATGAAATAAAGTGAGTTCAGTTGAGAAATTGTGAAGTTGGTGGGCTTTTATTCCTTTCTTATAATCTACTCTACATCATCTAAAAGATCCAAAAAATGCAATTAGGACTACTAGGACTTTATTCATGTTGTTGACTATCCCCCAACTTGGTAATTGGTGATTACTGTGACTAGTATATGTTTCCTGTGAGAGTCATGGAAACATACTTATATTCCTTTCGTCTTTCCAATTGCCTCACTGAACTGGGCCTGAAGTTGCACTCTAATCAGGCGTGCAGTCTTTCTCCATTTTTGTAACTTTCCATAAATAAATGAAATCGCAATCCAAAACACACAAAAAAAAAACTTTCCATCTAGGGCTGTCAAATTTCCCTGGATCTTGATGGCTGGCTCGGTTCTATTAGGTTTGTGGCTCAACTCGATTACTAACAAGTCAAGCACAAAAAAAATTGCTTGACAAAATAAACGAGCCGAGCACGAGCACTACCATGCTCGCTCGGGACTAGGGGTGTAAACGGGGTGGGTAATACCTGTATACCTGGTAACCGTCCTGGTCGGGTACGATACAAAAACTCATACTCGTTTAAAAATTCATACCCGTATCCATTTACCCGGTTAATAAATCGACGAGTACAGGCATACGCATTACCCGTACCCATATACCCGTTAAGATATACTATATATTTTTATATAATATATGTTTTATATATTTTACCCGCCATACCCGTTTACCCGCCCCGTATCCGCTAACTTAATGGGTATGGGCCGGGTACGGGTATAAATGTTTTTTGCCGGGTATATACCGATACCCGCTAATTTAGCCGGGTACGACCCGTACCCGACCCATTTACATCCCTACTCGGGACTCACTCGTTTGCTCGTATACACACATACATACATGTGCATATACAAACATGGAATATATTTAGATATATTAAGATACATTACTATGACTTTATAAGACTATAACATAATGTACATTTATTTGGACGTTTACTTACTCGAATGACTCACATACATGTTTGCATGTAATATAAGGTATAAAATATATTTGATTTGAGAAAGTTTAACACCTAATTCACATCCGTAATAAAACGTGGATTAGGGTTTTATACTTCCTAACTAGGGATGTTCGCGAGGTGGGTTGCGGTGGGATTTTTCTCTACCCGCGACCCATTAACCCGTCAGACTAAACGGGACATGTTGTCGTTGATGTGTTATCTGCCTCGTTAACCCATTTACCCGTTACAATATAATTATAAAATAAAAATATACATATTTCAGTACAGGAATTCTCAAGTGAGCCCAGGGCTTAATCAAACTAAATTAAGCCCCCACAATATCCACCACTCATTTCAAAATGTAAGGTAGATTAAGAAAAAAACGGTTATGCTAATGAATGGTGAGATTAACTTTAAATAAGATCCAATAGTGAGATTGTACGAGGCTTAAATTAAATTTGATGAGAATGATCGGTGACGGTGTTACAACATAATCAACATTCTCCATCATGCTCACTGGAAACCTATATGAATACCTAATCTTTTTAATCCCAGCCATGTTATTTCATCCTAATGATTACAAACCCACATGAACAAAATCCTACGAACTGCCCCACAACTAAAATGGACCCAAACATCAATGAACATCCGACAAAGCTCATGCTTTCATCAAGGCATTGCACTAATTAAGACCCAACATCCACCAATAGCCTTGGGGCCGGTCCATGTTGTTTCATGATAAATTATAAGACCACGTATCCAATGCTTGGAAACATGATAATTATAAGACCAAGTAGGGCTGTGCATTGACCGGGTCAAACCGGTCAACCGGACCGGACCGGTCGGTCCGGGTTCGGTCCGGAAATTTTTGAAAAAATCCGGTCCGGTTCGGGTTTCGGTCCGGCAAATTTTAAAATTTCCGGTCCGATCTGATCCGGACCGGTCCAATTTTTTTTTTTAAATTTAAGGTAAAAAATCGGGTTTTTGCACCGGACCGGACCGGACCGAACTGGTCCGGTCCGGTCTTCGGTCCGGCTTTTCGATTTTTTTCCGGTCCGGTCCGGTTTTCGGTCCGGACCTAATTTTTTTTTCCGGTCCGGTCCGGATCGGACCGGATGCTCAAACTAAAGACCAAGTGTTTCAGTCTTGCATGATCGATGACAAAATTATCAATATGGTCAGGGGGTCGGAGTAAAAGAATCTACCTGCTCATAGTAACGAAGATGTCTGATGTTAGACAAAATTTAGACGTCTAATTTTAAGATTTCTACTTGGTAATCAGAAATATATGATAAAATGAGCCCATGATTCAAACCAACAAAATTGATTCTTCTCGTGCTTCTCACAATCTAGCTGTTGTACAACAAGCTCGATCATTGGATTTAAACAATTATTACTATTGAACAAGTGAGCTTACGTTTTGTGCAGTGATCATACGTTTTGATCAGGCATTCAAAAACCGCTTGAAATCCATGGTCAAGGAAATGAAATTAATGAGAGAAAGTGAGGGCCGTGGTGATTATTTATATGGGTCATACATGTAAGGCATATATAGTGATTAAAAAAAATCAAACAATGTGAGGTAGCATATACATATCCGCTTGTCGAAGTATTAATTACTTCTTCCTCAATATCTCACAACCAAAAAACACCACAACAACCGCTTTCGCATCTTCATTCAAAGAGGATGACACCCGAATGAGAAGCAACACATTATTTTAGCGCATTCCACTTAAGCATGTTCTCTCTGGTCTTGATTGCCTACACAAAAAAAGGCGTACAACAAACGCTTAATCAAAGGTGATCGTTACCAAATTCAAAAAAGAAGGCAGCTATCAATCGTAGTCACCTCCTTATCCCAATCACATCGAGCTGTGATGTACGCTAATATTAGGGTTTGCACAAGAGTTCCACCAATCATTCCACCCCATATCCCCTGTAAAAGAACAAATCAGCGAAACATTCCAAAAACGTACGTGTATTCGATTTGACAAGTGCATTCAATAATAAGATGATAACTAGTCTGGCAATTTAAATAATAATTGTTGTCATTTTATAGATTGTTGTCTAGACCGAAGTAGGAATTAGGAATTAACACCTCAGTAGATTCTATGGTAATAAACATCAAAACATGATCAAATCCTACGTGAATTTTGACATGAACTCAAGTACATACCAAGACTCCAAGATCAAATTGCCAGCCAAAGAAGACCCCGGCTGGAACACCAACCAAATAGTAACTTCCAATGTTCACATAAGCCACCATAGCTTGCCATCCAGACCCAACAGCCACTCCTACAGATCATGATGATGCATGATTTGTCAAACAACACGTGTGATGTACTGTGATTTGTTGCAGAGAAGAAAGCAATAATTGTAATGTCAATCGTAGAAGGTAAAGATTGTGAATTACCAGAGAGAATAGGCTGTACACTATTGAGTAAAACAGTGAAGGCCAGGAGAATGGACAAGTTATGGACAGCTTCTAGTACTGCAGGGCTTGATGTGAAAATAAGAGCATACTTGTCTGGGAACACCAAGATGATCACCCAAAACAAAAGCCCAATCACCACTGAGCTCATCAGTGACACTATTGTTGCGAATTTTGCAGCTTTACCATTTCCAGCTCCCATTTCGTTTGCCACTCGAACTCTGTTGACCATTTTAAGAGTCAAATTAACTTAAAACTATACATCAATATATACAATGACGCATCAAGGAGGATATATTAAGGAGGATTTGTGCATCAAGGAGGTAATCGTCTTCTAGCTTGTCGTAATGTTTGATTTCTTTGGTTTTAGGGAAAAATTGGCATGCTCTCGCCATTTATCCCATGGTTATTATTATTATATTGAGAAGTGTTTCCGCGTAAAATCTTATGTTTTCCGTGATTTTTGTGATTGGTTTTGTTCGTATTTAAATCAATTTCCTCCCTGCATTATTTCTTTGCTTAATTGGTTTGCATAAACTGACATAGTTTAATCTCCCAAGAATTTGTGTCGAATGTCTCTACTCGGATATTCGACCGCCATTAGCTAAAGATTTGAAGTAGAAGCCTAACAACATAATATCCTGCGACAATAAGATGTAACAACGTGCCTGTCATTTTCCCTACTTTATGCAACATCGTTTACATCGGAGAATGCGACATCTATCTATCCTGTGATCGCTGGATGTGATTACATAAATATTACTTTACCTAAATGTGACTGGATATTCTAGAGACAATTATATAGGACCTTATCATGCCCAGTATTCAATGATTTATGGTGTCGTATTTTCTGATGTTCATAAAATATATTTACGAATTTTTTTGATTATATATGACATCTTACCCAGTTCCAGCAAAGAAGGCCATCGGGATCATCAGCTCCCAAGCATTAATACTCATGCTGGAAAAAAAAACAAAAAAACAAAAATTAGTCCAACTAATACGTGCACTCACATGCATGTGATCAGAGATTCAAAATCAATGTCTCCACCAACTAACTACTTCTGTCAGGCTTTAAAAAAAACTACATTCGTCTGGAGCGTAGAGCCCATCAAGTTGGGTACATAAATACGTAAATGTAGAACAGTTGAGTAGATCAAAAACTAACCATATGGAAAGAGCATCGACGGCTATCTTGGCGTTATCCAAATTCCCAGTCAACAAAATCAAGACCCGGTAGTACCAGTTTTCCAGGCTGTGTCCGTATTAGAAACGCAAGACAAAAGTATAACCTTATTGGCTATAAAACTGTTATTAATATTCAAATATTGCTGTATAAAATAATGAAAGTGGTCATCAGTCTTTTAAGAATACTAGCATTGATGAATGAAAGTGATGGTGATCATTGTAAAGTTTGCTTAGGAGACTCTACTGACACAACTTAATAATGCATGGTAGCCTCCTGCATTATTTTTTGGAAGATAGGTAAACCATCCAATATGGTGTCCCCAACAACCCCCCCCCTCCCCATATAAAAACGGAATGAAAAGAAGTGAGAGGGTGGAATCTGCCCATCTATGTGACTCTCGTTGCCAAAATCACACATTGTACAGCGAACCTTAAATTCAATATACATTTTTAAATGCCAATTCAACCACTTCGGCTTGTCAACCTTCCCACTTCACCGATTAAATTAAATTCAGTAAAATCTACAACAAACAATCAAGCCTAACGTGTTTTTAGCTTTACATCCCTTATAAAACATGGTCTAACATTTGATTCCTATGTTCGCTTTCAATGAAATATTTGATTACTATGCTTCCTCAAAAAGCAAAACACCTGATTAGGATGGATCGAATGGTTTAATGACATACCAGATCATGACACCAGAAGCAGCAGAGAGCTTGGTGAAATCCCAAAGCTGGGAAAAAGCTTCCATCGAGAAACCGCTCCATGTGTTGGAGCACCTTCCACTCGCCACGTAAGCAAACAACATCAACGCCAACACCCACCACGACACATTAAGAGTCATGGCCGTCCCAAAGAGACCAAGTTTGAAAACGTAGACCAATAGCCAACTTAGCAGAACATGCAATAACAGGGATAGGAGTGACATCGTGGCATTGACCGAGTTCTTCAGCTGGCACTGCAAGAACCTGTATTTATCATAAATTATAGGATTGATCTAAATTATTAATTTGGATTCTGATCTGATTTAGATTATTACGAGGATGGAGATCGAACCTGTTGAGTGGGAACACAAAGGCGAAAGCGAAGTGGAGTGGAATCAACCATATCGACACTTGACCCGCTTGGATGGCTAAATCCTCCGGCTGACCGATCAATCTAAGGAATGGAGTGGCAAAGAAGTACATGGGAAGAAGCAAGGTTGCACAAAGGAAGAGAACGATCCAAGATCGTTGCAAGTACACCCCTAACATGTGCGGTCGATTCGCACCGTAGGCTTGTCCACATAATGTCTCCAATGCACTCGCCATCCCAAGCTGAAGTTCATTAACACGCATATAAATGTGTTACGAATGTTTACCTTAATTCATACCTTTTCATTTATGGTAAACGCTAAACCTTAAAATCTATACACCATATATATGAGTTGGAACGATATCAGCTGATAGATCGCTGAACTTGTAATAGTAAGAATTAGAAGCATCGGTCCAACAAAACGAAATGAGGGTCGATGAGGTTAGTTACGTACCATGAGGCCAAAGTTGAGGCCAACAACGACGGTGTTGGCGATGGAGAGGGAGGCGAGCTCGAGATCACCGAGGTGGCCGGCGAAGGCTTGGGTGATAACGTTCATGAGAGACATGGACATCCTTGCAAGGATGGCGGGGCCAACGATCCTCCATAGCTTCTTGGATTCCTTCCAAACCCTTGTTGGTAGGGTTTCCACATTGTCACTAATATGTCGTTGGTGATCGTGGCCTTCTCCCACTCCCTTCAACAAAGGAACCTTCACCTCCACGATACCCATTGATGGATAAGACGAATTAAGTCTAATGTATGATAAGTTAATACCACTAAGAGATGTTGAAGGAAGGAGACGGAGGGGTGTATTTAAAGTTTAATGGGGGAGTTGTGACACATTTTTTTATCAAACAAGAGATGTCTTGATGGTTTTATAATAGTCCAACAAATTAATATGGGAGTGGTCCACTCAACGAAAGCGTGTTTGCTTCTACACACACTCGAGAATCATATCAAATTTGAGATATATAAGTGCGACCCTTATCTTGTGTATTATTAGTTTAATTTGTTTGTCCAAACAACTACAACAAAATTCATATCAAATTTGGATTCTGAGATCACATCACGCGTAGAAAACCAAACAATCTTAATCCTCGTGGGCAACGTGGGTATACAATAATACATAGAGAGAAAAGTGTGTCTCCAGTAAAATTAGCCAAATTTTCAATTAAACATCAAATGCGTGTCAAATGCGTGCAGACCATCCTGCTCATCGATCACCTGCATTTCTGGCCGTGTCTTTAAAGGTTCAAAACATCCATACTTTTCGTTTTGATTGGAACATCATCCAACCGTTTGTCGCCACAAATCGGTGCCTAAGGTAGTAGATTCTACGTAAGCTCCTTACGGGGTGTAATTGGGGTGGGGTGGATTTTTGATCTACCGCTACTCGTCATGTCTAAGTTAAATTGGTATCTTAACACTTTAGTGACAGTGTAGACTAAGTAAAAAATATTAATAATAATTACTACATGTCCCGCCTAAAATTGGATTAGACGCTTAAGATTGGATTAGACGGGGTGGGACACGTTTGACGGATTTTTGTTTAACATTTTGGATTTTTCTTAAAAAAAGAAAAAAATATCAAAACTTGAGAATTCAAAATTCTTGGCGAAGTCCATGTGTTTTACAAGATCACGGTCTCTCTTTTTCTTTCTTTTTTTTGAATGATAAGCTTGTATTATGGATATCGTTTTGCGATAAGAGTAATGTGAACATTTGGTGGCACAGAAATGTTGAATTCCTTCTGCATTATATTACTACAACAGGTCGATAAGAAAACAAGGAGGAGACATTGCCGCGTGGAGGCTTTTGGTTTCACAGGTGTTTTCATACTTCGATATAAAATTCAAAACCCAAAAGGCTGCTATCAGTCCTTTTTCCATGGAGAAAGTCCTTGGGAGTTGAAATGCCCACCCATTTACTTAATTGTTCATTCAATTACAAAGGGTTCGTTGGATGAAGTTCAGGATGTGAGTTTCGGATGAGATGTCAATTCTTAGGATTTTAGATTCAGAATTTGTTTCTTTACGGTTAAAATCAGAGTTATTTGGTTTTTTTTGAAAGTTCTCTAGATTCCTAGCTAGTTTGTTCAACCAAATCCTTAAAGTATCTTCTAATGAAGTAAAATATTTTACTTAAAATTATATGAGCATGTATCAAATTTCATATTTTTTTGTAGATTAACTCGATTAATAATTTTGTGAATACTATTTAATTATTTTGGCTAATTATATTTTGCACAACAAAATAAAAGAAAAATATTAATAAAAAAATTGAAGTATTACATGAGGTTTTCAACAAAATCAGGAACAAGTTTTTAATAAAAAATTATTGAAATCAATTTTTTGAATAATGAATAACAAAATCAAATGTAATTTCTTCAATGCAGCGGAGACAATATGATCCAAATTTTTAGGTCAACAAGAGAAGTTTAATAACTGAGTTTCCTGTCAATACAAAAATGACATAAAAATACGTGCATGAAGCTCAGCTTCCAACTCTCCCAAAAATATTTGGATGACCTCCCATTACTGTTGCAGCTTATTGGGCGTGGAGGAGCTCAAAACGTAGCCTAAGTCAGCTCGTGGCTATTTCGTATTAATGACATATGATTAGGTTTTCTGGACCCATTATTGTGTAACAAACGGACAAACTTGGTTCGGCCCGTGGAGTGTGGTCCTGTAGTCCTTTTAAGTATTGTATAATATTGAACTTTTTATCAAAAAAAAAACTTGTATTATCTTTATAATCAATATATTACAAAATTATTTGCGCAATTATAGTTCACATGTACTTGATAGTCATTTTATATGTATTTTTTACAAAAATCATGAGAGAATTTTTTTTTCTTTTGTTGGCCCGAGAATGAGACTTGTCGACTTGTCGACTTGTCGTTGCCATAATGCCATGAGCCAAATCTTACTATGCAAAGTTGCAAACACATCCACAGCCAAAACCTTAGAACCAAAAGTTTATGATAACGCTTTATCGCCAACTAGACCATCCCAAGGCTGAAAATCAAGATTCCCAACCCCATGGCAGCTGCGAGAGAGCAGTTTTGGCCACATGATTCCTCCATGCCATGTCTCGTAGCAAAACGTACGTACAAGGTAGCAACACACGGGCCGCGTCGAGAAAGAATCGTGTGGACTGTAGGATGTCTACAATATTCACTCCGATTAGTTCCTTGATTGTTCCTTCCTACGCAATAAGCCAAATGGGACGTAGCTAGGAGTCAACAATTGGTCCGCTTTTGAAAAATCCGAAACTGACCAACTTGGGTCGAGTTGAACTGAACCAAGAGAGAACAAAAAACATAGTTTATATTTTTTTCATAAATCTATTACTCTATTTTTTCATACATATTTTAAGGTTCTTTAAAATGTAAGTTTAATTTTTCAAGACTTTAAAGCATCGATCTCATCCTTCATTCTTGTAGTTTACATTATGATCTTTCTAGACGTAAGTGTTATGCAATCTCGTTAGCAACTATCTAGGAAACCGAATGCTAGATATGGGTTGTTAGAATCTTGAACATACTGTCTTGTCTGTGCCACTAAATACTTACCCATTATTAGAAGATTTGAAGTAGAACCAAATTAAGTTAATTTGTTGAATTAACCTTTTGTTCAGAACTCTATCCTCACGCAAGCAAAAAAATTGATTTGTCGTTCGTTTAACAATGTATTGCTAATACTATCTTCTCATAAAAATACAAAACTGAATTTACATTGCTTTCCAAAAAACACGGACATTATACTCACTATTAATTGAAATGATTAAAAGGAACTAAATAATTTCAACATTACTTGTATATAACATAAACATGAATTTGGGTCGAGCCCGAAGCCAAACCGACCCAAACCAAATTTTCTTGGTCGGGTTTTTGTTTGCTTCTGGGGCTTGGTCGGGTCAATTTCAATTATGGATAAACTCATATAAAAATAAAATCAAGTCCGGTTGGGTACATAAAATACACTCATAACCGAACAAACCCAACTCATGTGCATCCCTAGACGTAGCAACAATTGGTTGGTGGAGTGAGTTATTCTCCCTTGAACACAAGTTTGATCTTCAACTCATAATAAAATAGTCATCTTTTTCGGTGTTGGATTATTTCTAGTTTGGTATTACATTTCTGTTATATATCCTTGAGTTTGGTGGATGTTGATGAATCCTCAGTCATCAAATAAAGTTACTAAAGATAGACCAGTTGGTGGAAGTGAGATGCGAGTTCTGTTCTCACTATCGTCAGAGTGAAATTAGGTTGATCTAACAAAATCTAAATACTTAGGTGAAGACACTGGAAGGTGGTGGATCAATTTCTATTATAGAACATTGTATACAATTTTTGTTTAATAATGTTAGACTATTTGTTCAATACTTCCTTACACACAAGATTAGATTATTATTTTTCTGTGTCTCGACGGGATATACCTTGGAAGTGAATATTAGCCTTTTCTATGCTATTTCTAGGGATGTGGATTGGAACTTCGACTTGAGGTTACAATATTTCGTCAAGTGGTCTTACAAGATGCATCGTTTTTACTAAGTTGTGTCTAAATGTGCTAAGATTACAGCTCAAATCTTCAACGTGGATCTGATTGCACCAAAAGGTTGCATTTTTGCAAGTTTCTTTAGATATTGTAATCTAATCGTTTACTTTGGCAAAAAAACCCTCCTAAATAACAAATAACTCCTTCCTTAAGTTTCTTTCATTCAAATCCATTTTTTATGTCTACATGTAATTGTTTGGCAGTTCAATCCCTAAACAAGTTTTTCACGTTTTTGTTTGGATACACATGCAAGGTAACGGAATTGGAATTTTACGTACTTGTTTTATAACTGATTAAGGTACACTTCCAAATAGGACTGTCAACTTTGGTTCGGCTCGATAGCTCGACTCGAAAAATACTTGATTCTAGTTTAACTTGAAAATGAAGGATATTGATGAAAATCAAAAACTCTTCAAACTTGGTTCGGTAAACGAACCGCTCGAACTCGAAAAAATTTGATGCTCGGCTCGATAGCTCGTTCGAATTTTTTATTGCTACATTCATAATTATTTTTTTGTATTTTTATTAATAACACAAGATAATACTTATGACTCAAATTTTCACTTGATTCGACTCGTTTACACCCCTTCTTCCAAACTACTAAAATTGCTTACATACATTTGTCGTGGGTGTATATCATTTGGAGTGGTACTACTTGTCCAGAAATAAGACTACCAAAGAGTTTCAGATTTAGTGTTTAAGTGGATACTCACTTTTCTTAATAATCTTGAATTCCTTAAATTCCATTCCCAAAATATATTAAATATGTAAAAAAGATAGAATAATGGTAGTAGCTTCAAAAGAAAAGTAAAAAAGATCATTATAAAAATGTCAAAATCATATTTATCCGTTACACTTAACAAAGAAAATCTATATGAGATATGAGAGAGAGTCTAAAATATTCAAAATCCAGTATGATATATACTAGGTAAAATTTAAAATTTTAAAGATGCAAAATCTCATTGTTTTATACTTAATATATAAATTCTAAAATTTAGATTGGAATACATTTTATATGTAAAATCCAAAATCTATGGGTGGCTCGGGCCCTAGTTCCTAAGTCCCATTTATAATAAACTCATCATAAAAATTAATAAATCACGCTATATTAGATGACAATAAGTAATTTGAATATACATGTGAACTGTCACCACCAACTTTTTTCTAGATATAAGGCACTCTCACCGCAAAGCTTAACTCAAACTCAAGCTTCGATTTTAAGAAAAAAATGTAGTAGTAGTAGTAGTAGTTTTTATCAGAAAAAATAAACTATCGCCGCCTACTGGATTTAGGGAGACGCATCACCTTGCCTCCCTACAACCTCTTCATTTATTGTAACATAAATACCACGTACTTTTCAAGCCGATGGGAAAGGATGACCGGATGGCCTTCATTTTTTTAACGCCAAAGTTACTGCTAGACTGTTATTTACGCACGTTCCATTTCACCATGTTAGAGTGGGCCTTCGTTGCCTGTAAATAGTTACCAACAACATTAATCACAACGAATTCAGAATGACCCACGTATCGACATCAAAATTTTACCTCGTTTTCCCAGTCACATTGAGATGTGATGTAGGCTAATATTAATGTTTGCACGAGAGTCCCACCAATCATTCCTGCCCATATTCCCTGCGGGTAAATATGTAAAAAATTGAACATGCATGTATGAAGAAAAACTCATAAAGGCAAAAGTTGTGTACCTAAATTTAATTTGAAAGAAATGGTATTTTTAAGTGCAAGTTTTTTAAAAAATAAGATATTTAACAGTAACGAGAAAAATACAAACCAAGACTCCAAGATCAAATTGCCAGCCCAAGAAGACCCCGGCAGGAACACCAACCAAATAGTAGCTTCCAATGTTCACATAAGCCACCATAGCTTGCCATCCAGACCCAACAGCCACGCCTTTAATTGCATGTCAACAAGATCAACATAGAAACAAATACGTGATCAAGCATGCCTTAACATACATAATCAAACAAATGCGAAAAACAAAAATAATATGCTAGCAAAAAAAATCGTAGGTAGTAAATAATGTTTGTACATTACCAGAGAGGATTGGTTGTACACTGTTGAGGAGAATGGTAAAAGCCAAGAGGATGGATAGCTTATGGACGGCTTCGAGAACAGCAGGACTTGATGTAAAGATTAGAGCATACTTGTCTGGGAACGCCAAAATTAGTGTCCAAAAGAAGAGCCCAATCACCACTGAAGTCATCACTGCTACAATCGTTGCAAACTTGGCACCCTTTCCGTTTCCAGCTCCCAACTCATTAGCGACTCGAACTCTATCATCAATTTTAGTTAAATCAGATACCTTTAAAGATAATGATTCATTTACGCTAATAGGATAAGGCTGCAACTGTAATAACCTAAACTAAACATCTTAATTAACTAAACCTAAATCTAATTAACCCTAATTAATCCTGCATGGAGAGCATGAGGTGTTGAGAGGTGAGAGAGAGAGTTGGTTGGTTATGATTGGAGGGATTTTAGGTGATTGTTGATTGGAAGAGGTGGAGGTGAGGAATGTATATATATAGTTAAGATAGGATTTTGTTAAAACGTTTCTTCACCAATTTCATCTAACAGAGAGTGAGAGTGTTTGAGATTCTCGGAGAAGAGAAGGAAGCAATAAGAAGAAGGAGAGAAGAAGAAGAGGAGGAAAAGGTGAAGTGTTGGATTGAAGTAGCCAAAGCTTGGGAGACATCTACAACCATCGAAAAGGTATGCCAAATCTTCAATATAACTCACATAAGCCTTGTGAGTGTTGGGGATCGACGTTGGTGTCGAATTCCCCGTCGGAATTCAACCAATTCAGAGGTTGAAGACGACGATCGGTCGACCGGTGCCTGTGGGCAGTCGACCGATCCTATTATTATATTGATATTTACCCGCGAACGGTCGAACGATGTCGTTAGACGGTCGACCGTTATGCCAGATTTGTGCGGGAAAAAGGGGATATACTGTTATCGGTCGAACGGGACCACTTAGCCGGTCGACCGAATAACGATGAGAATGGGTCGGTTGGGGATTTTGACTTATTAAACGGTCGAACGTCCTTTACCTTGTTCGACCGATCCATTCGATGCTAAGTCGGTTGGGAGCTTTGACCATCAAAACGGTCGACCGCTCTTTAACTTTCGGTCGACCGACTGAGCATTTAATTAAGCGGTAGAGTGCTTGTGTTGTTTCGGTCGAACTGTATTTCAGTTCCGGTCGACCGAACGAGACTTGGGCAAAATATTGAAAGTCCTGTTATCGGTCGAACGGCCCCTTGGTTCGACCGGTCGGATATATATATTATATAAAATTGTATAGCGTAGACCTTCCAAACGGTCGACCGCTAGATGACTTTTGTTCGACCGATTGGTCGGTAATTCGGTTGGCGTGGTTCGACCGGTAGATTTGTTTGTACAGTACTGTGTACTGTGTGGGGGACCGGTCGACCGGTGTGCTTGTAGCGGTCGACCGATCTACCGCAGGTTGGTGGATTTATCCACACGCGATCCGTCGATGTCAGGTCGACTACCGGCTCCGAGGCGACGGTTGATTACCGGCTTTGAGAGCTACGGATTTCACCTTCGACGAAGGCGTATTATTGTTGTACCTTTTTCCTCTCTTACCGAGCGGGGTGTGAGGGATGTGTACCGTAAACCTTGGGCAGTTTGCGAGGGTTTAGCGGTAGGCCGAGGATGTTCCGGCAGGGTGCGCGCTAGGCGACTCTTGGGGGAGCAGTGGCTGTCGTCTGACCCGAGTTGTGTATTCGGCGGGCTGACTCGCTCCTTGGGTGCGGCGTGTACCGGGGGTTCCTTCCTGCACTTTTTGGGGAGCAGTGGTGTCGACTGACCCTTGTGAGGCAGCGGTGGACTGACTTGACCCTAGTGGCAGGAGTGGTTCAGTGCCGCGGAGGCGGTGAGGGCATTATTGTGGGCCCGAGGCGGATGATCATGTGCATAGCATTGCATTGTATTTAATTCCTTTTTATATTTTAGGAGGTTTGGTATACGGGGTTCCTTCAGGGAACTCAGGCATGTTTGTTGTTTGCATTTCAGGTAGCGAGCAGGGTTAGAGTTTGAGGTGGTGACCGAGGACGGTACCCCCGAGATCGGATCCTGTAGTGTCTTCTTCTTTTGAGGTGATTACATGTTGTATAGCTTTTGTTGTAATCACAGTCAGTCGGTATAGTCTGTATAGTTGACTTCCACGTGGGTCTGTACATTATATATTTTATATATATATGTTGGTTATTTTCCCGTGACGTGCCCAGTGTTGACCGTTGACGGTCTTTATTATTGTTTAAATTTTCCGCTGTTTTCGGGTACGTTACAATTTGGTATCAGAGCGTTGATCTCGGCGTACTTGTCCAAAGAAACCACCTTTGAGTTAGGAGTTAGGTCTAGAGGATCATGCATGCACAGATTATATTGATATTGTCTTGTTTCCTTTGGCAGATGCCTCCTAGACGGGAGAAGGCGGTTGCCCATACTCGCGGTGAGAGTGAGACTGCGAGGGATGAGGTTTGGGAGGATGAGCGTCGGACGTTGTTCGATACGGTCGGACGTCTGACGGAGATGCTACAGCAGCAGACAGCACAGACTGGGCAGACGGGGACTGGCGCTATGCATGACCGGTTTATGCGCCAGCATCCGCCTACCTTTCTGGGGCAGTACGACGCGGAGGCTGCGGAGGAGTGGATCTTCACGATGCAGAAGATCTTCAGTGCTATTGGTTGTCCTCCAGAGGCGAGAGTGGGCCTGGCTACTTATGTTTTGGGCGGTGCTGCGTCCAACTGGTGGAGGTCCACATCTGCAGTGGTGTTTGCGGACAGAGATGATATAGCCTGGGAGGAGTTCGTTGGCGAGTTCAACGAGCAGTATTTTCCGCAGCATGTTCAGGACGAGAAGAGGGAGGAGTTTCTGAGTCTCCAGCAGGGAGACATGACCCTGGCAGGCTACATCGGGAAGTTCAACGCCCTTGAGCGTTACTGTCCCGAGATGTACGTTACACAGGAGCAGAGAGCAGGGAAGTTCGTCCGAGGGCTCCGGAAGCAGTTGAGGACGAAGGTGCTGACACATATGCCACGCACATTAGCTGATGCGGTGAAGAGTGCTACTGTTCTTGATCGTGACTACAGAGAGAACTACCAGGATGAGAGGAGGCCATCGGGTAGATTCTCTGGGCGGCCAGGAGGTCAGACTGGAGGGAATCCGGGCAAGAGGCCCCGATACGAGGGAGCAGGAGTTGCAGTACCACGACCAGAGCCTTGTGGTACTTGTGGGAGGTTTCACTCCGGGCCATGCTTCACCCCCGGAGCGTGTCATGGTTGTGGCCAGATGGGTCATTTTATCAGGAGCTGTCCGAGCCGAGGAGCTGGGCCGAGCAGACCACCGGGTTTACCCGCACCAGGCAGAGGAGGAGGCGGAGGTAGACCACCTTTCCGACCACAGCAGGGGCAGCGCACTGGCAGAGTTTACACCATCCAGGCAGAGGAGGCTCGTGATGGAGGCGCTGTGGTGGAAGGTACACTTCTTGTCGCAGGTTCAGTAGCTAGGGTGTTATTTGATTGTGGCGCGACACACTCGTTCATCTCAGAGCGATTTGCGGGAGTGTTGGGCTGTACCCTTGCGATGTTGACTGCCACTTTGGAGGTCAGCACACCCCTGGGTCTGGTGGGCACTGTGGGGAGATTTGTCCCCGGCGCCACGGTTGTTTCGGGAGATCAGGAGTTTCCGGCAGACCTGGTCTTACTACCGATGGAGGACTTTGATGTCATACTTGGGATGGATTGGCTGTCCCAATATGATGTTCGAGTCTTGTGCCGTGAGAAGAAGATTTTGATCCCGAGGAAGGGTTTGCCTGATATTCTGATTAGAGGGATCAGAAGCAGAGGGGGTCGCATTATTGTATCTGCTGTGAGGGCTCAGAGACTGTTACAGCAGGGATGTGCAGCTTTTCTGGCGACACTTGTAGTTGCGGAGGCAGAGTCCCAGAGGCTAGAGGACATTGAGGTGGTGCAGGAGTTCGCGGATGTTTTTCCAGCGGAGATTCCAGGTTTACCACCACACCGAGAGTTGGAGTTCGGCATTGAGTTGGTAGCTGGCACTACACCACAGTCGAAGGCTCCATACCGGATGGCACCTGCTGAGTTGACAGAGTTGAAGAAGCAGTTGCAGGAGTTGATGGACTCTGGATTTATCAGACCGAGCGTCTCGCCTTGGGGTGCACCAGTTTTGTTTGTGAAGAAGAAGGACGGATCCTTGAGGATGTGCATAGACTACAGGATGCTGAACCAGGTGACGGTGAAGAATAGGTATCCCTTACCTAGGATCGAGGACCTCTTTGACCAGCTGCAGTCAGCGAAGGTTTTCTCGAAGATTGACCTGCGTTCAGGATATCACCAGTTGAGGATCCGAGATGAGGACATCCAGAAGACAGCCTTCAGGACGAGATATGGACACTATGAGTTCTTGGTGATGCCATTTGGATTGACGAATGCTCCGGCAGCGTTCATGGATCTGATGCACCGGACATTCAGGCAGTATATTGATATATTTGTGATTGTCTTCGTGGATGACATTCTGATCTATTCATCAGATATGGAGCAGCACAGAGAGCATTTGAGGATTGTACTCAGCATCTTGAGGGCTCAGCAGTTATATGCTAAGTTCTCAAAGTGCGAGTTTTGGTTGGACAGAGTGGCGTTCCTCGGACACATTGTATCGGCAGAGGGGATATCAGTGGATCCGGCGAAGGTAGAGGCGGTGACACAGTGGAGGACCCCTACGAGCGTGACAGAGATTAGGAGCTTTGTTGGACTGGCGGGTTATTACCGTCGCTTCATCAAAGACTTCTCGAGATTGGCAGCACCACTGACAGCTCTGACGCAGAAAGGAGTCACTTTTGTTTGGTCGCAGAAGTGCGAGGACAGCTTTCAGGAGCTGAAGAGACTGTTGACCACAGCACCAGTTTTATCATTGCCGAGTGGCACGGGTGGATTCGTGATTTATAGCGACGCTTCAGGTGTTGGCTTAGGATGTGTACTTATGCAGCACGGGAGGGTGATCGCGTACGCATCCAGACAGCTGAAGGTCCATGAGAGGAATTACCCGACACATGATTTGGAGTTAGCAGCAGTGGTTCATGCACTGAAGACCTGGAGACACTATCTTTATGGCGAGCAGTTCGAGGTGTTTACAGATCATCAGAGTCTGAAGTACCTGTTCTCGCAGAAGGAGCTGAACATGAGGCAGCGCAGATGGCTTGAGTTCATTAAGGACTATGACTTCACTATCTCTTACCATCCGGGGAAGGCGAACACAGTTGCAGACGCTTTGAGCCGGAAGGTGGAGATATCAGTAGCAGGCCTATGCATTCAGGAGTGGAGACTGCTGGAGTCTCTAGCAGAGTGGAGGCCATTTGCAGATAGCTCTGAGGGTGCAGTGATTGCCGGATTGAGAGTAGAGCCTCAGACAGTATCAGCAGTGATTCGTGCTCAGACTACAGATGAGGAGTTGAGCAGTTTGTTACAGTTAGCTGCCAGAGATGGGTCAGACTCCAGAGTTGTTTCGGTAAGTCAGTTGTTTCGAATTTCGCGGACGAAATTCTTTTAAGGAGGGTAGATTGTAATAACCTAAACTAAACATCTTAATTAACTAAACCTAAATCTAATTAACCCTAATTAATCCTGCATGGAGAGCATGAGGTGTTGAGAGGTGAGAGAGAGAGTTGGTTGGTTATGATTGGAGGGATTTTAGGTGATTGTTGATTGGAAGAGGTGGAGGTGAGGAATGTATATATATAGTTAAGATAGGATTTTGTTAAAACGTTTCTTCACCAATTTCATCTAACAGAGAGTGAGAGTGTTTGAGATTCTCGGAGAAGAGAAGGAAGCAATAAGAAGAAGGAGAGAAGAAGAAGAGGAGGAAAAGGTGAAGTGTTGGATTGAAGTAGCCAAAGCTTGGGAGACATCTACAACCATCGAAAAGGTATGCCAAATCTTCAATATAACTCACATAAGCCTTGTGAGTGTTGGGGATCGACGTTGGTGTCGAATTCCCCGTCGGAATTCAACCAATTCAGAGGTTGAAGACGACGATCGGTCGACCGGTGCCTGTGGGCAGTCGACCGATCCTATTATTATATTGATATTTACCCGCGAACGGTCGAACGATGTCGTTAGACGGTCGACCGTTATGCCAGATTTGTGCGGGAAAAAGGGGATATACTGTTATCGGTCGAACGGGACCACTTAGCCGGTCGACCGAATAACGATGAGAATGGGTCGGTTGGGGATTTTGACTTATTAAACGGTCGAACGTCCTTTACCTTGTTCGACCGATCCATTCGATGCTAAGTCGGTTGGGAGCTTTGACCATCAAAACGGTCGACCGCTCTTTAACTTTCGGTCGACCGACTGAGCATTTAATTAAGCGGTAGAGTGCTTGTGTTGTTTCGGTCGAACTGTATTTCAGTTCCGGTCGACCGAACGAGACTTGGGCAAAATATTGAAAGTCCTGTTATCGGTCGAACGGCCCCTTGGTTCGACCGGTCGGATATATATATTATATAAAATTGTATAGCGTAGACCTTCCAAACGGTCGACCGCTAGATGACTTTTGTTCGACCGATTGGTCGGTAATTCGGTTGGCGTGGTTCGACCGGTAGATTTGTTTGTACAGTACTGTGTACTGTGTGGGGGACCGGTCGACCGGTGTGCTTGTAGCGGTCGACCGATCTACCGCAGGTTGGTGGATTTATCCACACGCGATCCGTCGATGTCAGGTCGACTACCGGCTCCGAGGCGACGGTTGATTACCGGCTTTGAGAGCTACGGATTTCACCTTCGACGAAGGCGTATTATTGTTGTACCTTTTTCCTCTCTTACCGAGCGGGGTGTGAGGGATGTGTACCGTAAACCTTGGGCAGTTTGCGAGGGTTTAGCGGTAGGCCGAGGATGTTCCGGCAGGGTGCGCGCTAGGCGACTCTTGGGGGAGCAGTGGCTGTCGTCTGACCCGAGTTGTGTATTCGGCGGGCTGACTCGCTCCTTGGGTGCGGCGTGTACCGGGGGTTCCTTCCTGCACTTTTTGGGGAGCAGTGGTGTCGACTGACCCTTGTGAGGCAGCGGTGGACTGACTTGACCCTAGTGGCAGGAGTGGTTCAGTGCCGCGGAGGCGGTGAGGGCATTATTGTGGGCCCGAGGCGGATGATCATGTGCATAGCATTGCATTGTATTTAATTCCTTTTTATATTTTAGGAGGTTTGGTATACGGGGTTCCTTCAGGGAACTCAGGCATGTTTGTTGTTTGCATTTCAGGTAGCGAGCAGGGTTAGAGTTTGAGGTGGTGACCGAGGACGGTACCCCCGAGATCGGATCCTGTAGTGTCTTCTTCTTTTGAGGTGATTACATGTTGTATAGCTTTTGTTGTAATCACAGTCAGTCGGTATAGTCTGTATAGTTGACTTCCACGTGGGTCTGTACATTATATATTTTATATATATATGTTGGTTATTTTCCCGTGACGTGCCCAGTGTTGACCGTTGACGGTCTTTATTATTGTTTAAATTTTCCGCTGTTTTCGGGTACGTTACAGCAACCCAGTACACTGGGATTCAAGTATTCAACCCTCATTTTGGTTGTACCCAGTGATTAACAACTGAATCAGCGATAGTTTATTCAAATGTCATTGACTCGCGATGATTCGTGTTAAATTAGATTGATCCACTATCGTGAGAGTAGTAAATCTAAATTCTATTATAATTTATTGGGTATTGGGTTAGCTATATGAGATTGTTTTCTCAAAATTCTCCGCTCTCACACAATTTGATTGACTCACTCTGAAATTATGTAAATTTGATATGTATATTTTTGAACAAACAATCAACATTGCTAAACATAATATGTGTGCAACATTCTCTAAGAAAGTTGAATCTACTACCATTCACCTGAGTGCTTATGTTTATTAAAGTTGTTGATCAATCAAATTTCATATAGTATCTGAACATGTCAATCAACCTCTGTGGTACACTTGAACCAATATTGTCTACGCGTAAAAACAAAAAAAATAATCTTGACCATGTGTTCATGTGAATGTTGAGCAAATAACTTATATTATTAAACATAAGATGCATGGAACATTTTCTATGAAAGTTAAATCCATTATAGTTAAATGCTTAAATTTTGTTGATTTTGTGGGCCAACCAAATCCATTCTTTTCTAGTAGCTTTGGTTTATTTATCCAGCAGTGTTAGCTCATTCATCTTCTATTTTAATTAAAAGGCACGATGACCACGTTCCTACATATTTAATTTAAAAATAAACGACATACATACATAAATGATATTTACGTGAAGATACACGGTCGAACGCTACAGTCTAATATCGAGGGTAATAAGGAAATAACATGTGAGTTAACTAATTACCCGGTTCCAGCGAAGAAGGCCATCGGGATCATCAGCTCCCACCCATTAATACTCATGCTGCAAAAATCAACAAATCTATTAGACATATGGTGGTTATGTGTACTATCTATCGTAAGTGCTAATGAAGGGCATCCACCGTGATCTATACCTACTCACGTTGAATACACACGATGAAAGCAACACCAAAGTTAGTTATGCTTATAAAAATATAATTTAGATACCATATGGAGAGGGCATCGACAGCTATCTTGGCGTTGTTGAGATTTCCGGTCAGCAAAATCAAAACTCTGTAGTACCAGTTCTCCAGGCTGCATATCACGCATGACAAGAATCAATTGGAAATTAGTTTATGCTTTCAAAATAAATAAAAAATAGGTTAGAATTAAAAGAATCTAAGAAAATTATAACTTTTAGTAAATTTTATTTTTTTTATTGTTAAAAGCATGGATTGATAGTGAACATACGGGACTCGTGGTGGGTTGTTATCTAGAGATCTAGAATATATATAGGTCAATTGTTTTTAAAAATGTGATAATAATAGGATATTTAACATGTTTGACAAAAATGTACATGTGTGGCACGAGAAAATATGCAAATATAATACACACATTTCGGGATAATGCATTAACCAATGCAATAAAGTTGATTAGTATATTACTATATATGTAAGTAGGCAGCATAAATATGGTTTGGCAGGCATCACATGCCTGGCAAGTAGGCACGTCACGTTGTAATTGATGCATTGACCTAGACTACCTCGATCGCTCGCATTTAGTTTAGCTGCATTATCTGAACATAACCATTACTGTGCGTCCCCACGTAGGTTAAAAAATGGATTTTGCACCCCCACGTAGGTTACTTTTTATTTTGGTTTTTTATATTTTTTTGTTTTAAAAATTATTTAAAATTGGTTTTATAATATATTTTTTATGAAAATATGTTTTTTATTTTTTTATATTTTCTAGAAGTTTTAGACATATTTTGTGTTTTCACTAGAATTGATCCCGAAATGACGTGTAGGGGAGAGAATGTAGGACACTTGAGTTATTTCTGGGTGTGGTTAATAAAAATTTAGAAGATTGGTTTGAACTTACGTGGCCGAGAGAGAAAATTGGACGTTCGAAAACTATCCGAGCGTTGTTAACGATGCTCTAAAGATTCCAATTCCAACATTTATGTATGATAAAAAAATCTTGGTGGGAGATAATTACCAACGAAGAAGAAAACGCTGAATATATACTGATGGTAACAACATTGGTCCACACGTTCCTCAGATAAACACGATCCCAACGAAATAACTTCACATTGCAAATTAATTATACCAAAACGAGAAAAATGCAGATCATAGAGAAATATAACAAGATAAGAGATGCTCCCTTCTTGTCCTTGGCATGTTTTTAGAAGAACTGTGTGTTTGGCATCCAAACTATGCGAACCATAGCCTAAATTTAGGTAGGACACATTGGTTAATTTTTTGCATAAAAAAGATATTTAATTCACAACTAGATGCTATTTAATAATTGGTAATTCCTTTTTCTTTAAAAAAGAACAATCTCATTACTATATTTGTATAACCCAAGTCAAACTCAACTATTTTATTGCCCAAATTGCACAAGTCTAGACATTACCAGCCAGCCAAGTTTTGTATATATCAGATCTCGAAATAATACCCAAGAAATAATATACTAGCACAAACACTTACTTAATTACCCTAACAAAAAAAGAAAATAAAGAAGAGCAGAGGCGTACCAGATCATGACACCAGAAGCAGCAGAGAGCTTGATGAAGTCCCAAAGCTGAGAGAAGGCTTCCATGGAGAAGCCCTTCCATGAATCAGGACAACCACCACCAACCACATACCCGAACGACAACACAACCGAAACCCACCACGACAAATTCAAAGTCATGGCGGTTCCAAACAGCCCGAGTTTGAACACATAGACCAGAAGCCAACTCAACAAAATATGCACGAACAAACTCGACACCGAGAACACCGCGTTAATGGTGTTCTTGAGTTGACACTGCAAGAACCTGTTGAGTGGGAACACGAATGCGAAGGAGAAGTGGAGTGGGATCAGCCAAACCACCACCTCGCCCGCTTGCACCGCCAATTCCTCCGGTTGACCGACCAATCTAAGGAAAGGAGTGGCAATGAAGTACATTGGGAGAAGGATGATTGCGCAGAGGAAGAGAACAATCCAAGATCGTTGCAAGTACAACCCTAGCAAATGCGGTCGGTTCGCCCCATAAGCCTGTCCGCATAATGTCTCCAATGCACTCGCCATCCCAAGCTGAGGTTATCAGTTTCACAAAAAAGCGAGTTACATCTTGAGGTTTCTAGGTTTAGATAGAAGACAGCGAACAAAATCCATAGAAAATGAATTGTTAGTTTTAAGGTACCATGAAACCGTAGTTGAGGCCGACGACGACAGTGTTGGCAATGGAGAGAGAGGCGAGTTCGAGATCGCCAAGGTGGCCGGCGAAGGCCTGGGTGATGACGTTCATCCCGTACAAGGATAACCTCGCTATGATGGCAGGGCCAACGATCCTCCATAGCTTTTTAGATTCTACCCAAACCCTAGTGGGCAAGCTTTGGTGATCTTCTTGTTCTACTTGATTCAGCAAGGGAACCCTCATTACATCCTCATTCTCCATGGAGGCTTGATCCGAGCTTAGTTTGATCTACGATGGGAAAGAGCAAGAGACAAAATGACATGTATCATGTATGGATATGTATCAGTTGGTGCCTGCGGAGTTGTGTACATGTGCTATATATATAACAAATATACTGTCGATTTCATTAAAATTAATATCTTGGATTGACTGTTTAGAAGTGATTGGTTGATCGATCTGGCATGTATCCTCCCGTCGAGCAATAAATCGATTAATTAACTGTCACATAAATGCTTAGGTTTTAAAAGGTAGATCGTTTTTCACATGGTATCAAAACACGCAAACGCCCTACGTGGACTCACCTGCACCTATGAACAGATGGAATGCAATAATCCAACATTCAAATTAATGATCATACATTTTTATTTTGATAAAAATCATACATTAATCATTCCTACCCCGTATCGGAATACAAAAATTAAAGCCACAAATACCTACGGATGCCATCCTTTAGACGCGCTTACTCATTCTCCATATGTCCATCACAGTCTACAAAAATATTTTTTGCATTGATGCGGTTCATCATCTATATAATATCCTATAAACTAATTCGGATTGAAGCATCAGCCCGTGTCCCCTCCAATTTGGTTCCGCTATACCAAATATACATTATTTACGACTTCTTTGAACACTTGTTCATTTGATATTCCAACGATTTTTTTAATATCTTTATAATTTAATGGTAAACAAGCTACTATTGATGTTACATATAATTTAATCGTAAACAAGCTACTGTTGTTGTAACATCCGAACAACGGAAATTTTAAACTTTTTAAATCAAAGGAATCACAAGGATAAATATCATCAAGAGTGAGGACATTACTCAAAGAAATACTCAAATATATCTGATACATCATATTACATAAGAGTGTCAAAATAGTGATTACATTAGGAAACGAAATACAAAATACATATAATTACGACAACCTAAAATAGACAGACGACAGGATCCAGTCCCAAAGTGCAATTTCCCTCGTTCACCACCCGTCGGAACCTAACGCGGTCCTGAAAATAAACATAACAATAATGCCTGAGTTTCCATAAGGAAACTCCGTATGACAAGCTCACCTATATGCCATAAGGAAATACAAAGCAGTAAAACAATTCCCACCAAGGGTCAAACCGGACATCTGTCCTACAATCGATCCCGCTGCCACACAGGCCCCGCGGTCTACAACCACCACTGCTGCCACACAGGCCCAACGGTTCACAGCAACGTCGCGAACACACAGGCCGCACGGTCCACAACATCGTCGTCGCCACACAGGATGCACGGTCCAAACATCGGGTCTCCGTGGAGACCTACCGTAGGCACATACGGTCTCGTGCAATCACTGCCTATCAAGGCCAATCGAACATATCTGCCACACAGAGGGCCCGACAATCGAAACATCCGAACCAAATTCCGCGGGGTCATCGAACTCCACGTGCAGACAACAACTCTGCCGCTATAAAAGCACGGCAGCAACCTCCGTATTCAACAAGGTCGATAGTCACTTTACCCAACGACGATTGCGTGCCTGCAGAAAGCAATGGGATCCGCAATCCCTCAGGCTGCTACTCTAAGGAGAGAACAATGTACAACTACGTCACCCTCTATAATGCAGAGGCGACACGTCCCAAGTATCCACACTCTTCCACACAGTGGTCCCTGGGCAGGCACGAGCAACGTACCCACCGTCACCTCCCGGCTCACGCTTCATGCGAGGACACGAGTTTCCGTGGACAGAGTTGACACTTCACTAGGACTAGGATTCAGTTCTGGGCTCAAACGGTCGACCGGAAAAGGTATACCAGTCGACCGCTTCCGCAAAGGAATCGGTCGACCGAATGCCTACAACGGTCGAACTTTGTGCTCAAAACTCGATCCCCAACGGTCGAACAAGAATCTAAAAGCCCCGATACGTGGCCAAATCCAGAGTCTAGTCAAAATCACACAAGTCTATTCGGTCGACCGACTCAGGGGTCCTGGTCGACCGAAAAGTACTAGGGGCATCCTAGCATTCTAGGTCATCTACCGGTCGAACAAAATACAACGCTCGGTCGAACAATCATACTAAACACTTAAGTTCACTTAAGTTTCGGTCGAACAATCATACTAAACACTTAAGTCCACTTAAGTTCCGGTCGGACAAAAGGTCTAGGACGGTCGACCGTTTGGATGGTCAATGTCCAGTCCACGCGAAACACGAAGCAACGGTCGAACGATTCTAGGAACCCGTTAGACCGAAAACATCCAGGCAAACCCCAACCCACCAGCACAAGCACTACCAGTCGACCGCCATACGACGTCGTTCGACCAGTGTTGGTTAAGGTCGGGCGAAAACACTAAGCCGGTCGACCGCCCGTAGGAAACCGGTCGACCGTTGTTCGACAGCAACCTTGCGCCAGCCAATGATTTTACGTCGTTTCCTTGTTTCTGGCGAGGTCTCTGACCTCCCGTGACCGACCACAACTCCACCCCAACTTGGGTGAGCAATAAGGCGTCTAATGCAAGAACTTGGCATACCTTCTTCGCGAAGAACGACAAACTTCACCGGAGCTCACCGCCTTGCTTGCCTCCACCGATCACCACCTCGCACTGAGCTCCCCACCGGTCCCACTCAACGCACGCACGATCACCTTCGGAGCTCGAGCACAAAAGGAGAGGAAGAGATGGGTGGAGAGGGGAAGAAGAAGAAGAAGAAGAAAAGGAAGAGCAGGAAACGTTGGTTTCCTCTTAAACCTAGACAAGCCAACCATCACCCATCACCTCAGCCTCACCCATACACTCCAGCCCACTGTTCACCCATGCCTCCCCATCACGTCCACCACTCTTTCCTCCATTCCCATGCAAACACCATCATTAAGCCCACCTAAACACCAATTAATCCTTAAACAAAGTTAGGGTCTTTAAAATACATCCTCCTTAAAAGTATTTCGTCCTCGAAATCGCGACAAGCCGCCCACTGAAGCTCCAAGTCCTCCTTCCACACCTGCTTCGTAAAGATGAAAAACACATCACAAACCCAAACCACACTAACAACAAGGCCCAAAAATAGATAATGTACCTCCCGTTCCGGTGTTGTCACCACTCGCCTCCCCAGCCTGGATGGTGAAGACTCGTCCAGCTCTCTGATCCTGCTCTAGTCGTGCAACAGATCTTCTGATTCCGCCTATCCCTGCATCTGGGGGTCCGGATCTTCTGTTGGGTCCTCCATGTCTGTTTATAAAGCCTCTGGAAAATGATAGCAATTTGCTCCCTTAAATCCGGTCATAATTGTTGTATGAATCCTAAGTTAAACCCATATGGGCCAGGGGATTCTCCAGGTGCTATTTAAAGTCTACATTTTTTATCTCAGGATTTGTGAAAAGAGCTATTGTTACATCTGGGTCCTCAACTTTCCTTTCCATAATTTGATCCCATGCGATGTGGACCTTGAAAGTGTGCCCACTATTGAAAATTGTGTGAAAATGTCACGCTATCTCCTCAGCGATACGAGATTTTGCGTTACACATTGGGGGCTACTATTTGTCGCCGGAAAAATACTTAAATCGCCCCAAAAATTATTTTTTGCCCTTAACAAATCAATTAATACTTCGTCTCGTGTCTTTAAACAAGGTTTTTGACTCAGTTTTACTCACATTCCTAGTACCAACACCACCAAAATGTCTGGCGAAGCACCTGCATCCAGCAAGGTAACAAAGGTGGATTTTTTTTCGACTCGGGCGTCTTAGCCAGATGCCTCCACCATGGTCGAGGCGTCTTAGCGAGGCGCCTCTACGTTGGTGGAGGTGTGTGGCGCAGACGCCCGTTTTTTTATATTTTCTATTAAATTAATTTCTTTCAAGTTCCGTTGCAAGATTTCGGTGGTGATGGAGTAGATTACAATGAACTTTTTTATAGTAAACAAATATTTACAACAATCGAGGAAGCTTATAAATGGGCGAAACAAGTTGCAACAGGAGTTGGATTTTTTTGGTTATATCATCATACAAACCAAAAGCATATAACCGGATGGATTGTTACCGGAGATGTGATCACAGACATGAAATAACTTCTCGTGATACGAGTATTGCACTACGAAAGAACAAAAAAAGAAAAGGTTGCGATTGTCGTTTTTTGGTAAAAGTCGTCGAGTGACGGGATCGTGATGGATGAATCGTTGTTTCTAGTAGCACATATAGGCAGCACAACCACGCACTTGCAGGTTATTAAGAGGGTCACCGACAGGTCGGTGGACTTAGTGCTGGGGTCAAGCAAATTGTTCGTGATATGACAGAGGCATAAGCAAGACCACGTAACATTTTGTTGGCGGTAAAGGAGAAATTCTCGGAGGATAATCTCAATCAAAGACACATTTATAACTTCAGAGAGTACATGAGGAGGACGAAATCTGAAGATAGGAATCTCGCTCAGCAGTTTCTCAGTCAGGCAGTGCAGTATAACTATTTGCATTGGATTGTGGCATATGAAGAAACTAATGTCCTCACTCACGTAATTTTGGCACATCCGACTTCAGTTCAGTTGTTGTGTACATACCCATTCGTAATATGCATGGATTCGACGTATAAGACGAACAACTACAAGATGCCTTTGTTTGATATGGTTGAGGTTACTCCAACAAACATGAATTTCCTCGCCGGATATGCAATTTTGAAGGATGAGACCGAGTCTAGTTACCAGTGGGTGTTGGAGAGGTTGCGAGATCTATTATTGAATATTGTTAGTCCGACTGCAATAATAACGGACCGGTAGATGGGTCAGATGCGACTAGTGGCAGAGGTTTTCCTGAGTTTACTCATTTACTTTGCACCTGACATATCAACAAAGACGTGTACAACTATGCATACCACGTATTTGGCAAGAGCAAGCAGCTTGCAGAGAGTTTTAGGCGTGGAAAGTAGAGGAGAGTCATGCTTTCTGATTCACAGGCGGATTATGATAAAGCAGTCCGTAACATGAAAGATTCTTACAAGTCCTGGCCAGTGCTGACGGAGTATGTGGAAGACACGTGGTTGATGCATAAAGAAAAGTTTGTTATCAATTGGACGAATAAACTGCATGGTGGAAAGTGCACATTCAGCTCTGAAAAGTTGAATCACTACATCGACTGCCGTTCTCGACACTCTTTTCGACCGCGTGAACTCGGCTATTGAAATACAGCTGACGAATATTCGGAACTTTCTTGAAGATTTGAGATGTCGAATTTTAGCAAACTACATATGTCCTTTGTTTCAGCATATAAATGACCCAGTTTCGCATCGATGCTTGTCGTTATTGACTCAGGAGTTGAACAGAATGCAAGACTTAAGTAATGAAGTTGAATATCGTTGCGGGTGTGCTTTTCTGACATCACATGGGATTCTTTGTGCTTGTACCATGTATGAGTGTTTTGCGTCAGGTGATGGAATTTATTTAGAGCAGATTCATCCATTCTGGAAAACACTTGTCATTGGAGAAGGAGTCCAGATGTCAGAGTTTGTGGATTAGTCAGCACAAGACGTTGAGCATTTTCGGAAGCTCGTTGATGAGATTTTGTAGAGCAACCCTGCATTAATTCGTATTGTCTCTCGTATTTTATACAAACAGTTACACCCCGATCAATTAAACTATGGAGAACCCGCAGAAAATATTAAGGTACGAGGTCGACCTAGGAGAAAGTCGACAAGTCGGGACCCGAGTGCTTCGAGTATGCTGAGCGAGGTCGTGGTCGGTCTAGCACTAGTAGGAGCAGGGGTCGTGGTCGGTCTTCCAATTCGTCTCGATCGTCCGTGAACATGGGCACAGGATATGGTATGACGATATCTTTGTTGTTATTTAATATATATCACTAATCTAGATAGGGTTGAATATATTATCTCTTAATTTTGTTGTTTTAATGTATTGTCATTTCTCTATCTTACAGTGTCCGGACGTATTGACGTGGACAACTTCCCATATGTTGATAAACTGTGACGAATCACTTTAACATTTGTGGAGAGGTGGAATGACGTACGTGTTGATGACAACTTTGGATATCGATGTGTTGCCGATGTCTTCGATGGTGGTCAAGACAACTGGTCGTACGCCCGTCGTGTGATTTCTAATGAGATAGATGCACATCCTATTTATAAGAGTGTCTATTTTGGCAATGTGGTACAGGCTCGTCAACGAATTGATTGGGGCGGGGGAGCTTGTCACGAGGATCATTATATGGAGGTTTGGGCTGACTTGTTTTCGATTGCTAATTTTTACAAGTGTGCGGTCATGTATTTCTCAATGGGAACAGATGGTTCGTTGTTCTCGTGTCTTACTGTGCTACCTTGAGAGAGTATGTCTGCCACGACGAGGCATGTCAGAGAGTTGGCCATTGCTCATTTAAGGAGTTACAGACATTTTATTCGTTTCGAATTAGCTGATGATTTCTCAGTACCTCCTATAGCGACCTTGTGGTATCAAATGCGACATGAGAGTGTTGTTGGATGAGAGGATCAGTACCAAAGTAGGATGACGTATTGGAACCGGTTACGTAGTACATTTTGATTGTGATTTGTAATGCATTTGTAATGTATAATATATCGTGTATTTGTACTTATATCGTGATGTTCGTTTACCAGATTTTAAATTTAAGTATTATTTGATATCTAAAGAAATAAGTAGAAGATATGTTCGTGAGAAATAAGTATTAAAAATACGATAGTCAAAGAAATAAGTAGAAGATATGTTTGTAAGAAATAAATAATAAGAGTACACAGATAAGCATAAGCAAATACCAACAAATGTAGTAACAGTGCAACATATAATAAAACGATAGTAAGAGCAAGTCAACTAGAGCTCAGCATCTGAATCATGGTCCGAAATGCCCAACTGGTTGTTCCAATCCTCGATGAGGCGATCTCAATTTGTACATGCAAGTCTCGTATCCTCAATCGGCATCATGTCTCTCTGTCGCAAGAACGACTGCGTATACCGTATCATCATACTCATCCACTGTATGTAACATAAAAATTAGTGTACATTAACAATAGAAACAAAATATACATTACAATTACAAATAAAATTAGATAAAGTTACCACATCGGCACATGTCCTATCAAGTGGTCTCTCCGGTCTCGGAATGATACCGCGTACGAGTAGTGGATGTGAGCACCTACCGAACCACTGCAAATAATCTGGAGCACAAGTGGAGGGGTCGTGGCTACGACTCAGATCGTCTAGGTGTACTCGTCTTACTCTCGGAAATGTCCTCCAAACCGATTCCGCGAACGAAACACTATGCTTGACGTCGTACGACGTCGCAATCGCAGACGTACCGCATGCTCAGGCGTCGGGATGTCAACCGGGATCACCTGAGCATAACCTAACTGACGTAACATGTGATCAGATAAATAAGGCTATGTGATATCCCTATAACGAATAACGCCCATAAATGTAGTCTTCGGCACAGCTACAACAGGTTCAGGACCATACGACAACCACACCACCTAAATGTTTATACGATAATAATAATAAAGTTGAAATTTAAATAAACGCAAATGATATATACATTATATACCTGCAATGCAGTTATCTGATCTAGCTGCCTACAAATAGAAAGAAGTCGACCCTCGCTCTTATCTTCGGCCCGGACAGCCCACATACGCGAACAATGATGACCACGCTCAATAATCTTCCGCTCCCGATGCGGGCGGAAAGCAGGAAAATACTCATAGATCCAAGCCTGCAGCAGTGTAAGATAACCTGTAATCCCAGAACAATCAGCACGACTCGATATACCCAGCTGGCGATACAGATATATCAACGTCGCTGACCCCCACGAGTACTGACCAATGGTATCTGGATCCCTCGCCTCCAATAGGTCGGGTGGTCTGACTCTGGTATCGCTCTTATCAATGCAGGAAAACATGTTGTACGACAAGTGACCCAATCCACTGTCACTAACGGTCGTCGTCATATCATCAGTCATTACTGAACGCCAAGCCTGTAATGTCGTACAGGCTCTGTGCCGATTATGGCACTTCAAAACCTTCCGATCCTCACCATCCCAGATGCGTCTGGCGATGTGGCCTCCGAAACTCGGAATGACGTTGTCATCTAGAGGACCACCTGACATCATATCCGTCACGATCCTAGACTCGTCATCACCCCTCTTCTTCTTCTTCTGAGTTTGGGCGTCTGATGTGCACGAACTCGAATCACCGGCCACCTCGACCCTTCCTAATGACCAACTCAGCCGAAGGACTACAATGTCGCCCCCGTCCTCGACCGTACTGTTGTATCGCCTCCTCCTATGGCTCCAAGCCATACCGGCCCCCATCGTCACTCTCGTCGTGACTCCTCAACTCATCTGAATCATCCTCATCGTCGAAAGAATCCTCAGTTGTCTGACGATGACGTAAAAGATATCTTTATCCTAACAGAAGCAAAAATACCCCGTCTAGGTGGATGACGAGGACATGACTCATCTACTATAATACGTACCGTGCGTAAGGGAATTGATTTCTCTTTTCCTTCACAGTAACCCGATGACTATTAATTCAATTTTAAAAATAATTTTTTTAATGAATTTACAAAAATAATTAAACTAATTATTAACTTAGTAATCAAATTATTTAGCAATTACCAAAATTTATAATCAATAATCCTTTACTAAAATCATACACATTAATTATTAACTTAATAATCAATTTATTTAGCAATTATCACAAATTATAATCAATAATTTCTTACTAAAATAATTAAACTAATTATTAACTTAATAGTCAATTTATTTAGTAATTATCACAATTTATAATCAATAAATGATTTACTAAACTAATTTAATTCATTATTAACATAATATTCAATTTATTTTGAAATTATCACAATTTATAATCAATTTAAATAATTAAAAAAAATTGGGGCGTCTACCGGCGACGCCCTATTCGGGGAGGCGTATGTCAGAGCCGCCTCCCCCTTGGGGGAGGCGGCTCCCGCAAATGCCTCCTCTTTCGGTCGGGCGTCCGCGGGAGACGTCCGACCCAAAAAATAATTAAAATAATTAAATAAATAAACAAGGTAATTTACAAGATTTGAGTAATTTAGGGCGTCCGTTGGTTCTTTTTCTGACTTCCGAGACATTTTATCTGGTGAATATAAGAGTAATATGAAGAGAGAGTGGTGTTAGGAGAGTGAAATGAAGAATTATTTAAGTAGAAATGTTTGAAGGACAAAATGGTAATATGTGAGGACGATTTAAGTAGTTTTAAGGAGATGAATAACAGTTCAGCATTCGTTTGGCCACTGATTTTTAGCCAAGTGATTGTGATTCGTCGACTTCTTATAATTTGCGGATGGAGAGACATCTTCACAGTTCGGGGAGATAAGGAAGCGATCTACTGTAGCCCAAATCAGCACCATTGTCCATTACGACTTGCAACTGCCAACCCATCATCGTTAATATGAAAGCATATTTCCGTTCACACATGGCACATCCCCACATAAACATGTTAAAGATTTTGCTACTATTTCCTCCGTAAACTCAATAAGCATCTGCACGTCCTGACGACGTAGAGGATCCGTATCCTTGTGGTGTGCCAATTATTAAATATCTAACTATCTAAGCCAGCTATTACAAAGTATCTTCCAACTCCAATCAGTGTGCACTTCTTTTTCTTTGTCCTTGAAGATGCGTATTTAATTATTTATATGTTTCATCCCGAATCAGAGTTCCAGTCAATGATTTGGTTGCAGTGGGCTATGTCTGTTCAGTTTCCTCTCTCGTTTGTTTTTTTTAAGAAAAATGAAGGGTTATTTATTGGATCTTCCCCCAAAAATCTTGAATTTGGATTTACACTTGGTAACTTTTCACTTTGCAGCCCTTACAACCTTCTTCTCTTTAGTCTTGATAGATGATGATGATGATGATGATGAGATTGTCTTTTGGGAGAAACATTGAATAGCTTGGGGTTGCTGTAACAAACTAGTAATTTTCAAGGCAATTATGTCATTATATTAGGGAACTTATTCAGGCTTGCTCCTTGCTATTATGCCAAAAATTGTAACCCCGTTAGGGGACGGGGAGAGCCTTACTCTACTACGGTCTACGGATAGTCATGATGTGGTCCATAGTACGGTTATTTTAATTTCAAAAAAAAATCAAGGCACTTGATTGATTTCGTGAGATTTATTGCAATTTGAAAAAGACAAAAAAATCTCAAGTTGTTTAAATATTACTATATGAGGGTTAACAGGTTCACGAAATGAAAGGGCAACGGAAGATATATAATTAGGATGCTTTTAATTTCAGGCCCCGCTTAAAATTCGAGGAAATTGAAAAAAACAAGGCGGAGGGGGACAAAGCACAAGCAAAGACGAAAAGTTCCAGAACAAGCATATATATATAGGTTCTATTTGTATCGGGAACCCGGTTCAAAAATTAAAGAAATTACTAGCATTCTAGTTAAACCACTTAACACAAAGTATATATTGTTAAATTCAGTAGTGATAATGGTAGTGGTAGCTTTTATAAAAAATATAATTGCATATTTGGTTCGATGTGGTTGAAATTTGATCACATGGAATTCAATTCCACGTAATTACATTACATTGTTTGTTAACATTGAAATTCATAGTATGAATTGTAATGTTATTCAAAAAATAATTTAATAATTTCAATAATATGACAAGTTTTTAGTAACTTGGAATTGTTTAATTACAATGTAATGTAATCGGCTTACAACTATACATTTCGTAATCCAATCACTTTGAAATGGTGTAATTGGATTACTCCTGCAATTTAATTACACCTCTAGAATTTATGGATAACCTGGACTCCACGATTATGAGGTTAAATTGAGGGAAAAGGTAGAATATATCTTATCTTAACAGCAGTAAAGGAGAGATTGAGAGAGAGAGATGAAGAAGAGAGGTAGTTAAAACTTAAAACGATTGGTGATTGGGTTTTACTTTATTAGGAAGTTATTGAATGAATATACTTATATACATGGAGTGGTGGACCACCATATTTCTAACGGTGGGTGACCGACTTAAAACTCTTATTCGGGTTAACTAGTTTGACCCGATTACGACATGAATTCACTACAAAAGATACAAATGAGATAATTGACCTACTTTATGTGCCTAATACATAATCCAAGTGTATATATGCTAAGAAGGTTAGACTTCGATCTGAATAAATACTCACTCCAAATCTTAACAACAACCTCTAATATTCTCAACCCAAACACTCGTAATGTAATTCGGGGTGTAATTGGATTACATTACATCTTCAATTACAGCCAACCAAACAGAACCGAAGTGTACCAACAATTGTACTACGTTCATATACAACTATACAAGGTACGTGTAATTTTTATCTTCCGGTAAACGAATGAATCGGGCGGCTCGTATTTATGTATAAAATATTGGTTGTCGATTTGGGAGCAAGATCCACAAATTGTGGATAAGTTCGGGCAACTTCTTGTCTCTTTTGGAATACACTATTGTTTGATCGGTAAATCGAGTCTAAGCTCTTAACATTGAATTGCAAGCTATAGTCAATTCAGCCAAACTGTTTCCCGTGCCCACTTCTTTATATTCAGGTAGAATGTAAGGGTTAAATGTGATTCTTGTAAGTTACAATGCGCATGTATTTAAGAAATCAAACTATAGTTTCTTTACCCATCCTTTTCTTTATGGGCAGTGGACCACAATACTCTTTATTTAAATAAATAGACATCTACGGAATTAATATTTAGGGTTAATTACAGTTTACTCCATGAATTATGCATTGATATCACTTTGCACTCCTGAACTTTCAAAGTTAACAGTTACATCTCTTAAATTTTCATTTTGTAATACTTTGTCCTCCTGAATTTCAAATTTTCATTATTTAATACACACTCAATGTTTTTCCCAAATTTTGTTGTTGTGTCTCTAATACACTCCTAAAACTATATTTACGTGAAAGTTTAGATCAAAATGGAGGTCGAATATGGTTACAATTTGGGTCAAATTGAGTGTCAAATTGTAATTAACCTTAATATTTATTATTTAAAGATGCAAGCACATCCTGTAAAGCACATAATTAAGTTTGTCCAAAAGGTTAAGGTACGCTATTTTTTTCGAGGCTTAAATGAAAATTACTGCCATGACCATAGGCTAACAAGAGTTGGATAATGTTTTAATATCTTTCCATATACTTCATGATGTAGTACCAACGCTCAGTATTTTCAGTTTGTTTACGGTACTAAAATTAAGACATAATATATATTACGAAACAACGAAATTAATTGAAAATATAGGACTTATTGTTTCAAAAATAATTTAATCATCCTAAATTCATAACATGTCAAGTTGTCTTTTTTTGGCATCATTCCCCTCAATGCTTTATATATATATATATCCATAGCTCTACAAAAATAGAAAAATATTATAATTTGTTATAAAATTTGACAACTACAACGTATTATTATGGTTTAAAGTAGTAATTTAATAGAAATTACAATTGCACAATCTACTTCAAATCTTTCCTGCGTTTGTCCAAAACTAAAGGATCAAACCAATATGCAATATTTGTATCGGGACAAATAACAGCTAACATCCGATAATCACTAGATAAAATTCATTTAAAAAAACATAATTAAAATTCATGTAAAAACACATCTCTCCCAATATGGTGCAAGATAATACATCTTGCCCCCTCAAGCATCACCTTCGCAATATCTTGCAGTTGGGTGTTGTCATTTTGTCCTCCGGGGTGGCAGATCAATGTTGGACATAAATATCCAAATATTTTTCCATAAGGTATTTGGTAAAGACACCTATATATTACAATCAATAATTTAAATGTCAAAACTAAAACATAAACAAATACCGTGAAAAGTAACATGTATATGAATGACTTACTTTAAACAAACTTGAACGATCGTTATATTCAATTTGTCAGACTTTAGAAATTGCATGATGTTGGGTACGTGTGAGTCTACAATACTAATCACTTTTACCCTAATTACCTACTCGTTTAACAATCAAAGATATGTGCAGCGGAATTTAAACTAAACAAGTAAGTAGGGAAGGAATAATGCAAACCACAACGGACTCGGGGGTTTTTACAGAGGTTCGGTCACCGCCTACGTCCTCTCTTGCAAGTTTCGCTCGACACTTCGAGCTCATCTCGCGTCTTCACTATCCACTCCCCGTTCCGGGCCGGGAGAGAACGCCTTTTACAAAACAAGCACCGCGAACAACCTCGCTTGCTTGACCTTCTTCCTCTCACAATCCGAGAGGGGACACATCGGGCTTTCACCGAAATCCTTGCTCCTTGAACAACAAATGAGTGGGACAACACTCTTTAAATATTGACCACACATTGAGCATGATTTGGCTATGATCAAAGGTGTGGAATTTTGGCTTAGAGTGTGTGATTGGGGAAATTTGAGCTTGGGAGTTTCTCTCTAATGTATAGGACAAGTATGTGTGGGAGAGTTGTGTTAAAATGTCTTTTACAACTCTATTTATAAGCATTAGAGAGAATATAGCCGTTGGAGTTGATTGGGTATAAGTTGGTGTAAGATACACAAAATAGAAACTCGTAGGACCCAATTCTGGATGAGTTCGGTCGACCGGATCAGGCGGAATGGTCGACCGTTAGGCAGTTTTGAACTTAGTTCGGTCGATCGATTAAGGAACGGTCGACCGCCTAACGCTAAGACTTAGGTACACTTAAGTGATCGGTCGAACACCGAATAGGGTTCGGTCGACCGAATCACACCAGACACTATGGGTTGACAAACAATGTTCTATTCGGTCAACCGAATCAAGGTCTAACGGTCGACCGAATTCTAGCACAAAGAAATATATATACAATGCAACATGTGTGCTACTCTACATGATCATAATTAAGATTAAGTTGATTAAATCATCAAAACATAGATTAAGGCCAAAAGGCCAACACATGACATCACTCATGAATACATACAACCTGGATACAATGACTTTTCATTGTTAGACAACAGACTACTAAGTATTTGGGGTTCGTCCTCAAACTTATCGGCAACATCTCGAACCATATCCTCTAACTGATCTTCATCATTAACATCTTGATTTGAAGGACTATCACTTTCTTCCTTCGTACGTATTTCATTCTCACCGTGTCATATGGAACGTGTGTATCCTTCATCAAAACATTTCTCAAATAGATGAGTTTTGATCTCTTTTACATCTTTTAAGAACATGTTAAGACACTTCCTACATGGACATAATATATTTCCTTCGTTTCTAATATGCGCATATTTCTATGCAAACTCTAAAAATTGATCAACTCCGTACTCATACTCATCATTCAATCAACTTGCAAAAATCCAATCTCGAGTCATTGTTATCTATACAACCACACAAACAATCGTAATAAAAAATGAACCTAATATACATGAATTTTTCAAATTTTCGGCAGAACCTCCCCTTAAATTTGTTTTAAAAAATCATGTGGAAAAAAATACAAACATATACAACTATACATGTCAAAAACTTCATGTATTTCATTTTTTAAAATAATTAAACGAAGAACATAGATAATTCATTTGAATAATAGATAATGAATTTCTATCTATTACACTTCAATTAATAAACTAAACTAGTTATTATTTTTGTTAAATAATTAAACAAAGAATATAATATATATGAAAAATAGTTGTAATTAAACGTACAAACTCACAAATTAGTAGTAATTAAACGTACAAACTCACAAACTCACAAAACACAAACCACAAAATGCACAGGGATTTAACTTTGTTGGACCTTAATTAGAAGGAGGATGGGGGAGGCAGGCCGGTGGTGGCGTGGGTTGGGTTGTCGACGGTGGTGGCGTCTGGAGGTGGTGGGGGATGGTGTGTTGGGGCCAAGGTTGACCACTACGAGGGGGTGGGGGTCGGAGGTGGGGGGTGATGCGTTGGGTCGAGGTTGGGGAGGAGGCTTGGTGGCGACATGGGTTGGATCGGAGGTAGCCGAAGGAGTTGGGGTCGGTGGTGAGGGGTGGTGTGTTGGTACGAGGTCGACCACTATGAGGGGGGCGGGGGGTCGGAGGTGGTGGGGGGAGGGGGTGATCCGTTGGGTGGAGGTTGAGGTTGAGGCTCTGTGGCGACGTGGGTTGGATCGGGGGTTAAGGGGTGAAATGGATAAGGTTAAGGAGTTTTGTTAGTATTATAAAAAAAAGCAAACACGTCGGGTCTTTAGAAACCGACATGGTACCTTATCACATCGGTTTCGCTACAACCGACGTGATAAGAGTGTTTCACGTCGGTTTCTAAAGATTCGATGTGACATGTCGATGTTGTAGCCCACTTTTCCAGTAGTGCAATCATCTCCAATTGGGTGTAAGTCATGTTAGACTAGGAATGATACTCCCAGGGTTAATTCCTATCTTTTGAATATTTGAATCTTAGGATGCGTTTGGATGAGTGACCCTCGAATCTGGTTCTTCGTAGCAAAAAATAGAAGTTGTTTGGGTGACAAGAAGCTCAGTGGATTCTCAGATGTCTTGTCATACGAAATCCCCAAAGTGTCATCCAATCAGATATTATTTGTAAAGATGGAAAGAAAAAGAAGGGTGGAATGGTCCAAACACCAGGAAGGCAGCTTGGGTGCAGGAGAAGCTCACCAAGTGAGTTTCTCCCATCAATACAAAAAATTGCATCGGGATGCCTGCTGGGAGCTCACATTCTGGGGCTCCCAAAAGTGTTTGGATGTGCTCCAACACTGTAGCAGCTTCTTGGGTGTGGAGAAGCTGGAATCTCTTGCATCCAAACGACCCTTTAGTCAAATTATGCGTTTGGATTGATTACAGAGGGCACGAGCCAATAAGGGTTAGATTTCTAATTTTATCATATGTTTCTTAAGACAATGGTGGAACGAGGAGTTTCATTTGAGTGGGGCTTGATATTAAATCAAGAGAAAATTATCATCATATAGTTTGAAAAGTGACAATTTTTCTCAAAAAAAGAATACATTTTGTAAACAAAATTATAATTGACCACAACAAGTTTTCGTATCTTGAAAAGGATATATTATTGCATCATTATTACGTTTATCAGATAAATCATTACTAGTCTTGTTAAAGGTTGAACCCTTATGAAACACGAAAAGCTTGAAACCTACGTAATTAAACTTCGAACCGTAAAAAGTTAAAACAATTGTAATTTATAATTATAGAACTATTTTTTTTTAAAAGCAATTAAGAAACTTTAGTAATCAATTGATTATGATGGTTGTAACAAAGAACATGTAAGAACATAACTAAATAATTACGATGTTGAGAGAATATGAAATCATGAGGTACATAATTGAGAATCCAAGTATCTATAAGAATTAAAAATATATTCTATGGTTTGTGCGCCTGTGCGGCATGACCACTGCGCAGTGGGGGAACCAATCCAGATCGTGCACTGGTGCACGATCAGAAGGCCCTAAGAAGAAGGTCCAAAGTGGAAAGAATAGGAACGGAAAGATGAATTTTTAATAGTAAATTCGTAAGAAGGTTTTGACTCATGTGGTATCGTAATAGTACTGATTTTTACCATCTCAACGTTTTGTATTGAATTCTTATATATATATATATATATATATATATATATATATATATATATACAAGAATTCTTTAGTGAGCTCAAGACTTAATTTTTCTAAATTAAGTCCCCACAATATTCACCACTAATTTCAAATTGTAAGGTAGATTAAGAAAAAAACGGTTATGCTAATGATTGGTGAGATTAACTGTAAATAAGATCCAATGGTAAGATTGTAGGAGGCTTAAATTAAATCAGATGAGCTCTAAGCTCACTAGAGCTTGACCCTATATATATATATATATATATATATATATATATATATATACATACATATATTCCTTTTTTTAATGGGATAACTTATATGTTTGCTTACAATTGCATTTCAATTTGCAAATTTCAAGTATAATGATTTTAAATTTACAAACTTATGTGATTACATGCAATACAAAATACTAGTTTATCTAAATATTGCAAAAAAATGGGTGTAACTTTAGCCCGACCCTTTACTGAAGATACATCTTAAATATTAAATACAAAAGTTATTTCGGTCATTTGAAAGAAGAAAAAACTTTTTAATTTATGCATAAAAAAATACAAATAAAAATGTATTTTAGCCAATTTTAAGAGTATGCAATTGACTTTTTACATGTGAACTTATGGCAAGTACTGTAGTTGTATCCTTAGGAAATATTTGGGCCGTACATTTGCTCAGAAACTATAGCCTGTATTTCATATTGGCTTCTGGTCACAAATTTTTTGTATCCACTGCTGACTAATAGACCTAAAGTTAGACTTTTTGGGTAATTTCTGAACTGTTATTCGTCGTCGTAAAACTACTTAAATCGTCCCAACAGATTACCATTTTGCCCATCTACCCTTTCTACTTATATAACTCTTCATTTCACTCTTTTAACACAACTTTCTCTTCATATAACTCTTCTATTCACCAGATATAATGTCTAGGAGGTCAGGAAAAGAACTAGCGGACGCCCCGGACTACTCACATCTGGTAAATTGCCCTATGTTGACACAAAAATATACATCTCAAATCAAAATAAATTTTCTAGTAATCGTCGACCAATTGTCATCCCAGCTTAGTAGAAATTGGAACTCTATCGAGATGAGACTAAGCAACAACATCAAAATGAACATTAAGGAATTATTAATCTCTTGATTTATGTTTATTAGATTGGACATGGAAATATAGTCAAAACATTAAGACATGGAAATATAGTCAAGACATTAAGACATAAAAATGAAAATTTTCCATTAAATAAGAATCAAATAAAATTTGGAATCTTAAGCCACGTAGCATGAGGAAAGAAAGATGTGTAGTACTCTCTGATTTTCCCATATTTTCATTCATAAAATTTCAAAGGAGCTCAATTCTCCTCCATATACGTAAACGTGCATGGAGCCATGGATCTTGCCACACAAGTGGGGTCCTTTTGCACATTGGGTCCAAACTAGATAATTATAATGCAAGTCCCCATGTAAGACTTAATCTAAAGAAAAAAGAGAACACCATGATAACACAATGGTGAATTTACAAATTAGTCCCCTTAAAAGGACGAATCGCAAATCCACTCCTAAATGTGGATAAATTGCAACAATATATAATTTGTACCAATGGATTTGCAAAATCAATCCTAAAATACAGGTAGTCCACCTAAATAGACAAAATCACAAATCCTCCCCTAAATGAGGATAAATTGCAAAATAAATCTTCAAAGTTGTAAAATATGTCAACCAACCTAAAAATCGAAAACAAACATAAAACCTAAATATTGACTGCTCTAATAATAAGAGAGGATGCACGCCAAGCTGGATCTTGGGTTCCCTCTCTCTTATCGTTGGAGTGATCAAAAACTAAAATATGGATTACATTAGTCGTAAGTGAGGATGCACGCCAAGCTTGATCTTGGGTTCCCTCTCCCTTACTGGCGATGGAGTCTTCATTTAACAAAAATAATAAACAAATTCAAATACAAAAATATGTATATATACACACACAAATCCCTCTTGGGTTCCCTCTCCCTTACTGGCGATGGAGTTTTCATTTAACAAAAATAATAAACAAATTCAAATACAAAAATATGTATATATACACACAAATCCCTCCGGGTCACGAGGCTAAACTGTCCAACACACTTAACAAATTAGTACATAAAATATTCTCCCAGTTATGAGATTAAACTAACTAATTAATGATATTTATACATAAGAATCAGCGGCAATATAACAAAGATGCACACACAAATCCCTCCGGGTTACGAGGCTAAACTGACCAAAACATTATAATATCTATATCAAAAATAATAATTATCCAAACCAGTCAAATACACATAAATATCACCTCCTAGGTTACGAGGCTAAACTAATCTAACCCCTTAGAGATATCTAGTAATGAGATAAACTAAAATCGTCATACTCAAACAAAGAATATACACAATGTTCTCCCGAACAGGGGAATAAAATATTTACGATGTCTCCTATAATACGAGACAACACCCCATATATACAAAATACCTCCTAGGTTACGAGGCTAAACTAACCGTTTGTACGATATTCTAATATAAGAATTATCGTTGATAAATCGAATATATGTAACTCCTCCTTGTGACGAGGTTAAACTCACTAATATTAGGTTGCCTTCGTGATAAAGTTGAAGCACCAAAACAAACATATACAAAACCCTCCTAGGTTATGAGACTAAACTAACCGTTTGTACGATATTCTAATACAAGAAATATCGTTGATAAGTAATATACATATACAACACTTCCTAGTTATGAGGCTAAACTAACCATTTGGTGATATTCTAATATAAGAATCATCATCTCCATAACCAAATATGTACATAAATTTCCGCCATGTTATGAGGCTAAACTGACTAGATCGCGGTGATCATAATAAAGACAATCACCAAACAAAACCAACGCAAACAAACTAAACTGCTATACATGACGGTCCCCTTCAAATAAATAAGGGAATGAATCGTCAAACAACAAATGGAAATATATAAGCCAAATGATTGCCTTGGTTATGAGTTTAAAACTAACCCTTATTTGATAATCTCTCCTTATCAGAGATAAACTTGTCAAATGATAGAATATATGCTTGAATCTCTTTGGACAAAAAGCTAAATTACCATAGTAAGATGGTCCCTTTAAATATGAGAAGGAGCAAACCATCAGGCCCCACAAACTTGAAACCAAATTGTCGCAACGATACTGTTCCTTGAAATAGAAGAAGGAATAAGTCGTCAAGCTCTGACTCTGAATGCATCATCTGTGCCATGAGCTCAACTGCCACGTTCTCCAAGCTATTTGATATATGTAATAGTTTGTGAAATATGTATCATGTATTCATCTTTTGTACACCATATAAATGTGTCAAAGTTCATGTATTCCTATATCGAATGAAATGGAATATTGAATTTATATCATTTTGTTGTCATTTGTATTTTCTTTACTTAGCGTTACAAATGGTGGCATGATCGTGACAATAGAGAGGCATTCTTCTATACGAAGTTGTAAGGTGCGGAATTCCATTATGAATTCTTGAGAGGTCTTCGCAACACCAATATAAAATACAAAAGAACAAAAAATCCCACGTTAAACACCCTATTTATTTTAATTATTTTTAAAAAAATAATTGGGTGGGGCTTCCGCGGGAGACATCCGACCCAACGAGAGGACGGCCGTCGGAACCGCCTTCCCCAAAGGGGAGGCGGTTCCCGCGGCCGCCCGACGCATCTGGGATGGCGAGGATCAGAAGGTCTTGAAGTGCCATAATCGGTACAGAGCCTGTACGACATTGCAGGCATGGCGTTCGGTGATGACTGATGATATGACAGCGACGTCAGTGACAGTGGATTGGGTCACTTGTCGTCCAACATGGTTTGCTGCATCGACATGCCGTTGATTTTGGCTTTCGTGGAGCGGTGGCAGCCTTACACCAACACTTTCCACTTGCCGTTCGGAGAGATGATGATCAGGTTGCATGGCGTCTTTCATATTCTGCACATTTCTGTTAAGGGTCCTATGATTAGTGCGCAGGCGCCGACATCTGAGCTGAAGTTATAAGTATCTGAGTTGCTAGGTGTCATCCTGGAGAGTCTTGGGCGGGATAGCTCATTTTGGAGTGGCGGTGGTGGTAGTATCGATGTTGTGGACGAGTGTTGCAGACGGGGGCGACCACCACGGACTGAGGATACGCAGATGACTGCTTACCTCTTCTTACTGCTAGGCTGCGTCTTGTTTGTCGACAAGAGCGATTCCAGAGTCAAACCATGCGACCCACTGGAGGCGAGGGAGCCAGATACCATTGGTCAGTACTCGTGGGGGTCCGCGACGTTGGCATATCTGTATCGCCAACTGGGTATATCGAGTCGTGTTGATTGTTCTGGGATTAGGGGTTGTCTCACACTGCTGCAGAATTGGATTTATGAGTATTTTCCTGCTTTCCGCCTACATCGGGAGCGGAAGATTATTGAGCATGGTCATCCTCGTTCGCGTATATGGGCTGTCCGGGCCGAGGATAAGAGCGAGGGTCGACTTCTTTCTATTCGTAGATGGCTAGATCAGATGACTGCATCGCATGTATATAATGTATATATCATTCACGTTTATTTAAATTTTAACTTTATTATTATCAACATAGAAACGTTTAGGTGGAGTGGTTGTCGTATGGTCCCGAGCCTACTGTAGTTGTGCCGAGGACTACATTTATGGGCGTTATTTGTTATAGGGATATCACAGAGCCTTATTTACCTGATCGCGTGTTACGTCAGTTAGGTTACGTTCAGGTGATCCTGGTTGACATCCCAACGCCCGAGCATGTAGTATGGTCTGCGACTGCGACGACGTACGACGTCAGGCATAGCGTTTCGTTCGCGGAATCGGTCTCGCAACCTCTCCAACACCCACCGGTAACTAGACTCAGTCTTATCCTGCAAAATCGCATATCCGACGAGAAAATTCATGTTTGTTGGAGTAACCCCAATCATCTCAAACAAAGACATCTTGTACTTGTTCGTCTTATACGTCGAATCCATGCAGATTACGAATGGGTATGTACGCAACAACTGAACTGAAGTCGGATGTGCCAAAAACGCGTGAGTGAGGACATTAGTTTTTTCATCTGCCACAATCCAATGCAAATAGTTATGCTGCACTGCCTCCCTGAGAAACTGCTGCGCGGGATTTCTGTCTTCAGATTTCGTCATCCTCATGTACTCTCTGAAGTTATAAATGCGTCTTTGATTGGGATTATCGTCCGGGAATTTCTCCTTTACCGCCAACAAAATGTTACGTGGTCTTGCTTCGCAGTGCAATCCTCGTATCACGAGAACTCATTTCACGTCTGCGATCACATCTCAGGTAACAATTCATCCGGTTATCTGTTTTTGTTTTGTATGATGATATAACCAAAATAAATTTGGCTCCTATTGCAACTTGTTTAGCTCATTTACAAACTTTCTCGATTGTTGTAAATATTTCTTTACTGTCAAAAAGCTTACTGTAATCTACTCCATCACCACCGAAATCTTGCAACGGAACCTGAAAAAATTAATTTAACAGAAAATTAAAAAAAACGGGCGTCTGGCTAAGCCGCCTACACATTGGTGGAGGCGTCTGGCTAAGACGTGTCCACCTAGGTGGAGGCATGTTAGCCAGACGCTCGAGTCAGGAAAAAAAATCTGCCTCGTTACCTCGCCGGATCCAGGTGCTTTGCCAGACATTTTCGTGGTGTTGGTACTAGGAATGTGAGTAAAACTGAGTCTAACACATTATTTAAAGACACGAGACGAAATATGTATTAATTGATTTGTTAAGAGCAAAAAGGTAATTTTTGGGACGATTTAAGTAGTTTTCCGGTGACGAATAGTAGTTCCCAATTTTTTTAATCTTTTTCTGCTCTACCAACTGCATCTCAATATCTCAAATATACGAACCAGATTAATATCTCAATACCAAAAATATTCTAATTTAAATTCTTAAGTATCACCAACTGCGTTGACTTAATAATTCTAACCGTCCAATGGTTGAAACGAATACCAAAAGTCTACGTTCAACCATTCTAAACCGCTAACTTAACTAAACCATAAGGTCAACATAAGGAACTGATACGAGTTAAAATTATTTCTAAGCACGGATTCTTTCAAATGGTAAGACTTTTCTACTCTTTTTTACTGTGTAGGGTGAAAGAATCTCGAAACGAAGTGGAAGAGAGAAACTAAAATTCTGCTCTTCTCAACTAACTAGCTCTTGATACCAGAGAATCAGAGATGAATAACTATTTATAAGCATAAGGTCAAAGGAGTTACAATTTAGGAATTTGGTCAAAATAAATCCCAAAGGCCTTAAGGCTTAAGGCCTTAAGCTATCAGCTCTGGGGTAACTCTCTCTTAATGACCCTAAACGTAATGGGGCTATCTATACCAATTAAAAAGTGAATCAACGAACTAAAAGCATATTAAAACATACAAACATTAATCAGTACAGCTATAGGGGACCAAGGAATTAATTCGTATCTTGGAACAGTACGTAAATATTGTAAATTTGTAATATTACCATAACAACAAGCTATTGGCCGTTGTGGATTTCAAAAATTCACGATGGAGAATGTTTCTTCCTAGGTGAGCGGTGGCTGATATAGTGATATACTTTTGCTAGTTTGCATTTACAAAAAAAATTATGATATACTTGTAGCCTTGTAGGGAACCATAAACAGTTGATAAATATTTGAATTTTCTAAACTAATAGCTAATTTAATACGAAATGCAAATGTGTAATACTATTTTGAGAAGCTCCACTTGACCATGTTGGCGTTCGCCTTGTTTGCCTGCGAAGCAACAAAAGTGCCCATAAAATGTACGTCTTTTTTAAATGAATATTTTTCTAAAAGATGATGAAGCTCACACATAATTAGAAATAACCAGTGCCATGATTAGTTGTTTCTGTGAGCTTAATTACCTCGTTATCCCAATCACAACGAGCTGTGATGTACGTTAGTATCAAGGTCTGGACTAGAGTTCCACCAATCATTCCTGCCCATATTCCCTGTGCAACCAAAAGAAATTACAAAGAATACACGAATGATCAGCACTGCAGTAAACAATGACAATATTAGCTCCAGATCATGCACATGAGGATTTGAAAGTAGAAATCTGTATACGGATTTTAAGGTAAAGTACCGGTAAATGATTCAGTATACCCACGGAATTCGACCTTATGTAGTTATGTTATAATGCTATATTTTACTGAAAATTTAATCGATGGGCATAATTTGACGAGGGTTATTTTAATTAGTTGTAGCGAAATAAGAAAACATAATGGTACCATTTTGACATAAGCCACCGTTGCTTGACATAAGGGTACCATTTTGAAGTAAACTAAATAAATTCTCTGATCTACAAAATATACTAATATGATCATTTTCGTTTAAATACTTCAGCAAAAGATGTATAGTTGCCTGCTCTGCTGGTTTTAAACTAGGTTAACATGTTCAATTTGCACGTACCCCAACTCCAAGTTGGAAGACCCAACCCAGGAATATGCCCGCGGGCACTCCGACAATGTAGTAACTACCAATATTCACATAAGCCACCGTTGATTGCCATCCGGACCCAACCGCCACTCCTACACACACACAAAAAAAATAACATGGAGGATTCTCAAAAAACAATATCCACGTGGAATACTATTTGCAATCAAGTGCCCACTTACATGTATATAGTGTTTAATGCAAAAGGTTAATGATTACCAGATAGGATGGGTTGGACACTGTTGAGGAGAATAGTGAAAGCCAGAAGAATGGACAGGTTCTGAACAGCTCTGAGCACTGCCGGGCTAGAAGTAAAGATTAGCGCATATTTGTCGGGGAAAGCCAAGATGAGTGCCCAAAAGAACAACCCAATCACCAACGACGTCGTTGCTGACACTATTGTTGCGAATTTCGCGCCCTTACCATTTCCAGCCCCCAATTCGTTTGCAACACGAACTCTGTCCACATTAGTCATTAAATGGGTGATTACCAAATTTAACTTACATAAAATGCCTTATACAGTCAGTCCATTTGGTAGATTGCAAAAATCATTTGAGACTTCTGTGATACGATATATGGTCTTGAACATCTTAAAACAATTAATCTTCCAACTAAAATAACCTCAGTTGGTGGAATAGTCAATTCAAATAATTGAACTCATTGGTAGCGAGTTACATATCAGATTATCAGGCATCATTAAATTATAAAATTCTATGAAAAAACTCATATCTTTGATAATTGATTATTACCCTGTACCAGCAAAGAATCCCATTGGGATCATCAGCTCCCAACCATTAATGCTCATGCTGCAAAAAATAAATAACAGATTAGAAAACCATGCATGCTGTGTGTGTTTTATATGTTAATGAGTAGGGGAAGTGAATTAATCAACGTGCTAACCATATAGAAAGAGCATCAACAGCAATCTTTGGGTTCTTGAGATGCCCAGTCAGCAAAATCAACACTCTGTAGTACCAGTTCTCCAAGCTGCATTTGATATTCATGCAAGCCCATGGTTATTAAGTTACATGCATGTATCATATCTAATTTAACCTAATTAGTACCTAATTAACCTCTTAGAGCTTTATAATACTTAAACATCTATAGAATGGTGGTCAATGAAGACAAAACCAATATTCTAGCTAGCTAGGCCGAAAGGTATTTGTGCTATATACTTTTGGGACAGATTCTAGAGAGAGAAAGGATTACAAAGATACGATACCTACGTTGAAAATGAATGAATGAAAGATTAGTTAAGAGAGAGAGAGATGAAATCTAATTTTGTTTTATATGTGACGAGGCAACTAATTAGATCTAATATTAGAGAGCCAACGACAGAGTTGCGCCAAATGGAAAAACCTACCAAACCAATTATTAAATTGAAAATGAGGTACATGCGTTCCCACTTCCCACGTTTAAACAGCAATAACCAAAAAACCCGGAAAATAATGTAACTTGTGTAGCCGTGTAGGTAGGTATGTTGGCTTGTGTTAAAAACGTAACTCTTATGGTTGTAAAATAAGATTACAAAACATTACATGATAGAGTTTATTGTTATCCTCCTAACTCCTAAGCGTGTGACTTTTAAAAGTAGTAGAATACCAAAATGCAACAATCGCATTTGAGAGAGTTTTCTTGCTTTCTAAAAAATAAAAAACAATCGCATCTGAGAGCTTACTTTGCTCGACAATCTTAATGAAAACGTGCATGTAGAACCGAAGAATAATGTTCGAAAAAATAAGGTCATAGAATTAAAAGAAATCATTTTAAATTAACTAGCTAGCTCATAAATGATGGAACTCACGAGAGGCTTAATATCCCAAAGCAAGAATTTTATCATCCCAATGTGGAACTGTTATTTACACACACACAAAAAAGTAAAGTTATGTTAAAAACATAATCTGATCACACTGTTCAAAAAACAAAACCACACAACGATGTATAGTATTGAACTGTGGGTGTTTAGCTCAAAACCATATGATAGTTCTTGGAGAATTGGCACTAAAGATCTTGTAATTCATGAGACAAATCTTACACCTTAATGGACATAATTTGACATATAGCATAATTTTATTTACTATCTTTCATTGAAGTATTGAACTATAAGATAGTAAACAAAAATGAAAAACAACCAAAATTAACCATTTGAAACTAAATTGTATACGTATTTCAAAGCGCAAGTAAGAAAGATAGTAGAGTAGTAGGAGTACACGAACCATATCATAACACCAGAAGCAGCAGAAAGCTTGAAGAAGTCCCAAAGCTGAGAGAAAGCAACCATGGAGAAGCCCGTCCAAGTATCAGGACACCCCCCACAGACCACGTACGCAAACATGCCCCCAAACAACGCCCACCACGAAACGTTCAGAGCCATGGCGACTCCGAAAACGCCGAGTCGACACACCGACGTCAAAAGCCAGGTCAGAAAAACATGCAACAGCAAGCAGCCGACAGAGATGACGGCGTTGACCGTGTTCTTGAGCTGGCACTGCAGGAACCTGGAGAGTGGGAACACGAAGGCGAAGGAGAGGTGGAGAGGGATCCACCATATGGCCACTCGACCCGCCTCCACTGCGACATCCTCCGGTTGACCGACCAATCTAAGGAATGGAGTGGCTAATAAGTACATGGGAAGGAGGAGGATTGCGCACAAGAAGAGTACGATCCAGCAACGTTGCATGTACACTCCCAGCATGTGTGGTCGCTTTGCACCGTAGGCTTGTCCGCATAGTGTCTCCAATGCACTAGCCATTCCGAGCTGTGGTCAACACGCGTTACGTCGTTAACAACAAAAACATGACGCTAGCTATTAGCAGAGGCGGATCCAGTAGATTTTGGTGGGTAGGCCAGATAATACGTCGGTTACAGAGAAAACCGACGTAGAATAGATAAGCCCAAATACCTTGTGTGTCGGTCCGCCCCTGGCTATTAGCATACTGATATTGAGATTAAGTACTTCAAAAACTCGTTAATTTACGAAAAATCTATTAGGAGTATCGAATCGAATCGAATTGGACATTTTAGTGGGTATAAGGACAATAATAAGCAAGAATAATTTCAACTAGAGTCAATCAAGCAGACAGTAAGCTGAACATACCATGAGGCCGAAGTTGATGCCAACAAGGACAGTATTAGCAATGGAGACTGCGGCGAGCTCAAGATCGCCAAGGTGACCGGCGAAGGCTTGAGTGATAACATTTGCAGCATACAAAGCGACTCTTGATATGATGGCAGGACCGACGATGGTCCATAGCTTCTTGGATTCATCCCACACCCTTCTGCTTAAGCTATGTTCTTGTTGTTGTTCTCCCAACAAGGGAGCCCTTACCTCTCCTCCACCCTCCATGTTCACTTGTTAGCATGCACCTCAGCTTTAACGTTACACTGATCAAAGGGGAAACAAGGAATTAAAGTTGCAAAAAGTAAGGGTAGACTAGGTGCCTGCCTGCCTTGAGAAGACACTATTGATAGCACGCTCAACTTGCGCGCGTTGCTAAATAATTAATGGCAGCCCCTAAATACGTCTAAGTACGTTGAGGAAAATAGTTTCATAAGTATCCTTTAAGTATAAAAAAATCGTGAATATACTTGACCTCACAAGAGATCAACTCTGGATATAGGGCTGTTCGTGGGGCGGGTTTGACCCGCCAACTCGTCCCGTCCTGTGTGGGGCGGGTTGCGGTTGAAAATTTTCCTACCCGTGATCCGTTAAGCCGCCGGACTAAACGGGGCAGGTTGCGGTCAATATGTTACCCGTCCCGTTAACCTGTTACAAATATAATTATTTTAAAAAATACATATTTATGTATTAAAACTTTCGTTATTTCATTAAACTTCTAATATTTATGTGATGGTCTGTGACTTTATGTGTTCGTTAATTATTCATTTAAGCACTTTAAATTGTAGACTTTGTAATTTTATTGACTTGTATAAATATTTTATGCATGTAAGTTTAATTATAGAGTTGTAGAAATGCATGTATGTGTGTATGTGTCAATGTAATAAGTTAAAATGAGTTTTACAAGAATTCACCTGTTACGCCCGTTGAACCCGCCCCGCCCCACATAACCCGCCCTTAAGTGGGGCAGGTAGCGGCCCAATTTTTTTTACCTGTCCAACCTCGTCTCGTTTGCCCGCCTGACTTTGGTAGGCGGGTAGCGGACGGAGCCAAATCCGCCTCATCCCGCTCCGTTTGCGGCCCTATCTGGATGCTACAATTTTGTTTTTTTCTGGTCCATAATAAACACAAGAGGAGTTTTAAACTCTAAATTTGTTTTACACAAGTGTATATATTCTTTTTTCTTTTGTGTGGCTATTAATTGTGAGGATAAGATGGCTACAAAACATCTCAATCCTCCACCCAAACATGGACGACGAAGAGAGTAAGTGCCAGTTACACGCAAACAACCAATGTAGTTGGCAGATAAAGACGCTTCTGATCTGTCAAGGATTTGTCCGCATATATATGTTCATATTGCCATTAATTGTAACTTGGTGTACCTTTATTATTCAGAAGGAAAACTATTATGTGTCATTTGTGATCTGTCTTAGTTGAAGTGGAACCGGAAGAAGCCTATTTATGCTATTAATTCTATTTGTTTACTGATCTTAAAGTAAGTGATCCGTGCAACAAAAGCACCCAAACTTATTATTTCAAAATCAATCCGTCAAAGTGATAAGTAAATCTCAAACCAAAACCACTTGAAAATCCCTGGAATACCTTTCAAGCATCTTTGAATTCAAAAATCAAATACACCTAATCTTAGAAGAATCATTTACCGTTTCTCCACAATTGGACGTGGACATGCACATGCACCCTCCCGCCTTGAGCCTCAAGTTCCAGAAGTGGTGCGATAAGATACGGGAGGTCGTGGTGCAGCGGTTGGTCTGCAGATTGGATGGGTAGGTAGAACCAACGGTGAGCGTTATCGACGATGTCTAATGTTGCGTCAGAAGGATCCGGACACGGAAAGGGACAGGGATCGGTGTCCGCCAAGTCTGTGCTTTGGACGTACGTGCATGCCTTGTCGGAAATCGTGAAGGATGGAGCGAAACTGCGAAAGTCCAATATAAACGCTTGTAATAAAAAAAAGTCCAATATAAACCACACATTATAGGGTTAGTCGATTAATTTTGAGACCCCGCGGTACTCTCGAGTTCATGAGATACCCTACTAATTTTGCCGAGATTTAACACTTCTTGTTTAATAAGTAAATAATATCCTTTAGTTTTTATCTTGTAAAAATGAGTTTTTTTGCTTATCTAATAAACAAGCATAATTATGTGATTGTTTAACGTACTCGAACACTCTTCTAGGTTCTAACAAGTAACAACATGTTCATCATCTATAACTTCATCCGGAAAAGCTTTAAATTATCGTTCCGGCTCATGTACTTTGAAATGGTGAATACACAACATATCCCTTACTCCAACATACTGATTGCATCAACACAATTTCTTAGAAAAAAATTGTTCTCTCAAACCGACAGGTTCGATCATTCTTCTTGCATCTCATTGAAATCGATTTATGAAAAAATGCTAATCACCATGCATGTAAATTACATCCCATTTGATAAAGAAAGAAAGTGCGAGTACACTGCACAACTGGAACTGTAAAATTCCATACTTTCATTCATTAGAAAAGTAGTACACAATAACTTTCTATACTTGACACCAGAAACGGACCTTATTTGCTCAATTGCTCAATTGTTAGTAAGATTGAAGGCAGATAAACCATCTGAGATTCATGTATTCCACTCGCAAGAAAATAACATAAAATAACTGGTCTGTCTTCTTGGTTTTGGACAATACAAAAACATACCCTCGTCAGCTTCAGACTTCAGGCACCGGCAACCGTGAGTATAGCTACCAAGATAAGAATCAAAAGAATAGTGGCATAGTTGGTCAACACCCAAGTATAGGACCTTTTCTTGAACCTGGCTTTCAGAGATCCTGTGGTTTACCATTCGTATGTGATCCATAAATGTGTCCCATCTTTGTTCTTTTCGTCTCCATGTATCGTCTGTTTTCTGAGGTTATTGGAGTCAACAAGGGGATGCGCCCCACAACACTCAGTCCATAACCTTTAAGTCCAGTGTACTTTGCCGGGTTGTTTGTCAGCAACCGCATTGTCCGAACTCCAAGATCCCGCAACATCTACAAATTTGAAAATTCAAGTCAAAAATCGAAAATCACCAGTCACGACAGACACTATATCGAAAATCACCAGTCACAACACACTATTGAGGATATGATGCTTGCACAATTTTAGCTATCAACAGATAATCGCCCAACTAATTTTCCATAGATCACTGGAGATTAACGTGCAGCAAACAAGTTTTGGAATTCAACGGTAACCAGGACAAGGAAATCAAAAATGGAAAAACACATCATTAGCCACCAGTGAACAATGGATTAAAGGTAAACAGTCCTGTGCATATTTCTCAATCCACTGTTTTGAAAACCAAACCGGACCGGCCGGTTCGACCGTGAACCGGAGGCCTGTCTGGTCCACTAACTCACAGAATTCCGTTTCTACCTCAAACCGCTCCGGACCGGCGGTTGAACCTGTCAAACCGGTTCGACCGGCCGGTCCAGCCGCAGTTCTGGGTAAACAAATATCCATTTACCCAAATCCGAAAAGAAAACGAAGCTCCGGGAAACAAACAAGTACAACCTCACTCACACCCTCCACTCCGCTCTACTCCCTTCTCTCTCCTCTCCTCTCTTTTTTCCTTTCTCTTCCTTGGAAAGGAAAGGAGAGAAGAAAAAAGAAGATGGAGAAGAAGAAGTGGAAGCAATCATCCCCCATTCTACTGCTGTTGTTTCTCTTCTCATTCCCTTTGGTTTCGTCATCCCTAAAGGTGGGGACCACGTGCGTGTCCAACAGAATGTGCGGTAGAGGCCTCCACTGCGAGACCTGCCTCACCGACGGCGGCCTCCGCCCCCGCTGCACCCAATCCCAGCCTATTGATCCCAAATCCAAGGTCCCTTCTCCCTTTTCTCTTCTTACTTCTCTTCTCTTTTCGTTAATTTTGTTGAATTTTCTTACAAATCCGAGGGTGGGCTGGACAGGCGACGAGGTTGCCTTTCAACAGCTACTCGTGTATATTTTTTGTTTTCATGAGTTTTTTTTGTAGTTTGTGACTTTGTTTATATTTCATGTTGATATTTGATGTTTGACTATTTGTATTTGATTATTTTTTATTTCATATTTATTCTTATATTTTAATCTATTATTCAGGAAAGTCATAAATATATATATATTGTGTATATCTATATTTATGACGTCATGCTGACGTCACTGGTTCAACCAGTTCGATTTGGACCGACCTTGGTCGAACCTCTGAACCTTTGACGTTACCGATTCGACGTCCGATTCGGTTCTGAAAATCTTGGTCAAATCACCATTCAGGTTCAGACACTTGCACATGAAGTATAGGTTTTGACTTTATGAGATCCAGACACAATTCATGGCACCTTTTGCTAACACCATTTACCCTGATGTTAATATCTGGCTATTTTGGATATAAAGATAGATGAAGGTAAAGGCATACTTTGAATTTCAAACTAAAGCATGAATACACCGAACATTGCAAGTTGAAAATATACCTGTGCGCCAACACCGTACTCTCGTGAATCCACTGGTAGACCTAGTTCTTCATTGGCTTCCACGGTATCACGCCCATCATCCTGAAGGTTGTAAGCACGGAGCTTGTGCCCTAAACCAATACCCCTTCCTTCATGGCCACGGAGATAAACCACAACACCTCTACCTTCTTTCTCGATCAACTCCATAGATAGTGCGAGCTGGTTGCCACAGTCACACCTTGCTGACCCAAATATGTCCCCAGTAAGGCATTCAGAGTGCACTCTCACTAGAATATTTTCTCCATCCCCAATCTCACCCTACAATACCAATGATAATATTTGTGTTCATGAATGAATATTAGATATACCTAAATTTGTCATGTTGAGGAATAATAGCAATGAAATTCACCTTAACCATTGCAATATGCTCCATTCCATCAAGTAATGACTTGTAGCAGTAAGCATTCATAGTACCCCATTTTACAGGCAAGCGAGCAACAGAAGCACGTTCTACTAACTTTTCACTCTTTCTTCGGTATCTGCAGAATGACACGTGATTATATAAAGGATGAATAGTTCAATTATTCAAGTGACAAACAGCTACATGCAAAATTCAGGAGTAATGAACTTTCAACGGGACCGCAACATGTTTAAATAGCATGGTCATAAGGTAGATACATGTAAGATAATGTTTTTGCTTCATTAAAAAATTCTACAAGCACTCATGCACGTGAGGTTTGAAATATATGTGCAAATTTCATGATAAAAGCTTTCCAGCACAACACTATCACGCAAAGGATAGGACTTCGGTCTTTGCAAGAAAGAAATAAGAAAACATGTCATGATCAAATGAAAAATGTTATTCTTACAGAAAAAGGAACAAGCAGGCTGCAAATGCCAAAAGTGGCAAAAATGTACAAAGTAAAAATATACCAAATTATTATCTGTGCATGCCAGCAAACTTCGACAGTAATCCTTTAGCCTTTAAGGATAAGACATAATAAGCATCATACATGTGTCTCTTAAGTCTTGAATAAACAATAAAGTAAAGTAACTTCAGTACCTAATCAAATCAGCTATTGAAATTATTTTGAGATTCTCTTTCTGGGCAAATTCACGAAGTTTTGGCAGCCTAGCCATAGAACCATCTGAATCATCAACAATCTCACAAAGAACAGCGGAAGGGGGGAGTTCAGCAAGCACGGCAAGATCAAGAGAAGCCTCTGTATGTCCTGCTCTTTTAAGCACACCTCCTTCCCGGTACCTCAGGGGGAAAATATGACCAGGACGATTGAAATCTTCAGGCTTTGAGTCAGGAGATGCAAGAGCTGCAATAGTAGCTGCTCTATCTTTTGCAGATACACCTGTAGTTGTCCCCACTTTTGCATCCTAATGAAGAACCATGATTACGTATACGTATGTGAGTGAGCATATTACGGCTAAGAAGTAATAAGTGCTTGATATGCACCCTCAACTTGTTTAGGTTCGACCAAAGAAGTAATAAGTGCTTACCACCGAGACAGTGAATGCTGTAGAAAGCTTCTCTTTATTTTCTTTCTGATTGACCATCAACGGAAGTTGTAATCCTTCAAGATCTTCTCCTCTCATGCTAACGCATACAATACCAGTTCCATGCCTTACAATAAAAGCCATGGCATCTGGAGTTACGGTGGATGCTGCCATTATAAGATCTCCCTCATTCTCTCTGTCTTCGTCGTCCACAACTATCACAAACTGCAACAATTGGCAACTGTCAGTCATGCAAAGAAGAATATAGTGTGCTAAAGTATTTGAGATGGAAAGAAACCAACCTTTCCTTGGCGTATGTCTTCAATAGCTTCAGGGATGGAGGCGAAGCCTGGGGTGGGAGAATCCAGGTAATATTCATCGTTGTCAATGAAAAAACCATCAACAGTAGGAGACAAATCAGAAGCTATTGCTCCAAGTTTTGCTGCATCCTGTTGAATCTTGAGACTAGAAGAAGGGCTCTCTGGTGAGCTGGAAGAAGTAAAAAAATCACCATCACCAGCGATTGGTGCAGTGTTGATGCCGAAATCTGCCTTAACACAAAGGCTTGTTTTCCGTCGAATGCCAGCAAAGGCCACATTGAGACCCTTCTTGTTGAAGGCAAAGGAAACAACAGTAGATCCCAATCCTAGTAGCTCCTTCAAGCATTCATTTCCCCTGAAAGGAACAAGGAGCAACAAAACGAGCGTTCTAAATCACACCGTTCCAGACTTTTCATGCCTACCGATACACTAACAAAATCATCAGAAAGGGCAAAGCAAACGAACAAACTCCCAAAACGACTAGCATTGTGTTGAATTTTGAATTTTCTCTACCAAGCAAAATCCTTGAAGCATCTTTTTCTGAAACTTACCTCTTCCCCTAATCCAACATAGCATATAGCATGATCAGGCAACAAAAGCACAATAGCTACTCTAAGTCTCTAACGCTTCTAGGTAAGATCACCAACTCCTCGATTCATCTTCCATACCCATCTCACACTTTTCTTTTCTTTTTTCAAACAAGACAGAATTCTATAACCCTAATTGCAACTACCATAAAAGTTAGTAAATTACGCAAGAGTTGTGACCTTTGGTACAAACAACGCATCACGTACCGACGAACTACCCGAAGATGTTCTAATCCTCCTCTATTTACTCCCACCCAAAACTTAATCCGCAAAAAAAAAAACTTTACACGCATCAGAAGCAAACGCAAAACATTCTCCCATAGTCAAAATCCACAAGTTCACCCAAAAAAAACGGACCACGGCCAAAACACCTCAACAGAACAACCAACCACAACTTTCCGCATCGAATTAGCCTTAGGTGAGGAAGGAGACGCACCTGGACGCGGAGAGGTCGAAGGCGGGGAAGGAGACGCCGAAGGAGGAAGCCATGTGCACGCTTGCCGATCGCCTTCGTCCGCCGAAACTGCCTCCGCTCCCAAACCTAGACGGCCCTTATATAGCCGCGGCGGTAGGAGGGGGGAGGCGGCGGGATTGGTCTCGGGGGCGAAGGTTGGTGGAAAGAAGGGAAGAATACTCGAGTTGGGAATGGGATTGGTAGTTATCCGTAGAGACTGTGGATGGTTGGACGGCTGGGATTGGCCTCCGTGGTGATCTCCGCCGTTGGAAGAGGTTGGTCGGGATTTGATTGCTGGCGTGAGGGACCAGGTGAAAAGGTGGAGGAGCTTTTCGTGGTTTGTTCTCGACCCTATTTTATATAATATATAATCATAATATAAATATAAATATATAATTAAAGAACAAGATCTACTGTCATTAGAAAATGGGAATTCAATTTTCTTAATTTCAAATTTAAGCTTCGTACGAAAATTCAAAACTTATACTTTGTTATAATATCACAATACAAATATGAACGTTGAGAAGCATGAAACTTAAAAATAATCTTATTTGATATTTCAAATATCAAAAAAATTAACGCACGATATTCATTACAATTCGACGTCACTTTTTTATATATATAATGATTTTTAAATTTTAAGATTTGTTTGCACACATGTTAACATCTTGTTAATAACAAGATCTACGATTTATAATTTTTGTTTGGTACTTAAATTTTTACTTATTAATGAATGTTAATATTTGTGTTAACACGTTTTAATGATATCTCTCGTCATAATAAAATAAGGCTGAGTCTAAGGGGTTGTTAATTGTTGTCGTGGAAGTTGTATTGTTTAGGGATCATTTTCTTAGTATTGTCTTGTTAGATATTTCTTGTAAACCATGTATTAAGTGTCAACTTTATTAAATTAATAATATTATGAAATTAATAAATCAATTAATTAATTAAGAGAGATTTATGGAAAGTGGGTAGTTACACCACGATGGGTGGTTACTCCCTATACTTCTATAAAAGGATTGGTCCTCCATCTTCCAAAGACACAAGTTAGTTTTCCCCATCAAAAACTTCTATCAAGAAAGGTGTGTGAGGTTGAGAGGGAGAAATCAATTCATAGCAATTGGAGATTTCTCTTCGTTGAATAGAATCATGGAGCAAGGTATGTGTTCTTGTCTTCTCTTTAATATCGTTGTGGAAATCATTTGTTCAAGATCCTATAATGTGCTATTAGGGTTTCGTTGTGCATCAATCATGAAGCAAATTAAAAGACTAACATTTGGTATCAGAGCATGGTTTAAGAACTTATGATTTCCCGAAAAAGAATAATCAACGAAGGATAATGAAATCACGACTGTTTGTTTTCCGCTGTTATTAATCGTGATTTCATATTGTCACGCATTGTTCACGTTTGAAACAAGATGATGGTCGTATGTGACAGGGCTTCTATTTTATTTATTTATTCCTTAATCGTGATTTCATATTGTGATTCCCAAATATAATCGTGATTTTGTGCTTCACGCACTGTTCATATTGTGTTCCACGCACTGTTCACGGTTGAAACAAGTGCGTATATTGGATAATGATGATTTAATCATGACAAGTGCGTATATTATGTTCACGGTTTAATCATGATTTCATATTGGATAATGATTTGATCCCATATATATATATATATTTATATATATAACAATTTGATTATTTAATTCATACATTATTTTATCTTGGTTTTCACGGTGAAGTCTGATTAAGATAGTCTGCCAATTTAAGAGAATCAAAATGTATGCATTTGATTTTATGATTCATGATCGGTGTTATTAAGTATAAATTATGCATACAGTTACGACTCTTTGTTATCTTGTTTATTTAAGTCTCAACATCTATATTACGTATAAATCGGAGTCGCCAAAGTGACCGATTTAGAATGTTTTTCGTAGATGTTAAATTACGCAAAAATCATTTATTCATGATTATGTGATGCTATTATTGAGATGACCTTATGATTTATCATGAATAATTGAAGTTCATAGATTACAAAATATTTAAGATCACCCAAAGGTGGATCAACCTATTTGTGATCATGAACATTATTGTGGATAATTGATATGTCGATTTAGATGTGTTTAGTATATCCAAAGATAACAAACATGTCTTATTGAAGCATATTTAATTTCCAATTATGTAAAATTTAATTAAGCATCAATTATGGTTCATTGTTATATATTGTTATATCACCCAAAGGAGATTTTCAATATATATTTAATTTGATATTTTTATAGCTATATAAGTCTGAATTACGTGATTAAGTTATGTCTCAAAGCATTAATGTAGGAGCATTTATTTATTTTTGCAGCATCTGTTAATGTTTCACTTCATTCGCAAGCTTCATCTATTACAAAGTTTAATGGGCTTAATTATAATGAATGGAGTGAAGAAGTCAAGTTTCATTTAGGTGTTCTTGATCTTGACTTAGCACTCATGACTGATAAGCCTGTTGCTCTTACCGAGACAAGCAATAATGAAGAAAAATCTTTTCATAAGAGTTGGGAAAGATCAAATAGACTGAGTTTAATGCTTATGCGAATGACAGTGGCAAATAACATTAAGACTACTATTCCTGAAACTAGTGATGCTAAGGAATTTATGAAGTATGTGAAAGATACTGCTCAATCTGAATCTGCTGATAAGTCACGTGCTGGTACATTAATGAGTATGTTAACCACCATGAAGTTCGATGGTTCGCGTACTATGCATCAACATGTGACAGAAATGTCAAACATAGCAGTAAGATTAAGAACCATGGGAATGAAAGTGGATGATAGTTTCCTTGTACAGTTTATCATAAATTCTTTGCCTCAGGAGTACGGTCCATTCCAAATAAATTATAACACAATGAAGGATAAATGGAATGTGACTGAACTTCAAGGTATGCTTATTCAAGAAGAGGCAAGACTTAAGAAACAAGGAATCCACTCTATCAATCTCGTAGGTCATTCAGGAGTTAAAAGGAAACTAGGAAAGAAGTATGGAAAGGGCAATAAAGGACCGTTAAAGATCCACGAGTCATCTGCTCAAATCCACAAGAAGGAACAAAAGGGTGATAAGTGTCATTTCTGCCACAAACCAGGACACTATCAGAAAGACTGCCATAAACGTAAGGCATGGTTCGAAAGTAAAGGTAAACATAATGTTTTTGTATGTTTCGAATCATATTTGGCAGAAGTTCCTTATAATACTTGGTGGATTGATTCTGGTTGTACCACTCATGTTTCTAATACGATGCAGGGATTCGTTACGATCCAAACCACAAACCCAAATGAGAACTTTGTCCTTATGGGGAACCGTGTCAAAGCACCAGTTGAAGGGATTGGGACTTATCGTTTACTTTTAGATACAGGACACCATTTAGATCTTTATCAAACTCTTTACGTTCCATCTCTTTCTCGTAATTTAGTTTCTTTGTCTAAACTTGATATAGCTGGTTATTGTTCTAAGTTTGGGAATGGAAGTTTTAGTTTGTTTAAGCAAAATCTTCTTGTTGGTTCTGGTGTCCGTTGTGATGGTTTATACAAGTTAAATCTTGATAATTTGTTTGTTGAAACCTTATTGACCTTGCATCATAATATTGGTATGAAACGTGGTTTAGTGGATGAAAGTTCATCTTACTTGTGGCATAAACGATTGGGTCATGTATCCAAAGAAAGAATGCAAAGATTAGTAAAGAATGAAATCCTTCCTAATTTGGATTTTACTGATCTTAATGTATGTGTGGATTGTATTAAAGGAAAATTCACAAAACACACAATTAAGAAATCAGCCACAAGAAGCACACAACTCCTTGAAATTGTACACACCGATATATGTGGACCTTTTGATGTTCCATCCTTTAACGGGGAAAAATATTTTATCACCTTTATTGATGATTTTTCACGTTATGGTTATGTCTACTTGTTGCATGAAAAATCTCAAGCAGCAAATACTTTAGAGGTGTTTGTTAATGAGGTTGAAAGACAATTAGACAAAAAGGTGAAAATAATTAGATCTGACAGAGGTGGTGAATATTATGGAAAGTATGATGAAAGTGGACAATGTCCTGGTCCATTTGCTAAATTTCTTGAAGGGCGTGGTATTTGTACTCAATACACAATGTCAGGCACACCGCAACAAAATGGTGTTGCAGAAAGGCGCAATCGTACTTTAATGGATATGGTTAGAAGTATGTTAAATAATTGCTCATTGCCTTTATCATTGTGGATGCATGCCTTAAAAACCGCTATGTATTTGTTAAACAGGATTCCTAGTAAGGCAGTTCCAAAGACTCCTTTTGAACTGTGGACGTGAAGGAAACCTAGTTTAAGGCACCTGCATGTTTGGGGTTGCCCGGCGGAAGTAAGAATTTATAATCCACATGAAAAAAAACTGGATTCAAGAACGACCAGTGGTTTCTTCATTGGTTATCCAGAAAAATCTAAAGGCTTTAGATTTTATCGTCCTAACCATAGTACGAGAATTGTTGAAACTGGAAATGCTAAATTCATTGAAAATGGCGAGATTAGTGGGAGTAAAGAAACCACGTAAAGTGGAAATTCAAGAAGTAAGGGTGCAAGTTTCTTTACCCATTACTTCTTCTAATGTTGTTGTTCCTACAATTGTAGAGCAATTCGACAATGTACAAGAACAACAAATGAATGACCAAACACCCCATAATGAAATCGTCAACAATGAAACTTTAGTAAATGAACCACATGAAATGGCATTAAGAAGGTCTGAAAGACCAAGGAAACCTGCTATTTCTGATGATTATGTGGTTTATTTTCAAGAGTCAGAACTTGACATTGGAATTAATGAAGATCCAGTTTCATTTTCACAAGCCATGGAAAGTATTAATTCTATTAAGTGGTTGGATGCCATGAAAGAAGAATTGAAATCAATGGATCACAATAAAGTCTGGGATCTTGTAGAATTGCCTGAAGGTTCTAAAAGAGTTGGGTGTAAGTGGGTCTTTAAGACTAAACTCGATTCTAATGGCAATATCGAAAGACACAAGGCTAGACTTGTTGCCAAATGTTTCACTCAGAAAAGTGGTATTGACTACAAAGAGACGTTTTCTCCTGTATCTAAAAAGGACTCTCTTAGAATTATTATGGCATTAGTAGCTCATTATGATTTAGAGTTACATCAAATGGATGTGAAAACTGCCTTTCTCAATGGAAATTTAGATGAAGAAGTATACATGGAACAACCTGAAGGTTTTGTAATTGAAGGAAAGGAACACATGGTGTGTAAACTTAAGAAATCAATATACGGACTTAAGCAAGCTTCCCGTCAATGGTATCTCAAGTTTAATGATACAATTACTTCCTTTGGATTTAATGAAAACGTCGTTGATCGATGTATATATCTGAAGGTCAGTCGGAGTAAATTTATATTTCTGATTTTGTATGTTGATGATCTCTTGCTAACTACTAATGATCTTGGTTTATTACATGAAACCAAGAAATTTCTCTCTAACAACTTTGAAATGAAAGATATGGGTGAGGCATCCTATGTGATAGGAATAGAAATATTCCGTGATAGATCACAAGGATTGTTAGGGTTGTCTCAGAAAGCATATATTAACAAAGTTTTAGAGAGATTTAAGATGGAAAGTTGTTCAGCAGGTGTTGTTCCAATTCAGAAAGGGGATAAATTTAATCTTAAGCAATGTCCAAAGAATGAATTGGAACATAAACAAATGGAGAATATTCCTTATGCATCCATTGTTGGAAGTTTGATGTATGCTCAGACTTGTACTCGACCAGACATCAGTTTTGTTGTCGGTATGCTGGGTAGATATCAAAGTAATCCTGGAATAGATCATTGGAGAGCTGCAAAGAAAGTATTAAGATACTTGCAAGGAACTAAGGATCACATGCTCACTTATAGGCGGTCTGATCACCTCGAGGTGATTGGGTATTCAGATTCAGACTTTGCAGGATGTGTAGATACTAGAAAATCTACATTTGGATATTTGTTTCTTTTAGCTGAAGGGGCAATATCTTGGAAGAGTGCGAAACAGTCTGTCATTGTTGCGTCCACTATGGAGGCTGAGTTTGTAGCATGCTTTGAGGCTACAGTTCATGGTTTATGGTTGCGGAATTATATTTCAGGACTTGGAATTGTCGACTCTATTGCCAAGCCGCTGAAAATTTATTGTGATAATGCCGCAGCAGTCTTCTTTTCTAAGAACGACAAGTATTCAAAAGGTGCTAAACACATGGAATTGAAATACTATGCCGTTAAAGAAGAAGTTCAGAAACAAAGGGTGTCAATTGAACATATAAGCACCAATTTAATGGTTGCGGATCCGTTAACTAAAGGTTTGCCACCAAAGACATTTAGGGAACATGTCGAACGGATGGGCATTATTGAAAACAATTATTGATGATGCATATTAATGTAGTATGTATGTTATGTTGTTGACCTCTTGAATTCGCTTATGAATTGTTTTTGAAATTATATTTTCCTGTTTCATTATTATAGTACATGTACATCAATGATTTATGTGATTAAACAGGAAATGTCTTTTATAAAGACATTATCGTTAGACCATTATGATATCTCTCATTAATGATCATACTAAATATGAAATCTATATTGTGATACATGGAAGGGAATGTGTCAGAATCTATGACGTACAACCGCCATGATCCTTATAGGTTTTCATACTTAGTAGTGACTAATGTTTTAATTGATATAAGGAAGATTTTAGCTTAAATTTTGCGCATTATGTTTTGTTATTAAATACTTGGAGTTGAATTATGTTACATGGGCTAAGTGGGAGAATGTTAGATATTTCTTGTAACCCATGTATTAAGTGTCAACTTTATTAAATTAATAATATTACGAAATTAATAAATCAATTAATTAATTAAGAGAGATTTATGGAAAGTGGGTAGTTACACCATGATGGGTGGTTACTCCCTATACTTCTATAAAAGGATTGGTCCTCCATCTTCCAAAGACACAAGTTAGTTTTCCCCATCAAAAACTTCTATCAAGAAAGGTGTGTGAGGTTGAGAGGGAGAAATCAATTCATAGCAATTGGAGATTTCTCTTCGTTGAATAGAATCATGGAGCAAGGTATGTGTTCTTGTCTTCTCTTTAATATCGTTGTGGAAATCATTTGTTCAAGATCCTATAATGTGCTATTAGAGTTTCGTTGTGCATCAATCATGAAGCAAATTAAAAGACTAACATGTCTAATAAGTAATACGAATAGTATCAATGATCCTTTCAGATTTGATAAATGTCCTGGGCAACCTTCAATTTAATCGAAACTTTCAATTGTTTTCTCACGATTACTGTCGTAGCTCTAATTTTGACATGAAGTAAAATGAACTTCACATGAAATTACCTTAAAGTGTTTTATCTTTCAACTTTCAATTTGATCCGAGATAAGCATCTTGGGACGTAATGAAATTTAAAGAATGTGTGGTGAGATTTGACTTATTTGAAGTGTGGTAATGAATTTTTCCCTGTTGTTAAAGGTAGCGGATAATGTGCACTGGACAGTTGGACTGGATTTGATTTGGATGTGGTATTCATACTTTTTTGAAATTCTTTTTTTATTTATTTAGATAGAAACTGGGTTTGGGAGTAAGATTTTTTCTTCTTCTTGTTAGTACTGTAATTTTGAAGTAAATTTGCCAATGAATCATTATTTACAAAAATATTATAAAATGCACTTGGTGTATTATTGTTTTAAATCCGAAAAATTTATAAAAGCAGCTTCTGCAAAGGCTGAATAGTTGCCAAACCTTTTTTTTGGGTTTGTTCGCTTATGTTACGCCACCGTGAACGGTGCAAATCATTGTCTGGATTGAAGTTTTGTTAGATTACCAACTGGAGTCGGTTGGTAGAACTATTAAAAATCAGCAATGGAATCTTAGCAGTCTCGTTCGTATGGGAGAAGTTAAGTGGGAAACGACTATGTTAGAATTTATTTTCTTTTTTATCAAAATTCCTATTGTTTGTGTATAAGTCTAGAAAATAGTATAAATTTAAGTTTTGTTATTTGTTTCCCCAAAGACAATTTGTTGGTCGTCGGTTGTGGCTGATCGTTGGGCTTCGTCGACTGTAACTAGTTGGTGGTGGCGATTGGTCGTTGGGGTTGACTGGCAGTTGGGAGTAGGGGTGTAAGCGGAACGGGATGAGTTTTTGTCCACCGCTACCCGTCTCACCTAAGTTAAGCGGGTATGCAGGATGGAGCGAGGCAAAAATAAAAAAATGCTACCCGTCGCGCCTAAGGCTAGATTAGGTGATGCATGACGGGTTTGCACGGGTTTTTTTTTCAATTTTTAGATTTTTCCTAAGAAAAACAAAAGAATACAAAACTTGAGAAATAATAATCACTCATCACATTTTCCCCTAATAATATTCTATTATAAAACATTGAAAGCACAAACTAAATAATAATAATAATAGCAAACTCTAACATTAACATTCACCGTGAATTTATAAAAATAACACTCGTTATAACACAAAAAACTCCAACATATAACAATATTTCATTGTAACGTAACAAACTACAACATAAAAATGAAAACATTCATTATAACATACCAAACTCCAACATCATATAATAAAAAAATTGAAAACATTCAAGTTAGGCGGGTGACGGGTTATGCGGGACGGGTTGAGAGACAACCACAACCCGCCTCCGATTAGTAGGCGGGTTATGTGGATGACGGGTTGGCGGGTAATGATTTTTTGACCGTTACCAACATTAGACGGGGCGGATTTGCGGGTTAAGTCCTACGTATTTACAACCCTAGCTGGGAATAGTTGAGTGAGGTGGTGGGCTAGGCGACTCTGGTGTTTGACCGACGGTGGCAACCAAGAGAATGTTGGGTCGCTAGTATTTGAGATTTTTCCCACACAAATTCTCAAGGGGATAAATGAGTTATTTAAAATCTTTTTCAGTTTTCATTTGATAGCACAAACACAATAAAAATGAGTGGTCAAAACAAAAATTATGAGATACTTTTTCCCCCTCGATTTCTGGTTCACAGATCACCCATTAGTGTAAGCAGGAAAAAAATCCACTGACATTGAATGTGTATCAAAATTTAAGTGTGTATCAAAATTTATTAATATTATCACGTGACAACGTACAAGCGGTTATTTTAATACAAGGTGTATGTTACGTTAAAAGAAGGGAAATACTATTCGTCGTCGGAAAACTACTTAAATCGCTCCAAAAATGTCATTTTTGTCCTTAACAAATCAATTAATACTGATTTCGTCTCGTGTCTTTAAACAAGGTGTTTGACTCAGTTTTACTCACATTCCCAATACCAACACCACGAAAATGTCTGGCGAAGCACCAGAATCCGGCGAGGTAACGGGGGCGGAATTTTTTTCCCGACTCGAGCGTCTGGCTAAGCCGCCTCCACCCAGGTGGAGGCGTTTGGATAGGCCGCCTCCACATAGGTGGAGGCGGTTTAGCCAGACGCCTCCACCTTGCTAGAGGCGGCTTAGATGCACGCCTCCACAAAGGTGGAGGCGTCTGTCTAACACGCCTCCACGTATGTGGAGGCGTGTTTGGCAGACGCCTCCACCTTGGTGGAAGCGGCTTAGCCAGACGCCCGATTTATTTGTTTTTTGTTTTTTTTTAATTTTTTGTTAAATTCAAAATTTTCAGGTTCCGTTGCAAGATTTCGGTGGTGATGGAGTAGATTACAGTGAGCTTTTTGACAGTAAAGAAATATTCACAACAATCGAGGAACGTTGTAAATAGGCGAAACAAATTGCAATAGGAGCCGGATTTTTTTTGGTTATATCATCGTACAAACCAAAAGCAGCTAATCGGATGGATTGTTACCTCAGATGTGATCGCAGACGTGAGATGAGTTCTCGTGATACGAGTATTGCACTGTGAAAGAATACGAAAAGAAAAGGTTGCGGTTGTCGGTTTTTGGTAAAAGTGGTGGAGCGACGAGATCGTGATGGATGTGTTATTGTTTCTAGTAGCATCTATGGGCAGCACAACCACCCATTGGCAGTTTATTCAGAGGGTCACCGACAGGTCAGCGGACTTAGTGCTGGGGCAAAGCAAATTGTTCGTGATATGACAGAGACACAAGCAAGACCCCGTAACATTTTGTTGGCGGTAAAGAAGAAATTTCCGGACGATAATCCGAATCAAAGACACATTTACAACTTCAGAGAGTACATGAGCAGCAGTTTCTCAGAGAGGCAGTGCAGCATAAGTATTTGCATTAGATTGTGGCAGATGAAGAAACTAATGTCCACTCACACATTTTTGGCACATCCGACTTCAGTTAAGTTGTTGCGTATATAGCCATTCGTAATCTGTATGGATTCGACGTATAAGACGAACAAGTACAAGATGCCTTTGTTTGAGATGGTTGGAGTTACTCCAACAAACATGAATTTCCTCGTCGGATATGCGATTTTGCAGGATGAGACCGAGTCTAGTTACCGGTGGGTGTTGGAGAGGTTGCGAGATTTGTTATTGGATATTGTTAGCCCGACAGCAATAATTACGGACCGGAAGATGGGTCTGATGCGACCAGTGGCAGAGGTTTTTCCTGAGTCAACTCATTTACTATGCACCTGACATATCAACAAAGACGTGTACAACTACGCATACCACGTATTCGGTAAGGACAAGCACTCTGCAGAGATTTTCAGGCGTAGAAGGTGGAGGAAAGTCATGATTTCTGATTCACAGACGGATTATGATAGAGCAGTCCGTAATCTGAAAGATTCTTTCAAGTCCTGGCCAGTGCTCACGGAGTATGTGGAAGACACGTGGTTGGTGCATAAGGAAAAATTTGTGTTGAATTGGACGAATAAAGTTTTTCATTTCGGCAATACTACGAACTGCAGGGTGGAAAGTGCACATTCGGCTCTGAAAGAGTGGATCACTACATTCGAATAAAGTACATAGGTCCTCTGTTTCAGCATATAAATGGCCGAGTTTCGCATCACTGCTTGTCGTTAATGACTCAAGAGTTGAAGAGAATGTAGGACTTAAGCGATGAAATTGAATATCGTTGTGGGTGTGCTTTCCTGACAACACATGGGATTCCTTGTGCATGTACCATGTACGAGTGTTTGGCGTCAGGTGATGGAATTTATTTATAGCAGATTCATCCATTCTGGAAAACACTTGTTATCGGAGAAGGAGTCCAGATGTCAGAGTTTGTTGATCGGTCAGCACAAGACGCCGAGCATTTTCGGAAGCTAGTAGATGAGATCTCGGAGAGCGACCCTGCAGTAATTTGTAGTGCCTATCGTATTTTATACGAACAATTACACCCCGATCAGTCGAATTATGGAGAACCCGAAGAAAATACTAAGGTACGAGGTCGACCTAGGGGAAAGTCGACACGTCGGGACCCGAGTGCCTTCAAGTATGCTGAGCGAGGTCGTGGTCGGTCTGGCAGTAGTGGGAGCAGGGGTCGTCGTCGGTCTGGCAGTACTGGGAGCAGGGATCGTCGGTCTAATTCGTCTCGATCGTCTGTGAATACGGGCACAAGATCTTCTGGTATGTCGATATCTTTGTTGTTATGTTATTTAATATATTTCAGTAATCTAAATGAAGTTGAATATATTATCTCCTAATTTTGTTGTTGTAATTAATTGTTATTTACCCATCTTACAGTGTCCGGACGGGTTGACGTGGACAACTTCCCATATAATGATAGACTGTCAGGAATCATTTTACCATTTCTGGATAGGTGGAATGACGTACGTGTTGATGACAACTGTGGATTTCGATGTGTTGCCGATGTCTTTCATGGTGGTCAGGAGAACTGGTCGTACGCCCGTCGTGCGATTTCTAATGAGATAGGTGCACATCCTATATATGAGAGTGTCTATTTCGGCAATGTGAGAGAGGTTCGTCAACGAATTGATTGAGGCGGGGGAGTTTGTGGCGAGGATCATTATATGGAGGTTTGGTCCGACTTGTTTCCTATTGCTAATTTTTACAAGTGTGCGGTCATGTATTTCGCAGTGGGAACGGAAGGGTCGTTGTTCCCGTGTCTTACTGTTCTACCTTGGGAGTGTCCGTCTGCCATGACGAGACCTGTCAGAGAGTTGGTCATTGCTCATTTAGGGAGTTACAGACATTTTATTCGTTTGGATTTACTTGATGATTTCCCAGTACCTCCTATAGCGACCTTATGGTATCAAATGCGAGATGAGAGTGTTGTTGGATGGGAGGATCGGTACCAAAGTAGGATGGAGTATTGAAACCGGTTACGTGGTACATTTTGATTGTAATTTGTAATGTTTTTGTAATGTATAATATATCGTGTATTTCTACTTATATCGTGTTATTCTTTTACCGTATTTTAAATTTAAATATTATTTGATATCTAAAGAAATAAGTTGAAAATATTTTCGTGAAAAATAAATATTAAAAATACGATAGTCAAAGAAATATGTAGAAGATATGTTCGTCAGAAATAAATAACAAGAGTACACAAATAAACATAAGCAAATACCAACAAATGTAGTAACAGTGCAACAAAACGAAAGTAAAAGCAAGACAACTACAACTCAACATCTGAATCATGGTCCGAAATGCCCAACTAGTGTAGGATTTCATGTTTAATTATACATATATATTTTCGATTTTTTTTATGTATAATAAGGATCAATTTTCAATTTTCTATAATTTATTTCATGCATGCATCGGTTTGTTTTAACATCTAGTTTCAAACTCTATTAAAACAAACAAGGGCTCCGAAATTCATACCTAGAAGTTCTCAAAAACTTCTTGAAGATTCGGAGACGTTGGGGATGCTTCTCGCCGTGCCGGATGCCTCCGAGTATTCACCAAACTCTAAACAAGATCGGAGAGAGGGAAGCTAGTCTCTCGATCTCCGATAGGGTTTAGAATCTAATTACTAACCCCTCTTTAATTCCCTTGAGAAGATGATCTCTTAAGAACTAAAACTAAACTTAAGAATTAAGGGATTTTCGTGGAGAATTATGGAGAGAGAATTTTGCTCAAGAAAATAATGAATGAATTAATTGGGTAATGAAATAAGCTTGTATTTATAAGCTTTCTCCAAATTACCTATTCATGTGCAACCCCTTGCCCATGATCTCATGCAAAATTCCATCTAACCATCCATTATTTAATAATAAATAATATTAGCCACGAATTAAATCAATTATGGACCAATTCCATGCATGATCTAATTAATTCTTAAATTAATTCTGCATAAAACCGTCTGGACCGGTCGACCGTTACGAATGTCCGGTCGACCGCTCGAACCCAATTTCGGTCGACCGTGCGAGATTCGGTCGACCGTTCTTAACGTAGAATATTTCATCGCAATGTTCGGTCGACCGACCGATAGATTCGGTCGACCGTTCCAAACAGACGAAAATTCCCCTGTTATCGGTCGAGACGCGTTCTGTCGACCGGACACCACCGGTCGACCGTGCACCGATCGGTCGACCGTTTACTTCCAACCGGTCGACCGTTTGTGCACTATTTTGCAGACTTGTCAAATTTCGGTTTAACCCCTACAAAATTTGACATTTCGGGATTAGTAGTAAATTCACAACTTATGTAACATATTATCCTATGTAATGATCAATCATTACACCCCATAATATTTACATCACATATGAATTTGATTTAGATTCTAATTATGTTATTAATCACAACATAATTTTGATTTTGCTTGTTCACCCCATGTGTCATATTTTCTATATGAAACCCGACACATCCTATGAACTCAAAATCCTCATTTCTTGTTTCCCAGTTTTGTGGTGTGACCTATGGGAGGATCTAAACTAAGTTTGCAGTGATATTAAGAGCTTAATATCACAAGCTATAAGCGGTATCTAGCTACACATTATAGCTCCCAATTAGTTAGATGTCTTAATTCCACTCGAACCAAAACCCGATCCACTTAGTGATGAAGTGCACCACTTGTGTCCGTCCCTTGCCTCATGATATTAAGAATACACACAAAGTAGCATTGTGTCATCTTTATATTAGTATTCATTTCTTGATCTCTTTAAGCTAGTTATAAATATGTGACTTAACTCAAATCACATTGTGCACATTATAACTTTGCTTTATCAAGGGGCCCACTAATATCATCACTCAATTAAGAGGGGCAATGATAGTCTTTTGACTAACTATCTTCTCTAACAAAAGTTGTACTTAACCAACCAATGCCTTTACACTACACTGATCGATAGTTCAAGACACTGATCTAATTAAGTATTCCTTAAGTGATTAGATATAAGTCTCATGTCAAAGGACCAAAAGACACAGTAAAATATTAATGACACAGAAACACATTTCTATAATATTTTACTTATTAGGTCTATTCAGTATACAAAAGTAATATTTTCCTCTTTTGCATACCCGTGTTGTCACTCACTTGTAGAGCTACAATGATCTATGACCAACACGACAATCTTAACCTGGTAATTAATGTCCCATGCTAATTACCATGATTGTGAATATCTTTTGTTTTATGTAAACCAATATCTTTTAGAGCTCTACGGTTAATGACCAAGAGCCTCTTCCTTAACACTTCTAAAAGACGAATAACATAAACAAGGAACAAAATGATTTCTCATTCAATTCATAATAATTGACATTTAAAAGTAAAACTTTTAGAACACATTCCCTTCAACTGGTTGTTCCAATCCTCGATCACGCGATCCCAATCTGTACATGCAAGTCTCGTCGCCTCACTCGGCATGACGTCTCTCTCTCTCGCAAGAACGGCTGCGTATCGCCCTACTCATCCACTGTATGTAAAATAAAAATTAGCGTACAATAACAAAATATACTTTACAATTAAATATAAAATTACATAAACTTACCGCATCGGCACATGTCCTATCCAGTGGTCTCTCCGGTCTCGGAATGATACCGCGTACGAGTAGTGGATGTGAGCACCTACTGAACCACTGCAAATAATCTGGAGCACAAGTGGAGGGGTCGCGGCTACGACTCAGATCGGCTAGGTGTAGTCGTCCTAGTCTCGGAAATGTCCTCCAAACCGATTCCGCAGACGAAACGATGTGCCTGACGTCGTACATCGTCGCAGTCGCAGACCGTACTGCATGCTCGGGCGTCGGGATGTCAACCGGGATCACCTGAATGTAACCTAACTGACGTAACATGCGATCAAGTATATAAGGCTCTGTGATATCCCTATAACGAATAATGCCGGTAAATATAGTCCTCGGCACAGCTACAGTAGGCTCGGGACCATACGGTAACCACTCCACCTAAACGTTTATACGTTAATAATAATAAAATTAAATTTAAATAAACGTGAATGATATATACATTATATACCTGCGATGCAGTCATCTGATCTAGCCGTCTACGAATAGAAAGAAGTCGACTCTCGCTCTTATCCTCCGCCCGGACAGCCCACATACGCGAACGAGGGTGGCCACGCTCAACAATCTTCCGCTCACGATGTGAGCGGAAAGCAGGAAAATACTCATATATCCAAGCCTGCAGCAGTGTAAGACAACCCGTAATCTGACCACAATCAGCACGACTAGATATGCCCAACTGGCGATACAAATATGTCAACGTCGCTGACCCCCATGAGTAATCACCAATGGTATCTGGGTCCCTCGCCTCCAATAAGTCGCGTGGTCTCAGTCTGGAACCGCTCTTGTCGACAAACAATACGCAGCCTAGCAGTAAGAAGAAATAAGCAGTCATCTGCGTATCCTCAGTCCGTGGTGGTCGCCCCCGTCTGCAACACTCGTCCACAGCGTCGATACTAACACCACCGCCACTCCAAAATGAGCTATCCCGCCCAAGACCCTCCAGGCTGACACCCAGCAACTCAGATACATATAACTTCAGCTCAGATGTCGGCGCCTGCGCACTGACCATGGGACCCTTAACAGGAATGTGCAGAATCTGAAAGACGTCATGCAACATGATCGTCATCTCTCCGAACGGCAAGTGGAAAGTGTTGGTGCCAGGCTGCCACCGCTCCACGAATGCCGAAATCAACGACATGTCGATGCAGGAAAACATGTTGTACGTAGGGGTGAGCAAAATTCGGTCCGGTCCGGGCACCCAGACCGAACCGGACCGAATTTTTTTGGTCCGGTCTTCGGTCCACAAAATTTTGGAAATTCGGTCTTCGGTCCGGACCAGACCGAAAATTTAAGGGGAAAATCCGGGTTTTGGACCGACCCGGACCGGACCAGACCAAACCTATTCGGTCCGGTCTTCGGTCTGGACTTCCCGAAAATTCGGGTTTCGATCCGGTCCGGTTCGATCCGGTCCGGTTCGGGATCGAAGCTCACCCCTAGTTGTACGGCAAGTGACCCAATCCACTGTCAACCACGGTCGCCGTCATATCCTCAGTCATCACTGAACGTCATGCCTACAATGTCGTACATGCTCTGTGCCGATTATGGCACTTCAAAACCTTCCGCTCCTCGACATCCCAGATGCGTCTGGCGATGTGGCCTCCGAAACTCGGAATGACACTGCCATCTACAGGACCACCAGAAATAATATCCGTGACGATCCAAGACTCGTCATCACCCCTCTTCTTCTTCTGAGCTCGGGCGTGTGCAGTGCACGAACTCGAATCACCGGTCACAAACCGGTCACCTCGATCCTTCCTAATGACCCACTCAGCTGAAGGACCACCGTGTCGCCCCCGTTCTCGACCAGACTGATGTACCGCCTCCTCCTGTGGCCCCAAGTTGTATCGGCCCCCATCGTTACTGTCGTCGTGACTCCTCGCCTCATCTGAATCATCTTCGTCGTCGAAAGACTCTCCAGGTGTCTGACGACGACGTAACAGATCTCTCTCTCCTAACTGAAGCAGAAATAGCACGTGTACGTGGATGTCGAGGACCTGACTCGTTTGCTATACTACGTACCGCGCGTAAGGGAATTGATTTCCCTTTTCCTCCACAGTAACCCGATGACTATTAATTCAATTTAAAAATACAAATTTATTAATGATTTTACTAAAATAATTAAACTAATTAGTAACTTAATAATCAATTTATTTAGCAATTATCACAACTATTCAATAATCCTTTACTAAAATCGTACACAACTAATTAATAACATAATAATCAATTTATTTATTAATTATCACATTTTATAATTAATAAACGATTTACTAAACTAATTTAACTCATTATTAACATAATATTCAATTTATTTCAATTTTATCACAGTTTATAATCAATTTTAACAACAAAAAAACCCTCGGCGTCTGCGGGAGACGCCTGCCCTACATGGGAGACGTCTCCCGCAGTCGTCTGTTCCTTCGGTCCGGCGTCCGCGGGAGACGCCCGACTCAAAAATGTTTTTTTTTAATTAATTGAAATAAACAAGGTAATTTACCAGATGTGAGTGGTCAGGGGTCTCCGCTGGTTCTTTTTCTGGCATTCGAGACATCTTATGTGGTGAATAGAAGAGTGATATGAAGAGAAAATTGTGTTAAAAGAGTGAAATGAGGAGTTATATTAGTAGTAAGTGTAGAGGGGCAAAATGGTAATCTTACGGGTGATTTAAGTAGTTTTACGGCGACGAATAGCAGTTCAGTAAAAGAAATGTACAGAAACAACAAAACTTGATAGAGGAGATCTACGCACATAGTTCCTAGATGGGTAGGATTTTACCTGTAAATCTGTCCCGCCTAATGCGAGTACCAGACAAAAAAAACTTACCCGCCATAACCTGTCTAATAAGCGGGGCAGGTTGCGGTTGTCTTGCAACCTGCTCCGCATAACCCACAATCTACCTAAATCAAATATGTTATTAATTTTTTATCTGAATTGGTATTCGTCGTCGTAAAATTACTTAAATCGCCCGTAAAGATTACCATTTTGTCCTTCTACCATTTCTACTTTTATAACTCTTTATTTCACTCTTCTAACACCACTTTCTCTTCATATTACTCTTCTATTCACCGGATATAATGTCTCGGAGGCTAGAAAAAGAACCAGCGGACGCCCCAGATTACTCAAATTTGGTAAATTGTCTTGTTTATTTTAAATAATTTAAAAATAAATAAAATTTGGGTGGGGCGTCCGCGGGAGACGCCCGACCCAACGAGAGGGCGGCCGCCGAAACTGCCTCCCCTTTGGGGGAGGCAGTTCCGGCGGCCGTCCGAGTCGGGAAAAAAAATCCAGACGTTCTCGTTACCTCGAGGAGGCGTCTTATCCAGACGACCGAGTCAGGAAAAAAAATCCGCCCCCGTTACCTCGCCGGATCCAAGTGCTTCGCCAGACATGTTTGTGGTGTTTGTACTAGGAATGTGAGTCAAACACATTGTTTAAAGACACGAGACGAAATTGATATTAATTGATTTGTTAAGGGTAAAAATGTAATTTTTGGGGCGATTTAAGTAGTTTTCCGACGACGAATAGTAACTCCCTAATATACCAAAATTATTTTAGTGTTAAGTTTTACCCATAATCATTAATCCACCGTACCAAACGTCTAATTTTTCACTCACCAAACATTCAATTTTTCAAAAATTACAACGAGTAATTATTATTTCTCAAGTTTTGATATTTTTTATTTTTCTTAAAAAATCTCTAAAAAGTTAAAACAACTCGGCAAACCGTATAACCCGACTGCATATCCGCTTAACGAAAATAGGACGATTAGTGAATTCCAAAAACCAACCCCGCCCCTACTTACACTTAGAAAAATGATTTGTTGACGCGGTGCGTCCGAGACATCGTCTGACGTGGTCAATTCAGTCAGCAAAAATCAAAGATTAATTAATCATATATTTATTTATTTATTTTGTGCCACATCGCACGCATGCTAAATTATGCGACATTTGGTTTCCACCATACATATCTTCTCAAAACTTTTCATTATCCTCAAAACCTTTCATTCTCCATCATTTCTCCCGGTGGAAGGCAAGATCGGTAAAAGAGATGTCGAGGGAGACGACGTGGGAGTGAGTCTAGAGGAGGTGGGACGCCGACAATGTTGGTTAGGACGTCACGACGTAGTTGGTCAGCAAGGAGGATGAGGAAGTAGTCGGCGTTGGAGTCTGTCTCGAGACGATGATGATGAGGAATGTGGTTCTTTGTAGCTGATTTTTCTGTTTTTTGTGTTGTGTGTTTTGGGGAAAGTTTGGTTTTCGTGGCTGATTTGAAGTTTTTGGTTTTGTTCTATGATTGATTGATCTTGATTTTTTTGGAAGTGTGTTCTTTGTAGATGATTTGAGTTTTTTGTGTTGGGGTTTTTGCGGAAAAAATTGTTTCTTTGTGGTTGATTTGAAGTTTTTGGTTTTGTCATGTGACAGATCAATTTTGATTTTTCGATGTCATTTTGAAACATGTTATTAAATAAATTGATGTTGACTCTTACACTTACACGGACGTCTCTGGACTCTCCTATACTGCACTTCAACCCTACACTGGTCGTCTCTCCTACCAGTAAAAAGTAAAAAAAAGGAATTTTTTTCAAAATAATCAAAAAAAAATAAAAAATTGGAAAAATATGCACTTCAGAAACTTAATTGGCAAAATATGCACATTGAAAAACGGCACCCCAGGTGCCGTTTTCATTAAGTAAAAACGACACTGTAGATGTCGTTTTTACCCTTAGTGAAAACGGCATCAGTGATGCCGTTTTTACTTGGGCAATTTTTTTCTTGGTTTCGAGATATCGTTTTTATTTAATACATGTTGAACTAGAAACGAGTCGGTCGGGGGTCTCGCTCCCCGGTGAGCGAGCGGCGTTCCACCTCGCCGGTTAGGTGGCGGGGGTTGCAAGGGGGCAGCGCCCCCTGAAATTTTTTTGGATCTTCAAATTGTTTGATCTGGAAATTTTTGAATCTTCGTCACTTGCCAAAAAACTCATTGTAATCCAACCCGTTACCACGATAATACAAATTTATCACACCACATTACTTATCAAAAAATTACCAGTTGGATCTTCGAACCAATTTTTGATAATGGATAATATGTCACAACTCCAAAGTGATCTGACCAATGTGTTGGAGTTACACCCCCCCCCCCCCCCACCCCCCCACCCCCCCACACACACACACAATAATTACAATGAGTTTTTTGGCAAGTGACGAAGATTCAAAAATTTCCAGATCAAACAATTTGAAGATCCAAAATTTTTTCAGGGGGCGCTGCCCCCTTGCAACCCTCGCCACCTCACCGGCGAGGTGGAACGCCGCTCGCTCACCGAGGAGCGAGACCCCCGACCGACCCGTTTCTAGTTCAACATGTATTAAATAAAAACGACATCTCGAAACCAAGAAAAAAATTGCCCAAGTAAAAACGGCATCACTGATGCCGTTTCCATTAAGGGTAAAATCGACATCTACAGTGCCGTTTTTACTTAATGAAAACGGCACCTGTGGTGTCGTTTTTTCAACGTGCATACTTTGACAATTAAGTTTATGAAGTACATATTTTTCCAATTTTTTATTTTTTTTAATTTTTTTAAAAATTTCTCCTAAAAAAACACACTCCATCTCCTTCACCACCAACCTCACTCTCCCCTTCCCGCCAATGGCATCCGATTCCGATTCCACCGACGCCTTCTCCAACTTCCTCCTCCGCCACCACACCTCCGACCTCCAATCCCTCCTCCTCGCCTCCGACCCCATCCTCCACTACCCTCTCACCATCGAGTACGTAAAAACGAAATCCCCCATCTCTCCCCACCCTTTCCCCATCCTAACTTCCCTTTTTCGCAGCTTCGCCGAGCTTCTCGACCAAGACCCCCGCCTCGCCTCCCTCCTCTTCTCCAAGCCCTCCGATCTCCTCCCCGCCTTCGATCGCTCCGTCCGTCTCGCCCAGCAAGCGCTCCTGGATGGAAACGACGAGTTGGGAACCCACGGGTGCGCCAAGGAGTTCGTGCGCGTCCGGGTCGACGTCAGAGGGTCCCCTCTCGAGTGTCCCGGTGAGTTTCTTCGTTCGATCGTGTTCGGTTTGTCGGTTTTGATGGCTAATGTTTTGTGTTTTGGTGGATAGAGGCGTTTCCGAGCATTGGGAAGTTACGTGTGAAGCACCGCGGGATCCTGCTTACGCTGAAGGGGACAGTTATTAGGTCGGGGTCGGTTAAGATGATCGAGGGGGAGAGGGAGTACTTGTGCAGGAAATGCAAGCATAGGTTGTTTGATCTCTCGTATTTTGTTCTTTGCGTTTCTTGTCGTGGCATTGATTTCTAGCATTTTGTTGTTTTCATGTTGGAATGGTCTGTCATTGGTTTAAAAAGGTTTGTGTGTTCCCGCAGGTTTAAGGTTCGTCCGGAGCTTGAAAGTGGGAATTCGATACAACTGCCGACATCTTGCCCGTCAAAGGTTTGTTGTTCCCTTTCCTGGCAATCCAGAGATATGCGTGTTTTTTAGCTTTCCCTGGCAACAAAAAGACCAAATATTCTTGTGTTTTTCATATTAACGAGTACAAGGGGGAAAACGATCATCCAAGCTGGATGAACATAAAGGGTTAAAACTGAAAAAAGTAATAAGAACACGAAAAAACAAGTCAAATGTATTTTAAGTTGCACCCTGGCATAAATGTATTTTGCACAGCCACAAATACCGAATAAGGTATCTTTTGTACCTTTCATGGTACAATTGATGTGCCGATCTCAAACTTTTCTGAAATGCTGTGTAGGTGATAATTTGTTGGAAAATGTTTTGATTTTTTTAGAGTCAAGACTTCACCATATTATTTATTACATGAGAGCAAGCACAAACCTCAGCAATTTCCTAATGAAGAGCTTGGTGGCCTTACCTATTTGTCTGTACTTTCCTGGATAAACTCACATATACACATCTTCTAGGTAGGCCTGCAGACAATCCATCTGTTCTAGCCTGCTGGAACTGCCCATCTGATGTGTTTTCATTGAAGAGCACTCTATTTGCTGCCCATAAGCAATATTTCAATTTTAATGGTACTCAATCATGCCTTATTGAATCTTATTTTGGAATATAGGGGGGGGCTCGATATTGTGAAGGGACCAATTTTCAGTTTATTGAAGGAAGCATTACATGCCATGATTATCAAGAAATCAAAATTCAAGAAAGTACCCAATTACTAGGCGTTGGGTCTATACCTCGCTCTATACCTGTTCTGTTAATGGACGACCTTGTTGACATTGTGAAAGCTGGAGGTAGTTTTTCATGTTGCCTTTCTTACTTGTAAGCCAAGGCATTTATGATATATGTTATCACACAATGGTAGAACATCTTAGGTGATGCATCATGGTACCTGGAAGCAACACTATTACTAGTCAATATTTGAGTCCAACTTTAAGTGCCATGTGATAACAAAATTGACCATACTGACAGAATTCTCAGAGCTTCAAATGTGTGAACCTAACATGGTGAGTATGTGCAAGGAAATCTCAGAGCAACCAACCTAATGGGATTGATACCCTAGAGTGATCTGCTTTTTCTCATTTAGAATGTATGTTTATGTGCTAGATCAATATCAATTTTTTAAACATCTAAATTTATAGTTTGTATATCTTTCAATTGGATTGTCTTGTGCAGTTGTGCTTTAATACGTAATAGCATCATCTTTCATGTTGACTTGGACTAAGATGTTAGTTGGAAGTTGGAATATAGGATTCTCGAGTAGAAAATTAACAAACTCAATGTAAATTTAGAAATAATGAATTTTTCATCTATGCCCTCAATCCTCATCTTATTATTACTTTAAAATTTTCTCCCGAATAATAAAACCATCTTGTTGCTCTTTTATTGTGGACCAAAACCAAAGCATTTGCAAATGGCAATTCCCCATTCTTGTTCACTTGACTTGAACAATCTATTATCTCCATATGCATGTCGCACACTCCCATGAATTTTCTGGGTGTAAGTTCATTTTACTTTATTTTGTTTCAGATGATGTCATTGTTACTGGGATTCTTTCAGCAAAGTGGTCTTCGGATTTGAAGGATGTACGTTGTGATCTCGATCCCATTTTACTCGCTAATCATGTAAGGTAACTTACATGTATCATTGTTGGTGCTACTTTGAGAAAACTCCAAAATGGTATCTATGATGGTAGTGTGCTTAGACACTTGAGAAGACAATGATATGGTACAAGCACCATATCGTTGACAATGATATAGCTTACTTACATGCTTGTGAAAATCGTTGACTGTGGTTTTAAATAATTGGCAATGATCTCTTTGTTAATCCTAAAAGCGGTGCACGATCTTCGTCTCAAACTCAAAAAAAGAGGTTTGTTAACTTATTCACTTTCGTGGGGACATTGAAGGCCATAAACATCTCAAATATTTACTTTTATATCTTTAAGTTGGGTGATTTGGGGATAGCATACCTAACATTAGACGTGTCATTATCCTGCACAAATTTTTAACCAATTCACACAATATCCAGTACAGTTGAATCATCTGTCTTTGGACATACTAAATGTTTCTCGTGAATGTAATTCTTATATATTTTTATCCGAACTTCAATGACTTGTCTACGAATTCATGCAAATCCAGACATCATGGATATGCATTTATGCTTCGTCTAGAATACACTTTCCTCACAGTGGTCTTTTTCATAGGAGAGCCAATGAACTAAAATCAGCTGTTGATGTTCCTGACGATGTCATCAACAAATTCAAGCAGTTTTGGTCTAATTTAAAGGATACACCGCTCAAAGGTTTTTTTTTGGTTTGTTAATTTGAATTGTTTATGATTTAATCAATTTCATTTTAAAATTATCCATGTTTAATATAATGATCTACCTTTTATAGGAAGAAATGCCATTCTTCGAGGAATTTGCCCACAAGTGTTTGGGCTTTTCACAGTGAAACTTGCTGGTATGCATAGGGAAAATCTAATGAATTTCTGTACATGAAATACTTTTTTCATGGCATAGTTGCATCTAAATATCTAATCAATCCAATATTGCATTACTAACAAACTCATATAATTTGTCAATTTTGTGTTAGTTGCCTTAACATTGATTGGAGGAGTTCAACACGTTGATGAATCTGGGACAAAGATCCGGGGAGAATCTCACCTGCTGTTAGTTGGTGATCCAGGTACTTCTAATGTTCTTTCAAATGTTGTGTGTTAGTTATAACAGATGGTTGGATACCAATGTTAGAGAAGTTCTTTCACCTAAAGCTTGTCATATTGTGTAAAGATTTCAACAAACACTTGATTGTGTTTACGGGGAATGATGTTTGGTGAACCAACTTTCAAGTATAACTACAGTCTGCTCTACTCCCTGCCACCCAAGCACTTCATGGGAATCTTGAATAACTTTGAACGAAATTGAGTTTCCCTAGAAAATATCATGCTAAAGTTTGTCCCAAACTTCCAATGCACAATGGGATGGCTAACATAATGACACATATATCTTTTATTGATTATGGATAAGTGTCTCACATGGAAATCCTTTTCTGCTCCTGTTGGTAAATGACATCTACATATTCCTTGCCTTATTGCCTACTACTTTTTAGTTTCAACTCTTGTGGATTTCTCTCCAACTACCTTTTTGTCCTTGTTCTGAACTCAACCAGTCTCAATGTAGCTTGCTTAATTGTTAAGTGGCATAAAAAACATCTTTTATATCAAAATCAAAAGATATAAAATAATAAAACTCATATTGTATATTAGTCTTGGAAGATTTTTACATATGTAAAACCCATCTTCATCATCTTATTGGAACATCAGCCAAAACAATCATAGTGTTAATGGGAGTACACCCCAATTAGTTTGGGATTAAAGACTTTGTTGTTGTCGTTGTTAAAGGGAGTACACATTGTGGAAGATTAACAGATGGCTCTATGCTAGCTATAGCAGTGCAACCCTAAAATTTCATATATGGTATTAGTATTTGTAACTGTAGCTTGATATGCTCTTCCATGAGCTCTGGTTGTATAAATAATTAAATATACCCCCACAGAGGCACAAAATTAGGAAGAAGTTATCTGGCTCTCATCGTTTTGTTGGTCAATAACTTCTCCACCTTATTCTATGGTTTGAACACTCATAGTGGTGGAAGTAAATTGTTCTATGATGCATTAATATAGAACCCAAATGTTTCAGTGCGATGCTATTGCCGCCACATGTTACATACGACTCGTGCATTTCATTTTACTTTGTAGCTGAACAAATTTCTAGCTCCATGCTACATTTGTTTCCCTCTCTATCTTGCTACAGTTTGTTATTAATAAAATTATATTATTAGGAGTTTGATAGAATTGGTTAAGAACCGAGTAACAGTTTATTATAACCCACGTTAAACACAGCCCATGTGTGTTTTCATTACTTTTGAATCAAGAACTGGACTCAGTATCCAGAGTAGATGCATTAGCAGTTGGAGCTTGCTAATGCAGCTTTTCCGATGTCATACATATCTCTTCCATGACATTGTTCTTCTTCTCCCTGTTAATGAAGGTCTTAAGTGTGGTGGTATTTTTTGTAGCTCTGTTGATTGAGATATTATTTGCATTTTCTGCTCTCATGGTTAACTACAGTATTTTGATTGTATTAATGTTTCTAAATGGTCTGTCATTTGAATAGGAGGTAACAATGCCAAAGAAATTAATTGTTCAGTGACATGCTAAATTCAGGTACTGGAAAATCGCAGTTTTTAAAATTTGCTGCCAAGTTAAGTAACCGGACCGTAATGACTACTGGACTAGGTAGCACCAGTGCAGGTTTAACGGTCACTGCTGTCAAGGATGGAGGTATTTATCCTTTTTCTTGTTTTTTCCAACCAAATGTTCTCCTCTACTTCAAATTTTTATTTCATACTTCATGCTCATTATAGACTAGACTGGCTTTTGGGTACTTGCCAGCACCACTAAACACTCTTCTCTGTTCTACTTCTACAACATCTTCCCCAAAGCTTTATTTCTCGAAAATGTAGATATGAGTAGATGGTGTTCCTCCTTTCGTAGTGCTGACTTCTAAACTAAAATCTTCCTGTCATGCAGTACAACCTGATAGTTTTATTCTAGCCTTTTTGTGACGTCTCTGATCTATACGGCCATCCAGAATCACATGCGCTAGTGGTCGGTTGATTGCGATCTCGTAGAAACACAATCTTTTTTGGGGTACATTGATAAGTTCAAATTATTTACATTTTTTATAAAAAAATTGTTGTTAACATTAAATCGTGAAATACTTCTTACCATATGTAACCATGACCAAAATTAACCTGGTCATGAGTTTTTTTTTTCTTTCTTCCACATCAGTTTTTTCTCTCATCCACATCAGTTTTCACTCTCCCCAACCTACTTTCTTCTCTTTCCAACACTATTCACCTCTTAACCACAACCACTACAACTCATCTCTTTCATCCACATCATCTTTTATTTCCACTAACTTTTATTCTATTCCAAAATCAATTATATTTACCCAAAACATTAATAATTCAAACAAAATATATATTAATTAGCAAATTATTATTATTATTAATAAGAAAGCAAAATACATATTTATTTAAATGCAGTTTAATTTCAATTTAAGGGTTGTCTTCCTATTTTCAATATAAATACTTAACTATTTACAAAATAATACACCTAAATCATTTAAACCTAATATATACACAACCAAAAAAATTAAAACAATTTTGTTTCTTTTCTTTTCAAACCAACAGGGACACGCCGCAGTGAGGGGCCGACCCGATCGGCGTGCCCCCAGGGACGACCTGGTCGTCGTGCCCCCAGTGAGGGGCCGACCCGATCGGCGCAGAGGGACGACCCCGTTACGGGTGCTCTTACACTAACTTGCTTCAATGACATTAAAAAATGAACTTGTAATTATTTTAACCTCCTAACTTAACAATCCAAAGTCCTTCATATTTTATTTTGTGAAGTTAATGAGCAAATAATCTATATGAGTGCGGTAATTCACAAATTAATTAGTGAACTTTCATGTTTATAATCATGTATGAAAATGAAAACAAAAACAATCTAGTCAAGGTGATAACAACATAATGGTAGCAGTGTGAAATGGAGTTCAAACTTCATCACTAATACGTATTAGAACAATCAAATTGAACAATAAAAAAACAAAATCAAATTGAACATTAAAAAAACAAAATCAAATTGAACATTTTTTCCATTAGGTAGTGAATCCCTTTTTTTATTGGTCATTAGTAAATATTTAAGTAGTCTTTTATCATTGCAGAGATCGTGTTTGGATATAGTCAAAGAATTAGGCAAAGTGATAAAAACTAGACACGTCAAATGACATGCATCAATCCATTGAGTTCATTAAACAGTAGAGGATTTATAAAAGTGAAACAAACGAGATGCAAATTCAAGGGAAAAACATGAAAATAACATGATGGTACCGTGATACTTGTCTTAAATCGCTGCCATAAGAGTCTTCAATGGTCACAACTAAAATTATCTAGAAGTGGTGGTTCAGTTTAAAACATTTTCTAATATCATCTTATTGTTATTCTTATTTCCCAAAAAAATCTCTTCTTTTTTCCGTAGATATCATTAGTCAAAATACAAAACTAATTAGTATGTAAATAGAAAAATCAATTAACTACAAACGCTATAAATCAAGGATTATCAGAAAAAGTAGGGGTGGCAATTTCGGGTTTCGGGTCGTGTTCGGGTCGACCCGAATTGACACGAATTAAAATTTCTTCAACCCGAACACGGACACGAACACGAATTTTTTAATAATGGCCGACCCAAACCCGAACACGAAATTGTAAACCTAAACACGAACACGAAACTGGTAACCCGATCTGACACGAATTGACACGAACTGTTTTCGTGTTGATTCGATTTCGTGTTCGGGTAGACCCGAATTGACACGAACTGAATTCATGTTCGTGTCAATTGACACGAATTGACATGAATTAACACAAATTGACCTGAAAAAAAGATATTCAAATTCAAGCAACAAATGATATGCACAAGTACAACCTATCAAATTCAAAGCACAATCTATTAAGTAGAGTATGTAAGTATTTTATAACCCCACAAATGATATGCACAACAAATGATAGCAACAAATGATATGGAAATTCAAACTGCACAACCGAAACATGTAGTTTGAAGTTACAATAAAACAAGTACGTTCATGTTTCAAAACAAATCATCATGTTACAATAAAATAAGTACTTTCAAGTTTCAAAACAACATATTTAAATCACTTTCGGTTCGTTTCAATAATAATAAAAAAGATCTACGTCAACACCATGAAAGCATTATTGTCTCCACTCCACATTCCTTGTGATCAGATTCAACTTGTATCTACTTCTGCTACTTCCACGTTACACTCCACAAGGTCATTTTCATTGACATTCATATTAGAAATAGGAGATGTCATTTGCAAGAACCACTACAAGTAATAGAATAGAATTAAAATCACAACAAATCACAACAAAGTAATAGAATAGAATAGAATTAAAATCACCACAAGGTCATTGACATTCCACGTCTACTTCTTATATCTTATACAATTAAAAGTTTCAAATCATTCAATATAAAAAGTCAAAAACCATCACAACTAGAACATAAACATTGACTAACACGATTCAAATGTAGATGGTCAATAACAAATATCAAGTTGGAGGATATAAATGAAAATTGTTCAACAAAATAGGCTAACATTAGACATGAACTAGGAATTCAATTTTTTTTTGAAGTTCTAGAAGCAAGGTATTATTACTCGTGACTATGTGGGTGATAATTCACAATTTTCATCTCACTGCACTAGACCTATCCTGGTTCCAGAAGGTAAGATACTAAGATGTAATATACAACATGTTCTAACAGGAATTAGAGTGAGGTACCAATTTCATGTCCATGTATGAAGTCAATTAAGCTTCATTCTAGATGGAAAAAAATTATAATGTAGAAAACAACTCGATAAAGATCACCTAATGATTTCCAACAATCCCCAATCTCCTCCCTTCCTTAACAATAACCCCTTCCGAAGCCCCAAACTCGCAACCCACCACCTTCCCCTCCCATTTCCAAACTAACAATCAAAATTATTATAAACTCGATATAAATAACCAACATTACTCCAAGATCTCGTAGCGTATAAAAAGACCCGATCGAAATACAACATCAAAATCAACTTGTGGGAGGTTGAACTGTATTTTACTTATTTCTGGTACATGGGATCGGTCGTTGGTAACAACTCTGGTTCGTCGGGACTAGGGAACAAGACAGAAAAAATGGGTAAGAAATGTACCTTGATGGCGAGCAGGAGTGGACGGTGGGAGGGCGAGAAGTAAGGACGATGGGAGGACGAGACGTGAGGACGACGACACTTCTTCTGTGGAGGACGGCGACACCGCGAGATCGTAGGGGATTTGGGGCACGAGAGATTGAGAGAGGACGAGAGACGGGGAGGTGAGGGCGTGAGGGTGAGGCACTAGGCGGCGGGTGTTAAATTCGTTGGGAGTGAGGGAGGCAGGATGAATGAATATGTTATATGATGTTTAGGGTTAGGGTTTTTTACGAAATTGAATTTCGGGTAATTCGGGTCGACACGAATTACCCGAAACCCTCGACCCGAATTACCCGAAACCCGAAATATATGGACCCGAACACGACCCGAATTAGATTTCGTGTAGTTCGGGTCGACCCTAAATCAACCCGAACCCGAATTAAGTCAACCCGAACCTGAAATTTTCGTGTCGTGTTCGGGTTCGAATTTCGGGTCATGACCCGAATTGCCACCTCTTTGATCTAATTAAAATTGCTAACATTCGTGCGAGATACAAAATTGCTGACACCGTAATTTAATTTGATAGATTAGGTAATTTATTTTATATTGGCTATTGTTTAATATACAGAAGGCTAAGGCCTTCATACAAACAATTAGCCGTACCATACTGTACTTATGTTGTGTCACAAACAATTAGCGTGTATCACCGTGTTAGCCTTTACTCTAATGATTCTGCACTATCTGAAAGTGAATTCTAGATATCTATATTTGCACATATATTTCCTTTGTTTAGCAATAGCTGTCCAAAAGCATAAATTTTACCACTTGTTAAGCAGGAGAATGGATGCTTGAGGCTGGTGCTCTTGTTCTAGCTGATGGTGGGCTGTGTTGCATAGACGAGTTTGACAGGTATATGTTTAATACCTAAATGTAATCTTCAAATGTCAATCCCTTGGTGCTTAATTAAATTTGTCATTGTCAATCCGTTCTTCAACAAGGAACACACAGAACCTAACAATAGCCTATTGGAATGTATGAATGCCTATAGCTTTGGTTGAATAGTTAGAGGGTCTTGATCTAGTGGTTAGACACAGTAAATGCACAAGTTCCTTGGTACAGTTTTTTTTTTTCTCTTCCATTTTTAATACTTGTAAAAATCTCAAGCATATATTCACATCCTTTAGGAAAAATGAATTTGTATTTGGATGGTAATTTATCATATTGAGTATTATCTGAGAAATATGCCCCTGTTCCAAAATTTGTGTGTCAATGTAAAAGATTAGAAGAAGGGCTGCTAAGGAACCTAACTTTATGGGTCTAAAGCAGCTGGTTGAGAACATTGCCATTAGCTGAATTTATATTTTTGGCTTGGAGCCTTAGTGTGAAGGGCCGATGCCTTAGAATGCTCTTTTGTTTGTTTGATGTTGATATCTGAGCTTGTGGCACATCTTGGATGTTCTTTTGTTTAGCTTGGTGTTTGCTTTCGTTTTTCATTCAACTTCTTTTTCTCTTTTATATTTTTTAGCGGCTTAGCTTGCCTTACTGTTTGTAGATTTACTTGGATTTTTTCACCTCTTTGTAGACTTCTTTTTTCCCATTTACAAATTGCATACTTGATGATAAGAATAAAATGAACAAAAATCGTAATCGCAACTAATCAAATCCCAGTCTAGTGTCTAATATATTTATCAATAGAAAATGTCTTGATATTTGGATGTGTTTCAGTGTTTGCATGTTCAATATTTGTTAGATAATGGAGTTTTCCCTTCTTTTGCCCCCTTGTAGTTGATTTTACTATTGCAACTGTCAAACACATAGTTATAATCAAGCTCCACTTTCAAAATACTTTCTCTATTATCTTGTAATATTCCTCACTCCATTTGAAGAAATTCAGTTCTGCCTATAATATTGAAGCTTCAATGAAATCATGAAACAACTTTATAGCATTAATTGTCTTCATAGCATGCAGGAGCATGACAGAGCAACCATACACGAGGCAATGGAGCAGCAAACTATTAGTGTTGCGAAGGTAGCTATTATTTCTTTTAAATGGGCAACAAATTTGTGAATTAATCTGTCTCTCATGCATGCTACCTTTCATATTTCATCTCATTAAATATTTGGTGCTTTTATCTTGTGCTGCATATCTTCAGTTGAACTATAAGCTGATTCTGCTCCCCCCCATAAGCTGCTTTGAACTCATAAAATGTGTGAAGCTTCTTTGAATTTTTGTGCCTCATGGTAGTTTTCTTTCTTTAAAAAAACAAACGAGTAAATATTAAATACTAGAAAAGGTGGGGCTCTCTATATGTGTCGTCCAAAATGATGATTTTTAAGTTAAAGCAGAGAAAGATTGATGGAAGCAAGATTGATAGAATGGGTTTGGCATATTTATTAACTTATGAAGGTAAGCACTGTAAAAAAGTAGCGTTTGAATACCATAAATGTCTTTATTGCAGGTTGATCTTTTTTACAAAGTTCCAAAAAATGCATCATTAAGTGTTCTTGAGCTTTTAGTCGTAAGGCTTATGGAGTCCCTTTTCAGGTCTGGCATGAACAATAAATGAATAAATGAAAGCAAGATAACAAGTCACCATAACCCCCTCCAAAAAGGACACAAAATTATAGAAGATGAATGATGAGGGTATCAGGACTTGTAGATCTCTTGAGATTTACTACTTGAATGGTAGGCTTGTCAAAGCATGATTTGGTGATAAGAACCACTGTTCAACACTTTCAAGGTGGTTGAAAATTTTGCCAAGGTCACTGCATGTATTTTGAAAGAAACCCTTTCATTGTTTTCTCATGCCTTCACTATTAGGTGAATGAATACTATCATGATTAAGTGGCAGCACACATCGATATGTTCGTTCTGAGTTGTCTTTATTTTAAACTAATGCTGACCTGTTATGAGTATTTTCCTGATTCATGATGTTCCTGAATTCCCCTAATCATAGACATCCGTTTCTGGATTGGATTTCTTTTACTTAGATGAAAACCTCGTTAAAGTTTTTTTGGCAGCACTATTACATATTCGTGGCAAGAAGAAATTTGACATGGAACTAATTTTTCCCATTTCAGGCTGGACTTGTAACTACCCTTAGCACAAGGACAGTTGTTTTTGGAGCCACAAATCCGAAGGGGCAATATGATCCTACACAATGTATGCACTTACACCTCTTCATCCGTGACTTGACCCATAAAACAACATTGCCGGGAGAGACTTTCTTTAAACCATCTCTAATGCAAGCAACATTATGCTGACTGCTACTATCCAGTATCCAATAACAACACACACACACAGCCTAATTCCCATGGTCTACAACAACTATACCTTGATGACTTAAAAACATTTTTTTGGAAACTTGTCCTATCTGCATACAGATAACTAAGTTAGACCATCGCATTTAATTGTTACTTTTGTAGTGGCCATGGAGAGGAGAGATTACCATCAGTTTCATAAAAACAATGAGGTTTTATGACCCATAACTTAGCATATAGTCATGAAGACTTAAAAATAATAAGGTTTTAAGATGTCATCAAGACATCTTTCATGGTTTTTAAAGCTTTTTTACTTCAGTTTTTGTTTTTCAAAAAAAAATCACGAATGTTTGTGCTATTTGTGATTCCTTTAGATTGTTCTATATTTCATGAAATTTATATTTTACTGTAAAACACATTAAGAAAATTACATTGCCTGCAGTCGCCAGTTCATGTTTCCCTTCTGTAAAGTGCAAATTGTTTACATGCCAAAGAAATATTATTTATTCTCCTAATCATTCTCTTCCATTGTTATCTACAGCATTATCTGTGAACACAACACTCTCTGGACCACTGTTGAGCAGATTTGATATTGTCCTTGTGCTCCTGGATACAAAAAACCCTGAATGGGATACCATTGTCTCATCACACATTCTTGCTGAGGTAAATGTAAATATTTGTGTGGCCAAAAAAAAAAGATATAAATGGTTTATTCCATTCTGATATTGCACTATAATTATCCTTTTTAATGCCTTCTGATATTGATTTTTCCTAATATTGTAAAGAAAGGGCAGTCAAAGCAAAATAAAGATGATGAAGATTTGTCCAATGTTTGGCCACTGCCAATGCTGCGGAAGTACTTCATTTGGCTCCCTGATCTTCATGTCTATTGTTTATGTAGCCAGAATTCTCAATTTCTGACATTCTTGACAGGTACATTCACTACGTAAAAGAACATTTTAAGCCTGTGCTAACCAAGGAATCTGAAAAAATCATTTCAAGTTACTACCAGCTACAGCGAAGATCAGCAATGCAAAATGCAGGTTTTCTTAACAGATAAAAACAAATGCAGTTTTTTATAGCATGTGACCTTTCAACAAATATGTTCCCGAGTTTCTAGTTTTATTTTTCTGTTCAGCCAGAACCACAGTTCGCATGCTTGAAAGTTTGATACGGTTAGCTCAAGGTAACTTACTGTAATTTATGGTTTGTTGGCTATAAATATTCAACATATTCTCATTTTGTAGTATGGTTTTGAATTCCCTTCCCAGCACATGCTAGATTGATGTTCAGGAATGAGGTCAGCCAGCTTGATGCAATCGCAGCCATCCTGTGCATTGAATCATCAATGACTACTTCTGCTATCGTGGACAGTGTAGGAAATGCTCTGCACTCCAACTTTTTCGAAAATCCCGATCAGGAATGTATCCTTACAAATTGCTGTGTGCACTTATGATGGTTTTACATTCAACTCATTCTGCATTTTGAAAGTAATGACAACTGTTTGATCAAGTGGACCAACAGCCTCACTAATCATTCTAATTCAGGCAAGCTGGCTTAGTTATACGGTCATGGTAAGAAGCTAGTTGCAGAATGTAGGGGGTTAAGCCCCACCCACATTTGCATTAGTGCTTTGGTTTGTAATATTTCATTTATTTTCTTAGTCCCTCCACAAATTTAATCTATAGTGTAGAAAGTTGTATCCCATCATCTATTATTGATCAAAAAGAGGAGCTGTCTCAAAGGTATATTGGGTCCTCTCACAACATATAATAAGTTACTTTGATACTTTCAAAAGGAAATACCTTAAGAATGTAGCTGGTGTTTCTTCATGTGATACATCTTCAAGAAATCAACTCTTTGTAGTGTGAGCATATCTTGTTAAATTGTTACATATTGATTATATTTGGATAGTTTCTTTTAGTTTTAATTTTTTTTAGTTTAACTAAAATTGTTTTTTTAAGTTTTTACTTAGTCATGGGACTTTTATTTAAAATATTAAAAAATAACAGCAGACATTCTCAAATCAATAATAAATGAAATATCAACATCAACATAACCCCAATGCCTTAGAAGAGGCTCCCGCCGGGGGGGGGGGGGTCAGATGTACGCAACCCTACCACTGTAAAACAGTGAAGTTGTTTCCAATTGACGCAAATGATGCAAATGCAACTGACCATCTGTGATTCCACAATAAAAGAAATGCAGATCGTTTAAATAACCCTTTGTTATAGTTCATGATGCTCCAAACGTCAAAAAACAACTTAATCTTTGACACAATAGAAATAGACATAATAATAAATGAAATATGAATCAGAAATTTTATTAGCCCCCATTCAGATCAAATTTTGGCCCCATATTTGTATACGTTCTTTTTCTTTCAGAGAACTTGGGTCTTTTGCATATTATTTTTTACACCAGAAGTGTGTTTTGAGTTTGTATTTGCAATTCAATATAGCAGCAGCTGAAGCCCTCTTAAGCACATGTGCTCATACTTACACTGGACCAAAGTAGAACTTCCATATTTGCTTATTTTCATAATGTTGTTACACACTAATGCCATTGGTTTAATGCGAAGCTTACTCTCTTGAGTCTTGACACCATGGGATTGAAAAGTCTTATCACGTGGTCAAATAGAGTTGACATTGCTGGTGTAATAAGGTCCCATGCAACAGTGACTGATTCTTGCTTTCAATTTTTTATCTAACTTTGAGATTTTAGTTGATATTTTGAACTATTTTTGTTTCTGCTTTATCCTTGACTCTAATGTAGATGCCAAGCAGGAGCGATTGATCCTTGAAAAGCTAAATGCACAAGAATTGTCCTAAGGTGAGACCTGTTCCAGAGATTAATAGAAAGCACTAACCTCTTGGGAAACATTAGGTCCTAGTGTTTCCACTACTACTTTCTCTAATGTTATTATGCATTTCATTCTCTCACTAAAGAGAGGTTTGGTTTTGTCTCTGTTATACCGTACCACAAAAAGGTAATAGGCAGATCATTTTAATGTATGCGCCCATTATCTGTTTTTACGTTCTTCTAGCACTTCCAGCATATCACACTAAACTACACAATCTCATAAGACTTTACCAGCACCTTTTTGCATCATGAAGTTGAGATTCTAATAGGATATGGTGGCACATTGGCACCACCCTTGGTTTTATATTATGTTCTTTAAAAGTAGTATTACATTTCAAAAGTCTAGCACTAATCTTTCTGTCACCTCAGTCTTATTCTGCATATCTGCCTCTGTTGCTACTTTTTCTTGTGGGTATTTCTCTGAAATTCAGACGAGTCGCTTCTATTGTTGTCCTGATAGTGACTGAATGATTGGGTCTTAAATCTATTAGCAACCACTCACTTGCATTGATAGTGGTAGCACGTGTTTGGTTGATGAGTGGGATCGGTTTTGTTGTACCACTAAGAATTGTAAACCAAAGTTACACGAAAGCGTACCTGAATCCATGTGTTTGAAACGTCATTCCAGAGGCAAGACAATGATCTTCCAAGTCAACACAACACCACAGAAGAATCCTTTAGTGCTTCGTCCGATCTCTCTTATCTGGTGATGGGATGCTAGAGGAGTGGAGACTTAGGGTTGTGCGATTTGGGGACCAAAAGCCTTTCTATAATAATCTGTCAAGGGTTGGCTTGGGTAAATATCATTCCAACCCGTCGTGAAATATTTTACCTGCTTAGGATTCTACACAATGAAGGTTAACCCTACCGTTAAAGATGCTCTTAATCACGAGAGTTCGGCTTAAATAAGTATTTTTCATATAAGCCCAACTTTGCTGTCATTGCCATAGAGTATTAAAGGTCAACAATCTACTACTCGGGCTACGTGTACAAACTGTATAATCATGTTATCTAGAATAACCAAATGAGATCAACTTTGCTGTCATTACAACAGTGTATCTCTAACCAATCTCGTCCATCAATCCCAACATAGGATCAAGCGGTCTTTGTTATATCTATCGTAACTCGACTCATCAATGGTCACATGTTGACACAATGAATGACAGATCGTGACGTGGTCTGTGTAGCATGGAAATCTCATCTAGTGTGATCTTAACATGACTATTTCTAACTCGTCCACCCAAGCTTCAGTTATATCAAACCGAAGTTAAAATTGAGTATAAATTATCAAACCATAGTTTCTGCGGAATATTACGTAGACTCCCACAAAACAAATATTCATTTTCTACAGAATAATCAAAGTATCTACACTACATGCATCTCAGATGTATAAACTCCCAACAAAATTGAATATAATCAACCGATGTGACACCCATATGAGCAATATGCTCATGAAACCCTTTTGGGTGGCAATCTCTTAGCAAGGGGATCCGCAATCATGGAGGTTATACCTATGTGCTCTATATATAGTTGCCTCTCTGAACTTTTTTCTTAATAGTCGAAATTTTGATGCCAATATATCCGACATCCAACAAAATTTGAGTCAGTATAATACCCAGTGATCTCAAATTCATCCAACTCCCGATTGTGAGGATGTAATATGATGCAAACGACTAGACTCATATGGTTGCTTTCAAGTGATTTACTTCAAATTTCTCAAATGTCTTCGCAACATTCAAGTACTGCATGCAATATTCATATGCGTACAATCAAATGTCTTACACTTTCTTTTGCTTATGCATTAGGAATCTCAGCATTTCATTCCTCTACAATCATTCCTATGGCACCGATTGGGATAAACTTGTTCACAAAACAAAAAATATCATCATCGTCATACAAGATCAGGGAAAATATATTTTCTCCCACAGAGCTTTATGGCATAAGAAATCATCAACTAAATTCATCTCAAAACCAATCGAAATGATTAGACAAAACTGAAAATACCATTGTCGAGATGCCCATTTGATCCCATATATGAATTTCCGAAGTATACAAACCATATTATTTGGTTTTCTAAACACAATTTTCTGGTTGCACCATATACATTGTTTCAACAATTTTATCATCGGTCAACAATATCCTTACATCCATCTAACAAAACTTAACATAAAAAATGCACTACTAATGTCATTATAATCCTGGAAATCTCTTTATTGGCATAGGTTCTTGAGGTGATAGAGTTTGTTTATCTAACACTTTCTTGAAGAGGAGTTGTCTTGAACAATATCCTGAATTGAATCCTGAGCAATGTCCACGACAATTTTATTTATTAGTGTCAATGATTTTTGTGGGAATATCAGCATACTCCTCTTAAAAAACAGGGTCCCAACCGTATCTCCCCCTGCAAACTCAACTTCCTCAAAGAACCGGGCATTTACCGACTCAAAAATTAATCCAAAGTTGTGGGATCATAAAATTTGCACCTCGTACATCTTTTAGAGTTTCCAATTAAATCGCAATTAATCATCCTTAAATCAGTTTGTTTTCAATGGCCTGTAAGGCATTTACTTCAACTAGACACCCCTTGATGTGCAAGTGCTTTAGACTGGTTATTCGACCCGTTCAGAGTCCATAAAGGTCTTATTAGTTGCGTTACTTGGAACTCTGTTAAGGATTAATGCTACAGTCTTAAGACGTTTGAAGTCTCATTGGCTTTCAGCAACTTAGGCAACCCTACATAGACACACTTAGGGGTGAGCTTCGGTCCAAGACCGGACCGAACCAGACCGGACCGTACCGAAACCCGAACTCCCAAAATTCTCGGACCGAATTCGGTCCGGTCCGACCCGGACCGAACCTGTGGGATTCTGATCCTAATCCTATCCTAATTGTGTTTTGTTGATGTTTAGGTGGTGATTAGAGGGGATTAGAGATGGACGGTTGGGATTGAGAGGGATGGATGAAGGGCTAGGATGGTGTGGATTGGATGAGGGGTGGAGATTGATGGATGAATGGATGGATGGTTGAGATTAGAGGAGGAGGAGATATTTATTGTGGTGAGTCTCTCTCTCTCTCTCTCTCTCTCGTGTCTCTCTCTCTCACTCGTGTTCTCTCCCTCTCTCAGTGCTCTCCAGCGAGGAAGGTGGTGGTGATCTCCGGCGTGTGGTGGAGGAGTTCTTCGGAGTCGTTGTGGTGGCCGGAGGTGAGTTGTGGTTTTGCTAACCCATCCCTCGCGTTTCCTTTTCTCTCTCTCGACCTCACGTGTCCTGTGATCGTGGTGGTAGGATTGGTGGAGGAGTTGGAGTGCTCGAGTGTGTCAAGGAGGTGATTGATCGTCGTTTGGACGCGAGAGTCGTCAACGGATCGTGTTTTGGGGAGGCGCGCTCGTGGAGGTGTCGTCATGGTTCTTCAAAGGTCTCTTCAGACCTTTAGGTATGTTATCTCGCTCACTTAAGTAGTGTGAGTATTTGGAAGTCGACGGTAGGCCTTCCGGCTCGTCGCAAGTAAACGTGCAGCAGATTTCACTGCCTGATCGGTCGACCGGTTTGTGCAAACGGTCGACCGTTCGTGAAGAGAATTCGGGCTCTGCCTCACATCGGTCGAACAATGCCTTTGGGGTGGTCGACCGATCGTGCATAGGAGGCAAGTCTGGAGAGATTCGGTCGACCGGGTCCCCTTTGCCGGTCGACCGTGTGCACTGTCTTAAGTTGGTTGGGGGCTTAGACCATCTAAACGGTCGACCGCTCGTTGATTTTCGTCCGACCGTGACTTAAGTGAGCATAGTGATCGGTTCGACCGAATGAGGGTTCGGTCGACCGGACTTGTGCGCTGAGCGTGGGGAACGCTCTGGAGGAATTCGGTCGACCGAGATGTGCTCGGCGTTCGACCGAATTCATGGTGCGTGTGGGGGATTATTCCCTGGATAGATTCGGTCGACCGAGATGTGCTCGACGTTCGACCGAATTTGTTGTGGTGTTGTGGGATTTGTTCCCTGGTGACTTTCGGTCGACCGGGACCCCTTTGTCGGTCGACCGATTGGTCGTTTTGTTCGTTGAACCGGGAGTTGACCATCTAAACGGTCGACCGTCCCTTGATTTGGGTTCGACCGAACGAGTGTGGTGTTGGGAGTCGGTCGACCGATGGAGTGTCAGTCGAAGTGGATTGCCCTGTATTTGCTTGATTCGGTCGACCGGGACTTTTGGTTCGGTCGACCGTTTGTGTCCTGTTTTGCACTATGGAGGTGCTGTTGTCGTGGTCGTCCGTGTGGGGCGAGTTGTGGTGCCGATGTTCTTCCGGCAAGTGTGCTAGGTGCACGAGGGTTGCGGTGGTTGGTTGAGATTAGACCTGGAGCCCTGTAACCGTGTGTGAGCTTGGGATTGGCTGAAATAGGCCTGAGACCCAGCTTAGAATTGTGGTATTGCGGCGGTTGGTTGAAAGAGACCTGGAGCCCCGTAACTGTGTGAGAGCTGTGGTTGGTTGAAAATAGACCTGGAGCCCAGCTAGTCTGTACGGAGTTGGTTGAAATTAGACCTGGAGCTCCGTAGTGCGTTCGGGTTGGTTGAAACTAGACCTGGAGCCTGAGCAGGGACCGCGTGTAGGGGTTGGTTGAAATTAGACCTGGAGCCCTTATACGTTTGGGTTGGTTGAAATTAGACCTGGAGCCCTTGGTCGTGTCGTGGTTGTTGCGGTTGGTTGAAATTAGACCTGGAGCCCAGCTTGGCGACGAGTGTGTGTCGCGGCGGTTGGTTGAGATTAGACCTGGAGCCCCGTGACTATGGTGGGTGCGGCGGTTGGTTGAGATTAGACCTGGAGTCCCGTACCTGCGGTGTGTGCTGTGGTTGGGTGAGAGAGCCCTGGAGCCCATCCTGTTGTGATGCTTTTCTTGTTGAGTAGAACTGTGTGCTAGGATGATTTTATTATTGCATTTAGAGTTTGGCATACGGGGTTTCCTTCTGGAAACTCAGGCATTGTTGCATGTTTACTTTCAGGCCGTGATCGGCGTTAGGGGGTGGTGACCGAGGAGAGGAGCACCGCTACCGGATCCAGCTTTCTCTCAGTTGAGGTCGTGTGATTACTGTTATCCTTTGTATATGCTTTTGATGTAATCACAACTTTTGTATACTCTGATGTTCATATATATATATTATATATGTTGGTGCACCTGTGTTCCTTTATTTGCGTAAGATCCTCTGTTGATTGTGTTATTAAAATTTTAAATTTTCCGCTGCTTTGAGGATGTTACAGAACCTGTTTGGACCAAACCTGTTTGGACATGTTTTTTTTGCTTGATTTAACCTGATTTTTATACAGCAGTAACAATGATAAAAAAATATTGTATCTTCCAACAATTACAACAACTAAATGGTCTTGTACACAACTAAACATTTGGATCCAACGATTGCACACATCCAACAATCACTACCAAGTTCATAATTTAAAGACAAACAATCCTAAACATTTGAAATTATAAGGAGCTGAAGATCAGCAACACTAATCCACACAAATGAGCTCATCTACATCGTCGTCGGGAGCTAGTTTCTCCAAATCTGATAATTTTAAGATCAACACAAAATCAATTAGATAATATTATAACATGTAAATATACATTGCAATTCACATCGATATATTAAATACCTTTCTCCAGCACTTCCAACTCTTCTAGGATCTCCTCAACGTCCACTTTTGCCTTATTTTTGGTTCGAAGCCAATCTTGCGTGCAAATGAGTGATTGTACCATCTTAAATCAAATATTCAAGGAAAAATGTTAGAAACGGTACAAGACAATGAAATCTGAATTGCTTAAAAACTTGTATAACTAAATACCTTAGGCGTCAACGAACTCCTAAATTTATCCAAATGACGACCACCTGTGCTAAAGGCAGACTCAGATGCAACAGTAGACATTGGAAGAGCTAATACGTCACGAGCTAAACATGAAACAATGGGGGTACTTGTGCTCATTCAACTTCCACCACTGTAGCACATCTAGGCTCCTCTCGTGTTGCCCCAAATGATCACTCAAATACCTATCAAACTCAGATTGTCCTCCATCAGGCCCGGACATCTGCACCTCATCTTCAATGCACTTCTTGAAGTCGAACATTTCGACGGCCGTGGCAGATGGTACTAGGATGTCCACCATATCAGTTGTCTGTCCACTGTTAGGAGCTAAATGAGCATACAATTTGTAATACTCCTCAAATAAATTGTACCCATTCTTTGTAACGCGGTCAATCAACATTTCTACTTCATCCCTCACATAAATTCTCTTTAAGGCTAAACTAACACCTTTTAGCTTAACCTTGGATCCAGTATAACTCCCATGTAGATCAGAAAATTCATGTTATCATCATTACCCCAGTACTTGTCATATTTTTCTTTCATTGCAGTAGCCATCCCTTGGAAATCACCACTAGGATTATGAATATGATGATTTAATCCCCCAAGAGCTCGAGCAATATAAAAGAATGACAAATTACTGGTAACATAAAGTGAACCGGAAACAACATCTGTTAAGGTTTTGAACTCCCTAAGGAAAATCACCAGTTGCTCTACCAACCTCCAATTGTCATCTGTTGGATTACCAGAACTCTCAAGTTCTTTGTCAATGGGAATGTTGATCCTGCTAAATATCTGCTGGTACTTAACTGTTGTTTCCAACATGACATACGTAGAGTTCCACCTGGTAGGCACATCCAATGACAAAGATTATTTGCATTCAATCTTATGTCTAATAGCCAGCTCCTTAAATATCTGGATCCTCTTGGGAGAACTCCTAACAAACTTCACAGCACCTCTTACTCTATGTAAAGTGACCTTTGCTTCATTCGTTTTTAGACCATCCCATACAATGAGGTTTATTATGTGAGCAACACATCTCATGTGAATCCATTTGCCGTCACCAACACAACCTTTTCTTTGTGCCATTTTCCTTAAATGTGAGCATGCTTTGTTATTGGAGGTGGCATTATCAACAGTCACGGTGAACAATTTGTCCTATAATTCCCAAGCTATCAAACAATCCTCAACTGCTTTGCCAATAGCCTCTCCCTTATGACTAGAAATCAGACAAAAAATCATAATTTTTTTATTCAACTTCCATTTTTTGTCTATAAAATGGGCAGTGAGACACATGTAATTGATCCTCTGAATGCTAGTCCATGAGTCAGTTGTAACTGAAACCCTTTGAAAGGATGGGTGCACAAACAACTCCTTAAGTTTCTGCTTCTCATTCAAATACAATTGGTAACTATCACGAGCAACGGTGAAACGGGAAGGCACATGAAAACGAGGGCAAGCTACAGACATCAACTTCTTAAAACCTTCATTTTGGACAAACCTAAAGGGCAACTCATCCACAATTATCATGTAAGTTAAGGCCTTTCGAACCTCTACTGAATCAAAATCATAAAGCCTTATTGTTCCCTCCCTCTCATCATCCTGAGATGTTTGAAGAACTAGTTCTGTTTGTTTTCCAATTAGCTTATTCTCAGGATTGTAGGATCGTGTGGGTTATGGGTCCACTAATCACTTTTAATCTAATCCCTAATTTTCTACTTGATTAAGCAAACAAATGCTCAGCGGAATAAACAAACAAGTAAAGAAAGAAAGACAATGCAAACCACAAAAGACGCGTCGGTTTTTATAGAGGTTCGGCACCCCACCCGGGTCCTAGTCCTCTCTTGTAAGCTCCGCTCGACTCCGCGAGCTCCGCCTACGTCTTCACTAACCACTCCCCGTTCCAGGCCGGGAGAGAACGCCTTTACACCACAAGCAACGCGAACAACCCTCGCTTGCTTGAATTCTTCATCTCACAATCCGAGAGGGACACTTCGGGCTTTCACCGAAGTCCTTGCTTCTTTTGACAACACTTGTAACTGAGTGGGATTCACTCTCTAATTGAGCACACTTTGAGTAGGATGAGTATATGATCAAATGTGTGAAGTTTAGGCTTAAAGAGTGTAGAATTGGGAGCTTTGAGGATTGAAGTTTCTCTCTAATGTATTGGGACAATTGGAGTTTTAGAGTTCTGTTAACAACAAGTCTTGATCCTCTATTTATAAGCTCCTAAGGTATTCTAGCCGTTGGGGATAGATTTGATTGGGTTTTGTGCAAGATACACAAAGCAGAAAATCGGGCTGCAAATCTGTCCAGAACCGGTCGACCGAAACTAGTAAACCGGTCGACCGTTAACTTGATTTCAAAGAGAACGGTCGAACAAAAGAATATTCGGTCGGACAAACGAGCTAGAACTTAACTCTACTTAAGTTAAACGGTCGAACCAAAGTATGGGGCGGTCGACCGTTCAGGGGATTCGGTTGAGATAAAGGTGCAACGGTCGAACGAAGAATGAGTCGACCGATAGCAGGGAATTTTGTTTCTTGAAGAAATGTTCAATCGGTCGACCGAAACAAGGTCGTCGTTCGACCGGTTACCGAATGTATTTTGGGGTTAAGTTTGTTTTATACGAATACGACCGTTATAGGAATACGACAAGAAAAACGGCCATATTAAAATCCGGGATCGGTCGACCGAAAAGGTAGAACCGGTCGACCGGTAGAGTTCGGTAAAATCACTGTGGAGAGTCTGTTATAAACCGGTCGAACTGAGAACTGGTTCGGTCGACCGGTTCACACAGGAAATCTGGGTTTAAGTTTATAAGTGATTTCCGACAAAGGTTTGGGTGATCTAATGAAGTCCAAATAAGGTGAAATTTTGTGTGTGACTTCTCTAAGGAACTTAGTGTGTATGTGATATGTTTTTAACTCTTGTATGCTCAATTTACACATGTTCCTAAGACTCAAAATAAATCAAGATTACATGTCTTCGATTTAGCTTTAATTACATGTCTTGACTTCATTTCCTTCTTTCTTGAGTCTTGATCACCTGTAGAGGTTAGCACAATACAATATATATGCAATGCAATATGTGTGCTACTCTACATCATCATAATTAAGATTAGGTTAATTAAATCATCAAAACATAGATTAAGGCCAAAAAGCCAACAAGGATTTGCAGGGCATTTGTCCCAATAATTTTTCACATTTTTAGAACCATTCAAAATGGGATCACAAGCAAAAGATTTGTCCTTACAGTACTTGCATTCAACTCGTAGTTGATCTGTCCCCTTCTCTCTGTACTCCCTAAAGTGATCCCAATAGCTTGCTCTTCTCTTGGTTCGATCATCGTCCGACGTTGTACACTAATTCTGATCATCTTTCCTTTTTCTCACCGGAAGCAATGTGGGAGTAGTTGTAGAATTTTGACTGCGATCAGCATTTGTTTCTGTTGAGTGTTGGGAGCTCATCTGCATATGTGTAAATCACGGATAAATTTGTTTGACAATCAAGTTGCATATATAAATTTACCCCAAAAAAACTGGAAAAGAAGCAAATCAGCTAACAAAAAAAACTGGAAAATTTGGAAAAGAAGCAAAAACTGGAAAAATGCCCAACCCTCACCCGTCTCCCTCTACTGAATCCAATCATCTAACAAAAAAAACTGGAAAAGAAGCAAATGTTAGGAATGGAGACAAGGTTCAGATTACCTGTTGACGAGGAGGCGGGCTGCGCGAGGAGGAGTTGGCGTGAGGAGGAGGGCTACACCTGCGTGAGGAGGAGGGCTGCGTGAGGAGGGAGACGGGTGAGGGTTAGGGATTCGGGTGGACGGGCGTGAGGAGGAGGTCTGCGCAAGGAGGAGTTGGCGTGAGGAGGGTTGTGTAGCCTGTGTGAGGAGGTAGCGGCGTGAGGACTGTGGAGGGAGACGTGAGGGTTAGGGATTTGGGTGAGGACGTGAGGGTTTGGGTAATTGGGTTGGGTATTCGGGTTGGGTTGGTCGGGTTAGTTGGGTCGGGCAAACTGGTTACCAATTAAATTCGGGTTTCGGTCCGGGTTCGGGTTTTTCGGGTTTTGGACCGGACCGGACCGAATCCAAATTTTTAAAATTTTAAGGACCGAAGACCGGACCGAATTTTGCTCACCCCCAGACACACTTGTGTCTAGACAACGAAGTTAAGTTAACCTCAAAATAAACCAAATTAAGAAGTGCACTTTTCCCTGCATGCCAAGCATGATAGTTGGTGCAATGTATCTTGTTATGTCCTTCAGCACCACAAAAGTGGCAACCTGAATCTCCAGATGTATCTGGTTTCTTATGTTGCTTCTTATTGTGTGTCGTGTTTGCAGGTTCCATACCCTTTTGTTTCCTTTATTTCCAGAGGAAGATACAAAGTGTGCACTTTCTATCATATCTTGCTTCAATCTCTCTTCTTCTTGCACACAATGTGAGATAATCAGCTCATTCAGGGACCGTCTTTTTCTGACAATCGTAGCTCACCTTAAATTGATCAAATTGTGTAGGAAGAGATATCAGATCCAAATGCACTAGCAAGTCCTCAGATGGGTCCAACTTAAGTGCTTTCAACTTTGAAGCAAGATGAGACATCTCCATGATGTACTCCCTTATGTTCTCTTTCCCCTTGCAACGCATTGATATTAGACTTGTCAAGACCGTACCAATTTCAACATTTTTGTTCTTGACAAATCTTTTCTCAATATCTGCAAGGAAAGTCTTAGCTGTAGTTATGTCATCCAACATAGTGCCCCCCGAATGCGTTCAGAATGACCTTCATCATGAACATCAAGCACATGCGATTCGATCTCTCCCATTTTCCATTTTTTATGGTTTTCGGAGGTACTCTTATCCGAGAGTGGTGTGGGAGGATCAACCCTTAACGCAAAGTCTAGATTCATGACTCCAAGAACTATCAAAAGATCCCGTCAACATGATTTGAAGTTAGAACCATTCAAAGTCGGAATTGAAATGAATATCAACAACAGAAGTAACTGAAAAATAAGACAAAGAAAACCAAAACATGCTTACATAAATCTTAATATAGAAAATTAAATTCAAATTAAAATAAAGTAAATCTCATCTCAAGATATTAGACACTCCATTAATATCTCATCTTTGGACGACAATATTAACTTATAAGTGACATCTTGATGTAGTACTCAAACACCGATAATAAAAAAGTGTGTCAAATAACAAAACTTCCTTTGGGTCCAATTATTATTCACACGCAAAATCAAATAATTATCACGTGTTTATTTTCACAAAGGTGCATGCAATCTTTGTAGAATATCGGTATGTTGGTTTTTTGATTAATAATTGTTATTCCATTTTGATCATTAATTAACATATCAAAAAATACATGTATATCTATCATAACATCACATGCACATGTACACATATATTTGGTGTTACTAACATTTCAGGAGACAAATGTTCACAAAACAAGAAATCAAGTTGAAGAATAGTAGGATTTCCATTTCTTGTTCTTAGGATTATATTATAACTTGGGTGCTTGGAATCTTGATTGAACTTCATTGCATGGTCTATAGAAACCTATAGAAGTCTTATACTTAATTCTATATCAAACCGACTTTGTTAGACGACCGATAACACTTAGAATTTGCTCTTTGAATAAAAATTATGTTGCATTCCATCGACCATCTGATTTGATCGAATTTAAGAGACTCTAAATTCTTTCCTCATAATCGTCGACCGGAAGTTTTTGTGGTTCAACCGTTTAACATGCTCTATCATCCCGTGTTATATTAATGTTGGATTTCGGTCGCCCCTTTCATCCCGTGTTGGATGATTAAGGTATCAGATTTTACCGATTTCTCTTTAAGAGAACAACTTGATGCAAATAGACTCACTCCTAGTATGACCAAACTTGCTTCCAAGTCTTATTACTCCTTTTTGGTGCAACAATTTTATTGTAATTTGAGAAAAGATCATAATCGTCATATTTTTCGAACAATGATCAATGTAGTGACTTATGAGATTGTTCCCGGTATGATTGCCGAAGCTTTAGGTCTAGATTATTTTGGAATTCATCTATATATATACCGACCTTTTTCCGTGATACAAGACACCACCACCTCTAAAATGATCCAAGAGTTATATGTCATTCCACCTCCTATACGAAATGGAAATGTAGTACACAACTCTTCACTTATACATCTACTACCTCAATTTTTTGCTTACATTGTGTCTTACAACGATGAAGATGTTGCTTTCCTAACCCGCAACTTCAAGAAGTTCCTCTCCAAAAGAAAAGTTGCAAAAGGAAGAGGGGAATCTTTTAGGACATTCACTTGCTATGAGTGCAACAAAACCGACCACATGAAGAAGGATTGTCCATTGCTTAGGTCGAGGGATCGTGAACTATCCCTGAAAAAAAGAAATATCCTCCTAGAAGAGAAAGAGATGAAAGACCAAGAAGAGATAGAGATGAAAGACCATCACGAAAAGAAAAAGAAGAGAGACCTAGAAGACGTGATGATTACAATAGAAGGGATCTTCGCGAGAAAGATTGGAAAAAGGCTCTCAAGGCCACTTGGGATGACTCAAGCTCATCAAAGGACTCCGACTCCGAATACTCCCAAGAAGAAGAATCACACATGTGTTTCATGACTACTAATGTTGATTCCGACTCAAGTCTACCTCCATTACCAAAGACGAGTGACCAACCTTACGTGGTGGAGATTGACGACGATGAGGTATCCCTTGAAACACCTCATTATGATGATTTATTAGATGTTTTTCATGAACTTGCTGAGCGTTATGAAATGATTTGTCATAAAAATAAATTATGAAGAAAAGTAAATTTAGATTTATCTATCAAATGTGACATGCTTGTCAATGAAATCGAAACTCTAAATGGTTAGATAAAGACTTTGAAATCTACAAAAGAGAGTCATACATATGAAGATCTCATTGCCAAAAATAAGCATCTCACAAAAGATTTACAGAAATTCACTTTAGGAAGAAAAATGTTTGACATGCTTCTTGGAACACAAACTCAATCTCTAACTAAACATGGTCTAGGTTACAAGGGAGGGAAACAAAAGAAACCCACATCTTATTTTGTTAAAATAAACAACTCCCTTGTTAAGAAAACAAATTATTCAAATGTTTGGGTACCTAAGACTACTCAATTCTGGGTACCAAACAAATTTGGATACCAAAGTCTTCACTTGTCTCTTTGTTTGTAGATAAAAGCAAGGAGAAAAGGAAAGTGGATTCTCGATAGCGGGTGCTCAAGGCACATGACGGGAGACTCCCAAGTTCTATCAAGTTTAAAGCCTAAGAAGGAAGGAATCATCACATTTGGAGATAATGCTAAAGGACACATTGTCGGTATTGGTAATGTTGACAATTCTACTACTCCAAATATTGAATTTTTTTTTATGAGTAGATAGGTTGAAACATAGCTTGCTTAGTGTTAGTCAATTAACCGATAAGAATTTTCTAGTTGTGTTTGATAAACATACATGTCATATCATTTCTAAACATGACATGAAAATTGGTTTTAAGGGTTATATGTCAAATAACATCCACATTGTGCATGTTGATAACCTTGGAAATTTGAATGTTGAAACTTGCTTAGTTGCTTCACATGACGAAACTTGGTTATGACATAACCATTTGGGACATATTAGTATGTCGCAATTGTAC